>CM068867.1:12535804-13814461 GCA_035149815.1 Branchiostoma lanceolatum | reverse complement strand
CTGATCGATTTTCTGATTTCGTCCCGTGTTTGATTCATTCAGGTGTGCAGAACTTGAAGTCAGTATATAGTGGACATTTGCAGACTTCAGTTGTTTGTTGTACAGTTCCCAGAATGCACAGTGTTGCAGCAGGCATTCTTTGCAAGGGCCAACAACAGTGTGTTTGCTTTTGTCGCTGCACTGAGCTCTTTCAACTTTTCAATACGGAAATTTTTCGGAAACTTTACTTTCTCGTCAAGGCAACTTTTTGACCGGGTGTTTAGAACTTTGGCAATGTGTTACGCACTGTCACTGAAGTCATGGAAGTTAATTTCGTTTTCTTTTCCTCCTGCAGAAATGTTCGTGTAGGTCCTGTACTGTTGTTCAATGGTAGTTTGACCGTACGTCTTGTTTACATGCCCGTATTTAACTATTTTCCATCGATCTTACAGAAAATTATCGGGAAATGCGTAATTTGGAGCGCACTGACAGACTGCCCATGACAAAGTGTTGTGAAACGGCCGAAGAGACTTTTGAATTCGTCTACCCTCGTTTCACGACCGTCGCCTCTTTTCAGTGTACGTCGTCAGCAAATGAGGACGTAGTAGTCCTCGGTGTGCCTGTTGTTCTCACGAGACATTCTGTTAGAATTTCTGGTAGGGTCAGCATATCGATGAACCGCCGCTGCTAGACCGGAACTACCTGTTTACGTGACTGTTTATATGATCTTTACATTGAATCACAGCCGCTAGTTGCAAAAAATACGATTTACCTTTGCTACAGAAACAGAATTCTGTGGCAGAGATAAAATGCATTTTTTTGTAACTAGCTGCTGTGATTTCATGTAAATATCAAATAAACAGTAAACGTAAACAGGTAGTTTTGGTCCAGCAGCGACGGTTCATCAATATGATGACCTGAACAGCTGTAAACCACGTAATGCATTGATTTAGAGGGATGTTTTCTTTCAGCTCGGAGATATATTGTGAAAATATTCCAGCTTTCCTTACCATACTTTCAATCTTTAAAAAAATCACAGAAAACAAATATGCTGACAACTGGTCTCGCAACAAAAGAATTATGCGTTTCTAATGACAGGAAACTAAAGCTGGCACCAAATATTGCAATAATTCACATCATAAATATTCACATCATAGAAAAACGAGTACGTTATAATCAGTAACTATTACCACGGCCCCTGCCGCGACCCCCGTTACGCCCAACCCAGGGACGTCGGATCAGTCAACCTCGACCAAGTTCGGGGCAGTCCATTTTCTGGTGACCCTGCTGGCCACAACCAAAACATAAGCCATCGTACAAAGCAAATCTATTCCGCCTGTTCGCTTGACTAGGGGTGAACTGGTGACCGAGCTGTTAGGGAAAACTGTTGGGGCGGCGGCTGAGGTTGGTAGAGCTGAGCTGGACAGGTTGCTGCTGTGGGTATGACTGCTGGACAGGTGTATGGTACTACTGCTGAGGTGGAGGGAACTGCTGAGGCGGCGGGAACTGTTGAAGTGGCGGGAACTGATGATCATAACCCTGCTGCGGCGGCGGGTGATGGTTCATGGCAGCGAATTTCTTCACAACCTCTTCATCTTCTTTAGGCCCCAGGGCACGCAAAACCATCATTGCCAACATAGGATGCTGGGCATAGGCCTTACCTTCATATAAAGTAGTCTTAAACGTGATTGAGTTCCCTAGCTTTTTTCCTCCAGGAAAGCCAAAGAAGAGATAAGCCGGGCGGCAGAGAACATTGGATGCGGCATCCTGGCCTGCTCCACCACCTGAAACCGGGTTTCCTCTACTCGCTCCCTTTGTTTTTCTCAAGATAAGTCCCTCAGCTGTTTTTGCAGCTGTTGAACTGCCTGCAAGAAAATAGAGATAATGTACCCTTTCGGTACCACAAAGAAAAAAAAACTCAAAATGAGGCCACTCCAGTGAAGAACATGAAGAAAGACCTGTGACAGTGCTGCAGACATCTAGTTTTCCTGGGATGACTCGCTGACCGGTGTTGCAGACATCTCGTTTTGCTTGGGTGACTTGCTTACTGGTATGTCTTCAGATAAGTTATTATCTCCGATGTTTGGGTAGCTTTACCTTAACGATTTGTTATATTGATGTACAGTAGAAACCGCTTATTTGCAACGCCTATTTGTCAGCGCTTCTTTGCGCTGTCGGGCTCTGTCGATACTGTCGTTGTCGATGGCACTGATCACTCGTCTCATCATCTGCGACCTGTACATGGCCTTAAAGTTCTGGATGATGCCATGGTCAAGTGGCTGGATAAGCGACGTGGTGTTAGGGGGTGGGAACACCAGGCGGATGTTGTCAAGAGGGACGTTATGTGTATGTGCTGTGTAGTTGTCAAGAAGAAGCACGATCTTCTTCCAACGTCTTCCCATCTCTCCATCAATCTTTCTCACCCACTCCTTGAAGATGTCAGCTGTCATCCATGCCTTCTTGTCTGGCTCCCAAGGCAATGGAACCCGCTGACCGCGGAAATACCTTGGGTTTCGGCTATGTCCGATGAACAGGGGTGTTAACTTGTCGGTGCCAGTCATTTTTTAAATTCTTTTTTCATAATCTTTATTCAGAAAGCATAAGAAAATACATACATTAAACCATCCTTAAAAAACAAGAAGTACAAATCATAATGATTGAAATAATAGTTCTGGTAATTTTCAAGTCAGCAACACATAGTATCCCATTTGCACTAGTGCTTCTTATGCTTTCCCCTCCTCATAGCTATAGAATATTCTACTTTGTGGAAGAAGTTCAAATAATTAAGAAAGGATTGAAAAGTTACATGGTTGACCTTTCTGCTTTTATAAATGCACACTTTACCTAGTAAAATCACAAGATTGCCGTTAACGCGGGCTTCTGGTTTCAAGTTACCAAAAATGACATTAAAGGAATTGAGATGTAGTTTTTGCCCTGTCTGCTGTTGAAACAAAATTTGAAAGAAAATTCGGTGCCAGTTATGCTGCAACAGAACATCACACTGATTTTGTCCGTAGCTTTCTTTCCGCCGGAGATGTTCTGTCTTCAAAGCCAAAGTCCCGCTGGGCAGTGCACGACACAGAAGACCGGTTTCGTCACAGTTGTACACGTCTTCAGAGTCGTACTCCTGTAGGATGGTCGGTAGGACGTCTCTTACCCAGTCTTCGCCTGACTGACTGTCTGCATCCTTCTTTTCCCCGTGCGTTTTTTTTTTTTTGAAGACGATGTTGTTTCTGTGCTTCCATCGTGCCAGCCATCCCTCGGTAGGTTTGAAGTCTTCCACGCCCAGGCCGACCGCAAACTGCCTTGCTTTCACCATAAGGTTGGTACCGGGGATATGAGCGCCCTTCGCCCTGCCATCACCAAACCAGCGCACCTCTCCGCCCTTGCCCTCTCGCTTCCTCTTCCTGTTCGGGTTGCTGTTACACTCCCACAGTCGCATGGTGGTCGTCTCGGTTCTTGTTCACCCTGCATACCTGCGACGTCGAGCATCCAAACCTCTTGCCCACCTCCGTCTGCGACAGCTTCGGAACACTGTCTAGAGGCTGGATCACCTTGACCTTGTCGGCTAAGGTGAGATCCACTCCCTTCCTCTCTGGCGTGTTGATTGGCATGGCGATAACAAACGTATTGCAGTCGATACGAACTCAAGACTAATGAGACAGCACACAAGTAGAGACGCGTTTTTATTGAGAAAGATAAGTTGTCTGAGAAATGAAACGTTCTTTGTAGAAACGTGACAAAAGAACACAAAGACAAAACACCGCATTTGACGGATATGAACCGGCACGCGCGCCTCTCTTTGTCGTGCCAACGTGTGCCCGATCCACCGGGCCGCTCTGTCAACGTAAATGTTAAATGAAACCGCCCTCCTTTGTGGCTTAAAACAGACAACTTCGTTCTTTTTAGCGGCCTGATGTCGTTACACAGGAAGTTTTCGGCGCATTCTTGCCGCTTTTGGTGATTTCGTTGGCATATTTTTGGTTCAATATGTGGTGAAACTTGACATTTTTTGCCGATTAGCCGAATTTCACGATTATGGGCTTTGCGTATACGTGGTTCGGTAAACAATGGCGTAAATAGGAAACGGTTTGGGATTTCACAATCCTTTGCAGTTTGCCGGTTTTTGCTAAAAAGCGTATTGCAATTAACTGGTTTCTTCTGTAGTAATTAATAACCAATTATATGTTTCCTAGGCATTGAAGGTCCTGGGCCGTTTTAAACCTGTAGCTTTGAAACAAGTATCAGAAAGTTTGTTTTTAATAGATGACAAGGTGTTACTTTTATCTAGCTATACTGACTGTCTGGTTTTTAATAGAGTTTACAACAACGCCCAGTATTACTGTTTATCGGGGATACCATGGGTCCAGATCAGTATCTTAGTCATTTACACACAGTAGGGTGGTGAAATATACCAAAATAAAGTATGATTTGATTTGATTTATTTGACTGTAAAAGAGTACAGCCAGGGCTACCACACTAGCCAAAGGCTATTACAAAGGGTTAGCCCTTGGAACAGCATTCATTACGTTCACAGAGTTCATTACAAACGTTCACAAAGCACGCCAAACAGATACATAAATCGCCAAACTAAAAATATAGAAGAAACTAGAAAGGCAACATGTTTCGTCCATTCCCCTCCCCATGCAAAAAGCGACTGTGGCATAGAGGCTAACGTTTGTTGTATGTCTGCAATGTTGGTACTGTATTTGAAATCGTTTACGTCATTTTTAGCCAAAAACTTTAAACAATTACTCAAAGTTGGGGCCTCCTTGCTCAAGGTAAATTTTCACGCACTTCACAACTCTCTATTGTTATTGTTAATGTTATTGTCAACGTCCCGACGCGGGATGTTTCCTAAGGTGGGAAACTTTGGACACTTTGTGTTCACTATTGTGTGCACTGGTGTCCAATCTTGGTTACACAGGGGTAGAAAATTCGTGTACATAGGAAATGTCAGGTTTCACCATAGTGTCCAAGCTTGCAAACTTGCGGAAATCTTTGCTTCCATACAGTGTTAAGATAAGAAAAACACCGTGTGTGTCAAAAATACCACCAGAAAAGTTTTGAACCTTCTCAATTGCACTTAACTTCAGTAGGACACAACAATAACAACACAAGGATGGGAGCCAGGGACTAGTAGTGAAGTTGTATCTGTTCCTGTCAGAGAAGTGCCCCTAATTAAATTGACTATTTCAATCAATCAGGTTGAGCTTGATAAATCCGTGTTACAACACGCTCTCTCATTGGCTGACCGAATTAGTCCACCTGGCCAGATGAATAAAGATGTCACCTAAAGGTCAATGACCCCATATGAGGAAAATAGCCGATGTTCTCCCCAAAATACTCTCTAAAGTCGTATTTTGAAGTGTTGTATGCCGAAAGTGCGAATGGAATTCTTGGAATATTTGTTCAATGTACCCCCATAGTAAATTTCAGGTCATTTGGATGTATTTCCAGAGCACCGGAGGCCAAAATGTACGTTTTTGGTCATAAAAAACTCAATAAAATCACTTTCAAGGTCAATATCAAAAAGATTAAAAACATTTCCCAGGGTATTTACCCACTCTACCTATGTACCAAATTTTAGCTCAGTTGGTCTAGGGACGACCGAGCTAAGTCGATTACAAGATTTGACAGGAGAAAGAAACATTACGAACACAGTATGTTGCGCCCAACAGTATGTTGGGCTCAACATAACAAAATCAACAACAAAAAACAGCACAAAACTAAAGCGCCTATGGTAAAAAATGCACGAGACTGAACTATATTTAAAATCGTTGACAACTCAAAGCCAAAACTTAGGTTTACATTACGCACTGGGTTACTTGGGTTATACAATACCTATATCAAATATTTCAGTCAGTATTTACAGAGTATTTGTTGCCGAGTGATGTGCAGAGTTTGTTTTTGAAGGAGCTGACGGTGATTGATGTTTGGATACTACCAGGAAGAGAGTTCCACAGTGAAATTGCTCTACTTAGAAATGTTCTCTGGGATCTGGTAGTTTTGCACGCTGGAATAGTCAAGTGTTCACTGTTTCTAAGGAGATAGCCGGAGTTGATGTCAGGCGCACGTGTTCGGGGCAGCAAACTTTGTAGATGCGGAGGGCAGCGTCCATTCAATAGTCTGTAGAGAGTCACAGTTGTGTGGAACTTGCATCGCATATAGTTATAGTTCGGCATGACATAATGTATTTTTGCCCCTGGTGACAAGAAATCCACACGGCTCAAAACAAACACTGGCGTATGGTAACAAAAAAGGCACAGCGGCCGGCCAGGATCATGTGTATTTCGTGTATGTCTTACTTGTATTTCGTGTATTTTGGCATGATAAATGGACAGAAATTTTCCACTGGTTCAAAAACGTTATTGCAGTACAGTGATAAAGTTGACTGTTATATACTGGTCATGCATGCATATATTTAGGAAACCAGGCTCTAACATAAGATCAACCATTTTAAATCAAATTCCTGATTTATTTTGACGGTTTGTGTGCCAGAACATTCTGTTGACTTCGGCGAATTAGTTTTTTTTTTTCTACTGGAGTGGGATGTACATAATTTTACACGTTTAACACGTTTAAAGGAATTTCTCTCAAACTGCAATTGGAAAGTTGTAAGAAACTCTAAGCCAGTTCTAACATCAGCCCTGTCAGGCTAGGGACGTATCTATATTTTAGTTCAAAATTAATACTTTGCAGTTGTCGACATAGCCAAGCTAAGGATAAGCACACGGTGTTTAAAGATTGACTTTTTGTCTGTAAATCTTTAGTTAGCAAACGTGTAATCGGAGAAGCTATTATCAACTGACACAACTGTGACATGAACAGTTAATATAGTAGGTTAGTTTGCCACAATCACTGCATGGTAGCAAAGTAAATCTAACAGTGTTGTATTATTTGGGACACACTGTATCTTGTGTAACTGTTGTGCCATAATCATGTCTACATAATTTAGAAAACAGGATTGAAAAATGGCTAGTCTCAAGTCATCGTTGTCAATGTTTGCCTTAAGCTTAGGGACTGAAAGTTCTTTTTCAAGTAATGTTCTGAGGCATATATCTTATATATCTGTAAGTTATGTAACTTCTAAGTTTTACTATATGTAATGTTCAAGGCATATATATATAGAAACCCTCAAGACAATAAAGTCAAAGGTTGGCAAACATAATGTCGGTAAGTGAAAAAAAATAGCCTTGCATACATTAGGTCGTTCGAAAAGATCGATTCCCCCCAGTCGATCCCCCCCAGTCGTTTCCCCATGTCTAGGTGTAAACCGGGTTACGTTTAGCTAGTGACTATCACGTTAGATTCTAAATATACTACTAGATGTACAATTTACTTTCACATTATTCTATAAGTACTTAGAACGTTCTAAAATTTACGAGTTTAGCTGCGTGCTCCGTCCCCTCGACGATATGCTGGCTTGATACCTAGCAAACAAGAATGATATGCTTAGAAATAGCATTCCACACAATAATGAAACTTGAAAAAAAAGATGTATTAATCATTTAGGTCCTTTATTACATTTACCAAAAGATAAATACCAAGATTCTTGATCTTATCGAAGACGCCCTGCACCCAGTGAGAGGAGCAGCCTCTTCTATTTCTGCCAGGGAACACCCGGATGAAGGCCAGCCACATTGTTGCTCATAGTCGATGACAAGTGTTCTGGGTTCTCTCGGCAGCAGTCGTTCCACCTCTTCGAGAACCTGGAAAGTGAATTGAGTGGTTGTAATTATGGAAATGATCGACCTCTATCGATACTTATAGGAACAAGATATGCACCAATGATAATAAAAATATCGGTTAGCATCGACTTAATGAATTTCTTCTTACCGCCACATAGTCCGGTTCCGACTTTCCCGACATCAGGACGAAAACGCAGGGCACTTGCTTTGTGACCCGACCTGACTTCAAGAAGACGTGGATACCAAACAATTGGTAGAATGGTGGCCTGACAACATTGAAGGTGCCGTCTGCATACCACGTCTTCGCCTTGGCAAGCAGACGTAGCTGATGGTCGGTGGTGAAGATCAGATGGCGATTACGGCCGACCGTCAAATCCGCGCGTAGGAACCCTTCTGGTAGGTGGTCCTCCTCCACGATAAAGTCGAGTGTAGTGGGGTCTTTCGGGCGGTGCTCTGCCTGAGCCCTGTTGGCAAGACGCGCCTGAGAAAACAAAATGTTTGATTGCCATCTTTGTTAAGAACATAATTTGAAACCTAAGCGGAAAAAAATATTTTTCAGTGTACAGATATTTTCACAGCGGCTAGAATATACAGCTTATACACATACAATCTTATGATTTGACACTTACCAGGTTTGCAATTGTAGGCAGATCCAAATTGGCTGCAGCCGGATTCGCATGGGCCATGATCACATCCTGTGCAATACCATATGTGGACGTGAAGACATTTGCGATTGCCCTTTCTCTTACTTCGGCTTGGATCTGAAAAAGAGTTTGGTCCTTGTGAGTAACATTTGTGCAGTGCGTTACATTGTTCGAATTACGCCATGTGCAGTTAATACAAGAAATATTCCCCTTTAATTATATATCTCTACCTTGAGATTCATATCTGCGCCCAATTCTGGAGGGTGGTCATGTTGGTTGTCACCCCGCAGGAAGGCCCCATCCTGCTGAATTACGGTTAAGGAACATCTCTCTCCTGACGGTCGCTTTGCACACTGCCACGTTACTGTATGGGCAGTCCTGTGGCAAGAATATGACATTTCGTTAAGAACATCAATCATATCGTGTTAATTCACAAGAAAATCATACTCAAATCAAATGTAGTGCAAGCGCAGTGAAGTTAATTATATTTTCTTGGTGGTGTAGGAGTACCCCACAGAGTCGACAAGTTTGTCTCCTTCTCCCTTTGTTCCGTCTTTGATAACAGTGAAGTGCAGTTCTTCCTCCTCTGTTGGAAGCTAATAGAAAGTTGTCTAGCTGATGCGTGTGTTTTTAACGTACATTGTCATTTAACGATCAAAAGGAAACAATATTCTTTGATTCATCCATCCGCCTTTGAAAGTGTGCGTGGGTTGCCTGCCACGCCAGTTCCCAAAGTGCATTATCATTAAACAACCAAAAGAAAGGAAGTTAGTAGTTTTACAAAAGATGGCCGCATGATTACCTGCACGGGCATTTGCATAATTCAAGTGGTCCATCTTAAGTGGGCAATTGTGTGAAAACTACAGGTGATCTAACAGGTCGTAGTTTGTTTGTAGTTATGTGATCACGTAGTAATTGGGCAAAGTTAAAGTAAAAAACTAAGCACTCACGGCGCATGATATATCATCTGATACCATGCGCTTCGCATGCTTCTTCTAAACATGTACACATGTCTGTAAGTATTTCCAGTGTGTGCGAACTGCATATAAGCAAGATATCTTATCGATTGTCTCCTTGATATAACTGTTCAAGTACGAGAAAACACGTACAAGGAAGGGGTCGAATATATACTTTAATATAAACCGTGCTTATTCTTTCAGAAACCATCTTTATAGATCAACAGTACTGTCAGAAATAAATAAAAATGCTTAATAACAGATTACTGTACGCTGAAAAACGAAACGAAACTGCTAGCTATACTGTAAGTTTCTAATCCTGTAAATCATTGTGACATTCAAGGGACTACAGCGGGCGGATTGTGCCTGGTCAGCCGCCGCGGGCGGACTTGACAATCGCCGGCGCCGGCTTGCACAGTCGGGTTATGATGGCGCGCAGCTCAGTACCTGCTCGAAAAGTATATATAACGTTATATATGATATAATATTAGTGATTTTATCCAACACAAAGGTGTGTATTTTCGGTGTATGGTGATGGTGCATTTTAGCAATCGTAGCGACTACCGTTAGTCAGGTACAGACGGGGGGGGGGGGCGACTGGGGGGATCGACCGGGGGGAATCGACCTGGGGGGGGTGACTAGGTGGAATAGACCTGGAAGGGAAATGTCTTCAACAAGGGGAAGGTTGTCTCTCTCAGTGTCTGCATGTTGGAATTGTTGGTGTGGGTCCTGATAATGAGCCAGTTCCTACATAGGAAAAAAAAAAAAAGTATCATTATAGTTGTACATAAATTCACATGGAAATTTGCCCTACAAAGATTCAGAAATCAATCAAAAAAACATATACAAAACAAATGTATTTGTGTTTTATCATTTTAATATTAATAATGAAATATTATATCACGCTGGTGACTGGGTCATTCATGCCTTACCCCATCGGATAATCACAAGAGCTAACAACAAATATGACAATTCAGATTAAGGATGACGGCCTGCCTCAGTGAACACCAAGTGTGCTGCTGTAGATAATGGAGCTCACTCGAGTAAGCCGTCATCCGACAGTGTGGGGTCCGTTTTGACCCTATGTTGTGTATTAATGTATGCCATATCAATATTTTTCGTTGGAGAAAAAAATCCTTCCATGAGTTTGTGTACATGTCGTAAAACTTTTGATTTTTTTACCGAGATATGCCCATTTTTGTTAAGATGTCATAAGATATAACAGTACAGGTACTGTGTAGATGAGAAAGCAAAAGAAGAAACTCTTCCAAAAGACTTTCTCCTTCAAAAGAGCCACAATTTTAAATTTCAGCCTCTCGTAGCATTCAACCATATTGATGGATTGTGGCCATGTTAAGATATAAATTATCACATGATAACAGCACGGGTACGATAAAGATGAGAGAGCAACACATTTCATTCCAAAAGTTTTTCCCACTGATAAGAGCCAGCATTTTGAATTTCAGCCTCTCGTTTTTCATAATGAAACTTTGAGTGAGAGGACATTTGGGGTTATTAAGCACACTGGTGTTAAGATAGCTATAAGATATAACAGTACGTGTAATATGTAAATGAGAGAAAAATAAATGTATTCTTTATTATAAGTCTGTTTCAAAAAGGCTGACTGGAAAAGGTCTACGGAGGGCTACAAAAGGTCTGTCTGACCCAATCATGTTATGCAGATTGACATTAAGGCAGTGTGGGCAGTGTCTTCAGGTCTACGGGAAAGGGTCCAGAAGTTCAATACTCACAAGAAGATTCCTGATAGGAGGAGTTTAACATGGATTAACTACAAAATCTAGAAGCTTTTAAGAAGAGACAGAATGAAATAATAGAGAAATGGGAGACAAGACATGTTCTAAGAATTCAAGTTACTCAAGCGACGTGTCCAACAGCAGTACTGGAAACACATACAGGACCTGATCACAGAGGACAACTCAGATCAGCCCAGATAAACCAAGAAGCTTTGTTCTTTCATCAAAACTAAGAGGAATTAGAAATCATGAATCTCACGACTTAAAAAAGCTTGTCATAGAGGACAAATCTAAGAGAGGGCTGAGATCATAAATTGGCTTTCAGTGGCCGGCAGAGAAGACTTGGGTGAAAAGACATTCCAGAATAGAACTAAGATGCCTCCGAGAAATCTGAGGCAAGGATGACGTCCAAATCGTGGAGGTCGGCTTCCAACATCTTAAACATCTTCTGATATATGCCCAGGCATATATGTAACGCAGGAGGGCATACTGGTGTTGAACAGACAGAATAGACAAGAAGAGCCAGCTACATTAATATACGTGTATTTCACTACAAACTTCACAACTTTTAAAGATAAAGAATCTGCCATTTGAGTAAAAGTAGATACCTATAAAAATCAGTATATCTAAGTCTGTCTTTCAGAATTGCAAGCAGGAGGAGGTACAAAATGTATTTCCGTTGAATATACAATCTTGCTAACCTGATTAATAGCAAAGTCGAACATTGCAGGCGCGATCACGTTTCGGTAGTTCTTTGCCTTACTTAGTTGACCACGTCCGTGCTCGATGAATTCCCTGTAGTCTCTTACCATGCTCTGCAGTGACCTTGCAGGGGCTTCCACCTCCCTTTCTGCCAGCGGCTTAGCCATAGTTCTTCGCACCAAAAAGGCATGGTGTATTCCTGCACCTTAACAAGAAAACATCACATTTCAATTCTAAATGATTGAAAAAAAAACATTGCATTCTGAGCTGTTCTGTTTCTCTACCATATCATAATATTTTCTCAACGTGATATATTTATATTTATGTATTTATGTTATGCATAACCTTTGCTTTCACTTAGCACAGGGCCCAGAAATCCCAAACTACTGGCACAGAAGGGCGTAGTCTGAGGCGCTGAACCATCTGAGAGTACACTCTTGGCCATCTGGGGACCTGTGTTGTACGATAGATGATACATACGTAAGCATATTAAGTTATGAATTTGACCCGTCAGAAATCGGACATTTTTGAAAACTATGTTGCCCGTTTATTGTCAAAATTTTGTCATTATCATAATTATGTTTGTGTGCATTCACAGAGACTTTGATTTCCTTGCATCATTCTTAGAAATATACTTACTTCCATTTCCTTCCTGCGAGTGACATGATGTCAGCGTTGATGTGTGCTTTGCCTGTGACTAAATTCACCCTACTGTCTTTCGCTGCGAAGCAGCAGACAATCAATTTTTTCCACTTGAATTGGGTGATGCTTTATTGAGCACTTGTGCCCCTAGCTTAAACAGGTCTCCCCATGGTCACCTGCCACTTTTATCCATATTTCATCAGCGGGGATGGCCCCGCCTTGCCATATCAGTTTCCTAATAGTACAGGGGTACAAAATAATGGATGTAAAAAGGACATCATGTTCATCATGTTTCAATGAAATCATATGTTCGTTAAGTAAATGATCACACTTTAAGTTACATATCTCCTCAGTTTGGTAGAACTGATCATTATAGTTTCGTAAAGAAAATGATGACATGATTTATGATATTGATGAGTTAGCAAGAACAATTCTTACTGCCTATTTGCACTCCTTGTCAGGTGATCTAACACTGCAGCATCCAGTGGAATGGAAGCGCAGGGAATGGCCTCAACACTGGACGCCCCATCATGTAGTCTGATAGTGAACGGTAGAATGTCACACTTGACCTTCACCTTGGATAGTAGGCTCTGTGCGACATTGCGTGACGTTCTCTCCGACTCCACAGTGATGCCATACCCTTTGAGCCACCTGTACACAGAAATTTGAAGAAAACAACAGCTTAATTTTTGCTTTTCTCTTGTAGTTATGCAGCACTTTATGGAAAACAAATTTGAAAATACCTACTATAGATAAATCCCTTTTTTGCTGTGATGTGTATATGAGCTGTATGGTATGGTATTTCTGTGGAGTATACCTCCTCAGCTGTCTTGTCTGACTCCAGTTGATCCCTATGTCAGTCTGGACGGTGAAGAGTCCGTCTGGAATCCTGATTATTGCCAGGTACATGTTTTTCAGCATGGTCTGCAGCTCTGCCAAGGGAATTATCCTCAGCTCGTTCTGTAGCTGAGAGTGTTCGTCCCCTGCACTTGCCAATGTACGTGCGCCCTGTATCTCCAACGTGCAGCTCCTTGCTATTGCATCTGTCACCTCTGACGTTGGCTTCCTGGCCTTGGTAATCTTGCACAGCGTGATTGGTTGATAGAAATAAGAATATCAGTACAGTATTATTGTTTGATCGTATCATTTAAAAGGATCAATTTTCTTTGTTCATAAAAGCTCTAGTTAAACATTAAGTACTCGGGTGGGTTATAGCAAGATGCTTAAGTTAAAAAGTAAATTGTTGTACATGTAGTTTGCACAGAATGTCAAAGCAAGTGCAGCAATGGACAGTGATTATATTTTCATGATGAGTATGATTATGAAGAATGATAATGCTGTGAATTTCATATTTTTTGTATTAACAATTTCTAGTAATGTATGAAGTTGACAATGTGTAATCTTTTATTGATAGATCATTAAGTGTGTTCTTTTGAAGAAATAAAGTGATCACTCAATCGTCCACCTGTACGGCATTGGATCGTTTCTTTATCTTGTGCTGTCGCAACCTTTCTCTTAACAAGAGGGGTTAACATATGTCCCTCCCACTGTCTCTGGCTCTGTTTTTTCTGTGTTTGTCAGCTCTTCTGACACAATCCTGATAGCATCAGACACGTTTGGGACAGGAACAGGTACAGGAACAGGTAAGAGCAGTGGTGAGATGACAGGTGTTTCCATAGGAACAGGCGACAACGGGGCAAGTGAAGATTGGGGGACAAGGTGAGTGGGTGGGATTTCCCCGCAGGTACGGCTACTGGTGTTAGGCGAGGCACATGTTGCACTAGTGGTTGTGCTGTGTGTCTGACAAGTTGCTATTACTACTAGTATTGAGCTACATGTGTCATCTTTCCTAGGACCTCCCCCTTTCTTGTTTGGCCTGCCTATTTTAGAGATGTTTCTGGCTGTGTTGCAAGCAAGACACTGGTAAGATGAGCTGTGTTCTGTCCAGAGATGGACAGCAGCTTTTCCCCCGTTGTACTTGGCATTTGACATTTTTGCGTTTCATCGCCTTCGCGATGAAACGCAATAAGATGAGTTTTACCTTGCAGTCGTTCCGCTACCTTGCTAGCATGCTGTTTGGTTCAACACTGTGTCGCACACAATAAGACCTTATATGGCAAGACCGTCTAAATTTGTTGTTCAGTCTCTGCCTTATATGGCAAAGGAGCAAGAAAATCAGACAGTCTAGAATTGCACGTCACACAGGTAACCGCACGGAAACGCTGCAACTGATCAATGGAAAAAGCTGAGTACATTAATTGAATCTACATATTAAACTTTTATAGATAGATTTATAATATGTTTTATAATGTAATTAAATCTCTAACTATTATTTCTATTCAACGATATTAAGGGATTTTAAACTTATTTATTTCATTTGGCGTTATTTGAATTGGTTCTTCGCGTTTGGTGACCACTCCAGAGGGCGACAGAACACCATGTCGCCATTCACTCTCGAACAGTTTGGTCCACCATTTTGGAACAAACGCTAAGGTAGGACATAGATATCTCATCTTATATGCCTTATAGTTGCGTATAGGTAACATTAGTCCATCTGTATGTGTATTCAGGTAAATGTAGATCGAGAATTATGTACCCAGGACGCCCCTGGTATTACAAAAATAACTCGTTCGAGTTACCGTACAAATTATAGTCAGTGCATATAATTAGCGAAACGGAGTAAACTTGCGTCGTCAAATAATTTAGCCTGCTGTTTACACGGTCTCTCGCTGACCAGGGGAAAGACCTCTAGTGTTGTTGCAACGTAATTTGGGGGCTTATTTTACTCTGTATTCTGCACAAAACGATAGCCTCGTGTCTGTGTTTTTGTAAACAAATTAGTGGCTGGGGGAGGGGGGGGCATTTTGTTGTTTCTTCATGCACTCACGTTTTCCCAAATGCTTTGTGAATCATTTCTTTCCTCCTTTAGTTTAGTAGACTATAGTAGATCCATTCGAACAGGTAGGAAGATCTGTTCTTTTAGTAATCATGTTGCAGTACTTCGTCAAACCACTACTGAACTGCTGAAAGATTTTTTTTTTTATATTTAAGGAATTGTATGTGATACTACTATGCTGGGTGATATAGGTGTATGTAAATATTGTAATTTTACAAATTGTGTTGACATACTGTATGTAAACTTAGATTCTCATTTTTTTTTTGCTTTTCAACCATAGGGCTGTAGATCAAGAATATGAGCGTTGGACGTAGCTAGTATTACTTATTAGAAATTATATTCATCAGAATATACGTTTTATTTTAAAAATGGTACTGCCAGGATCAGGTATACTTTGAGATAGATTGCAAAACATTTGTGTTACAGTTGGGATCAGGATTTTTGATGCAAGTTTGACTCCGTTTCACCAGATTAGACTCTTTGGAAGTTAGGAACACACAGTAATCAGCACGATATCGTATCATTGTCACAGTGACAATTTGCACCTCCAATCAAGTAGCTTCCCCTTCTATATTTTCAACCTCCTTGCTCCAATCAATTCAAGCCAATTTTGAAATATTAGATATGTTCAGTTGGCATCAGATGTCTAACCTTTTTTTGCTTTTTCTTTCAGTTGTGACTGCTGCAGTCCCCAGCTGCCACAGAATTGGACCAAAGCCTACTAAATTAAACTTTACGGTCAATTAGAACAACCATTCGCACTAATAAAAATGTTACTCAATCTTCTATTACTGCTTTTACTTCTGTACACACCTGTACTCATTACAAGACTATCCTGCCACTAAACAGACTGTGAACTTGAACTCATTACGAGACAATCCTCTGCCACCGAGGAGATTGTGCATTTGTACTAACTTCTGCCACTGAGCACACTGTGCACTTGTACTCATTAGCATGCTAGCAGACTATCCTGCCACTGAGCAGACTGCATTTGTACTTTCTGACTAATAGTGTGTCACAATCACTTGTGATATTTATTCCTATTCACATACATATACTGTACAGATACAAATACACATATTCGAGTATGATGACCCTCTCAGTTCCTACACCTGAATGAGGAGGGTTGATATTGCTATAGCAGGCTTTTTATGCATTTCTGTTATTATGTGTACCGCATAACTCGACAACCTGTAAACGGATCTTATCAATATTTGGCAGTTCAGTAGCATATGTGGAAATGAAAACCAATGCAGTGAAGGTGAACATCAAATTAAGGCCCAATTAACATAGATAATGAAGAAAATTCATTTCGCTCCATTGCACAATACGACTTTACGACATGTACGACCAGTCACCTAATTCATAAACCAAGGAGATTAATTTCCACGTAGATGAAACGCCAGCTTTTTGCAAAGCTCTTGTTTCCCCTGCATTTCTCACAGAAGTAGGGGGATGCATGTGAGTCTGGTCCGTAGACACATCAGCACCAAAAGTCTCCATGATTTTGACCTTATAGTCTATGCATAGAAAAGACTCGATGTTCTTTCGCTTCACGGCCGTTGTTTAAAGCGTAGAACCACACAGACGGCACAGGTTTTGAAGACTGTCAATGTGCAAGCCGAGAGTTGACTCGGCCATACTTACTTCCGGGTGTTGCAGGGGCCACGCCCCCGCCCGGCCTCCACAGAAAGTTGTTATTATTTCGGGAAAGAAAGCGTGGTGACAGAAAACTAGTAGAAATAAAGAAAACAAACCAATCAAATTTGAGCAAACAATTACGTTGTATTCGGGAAAACTTGATTAAACACGTAAGAAAACGATTTCGGGAGCCGCTGTCACCCTCGTCTGACAGTCGTCGCTGCACGATTTCCTGGTACCCATTATCGTCTGATATCGCTTTACGACCTTTTTTTATCGGTAAAACACCAGGGGTAATCTTTATTTTACCATAGAAGTAAAGTAAATACTTTTTCTATCATAAAACACACAAGAAAGAGAAAAGTCAAAGGAAATTTCGTGATACGGTGAGCTTTATTTTTTTTACGTGTTCGTTCTTCGGCTCAAGCGCGACAATGGCCGCCTTGATTTTTTCCCGCCCAGTTGCCCCTGGCAACGGCTCTTCTCGCCATTTTTCACTCAAATCTCGTGGCATTTTGTTTTCGTAAACAGCGCATGCGCCAACTAAATCGCCGTAGTTCGTATTGGGCGTAACGCATGTGACCTGACGGCAAGATAGCTGCTTATAAACTATGTAAGTATAATTCGATAAAGGTTAGGCACCCAGGTAAGGAGTTACGCCAAATGACATTTACTCAATCAACTGGGTAAAATTAGGAAACAGACATTTAAGATAGCATCCGCTGTCTTTCGTCAGAGACTGAAGGGAATGACGATATAGAATAGGGTAGTGTTCAGTCTTAAGTTATGGAGAACTCATTAGTATCATAGGCAATGGCTTGAGTTTCAGTTCCGAGATAGAACGCGCCACACATTGTACCCATTACAATTGTTGTGCAATAAAGTTTGACTTGTAATCTTCACCGTGTCGCATCCTCATCTGGAAGGTCAAGGATATATTATTCCGGCTGCCCACGTATCTTATTTCTTAAACACAATCTTTTAAAAGTCGATTTCAAATCTTTGATACGATCAAGCCGAGCAGACGAGGATTACATTTCGTGACAAATTTTGGCTTCTTTGCTTTACGCGAAATCCTGTTTTTCGGTGATCTAACATGTGAAGCTGATATGCTACATGCTACAAGATGTGGATGGGGAAAGGTGTAGGTGAAGGAGGTTGTCAGAACATAGTTGTAACAAACAGGGTGTCTCTTATCTATCTCTACGCGGGGTTAAAAAAAAAATGATGAAACCTTTTCTCATGGCTGGGAAAGTTGGACATATAGGATTTGATATTTTTGTAATGAACTTGTCTGTATTCATAATGAGAATGTCAAATTCGCCTGCAGGTTAGAGGTAAGGGTTGAGCAAAATATATAACAACGATACAGTTTATATTATATAAAAGTCCTTCCTGGCATCTTTGACCTTATAGCCTGATATCCAACCCTGTTGTGGCCGCGGAGGCTCTTGGTTCTATCTGTGTAAAATGACGAAGAGACTCGGCAACAATAATAGTATACCAGGCTACTTTGAATTCCTCTCTGTTATTGTCTCCAACGTGCATATCTTTAAATGACATCACCACAAACAAACACAACAACTGCTTGCGATACCTCTTTTCTTTACGAAGAAAATGAAATTAACGCTAATGAAAACACAACCCGCACGTCTTAGCATGCCTGTGATCAGCTTTGTCATCAATTGTGGTTAAAAATACCTTTTCGTAATCAGTTTTAGCCTAGTCAAAAGTTCCCGTCGGTTTCCATGTGTTTCGCACGTCATAAGGTAACACAAGATGGCATATGCGATGCTAAGGCTTGATTAACTGTGGCAATTCGATTTCGAATGCTTTTAGATATTTGGCAAGTAGTAAAGTTGATTAACGGACAAAAACATCTGCCCTGTCCTTCTGGCGTACATCGTGATCTTTCATTCAAAAGTCACTGCGTTGACTAAGTTATTGTAGTAGTAAAATGCATTGAACATGTGTGCCTGCGAAGCTGGTGTGTTACGCCGAAGGGCGTCTATACAAGCTTTATAAATACAGATATATTGCCGTTCTTGCGTATTCCTAATCAAATCCTAACAGGTAGGTAATGAATTTACAAACCAATTACATAGAAGATGCTGGGACACAAAACAGGTGGATCGTGGTGTAAAGACTTCGCGGTGTTACCTGGGAACACACTACTTGGTAAGTTGTGTGTCAAGATAGCGAAACGGTGAAACAATCAAGGATAAAGACCACTTGTAAGTCATCATTGCATTTCCACATATTAATTTATATTATTAACCAATTCCCATTTGAAGTGTGATGTATTGTCACATGGTGCATTTCATTGTAACGTATATGTTGCAAATGACGAAAACTTCTATAAACGTATTTTTATTTTCCATATCTTGTATTACAAGAGGAGGCAGATTTGGTAGAAGCTGATAAATGCTTAGTCTTTTTCTTGACCGTGCTGCTCATGTTGATTTTTGGCATGCTTTATTGAAACTTGAAACATTCTCTGCTCTGATTTTTTTTTAGTATCATTATCAGCAGGAATTCGAAACCGTCGAGATGGAATTCTGGACCTTCCACAAAACATCAGTTCTCCTGTGTATTTACGCCTTATGCTGTAGCACGAATGTATTCAGTATAACGAAGCTACAAGCAGCCCACTTAAAAGGTTTTTACATTCCTGCATTTACAAGAGATTATTTTGTAATTATGTTTTCAAAAAAGGTTTTCACATATTGTGAATTTTAAGGCTGCCTTTTGGTAACGAAAGCGTTCTAACTGAAGCACATTTCCCAGCCCGGTTGGCAGAAGTGAAGACAAAGATTGATGGAGTGACAGTGAGAGTTGTGAGGATACGGGATTCGGTCACTTTAATGGCACAGCAGGGTTTTCCAACTATAGCTCCTGTTGCTGGTAAGTATTTCTGATTTTTTCTTCTTTTCAGCAGAAGTCCTTTAGAGTTTTGGCAAAAACATTATAAAATAGAGTTCGGCAATCCCATACCTTCGCCGAATGGTGTTAACTTGTATAAAAGATGTGTTTGAAAGGTGTGTTTGAAAGGTGTTTAATCTCTATGTCACAGTTCTTGGTTCATGAGTCTTGAAGTACCATTGTGAAAAGCACTGCCCACATGTTGACCCCGAAATCCCTGCCAGTCACACTGTCCATATGTTGTCCTCGAAATAAGGTGTCCTCGTATGTAGGTCGTTATTCCAGAAATAGCTCATTGAAAGGGAATTTTAACTGTACCTCATACTTGCGTAAATAAGGCTCTGCTTTGAATTTAATGCATTTCACTATGTTCAACATCGCCTTCGCCTTCCCCTGTAAAAATCCACCAAACCCTGCTTGACTTATCCTCCTCCAAAATTTAGATTAAGAAATGCCCACTGTAGTACCGTGGGTACCCCAAAGAAGACCCACTTTTGAAGTTGACCTTCATTTCCCCCAACCCCCAACAGCATATTAAATTTCATCACGATTATTCACTTGAAATATAATCCGCTGTAGGAGACCTACAGATAAACAGAAGGAACTTCTGGTTTTAAAAACTCAATGGTTGTTCTCAACTCAAACAACTTGTAAAAAATTCATGCCAAGGTTATCCGATTTCTAACAGAGCAGATAGAAGTTCCAACCACCCCAGCTGCACCTGCTACAGGTAAGACTCTACAATGATTTTGATAACATCGGAAAATGGGATTTGAAGATTATAAGTTACTGAAAGAACTGACATGGTGTCACTGTAGTTTTAAGTTCATTATCGGTACGTTGATTTTGAACATATCCTTAAATAATGTCGCTGGGAATATGTTCCTTTTTGGAAACGAATAAGCAAAAGAAAAGTTCTGAACCATGCAGCTGTTGACCTTTCCTTCGGATAGCATATATTCCTTATACCTTAGTCCAAAGACCTTATGAACGACGCCCATACGTCCCTTTATATAAAACTTTATAATTTCCGTGTCAAAATATCGTATTAAAAAGTCAATCTTAACAAACGTATGTACGTGTGAGATGTTGTGATAGGGACGTATAAGATATCACAACGAAAGCGTGCTACGATTTCCAGGAATATCGCATATGACGGTAACATTGCTTATATTACAGAGACGTGTCTTATATATTGTTACAAGGTGATTAACAATGATATGAAACGCTACGATAGAACACAATTACCATCCGGTAGGACGTGGGTAACCACAGCCCTGTCAGTCCCTTCCAGCTCGTGTGCCCTACATGACAAACTAAGCATCATTACTCCACATCTGCCTTCATAACGATGTCTTCTCATCCCACTTGAAAACCAAGACAGCGTGTGTTGATAACTCTCTTTTTAAAGTCGTTCAACCAGGAGATTGCCAGGTTGGAGATGGAGCAACCTACCGAGGAACAGTCTCAGTGACTGGAACTGGCAAGACGTGTCAACGCTGGGACAGACAGACGCCCCATCAACACAGCACAACACCCGCTATGTACCCATCATCCGGATTGGATCACAGCTACTGCCGGAATCCGGACGGCGAACGCGGAGTTTGGTGCTACACCACGGATCCAAGCACTAGATGGGGGTATGGTGACGTCTGTGGTAAGGTCTGATTATGTGACCTTGACGTATCCTTATTCATAGAGTTTCGCTGAAAGAACTCGTAGTGGAAACGTAGTGATTATATGTTGTTCTCTGATGTTCTGTGCAATGGGGCACTATTGGAAGATGTAAACAAGATTCAATGCTGTGGAGTACCGATTTCCTCGGATTCGTTGCATTTGTAATATTTCGATGTTTGGGTACTTTACTCTTATAAGTATAGCTGCGGCTAAGTTACTTCACTATAGAGATAAGAAGCCAAGCTGGGTCGATTGCTTTCGTACGAGTCGTGGTTTATTCGTGTGATCTATACTCTACTTTTGGGTCTATACAATGGTCTACACATGTCTATACAATGGTCTAAGGTAGTAACGGTTACAGATACGTTGATGAAGGTTAGACATCCAGGTAATAATATACGCCAAAAATAATTACTCAAGCAAATGGATAAGATTTTGAAACAGTCAGACGTTTCAGACAGTATCCACTGTCTTTCGTCAGTGACTAACGATAGGACTGAAAACACCAGGTTTTATACCAAAATACCATTACTTTGTCTTGAATTAATCTTCTTTTTGAAGACTACTTCAAGACATCCTAAATTGTCTTTACCTCATTAACATATTGTAAGAATCCAATCATGGTAGTCAAAGACGATAGGAGACGAATGTGACGGGAAGAAGGTCTATAATCAGGAACACAACATAGAACAAAGACTCTCTCTTTTCTGGGTCGTACCACTCTCCGCCCGGGGGGTGGCGGCTTCAACTATTCGAACTTTACACTCTTCCCCCCTATCTAAAATAAAATTCTCCCGAATTTCAACCAAGTTATGTGTATCTTTAACATCCTGTATCTTTGTTTTAAACATAACCAACGTTAATAACAGCTAACGACTTCTTTTTCTTTGGCATGCCTACTATGCGTGGACAACATAATTCCGTGACAAACAGTTCTAACTGTATTCTAGCAGGTATAGAATTTGACATGGAATGTTCTGGTATCTAACACAGGTTGCTTCGTGAACTCAAGTCCCAGTGTTGTAAGTCCTAGCATCTGGTCGACGAGAATACCTCTGACATAGTCCAGGTTAAGCGGCGGCCTTTAGTCCATAACACAGTCAGCGAACCTTGATGGTCTGGTTACTCGGCGGCCATGCCGTGTGGTGTGCTGATTAGTGTCTCCTACAGAATTCGCCTGTTGAGGAGCTTGGTCCTCAAAGCTGTCGCACGCCAGTTGTGACGTCGGCGCGTCGCCGGTGGGCACCGGCTGACGATCCCGATGCTGCGCCACGGTTGGCAGTGTGTAGCAAGGCTTCAGTCTGTTATAATGCACTATCTTCCTGCGGTTGCTTCGAGCGTCCTTGATCCTGTATGTAACCCCCGGTTCCCCATCGGAGTGTAGTCGTTCCATGACTACAAATGGACCTTTCCAACGGGGTTTGAGTTTTCGGCGTAGCGCCGTAGGATCGTTGACCCACACCTTGTCGCCTGTCTTGTATGGCCTGTGGGACGTAGTGGAGTCGTATGCAGCTTTCTGGCGACTGCTTGCTCGTTGCATGTTTTGTCTTGCGTGAGCGAAGGCTGTGCGAAGACTGCTTGTCAGAGTTTTGACGTACGACCTTGCCGTGGTTGTGGGCGGCGCTCCCGGTGGGGTCGTGCCAAATATCACATCAGCGGGAAGATTTGCCTCCCTTCCATGGGCGAGGAGGAAGGGCGTGTAGCCGGTGGAGGCGTGCACGGATGTGTTATATGCCAGTAGAACATGAGAGAGATGGTCGTCCCAGTCGTCGCCCATAGGCGATACATACTTCGAGAGCATTGCTTTCAACGTTCGATTGAAGCGCTCCACTAGTCCATCCCCTTGGGGATGGTAGGGGGTTGTGCGGCTTTTGGCGATACCCAGTGCAGCGTACAGTTCTTTCATTAAATCTGCCTCGAACTGACGACCTTGGTCGGAGTGCAGAGAGGACGGGACACCATGTTCTCTGATGTAGTGGGTAAAGAGGACTTGAGCCACTGTAGGGGCATCTTGGCGCGGAATAGCATAGGCGTTAGCATATTTAGTGAAGAAGTCCTGTAACACTAGGCAGTACCGATTTCCTTTTTTTGATTTCGGAAGTTCGGTCAAGTCCATGGCCACCTTCTTGAACGGGCCATCGGCCCGAATGGGTTTCAAAGGTGCTCGAGCTGAGGGTGTCGGTGCTGTCCTTGTGGCACAATGTTGGCAGGCGCGACACCACCTCTTGACGTCTTGGTTCATGCCCGGCCAGTAGAAGCGGATATATACCCTTCTCAGTGTTTTAGTGATTCCCAAGTGTCCCGAGCAAGAGCCATTGTGCAGTTCCTGCAGAATGGCGGGCCTTAGACTTGCAGGTGCCACCCGTTGATAGATCACGCGGCAATTTGCGTTGGGTTTCCACCGTCGGTACAGGACACCGCGTTTGACCACGAGCGAATGGTACTGGTCCCACAAGGCTTTCAGAGATCGGCCTCGTCGACTGATGGTGTGCCACGGGGGCCTGCCCTGGCGTTGTCTCTTCCATTGTATGATTTCTGAAATATCCTGATCCGCCTCTTGTGCCTGTTGTACCTTATGAGGTAACGAGTGTCCGTCGGGGGAATCCGTCGGCGGGGGCGGCAGTTGACCATCAGGCGGATCGTCAAGTGGCACTGTTGGCTGTTCGGCCGAAGGATCGTCGGGTAGGGTCGGTGGTTGGTCGACAGCGGCCACTGACGCTGGCAGGCGCGATAGAGCATCGGCATGGGGTAACAAGTGTTCATCTGGGGGATCCGTTGGCGGGGGCGGCAGTTGACCATCAGGAGGGTTGTCAAGTGGCGCTGTTGGCTGTTCAGCCGAAGGATCTTGGGGTAATGTCGGTGGTTGGTCCACAGTAGCCACTGACGTGGGCAGGCGCGAGAGAGCATCGGCGTTGCTGTTGGCTTTTCCCGCACGGTAGGTAAGGTCGAACTCGTATGTAGACAGTTCCACAGCCCATCTAGAACGCCGTCCTGTTGGATCGTGCGTAGTGAGCTTGTTGGACCACCCGAGTAAGGGCTTGTGGTCAGTCATAACAGTAAAGCGCCGTCCCGCGAGGTAGGTGCGGAAGTGACGGATGCTCCACACGACGGCCCACATCTCCCGGTCGAATGTAGCCCATCGCCTCCCTTGTGCAGTGAGCGTACAACTGGCGTATGCGACCACTTGTTCGCCATGGTCGGTGGTCTGGGATAGCACTGCTCCAACTGCGGAATCCGACGCATCAGTGTGTAGCGTAAATGGTCGGCTGAAATCTGGGTTTGCCAAGATCGGTGGAGACGTCAACGCTTCCCGTAGGGTCTCGAAGGCTGCCTGACAATCTGATGACCAGGAAAAGGATGAGCCCTTTCTTGTCAGGACGTGCAGAGGCTCGGCAATCTTGGCGAAGTGGCGTACGAATTTCCGATAGTAGGACGCCAGCCCTAAGAAGGATCTTACGTGAGCGATTGAGGTAGGGGTAGGCCAATTGCGGACTTTGTCCGTGTTGGTTGGATCGGGTTGGACGCCATGTCGGGAAACCACGTGGCCAAGGAAGTGGACTTTTGGCTGCGCAAACTTGCACTTCTCGGCGTTGAGTTTCAAGTTGGCAGAACGGAATCGGGAAAGAACTTCCTCCAGGACCGTGAGATGATCCTCGAAGGTGCGTGAAAAGAGGATAATGTCATCAAGGTAGGCTAGACATGACCTCCAGTCTAATCCCGCCAGGAGGAGTTCCATTAACCGCTGAAATGTCGATGGCGCGTTCGTGAGGCCGAACGCCATGACTGTGAATTGGTACAGGCCACGGCCGGTGGTGAAGGCCGTCTTCTCACGATCGTCCGGATGGACGGGGACCTGCCAGTAACCGGCCGTCATGTCCAATGTTGTGAAGTATGCTGAGCCCGACAGGGCATCGATGGTGTCGTCCGTCCGGGGAAGGGGATGAGCATCCTTGACTGTTGCGTGGTTCAATTTTCGGTAGTCGACACAGAATCGATGGGTGCCATTTTTCTTTCGGACCAGGACTACGGGTGCGGCCCATGGGCTTTGACTGGGCTCGACCACACCCGCATCCAGCATCTCCGCGACTTGCCGTTGTACCTCGGCCTGGCGGTGGATGGGCATTCTGTGTGGTCGTTGTTTAATTGGCCGGTCATCATGGGTAATTATGCGGTGTTGAGCGAGGGACGTGCGACCTCTGTCCCCTGGATGACGACTGAAAACGTCAGAATAACGCTGGAGGAGGTCAGAGAGTTGGCACGCCTCATCCGGGGAAAGGTGGGTGGTGTCGACACTGGGAGGAGTGGTGCTGGCCAAAGGATCTTGTTCGGCGATGTCATCATCGTCTAATGGCAGGAAGGATCCCAGTGGCATGGCTGCTTTCAGTGTGACAGGTTCATCTGATGTGTTGGTCACCTCACAAACGGTTTCAGAGTTGTTGACTGTGGCGACAGTTCTGGCAATGGCGAACCCTTTGTCGGTGTAGGGGCGTGGTTCCAATAAACCAGCGTAGTCATTAGGGATGGGGCGTGTCGCCATTCCGGGGGTAAGGCGGACCGGTATCGCCATGACGGAATGCGGGGGCACTAAGGTGGTGCGACATACAGCGGCATGGCAAACTGTGGGAAGCAGCTGAGATGACGTTAGGAGTGGTAGGGGTTGTCCTCCGATAGTCAGTGTACCCCTGCCAGCATCAAGGATGGCCTGTTGGGAAACGCAGAAGTCCCAACCGAGGAGGGCAGGTTGATCTGCATCACGGACGACATGGACGGGATGAGTTGCTTCACGGTCGCCCAGGTGGATGTGTAGGTCAATAACCCCAATAGTGTCCAACACTTGACCGGTGACTGACCGCGCCGGAGTAAATTGCTTCATCAGGGGACGACACCGCAGATGGGGGATGGAGTTATACAGTTGTTCGCTAATGAGGGAAATGGCTGATCCTGTGTCAATAAGTGTGTTCGTGGCTGACCCCTCCAAGATGGCGGAAATGTGGGATGTGGGCGGGAATCGGTGGGAGGGGTGCTGTGAGGGGGCCTGCGGTTGGTCTACTGATGCCCGGCCCGCGGCATCAGAGGAAGGTCGTTTCCCTGGTCAGCAAAACGGACTGATCTGGAAGGTGAGCGGGAGTGGTTGCGGTCTGAAGACGGCTGGCGGTATGGAGAGCGAGACCGCGAGTCAGTGGAGTGACGGTACGGGGAGTTGGGGCGGTCTGAAGACGACTGGCGGTATGGAGAGCGAGACCGCGAGCCAGTGGAGTGACGGTACGGGGAGTTGGGGCGGTCTGAAGACGGCTGGCGGTATGGCGAGCGAGAACCCGAGTCAGTGGAGTGACGGTACGGGGAGTTGGGGCGGACATTGTCCGATGGGTGAGATGGGGAACGGGCACGAGTGTCGGTAGTTCCGCGGTATGGTGAACGTGAACGGCTGTTGGCGAAGGAACCGTTACAGTACGGCGAGTGGGAACGATCGGCAGGCGGTTGGCGGAAAGGTGAGGTGGAACCGGGGCGGGCTTCGTAGTAGGGCCTGGGTGCTGGGGACAGATGCTGGCTTCGGAACAGGTCGGTGAGGATAGAGACCTGCTCGGTCAGGGTGGCCACGGCTGTGTGCAAATCGTCTCACTGGACAGCATTCACCGGTTGCTCTCGAGTTTCCCGCGGGGCAGAGGCGGCCACTGCTTGCTCGTAGAGGGTGGCAATCTCTGCAGCCTCTTCGATGGTGGCAGGGTTTCGCTCCATCACTCGGAGGCGCGTGGCAGCATCAATGCCTTGTGTAAAGTATTGGAGGGCCACCCCCTTGATGGCTGGCTCGTTGTAGCGTTTTGACGCGTTTTGATGCGTTGTAGCGTATGCACGCCGGACCAGTTCTTCTAGTTCTGCTGCGAATACGATGAATGACTCACCAGGTTGGCGTTTCCGTTGCGCTAGGGATTGTTGGAAACTGAAGGTAAACCTGTCTTGCGAAAAGGCATGTGACAGCATCCCGAGGAGGTTGGTGTAATCGCGGCGGATGTCCTGTTGGAGGCTCTGGAAGTATGTTAATGCAGGTCCATCCAGGAAGGTGGGGAGGATACGTGCTCGTACGTCAGGGGTGTACTGATGGGCGTCTGCGTAAACCTCAAATTTACCAAGCCAGACATGGAAGTCTTCCTCCCCCTTGCCAAGGAAGTGCGCTGGTAGGTGCGTTTTGAGGTGTAGTGGGGTAGCTGGAACCGGCCCGGAACCTGTCTGTGGTGCGGGTGGTGGTGGTTGTTTCCATGTAGCACCTGACGACATACCGGGTGGTGGTAGTTGGTAAGTAGCACCTGCGGACGTACCGGGTGGTGGTGGTTGTTTGAATGTGGCACCTGGAGCTGTACCGGGTGGTGATAGTTGGTATGTAGCACCTGCGGACGTACCGGGTGGTGGTGGTGGTGGTTGTTTCCATGTAGCACCTGACGACATACCGGGTGGTGGTAGTTGGTATGTAGCACCTGCGGACGTACCAGGTGGTGGTGGTTGTTTGAATGTGGCACCTGGAGCTGTACCGGGTGTTGGAAGTCGGTATGTAGCACCTACCGAAGTACCGGGTGGTGGTGGTTGGTATGAAGCACCTGCCGAAGTACCGGGTGGTGGTGGTTGGTAGGTAGCACCTGCCGAAGTACCGGGTGGTGGTGGTTGGTAGGTAGCACCTGCCGAAGTACCGGGTGGTGGTGGTTGTTGGAATGTGGCACTTGGAGATGTAGTACTAGGTGGTGGTAGTAGGTATGTAGCATCTGAAGACATATCAGGTGGTGGTGGTTGTTGGAATGTGGCACCTAATTCTAACGATGTACTAGGTGGTGTTGGTTGCTGGACTGTAGCACCTGCAGGCGTAGGAGCGGTTAAAGCTGGTCCGGGGAACCGCTGTGTGAGACCCGCCTGAGTAGGCGAAGCCACTAGAGGTGCACGTGAGCTTGTCGATGTCATCGGGTTACAATGAGGAAACGAAACTTCAGAGTCAATGACAAATTCCCCCGGATTGTTAGTCGATGTCATACGACGAGATAGCCCAAGCTACGGACGAACGGGAATGTGGCAGTAGCCTACCTTCTGCTGGGAAGCGTACAGGTTTCAGAGCAGAACGCATGTGGTCCGGGGGGGGAGGGGGGCATCGACCAGACGGAGCTGCGGGAAGCGATTTTTCCGGCAGGGACGAGTAAGATTAGTGGTGCATCGACGGAGAAGGTTCGAACACCGCTGCCATCAGTGTAAGAATCCAATCATGGTAGTCAAAGACGATAGGAGACGAATGTGACGGGAAGAAGGTCTATAATCAGGAACACAACATAGAACAAAGACTCTCTCTTTTCTGGGTCGTACCACTCTCCGCCCGGGGGGTGGCGGCTTCAACTATTCGAACTTTACACTATCTATTCAGAGTTTTGGTATAAAACCTGGTGTTCTCAGTCCTATCGTTAGTCACTGACGAAAGACAGTGGATACTGTCTGAAACGTCTGACTGTTTCAAAATCTTATCCAGTTGCTTGAGTAATTATTTTTGGCGTAACGGTTACAGATATTTACAGTTACAGAGAGAGATGCTACTTAACTTCAGTATGTACAGTCTACTGTCGGAGAGCTACACAAACGCGGTACTAGCCTTGGGAGCCCAAGCTGCATCTGGGTTTAAAACTGACGCTCAGCCAATATGCTAATGTTGCTCTCACCAGCTAGCCTCACTATTGGCTGGTTCCCCATATGATATAGTCACTTGGTGTGGGCTTGGTATAGACTACCAAGACAGCGTGTGTTGATAACTCTCTTTTTAAAGTCGTTCAACCAGGAGATTGCCAGGTGGGGGATGGAGCAACCTACCGCGGAACAGTCTCTGTGACCGGAACAGGCAAGACGTGTCAACGCTGGGACAGTCAGACGCCTCATGCGCACGACAGGACACCCGCTAACTACCCATCATCCTGACTGGATCACAGCTACTGCCGGAATCCTGACGGCGAACGCGGAGTTTGGTGCTACACCACGGATCCCAGCACTGTATGGGAGTATTGTGACGTCTGTTGTAAGGTCTGATTATGTAACCTTAACGTATCCGTATTCATAAAGTTCCGCTGAAAGAACTCGTAGTGGAAACGTGATAATTCTATGTTGTTCTCTGGTGTTCTATTGGAAGATGTAAACAAGATTCAATGCTGCGGGTTACCGATTTCCTCGGATTCGTTGCATTTGTAATATTTCGATGTTTTAGAACTTTACTCTTTTAAGTATAGTGGCTAAGTTACTTCACTAGTTTAATCGTGTGATCTATACTCTACTATGGGTCGATACAATGGTCTACACATGCTATGCAATGGTCTAAGATAGTTACGGTTACAGATATTTACAGTTACAGAGAGAGATGCTACTTAACTTCAGTATATACAATATACTGTCGGAGAGCTATACTAACGCGGTACTACGCCTTCGGAGCCCAAGCTACATATGTGTTTAAAACTGACGCTCAACCAATATGCTAATGTTGCTCTCACCAGCTAGCCTCGCTATTGGTTGGTTCCCCATATGATGTAGTCACATGGTGTGGGCTTGGTATAGATTACTTTCTTGAAACATCTACATATGGCTTTAATATAATACTTCCTACCCTACGTCGGCCATCCTGACACATGTTATAACTTTATTTTAAGTCGTTCAACCAGGAGATTGCCAGGTGGGAGATGGAGCAACCTACCGTGGAACAGTCTCTGTGACCGGAACAGGCAAGACGTGTCAACGCTGGGACAGTCAGACGCCTCATGCGCACGACAGGACACATGCTAAGTACCCATCATCCGGACTGGATCACAGCTACTGCCGGAATCCTGACGGCGAACGCGGAGTTTGGTGCTACACCACGGATCCTAACACTGTATGGGAGTATTGTGACGTCTGTGGTAAGGTCTGATTATGTAACCTATACTTGTGTGTTATGATCTCCTTCCATATTTATCAGCTATTACACCTGCTCCTCGACTTGTCAATGTTTACATGCACAACAATCAATATCCTTTAAGAAATACACATCAATCAATACCTCAAAAGTGGAACGTAACCGTGTTGCGATGAGAAGGGCGTTAGGAAAGGATAACGATGCTCAGCTTGGCATGTTGGTGGGATATGGCATCATTTCCGAGTAAAACAATGGACCTTAAAATAGATGCAAGACTCTGCCCATCCCGGTATACTTCATGTTGTCCCATTACTTTATGTTTACTTAAGAATATTAGGTTATCACATTTATGAATTGGCATTGCTTACATGAGCGAGTTTAACCTGTTCCATCGCCGTGTTGTTCTCGCCCTGTGATGTCCCATCCCTGTGCTGTTCCATCCCCGTGCTGATTTATCCATGTGCTGTTCCAGCGTGCTACTGGGAAGGTACAGCTGTGTTTTGCGACCCTGGTGACTGTGACCGGGGCAGCTACGTGCGGAGTGACAAGTGTGGAGATGGACTCTGTTGCTGGACGGGCACGAAGATATACTGCTGTGATGGTGAGACATTTCTTCCAGTGCAATTATTTGTGATATTCACAAGAAATCAATTCACAATCGTATATACAGACAGATAGCTAATCTATGACGTCAGGTGATATAATAGAAAGAGATATATAGATAAAGACGGATAAAGAACCATGTTACCAATGCGTTGTGAAGACAAAACCCTCATTGGAAGTATAATCGTAAAATTCTTACACAATAGCAACGATTTCATTTCTGTTAACTTTGACTCTGAATTTACTTGAGATCCACAGTTACCTTATACAATATTACTGTAGCTATTCTTCCTGTGGTCCTTTACAGGTGTGTAGAACGGTTTTACCTGGCCGTGCGGCTGACTAAGGTGACGACATTGCGGGGTTTCATCTCATTTTGACAACATGTTTGATTTTTTTGGACAAGTCATTCGTACACACTAGTTAGAATGAGTAACTAGTTAATCAGTGTTGAAGTGTACGACAATCAGTTGCTAACCCCACGCAGGGGCGTGTCACATGGCAGGGAGCTAAGCTATTTGCACAACTTAAGTCAGTTTAAATGTCGTACTTCTCGCTTCATGCCACTCTACGATGTTGTGTATAGCTCCTGGGCGCCTTGTGAGCAACGAATCCGTGTGTTAAATTAATTAATTAATGTATTTGGATGTAAGTATTGTGATCAGTATCTCTTCATATAACATTTCCAAGGTGATTTCAATGCGCATCGTAGTGCACTGCAACTTAGCCGTAGGGCTATAATTATGTTCTTTTAAGTGTGCTATCTTATGTACCTGTAGTAATAAACCAATTCATCCCACTATCTCATCTCGAATTGAAGAAATCTCTGTTCTTGAATTTCAAAAATATGTTTGACTTATACCTAAATAAATTGAATATCAATGTAATTTAGCAGACAAATTCTCGGAGCTCTGAAACACATACATACGACAACGTAGAATAATTCTATTGAGATTATATTAATGTGAAAAAATCGTTCTATTCAGTTAAAAATGTGCCCAAACACTTTGTCAGAGGCTGTGCGTGACGAAAAGTATGGAGTAGTAAAACTCTAGTTTTTTTTTCTTATTCTCAATGAATGATGCCCAGTTTTGAACAATGATAATTCAAGAAGTTGAGTCGAACAACATGGAAGGTTACGAGCGACAATTTGAATATAAGTTCTAAACTGGATTCATGCGGCTCCAGCGGTCTTACGATTCATGCAGATTAGAGTAGCTAGACTAATAGGCACAAAAACGGAAATGTGATGTCGATCAGATCTCCATAGATACGGTATCCAGTGCATTTTATTGTATTGTACATCATTGGAAAGCTTGTCTATTACCTCGAACAATGATATTCCGTTTGTTATAATCGTACATTCACGGTTTGAGAACAGGAGCTACTTTTTTGTGTAAGTTCAAAAATTGATAATACTGTTCAATTGTAAAGTAACAACGGAGAAACGAGTGATCAAATTTAAGTTTCCGAACTGTTTGTGTATTACCTTTCTGTTTGGAAAGTTGACATAAAATTCTATCTTATGATGCTGTATATCTTTTATTAAGTTTATCAACCTTTAAAGGGCATAACACACCAAAATACAAGATTTTTTTATATCTGAGTTAGGAGTTTCAAGAAATACACACCCTCCTGATGTTATTTGACATTGAACCATCAGAAACCATACTTACATGACATGGATCCAGCTCTTTATTCTTATCTGATCTTCTCACCACGTGATTACATTAATCAGTGACCAATAATGCCCAATCAGGACGTCACAATGAACACGACAGCTGGTTCGGAACCTTACGCCACGGCTTGTGAAAAACATTACTTGATGAGCAAACAGTGTTTAATTATGGTGATAACATTCAAAAAGGGAACATAACAATATCTAATATTCGGTTTGCTTGTAAAAATAACGTTCTTTTCGAGCTGCAGTGCTAAGGTCCAAATCGGCTGCCATGTTCATTGTGACGTCATGACTGGGTAAGTCACTGATTAATGTAGTTACCTGGTGGGAAGAAGTTTGATGGTTGGATGTTCTATACCATCCGAAGTGTGAATATTTTGTAAAAATGCTATGTTATTAAGCAATAGTATTATGTTTTATGTACTTTCAGGAAATTGTTAATGTTGATGTCATTGGTGTCTTATGCTCTTTAATGTTTGAAACATCAATGTCTACCACGTACTTCATTTATCAATTCCTTTACGACCTACTTAACTTGATGTGATCATCTTCGGTCGGTGATAATTATATAGAATAGTACAGTTGAATCTAATTACTTAACGCCATGTTTACAAGACTAGTGTGAAATAGAATTAACAGAATGCAGTAGAAACGTTATATATCAAGGGAGATTGTAACATGTGCATTTTCCTGATTGATATTCAAAGCAATCTTACAAAACAAAGCACACATTTTATATAATACAAATATATTGTAGTACAGTATGGGACCAGGGGGCTAAAGGGAATCTGGAAAAACTTCAGAGACTTCAATGCATGGCGTGTGATATTGGGGTGTAATCGCTACACTTCTTCTGCGACCGTCCTGCACACACTTAGGTGGACCCCGGTAACCGACTTCCACAAGAGAACCAAAGTCACACTAGTCTTTAAAGCACTCAACGGCATGACCCCCCCCCGTCCCAATACCACCACCTTACTGCACTGTTCAGGCAACTCTCAGACATTCACACTTCATCACACTTCATTATGTACATCTTTGTTTAACCCTCTCTAGACTGGACTTTTTCGGGGGTATTTGGGACGGGGCTCCCCCGTCATAACTTCCAAACGGTATGGTGTATCAGCACCAAATTTGTAGGGAGTGATTCAAACATAAACGTTGATTATTTCTGTAATTTTGGTAATGTTATGACAAATATTATTGGTATTAGACCAAAAAGTGTGTCTTATTGATGTCAAGGTATACCAGGACATCTGACGTCAATGGTAATTTCGTTGACGTCAAAATGACGTCATAGGATGGCGTTATGTGTTGTTAGCGATCCCTTGCGATCCGCAGACAGACATGGCTCTTATGTAGGATAGATAATGTCAAGGTTGCAGCAAGTATTTGCTCTCTAAGAAGACAAAAGTCTGGTCAGTTTTCCTTCTAATAAATTTGGACATTATCGATAATCATTTAGGTCGACTGTGACTGTTTTGCCATATAAAAACAACAAAATAAAGGAAAGAAAGAAAGAAAGGTAACCATAGATACATAAAGAGACCACCTCTAAAATATATCTCAAATGCATATGGCTTCCGTAGTCAATAATGACCATGGTAAAATCCTAAATTACATCAAAAGTACGTAATAGAGTCAAGCTAGAGTGCTATAACAGTAATAAGGGACACAAAAACTGACGGTCACGCGTCACGGTCATCGGCAATAGCCAAAACTATCACGCAAGGATCGGCCACAGAGAAGAAGAAAATAGTAGGTAACGAAAAGATAGGAGGACATCTCGGGTCTGTTCACACAGCTAAGGAAGGTTCACTCTCACAACACACGCCTCAGATCACAGGGTAACCTACAACTGCCCAAAGCACATCTACCTTACAAAAAGAAATCCCTGTCCTGTACTGGTGGAGCTCTATGGAATTCTCTTTCATCTAATCTGAAAACGGCTGCTTCTGTTGCTTCATTTAAGCGTCTGTATAACCAGGAATACCTTGTCCCTTAGAAACTGTTCGTTTGTTTTTATTGAAGGTCAAGGTCAATTTTGCCCCCCCTGAATTGAAATTCAAGGTCAATTTTGGCCCCCCTGGTTTGTGACCTTAGTACTGCAGCAGAAATTCCATATTTGTATCTTTTGACCTGGACGTGATATGGTCTTGACTTTTTGGTGGCAGATAACTTGTGGTGTAATGAAGACGTGGTGTGGGTTTGGGCCCTCACCAGCTTCCTCTGTAACTGCAGGGGGCCGGGGCGTTATCGTGAAAACCCTCTAAGGAGAATAACTGAACAAAGGAACGATGGATTTCCATGATATTTAGTATACAGGTAGCATAGACAGAGATGTACACAAGGAGGTGCAAATTATGTTAATTATGCTAATTTGCATAACTAATGAGAAAAATCTATATTTGCAGTGTTTTCCATTATCAGACTCAAATACATGTAACGTCAAATAAATTCCTAATTTGCATAATTCATGTAAAACACAATATCTCATCTAATTGGAAAATTATAGGACTGTCAATATGATACTTAGTATGCAGGTAGCTTAGACAGAGTTATACATAATGAAGTGCAAATTATGCTAATTAGGACTTTATCTGTATAGCTAATGAGGAAAATCTATATTTGCAATGTTTTCCATTATCAGACTAAGATACATGTAACATATGTAGTTTATTGAAAGTGGAGCATCAATAGATACCAATTATGCAAATAAATTCCTATTTTGCATAATTAATGCAAAAACACCATAATTCATCTAATTGGACAATTATAGGACTGTCAATATTGCAACATGTGTCAGTTAGAAAAAAGGATTTATGACCAAGCATATATTATGCAAATGTGTAAGTCATTTGCATGAATAGAATTGTTCATGGAGATATGAGGTCGTGGAACTCTTGTTTTTCTTGTTTGGGATAGGGATAGGGAAAAACGTGCCTATTGCACTGTGGGGACAGTATATAGATTTGTATTCCTAATCGCCACTTTTTTTTTCGTTTACGTGTGTGAGACAGTCCGTTTCCGCTCACCTGGCCCTGTTTAGAAATTACCGTCACCGATGTGTTACTACTCGGGACCAACCACTAAATTATGCTGTCTCTCTGCTAGAGCATTTTCTCGGAATGGAACTCCGGGAAATTAGCCAGTCTGAAGGATTGTTTGAACCGAGGATTAGAATTGATCAATGGATTAGTGGAAAGGCCAAAATGTCAAATGTCTCTTGGCTGTCCAACAATAAATAGACACATTTGACCATTGCACCTTAGTTGCAATGTGTCAAACCATAGCTTAAAAACGTTAATCATAAACACCACTTATATATAGCCACTCTATACAGACAAATATCCTTAACCAGCATTCCTTAAGATTATCGGGCACATTCTTCTAAGTGAAATCATTTCTTACTGCGAACAGCTCCAGATCCCATGGACACAACATGCGTGTTGGTGAAAGACTGGAAGAAAAAGGGAGCTCCGCCATCTTGTTTTTCGTGGTTGGAATTTCCCATATTTCAACGCAAAGCACCCAGAGCATTTTATGAGGCTTGAAAACTGGATATAAAAAATAAAACGGAATGGTGTAACGGTTTTATATGGTAATTCTAGAGCTGAATTTTATCAGGTCTTTGACAACCTTTAAACAGGTGCGATCTGTGTGATATTTATCTCCATGAAAAAAGGCTTTTTCATGGAGATACTGTTTTGCGTGCGTTTGTCTGTGTGTATGTTTCTGTCACCGGATGCTTAAAGTCAGCATAACTGTAGAACATGTATGTGTATTGCAGTGATATTTGGTATGTGGGTTTGTGTTAGGAAGAGGAAGGTCAAGGTCGATTTTGGGCCCCCTGGTATGTGTCACTGGAACTGCAATGGCCTATTTGTAAAAATGTTCTAAAGGAGAATAACTGAAGAAAGATAGATTTTCATGTTATTTGGTACGCAGGTAGGTTTGACAGAGATGTACACACTGAAGTAAAAATCATGCAAAGTTAGTGTGTTTGCGTGTGTGTGTGTGTGTGTGTGTGCGTGTGCGTGTGTGTATATTTGTGTCACCGTGTGTGTATGTTTGTGTCACCGGATGCGTAAAATCAGCATAACTATAGAACGTGTAGATGGATTGTAATGATATTTGGTATGTGGGTAGGTGTCGAGGGGAGAAAGGTCAATATCGATTTTGGGCCCCCTGGTATGTGTTACTGGAACTGCAATGGCGTATTTGTCAAAATCTTTTAAGGAGAATAATTGAAGAAAGGAGCAACAGATTTTCATGTTATTTGATATGCAGGTAGCATACAGAGAGATGTATACAATACACTGCATATTATTTGAATTGGAATTAATTTGCATAAGTAATGAGGAAAATCTATATTTGCAGTGTTGTCAATTGCATATTGTGGCACTACTAACAGCTGTTAGTAGCTATTAATAGCGAAGGTGGGTCACTTCTCCTGGGCCTCCGACAGGTGGAGAGGGGTCATACCATTGAGCGATATAGAATGGGGGGAACTGGCTTAATAAATAAGTTTCATGGAGATTTTCTTTTTTTGTCTTGTCTTCTTGTAAAAGCCGTCACAATTTCAACTATAGTTAGAATATACATGTAATTTTCTTGTAAGAATAAAGGTCCCATCTCGTGCCTCATTTTTGTTGCGGCCTAGCATTCTTTGCTATTACGCATTTTTTTCCCACAATTTCAGGCATTAACGTTAAATCGGGTCTCCTAATTTTCGTATAGGTCAGGTGTTTCAATTCAGTGACTTCTGAATAGTACGCGACGAAAAGTGAAAGTCTGCAAAATCCCAGTCTCTTGCAGGGGGTGTTCCGCAGACATTCTCACAGTTTCTGCGAAAAATCTCGCAAGCCTTTGCGGTAAGAAGTTGCTGAACTATACGGAAGGCTCTTGGCGTCTCACAGAACTTGCAAAGAGATTTTTGCACAGGGGTGATTTTGGAACAGTCAATCTATGCATGGGGAGGGAGATGGGCAAAGTATGTTGGTCTTGCAAATTTTGCCTTTCTACATGTAGTTGAGATTTCAACTTGCCCAGGTTTTATTCTGGGACAGCCTGACAAACTGTCAAACAGCCTGGCAAACTGACAAAATGGGATGTCCCAAAATAACTCCTGGGCAAATTGAAATAGCAATTTTAGTTTTTGTAATTATTTTATTATGTTTCTATTTGCCCGGGTATTATTTTGGGACATCCCATTTTTGAATGGGGAAGAGTATTGGCGAAACATGCTGTATTTGCTCAGGAGCAAATGACGGCCTTTCTAATCAAATGTGTTTACTTTATATATGATAAATTTTACTTTATATATAATGCAATGCCACGGCGGGGGTACATTACAGGTCCCTATATTATTTACAAACCTTAATTGGCTTGTTCCAAATGATCAAAGACCTCTCACTTCATCTGTCATTTATGTCTTTACCCATTTTTCCTGGACAATCTTTATTATCAAATGTGTTGTAGCCTTTACAATGCCACGACAGGGCTACAGTACAGATGCATGTAGTGTTTCACATACATGTTTTTTTTTGCCAACTGTTCATCGCTTAAGTCTATCCTGAGTTCCATCCTAGTCATTTTAGCGTGCTATAGTACTACCTTACTGCGTTGGCAGTCAGGCTCGCTCATGGCCTCTGAGTTTGATACACGAATGTTGTACCGCGCCCCATAACAACATTTGTCGGAACTGCAGCCTTGCGTTTCTAAAATCTAGTGTTTTGTGAAATTAAAACCCAAATAAGGAAATCGAACTGTCCAGCATTTCATATTCAAACATTCCTTTAATCATCTATGTAAGGTGCGTTTCGCCTTTGGTGCTACATCGCCACAAGGCACTCTCCAAGCAGAGGTTTTAGGGGAAATTGTGACCTTCTTATCATAGCCCCATTTTCTGTCAGCCACTGGTGAGGATTGCTGACAAAAAAACGGGACATATGATAAGGTCACAATTGCCCCCCAACGACTTTTGCTTGAGAGTACTACAGGGCTTGCTTCGTGATTATAATATTTTCTCCAAGATTGGCATAAGTGCCATGATGGTTACCGTCGCACTACGTGCCGTCGCACAATGTCGTGTGACCCGCGAAGTGCGACGGTCACATTTCCAACCGGGCCCAGCTGCTCCGGGCTGCTTGCGGGAACGAAAAATAAAAGTTCATATCTGTCGATGTATACAGATCTTATTATGGATGAGTTTTTGATGTTTTTTTTTTTTTCTGTCTTTCATATCATACTTTTCGTTTCCAAAAACTGCCCGGTTGAAAATGTGACCGGTTTGAAAAGTGACCGTAGCATTACGCGAGTCACATGTAAACGACATGGTTACACGACATTATAATCCTGGTAAATGTTGCTTCATCTGAAGACCTATGGTCTTTTCTCCCTTTACTTATAGGACGTGACTTTATTTTGGCGCAAGATAGCCGCCTCCTATACGCCGAACTCCAGGCGGGACAGGCTTACCAGAATAGCCCCTTAGCCTAGGTGACCCAGTCTTTCCGGGTGGGCCTACTGGCCCGATGGGTCCAGTTTCCCCGGGAGAGCCCGCTGGACCGGTCGGCCTAGATTCTACGGGAGGGCCCGCTGTAACTGATTGGCCAAGTTTCCCCGGGAGAGCCCGCTGGACCGACAGGTCCAGTTTCCCCGGGAGGGCCCGCTGGGCCAATCGGCCCAGTTTCCCCGGGAGAGCCAGCTGGACCGATCGGCCCAATTTCACCGGGAGGGCCCGCTGGACCGATAGGCCCAGTTTCCCCGGGAGAGCCCGCTGGACCGATCGGCCCAGCTCGGCAAGTTTCTCCGGGAGAAGCCACTGCCCCGATCGGCCCGGGTGGCCCACCTTTTCCTGGGGATCCAGCCGTTCTCTTCGGCCCGACTTGGCCGGGTGGTCCAGGTGGCCCGATGCGACACGTTCGGTTCTCCAACAGTCCCCGGCCAGCAGCAGGGAAATCTGGAATATTCAAGGACAAAGATCAACTTAAATCCTGTAAGATACAAGCTGTCTGTGGTCAAGTGTACAAGCACAAAGCAAGTACTAGAAAGGCAGTCATTTGCCCCTGAGCAAATGCAGCATGTTTCGCCTATACTCCTCCTCATGCAAGTAGTGGGCTGTCCCAAAATAACACCTGGGCAAATTGAAATATAAACGTGGAACCTTAGATAAAACATGAATTCTTTGGCCAGCAGCAAATGGAACGCGCGGAACCTAAGATAGAACGTGGAACAGGGGTAGCACTTTTGGCCAGTTTTTGGTCTGAAAATAGGCCCAAAAGTCCCCAAAATGAAGCATTTTGAAGTGATGTACACCAGAAATGTGGTTGAAGTCCTGTACGGGCATGCGCATGTCCAAGGCACCCTTAAACTGAATTTAAGGTCATTTCCTTGTAGTACCAGGACGCAGGAGCCTAAAAATGCCAAAAATATTCCATAGAAATGATTTTAAGGCCTGTTTAGAAAATAAAATGAAAAAAAAAAACGCCTGAGGGTATTTGCCATCTTATCCTTCATGCCAAATTTCAGGTTGGTTGAAAAATGGCGGAGTTGAATCGGTTTGAAGATTTGGCTTGAGAAGAAGAAGAAGAACATGCACAAAAAAAATATGATGAGCCCATACCTGAAACATGAAAAAATACGAAGAATTCTTCATCCAGATGCCACATTAATTTGGAAGAATCTGGCATCCTTAGAAGATTCATCTGTGTGGATGTAATAATCAGGCACAAAACATCCTTCGTTGTTATTGCCAGAATATCTACGCGTACGTCATGCATATTTAAGGTGAGCGCACATTCAGTGCAGTTTTTAGACCTGTTGGAGTACGCCAAAATGTCTTTATCTGAAAAATTCGTTGAAATCAGAAGACACGAAATTACGTGATTGGGCATATACGATGCATATTTGTCCACGTAATAATAACCTAGTCGGAGTTTATTTCCTGATGGAGAGAAAGCTTCCACCTTACCTTTCTTCATTATCATCTCGCGAAAACACTGCTCCAAGACGTTGTTCAAGTTGCATTTCAAGGCATCGACAGTGATGTTGACTGCCTAACCTCAGCAAAAAAATGTCGAGAGTTAACCAAAGAAAATAAAGGAAAGGCAGACGAAAGCTTGGTTGTGGTTGAATAAAAGGCCAAAGGAAACAACATTTTCCAGCTGACGTTGAATGATACAAGTGCAAAACATTTCCACACCTAGTTTCAGTTTGTTAGACACTACTGACTTGGATAGGATGTTAAAAATGCTATGTAGATATCATAATTTACCTCTTTGTGTTTGTAAAACTGAGCATCGATATACAGCATCAAAACGACGTGCACAGTAATCAGGATCACAACTGCGAGGGTAGCGGCGAAGTAAAGACAGTAGGTGCGGATAAAGTCACAGAAAGCACGACGGACGCTCAGTCCTACAGGATGCTCGGTGTCTATGAACAGATTTTAGATAATCATAATTACAAGTGTGCTGAAAATACACAGTACATCCATCGCTGTCGTGGTTATCACATGTCGTCTTTATTGAGCTGTTATCAAATAACTCTTTATTACATTATAGCATTTTCTCATATATCATGCTGATAATATTCTGCTTTTAATGAATTGCGTATCACACAATTTATATCTATGAAAGTTACATACCCTTCCCGAAAGAAAGATAATCTTCTTCCTTTTTTAGTTGCAAAATTACGCTCTGGCCTCTCTAAAAGGTCCTACTGTTTTCTTATTGTTCACGTGCTTTGAACATTTTTCAGCCGACAAATCAGAAAACAACATGTAAACTTAAGTAATCAACTGCACATATCTTAAAACGAAAGTCGCGGAGTTTAATATTGTAGCTAAGTGTATAGCTTCTAATGGAGAACCACGCAACAAAATGTATCAATCATAAGACCATACCATTTATTGCCTTGATTCTCGTAGTTTTCCAGAAAATCAATGGAGTGGGCGGGCAAAATGAATAAAAACATTCAATGGTAGGCCCCCATTCTATCATCGTACTGCAAACGTGAAATAACTTTAAAATCTTTTAAATGTTGATACCTAATTGTGGGACACATACGATCTTTTCGAATACAAGAACTGATAATTGAATTGGTCTGGTGCTAGTACATATTTTTCGTCAAAGGACAGTGAAATTTTATACAGCAAAAACACGACTGTCTCACGAACAACCTCAGGTTGTTTTCTTAACTTTATCGAGGAAGGTCTCTTGCCTGTTAATGTGCCCGTCAATTGTTACGGCGCTGAGGTCTTCCACACAAACCTAAACAGGCGAATACTAGAATCAAGAAATTAAGTTTGGGTGGCCATACATGTGGAGGAGTCACTTCAACGGTGACGACAACGCCCTTGGTACGTATGGAAGTCCTGGTCGCAGACCGTGACATGCTAATACTATAAGCAATAAATCAATTTGTGAGGGTTCGAACTTACCTATGGGCGTGTTCGATTCTTGGCGTACGATGATTCGACGCGGAGATCTTCCGCACAAATTACATTCGGCAAATACTACTAGAACCAAGAAACTGAATTTTTCCGGCCTTACCTGTAGACGTCTGCGTTGCTTTACGTAGGTTGACTCGACGTCTTGTAGCCCCTGTCATACTTGTGCGTATATACAAGTCCGCATGAGTTGCGCATTTACATGTTTTCGGTTTAGGTTAACTTTGCAACCAAAAAAGTCCTTTCTTTGGTTCGATAAGCAGGCTGTACAACGGTAGGTCAAAGTAAAAAGCAACTTCTTCCCCTCAAACTATACATAAACCAAAGAAAGGTTGAAGCGCAACTCATGCGCACTTGTATATACGCACAAGTGTGACAGGGCCTTCCACGCAACCTACAACAGGTGAATGCTAGAACCAATAAATCAGCCTTATGCAGTATTACCTGTGGAGTTTTCCGTTGGAAAAGGTTAACTCACTCGATTCGACGCTGAAGTCTTAAGAACAGACCCCAAGGGACGAACACTAATGATTTTTTTGCGTCCTTACCCGTACCCGTGGACGAGTCCGTTGCTTGACGTAGGTTGACCCCTGAGGAAGGGGACGTGGCTTCTTCGTACGCGTGTGAAGACGCCTCTAACTCGGCGACCTCCTCGTCCCAATGTTCATAAGTGTAATACACATAGTCGCTTACATCACCCTGGCGGACAGAAGGGGGTTGGCGGAGCGGCCCGCTAGTTTGCCCGCCGACGGGCCCTGCAAGGGCGGTACGACCGGGCTCTGCCTGCCCAGACAGTTGCACACTGTACTGGCAAGCAGCGAGTGCGCAGTCTGTAACAGCTAAGGCGTAAAAGGAGGACAAAATAATACTATGATTAGTCTGACTATGTCTTTAAGCAGGTACGTGGGTTATGACGTGTTAAGAAAAAGATTGGCACCTTGTTCTTATGACCTTTATATTTCGTCAAATGTCAGACTATTTTCTTTGGAAAAGCTTCCAATATAAGCTGTGACTTGTGAGGTGCAAACATAAAATAACTTTTAAAGGGCACATGGGTGATGATATTCTAATTACGTACGTACATTATTGCCCTGTGCTAACAACCAATACAATAAACAACTTAAAAACATCCATTACATATGTAAAAGTTGGCATGACAGATCATATGTGATGTTGCGCGAAATTATGGACATGGATTAGAATATTTATCATCGGTAAGTCCAATCTCTAGGTTGTGAAAATATATTCTATGATATAAGACAATGATATCTTCTGAACTTCATTCATTTCTTCTGCGAAAAGCTGATCAAACCTTGGCAGGATAAAGGAAGACCTACAGGCCATACATGCTGTATTCCGAAAACGGAGAATTCTTTGTTACGCATGGGGTAAGCAATAACATTATGCCGTCTTGCCCCAGCGGTACCTATAATTCCGTTAACTGGAATATGGCCTATTGCTTACTTGGAGACCCTGGCAGCTTTTTTTGATGTGTCAGAAGAGAAGAATTTCGACCTACTGTTCATCAGGTCATACTGGCACACGATGTCTGACTCGACATCTTACAAAAGCGTACCGTAAGTTTTAATCTAAACTTTCGGCTTTTTGATGCACCATATTGGTTGTTATGTGAATGGCAACACTTGTGAATGACGCTATAGACTGAAGCATAAAATTGATGTTTGGTAGTTAGGAAAATAACACTTTTGAGCTTCTTAGTATTGTCTAGAGCTTCAGTGTAACTTTAGGTTTTTGTGTTCGACTTTTGCACAATTCTCTTGTCTGATATCTGCTTGATAAAATGTTTGGCCCCCTGGCAACTTCCTTCGGAATTGAAATTGTCTTCTGTTTTCACGAATAGGGAAAGTGACAACATCCGACCAACAAATCTGGTTAATTTCTTTAATCATTTATGTAAGAACATTTCGCCATTGGTGGTACTTAGCGATGTCAATATTTTCTCCAAGATTAGCGTTAGTACCAGAACAGCTACACACTACGTCATCATCCTTGCCAAAGGTGGTTTCATCTGACGACCTAAGGTCTGCCCTCCCTTACTTTTAAGAGTTTACATAAGATTTACGCGATGTAATCTCCTCCTTGAGGACCGTCAATGTAGTAAAGATCTTGAATAACTTCCCATCTATTTTCGTGCAAAACGAGGTTAAAAGCCGTGCAAAACATGTGTAGTTTCTTGCATAAATATGCCTCTTTTAATGGAAGAAGAAGAAGACCTATATGCAGACGGTAGGTGGAAAATGTATCACAACCAACGTTTTATAAAATGAAGCCGGACTTAGTGGTAGTCAGAACTTCAGTCATAAGCTTGTGAAATTCAGTGATCTGTATTGCAAAAACTAAGGAAATCGATCTGGCTAACATGTCAAAACCTCCTTCTCTAGGTCTCCCCTAACTCTTTGTTTCCCTCATGTTTAATCAGGGTAGCCCAACTCAGTGCTATCCACCGTGCTTCCATGGGTTTTTCCGTCGTGCAGGCTGGTCAGTCTGCCCAGGCGAGCCCATTGGCCCAGGGGGCCCAGGTGGCCCATTCTCCCCGGGAGAACCCACTGGCCCATGGGGCCCAGGACGCCCAGTCTTCCCGGGAGGGCCCACTGGCCCGATCGGTCCAGGTGGCCCAGTTTTCCCGGGAGAAACAACTGGCCCGATCGGTCCAGGTGGCCCGTCATTTCCTGGGGATCCATCTGTTCCTTTCGGCCCAGGTGGCCCATCTTCTCCGGGAGGACCCACTGGCCCGATCGGCCCAGCCATCCCGGGAGGACCCACTGGCCCGACCGACCCAGCCATCCCGGGAGGGCCCACTGGCCCGACCCGCCCAGCCATCCCGGGAGGGCCCTCTGGCCCAGGTGTCCCATCCTTTCCAGGGGACCCAGCCGTTCCCTTCGGGCCAGCTTGTCCAGGTAACCCGCGTGGTCCAACGGAGAAATCTGCAGTAAACAAATGCTATGGTCACAGTTAATAATAATGTTTTTTTTTATTGGTCAGACAATTACCCACAATGGCAGCCTTTCTAGCGCTGAATTAATGCAGGGCTTACATGTTTCATATAATACACAACATGCATATACATATTTTGTTCACACTTGCACTACGTGGAACTGTCGCAAGGGTCTGGGCGGCTGCCATTCGGCGCCTCCAGGAAACCTCAATACGACCTTCCCCAACCGGAGTCAGGTACCCATTCACACCTGGGTGGAGTGAGGAAAGTCGTGTGAAGTGCCTTTCCCAAGGGAAAAAGATCGGTGTCATGACAGGATTCGAACCCGGAACCTCTTGGTTCTGAGTCGAACGCTCTGCCGTTGCGCCACACGACCCCACATTTCTAAGCCGGGACCTGACCGGGCTGTTTGAGAAAACAAAGAATAAAAGATGCATATCAAAAATGTACATAATTATGGTAAGGAATACTTTTAAAAAAGTGTTGTGTTTTTTGTTGTCTTTTATATCATAGTTTTCGTTCCCAGAAGCTGCCCGGCCGGGCACCTTAGCAACAATTTGTTATTGAGCGCTGAGCACCTTAGCAAAAATGAATACTTTGCATTTTGCACATGATAAATGTCATATCAATGCCAGTGATTGGACATAGGCTGTACACGTTATTTTGTAACAATAGCATATACAGTATCATTGAATTGGGTTTATATTTTCATAAAAACAGCTTTAAGCCAGTCTAATCGCATTTTTACATACAGAGGACCAACTACTACCAACATATCTGTATCTGTTAAGCCGATAAAACCTACGGCCCTTACATACATTTAAGTACATAACAAAACACCAGAACGAAAGAAAAACATATACCGTGGATCCGAAAAATAATTGAATACATGGAAACATGCACATCAACTAAACTAAAGATAGATACACACTACTTGCCTGACTTTATCTCGTGAAGACGCCGCTCCAAGACGCCCAAGTTACTTATCATTGCGACAGCCACGGAGATGTTCACTCGCTAAATAGTTTAAAAATCAAAGTGAATAATAAAATTTTTTCAGGAGAGAAGGCTTGGTGGTCTGGTAATATCTATGAGTAGGCAAGGAAATGATTCTCTGTGAAGAGGATAATCAACGAAAGCTTTTCCTTTTTCTGCTTGGCTTTGGTCTGAGGAAAATTAACCAAATACATGGACCTCGTCTTAACATCATTCAATCTATATCTATATCAATCTATTGTAAACAAAAGAAGACTTACTATTCTGAATCATTGTCCAAAAAGGATGTCTGACACAAGTGTCCTACACTCAGACTACATAACTAAGTTGCAAGAAGTTTCTTAAAACGATTGGCAGCTGTGATCCATTGTTTGGCCACTGATTTTAAAATGTGTGCTAAACAGTAGAGCTTTATAGCATATTTTATTCACTAGTTTTCTATCACATAAATTGGCTTTTGCTCACTAAAGCAAGACATTGAGAGAAAAATGTACCGTATCATTGGCAATATCTGTGGTGCATATCCGTTAACTCGTCGACTTTATGGAACACATCGTTTATATACACAATTTTACAGATTTGCGCAGAGACTACCGTCAGTGAATCAGACACGCCCCCTCCTGTTGCTAAAGGGGGAGCTACCAGCCAATCACGTTGCTTTTCGACAGAAGGCGGTGACGTGATTGGCTGGTGATGGCTGGCTAGCATGAAGCAGTGAAAAGTACGGAAGCTGGGTCTGCGGCTATAAGGTAGCCGGCCTCCACCAGGCCACGCGGATGGCTGGGTAAATAGTAGAAATCGGCTAAATAGAGTGAATAGTATGTAAGGGAGTCGGCTACGGAGAGAGGATCCAATCTGCCATCCTGCAAGCGAAAGCCTGGCAAATCTTCTCCCAATAGCCGGCGTAAATAGTCTGGTAGAGACTAGCTCTAAGGGATGAAAATTATGATTTGAATCATTTACCTCATCCACATTTTGGAGCCTAGCGTCCTGTTTGTTGAACCGTGCGTCGATGTTCACCATCATAAAGACCTGCGCGGAGACCAGGGCAACTATGGCGACTGTAGTGGCGATGCAGTGGCGGTTTGTGTAGATGGCGTCACAGAAACCACGGTTTGAGGCTAAATGCGTGAAGATCCCAAAGAACCGTGAATAGCTTCATCAGGCTGGCACGAGGTAATAGGAAAATAAGGTTATATCTGAATCTACATTGGACAACCTGTGTAGCCATACTGCGGTGTAACACTATTCTCCAAGCAGAGGTTTCGGTCGAGTCGGGTGGGAGTGTCCGGGATTTTTAACGTCACTCTCGAAGAGAGAGAGACGTAAATTCTGGATCCAGAAACTCCTACCCTTCTCGACTGAAAGTCTGCTTAAAGAATAGTGTAACATCCCAGTTTTGGTTTAAAATAGTCGTTACCTTTGCTTTTCTCCACTGTTTGATGTAAGTAGACATGGCGCCTCACGTCTCTTGCACAGACGTTGTCAGAGGACGAATCGGCCTCTTCGTTCCTGTGTGAGGACGCTGCTCCCTCGTCTGGGTTGTTTTCGTACACGTGGTCTTCGCCGCCGTTTGAACATTGATGGCTGGAGGGGGGTGGGTGCGGCGGCCCGCTGGTTTGCCTACCATACGGCCCAGTGAGGGCGGTACGGCCAGGCTTTGCTTGCCCAGACAGCGGTACATAGCCCTGGCGAGGGGTGAGTCCGCAGTCTTCAGCAATGGAGACGTATGGATAGGAGAAATAATGCCATGGTTAGTCTGAGAACGTCATGATTTGTTCCAACTGAGGTTAACCTTTTCAAGTTACGTATTACAAATGTTTGTCATTGTTTATTCAAATCATGACACCAAAATTGTTATATTACATGTATTTCACCTATGCTTCATACCTGAAAATTTGGCTGTGATGTTACCTGGGCTTTTACCAGCTGTATTTACGTGATAATGGCGCCTGGCGTCTCCTGCACAAGCTTCGTCCGTGGACGATTCGTCCTCTTCCGTCCTATCTAAGGACGTTGCTTCCTCGTCTGGGGAGTTCCCATCAACGTGGTCTTCGTCGGCGCAGGTGGACAGACGCCCCTGGTGGACAGACGGGGGTTGGCGCGGCGGTGCCGGTTCGCCGCTGACGGGCACCGTGAGGGCGGTATAGCCAGGCTCTGCTTGCCCAGACATTTGCGCACTGTACTGGCAGGCAGCGAGTCCGCAATCTTTAACAATGAATACGTATGGATATGGCAAAGGACGAAATTAGTCTGAGGACGTAATGAGGTATTTTCTTTATGTAATGTACACGTGTTTTATGCAAATGACGTTATTCTGCATGGTACATTATTTTCGTCGAATAGTAGACTACGGATGTTGTTTTTAACGTGGCATCGTGTAGCGTAATGGTGTTGGGTGGTCCTTTGAAATTGAGCATTGTCCTGGATGTAGGAACAATATTCATACATAGATGTGTAAGATGTGTACTTACCGGAACGTTGGCCAAATTGTTGCAAGATCAATCTTATGTAAGAACAGTTGTTACCTTACCTATTTGCTCGTCCGTTGTGTGATATAAGTAGGCAAGACGCCTTGCGTCTCCTGTACAATCTTCGACAGGGGGCGATTCGGCCCCTTCATTTCTATGTGAGGACGTTGCTTCGTCGTCTGGGGAGTTCTCATGATCGTGGACTTCATTGTCGCTTGTGCCAGCCTGGTGTACAGAAGGGGGTTGGCGCGGCGGCCTGCTGCTTTGCCCGCCGTCGGGCACCACAGGGGCGATACGGCCAAGCTCTGCTTGCCCAGACATTTGCGCACTGTACTGGCAAGCAGCGAGTTCACAACAGTAAAGGCATATAAATACATAATAAATGATATCTTGATTAGTCCGAGAACAAAAGAAGGTCTTTTTTGTTCTTTTATGCATGTACACGTTCTTTTAAGTATGTACACGCAAGTGGCGTCGAGATGGGCAGTGGCAGGGTATTTCGCCCCAGAACCCAAAGGTTTGTACCGTTGACGTTGTGCCCTTGGGAAAGGTATTTTACATGGCTATCCTCACTTCACCCAGGTGAAAGTGAGTACGTGGCGAAACCGTAGTCTTTAACATGTATGACAAATGTATATTTTGATTAGTCCGAGGACTTAAGAAGTTTTTTTGGGGTCCTTTATGTATGTATAAGTGCTTTATGCAAATAACAGGCCTTGCTTCCCAAAGATTTGCTCTCTGTACTGCCAATCAAAGAGTGCGCAGTCTTTAACAGTAAAGATTCATAAACATGACAAATAATACAATGATCAGTCTGGGGGCATAATAATTTTTTTTGCTCTTTCATGTGTGGACACGTGCTTTATGCATATGACGTGTTGGGAGTGGTGTTTTTATTTTCAAACGTTGTTTTTGGTAGAATGGTAGACTAATGTTTTGGGAAAAGCTGCCAATCTATGCTTTGAGGTACACACATCAAAAAGCCGTTCAAAAGGCGCTTGAGTACTGATAGCTTAATGACAGCTTTCATGTGCATTAAGATTGCATGAACTGACCAGATGATACTTTACAATCAATAACTTTGAAAAATACATAAATTCGGATTAAAAAAACATTTCCATGTATGAATGGTTTATTTTGAAATACATGAATTGTCCAAAACTGAGGGCTAGATTGTGCAAAAATATTATTCAAAAATTGAGTTGTGATCAACATGCAGTAGTCGTAAAGTAGTCGTTTTCACAGCTCGAGTCACATATCGACAATTTGCATAAAGTGACGTATCAGAAGCAACGAATAAAGGCCTCGTGAATACTGATGCAATAACTGAAGCTTCTTTCTCTGTAATTCAAAATTTTACTGTTCTGGCTGGCTCGTTGATAACCAAGGGTTAATGACCCGCCCTGGGGTTTATACGAACGAGGTGGTTTATGAGGTGGTTATATTAACTAACCATGCCTTACACCAAAGGAAAGTGCTCCATTAAAGTTGTTATCATATGGCCATTATCATATATCAAACATGAGAAAAATGGAATGTGAATGAGACAAGTCCTTTATAACATAGGAGAATGACTTAACAAAGGAACGGCGGTTTTCCATGATATTAAGTATTCAGGTAGTTTACACTGAGATGTACTTAATGAAGTGTAAATTATGCTAATTAGGACTTAATTTGCATAATTAATGAGTAACATATATATTTGTAGTGTTTCCCATAATATGACTCAAATACGTGTAACAAATGTAGTTTATGGTAAGTAGAACACCAAGAAATAACCATTATGCAAATAAATACATAATTTGCATAATTTATGCAAAAGCGCCACAATTCATCTGAATGGTAGATGATAGGTCTGTAAATGCTGCGACATGTGTAAGTTGGTCCTTGGTTAAAGATGTTCATGACCAAGCATATATTATGTCAATGTGTAAGTCATTTGCATAAGCAGAATAGTTCATGGAGATATGAGGTCGCGGAACTCGTAGTTTGCCTTATTAAGGAATTTCACGTACACAAAGGCACGAGCTGACACACGTACACGACAATACATTATCACATGAAAATATTGTATTTGTATTTAGGTGCGTGCGTTGTCTCACGTAGAAGTTGACTGACAAAAGACTTGCAGTGTATTTGGGGAACTGAAATTTCTGAATAGCGAGCGTATTCTGTCTGCCTAGAGATTACCTAAATCTATATAAATGCGCGGACTACCATTGGCGTCGTGTGGCGCGAGCGCACGGCTGTCAAACAATGGGACCCGGGATCGAATCCCAGGGTTGTGCCCGGAGACATGTCCAAAATTGCGCCCAGACGTTGTGCCCTTGGGAAAGGCACTTTACACGCATTCCCCCCTCAGTTAGAGGGACAAGTCTACAACGGCAGCTGTCTTCAACTGGCGGACGAGAGCAGCGCCAGGCGGGCTGGCGTTATCAAGGCGGACCTCGAGTGTAAGAGTCATCCGGCAGCTCGCTGCAAGCATCCCAACCAGAACCAGCACGTCTCCCTCGAATTGGTGCCGCTGGAGATGGCGGATGCCCTAAGTGTGTGGGTCTCAGATTCGCAACCTGTCATCCACCTTCAACAAATTCACGTGAAGGCTACCGTGTCAATTGACACGGTCACCATATTCGATCTGTATTTGTATCTGTACTATGTATCTGAATACGAATGAAGATAATACGAGTGGTTGCCATCACCATTGGCTAGATTCACTCAGTTGAATACGTGCGAAGCCATGGATGTTCGAGGACTTGCGAAGGCAAGAACTCCTAAACGAAAATTTAATTTTGTACATGGTCGTGACGTCAACCAGGGCCTCCGCAGTCCTTTAATGCTTGGGTCACATTTCCCAGCCGGGCTGTTTGCGGAAACGAAAAATTAAAATGCATATCAATAAATATGCACAAGCTATGCTCTTGAATAATTTTTGGTACGTTTTGTGTTTTTGTTGTCTTTTATATCATACTTTTTGTTCCCAAACACTGCCCGACCGGGCCCCGGATGGAAAATGTGACCCAAGCATAAGCAGTAAGAGACAGGGGAATACCGCGAGTTCAGGAGTGACGGGAAAACGTCAGAACCTGCACTTCGAATCCAGAAGTACATCCCTAAGCGACCCACTGGCCACATACAAGATGGACCTGTGGACGATTGGAAAAATCTTTAAAATTCAAGATGGCAAAAAGGCTTGGGTTATCCGTGACTGGAAAGGAGCAAGTTACAAGAAGGCAAGTTTGCGGTTGTGGAGAAAATCACCACGGCCTTCACAAATTTCCCCGTGGTCAGTGCAATAACACTGGCCACTGGGAGAGTGTTATTGCAGCGGAAGACTGAAAATCGCTATGAGGTATGTCTCAGCCTCTCGTTATCATAGGAAAACTTTATTGAACGACAATTTTACATGGTACAAAGTATAGTAAGAGTTCGTTAACATAACACAAAGTGGAAGTATAGAATAAGACTTAACATCATAAGTACTAGTACAATACAATAAGGGCTAGCATACGTTTTCGATATTGTGTTATAATAATTGATTTAATCATTGGTTTCGATATTTTTTTCTAATGCGAAAGCAGTCGTTTAGATATCTTCCTATGTTCGCATTGTAGGGATTGTTGCATTTAAAAATTATGTACTCAAGCGGTCTGTAGCATCGAGACTCTTAAGACTTGTACTTGTTTCGAGAAGTGTGAATAGCTTATGACGTAAGACACAATATATAGAACATTCCATGACAAAGTGAAATTCATCTTCAATTTTCATTGGGCAAGATGGGCAAAACATTTGGTCAGGGGCTACATTATGATATCTGCCCGTCTCTATTTTCAACTTACGACTACTAATTCTTAACTGAGTTATCGCTTTACGAATATCAACGTTATTTATATCATCAAGATATTTTTCTTGTTCATTACAGTTTTTCGATTTGTTGAGAAAGGACAGTTTTGAATTACTTCTAATAAGGCTAAAATCACTCTTGTATATGTGTATCTTGTAGCCGGGAGCGAAGTTGGTGGGCAATATAATCTACTTTATAAGCCTCAGGTTTCATCCATATATGTCCAAAGCCGTGGTAACAGAGAGTGTTCTTAACATGATTAATCCGTTCATGATCACCAGTTAATACAGTATTGTATGCATCGTGAAGCAAAGAGTCCTCAGGTAAGTTTACCAAACGGTGCCAGTATTTAATGAGCTGAATTTTAGGAGATATCATAATGGGAAAAGTTCCTAACTCTCCTTGCACGCCGTTGTTAGATGATTTTGAATGTACTCCAAGTAGAAATTTTTGAAAAAGTATGTCAATAATGTCGGATTCTGGTATATCTAAGGGAGACGTATATTATCGATTGTCATCCTTTTCCAGATTAAGGCTAGATGCATATCTTAACAACATGTCTTTGTCTGTTTTTTTTTTTTAAATTGATGATGTAAGTATGGGTTAGATCAGTACAAGTTCGAAAGAATCAGTACTTGAATACTATCATCAATCTGAAGTTTCCTCAATAAAACGGAGAAGATGTTTTTTGGTGAAGACACAGGAATGTTTTTCGATACAATAAGTTTCAGTGTTTTCGAGGTATGTTCAAAGCATGTTAACTCAGATCCATACAAAAGAATAGGTTTTATTAATTTGTCATAAAGATTTTCCCCTAACTTAATTGAAATATTTTCCGACGATAAAAGTGACCTTCATTTGGATATAGCTCTCATAGCTTTAGTTTTTAAAAATTTTCTGGCTGTTTTAAATCAATCTGAGGACGTGAGAGGGATACCAAGGTAGGTGTAGCTGTCCGTAACTTCTATCTTATCATCATAGATAAAGAATTCATCAGATATTTTCTTTGTAGCACCTTTATATTTAGAGAAGACAAGAACTTTCGTTTTAGAGATATTAACAGTTAATTTCCAATTATTACAATATGATTCCAGCGTATTAATACATTGTTGGAGTCCAAGTTTTGACAATGAAATTAGGGCAAGATCATCTGCCCAAGACAAACAATTGATAGATGTTGAAGTTAAAACAGCGGCATCACATTCGTCACGATCAAAACATTGCGGCAGATCATTGATAAATAAATTAAGTAACAATGGGCTAATGTTACAGCCTTGCCTAACACCACATGTTGAAACAAAAGAATATGATAAGCCGTTCTCTACTCTAACTGCATAATTGACATCCAAGTACATAGTTTTCAATAGATTGACAAAGTTTCCACCAATGCCATAATGTAACAGTTTATAGAATAATCCATCACGCCATACACTATCGAATGCTTTTTTCATATCAACAAAACAAACAAACAATTTACCTTTCTTTTTGTTTGTATATTTCTCAATAAGGGATTTCAGAATGAAGACATTATCGGCGGTTCGGCACTTCTTTCTAAAGCTCAACTGTGTATCGGCTAGCAGATTATTGTTTTGTACAAAGTTTTGTAGCCTAGTATTCATGAGACGTGTAAACGATTTTAATAAACAACTGGAGAGAGCGATTCCTCTATACTTATCAACATTGGACTTGTCACCTGATTTGTAAATTGGAGTTAGAATGCTAGTATTCCAATTAGACGGAAGTTTGCCTTCGGTAAGGATAGTATTGAAAAGGGCAACTAATGACAGACATAGCCGCTTTGAATTTGATCCATGTTTTAGCATGTTGATGGAAATAGAATCCATGCCACAGGCTTTGTTGGATTTTATTGTTTTTTTGCCATCTAAAGCTTATTTTGCAGTGAAAGGAAAATCTAGAAAATTATTGGATTTTTTATCGAAATGTTCTAGCCGTTCAGTAATTGTGGTTCCGAAGCCTGTGTTGAAATGTTTGTGTTTTGTTAGATTATTCAATCCTTTGAAATGTTCTGTCCATTCTGTGTTCGTAATATTGGGGTCTGGAGTATTTTTGTTTGTTTTCCCATTAACTTCGTTTTCTAGAAAATTTAGTAATGACCAAAATTCTTTAGGATTTTTTTTCATTCATATGCTCTAGTTTGGACAATAATCCAGCCTTAAGTTTTCTTTTACATAGTTTAATTAGTTTTTTTATAATCTTTTAAGGTTTAAAAAATATCTTAATCTAGTAACCTGAACCCATGGTTCTTTTCCCAATTCTAAAGATAGTCTTTTCAGTCGTTGGCGTAACGACCAGTAGTCTTGATCAAACCAAACTTTACTCTTTTTAATTTGTGAAGTTTTTTTAACTTGTTTTCCACTTCTTACTTTTAGGGACTTCTTTGAAGAATCAAGTAGAATTTCTGTAAAGCGAGAGACCGCACTTTCCGCTGAACAAAAGGTCTCTTGGCAGAAGTCAATTAATTTGGAGTTTGTGTCATTGTCATTTATAGTGGCCAAAAAGACATTCATTTGAATTGTTGTCCCAAATAAAAGCTATAGGTTCTGGTTTAGCTGGAATCTCCTCTTGTATGATGAGTGGTCCGTGTTTGGTTTCCAAAGAGAATGAAATATGACAATGATCAGAAAAATGTGATAATGGACTAACACTAACATATTGAACATTGGAAAGCATTGATCGTTGGGTGATGCAATAATCTACAACACTAGATCCATTATAATGGTAACATGTAACATCCCCCATTAAATCACCAGCGAACCTTCCATTTAAACTAGTCAAATCTGATGAAGAACATAATTCCAGTAAACGTCTGAAATGTCCATTCACTTTTACATCCCTGTTGTTTCTATTCTTAACAGTCTCGAGCACGTCTGCTTTGAATATATCGGGGAAATCGGTATTGAAATAGGTTTCTGTGATTGCCCCAGTTCTTCCGTTCAAGTCACCAAGATTAACTAAATCTCCTAAATTTGAAAATTTACAAATATCGTTGAATAATATATCAAAGGGGTCAATTTGAAAAGCTTTTGGGAAGGATTCAGGGGGAATATAGATATTGCATAGACATAGATCGTTTACAAGGCCATTCTTTGTCAAACTTGCACCAGATAGATAGTGTCAGGTAAATTACTGCCAAGTTTTATAATGCCCTTTTTATATGAACTTCTAAAAATAACCCCGCCCGCATTACGCTTCACCCTTTTGTTTCCTATTCTATTACTACTGAAAACACTATAACCTACCAAATCAAAATCTACAAAACTATCTAACCAAGTTTCTCGAACACAAATCACGTCACTTTTGGCAACGTGGGAAAGAAAATCAGTATCATTGAATTTTCGACAACTTCCTTGGATATTGCAAAGATTAAAGCGGACTCGTTGGCCATCTCCAGGATTTAGAAGGTTTTTTAAAGCTACATGGAGCAAACCGTAGGGACATGTCATGAAACATCAAGTTCCAAACTCAATTATCTAAATTTTTCAATTATATTCAGGGTCAATGTATGGTATAAGAATAAAATAGAATCATCATCCCTTCAAGAAAATAAAATGTGTTTTACCTCGATAATGTAGATGGGTTCAAACGTAGTATAAACAAAGTTTACGCAATCATGAAGTCAGAATGTTCCAAGCTTTGTGAATGTTTTCTTGATCTGTTTGAGAGTTTTCAGGAGGAGATTTGATACCATCCAATGATTCCTCAATACACATCCAGTAATACACACCCACAGATGGCTGACTGTGGGCAAGACGCATATAGACTTATCATGTTGCCTTTGATATTGCAGCAACAGGTACATGCAATTTGAGCATTAGATTTTCTTCTCTTGAACTGTCAAAAGACTAAAGTAGACCATGAGACTGCTTGACATTTGTAATTTATGCACAACTTTCTAAATTGTGTCACAAACACCTACGGACCATTGTACAAACATTCACCACAAATTTTGTGTCCAAACTTGACCAAACTACAGTGTTTTTCTGAAAACACTGTTGATTGATGATATCATACTACTTGTGCATCAGAAAAACCAAAATGCACCAAAAAGCACCCATGAAAAAGTACAGAAAATTATGTTTGTTTACAATTATCACAAAAACAATATCAAATATGATTTTCTGTACTTTCCCATGGGTGCTTTTTGGTGCATTTTGGTTTTTATGATGCACAAGCAGTATAGTATTATCAATCAACAGTGTTTTCAGAAAAACACTGTAGTTTGGTCAAGTTTGGACACAGAATTTGTGGTGAATATTTGTACAATGGTCCACAAGTGTTTGTGACACAATTGAGAAAGTTGTGCACAAATTATAAAGGTCAGACAGTCTCATGGACTACTTAAGTCTTTTGACAGTTCAAGACAAGAAAATCTTATGCTCAAATTGTACCTGTTGCTGCAATATCAAAAGCAACATGAAAAGTCTATATGCTTCTTGCCCACAGTCAGCCATCTGTGGATGTGTATTACTGGATGTGTATTGAGGGTTCATGGGATGGTATCATTTCCCCCCCCTGGAGAGTTTTGATGTGCAGCGTTGCAAGTGTTGTCGGAATAGTTGGTAATAGTACAGAATAGTGGACGAACGTTACCCTGATTACATAGAATGAGCGTGTTGATACGAAGGGAATTTAAAGTCAAGGGAGATGAATCCAATACGGCGGCGTGAAGAGCGGACGTGTGAGAGGAGCGCTGCGTTGAGTTTGACGATATATATTGTAGAAGCCTCCTACCGAACGTGTCCCAACATAAGTATAGCCTCGCTTTTCTGTTAACCCTATCTACACTGGAGGCGAGGGGTGGGGTAAAAGTGCACGTGCCAACTTTGACATCGTACAACTGACAAAGGACGTAAGCTATGGCTATACCAAACAAATTCCATATTAACGAAGCTATCACTATGGAAGGATGAAGTGGAGAAGATAAACAAAACTAGTCAATAATATCTAAAGATCCTTTATGCTCTTCAGTGATACTGGAGTACGGCCATGTGTTACTGATCAGATGCACAAAGGAACATGAACTGGCTACTGAGGGGTCCAATACCGGGCCCTGCGCAACTTGTCGTTGGGAGGAAGACGCTGCGGACCTGATTTGCCCACATTGTAGGTGAGGAGGGAATATGCAGAAATGCAGTTTGTTTGAGATTAACAGGCTCAGATCCAGCTTATCAAATGCATTACTTTTCAACGTTTGATGCGATTAGTCTGGGTGACGAGAATCCAGAAACTGTCTTTTAAACCTATAGCTAGATGATGTAAATGATCTTTTCATCTGATTTAGACGACCACCTTGTACGGTTGGATAAAGTGCTCACCAGGCTCGGGGCACATGGTCTGTCGTTGGAGCTAAATGCTGAGTTCTGTCGCGGGAACCTCCAACAGCTAAGGTGTCGGCTAACGTCTCGTTCGAAAATTACTAGTCTTCGTTGAACCACGACATGCTCCCCAAAAGTCAAGCTTTCCGGCTCTTTTATTGGTAGCGAGTCTAGATAACGTCAACTGGGGGACCAATAATGGCGCAACGAGCCCACCTTCAAAAATTCTAGTTGCCCTTTCGAGACGTCTGAAAATCGTCTAACGTATCTTGATAATGCATCAGTCTCGAAATATACATTGGGTTCTTGGCAGATAAAATCTCTGCCTGAAGGTGTCTCTGTGTTCAGTTTGTAGCAGTCTATGGTGACTCACTGTTGTTGCCTGTGGTAAAAGGCTGTGTGTCACTACCAATGGCAGACTGGTGGCTATAGTTATTAAACGTAGGGGAATCTTTACATGACTAAGAAATAAACCATACCAAGTTATATGTTTACAAGAAACCCATTCTATCTTGTCTGAAGAGAGTACATGGCAGAGTGAGTGGAGGATCCATTATATTTTCCCATGGAACATACAGTCAAAGGGGTACAGTAATTTTTGAACAATACTAAACCATCTATTCACCAAATCATAACTAATACTGATGGTAGATGGATTATTGTAGACTTGACAATTGATGAGTTTAGATTTTGTATTGTTAGTATATATGCTAATAAGTATTCCCCTGTATTCTTTTTTTACCTTATTAGAGGAATAAAATAATATCTATAGAGAAACAATCGCTTGTGGTACGATAAGACGTGACTTAATCATACGAGCATGACATTTTTGACAATTTCGGCCCCAATTTATCGCCGGGGTAAAAGCTTTATGTAGCAATGTTACCAGCTCTATGTTAAACAATGGTTGTATGTCAAACCCTTTCTCCTTACATCGAGGTGTAAGGCAGGGTTGCCCTCCAAGTCCTTTTTTTTTGTTCTTACTGTTGAACTGCTAGCCATTAAGATACGCCATAATGAAAACTTGTCTTTGTCATTGAAAACGTAATGATATTACTAGTCAAGATTGCTATATACAGATGAAGAAAATCTAGCAAGTATTTTTGTGTTTTGTCTTTCCACCATCATTTAGCATAAATCGTCTGCATTGCAATCTATTAATCTAGTAGAGTGAAGTGTACGGTTATTGAGCAAACCAAACTCAGAAAGAAAAATACATGATTTTTACTGCTTTTCGAAATAAAATCAGCAATGGTTATTACTTGTATCCTAAGTAATGAACTTTTCTCAGGCTAAATGTTTCAGATTTGATGATTTGCACGAGAAGAGGAATTAGGACTGCTATCTTCTTAATGTCTTCAATGCAAGTACACTTTATACTTGTATCAATGTCAGCTTAAATACCCTGATTTTATAACACTTTTAATGTTAAATTGAAACTTGATGCAGTATGTTCGGATACTAAGTATATCTGCATGTTCTGCAATGCAGTTGTGCCTGGTGATGCTCCACAGCAGCAGATGGGCCAGGGCATGGTGGCCCCTCCACAGCAGCAAATGGGCCATGTCCTGGTGCCCCCAGGACATGTTGGCACCTGCCCAGCAGCCACGGCAGCAGATGGGCCAGGACATGTTGGGACCTGCACAGCAGCCACAGCAGCAAATGGGCCAGGGCATGGTGGCCCCTCAACAATGGCGTATGAGGATGGCCACGCTACAACTGCGAATGGACAGAGCTGCTGTACAAATGAAGACGGTGCGTATGATAGTGACTGTTTCCCAACTGCAGGCAGCTGGTCTGAGGATGACCGCTCCTCCACCCCAGACAAGAGGCATGAGGATGGGAACCATCTCTCAGTCTCACCGTCCACCGTCCTATAGACCCGAGAGCGAAGCTCAATCAAGGCAGTGAAGGTATCTGCCTTTCTAATGTGTATATTTTATGTTGTAAAGGCACAGTTAACCCAGTAGGGCCAGTACTCTTCGGATAAATTTAGATCACGAACAACCATTGGGGAAACTACGACAGGAGCCTTCATAAATCATGGGTTAAGCTTAGAAACTACCTTTACAATATGTTTCTGGATACTTATCAACTTACAGCCTTAGTGACCGTATTTTCCACTTGCTTCACGTCAAAAATGAACTTTGAAGTTTGTTCTGCAGTACTTGTTGTGCCCTGTATTCATTAAAGACTTTTTAGTGTCTACAGATGAGAAACCATTAGGAGAAACTGGTTTCAATATCAAAATGTGTTTCATGTTATTTCATGTCTTCTTTCTTTTTGATTCATTAAGAGTGTATTTATGGTTATTCGAGTCTTGTGCTGCATTTCCTGAAGCTATGTTTCATAGGTACCTTTCCAAACATAGGTAACCCTGTATTTCTATCAAATCAATACAATATTCCCTTCATCCCTCCCCGATAGGTACTGGCGAAAAGTAAAGTGCCGTGATAACGTTAATTTTTCCGATTTTGCCACAATGTAATTGAAGGAAAACATTCATATTTTCTAAAAAGGAATTCAATGAAATGAATGTACATTAAATAAGGTTGATATCTTGCCCGTTTACCGAAGGTCAGATCACCTTGTGAAGTCGAGTTACTGGGCTGAAAGGCTTGTACATTTAGTTTTACGTTCGATTCTTGCACGACGTGGTTCGTGCACACCGGGCCACACGATGAGGTGACACAGGACGAATGCTGAATTTAGAAGTGTCATGATTCGCTCATGAATATCTTTGGATATTTTTTCATTTATTTTTTTAAAGTTTTCAAACTTTATTTAGATAAACAAAAGAGACAAAACAGAAACATTAAACAAAAGAATGCAGCTGTACATACGCTGGCAAATGAGTAACTTGTTGCAACAATCAATTGAAAACAAGGTATAAAGATTCCATTTCTTATTGTGTTTACCTATTTTGTTCTGAAATGTTGCAATATTTTTCTCTAATCTGTATATATACTTAACAAAGTAATAAAACTTTGGATGGATAGTTTACATGAGTCGCGGTTTTTGTATATAAATATTTTCCTAACAAGATAATGCCATTTGAAATAACTGGTGTTTCGCTTGATAAGTCCCCCAGCAATACATTCAATGGGTTGTTGATGTCTAAGTAATGTCCTGTTGTGAAATTGTACCATGTTTTCATTTCGGATGATGTCCCAGCCAAGATCCGCAACATCAGGAGACAGAAGCTTGTACCAGCCTTGAAGAGAGCCAAAGCTAAGGGAAAGAAGGCCTCGATTGTCGGCAGTAAGTTGGGGATAGAAAGTCAGTCGTACATGCACAAACCCCGAATAAGTGGCCGGCATGGTTTCAGGATGAACAAGGAGCAGACGAACCAGGAGAAGAGGAAGAAACTATACCGAAATCACCACAATCAGATGGAAGACGCACCGGACGAGGAATGATAGATCCAGACCCACCACGACAGCTGAGAAGTCAACAGACGGACGTGGGACGAAAGTTGAGATCTCATCAGGGAGGAAGACGATAGAACCCTTGTTTCGGGCAAGCAATTTGACTGTGTCATTTAGATACTTTAGAAGAAAACGAAAGGCCTGGTAAGTTTCTATTATCTTATTGCTGACAAGAAGGACTGTAACAACTTTTCTAAGAGAAAAACAAAGCAGTTACATCCATTCCTTACGAGACTACATACTAGTCATATACAGGATTGCTCCAATTAGTTTCCTTCTGGCCGAAAATGAAGAAAGATAATGCGGCACATTCATTCTCAACAACCCTGAACTCCACATGACGTTCGCCCCCCCCCCCCCCCATCCATCAAAGAAGAACACCAGCATCTTAAACAGTCATGGGAGAGATGTCTTCAGGAAGATGTGCCCCTGCTGCCAGTGAGCAAGATTTGGATATATGCAGTGCAAAGCTTGTCCATAAAAAGTGAACACCCTCTTTATAGATACAGGATATACCTTCACTGTTGAAGAATGTCTTACCTGGAACACTCATACAAAGACAACTTCAAATAAAATGGCCCCCTTGCAATGATCGAAAGGTGTGCAACATACATGGACCAGACACTCTTGAAATGTAATCGAATGCCTTACATCGGCTCATATGGACTATTATAGCCCTGTTTGGTCGAGCACTACAAAGAGAAACGAAAGTTCCTACAATATATGCAAAGCAAAGATACAATTTTGCTTCAACTCAGACCATTGTGGAAACTTTTAATAGACTACTAGTATCATTGAACACAATGAGTCCGTTTAGAATAAACGAACTCAGGAGCAGGCTTTGTTCTGTCAAGAAACAGCTTAAGCAGAGAGCACGGTTTGCTTCCAAGCCGACCTTTAGATTAAACAAAGCTAGGACATATGCGTTGAAGAAGACATTTATGTAGATGGCTGTCTCAATATGGAATCAGCGCCAAGTAGAACTGCAGACCACCCCTACTGTACTAACTTTTAAAGTAGACTCTGTGAGCTGTTATTGTAAGGTGTACGACTGCATCAATGTAGTGAACTGTTATTGTATGGTAAATAATCTTATTATATTAATGATGTGCCTCTTATTCTAAAATCCTATGGACTTTCAAGTAGCACTCTGTGAATTATAATGTTAATTATTTCAAGTAAACATAACAATTTAAGTAAACACAGTCATTTTGATAATATGTTACTTCCTGAAATTAATGTACATAATGGATGGACGTTCGTTATGTTGTCGTCATCACTGTATGTATTGTTAATGTCTATTGCTGATAAGAAGTCCAGAAAGACTAGGGCACACCACTAATAGATTTTCTTCAATGAAGTCAAGACTTTAGATTTCCCTATGGCCCAAGGGTACGGTTCGAACACCTCGGGCTGAGAATCTTACTCTTTTCGGCCAAAAGTAAATAAAAGACGATGCCTTATAAACTTAAACCGGACTTAGGAAACTTGGAAATTAAAGTGATATGGGTTGAGATACACCTTCAATATGTTGAACCTACTTAGTGATCTTAGTAGGGTGCATGTACAGACCACCTAGATAGGCTATAAACACATGGTCACACAAATATTGGACATGGCTACTCACAATTGAGAAGTGTTAGCATTTAGAAGTCTTTAATGCTAACTGAAAGGACAACCACTGCCCCTGCTAGAAAGCCTGCATTTTTAATCTTCCGTACTCGACCTCCAACAATTGGTTACACAAGCGACTACTATAGCCAAACGATAGACTACTGGTGGTCGCACAACTAAAACATTCATAGATCTTAATCAAATATATTCTCTAACAGGCCTGGTAAGTTTACAAACACATAATAGGTATGAATACACAGACTTTAATTGTATCCACAACAAGAGTTCGGTAACGTGGGTTGACAATGTCCTCGAGAACTAATGAACAAAAGAGATGGAGCAAAGAAATAAGAACAGGCATGACAGGCATCAGTCAATGCGATTTGCAAGAAATTGAGAAATGTAGTAGTCAGAGAAAAAAATTCTTATGAATCACATTACTTTTTTCGCTAGGTGGCGCTTTCCAAACAGCCGCAGGTTTCTGTGTCTCCGCAAAATGTGCCTTTTATCATATTTTAACTGACTGTTTCTGACTAACAGTAAATGTGCAATATGAGTTTCGTGAAAGTCTATGCCGCGGTAGGATCACCTTCCTGGCCGATGTACATATGTCGGTCCTTTACGCAACCTCTGTAGATCTAATCTAGGGCCTGGGTGACCGGCCGTCTAGAGCAATGGCGTGGAGGATTTTTTTACTGTACAGTGCTGGTTTCTTCCGTCAGCTCAAGTCGTCGGTGCTGCCAGCAGGACCGTACAACTGAAGACAGTGTCAACTACGTAAGTTTGGATTGTTGCGTCTCCGCAGCCGGCCCCGAGGTACCCGTGCTGGAGAGAACTGTCATCGCAAAATTTCAACCATTGTCGTTCATAGGTATGAGATGCAGAACATATTTCCATTTTTCATATGCAAATCTGAGCATTCTTCGCATGGCAACCGTGGCATAACAAACACTGTAAAACCTTATACCATATAAATCCATGATAATAGAATCGGAGTACTTCGTAAGGTTCAGTTTGTTCGAACTGTACACGTCAAAAAAGCACAGCAGGATGGCAAAATCCCTATCATCCATGGTCCCCAGCAGGCAGCCCTCAAAACATCCATCCTGGCAGTCAAAACGCCAGCAGCCATTCGCAAGCGGCTGGACGCTCAACTCAAACAACAAACTTTGACCTCAACTTCCCAGCTCTCCAGGGCCTGATAAACTCGCAACTCGACCTCATCATTACAGACACTTTCAAAGCAATCCAGCTTGTATAGTTAAACCCCAGCATCAAATACAACGGAACCAAGAAGCCATGATGACAGTGCTACAAGAAATCTCGGTGCCACATCAGGGACGGAGATAGATGCCCAGCACTCCAACACCGAATGCTAGGAAGAAGGGACAGACGTGCGAGTGGCTAAAACCAGAATAAGAATCTATTCGAGAAGCACTTACAACGACGGACAAGCGACAATAGCAATTCACACGGGCACTTTGCGGCCCTGTGCGCAAAAGCCGTGTCCAGTGGCCCGGAGTTGGGATGCAGAAATGTTCGAGGACACCCCCCCCCCCCATGCAACAAAAATTGCCAAAATCCGGTCGTACGCGGAGAATATCCATATCCAAAAGAAACGAACAAAAAGGGAATGTGGAAGGCATGCAGGATCCGGATTGATGCCTGGGGACGTCATCTAAAGGATACGGGTGTGCCCGGAGAAGAGGAGTGTGCCTGGGAGAACTCGTAGATATGGCAATCAACAGTAAATTTTCAAAATAGTTATGATCATTTCCACGTGGTAGCTAATTTTCTGAAAATCGCGGTGCTCAACTCGGCCCCTCGCGGTGGTCAAGTCAGCCCATCGCCGTGGTACAGATGTGTGCAAATAATATGACATCTGAAATTGCTCAGAACTTGTAAATGATAAGATAGGCGTCTTACGTTCTTAGTTGTCTTGATTTGCTATAAGTGCCCTTCGACGTTAACTAATCTGTTAGTTCCTCGCTCAGAACCTGTAACTAACTACGTCGTTCCAACATCACTTCTAACAACAACAGCAGTTGAAATGAACTTCTGGCTTTCCCGGTTTGTGTTGGAAGTACGCCGCATGGACGGGAAGCCTTACCTAGTGAATTCGCGGTATGGCATCATCTGCACCTTGATGCGTCATTTTAGAGAAGATCTTGGAAAACATGACGTCAACTTCTTGGACAAGAAAGACATCAGATTTGCCGAGTTCCGAAAGTCTATGGACGCACGGATGAAAGAATTGACGGCAGAAGGAGTGGGGTTGGAGAAGCGCTAGGCTGACCCCTTGACAATTGAGGAGGAGGACAAGCTATGGACGTCTAGTGCGATTTCTACACACACTTCCATGGGACTGTCATATATTTTTTTTTTACAAATGCAAAGTCTTCGGTCTTCAACCTCAATGCTATTTAGCTTTCAGACGTTTTCACAGACTGAGTCCAGAGTGAACGTATAAACATCGGTGCATTGGAATAACACTAAGAATAAGATAATGTGGAGAAAAAAATTGATAGTTTGTGGGTGTTACGTCTGTCTGGAATCGGTGTGACCATATATAAATAATTAACGATAAGGTATGACGTCAATATAACGTTAGATACATTAATAGATAGTTATAAAGCTGCACGATATTGAAGTATTAACGTCATCAGTAAAGATTTATAGCCTTAAAAAATATTTTAAAAAAGTCTTCGGTCTGAGAGGGATGTACGAGCACCGGAGGCTGCAGGTTGAGCAGTACAAGTTTGGGAGTAACGTCAGCGGGCGGTACATACAGTACACAGGCAGAATCAGCAAAAACGTGCAGGGGGGGACTGAACCAACAACAGGTGGATGTGAAGTCCATCAAACAGCAAGCGGACAATACCAACCCAAGGTGTGTTGTGAATCTGTTCGAAACCTACATTATCCCTTTGCTGGAGAAATGTGGCAGCTTCTACAGACGACCACTTGCCCACTCCATCGTACATAAGCTTTCACTGCATGTGGTTACCAAGAACACCCTTGGAACTTATATCAAGTCTATGTGCACCAAGGCCGGCGTTTCCATGGATGGCCGAAACCTCAGAAACCACAGCGGGAAGGTGACCTGTGCAACAGAGACGTTTGCGGTGGGCTTTGACGACCATCATGTCCCGGACTGGACATAGGAGCAACGCCGTCCGGGCATACAAGCGCCCATCTTCAAGCCTGCTGCTAGATGTCAGCAACAGCTTACAACCAGCAAAGCCACCCAAAACTGAACAGTTTCCCGATCCCGACAAGAAATCACACAGCGCACTAGCAGTAACAACCGGCACCCAAGTGAAACAGACTTAAGCTTTTCGTTTAGATTGTGCGTGAAATTGATAACGGGTCATTGCTTTTGTTTTATTGTTTACATATTTTGTATATGGTGCGGTAGACGTATAAAATGTTGAGTAACAGGTTCAAAACAACCATGGTATGCATCTGAACGGTCTTCCTACAAATTGAAAATGCTCTACACCGGCTATACTAATTTGCACAATAAAAGGGCCGACAGACGAGGTGACCGAGGAGTAGCATTCCATTTTTTCTGTAATGGTACTCAGTTGATGATATGTAAACACTGCTTTTGTTTTTGTATGGCACATGGTCCATCGTCTTTCCTTATGTTCTTGCATTTAACTACATATGTACTTTGGTATGCACTGCATGAAACCCCACCTTCTTTTGAGTCAAATATTTGTTTATGTATTACTGCATGTTTACTTTTTTACGGACGCCCCCTCCGGTTTCAGGTAACTATATATGATTCATGTGTACCTTATCTACTTCATGCATGGGGTAAGTAAATGTTAATATTGGTACATGTAGCTATAATTATAACGGTTTGGGCCATCGAAAAAAGAGAATGGATGTATTCACATGACTACAATATAAATCGTACGACATTGTTTGTCTACAAGAGACGCACTGCGCACAAAAGAATGTGGATGTGTGCAAATCAATTTTAGAATTCTCTAAAACTGATTTTTTTTTCTTATGGTGAAATCGGAACTACAAATAGCCAGTTTTACTTGCAATGAATTAGGAGACAAACGTAAAAGGAAAGTTTTCACATGACTATCCGACAAACCCTTCGGGGTCCGAAATCATTTGCCTACAAGAAACTCACTCTAAGGCTGACGATGAAAATACGTAGGTCTCAGAATGGGGAGGCTCCATTGTCTTCTGTCATGGGACAAGTAATAGCAGAAATGTGTTGATTTTATTTAAGAAAATTAAGATTAATGACAACAAAGTGGATGACGAGGGGCGATTGATAGTGCTAGATTTAACGATTCAGGTTCTGTTTGTGTTAATGTTTACGGTCCAAAAATGGACGATCCTTAATTTTTTTGCGAGAGTGGAGAGAGGTGTACATGTAATCTATGTTTCCATTGAAGGGTTTGTTAAAGAGGGTGATTTCAACAAGGTTCTAGATACTAGAATAGATCAAGCAGGACAGAGGGTGCAAAATTACCACCCAAAAGCACGAGAGAAGATTTTAGACATAATGAAAACGTTCGACCTGGTGGAGTCAACGGACAGAACCATGTACCCAAACTATCGGCGCACCTTCATGGAGAAGACCGAGTCTGTCAGCAGCGGGGGCAAATCTGTAAGGGAGGGTGTGGATGCTAAGCTGGAAGAAGAAGAAAACAAGGCTCCCAAGGCCTGGCACAATGGGGCGCTACTCGCAGCGGACTGAATAAAGGCGTCCCGCAACTTGGACGTCTAGGAAGGTGTGTAATCCTGATATTAAATCATAATGTTTGTAGACTAGTGTATAACACCTATTGTATACCTTAAAGTCTATAAAGACCCTGCTTTGATTAATTTGTGCACGTAGGTATATGGACGGTTAAGAATAAAGGAATCCAACGATGAAGAACATTTGCAGTGTGTGGGCTTACTTTCTATTCTAATCCTACCTAATCTAAAGTTGTTTCAATCACGAATCGAGAGCTACAGAAATTTATTAAGTACCACAAAGAAACTACTAAATATCATTTCCTCTGTTTGCCACAGTTGAGGGCCCAATTCTTTGACGTTATCAGCGTGCCAGACAAAACATCCTAAAAGGTCAGGGTCAACGCTACAACCTGGAGCCTGAAGGAGATGCATGGAGAGCAAGACTCAGAGCAGACAGGTATCTGAAGGAACAATTCAGAGAAGACGCACCCCACACATCTACCTTTGGGCAGCAGCTGGCACAGAATCTTGCAATATGCGGAGTGGCAGGCGACAGAGGCGGAGTTGCAGGTGACAGAGGCGGAGTTGCAGGTGACAGAGGCGGAGTGGCAGGTGCTCGATTCGATATCATTAAAACAACTATCTTAGCAGCGGCATTGACGACGATTGTGCCTGAATCCTGGAATATATCGAGATCATTTGGATAAATCCGAGATGGCTGAGCTCATTCGTAGATGGAACCGGTCAATCCATTCTCGGAAACACATGGCCAACAGCAAACAACAAGTCCAAGAGGGCATTGAGGGGGATCGACGACGATACACTGGATAGAGTGGTATGCCACAACGTAAACACGTAAGCTACTAAACTGACAGGCCGTCACCATGGCGGTACCAACACGTCAGCAGCCGGGCTAATGCAGCTGTGGACCATTAGGACAGAGGACGACAATGCCAGGGGGTGCCTTCCTGAGTCTGAGTCATGGAGTGGCCAATAGACTGTATGAGGATCCTGTTGAAAGGAAGAACAATATTCCTCCTCAACGCCGTATAACCCTCAGGAAGACCCGGCATCTTCAACGTGGTGAGGGGGACCGAGATAGATGATAACGTTGAGATGATAACAAGGCTTCAAGCCAGGTGAATACATTTCTCCTGTTACTGTATTTTGAAAACATTTATTATCGGACTGCAAGTCATGTAAGTTCTGAATATTACGTTACATTTGGCATTTCCATATCATTGTGCTCAAATACATTTCTTTAGATGATGCATTGTTAGATAATATAATGTAAAATATTGGCTTAAAAAACGTCATTATGCCATATTTGTAATCAGTCACTTATGAGCAGCTGTTTTCCTGGCCAATAGAAGAGTGTTAAGACCCCCCCCCCCCCTAACTAAGAAGCACCATGGCCAGAATACCATTATTCATTTACCGGTAATAACAGCAGGCGTATAAGCTAGTTCGGGGTTGTTACTACGCATGTGCAGTGAGAAAACCCTGCGGGGCGTTGTTATGCAAATCAAGACAATGTCGAGACGAGCACTGTTTTCAAGCTGGGGGCCTTCGCCTTTGACACTGCACATGCGTAGTAGCAACTCCGAACTAGCTTATTAGCCTACTGTCAACTTTGAGCAAGGTATTGGAAAGGGTAGCACGGAATGAAAATCGTTTAATATGTCACCGAATGGTATTGTAACACCCTACGCAACAAGCCTACCGACCAAATCGCTCCACGACTACCGCTTTATTGCAAATGACGGATGATTGGCTTTCTGATATGGATAAAGGCGAAATGGGTAGGGATCATCTATATATACCTTGTAACGATTTTAGCGCGGTGTTTGATTTAGTTGATCATCAGCTACGACTGGCGCAATATCGTTTCCTCTAGAGACAGGTAGAATTCTTAGGGCATGTCATCTCTAGCGACGGCGTTCGCTCGGACCCCTCGGAAGGTCTGAATCACAGTCTTCCAACTTCTATATCGTACTGTCACATTGTAAGGGCCCACTAATGTGTGTGTTCACTCCAGGCAGGGGAAGAATGGAGCGAGGATGGAACCACCCCGTGCAATCTTGGCTGTTTTAGGAACGGACTGCCAGCTACCCTGGCAAGGACCACATTCGATTGTTACAAACACAGCTCTGATGGCTAAACCATGGGCGATAGACTATCGAGTTTTTGTTGAAATCGCTGTTGTTTTGTTGGAATAACAAAGTACTTGGTCCGCTGAAGGAGGATTCTTGATAATCACACTGTTTTCTAACATGATACCCGTACACGTAGTACACGCAGTCCTCGCGATGAACAGCATCAGTTGTTACACAATTCAGTACTTGTGAATACATATTTCATTCTTGAAAGCATTCATGTTTGACTTTTTTTAATATTGTGGTAATTTTTTGTGTGCTTAGGAGAAGTACGAGAAGTACTTAGAAGTTAGGTGTCGTATTACTAGTATACAAGTACTAAGCGCTAGTTAGGTTTTGGGGAGGGGGGCGGAATACAAATTGTTTTCACGGTATGTTAATTTCACGGTTAAGAAGTGAACACACAGTTTGAGGAGTCGCCCATCACAACAGTCTACAGTCATTACCTTAAGGAACACTTTGAAGTGGACTATATCATGTTTTCCTGTAATGTAAATAACATTCTTACAGGATCCTTTTTAAGTAAATGGCCAGCTGAAGCCTACTCTTTTCCGGGCATAAGACCACAGGGTCCTTCTGTACCCCACCCCCTTTGATATTTTCGTTAGAGATTCGTGTAATATAACTGCAGATATCGTAGAACAGTTAGTTGTGTGGACCTGGGACTTCACTATGCTACCTACAACTAGCAGTGAAGATATTTTGTCACAAGTTTCCCACGGTACCATGCGTTCCACTAGTGCTCACACTGTACCAGAGTCTGACTACATGTCAGATTCTGATAGTGACTCGGTTAGTTATGTATCGGAAGAGTCAGATTCAGATGAGGACAGTTTTGACCCTATGAGCTTCCATTTTAAGCCATGGGGGTCACCTACCTCCAACGTTATCAAGAAGAAGTGTTGCAGGATGCTCATGTTGCCATGACAGAACATTAACAAAACTCCAAAAGCAGACATCATTCCATTGCCTTCGGAGTCAAACAAAAGGCATGAATGACCGCTGCCATCTTCAAGGAGTGGGTGAGGAAGATTGATGGAGAGATGGGAAGACGTCGGAAGAAGATCGTGCTTCTTCTTGACAACTGCACAGCACACCCACATGACAACATCCGCCTGGTGTTCCCACCCACCCAAACACCACGTCGCTTATCCAGGGCACCATTCGGATCTTTAAGGCCATGTACAGATCGCAGATGATGAGACGAGTGATCAGTGCCATCGACAACGACAATATCGACAGTGCCCAGAAGTTTTCTAAAACGACAAACTTATTGGAGGCCCTCTTCATGGTGAAAGGACTTAGAGTTTTTAGACGAAATTAATAAATTCGACTTCTTCTCATTGCTAGAAACCTGGACCACAGAAAATACCAAAATCAACATCAACAACTACAGTCATTTTCATTTGTACCGAAACAAAAACAAGAGAGCTAAGCGCTCTTCGGGAGGAATTTTATTCTTTTACAAAAATGAATATAGGCATTATATAAAAAAAGTACCCTCCAAGTCCACAGACCTTCTCTGGGTACGATTGGACCGTAAATTATTAGGACTTTCCAGAGATTTGTTCATATGTTCTGTGTATTTAAGCCCCAGCGCTTCTTCAACCCATAAAAACTCTGAGAACCACGTGATAGACATTTTAGAAGATGAAATAGCTAAGTATAGTTCAGAGGGATTCATCCTACTTGGGGGCGATCTAAATTCGCGTCTTGGTGATTTAAATGACTATGTAGACAATGAGGACGGCCCCTGTGATGTTTCAAACCTTTTCAATGATAGACAACACTCTGACAAAGCACCTCCTAACAAATTTGGTAGACTTATAACTGACTTATGTATACAAGCTAACCTTAGAATACTAAATGGTAGAGTAGTGGGAGATTTACAAGGTAATTATACCTGTCATCAGCCGAACGGAAGCAGCACTGTGGATTATATCGCCACCAGCCAATCTTTATTTCAACACGTTCTACTGTTTAAAGTTCACCCTTTGACAGTTTTTTCGGACCACTGTATGTTATCTGTTCTCATCAATACAAACACAACAGATAAACATCCTAATGAAAAATACAATAGGCCGAAATCCAAACCTTCTCATCAGAGATTTCACTGGAACCAGTCATCCACGGAAACATTTTCTCACACTCTATCACAATCCCATTTTAAAAATAGATTAAATTCGCTCTCATTCAAAGCTAATAGTAACTCAAATTCTAAAGAAGAAATCGAAATATTTGTATCGGAATTAAGCTCAATTCTAAAAGACGCAGGTGCTAGATCATTATCAATAAAGAGAACAAATTGTAAGACTAAGAAACGTACCCGGCTTGGACAAAACAAACAATGGTTCGACAAAAGCTGTAATGAACTAAAGCGAGAGGTGAAGAACCTCGCTTCCTTACTTGTAAAACAGCCATCAAACCCAGATATCAGGGGTAGATTCTTTAAAAGGAAAAAGGAATATAGAAAACTCATAAAAAAGAAGAAAAGAGATTTTCATAATTACATAATGACAAAATTGTCCTGTCTAAAAGACAAAAATCCCAGTGCCTTTTGGAATCTAGTAAACAAATTAAAACCAGCAAAAGCGCAAGAGAACAATATATCAGATGAAGAGTGGCTTAATCACTTCAGCAGTGTAGACAAACTCTTTAACAATACAAAGGCCTGTCCTGACCCAGAAAATGATCCACAAATTTCAAATAACGATTCACTAAATTCATCCCCGCCCCCTGTAAACCCCTCTGTCCTTGATTCCCCAATAACCATTGGGGAATTAACCACTGCCATTTCTAATCTTAAGAATAATAAATCTAGTGGAAATGACATGATTCTAAACGAAATGTTGAAATCTGGTAAAATGATATTGAAAAAGCCACTCCTCCAGGTATTTAATATGTGTTTACAAAATGAATATTTTCCTGAGGAATGGTCTCTCAGCCATATCGTGCCAATTCACAAGTCAGGGGACCCTTCCATCCCAGACAACTATCGAGGAATCTCTATTATGAGCTGTCTAGGTAAACTATTTTCTTCCATATTGAATACTCGTTTAGTAAATTATGCAGAAAACAATACATTATTCAAACCCCATCAGGCAGGCTTTAAAAAAAACTTTAGAACAACAGATAATCTTTTCGTAGTTAGCACCCTAGTTAGGAAACACATTAGTCAGAACTCTCGCCTCTTTGCATGTTTTGTAGATTTTAGTAAGGCCTTTGATTCAGTTTGGAGAAATGGCCTCATATTTAAATTGAACAAGCTTGGTATAGGTGGTAAGTTTCTTCAAACTATCAAAGACATGTACTCTAAAACTACAAATTGTGTCAAACATAGTCATGGTCTCACTGAATCATATGTTACGCATAGCGGTGTCAAACAAGGTTGTAATTTAAGCCCAACGTTATTCAACTTATTTATTAGTGATATAACAACCATATTTGACAATGAATGTGAACCACCAATTATGCATGATAAGTACATTCCCTGTTTATTATACGCAGATGACTTAGTTATTTTTTCCGAGTCTAAGCAAGGGTTACAAACTTCTTTGAATAAGCTAGAAAACTATTGTAATACATGGAGACTGAATGTAAACCTTAGGAAAACAAAAGTTGTTGTTTTCTCTAAAGGTGGTCGTCTTCCAAAAGACTGCTTGTTTACATACCAGAAAAACCCTGTTGAATTAGTTACATCCTATTGTTACTTAGGTATCATTGTCAACTCTGCTGGCACATTCAAGGCGAATCACAAACACCTCTACCGGAAAGGTCTAAAAGCTTTGTTCGGCATCAACCAATCTCTAGACAATGCCGACGCCCCAATTTCTGTGAGAAACAAACTTTTTGATGCGTGCGTTAAACCCATTATTCTCTACGGCTCTGAAATATGGGGTTCATTCAAAAGTTCAAATTCCTGTCCAATTGAATCAGTTCATTTAAAATTCTGCAAACAATCATTACGTGTACCTAGGTCTGCTTGCAGCCTAGGTCTGCTTGCAGCCTAGCTGCAAGGGCGGAATTAGGAAGATACCCAATACAAGTGGATGCTTCGCTAAATGCCGTCAAATATTTCCTTAGACTTCACCAGAATGTGCCAGCCGACAATTTTCAAGCAGATGCTTTCTGCTGTCAGTTAGATCTAGACAAATCTGGTGTGAAATGTTGGGCGACAGGAATACGTAAGTCTTTAGAGGAGAGCGGGTTTGCTTTCTTATGGCACCTACCAATTTCATATAATTCAAATACGTTACAAATTGTTAGTTCCATTGGCCAGCGGATAAAAGACATTTATTTCCAAACGTTTCTGAAAGAAATACATAACGACAACAAAGGTGGGGCTTCCAAAAATAAGTTAAGATCATATAGATTATTCAAAACTACTTATAATGAAGAAAAATATCTAAGTAATTCAAATATGAAGGTCAGGAATGCAGTCACAAGACTAAGAATCAGCTGCCACAAACTACATATTGAAACGGGAAGACATACCCGCACTCCTCTAGAACAACGATTATGTAAACATTGTACTTTGAATAGAGTAGAAGACGAATGTCATTTTCTGGTAGAATGTGTATTATATACCAAAGAAAGAAATGAACTGTATAAACTTGTAGAAAACCTATTTCCCTACTTCACACATTTAAGTACTGTTCAAAAATTCATATTTCTAATGCGACTAGACAAACCTCCCATTGAAAAACACGTCTGTTCTTTTATATCTACTATAACCGAAAAGCGAGGAGAAGTAGAATTTATTTAATGATAGTCATATTCTTTTGTATCCGTTAACTGTACTTGTATTATCTTTTGTTGTGACCTGTACTTAGCCAAGTGTGGCAGAAATGTGCAATAAAGGTCTTCATTCATAACTTAAATGATTACAGCAAGTTCGTCGAGATGGAGTAGTAGTAGTAGTAGATGTTGTACCGATTGCTTTGTTTTGCTACTGTTAGGATAAGAAAAGCTATGTAGATAAAGTTATGGATTGACTTTACATTCAAATGGATACATATTGCCATGACTATATGCGGTGTGCAGTTTTATGTAGACTGGTAATGTGTATCCATCGCAAGGCGTCAGATGTTCCTTTAAAATGCTATTTTTACTCGAGTTCACCAGCTGTATTTCAATGTCTTCCTCAATCACTTAGTGAAGTAGACTGAAATAGATTGTAGTCTAGACATAAGCTCACATGAAGACGATGAAGAACAATTGTAAGAACTAGGTTTTGGAGATTTCATTTTGCACCTTAAGTTGTATTTTAGACAAAGGCATTGACTGAAGCTGCATGACCTTTGAAATTATAGCAAACAGTATTCTATGCACAAAGCTGCAGCACCTTCTGCTTTGATCAATATTAGGTAGAGTTGTCTATTTGGGTCTAAAGATTTACACACCAGGGGGACACTATCGGGATTACTTCAATGAGGACACGAGTAATCCCAGATTGACTTGCTACCGGCCAACTGTGGGACTATGGTTCCTGCAGATACGACGAAGTTCGTCTGGTATAAAGACCGAGAGCTGGTTAGAGGTGCAGCAAAGAATCTGAAAGGTACAAGCTTCGGTATCTCGGAGGACTACCCCATGCAGATAAGACAGGTAAGAAAGAAGCTTATTCCCGTTTTGACAGCAGCGTGCTCCGCTCAACCGCCAAAGTTTGCCATCTTTACCAACTATATATTGATGACGTTCTCTACAACGGACCTGAGAGCAACTGTCCGTATGCTACAAAATGAGATCGTTATTACTAAAAAAAACCTGAAGCAATGCCCCCCGACTCGTTTCTTGTTTCTATGCCTCTTAATGCCTCATGTTATTCAACCACGGATCCAGGTGAAATGGTTAATTTGTTAAGTTATCATCAATACAATTTGTTACCTTGTTTATTGAATTTGGTTTTCTACTTGTGCAGCACTCCTTTAAATATCTTGATTGCTGTAGCCATACTCTTCTTTTCTACTTTTCAAGTTGAAAAAAAAATTGCATTGACAGCAACAATGATTAATATAAAGCTAAAACCGGTTCCTTCAATGCCAACGGACTAGCAAACCATAGAAAAAGAAATAAAGTTTGTATGTGGTTGGCAGAAAAATCTTTTGATATCATAAGTATTCAAGAAAGTGATTCAACCTTGAAAGATAAAAATATGTGGAAAAGAGAGTGGGGCGTAATATCTTATTCAATCACGGTATGAGCAATAATAAGCGAGGTGTCGCGATATTACTAAGTAATTAAACACTTAACCTTTACTGTGCTTGATTGTATAAAGGATGATGGTTGGCGATTGATAGTTGTGGATATTTCAGTAGATGAAATGCGTTTCTGCTTGGCCAACATATATGCACCAAACAATGAGAACCCAGCATTTTTTTTAAACTTTATTGAAAATACGATTGTAAACTTGAAATTAAGCCATGAAAATTTGATTATTGTAGGGGACTTTAATACGATTCAAAATGCTGGTTTAGACCGAGCAGGAGTTAATCCTACAATATATTACCCACACGCACAACGGAGGATCATGGACATGATGTTAGCATTAGATATAGTAGATGCGTGGAGGTTCAAATTCCCACAATCAGTTAGATTCACATGGCGCCGAGGCAAACAAGCCAGTCGCGTCGACTATTTTTAGTCTCCTTCTCTCTTTTGGCAGACACATCGAACATAACAATTTCAGAAGTCGGATCACAAATGTATTTTTATGTTTGTTCAAACTGATAAATATACTCGAGGGAAAAATTATTGGAAGTTTAATCAGACTTAAGTGCGAGATAAGCATTTCATAAAAGTAACTGAAGAATTCATTGACAATTTTTTTCACATCAACCAGGAATCAAGCGACCCATTGACTGTATGGGACACTTTCAAAATGAAGCTGTAGGGCCTTTGAAATTATAGCAAACAGTTTTCCATGCACAAAGATGCAGCACCCTCTGTTTTGATCAATATTGGGTAGGGTATTCTATTCGGGTGTGACGATTTACACACCAGGGGTACACTGTCAGGAATATTTCAATGAAGACGCCGACACGAGCAATCCCAGGATGACGTGCTACTGGCCAACTGGGGGATTCTGGTTCCTGCTGCAACTACTATGACGGGCTTAATTGTATAATGCGGACAACAGGTCAGACAGCTCAAATACAATAATTGTAACAATTTTTTTGTGCATAGACTTTTGAAATAGCGACAGGTTTTGGTTCTGACATTATCACTATCTCATTCCTTATCCATTTGTAGCAACATGATCTTCATTGGGTTCTTCTTCTCGACTATCTCAATTTATTGTTGACGGACGACAGCTGCTAAAATCCACCCAGAATGCAGTTGGCAAACCCGCAGCACGGCAGTAAGTTTTAAGCGCTGCCCTATGAGCTGTTTCGGACGAGTTGAAACCAGGCGTCTCGACATCAGTTGGGATAAACCCAAATTTACTCTGTATTTATTGGTGCAAAGACTAGATGAAGCCTCAGATGACATGTGACAGGTGAAATATTTACATTAGAGTTAGTCTGAACTTAGATGCCAGTAATAACAATGATTTAACGCTAACCTATCAATATTCTTTGAAGTTTTGTCTAGAATGTGGGCTAGAGCTTTCCACCGTCACCTGTGACAACACGGCTGCGGAGTTTATGAAAGACTTGACCGCGGGGTGCGACCCTGATTCATGCGATGACAAATCGCCTCGGATCGGGTCTTCCTAACATTGAAAATGTTCGCAAACTACTGCCGCAGTACTCGGGCTCAAGCAGGAGAGAGAAAGAGGGGTTCCGAGGTGGGGATTGAAACCCTGCAGGGCCTTCTGTATAGAGAAAAACGTCACGACCTCGTGAACATGTCGTCTGCGGGAAAAAGTAAGTGACGGGCACCAGTAGATGGCGCCAGCTGGTGCAACGCGCTCTTCACCGAGCTGGCCAGGAACACGCCGGCGTGTGGCATGATTACAAATGCAGGCGACAATAATGCCATCAAAAGTCCAAAGAGAATAGCCAAAGGAAATATCCTCCCGGGACAGGAGAGGTGTGGCGAGTTATTTTCACACTTGCAGAAGAAGACACCAATGCTGTGTACTTTTGTACATATCATTGGCAAGGAAGGCCACATTCCCACTCATGTTTCTACCACTATCCTTAACTGAATCAATATTTCAAAGTCAACCTATGGCAAAGTTTATCTTATTTCCTATCCCCCCACATCCACCAGCCTCTTCTCCACTTTCCGTCTTTCCCTACATGCGATGTGGCCGATCTTGTTATGCTATATGTATGTACAAGAGAAGCAGTGCCGTGAAAGCCTAGGATGATTACAAGAAGGATTCTCACCGACATCATACCTTGACTCTTGGTCTTTTCTTAAATTTTGCAAGCACGGGATCTGCTTTGATTTTGAGGCTATGACAAGCTGTGAGTCCCTCTTTAACATCTTCCGCATACGTTTCCAAATAGCTCTACATTATGTGTATGATAATGCATGCAAACTCCACAAGCATTCCATGAACAGAGAACCTCACTTCTTCCGTAACACTGCCTTCCTGGTTGACCGGTTTCTCTGATATAAAGACTATCAACTCACAACTTAACGTACAGACTAACTCTGGGCTAATCAGATTCGAAATTCCAGCCACATGTGGCTACAAGTCCCCCAGTTTCACATATCCCTATTTTGCCTATACATATTCATAACATGGGGGCTTCTTCTTTGCTAGCTTCCAAATTACACTAACGACTAACAGTCTCAGACTGTTTTGATAATCATGTTGAACTTGAAGAAAATTCATTCGGAACTTTGTTTGGCCTGTTTCTTTTACATGCAGCTTGGCATGCCGCAAATAGTAGTGCTTATTTTGCCCTATTCCAAAGAGGGCAAAGGCTAAGGCATACACAGCACTTGTCAGACCCAAGCTGGAGTGTGTGACTGTATTTTAAGTACGTTTTGTTAAGCCTGTTATGTAACACAAAACGTATATTTAAACAAGTGATTTTTCGTTCAATATATTTATGAGTGGGACGTTTGTCTGACCCATGTGGTCATTTTTTGTTTATAGTGTCAGAGATGTTGCTGATACTCTGTATTCTTGTACATTTATTTTAGAGTCAGGGGTTTCGCTATCAATGCATTAACGAGAATCTGATACAAATTTTCATTCTTTTTAATCTAAATGTATTCATGTCAGTGATGCTGTTGATTCATTGTGTCATGTAGAATTGTAGTATTTCGCATACGTTTTTAACACGTAAACGTTCAAAAAAATGTGCATTACAAGAAGCTGTGGAACGTGCTAGGTTGGGATGATTGGCATGTGACAAACACCATCACAGGTGAATGCACGTGCCTGCTGGCATCTTGCAACACAACGGAGCTTCCCATGATGTAGAGAAGAGAGACGTGGCAGACGCTTTCCGCAGCGAGAACGACCGAAACCGAGAGAAAAACAAGAGGCCAGCCTTCCTGTAAAGCGATGACAAAGAGGTCTTAACCGCGTACTGCCGGGAAAACGGCCTACAACAGCTGCCCGAGTGAGCCAGAGCACATGGTCAAGGTGGAAGACCAGCTTCTCTCCACAAGAAGCGACCATGGCGAAAGATATCCGAAAGCCATCAACCACGGGTAGCAATACGTGAAAGCGCTAATCATGATATTTCAGTTCCACTCGGTCAGCACATAGGAAATACTCAGACTGTTGGTAAACATTCCTACATCATCAACATGTGGTATTGATCAATTGGAAAACAAATTAGTTAGATTATCAGCTGTGTGTACTGCATCGCCAGTAAGCCATATTTGTAATCAGTCACTTATGAGCAGCTGTTTTCCTGCCCAATGGAAGAGAGCTAAGAAAACTAGCCCTTATGCCTCACTAAACTTGGAAATTGGAACAGAGGGTATTGTACAGGTTAAGAGGACGGTTTTGCTGGGACTGCGCATCACTCAATTACGTACACGGGATTCGTATGTAAATCGCACTGTTGCTGAACAATCCAGGAACAGCGCTTTTCTTAGACGGCCATCATTCGTCTTTGCGCTATGGCGAGGATTCCACGTAAAGTAATAGTTTGGTGCGCAGCCAGCGATGATTACACTGCTGGTGCGACCAAGGTCCTCCTACTTCCTGAATACTATCACAAAGCTGATCAAAATGGGGCTCAGGTTGTGATAAAGTGGAAGGGCAAGCAGTTAGACGTCAACATTGTCTTCTCACACGGTATGTACATTTTTATCTATATCAGACGAGTTGATGGTTGCCAACAAAAGCCGTTAATGTTTTATTCAACTAAAGGCGTAGTCGATATTTATAACATCAACTTTCATGCAAATTTTCCAGTACAAATATCTCGTGCCTTTGCCTGTTGTCTGATTTCCAATATTTCCAAAAACCACTGTGATTTACAATCAGAAATGCGTAAAAGTAATTCAAGGGTAATATCTTTAAAACCCAAATCATACATTGATAACAACAAATGGCTAATGTATAAGGCCTTTGACCTTGTTTCTATTGAAGATCTCCGCTATTTAAAAATATAGACGGCTAAAATCTCACCGCACGGCCGGGAGTTTCCTGACATTGTTTAAAACTGATTTCAAATGAATCATATATACATAGTTTCCTATTTCCATGGAATGCTCGGAATATTCTTGGCCGTAAATATTCTTGCAGTGATAATTTTCTTCTTATCATTAGGGCAAGGAAAATGTCGAATGCAACAATACAAAGAAGAGGACAAAGGGCGGCGAGGAAAAGGGAAAGAAACCGGTTCGTATTTTCTTCGCTTCTTTGAAATAATGCAACATTCTGCTACTGACTTTGCATTTTGCAACAAATTGTAGATTTTCTAACCAATTTTTACCGTGAATACTGTTTTTAAATGTTCACATGTTTTATAAAAAAAGCCGCGTTTATACTTTACTTGATTCCCCGCTTCTTCGTCAAAGGCAAAATACAACGTGTATATTTTATTACCTGTATGTCTTTTTTTGGCTTGTTCATGATCAGAGAAAAGTTCTTGAAAATTTAACAACATCTCCAGACTCATGTATAGAACAATATTTTTACAAGAAAGTTGATTTTTTTTCTCCCATAATGGACAGTGAGAAGGACATTCATTGGACCACAGAAGTAACATGGTATTGTCTGCAAACAATGATCTATGTCGCCTTTTTACAGCAAAAAGAAAATGACACCAACAAAAGAAAGGAAAAGAACGAGAAAAAATCGCAATGTAGGTCAATGTTCATACTCTTGCGACAGAAATGAATGAAAACGCATACTTTTGGGAATGTTTGATATAGAATATAGTTGAATATTTGTTTCTCTCAGAATTTTGAGAACAGTCCACTGTAACACAGGAGGGGTCAGATCTGTAAGCTAAGAAACCTTGAATTTCTAAGCTGTGTTAATCAGTCTGATACCCAGATGGAGGATGGGCAGACAGGTCGGCTGTGTGAAGCAATTATGTGTTACACCTGGTATGTTTCAGTTCCAAACTTCAAAGGATTTTTTCCAGCTTCTCTTTCACACCGAGATGTGTATTACACAAACTGGGGATCGCTAGACAAACGTCTAGTCGACTATTGCGTCTTTCTCACTTTTGGCCAAGACCTTCAAAGTCAGCTTGTCTCCTCACAGCTCGGTGTTAATATATTATGGCTTGCTAATCACCTGGGACTCAGGCTTTTAAACCAATGAGTTTAGTCGAAGAGTCACTTGGACACAGTCAAGCACATAAGCTGGTCGTGTCAACTTTGTCCATCCCTCCCACACTTAGTTTTAGTTAGTGATTTTAATGGTTTAGACACTTGATTTATTTGTATGCAGAAACCTTTATAGAAACTTTATAGAAACCTTTCTATTAACTGTACGTGGAAACATTTGTATTAACTGTATGTAAACCTTTGTACTAACTATGTTTGATATGAGTCAAGGTGCGTCAAACACCTGCTGGACTTGAGCATGGATCTTGACTGACCTCCCCGCAATTGGCTTTAAATTTCGGCGAACAGGGTAAAACAGGTCACCCGCTCGCAGCATGACTCATAGTATAGGCGGACCTCGCAATAGAGCGTGTGTATTGCACTCTTTGGATGTAAAACCTTAGTTTGACTTGTTATTAAGTTAAGAAACAGAAGCAATGTCATTTTTTCCAGTATTGAATCTCGAATAGATAAACTCGGAACGGATACTGGGAATTCAGTGTTTCAACAGTTTGGTAAAAAAAATGACCTTTCTCTTTAAGATACAAGGGATTATGGTGTACTCCTCTTGTTAGGGGACATTGAGCTCCATGAAGCAGTCTCAGGATGGAGGCCGCACTGCAATAATAATCGGGATGTTCTCTTGAGGGAGACTTCCCACGGCGCCTCCTGGCTTGCTAGGAGCGTGCCCGCGGAGTTCCTAGGACTGTGTAGCCATGGACTGTAACACGGTAACACCGGCGTGTGTGGTGTGATGGGTGGTTACAAATGTGTCACCTCACCTTGTGAAAGGAGGTAGCCATGGTACCATCACACTAGAGTACTGTGGGTACTCTGATGGGTGGCTATTTTAGTGACTTTAACCTCTGTTTAGAGGTTATGATCTACGTCGCAGATCTGCAAAGTTTGAATTTGTTTGGATTCGTGGAGGGTCAAATTTGTGATAATAGGTTCACAAAGCCCCCCCCCCCCATCTCACCTTTTAGGTATGGAAATTTTGATGGAAATTAGTTAAAACAGAAAACCCATGTATCTCACTCCCCTTATTCCACCACAAGAACTGTGTGTGTTGTACTTTATTTCAGTATGTATGATCTAGTTTTGTAGACATAGGTTTTTGTAGACGATTAATTTAAATTTAATGTTGCAATTGTGATATTAAATAATGTACGGGGAAGAAGTAAATTGGAGATTTTTTTTCTAAGGTGCTGTGTATTACAGTTCGTGTAAAAGCTTCAATACCTATTGTGCCTGTCATATGTTTTGTGTTAGACATGCGTGGTGATAGCTGTCGGCAAGGGAGTCCCTTACGTGCCAGACAACATGACTGTGACTGTCCATCACGAAGAGACAGAGCCAACAGTTCGAGGTGCGGTCCAGCACGAAGAGACAGAGCCAACAGTTCGAGGTGCTGTCCAGCACGAAAAGACAGAGCCAACAGTTCGAGGTGCTGTCCAGCACGAAGAGACAGAGCCAACAGTTCGAGGCGCGGTCCAGCACGACGGGACAGAGCCAACAGTTCGAGGTGCGGTCCAGCACGAAGAGACAGAGCCAACAGTTCGAGGTGCGGTCCAGCACGAAGAGACAGAGCCAACAGTTCGAGACGCGGTCCATCACTAAGAGGCCATAGGCAACGTTGACATCATTGAGGGTGCCATTGGAGGGGTGGGTGGGGGGGGGTGGGTGTTATCCAGTGCCATGAATGTGCTGACAAACAACACCACGTCAGATACTAGATGACTCCAAACACAACTCAGGGGAACTCATGCACAGTCCTGAGCAATCAGGATCAAACATGTACCGGTATGATCACGAATCTGACTCAGAGGAGGGATTCACTCCTAGACCTGACCTTGACATCAGACTAACTAATAGCGAACAGGACATTCGAAACACTGAGAGGGATATTGTGAAAGTGAAGACAGATGTCCAGAAGATCAACAGATTTCTACAGGTAATACAACGTCATCTTCAAGTTCAACAATCAACCAATCAGCAACCAGTCAGGAATAACAACCTGCCTCTTCAACCTCAGCCCCAAACACGAAAGCGAGGAGTCACCATGACCAAAGAAAGAACAATCTTAGAAGAGTCGAGCTGGAACAGGCCAAAACGGATAGCGAAATGAAAGCAGCCCTGTTTGCCTTGAACTGTGCACGAGGCATGTTTACCGAGGAGGATTTCTTATCATCCAACATGAATGGGAGGGGGGGGGGGGGGGCTACAGACGTTACATGAAGTGCGAATGGCTAGGGTAAAGGACTACACTGTACGATATTACGACCTGAACTCAGCGGCAAAGTTAAGAGAATCATGGAGGAAATGTACACAAGATATTAACACCTGGAGAAGACGTCTGAGACAGGAGCGCCGCCTCGGGCTAATTTTTGAAAATTAGTACCTTTTTTCTATTTTGTTTACTTTCATAGAAGGGAAGCATATTGGTTTTGCTCTGTTTCCTCTAATTCTCGATACAAATATGGGCAACAATCTGAACCAAACAGCTGTCACCATGGTTGCTGGTAAACACCAATGTGTTCGATTACATGATGTAGCAACCAGTATTTATTACTCCTGAGAACTTCAAAATAAATCATCCGACTTAAACACATAACAAAGTGTCTACGAGTACAAATACAGCAATGACACCTAGACTTTAAATCTCAGGAGCAAACACCCTCTGAGATTCAGTCTGAGTTTGAATCTCAGAGATTCCTTGATAAGGGGGCCTAGATCCGTATGTAGAAAAATACTTTCGCTCAATTCGAGCTTGGCATCTAGCCCACCAAATCTTCTGACTAGCAACTGCAAGAATGTAGATAGTGACAGCAGTTTTAGATATCGACAGACCGGGCGGCAGGATGCTGTACAATGCAATAGGATGGGAAATGCGAAAGTCAGGGATGGCCCATCTTCTGATAAAGCCTTCTACCCAAGTTCAGGTTAACAAAACTTCTAAACAAGAATAAAGTAGTCTCCAACCAGACCCAATGGATTGCAAAGACCGTATCCAACTGGAAGAAGGAGCTTGTAATGCAATCCAAGGTTGGGTTGAGAAACGTACTTCCTCTGCCAGTTTGATACGGTCTTTATGCAACCTATAGGTCTGCTTGGAGATTAGAATAAAGGGCGTGAGAGACAGTCTCGACCGTATTACAATTATCATACGGACAAATGGAAGACGGGGACGAACCCCAGATGGCAGACGTGAGATGTCCGGTCTTAAAGACCTCGTGAACATCTCTCCACAACTCCTTCAACTTATTCTCTAGAAAAGCGTGATGGATTGCTTTAACCCTATCTAGACCGGGGGGGCTAAAAGTGCCCGCGCCAACTTTGACATCGTATAACTGCCAAACAACGTTTGGTAGGACAACCAAACTTGGCGACTTTTCCTAAAATTTAGTTGGGAACGATATTATGATAAAAGTATAATTTTATCATTTTCCGTGTTGCCATGGCAACGGGTTTCTGAAGAGGCATTTTATGCAAATTTCACTAATTTCGATTTAAACATAGTTGTTTCCAATGTTTTTTTGCTCAGCCACACTAGTCTCCTACATGTATAACATCACATGTGATTTAATGTAACTGTCATGATTCAATATTCATAAATAATGCTAATTTGATGACGTCATCGCTCAAAATCCAAGATGGCGGACAAAATAATTATTTTCGGTATAAACAGGCTTTTTCGCCTTTAAATTCGTCACAAACTGGAAGTTTCTTAACCAGAAACATTCAGATTAATGTTTTTAGTCTATTTTGATTGTTATTTGGGATCATACATGGAAAAAATGTATTTGGAAAAATTTCAAAATGGCCGATCCAAGATGGCGGATCCCAGATGGTCGTTCACAACACATGACGTCATTCTTCGACGTCATTTTGACGTCAACTTAGTCACCACTGACGTCAAATGTATTTGCATACCTTTAAATCAATAATAAGCACTATTTGGTCTAATACTTTTAGATATTATGGGAATTCCCTATTTCGGCAATCAAATCACATCGATGACGTCATAATTACGTCATATTACGTCATAACGTCACCAAAATTACAGAAATTATAAAACTTCACGTGAACATCACTCCCTGTAAATTTGGTGATGATAAAGCATACTGTTCGGAAGTTATGACGGGGGGGGGGTCGAAAGAGCACCCCCCCCCCCGGTCCAAGAAGTCTCAAAAAAGCCCGGTCTAGATAGGGTTAAAACAGTATCCCAGCAGATGTTTGGCTGAGAAATACAAGCTTTGGGAGGACCAGAATGGGCTCTAATGAAGTCAGAGTACAGAGATTGAGTAGTATAGTTTATTTCCCAGGTCGAAGAAGCAGAGAAAGAAACAAATTCAGTTACTTATTTCTGCAAAGCCTTGTAATGTTTAGGAGGAGACATAGAGTGCGGACAGGAATTAGACTAACCGACGAAGAAACAGGCCCAGCCAGTACCTGGGCAACTGGACCCAGGCCGGGATCGACAGGTTAAGATGTCCGAAAAGAGGCGGAAGTAAAGACAATTGGCCTTTAATTAAAGAAAAATCCACCAGATTCCACCCCCCTTTTAAGTGTGGGAAAATAAAAGTTAAGATGGCCTGCAAGATGTGATATATCAAAAATTGTACAGGTTGGATAGACTACCTCTTCCTCTTAGCCAGCACACATGCTCAAATAAGCTAAGCCGAATGGTGGGCAGGTGTTCAGTCGTACATTAATCACCCACCCACTCAGTCAGCAGCTCTGGCTGAAGCATAGCCATGACTTCGCAGGTGGGAAGGGATTCAACTCTAGTCTTTCTTTACTAGGCACATTGAGGAGCCCACAAGCTTTGAACGTTGAGTTCCCTTGGCCAGAAATACTGGCATGAGTAAGCTGGATGTTCACAGCAAACATAAAATTTGACAATGATACGTTGGTTTTTGCTCTGGCACCATTTTCTACCATTACTGGTCAGTACTTGTCACCATTATAAAGAGCTGTCGTTTGAGAGAAGGTGCTTCGAGATGTTGCAGCTGTATGGTTCAGAAACAGGGTTAGACACGCTAAAGTTTGCATGAGAATTCGCGACTTCAGCATACTCCAAAGCCATACTACATACTCGAGAGCTATGCACTGCGACACTTTTAACAAAATTTTATGACAAAAGCAAGAAAGAATGGGAATGAAATAACATCATGCGAACTTTGCAATATCCACATACGGCTGGCATATCGCTTACAGACTATGTCAAGAAGTGACGCAAGACTGTACAATGAGGGGAAACAAAATGGCGGGAAATGTGTGGGGCATGACTGAAACGAGTTGGACACTCGACACAAGGAAAATACAACCTCCTGAGAGCAACAAGCAATTTACCTCTTCATCATCAGTATCAATGAATGTACAAAACGCCAACCATACCAAGAAGTTATCCTCAGAAAAGCTAAACGGACAAGCTGGCCCACGCCAGTCAACCGAAGCTCCACGCCATTCAACGACGAACACAGCAAAGTCTACAGGCAACCTCTCCCACGACGTTCCGAACTGCACTGGCTGGAAAGGCCACAGTCAACCGAAGTGTTCTTACTATATTCATCCACGGTGACATTTGACGGCAATCAAAGTGAAAAAAATGACACGCAAAAATAGGAATTCAACCTTCGAATGTACAACAGGGGGTTGTTAATTGTCGATATGTCGTACAATTTTTTTTTTTTTACAACATAATATATCCTTAGTAGAGGGGCACTATTTTCTGTCAGCGCGTGAATATAGTCAGACAAAAGCAGTAATACAACAAGCAAGGCCCACCTGGAATGGGCCGCATCAATTTAAATCTGGCGATCACATCACTTGAGGTTACGCTTCCTATATGTAAAATAAACAGCATGAAAATATGCTGATGTGAAAATATATCGAATTTGGCATTGACGGTGAACTACAAACTACAATCCCTCTTTTATGTCGAATTGTCATATTGTTGATGCATAATGTGCAACGCAAATAGGTTATTATGAACACATATCGTATAGAAGCGTTTAATGGTTTGCGACCAAGTAATCTAATTAGGTGGTCACGTACGCGTGTGTGTTCAAGATCAAGAAAATATAAATGAATACAAAATTGGAAACTTAGCACATAGAAATATGCAATGTATGTGCCTGCCGAAGTCACCAGATTGGCTCAGCTTACAATTATATTAATTGTTGGAGACGAGGTTCAATTTCCTGTCGCAGTAGAACATCATTCATGCGAAGACAGTGAACACCTGGCAGCGTCTAATGGACCAACCAGACTAGCTGTCAGTCACAATCAGTAGTTCGGCCAATAAGAAAATGAAAATTAACGGCTAAACCAATGGCGGTTTGGCTGTATACCTGCCAAACAATTCCATTTGTTTTGTGTCTGTTTTTGTTTTCACGATTTACAGAGTCTATCACAGAGTAGTTGATTCAGATTATGATAGGATGATCATTTTGTATGATTTGTTATAAGAAGGTCCCTGTCTGAAGGATGATAAAAAGATAGTTTACGGCGAAATTTTTCAAAAAGCCGGGAAATTTTGCAAACTTAACAGAAACCTTTCTTTTTACCTTAATGTCACCCCCATGTATAAATGGTTCTGGCCCACACGTCACTCTTAACCACTTTTCTTGACGGTACATATCCATGTGCCGACAGGAAGAAGTACATCGCTCGATAAACAGTGTAACGGAGAGAAAATGTCATTATTTTCTTGTTTCATGCATGTATAATTTATACGTTATGCTTTATAATGCTGAAATTGTGTGTGTAAATATGTATTTGTGTCTTATCTATACTTTCAAATTCAACCTGATGTCGATGCGGATTGATATAATGAGAAGGCTTTGGTTGTCAGTGGAACTTCGCACCAGTTCGGCAGTGGGCGTCTTGGAGAGTCGGACGTGCGTTGTGCCGCTCCTGGCCTAGTAGCTGTGGTGGTTTTTGCTCTGAGGTTTGGCTCTGCTTGAGCGATTGAGGCTGTAATAATTTATTTTTACAGCCTCCTGTTGTTCTGTGTTATGGTGTTCTTGCCCTTTTTTCATCGCTGGAAGTGAAATTTCGAGCTAAAAACTTAAAAGTAGAGCCCGTGAGGGCGCTGCCCAGACAGGCCCAGCTATAAGTACAGCCTATGGGTACTGCCGTGCTTACTTCTTTCTTGGCCGTGGTTTAAGTCTAACACGTCTGCCACAGCTTGGAATGGCTTGCCTTTTTTATTGTCTGGGATTTTGCTGCGTTTGAGCCTTAGTGAGAATCGCGACGTGTTTCCAGACGGTTCCTGATTTGCATTTGTCGCCCTGATTTGCATTTGATAGGGCAGCGTTACAGCCACGTTGCTACTTCTGAGTGGAAATTTCCACCCTATTTTCTGTTTGTCGATTTAAGAGAAATTCTGTCTCTAACACGGCCGTTTGGCTCCGCCTTGGTCTGTGCAGTGCCCACGTGTGCAGTTTTGCACAATATGATGCGTACCCACAGGAGTTCACAGTCCTCCAGCTCCGGGGCTGCAAAACTGTTAATGTTGTTGTGGTTGGCAGTCAACACACCTCCCCCACGTCCACCTCTATCTTTTCTGTATACTCTATACAAATCTGGAAAAAAATTCTGTACTTGCAATCGTTGGATCTAGCCAAGTCTCTGATCCAATGACTATATCAGGTTTTAGACTTTCCAAAAGGTGTGGAAGTTCTGATCTTTTAGAGCTGGCTGACTGAAAGTTAATATTCAAAATACGTAAAGGTCTATCCACTTGTCTTGTTGGCTACTTCTTGAGGTTGCATGTTGAGGTTTGAACTGAAGAGCTGTTGGTGTTTACAGGAATTTAGGGATGAATCATGAAGTGATGACCCTGACCCATCAATTCCACGTAGGTCAAACACAGTTCTACTGTTTGGACTACCACATATTGCACAATACCAATGGATGTTTGAGTCTGCCAACTCTTCATAATATTGTGTGTCAACTCTCTGGCAATGTCCGTGGAACCATTGACCACATTTTTCACATTCTATGCCACGGTCGTTCCATGAGACACAAGTACCACAGACCCATGAAGAATGGGATTGTGAGGGGGAGCTGACTTGAAAGTGTGACCGGCTATGGGGATGGTCCGTTGTTGGACTGTCATTTGTCTGTGGTGAATATGAAATACTCATGACAAACGATATAAGGTATGGGAAAACCAGTCTCCAAGTCGACATAGTATGAGGAGCGTTATATTTTCGTCCGAACTAGGGTCTGTACCGCCCGACTTTCGAGTGTGTACAAATCACGCACGGACTTGACCCCGAACACGCAAAGTTCCTTCCCTTGGATTCTGTAGTACATATAGTAACCTGTGGCTCGTCCCACCACTGAAATTGATTCATCCCGCGGCTTTTCCCACCGCATGAAAGAAGGTTGTATTAATCGTGGAATAATGTTTGTATCTCTCCGGCTCTCAGTAATGCAGTGTTTGCCAGTTCGACGCTTGCTGTTGGCACCTGGATCTGTTGTCGCAGTATTTTATTTTTACTTGTCAATCTCACGATCTCTTGATCCCTTCTCTAAAGCTCGTTCAGCATGGAAGCAAAATATATTGTTGAATATTTTTGCACTACATGATCCCTGACCTGAGGTGAATAAATTGTAAGTCTTTTTTTTTCTTTCTCTAGAATACGTTTTAATTTGGCTGACTGTTATTGGCCGTCAATCTGGATAAGGTCACATAGGAATGACTGCCTGCTCTTAGTTCCAACTTGGTTGATGTCTTCTATAGCTAACCTGACGACCACTGACTTTCACACCTCTCAGTACTCAGATGCGAAGGCGCCTTGGAGAGGCCCGATACTTGGTGTAACCATCCGATGCCGTCAACCTTATGAATAACTATTGCGTATGTGTATAGGAATAATATCATATACATTAACGATCATAGTTATAAAAGGTAGAGAAAAACGTACCACGCAGATCAGAGAAATACTTGTTTTGAGGGGTGGTCGCTATTTTTGTATTTCTGTATTGTTTTGCTTAAAAAGCCCATGGTTTTCGGGCTTCTAACTCCTCAATGGGCAAGGGCACTACTTACAGTCTGCCACCATGCAGCTGGGTGGTGCTGACACTGCACCAAATCGGGTATTTAAGCATGCTTAATGAGATTCGTAAATGAAGCTTAAACATTGGAAGACGATTAAGTAACATTTAAGCCACATTTAAGACGTATTAAATGCCACAACTATGGGTCCATCTTTACACTATCTTTAAGAACAGCGTAAAGTCAACTTAAAAATGTATGTATCTTTACATAATCTTAAATGTCGCTTAAGGGTTCATTAAATCTAATGCCCCCCTACATGCGTACAGCATATCTTTACATCACCTTTACGAACAGCGTAAAGTCATCTTAAAAATGTACCTATCTTTACTTAATCTTTAATGTCACTTAAGTATGCATTAAATATAATGTTCCATGGTATGCGCACAGCAAACATGCCAACAGATTTGAAAATGCGGTGGTGTCGTTTTGGCAAAAGTGAACAACAATGAGTCGACAAATGTAACACATCAAACTTTCAAAACCTCAGTATACTACGGGTTATTTCTCAAGGTCTTTCTGGTGTACTTTGAAAGGTTTAAACGCAAGCATTATAGAACGAGACAAAATCATTGAACGAACAGTTCCCGTGTTCTTAATAACATTGCACCCGCTCTGTAAAAACCCTAAGCCTAAGTCTTATGTCCTAACGTTACATTTATTTTGTCTTAACATTGCCAATCTGGTAAAGCGTGTGTGGTTAATTTAACTCGAGATAGGAACAAGCAACCATCAAATTGTGTAAAAGTATCGCACAAAAGTTCCACCAAACACGCACAGCATAGATGCCAACGGATTTGAAAATGCGTTCGTGTCGTTTTGGCCAATGTGAACAACAATTTAGTGGACAAATCTAACACACACAACTTTCAAAAACCTCTGTGTCAGTATACTATGGGTTGTTTCTAAATGTCTTGCTGGTGTACTTTGAGAAGTTTAAACGCAAGCACTTTTTCCCGCGAGCCGTGTGCACTCGCCTATTGTTTTCAGGGAGACAAAATTCTTGCACGAACAGTTACCGTGTTCTTGTTAACATTGCGCCCGCTCTGTAAAAACCCTAAACCTAAGTCTTATATCCTAACGTAGCATTCATTTTGTCTTTACATCGCCAATTTGATAAGGCGTGTCTGTTTTATTTAACACGAGATAGGAACAAGCAACCATCGCATTGTGTACAAGTATCGCATAAAAGTTCCTCTGAACGCGCACAGCATGCATACCAACGGATTTGAAAATGCGGCGGTGTCGTTTTGGCAAATGTGAACAACAATTTAGTCAACAAATGTAACACACGACACTTTCAAAAACCTCGGTGTACTACAGGTTATTTCTCAAGGTGTCCCTGGTGTACTTTGAAAGGTTTAAACGCAAGCACATTTTCCCGCGAGCCGTGTGCACTCGATCGCCGCTTGTTTTCAGGGAGACAAAATTCTTGCACGAACAGTTTCTGTTTTCTTATAAACATTGCGCCCGCTCTGTAAGAACCCCAAACCTAAGTCTTATATCCTAACGTGACATTCATTTTGTCTTAACATTGTCAATCTGGTAAAGCGTGTGTGGTATATTCAACACGAGATAGGAACAAGCAACCATCGCATTTTGTACAAGTATCGCACAAAAGTTCCTCTGAACACGCACAGCATGCATACCAACGGATTTAAAAATGCGGCGGTGTCGTTTTGGCAAATGTGAACAACAATTTAGTCGACAAATGTAACACATCACATTTTCAAAAACCTCAGTTTACTGCGGGTTATTTCTCAAGGTCTCCCTGGTGTACTTTGAAAGGTTTAAACGCAAGCACTTTTTCCCGCGAGCCGTGTGCACTCGATCACCGCTTGTTTTCAGGGAGACAAAATTCTTGCACGAACAGTTTCCGTTTTCTTATAAACATTGCGCCCGCTCTGTAAGAACCCCAAACCTAAGCCTTATATCCTAATGTGACATTCATTTTGTCTTAACATTGCCAATCTGGTAAAGCGTGTGTGGTATATTCAACACGAGATAGGAACAAGCAACCATCGCATTTTGTACAAGTATCGCACAAAAGTTCCTCTGAACACGCACAGCATGCATACCAACGGATTTAAAAATGCGGCGGTGTCGTTTTGGCAAATGTGAACAACAATTTAGTCGACAAATGTAACACATCACACTTTCAAAAACCTCAGTTTACTGCGGGTTATTTCTCAAGGTCTCCCTGGTGTACTTTGAAAGGTTTAAACGCAAGCACTTTTTCCCGCGAGCCGTGTGCACTCGATCACCGCTTGTTTTCAGGGAGACAAAATTCTTGCACGAACAGTTTCCGTTTTCTTATAAACATTGCGCCCGCTCTGTAAGAACCCCAAACCTAAGCCTTATATCCTAATGTGACATTCATTTTGTCTTAACATTGCCAATCTGGTAAAGCGTGTGTGGTATATTCAACACGAGATAGGAACAAGCAACCATCGCATTTTGTACAAGTATCGCACAAAAGTTCCTCTGAACACGCACAGCATGCATACCAACGGATTTAAAAATGCGGCGGTGTCGTTTTGGCAAATGTGAACAACAATTTAGTCAACAAATGTAACACATCACACTTTCAAAAACCTCGGTGTACTACGGGTTATTTCTCAATGTGACCCTGGTGTACTTTGAAAGGTTTAAACGCAAGCACTTTTTCCCGCGAGCCGTGTGCACTCGATCGCCGCTTGTTTTTAGGGAGACAAAATTCTTGCACGAACAGTTTCCGTTTTCTTATAAAAATTGCGCCCGCTGAAGTTCCTCTGAACGCGCACAGCCTGCATACCAAAGGATTTGAAAATGCGGCAGTGTCGTTTCGGCTAAAGTGAACAACAATTCAGTCGACATATGTAACACACGACACTTTCAAAAACCTCAGTATTATTTCTGAAGGTCTAGATATCTTTCTGCTAATTATGGTGTACTTTGAAAGGTTTAAACGCAAGCACTTTTTCCCGCGAGCCGTGTGCACTAGCCGATTGCAATTGTTTTCAGTTATAACATTTAAGCCTGCGTAATTATTACGTTAAATGACTTAAATAATGCCAGAACGGAATAATTAAGCATGCTTTAAGAGTGCTTAAAGAGCCGATTTAGTGCAGTGAACAGTTACTGTGTTCTTATAACCATTCTATCTGCTCTGTAATAAATACCCCAAACTAAAAGCTATCAAATTTCGTGCAAAAAAGCGTCTCACTTGATTTCCCCTGCACCCGAACACAGGATATTCGTCTAAAGATTTTGAAATGCGGCATTGTTTTTTTGGTAAGTCTGAACAACATTTTATAGTCGACAATTGGATAATTTGAAAGTTCGTCTTTGTGTCCGACTTTACCCTGTTTTATTTTGCTAGATGATTGCAAAATGACAATTTCTGGCAAGTTTGTTTTCAAGCTATACGTGGACGATTACCGGGGAACATTTTACACCTTTTTCGGACTGTAGAAACATCCATTGTCCAATTGTCAAATGCCCAGGAAGACCGTCTCCGAATGACAATAGATATAAAAAAGGCCATTGTTACAGTGTCTGCTAGCTATGCAAATAATGGTCACAAATACACACCCCTCGCGAATTGAACCAATCAACACTCATGCCGATATTCAAATTTTTTTCCGTTGGAAATTCAAATTTAATTTCTCATTTGGTGGCCAAAGCTTGCTAATGTATGGACCTGTATGTTCTTGCTGCAGCTTTATCGTCTTACTCACTCGGGGACAGACAGTTCGACGGAACCCGAGTGTGCTTCGCCATGATTCTAAAACCAGACTGAGGAAAACTGCGCGATCAGTTGAAAATAGTCTTTACTACAACTTCCTGAACCCAGCCAGCAATAAGGAATACCTCGGCGAGTGGACTCTAATGCTGCATGGGTTTGGATGTGCCATTTCCCCCTTAGCGGGACTTACAACTGTATATCAAGGAATAGCGGTGATTTTGTCAACTCGGAAGGCAGGCGGTGCCCAGGGAAAGGCGAAAGAGCTGGCTGCTGGGATGGTATGCCCGAAGGAAACTTCGTCGTTGCCACCCCCACCCCCCTCCCACCCTTCTGAAGAGGGCTACGGGGCCTGAGACTTCTGAAGGGATGAAGGCTGAGTGAGGAATGCAGATCTCAAGATAAAACAGAGGCGTGTTGAGTGGACCTCAAGACCTAGAAGCTGAAGACGGAGCTAAAATATGACTGACTCAGCAGCTGGCGTTGGAACAAAATACACAAATTGAAATGATACCTGAAATGATGCTGAACATTAAAGGCCCAAGCACAAACACGTGCATGTAGCACACACAACAGAATTTAAGGGAACTTAAACTGAGCTTAAATAAAGTTTAAATAAAGATTTTTACAACAAATTTACGACGACCAAAATTTGGTTTTAAGCTGATTTTACCGTGCTTTAACGTCGCTTAAATGAGTGCCACTACGTACGGTTTACGGAGGCTTAAATGCGGCGTATGTCTTTAGATTTAAGTAAAGATTACGACGCTTAATTGTAGCGTAAAAGTTAGGATTTAAGCTAAGTTTACATTGCTTAAACGGTTGCTTAAATGGTCCCACTAAGCACGTAAAAGCACATACCTAAAGATAGCGTAAATACAACATTTAAGCCCGCGTAAGTATTACGTAAAGTGACGTAAAGAGTGCCAAAACGGAATCTTTAAGCATGCTTTAAGAGTGCTTAAAGAGCTGTTTTCGTCCTGTGTGAGCACCCACAGTAAACTATCTACACTGCGCAACCATTGGATCATCCTTAATGAGTTATGGGGCAGTGCCGAAGTCGCGTGATAAGAGTGAGTCCCTACTTATCAACTTATACAGTGACGGGTGGGTGGGTGGGGGACGCAAAAGACTGAACTGGCCGTAATGCGCCAGACCGCCCAACTTCCCACTGACTTCATCCACCCTCGTTCAATCTCTACGGGACCCGACTTCCACCACGCTCCTCGGCGTTGCGGATGAATCTCAATGGCTGACCCAGAAAGGTCAACTGCCTGACCTTATATAGAGTGAGGTGATGTCATTGGCGGATTGATCCAATTATCGCGCAGTGTAAATAGTAAACTATCTACACTGCGCAACCATTGGATCATCCTTAATGAGTTATGGGGCAGTGCCTACGTCGCTATCCAGATGACCCTACTTATATCAACCTGTTGTCAACACTATAGGCACACATCATCTAACACCCCATACACATCCAGACCAACACCCCCCCAAACTTATCCCAATCTTATCCCATCCTCATCAAATCTTTAAGGGAGAATGACACTAGAAGAATGAAACCACACCAGACCTTCATTACAAAACTTCCTTTATTATCTCTTTTCGCACACCTGGACCCACACCCAATACAAAACTCAAACCTTACAACGAAATTTCCCTGTTATAAAGCTGATTGTGCGCTGTACAGAACAGAAATCAACTTCATATCAGAAATCACAGGAAGGCCGGCTTTAACCCTTGTAACTCGTTACTCTTCTCATAAACCTCTACCGCCTGCCTGACTTCCTGTGATGCCATCCGGGCTGCTGGTCCCCCCGGTTCCATCACTTGTGCGATCTTCATATAGTGGGAGGCTGTCTTCCTAGTAAACCACCCCACATGATCCATCACCTCCCTGTCCGACGCTCCAGCCATGTGTAAGGAAATGGCGCACCCCGATCTGCACCCGTGAAGAGTTTCTCCCTCATCTATCCCTAGCTTCTGGAGGTAGCGCCGGAAAGCGTTTCCAATTGTTGAGGAGGAAGGCTGCTCATCTAGGATCAATCCCTCTTTCGACGTCGACCTGAAAAGAAAACCGTCTCCAAGCCCAATAGATAGTTGCTTAGCAATAGAGACATACCTATCTATGGCCATTACTGGGCAGGATCCCTGATCCTCCGCTTTCTCCAACACAAACGTATTGGTTCTACCGTCTCTCAGAGTTTTCCCAAAAACATGATTCAAAATCAGTGATCCCGACTGCAATCTATACACCTGAGACGTCCTTGTCCTCATCAAATCGGTGATCCTGTCCCCCGAGAAAAAGGCCGCCTTAAACACTGCCTGGTCCCTAGCCAGTGTATACACCCTCACTGCCGATTTCTCCTGGGGAATTCTATCTGTAATATGCTTACACACTTTTAGGATCTTACTTAAGAAAACGGGCTTCGCTTGCCGGGGGGTCGTACCTTGGCCTAACTGCTCTGACGTTACTGAAGATAGATAAGACTTCACCATCTTACTAGCGGCTGGATTTCCAATCCCAAGTCTGTCGTCCCACTCACCTCCTCTTCCCCTATCGTTGAATATCGCCCTCAACTTACCAATATAGGAGTCCACCGTTTTGAAAGCCAGCCTGCACGGGCATCTGCAATCCCTTTCCGACCCATTGCAAATCCCTTCATGTACCTTCGTTTTACCTTGCTCGTCTTTCCAAATAAGAAACTTCACAATATCCGCCGGAGCTGCCACATCCAAATTTTTCGGCGGGGAAAAAGTTCTCAGAAAATCGGATAGGAGGTCGACCATAGCCTTCTTTTGCTTGCTATATGCTGAGTCATCCTGCCTCGCTAAAAACTCTTCCATCCTTTTATCTATCTTAGAATGGTCGACTACTTTCCCTCCAACCGCCTCTAAGCCGCTTTCTCTTCTCTTCGGGTTTCCACATCTTTGGCAGAAATTAAAGTCAAAATCGTTCGGGTAACCACACGCGGCACATTTGCTCGCCGGTACCCATAACCTTGGTGCTCCCCTAAACTCTGGCTGCAGGACATCAACACCACTTCCTGTCACCGCCCTTTCTTGCGGTGCTATATTAACCATACTTACCGTACTAAGCTCGGAATACCTTACACGCTTTACGCCTGCATCTTCCTGCAAATCTGAGTTGTGCCTCCGTATCGCAGACATCTAGAAAGGAAAAATGACACGTCCTTGACTATTCTAAACATTCCTCATGAAACTATCGATCGTCTACGCGTTCATCAATTACGCTCTATTTCACACCTAAGCAGCTTCCTCCGATAAGAAAGCCCACAAATCCCAATCCGTTTTCCTCAAGCACCATCCGTGCTTCATGCTCGGGAAGAAAATTACTGGCTGGCCCGCACACGCTATCTGTAAGCCCTTCTTCGCCCTACCCTTTACCATCGGCCACCAAGGTCGCTTTGGCGACAAGTCAGGGACCACCATAACCACCCGAGCGCCTCTTTGCTCATTCAAGATGAAGCTAAGCAGCGGTGGGATCAGACTGAAGGGAGGAAAAACGTAGCAATTCCTGGTCCCCAACTCCTGCGCAAAGACGTTCATGCCACTCGAACCCGGAACCAGGTATGGACTGAAGAAAGACAATTTCCGCCCGTCCCGCCCGCATTGCACATTAGAGGGCAGAGCCATAAGATCCGTATCAAAACCCAACGGGCCTCCAAGCTCCTTATCGATTCTTTCAAATACCCTCTTATGTAACTTAGCGTCCGATAAGTGCAGTTTCCGTGATGGTTCATCCGCCTCATTCTCTGACGATGGCACATACGCTAGACTTAGATCGACATTGAGCTGCACCACCGTTTCCCACAACTTTACTACCGCTCTTGACAATCTAATACTCTTCCCCCCCTGCTTTTCCCAGGCGGCTAATAGGTTCATATTATCAACGTGCGCGTTTACTCTCTTATTCCGGACCATATCCTCCACCGATAGCAGGACCCTTCTTAAAGCCTCTGTCTCCTTCACCGCTATAATCTCCTCCTGCTCCTGTCCCTGCCAGTAATCTGCGCACTGTGCCACGCCTTCTTCTGTTGTCCATGACCCTGCCCACTTAAAACCAGAAGCATCCGAGGAAAGTGTGACCACCTCGTGTTTCTCTTTCATCCATTGGATGAGCCCCTCCCAATGGTCTAGGAATCTCCAATGCTCTATCTGACTCCTTACATCCCCTTGTATTGGAACACACGTATTCGCGCCTTTCTTTTGTGCTTGCTTAATGGCCTCAAATATCTCCCTGCAATAAAGACGCGTGGCAGGGACCGCTAGGCCAAAAGAAATGATCTTTCCCGCTAACTTTTGCAAAGTTACGATGCGTACCTCATCACTTTTTAGAACGTCCTCCCTCAAATCGGCAAAAGCGAGCTTTTTACGAATGGGCAACCTGAATGCCATCGTTACTGAATCCGCCTCTAATCCCAAGAATTCTAACACTTGGACCGGGGTTAGCTGTGACTTATCTAGGCCTATGAAAAAAACCCACGCTAACCAGCACACTGCACATGATGAACACCGCTGCTTGTGCCGCCTCATAATCGGGTTTTAACACGCCTTTTTCCTCTTCTACAACGACTCTGTGTTCTTCCTCCTGAACAATCAACTGGCCCGCATGTCTATCGTCTATGTACAAGGACGATGGAACTCCCAGCTCTCTTATTCTATGCATTACCACATTGCCTATTGTCTGGTAAATAAAGGCTGACCCCCGCCAGCCAAATGGTATCGTCGATGACGTATACCATGTCCCCCCCACTGGAAACCCACTAATGGTTTGCTCCCTTCCGTTATAAACACGTGGTCATAACCGCTCTTGTCATCGCACTTGGTCTGGAAGTGCCCCCTACCGACATATCTCGTTAATTCCACAACGGAATCAAGCTTAAACGGGCACTCCTTCATCCACAAATTCAAATATCTTAAGTCATGACACAATCGAGGCTTCGAAGGTTCCACTGTTAACGGCATAACCAAATACGGGGGTGGTACTGAGCCCACCCTTCCCCAAATTGTTACCGCTCCTGTTTCAATCCTTGCTCGGATTGAATTAGTTACAAATTCAGCGAACGGCTCACAACTCGGGAGATTAGGGAAATACCGAGACGGAGGGAAAGCTATATTAGAATACGACTTTCCCTTGAACCTACCAGAAAACGGCTGAATGAAGTCGTACAAAGATACCCCGTACCGTATCCACTTGCTCACCATCTGACTCTTGGAAGTGTGTGCCGTTGACGTCCCTAAAATCGACGCCCATTCTTCAACATGGTTATGTAACTCCCCTGCTCGAAAAGTATCAGGGTCTCTGAAAAGCAAGGAATCAGCCGATGCCTTCACCTTTCCTGCTGATACTTTCAAAACACTCGGAGAGACCAAAGCCTTTCTAGATTTATCTTTTGTTACCCAACCGATCTCCTTAACGAGGTAATTACTATAAGCTTCAAGTGGGTCAAAAGTACGACGAAGTTCGAACTCTTTAATGACCGGAGTTGTCCACTTGTTTACCTGTAACAGAATAAGACTATAATCACGACTGTGAACAAATCAATAACTCAAGATACCTAAATTAACTTGAATCACCTGGTACGCACCCGCTACAAACAAAACACGCATTCAATCATGCTGTTCAAGACTTTAATCAAGTTTGTCCAAATCACATTCCGAGTCGTTCCAGGTTCGTCCTCGTGGATCAATGGCCGACACAAGTCGGATTCCTCAATCAATACCAGCTGTGGGTCTATCTTATCTACTAATAACAAAATCTCACAATTCCACAAAGCCGGCTCTTACATCCTTTCTTGAACGTTTAAAGCTTCTGCGATTCAAAACGTTCACGCTGATGTATCACTTGTCACAGTAATTGCAAACATAAAACACAAATATTTTTTCAAACTCAAAATTCAGGCAATTATAATCCTCATTGCGCATACTAAATCAAAATGTCACAATCCAAAGTCTTCTCACATTCCTCCAACGCTCCTGCGGTTTAATACAAACATCAATCCTAACCACACAACTGGAGCTTCACGTCAAAATAACATGTCATAACCCAAAGTCTTCTCACATTCCTCCAACGCTCCTGCGGTTAATACAAACATCAATCATAACCACACAACTGGAGCTTCACGTCAAAATAACATGTCATAACCCAAAGTCCTCTCACATTCCTCCAACGCTCCTGCGGTTAATACAAACATCAATCATAACCACACAACTGGAGCTTCAAATGAAATCAAAATGTCATAACCCAAAGTCTTCTCACATTCCTCCAACGCTCCTGCGGTTTATTACAAACATCAATCCTAACCACACAACTGGAGCACACAACAACACAAATCTTTTCACTTCTTTCCCTTACTAGGACAATCCCTAGACCAGTGGCCCTTCTGGCGACACTTAAAACAAATATCGTCCGGCTGTGGCTGCCTTCTAGCCCTAGAGAAATTTTTCTCCTGTTGCTTAGCTTTCTTACGTGGGGGCTCACCACGATCTACTGGTGCTGCCTCTGCCAGGTCAGACAATGCCTTACGGCTCTTTATAAATCCATGCATAGATCTACGTATCTGTTTCACGACAGGATCCCCTAACATATCTATAATTAACTCATTGAAGAAATCCTGGTCGACCAGCGGCCTCACTGTCTGCAACATGGCCCCATACTCTCCCGCTTTGGCGTGGTTCTGATGCTTAGCGGTGATCGCCAGGGTCTCCAAAAGGCCCAACGCCCTTCTAGCATCGAAGGCTGCGGGTGGACGAGACGCCAGCTGAACGAGCTCCTCCTTGATGCTGTCTACTGAGCCTCCCCTTAGCTGCGCCATCTCGTCCCTCATACCGGACAGTTCTCGCCTTAACCGTTCGAACTCCTGAAGTATAAACAAGCAAAATAGTCACCCTCCACTATTTTCAGCTTGCCATATCCCTACCATCAACATGGTTAACGCTCGCCGTTACTCCGCCTTATCTTTAAAACTTCAAGCCCATCACGCTACATCTTACATTCCGCAAATGTACAGATCAATCACGACACCCTGGCAACGCTCGACTAACGCCATCAAGTGTCTGCATTAACATACGCAGGGGAACACACGTCACCAGAACGTACACATTACTCACGTCACATTAGTCACGCCCGTCTACCCCTCAGCGAGTGCCCACACTATACTGTGTAAGAAAACACTCAACCAAAGGTATTGACGAACGCCACCCCAGCGTACGAATCACTCACGTCGCGCTGGCCACGCTCGACTGTCCCTCAGCAAGCGTTGGCACTGAAATGTGCTAAACAACACTCAGCTGAGGACATCGACGAACGCCACCAAAGCGTACCAATACCTCACGTCACGCGTCACCGTTCGACTGCCTCTCAGCGAGTGTTGGCACTAAAAAAGTGCCAAACAACACTCAACCGAGGACATTGACGAACATCACCATAACATACAATCTGTCACGTCAGGTGTGTCACCACTCGATTACCTCTCCGCAAGTGTCGGCACTAAAATGTGCTAAACAACACTCAACCGAGGACATCGACGAACATCACCATAACATACAATCTATCACGTCAGGTGCGTCACCGCTCGACTACCTCTCATCGAGTGTTGGCACTAAAATGTGCTAAACAACACTCAACCGAGGACATCGACGAACATCACCATAACATACAATCCGTCACGTCAGGTGTGTCACCACTCGATTACCTCTCCGCGAGTGTCGGCACTAAAATGTGCTAAACAACACTCAACCGAGGACATCGACGAACATCACCATAACATACAATCTATCACGTCATGTGCGTCACCGCTCGACTACCTCTCATCGAGTGTTGGCACTAAAATATGCTAAACAACACTCAAACGAGGGCATCGACGAACATCACCATAACATACAATCCGTCACGTCAGGTGCGCCACCGCTCGACTGCCTCTCAACGAGCGTTGCCACTAAAATGTGGTAAACAACACTCAACCGAGGACATCGACGAACATCACCATAACAAACAAAGCGTCACGTCACGTGTCACCGCTCGACTGCCTCCCAGCGAGTGTTGGCACTAAAAAGGGGCTAAACAACACTCAACCGAGGACATCGACGAACATCACCATAACATACAATCTGTCACGTCAGGTGCACCACCGCTCGACTGCCTCTCAGCGAGTGTTGGCACTAAAATATGCTAAACAACACTCAACCGAGGGCATCGACGAACATCACCACAGCGTACAAATCACTAATGTCACTCCGGCCACGCTCGACTGCCCCTCAGCGAGTATTCGCACAACAATGCAAGCGAACACTCAACCGAGGACATCGACGAACGTCACCACAGCGTAAAATCACTAATGTCACGCTGGCCACGCTCGACTGCCCCTCAGCGAGTGTCCGCACAACAAAGTGCAAGCGAACACTCAACCGAGGACATCAACGAACGCAACCACCGCGTACACATCACTCATGTCACGTGTGTCACCGCTCGATTACCCCCCAGCTAGTGTCAGCACTAAAATGTGCCTAATAACACTCAACCGGGGGACATCGACGAACATCACCACGACATACAAATTCATCACGTCACGTATGCAACCGCTCGATTGCCCCCAGCCAGTGTCAGCACTAAAATGTGCCAAATAACACTCAACCGAGGACACCGACGAACATCACCACGACGTACGAATTAATCACGTCACGCATGTCACCGCTCGATTACCCCCAGCTAATGTCAGCGCTAAAATGCGCCAAATGACACTCAACTGAGGACATCGACGAACATCGCCACGACGTACACACTTGCCACGCCACGTATGTCACCGCTCGATTACCCCCAGCTAGTGTCAGCACTAAAATGTGCCAAATAACACTCAACCAGGGGACATCGACGAACATCACATGGCGCGCAAACAACACAAAACTGTACCAAACAATGTACAATAAACTTTCTATGAAGACATAACAAACTAAAACTGTCTACATAAACACAATCAACGGTTCTAAAATGAAACACAAAACTTTACCAATCTCAGTCGGACGCAAAGTCAAATGTAACCAAATCAGAAAGCACACACAAGCAACTATCAGGAAGACTACATCCTTCCAAAACCGAAAAGCATACAACCAAACAAAAAAGCACAAATCACCTGCTGAGCGGTCAGCTGAGATGAGCCCTGGGGCCCACTCAACGGTGGCACGGGCAGGGACGCCGCCGACGTTCCAGGTATAGCGTCTAACTGCTGCGTCGGCGGAGTCGGCTGCTGTTGCCGTACCGGTTGTCCCCCGGGTTGCTGCTGCGCCGTGGGTGCAGCTACCTGCTGCTGTCCAACCTGCTGTGTCCCTTGCTGTTGCTGCTGTCCAACCTGCTGTGTCCCTTGCCGTTGCTGCTGTCCAACCTGCTGTGTCCCTTGCCGTTGCTGCTGTCCAGAACCCTGAGGATCCTGATGAACATCCTGCAAGCCCGCGGTGGGCAGCGTCGGTACTTGGCTTGTCATTCCTATATAGGCACACAATACCACTTCATAACTGGATCAAACCACGACATACACACGCTACCCACCCGAGGAAACTTACATCGAAAGGGAAGAACAAGTCCCAATCCGACCAAGGACCAGGACACCGATTTGCCAAGGCCGAAAGCTCCACTCAGGCACCCTTCCCTTACCAATTACTGTAAACCACCCGAGTAACCCTGTTACGAAAACCAGAGAACAAAAGAAATTCTCCACGCATACAAATGCAAATATCCCACGTGCATAAAAACCCGCCAAAATCGCGTCGACTCAAACCAGCTGCAACAAAAACCGTCAAAGCACACACCGGTAAAACAAATGCAAAAAAAAAAACCAAAAAAAAAACCGAGGTTAGCAGCCAACTATCCAACACCCCAGTAACACACCTAGTTCGTAAAAGAAAAGACGAACCCACGTGCAGAATAACCGAAAACGAGAAAACCCAGAAACCCTTTACACTCGTTACGGCCTCAAAAATCCCTGCCTCCCGCTCTACCAGTCAAAATTAGCCCACTAACTAGCCCAAACCTTGACCGAAATGCCGTCGTGGACGTCCACTGGAACATTCTCACGGCTAGAGACGCCGCCCGACACCGCAGGCGCTTGCTGAAACTCCTGCACGACCTTGCGGCGAAAACCACGTAGAGCTCAGGACAAGACTCCAACACGTCCTGCCGCTGTGGATGAATCTCAATGGCTGACCCAGAAAGGTCAACTGCCTGACCTTATATAGCATGAGGTGATGTCATTGGCGGATTGATCCAATTATCGCGCAGTGTAAATAGTATGGCACCTGGAGACCCAGCTCATGTACATGCTTCCATAGACTATTGTCCCCGTGAAAGGGGCACCCCTTGATCCGGACGCCCGAGAACACAAGGGCAGGGCTCTCAATTTCATCTCAATGTGAGCCGGTAGAGGAGACTTCAGGTGGAAGGGCACAGTTTTATAGTCCGCCCTCTTCTTCCTGGACAATGCAATTTCTATATTGTATCGCTGGCTTCAGTCTTTTTTAAGTTTCACAGTTCTTGGTAATTCACTCAGCTTGTTTCTTCTGTGTTTTCTATTCTCTTCAACTTTCTGTGGCACCCTAGGTCCAGGCATTGGGAGGAGCCCAAGGTTTTAACTACTAGTAGGTTGTCTCTCCTACACGGTCGCCCACTGCGTCTCCTCCACTCTCTAGATGCCCACGCAGTGGCGTTTATTGTCCAAAAACTCTGAAAAAAGTAGGGTTTTAGACGTAAAAGCCTCTGCCAAGTTCGTAGCTATGGCATACAAAGTTGTAATTGGGCGTAAACAAGGCCTAAAGATTTACTTTCTTTCAAAGTCTTTCCCAAAAATTCATTTCATCTTACAATCTTTAGATACTGGCTGATAAAGTCATGGTTACCCCCAAAAAATAATCAAAATCAACAAAAATATTAATATTTCTCTAAACCTGAGCAGTATTCTAATTTTCCACGGTGGTCAAATTAGGCCTCAAAAGTCCCAGACTTTTTTCGAACCCGAAGCATGTTCTTTCACGTTCGATCTGACATGATTGACGTACGATCGAACAGAACGCGTGTTCGATTTGGGATTACCTGAGGTCATTAGCAAGTATCCACTGAAATTCCTTGCCAACTGTTCCTTTTACCTGCGTGCCTCACATCAGAACGGAAACCGACTTTTTTTACAAATGCAAATCATTTTCTGAACAATAAATAGATGCTGACATTTTGCTGTGGTTAATCAACATGTCAAGAAGCTACTCACGTCTTTGTTAGTGAAGTAAAATATTTCAAGGAATGTTTACGTCGGTATTAGTGACCCCCTACCCCTATCCATGCGGCATGACATGCGTGCAAACACCATATTTAGATCGGGACCAAAAAGCGTCCAACTTGCCTGATTGACGGCTTGAAATAAAGCCAACGGTTTTCCGGAGGTTTCTGTCTTAGGGATTTTTTTAAAATTCAGGCACTGTTGAATTATGGGTCTTGGAAGGTAAAAACGAGCAATTTTACGTCTTTTTCCCGATCTCAAGAATATTTCTAATTCGAAAAATAAGAAATCCTAAGACAAAAAGTTTTATCTTATGGTAACGTTCTGTAAACTGCAAAAATGAAGGATATTCAGTAAATTTTGGAGCCAATTAAAATCAGTTGTCTGGTTTTAATATTCCCGTTCTAGAAGGCGGCATTCATCGGGCTCAAGCCTGAATTTACCCGGATTTTTCTACAGGCTTCGAAACACTGACATTGGGGGCATACGCAACACAAATTCCCTTTAATTTGAACAAGGGGATCGTTTTGAAACTATTTATGACATTTGAAAAGCTTCACAGGCTGGCCGGCATCGGCTCGCGGGAGCCCGCGGAGGCGTCCGGTAACCCGATACCCCCTTAGTGATTGGGACTTTACCATAGCGACGGACCGGCGTGTCCGGAAAGACTTCCTTGTAGCAGCTCAGTATCACTACATCCTGCAAAAAATTCTATACTCCAGGATCTACGCAGCAACTTGGCTAGGTCAATTATTGTAAAAATGATATCGATCCTATATTTATGAATTATGAAAATACCATAACTCTATTTCCAGTATCTTATTCATAGTTGGAAGGTGTGGTACCAAGGCAAAGTTTCCTCCAAAATTTCAAACTCATTGGCCTTACGGCACTGGAGATATGGCAGTTTGTATCCACCCTACCGTTCACTCTATTTCAGGTCTTAATCAGGCGTGGTCAGGTCTTAACTTACTGGAGTACTCTATCCCTGCGACAGTTAGCGTTTCGTCTCCTCTTTGCTTTCATACATTGGGCAAGGTGATCGGAATGAATTATACAGTAATAACACAGGGTTATGATAATTAAGAATTACAAATGGCACTAAAAAGATTCTAAGTTCCATTGAACAAGGTGATGAAAACTACAATGAACTCGAGAAAACACGTTTTAATGCACTAGTACTTTTATTTTAATGGAACCGAAATTTAAAACATGCCGACAATTAAAAAGTATAAGAAATATGAATGAAATGTCTAGCAACAATTAAGTACAATTAAGAATTATGAAACTTTGTTATTATAAAGATGACCAGTAAATCATACAAAAATACATTTTAGTCAACAATTACTTAATTACTTTTGATAGAAGTTGTTGACTCACCCGTTAATCTTTATGTTTGAATAACTTGGCGATCTCCTCCCCTCACTCCTGATATGCAAATAACATCAATCGTTAACCAATAGCATGGTTCAATTACTGCACGTTGGAGACAAAGTATTTAAAGTGATGAAAACTACAATGAACTCGAGAGAACACGTTTTAATGCACTAGTACTTTTATTATAATGGGACCGAAATTTAAAACATGCCGACAATTAAAAAGTATAAGAAATATGAATGAAATGTCTAGCAACAATTAAGTACAATTAAGAATTATAAAACTTTGTTATTATAAAGATGACCAGTAAATCATACAAAAATACATTTAAGTCAACAATTACTTAATTACTTTTGATAGAAGTTGTTGACTCACCCGTTAATCTTTATGTTTTGAATAACTCGGCGATCTCCTCCCCTCACTCCTGATATGCAAATAACATCAATCGTTAACCAATAGCATGGTTCAATTACTGCACGTTGGAGACATAGTATTTAAAGTGATACACAAAAGAAAAGTAACCTCTTATGAATATAATTGTTCTCCCACCGGAACAAAAATTCTCTCCAAATTTTCAACCAATCCCTCGGTGTTCCTTTGGGAGGTAGACAAAGGACTTGATTCCTTATAATATGAGAAAGTGTATGGTGAAAGCAGGTTACTTCTGCTGTCCAGAGATAGAATATGACCAAAGAAACAAAAAAGATTACAGCAGACCATTTACTCACACTCTGCCAGCTCACGCAAAAGTAGTAAAGAAAAACATATTTAACGGCACCCAGAGCATTTTATGCGACTTGAAACTCGAATAAAAAGTTCAATTTGTACTCGCATGTACCGAGTTTCTGCTGATGTGCACTGATCTTCCAGGTCAGGCTCAGGGTTCACTCTCTACACCCTTACGATGACCGTGTCGTCCTCAACCCCAGATTTGCTTCCCTCTAGCTGAGCCTCACTGTGACCCTCCTCTTCGGCATCATTCTCTGCATCTTGGCAGTATGGCATGTTTTGGTCGATTGTGGTGTGAAGTTGCAGTCTGGGTCTAGGTATGGTGTTTTGACCTTCTTGGTGAGCTTCTGCCCTTTGTATAGCAACAATATGTTGAGTGGCATTGGGACTGTTTGTAGATACATTCCATCCATTTCTATTGAAGGTAGTCGTGTTCCTGTTTGAGTGATGTCGAACTGAAGTGATGAAGGTTTGGGCCGTGGAGAGTGTTGGGTTTGTCATCTGGGGCGTCATGGATGTCTTCCTCGATGTGCCAGTCGACCGCATAGCCTGAGAAGAGGAATTCTCCAGTCCTTTCACAGTTTGTGGATCTCCAGGGTATTTCGTCAGGAGTTTGATGGGGATTCTTGTTCTTTGCTGCTTGGGAGATTTTGTTTCCTTGATGATTGCTGTGTGGTGGTTCTATTTTCTGCTGGAATCATGACCTGACTATTGCGTTTATGATTATATGGTCTTGTATTGGATAGTTTGCCGATGACTTGGTAATACGCTTGATTGAGCTTAACTTAACTGTAGCTCTTCATTCTCTGCCATGGTGGAACTGATGGGGACAATCCTGAAGAGAATGGGGATGTGGTCTCCTAATGAGTGTAATACTATGTGGTGCCCCCAAAGGTTTCTTTGTGACCACGCGTGGTGGCCCAGGCAAACATTCCTTCATGAATTCATCAAGAGGTGGTGTTGCAAAGTCTGGTTCGTCATCCGGTTAACAGAAGTATTGGATCGGTCATCTGCATAGCAGAGCTACTGCATGTTGGCAAGTGTTTCAACCAGTTGGATTGTTTGGTTACTTGCTTCGTTTTTTTTGTTTCCGTTCATGAAGAAGGACAAGTATGGCGAATCTCACGTCAGCTGCCCTGACTATGTCTTTGTTGTTAAGGAGGCTTTCTTTAAGCACATTAATGGTAGCAGCTACTTGTGGTGGTACTCTTGATGGTAGGTCTGCCAGAAGATTTTATGTCGTGATTGGACGTGTCTAGCATGGCTTCACTTTCTGTTTCTTCAAGGTGTTGCAAGTTGACCTTCTCTACACTTTGGTTGGGGTTTGTGTACAGGAATGTTGGGATTCTCTTTACTCCGTGAAATGTTCCTTGAAGTTGTCTCTGAGGGTCTTCTTGTTCCATGTATCTGATGTGGCACAGAAATGTGTTGTAGCACTGTCATTATGGCTTCTTGGTTTCTTTGTATTTGATGCTGGTGTTTTGCCACAAGCTGCGCTGGACTGCTTTAAAGGGACTTTTTCGTTCTGCGAGCGGACTGTCTGTCCCTGTCTCTGAAGGTGTGTTGCGCTCAGGGCCCTGCCATGTCTGCGGTTGAGTTGAGTGTCCAGCCGTTTGCGAATGGTGGCTGATGTTCTCACTGACAAGATGGATGTGTTGAGGGCTGCATGCTGGGGAAAATGGACGATAGGGACTTTGTGGTTCCGGGAGCGGACTGTTTGTCCCTGTCTCAGAAGGTGTGTTGTGCTCAGGGCCCTGCCATGTCTGCGGCTGAGTGTCCAGCCGCTTGTGAATGGTTGCTGACGTTCTGATTGCCAGGATGGATGTGTTGAGGGCTGCCGAAGAATGATTGATAAGGGAATTGTCGTTCAGCTAGCTGACTGTCTCTAGCTCTGTGGAGATGCTGTCGTAATTGTCATCCCAGTCATAAACTGTCATTAAACTTTTTCGAACTTCACGTGATATGGCAGAGGAAGGCTCGGAATCGTTTTTCGCACGCTCGTGGTCGCCATCTAGATGCTGGCGGTCGTCGTTCAGTGGAGGCTTAGAATTGGGGTTTTGATGCAAAGGATCGGAGTTGGGGTTTGGAGGCACGGAGTTTCCTGTGCACGTCAGGAAGGCCGAAACTCTGGTGAATGGTACATAAATACATCAGTTTTTAGACTGTTTGAGTGGGATTACGCTTGTTCAATTGGCATAAATTTGTGCCTGGACATTGCTACTGCCAACTACTGTGTGTCGGCTGCAGTATATGTTTACATAAAGGTGTCTTTTAAAAGAGAACGAGCGTGCAAATTTCAGCTCAGGTTCTCACTTTGGGGTCCTTAACCTAATGTAAATCCCTAAAGTCAAAATATTGTGTTCTGCGACATGATAACAAATTAGTAGCAAAGTAGTAGACCTGTTACCGGGATAAAAATATTTTTGATGCATACCCGATTTCTGCGGTTGAATAGGAGGAGGAGCGTTTAATTGCGCCTGACACGGTGAGGGAGCATTCGTATTGAAGTCGTTCTAAAAGGGAAAATTGGTCAGCGGTGCACCCGTGCCAAACCATATCTGCATATTCAAGACTAGGACGAATAAATGACTTGTAAATTGTTTCTAACACATGGCGGGGAAGTGGTAACTTAAGGCCTCTAATAACAATAATTCTATTAGAAACACTGCTCAGAGTTGAGATGATTGTTCCAAGACATATGAAATGTCTATGAGATGTGACCGTTTCAATTTCAGATGCTCCAAGAAAGAGAGAAGGGTGATTTGGAGGGAACTTTTTGGAAGTGAAACACATCTCCTTTGCCATGTATTTGACCACTTTAATATTTTGGATAGATCAGAATTAAGTCTATATGCAGATGTAGTTGGATTGTTAACAATCTCAAATAAAGAGCTGATATTGAGATGTGATGTTTCTTGTTGGTAGCTACAGCAACAAGCATTAACAAAATTTTAGCGCTTACTCAGGTTGCAACTGCTATGAATTTTGGCCAGCCTAGACGCCATGCATAAAACTGATCATGACTTGTTTACGCCTGCTTGGGTTTTCCGCCACATCCTGACGCATTTCTTCTGAATTCAAATGCAGACAAAAAATAGTCCCAATTTTGTTCAACCATGTGATTAAAGCCTAAACAGTGTTACTCTCGGTTTTTCACGTGGTAATTTTCAACCATGGTTGTTACCGTATTGTTGTTGGTTGTTACCCTGGTATGTGACCTTGGTACTGCAGCAGAACTTCCGTTTTTTAATCTTTTGACCTGGACGTGCTATGGATTTGATATTTTGATAATGCTTTAGATATAGATTTTCCTCATTGATTATACAAATTAAGTCCAAATTTGCACTTTATCATGTACATTTACATACACTACCTCCATACTAGATATCATGGACATGCATCAATCCTTTGTTCATTCATTGGAATATTTTGACAAAACACCTCTGCAGTTCCAGAGCAAGCTGCTAGGGGGCCAAACCTACAGCACCTTTCATCAGAAGCTTTTTGCTACCAAAAAGTCAGGACCATGGCACGTCCAGGTCAAAAGTTGATAAAAAACAGAAGTTCTGCTGCAGTTCCAAGGTCACGTACCATGGGCCCAAAATCGACCTTCAGCTTGGTATTCCCAACACCTACCCTCATACCAAATGTCATTACAATCCATCCAGACGTTCCAGAGTTATGCTTGCGGAAACACATACACAGAACTTTATCTCCATTTTTCATTGAGATGGTTCATCTATTCATTCATACCTATCAAAGGGTTCCTAGATACATATACTTTCCACCAGAAGTTCTTTTAAGACACTCACAAGCTAAGAGCATGCAGAAAGTTCCACGGAATCAAACGTTAGAATACCTATCAGAGTCCCTAGATACATATACTTTCCTATCCGTCGCCTAACCATGGTTAAATTATTTAGACTGACTCCAGGGATCGAGCTGAGAAAAGCCGGAAGTACTGTTAAGAGTTTTTCCATGACCATGTCCCTGTGACATGTGTGAAAACCAAATGACTTTAAATTTGGTATTAAGAGGGCACATTTCGTATAAGAAATTAGAAGGTGGTAACATGTAAGAGTCCAATTTGGAATAAGTTATTCTTGGAAATGTGCATTTTTTCAACGGAGGATTACAATTGGAAGAGGGGTGATGCTGGTATAGTCCATGTTTAGGTAACAGTATATGTCTCTGCTTATATTTCCTGAATTCAGGAGGCATTGTATTGGCAATTTGACATTGACACAGCATCAATACTCTGATAGCCTTAAGTACCCCCTAGATAAATCACAGCCAGGTGTTGCATATTATATCTTAACAAGCATTTGGCCAACTTTAACAAGGGACTCTTACCCAGTGCGAGAGCAATAAGAAAGTGCTCCCACTGTCCAGCACTTTTAGCGGTGGATTAACCCATGAAATATTAGACTGCCAAGGACAATGACCATGCCAGACAAGCATAATTCTGACAAGAAGCTTTTTTTATCAAAACTGAAGGAAAGTTAGACAATCCAACCCTTGGATAATTAATAATCAAGACAACACTGTAAATCACTTTGACATAGTGGCAGCAAAATATAGCAGTTTGGGGAAATTTTTCAACGGTTTGAACAAACATTAGCCTCAGGTACTAGTGATCAATTATTAGCAATGATGAAATTTTAGCGCTTGACTAGTGACCGATAAATCAGCTTAAACTCACGCAACGCTGTAACAGTTGTATTGAATGCTGTATCTTAGTTTCCAACTTAGAATTGTCTTCCTCGGAGGTAGTGTACCTGGAAATATCGCTTGCAATTTTGACGCCTATTTTCAGTAAAAGAAACAAGTATTGACTGGGGCATTGTACTGACTGTTCATATGTCAGCCAGCCAATGTCTCACACTAAATCACAAGCCAGTGTTTTCATTACTTTATATCTGTGCTTTCCAACTCACGTCTATATGTATAGTCATAGTTACCTAAAAATCTGTTGTCTATAGATTTCAAACATGACTTGAAGAGCATCTTGTACATGGTTAACATCCGCTTCTTGAGTCCAGTATCCCTTTAAGTTAACAATTTTGACGAGGAGCATCTCATGTTTGATAACATCAGACAAAAAATTGACACGAATGTGGTGTTGCTGATGTTTTATTCAGAGTGTTGCTTATGTTTTATTCAACGCATGGTGAACGTTGAGGAGGCAGTGGGATGTCTCTGGGATGTCACCTGGCCTTTCACCTGGCTTTACGGGGATGAACCTGATTCACCTACATGGACAAAACATATTTGGAAAATCAAATAAATGCCTCCTAGTTCAGAATATAAAGATGTAGTATTACATTGATGATATTTTCAAAACGAGTGAAAATAAATAAATTCTGAAACCTTGCTTAGTGAATAGACTGATGGCTAAGGAAGATCTTATTCATACAGAAAGAAACCAACGTTGAGGTGTTTATAAAAGAAAATGCTGCACTGATTTCATGCAAGGTAAGGGACGCATCTCCAAAACAGTTACATTTTAGAGTGACAACTTGAAAAGAACAAATTTTCGAAGGCTTTCTCACCCGAATTCTTCTCCCCCTTGCCATAGCGGATTCTCCTACACCTGGCGTTGATGATAGAGTGCATCTTTATGGTAAAAGGTGCCTGACGTGGGTTCTCCATCGGGTTGGAGGGTGGCCAGGTGTTCTATAGAAGAAAGTGAGTTGTGACACTATTTAAAGTGGGGCATGTGACAGTAAATGTAGCAACAAATTTGCATGGTCAATTTCTTTGCGTTTTCTTCAATTAAGCATATGTTCAGACTGGTCAAGTAGTAACTAAATGTATACATTTTTACCTATAACAAAAGGCACAATGGTTTAATCATTTAGACTACAGTACTGATTGCGTTACAATTAACGGATATCGCGATGGTGTCGCGTTATCGTCGCGTTACCGTCGCGATATCGTCGCGATAGTATCGCGTTACGGCAGCGCGTTATTAACGCATTTGGGGCGGGTGAGTTCTGTCCGAGCCTCTTGATTAGCTATGCGCGATAACGCAAGTTATCGGGGTCATTACCCATTCATATGCGCGGGCGGCGACATCAGTTAAACAGTGCCCCGCCTACCCAGCGGGCCTCTGTCGGCGGTGTAGCCAATGAGCCTTTGTCAAGTATTTTCAGCAGATGCTCGTAATTTCGGTTTTTAAATAATCATATTTATAGTTTTTAAGTTCCGAGCAGGTTCTCCTAAACGTTGACAAAATCAGCCAGGTCAAGTGGATGTTTGGATCTTGGAACATGGGCGGCTGACCGTCTATGATGTTGATAAAATAGAAACACTGTGGTAATAAAATGTTTTTCATGTATCAGATCAAGGATAAGACCAGATCAGAAAATCTGGTAGCGCAAGTTTTCATACAACCAAGGACATTAATGTCCTTGATACAACGGCGTGTGCCGCCGACCACCGCGACATGCGATTTCTGGGCTGCTACCGCGCAAGGCGCGCTTGCTAGTCCGCCCGGCCAAAGGTCTCCGCTTCGCCGGTGGCAGTTTCTGGAATCCCATGGCGATAGACGCTTGCTTGATTGTCTTGCTTTTGTTTTTAGAAGACATGTTGTGATTATAACCGTATGCTAGTAATATACTGACGTAACGCGGTACGCATCCACTAGACTAGAGTCCTTGACTAGAGTTTCTTCACAAGACGTTGTATGAAGTCACGCGGCCGAAAAATTACGTTCATTGTTGTAGAGTTTGAATTGTCTTTATTTACGTTCATTGTTACACCACCAGGCGGCAGGGCGAGAAATACTAGTCCTGTGTCTGTTTTGAAAGCATATGGCCTCAAAAAAACTTACATAAGTCATAGTGTATTCCTTTCTGTGTACGATTTTTGTGAGTGCCGCGCTGTATCGCAGCGCACTTCCGGGATAGGAAAACAAACCCGCGTAACCTGCGTATGCAAATTTTGACCTAGATTTATCCAATCGCTGGTCAAAAAAACTCGCCTGGTGAAAAATGAAATCTGAGCGCGCTCCTTGAAGTGGAAACCATGGTGGTTTCGTCAAGATTGAAACCTCTTTGGTGAAGCCAAGCACATTTATCAACCTTTAATTTATTGAAGCAAAAATGGAACCCTATGAATTTGCAGTTTCGACGGTCGAGCCGCATGTTTCAATTTCATAGACACGTGCAAAACGACGCTCGGCTTCTTTGATGGCATGGTCTCAAAGAAGGACCGCGTTAATTGTTGTTGCAACATTCTGCACGGATTTTTGTCCACCACTTTATGTTTGACATGTGATGATGTATTGTTTGTATAATATCGTTTGTGTTATAAATAATTCTAGGAGTAATTGTCCATATACGTGTCAGCATCTTCGTGTTTGACGACAATGACAATGTCGCTATAATGTGTTCGTAAGACTTTTACGGAATACATACATTTTACGGAATTCATAACATACGAATTTTACGTAAGGACAGTTGATAAATGAGAATGAAAGTCATGCCGATCTGACCAATGAATGACTGAATTTCATGAACCCCGTACGATGTGTTTTATTTCCCACTTTCCTACTTCGTACTTGTAAACGTCTGTAGCCTACATTTTGCACGATCGGAGAATACGGAAATGTTTTCAGACGTGTCTCAAAAATCATATAGCGATTTTTTTTTCATATCTGACGCAGTACCTACCGTATTTCCAACATTTGTAATTTTAGACGATGGCGGTTCAGGCAAGATGTAGTGGCTGCCGAAAGATGATCGATAACTTACTTACCTTTTGTGTGAGTCGTGTGACGTAGAATATGAATGTGATGTTCATAAACAACAGCGCATAACAGTTGTAGTAACGTGAAAACATGTTAAGAAATGATACGTAGTAGAATTAATGTTAGTTATGCAACGTGCCAGCGCCAACTAACAAGCGATCCAATTGCTTTTCGGTTTCCAATATTGTAAAAACTACCATATTCGACGTCGGATGCAACTTAACCAGTAACTTACCTTTACTCTCTGGTTTACGTTAACCAAAACTTCCTTGAGTTAACGTTGCGTTTACCTTATGTTCAACAGTTGTTGAACCGTTCATTCGTATGCTTAGGAATGGATCCGAGGGAATCGCTTGGAAGAAAAACAATGCACTTTGGAATGATAAGAAAGTTCGTATCGCCTAATTGAAAGACGTAATGATGTAAAAGAAAGGAGTTTAAAAATCGACTGTTTCTGTCTGATCCATGCCTTAGCAGACGTCGTTGTTGCAAAGACGTTTCCTCTTTGTAAAATTATTAGAGTCGTTATATACATTTCTTCCAACATTAAATATATATCATATAGTTCCTCAAATGTCAAACGTTTATTGAAAGGTAAGTCCTGACGCAACATGTGTAAGTCGAACAGAACACAGCATGAGTTAGTAGAAGGTAAGTTTAAAACGCAACGCAAACCAGAACAAAACTTCGTCAGAACAAGGAATTTATAGGGAAGAGCCTTGGGAAGAGGTCTCGCAAAAAAAACCCCGTGGGAAGCTCTCTCCGACATGTCGACAGTCAATATCGGCATGCATACACGTAACAAAAGGTAAGTTACAAGGTGATAATAATGAATAAAGGAAGACCGCTCCTACGTATACATTGCTAATAGTCTGTGGCTAAATAGCATGCAACAAAGATTGAAATACAACAGTCAACACGAGTTAGGGTGTCGACTAGTGATAAGGAATGAACTTTTGGTTGTTACAAATTTCAAACTGTCCTGCCGCGCCACAAAAAGTGTGAAACAATAGAACACACCAGTGACGCCTGTACTCCAGTCTAGACAATGCTTTTGTTTACTCTGCGACGTGACATCGCAAAAGAACAGACTTTGAGATGTGTATTCCAATCGCTTTTTTGTTTCGTGAGGGAAGGAAGAAACCAAAAATTTCCCAGCCAGTTTGGCTAAAACAAACCACACCATCCAAATCTGCTTTGCAATAGTAATTCTAAATATGTTCATTAATTTGCCAACCCAAACTGATTTGAAACAGTGCAGATTTACGGGGATAGTAGCGCTGAGATTTCCAGAACAGAAAGTTATCTCAAATACAATTTACTAGTATTTCAAGTTCAGAAGTCACGACATAGCAAGTAGAGAAGAGCGTCGATCGTAATGTTTGGGAAAAGCTTTTCCAGAACAAGTCCGGGCTGATGATCAACTTGGTCGTGTAAAATTTCGAACGGTAAGTAATAAATGTGAGAAAAATTACTTTGACACACCCCTCACGCATTGGTTTTCTTGCGCAATTGCGCTGATAAAAAAGAGTGAAACGAACACGGAATATGTACTCAAGGAGGTTAAATAATCCTTGATTTAACTTAGGTGGAGCGAAATGCCATTTTATGAGCAGTGCGAGAACTATGTCACATAATAATGATAGTTCATACTTAATCCCTTGTTTTATACCTAAAACGCATGTTAGTAGAAATCGAAAGATTCGAACGTGGTGTTAGGGTAAACAACATATCGTCAACAGGACGAAACTTAAAACACACGCATGCTTGTGCGCGCTTTTATAATAGAACAAAACGGCTGGTAGCATTCGTCCTTGGACACTTTTAGTAGCCACTGAAGCATGCTCTACCTGTGTATGGAAAAGAGGACAAACAAACAAAATTATTAATTTTTCCCAAATGAGTGAGTTTGCCAGTCACCAACAGACTCCTGGTCAAAAGGGAATAATCTGGCGGCGAAATTTAGCGAGTAGAATCAAGGACGTCATTGTGTAGAAGTGGTAGAATTCAGCCGACCGAGCACATTTCCCCACGATATATATTTATGTACATAATATGTCTTTTCCTAGCATTTCGACCAAACTTCGTAGCTCCTAGGTAGCACATTTCAATCGCCTGTTAGAATTAATTGTAGACCGGGCGTCTTCAGCGTGAGAATTCTTGTGGAAGAAGTTCGCTACACAAGCGCACCGTCCACCGCCCGCCTTTGATCAGGCCGGCGACAAAGAGAGATCATCAATCAATTTTGACAGGAGCGCCTGAGAGTCTGGGGAGGAATGGTCTCCCGTGTTGTGTATAAGAGTTTGGAGTTTTAAACTATCTGGATAAACTAATGCTGATATGAACATTTACAAAAGCATTAATTTGACTTTATTTCTGGATCAAATTTTCTAAACAACACTTGATCAGTGGCATATAGCAAATTACGTGATGTTTCCCCAACAATCATGTTACTTTTCACGATATATGTTTCTGTCGTCTTTCCTCCTTGCAAGCAAATATTCAGCTTGTCACCGAACTTTACCGACGTAGATCGTGATGTCTCGTGAGCACACAGAACACTCTCATTTGCTGACGACGGACAACGAGAATAAGCGAACGTGAAACGAGGATAGCCGATTTCACAAGTCTCCCGGCTGTTTCACGAAAGGATCCCAACAAAATACACAAGGATTGCCGATTGTAAACAAGAAATCTTCTGTACAGGACTAATTCTGTTGGGACATACCGTATTCATGTAAATGTAGTACGAGTGGGTAAAGTAAACAATGAACTTTACGATGCCGATATATTTCTAACGCGGCGTGCAGCGCCTTGTATGAACACGTTGGGGTTGAAGTATGGATGGGCGAAAATTGCGTCGCGGTCTTGCCGCTTTACCTCCTTTATTTTGTTGAGGTCTCGTGCTTGGAAATGCTTCGAATTTAATTGTAATTCTTATCTCACCATACCATCGTAAATGCATATTTCTGACGACCACATGCGGCCGTAACAACAAGTATTGTTACGATACATTTTCATGACAATGTAGCAGAACAAACATGAAACCTGAACCCACCTCATTATAGCAGCGTATGTCGCAAAATAACGCATTCAGTAGCAGGTCAGAATAACGCGATAACGCATTTTCCGACCTTAGGCCTGCTATTCAAGTTGCGTTACCGCGTTTGCGTTACGTTATCGTTGCGTTACGTTACCGTTATCCATACGTTATCCTTGCGACACCGTTATCGTTATCCGTTAATTGTAACGCAATCAGTACTGTACCTGGATAACTATTGACACCTCACCTCTTGTTTTGGTCAAGCTTGCCAAGGACCTCCGAGCCAATGGTGTTGTTGTTAACTATTTCCTCTGTAGTGAACACCGCAACCAGGAGGGCCTTGACCCGCTTCCCAAAGTTTTCCTCAGCATAAACTTGATCTATGACCGCTGCTGGCACGGACACCTGGCGCCATGGTGCTCCGATCAGCCCTGTAGAGTGCAAGGATTTTTTTTACTGGTAGTCACAACAGGCAAGGAAGGGAACAGCATTTCATGAAATCATCACATCTGAGTGTGGCGATATATACTTCTCATTAGTGCCGCATACCACAGTGATGCACAGGGATATTGTTGCTCTACAGTCATTGCAGTTGATACGAGGCACTTGGCAGTTGGTACGAGGCACTTGGCAGTTGGTACAAGGCACTTGGCAGTTGGTATGAGGCACTTGGCAGTTGGTATGAGGCACTTGGCAGTTGGTACGAGGCACTTGGCAGCTGGGACGATGCACTTGGCAGTTGGTACGAGGCACTTGGCAGCTGGGACGATGCACTTGGCAGCTGGGACGAGGCACTTGGCAGCTGAGACGAGGCACTTGGGAGTTGGTACGAGGCACTTAGGGGATGGTTTGCGGCATTCGGCATCTAGTTTTCAGCGCTCAGCGACTGGTTTTCAGCACTCGGTGACGGCTGGAATGCAGCGTCAGCTGACTGCTGGTTTTCCGTGCTTAATGATGGCTAGAATAAGGTCCTGGCTGGCTGCTGCTTTGCAGAACTCGGGGTAGTCGGATGGTAGGTTGTCAGGGTGTTGGGCTGAATTGTCTGCAGCCATATGAAACGAGATGCACAGGATAAATAAGTCTCCAACATGTCTTATCATAATGACAGACAGAACACTTCTCCTCAGATAAAGTATGCACCTGGACTCTCTTACTTAGTTAGCCATATAATTAAAACCCTACCTGCAATATTACAGGAACTTGCTTTAACTTAGTAAACTGAAGAACAAACTTGCATCACCAGGTCAGGTCTGGCAGTTTGTCAGGTATGTTCAAATGCCTGGTTATTATGGGTATACAGTGTCAGTGTGGGGTCGTCTCAGTCCACTACACTTCTTTTCATGGGGGGGGGGGGGCTCCAATCTGTTAGTTCATAAAAGTGCCACATACCCGCTTCTTCTTCGATTGTACTAGGGTGTCCAACTTGTCATCGATTTCCACCGTATGCTTTTGCAAGTTATGGATGGCTTCAATGACTTCCTGTGAAAAGATTTGTATAGATGTACATGTATTAGGACTGTCTAAGTACACAAAAAACAGGCACAAGATCACAATCAAAGGGTACAAAGTGGTCAGTCAAATGTAAGGATTGCTGTTTCTAGGCATCATACATATCAAAACAAGCCATTTAACAATACATGCAGTTCATCTTATCTTTTGGTCTGTGCTTAATCTATACAAGGACTGTCAGAAAATATCAATTCACCTTCTTAAATGTATTGTCGGTCACATCAGGTCTCTCAACACTGGGTGGATCTGTAGCAAAATCAAAACAAAATAACAAATGTAGTTATTCTTTTACATAAATACTTTAAATGCAGAAATGCTTCTATATTTGTGGCTTTCGTGAACTCTTTTGCTTAAACCCAGTGTGAAAAGTAACTCTAAGGTGTGACTGTAGTGCTACTATTGTTCCAAACATGAATTTGAAACCATCGCAAACATTCTCTGCGTTGGTGTGACATTATGTACACTACAGCAAATAAATAAGTTTAAAATCAGCACTGCACTATTGAGAAAAAAGTAACGTATATGTTTGACAAAAACTGTATAAGTGTAACGTCTAACAGTGTTAACAGATATCAAGGTTAAAAGTCAGCGACTTAAGAGTCATTGCATGAGAAAACCAGGCAGAGGTGGGAAGATGGGGGTCGGCCAAATCGGCTCATACTTTGTATGTGTGATAGTTATGTGGAACTATGAACAGCCATATAATTAAAACCCTCCAGCTATTTTTCGTTATGGCGTTCTGGGACCCCCCCTCCGAGACCCTCAAAAATCCAACAATTTATGGCTGAAAATTACTGAAATTGCAATGGCTACCCTGACAATTCTGATTAAGATGCGATTATGAATTTTATATTTCCATATGGCATAGTTTCCCTAGTTTTACCTACCAAAAGTTGAAGGTGAAGCATTGAAATTAAGAGGGTGTACTAGGGGGTTATCAGAACCAATGAAAGCAGAATTTTCATCTCTTTGAATTTTAGTCATTTTTAAGGGGCATTATCTGCAATCACCAGTGGCTTTGGAGAATGGTTTTACTGTTGCTGGAGAGAGGAACATCTACTAATTCAAAAACAAGCGTCGTTAAATTGGGCCACTCATAACGCGAGCCGTGAATGGGTGCTCTTTATGGGGATTTTTCAGGTTTGGGGCTATAATAAATTAGGTTGTTTCGTCTCACTACTGGGAAAGTTATGGCATTTTTTTCTGCCGCTGGGCGAAAACCATGCATAATTGTCATAAAATGCTAGCACAAATCAGAAATGTTGATTTGGGCTCTACATGGGGGATATAAGGATACTTAAAAAGTAAATTAAGCTTGTTTTGCACGTTTTACAGTTCCTTTCTAAGACGTTAATCAGTAAATTCCTTACTAAAGAAAGTATGTGCAATTATGAAGTGGTAAATATTGATAAAGGCTATGCATGGGGGTTATCAGGACTCCACATATGTGATATCACTGGTACACGCAGCTTCATAGAAAATCAAGAAACAAGGCAGTCGCAAAAACAAATGTCAGGGAACAGTTTTAAACTAAATATATATATATACTTCTCAATTTTGGTCAGTACATGAATCATTATGAAATTGACAGATTGTACATTGTAGTTGCAATTGTTCCATTTTTAAAGAACATTCAATATTTGGTATCAACCGATTCTCGAAGAACTCAGCCAATGACTGTAGCTAGTAATGTCAATTTCTTTTACCGATTTACAAAACCTCAAATGATACAATCCGCACAATTCATGCAATACAAGGCACCTAGCTATTGGCTAGCGGGACAGCCAGGTACTTGGGAGCTAAGTGGTTAAGTACTATGCTACAATTGCAATAGTTTTGAATATTGTTTAACCAATACAGTATCAAAACTAGCAACATCTATTTAAAAAACACCAAAACACATTGTTATGAGAAGTCACGTTTCCCGTCGGCTGAGCAGACAAATCACATGGCCACTATCCTGACCCTAATTAGTCCTCCCCTATTGCCCTCTGACCGTTCGTTCCTACCCCGTTTACTCATTCGTAGCTCTTCCTTCCTTGGTACGGTCACATTCCCGTCCAACCCTCTCCATGACTTATCCCAGAACAGCTGGAGCCTAAGGACGTTATCATGCTATCTATGCTTTAGTTCCCTTTTGTCTTGACCTGAATGTTGACACCTTCAACTCCCCTGAACAATGCTTCAAGTACACCTGATAATCTCTCACTTGGTTATCGCTCCGATACTGAGTTTCTTAGACTGTACCTCAGATATGTTACTCATCCATTGTTTATGTTCTTGTTTTCGCCACTGTTCCGGCCATAACTTTATTCAACCTCAATTATGATGATGGGCTTATTGTGATTTGGTCGTTGATGAGTTACTTACGAGTCAGGATGCGTTAGACATCCACTGGACAGAGCCTCGGTTTAACCGACCAGCCGACATACTTGCTGACTACGTTTGGCAAACCAGGGTAAAATGGTCGCCACCTCGCACCATGACTTCTAAGTAACAAAAGGACCTTGTTATACCCTCATTTATAAAAATGTAAAAATGGATACAACAGGTGTAATACGAGAGTTGTTCTGTTTTTAAGTTGAGGAGCCAATAAATGCCCGACCGTACTATGTGACGGTGAGTTCACAACCCTAATTGTGTGTATGTTGTCTGTGAAATAGACGGGAAAGTTAGTTCTCTTCGGAGCTTGCGTAGAAGAGAATGTGAAATCTCAAAGATTAAAAAGTTAAGGGCATCACTGACACTGAAATTCTTTGTATGTATTATTGCCGTAATACAGATAATAGTGCATGGCTAAAAGTAAATGCTTCATAACATAGAAAGGTCCATAGAAACAGCCCAACATGTGCAGGTGCGCACAATGGTCTCCACTGGGCCGGTGTAGGAGGCTTGCCTGTATACTGGTCGTGTTACTGGCAAGTGGCAAGTACGTGGAAATGGCGATGCGTCAGTCCTGTCAGCTTCAAGGCATTTAGCCCTTTACATTTGGCATGTTTGCAGATGCTCGTTTCTCACAATGATGGATGATGGCAACCGTTCCTTTTTTCTTTGTATTACCCAATCATTTTATCCTCTGTGAGGTGACACAAGTTTCTTTAAGCCGGCGTCACAATTCATGCGAGCATCGGCCGATTTTGTAGATCGCCGGAAGCTCGCCGAATTTCAAATTCGCCCGAGCGTCGACCGTATTTTTCACTGAAAACCTGCCCCGTCACAAATTGAACAGAGCTCGGGCGACGTCCGTCGAACACTAATAATCATAAATCCCACATAAGGCGGTACCATCTCTTGGACACGGACGAAGTAAGAATCAAATGGCCTGGTGACAAGCTCAAATTTGGACCAACTTTACTTTCTGAGTTGTGGCAAATCTGTAGGGCACAAGTGAAGTAGGTGGGCACACTGAAAATAATCAAATAAAGAGGAATTTTGTCATAGACCAATCAAAATACAAGTGCAGGAGCCACAAAGTTAACAGATCAGTCGTTTAACCCCGATCCAAAAATTTTCACCAAATAGAAATCGACCGAAGCTCGGGCGAACGCCGTCCGAGCTTCGACCGACCGTTGACAAGCCTATCGACGCCCTGCCGACGCCTGGGCGTGCCTCGGCAGACAAACATAGATCTATAATGACTCAGTGGACTTTCAACTAGTCATTTTGTGGAGAAAAAACTCAGGAAGTGAAGTCAAACCTCAAAAGTCAAGCCCAAGTTCATTAGTATACAAATTGAAACATCCAAACCAATACCAAAATAGAAACAAGAAGCATTGTCTTCGGTGTCAACATTTTATTTATAATTTTTTTTTTAATGAAAATTTAACTTTGCATTGAATTGTCTTTCATTAGAAAAGTTTGGCAGCATTCTTCGACAAGTTGAAATTAGTATTAGTTAATATTACAGTATCATTTATCATCTTATGTTATAAACCAAACTGTCGTTTCCTTTTATCTATAAACAAGAAGGAGTTCGGCCGAGGCCCGTCCAAGCTCCCATCAACACCTGCACAACGCTCGCCCGAAGCACGCCTTACTTTTCATGAGTCGGCCGGAACACTGACGACGGTCGTCCGATTATTGTTCAAGGCCCGTGCGAGGCTCGCACGAGGCCGAAGAGTTCGGGCGACCTCCGACCGACCAAAAATCGGGTCTAAAATCCTCGGATGCCCGCCCGAATATTGGCCGAGCGCTGGGCGTTGCTCGGGCGAGCTACGGGCAAACTGTTGACGAGCTGTGCGAGTTCAAAAATCGTCGCCGAGGCCTCGCTGAATTTAAGCGCAGCTTCCAGTGACACGCGAACGTCGGCCGAGCTCCGAAAATTCGCCCGAAGCCCGTAGAATCGACAGGACGTCGGTCGTACTTCGCCCGAAAATCGCCATTTGGAGCTCGCCGACAAGTCGGCCGAGCTAATTTCTTGATTTGTGACGGGGGCTTTAAAAGTCCCTGTCACGCATGACAGAATAAAGATCATCATCCTGTAAACCAACATCCTCCTTAATCATCTTCTTAAGAATCAGATTGAGTAACAAACAAGTTGATGTGCATGATCTTGCGACTTCAATTATTGCATATTGATATCTATCTGTTCAACGCATACATATATGTTTGTTTCAATGGTCCTATGGCATGATTTTAAGAATTGCATGCATTTTGTAGATACATGTAGCATCAAAATTCTGATATGGAATGTGTAACCCTGGGAATATAAATGACATTACATGCTACAGTAATGGGCTACGTCTTTGAGAACACTTTGAAAGTTTAATAATCTGTGAACTGCAGTTTGTTAAATTCAGTATGATACCTATACTGATCCTGATTGACCATCAAAATTACATATATTTATTTAGCTAAAATCTTAGATTGTTCTTGACATTTGTTATAGTATAATTTCTTTATTGTCCACATAAAGTATATGTATAGCTCTGCACCCAGGTGCACGGGTGTGCACCAATGATAATGTGGACTTCTGATAACCCACATGCGTAGCCTTTTTTCAGTAAGTACCTTTTAAGGAATGAAAATGCATGTGATTAGTTAGTGAGAAACTAATTCTTGGAGAGCAACTTAGAAATGTGTAAAACAAGCTTAATTTACTTTTTAAGTATCCTTATATCCCCCATGTAGAGCCCAAATCAACATTTCTAAATTGTGCTAGCATTTTATGACAGTTATGCATAGTTTTCACCCAGCGGCAGAAAAAATTGCCATAACTTACCCAGTAGTGAGACGTAACAACCTGATTTATTATAGCCCCAAACCTGAAAAATCCCCATAAAGAGCCCCCATTCACGGCTCGCGTTATGAGTGGCCCAATTAAACGACGCTTGTTTTTGAATCAGTAGATGTTACTCTCTCCAGCAACAGTAAAACCATTCTCCAAAGCCACTGGTGATTGCAGATAATGCCCCTTAAAAATGACTAAAATTCAAAGAGATGAAGATTCTGCTTTCATCGGTTCTGATAACCCCCTAGTACACCCTCTTAATTTCAATGCTTCACCTTCAACTTTTGGTAGGTAAAACTAGGGAAACCATGTCATATGGAAGTATAAAATTCATAATCGTATCTTAATCAGAATTGTCAGGGTAGCCATTGCAATTTCAGTAATTTTCAGCCATAAATTGTTGGATTTTTGAGGGTCTCGGAGGGGGGTCCCAGAACGCCATAACGAAAAATAGCTGGAGGGTTTTAATTATATGGCTGTTGATAGTTCCACATACCTATCACACATACAAAGTATGAGCCGATTTGGCCGACCCCCATCTTCCCACCTCTGCCTGGTTTTGCCTGGTTTTCTCGTGCAATGACTCTTAAGTTTGAATATTGGTATAGTATAGCAATTTTCTCTACACTTGTCCTCCAAAAGGTTGACAGGAATCTGACATCCACTATTGACCCGTTGTACTAGTATTATGATGATACCTTCGTGAGTCTGGCTGGAATCAGCTTTCTTTGTCTGAAAACAATATGCTTGAATAACACAGGTTAATATTAAATCTGTCTGTAATTGTGATCAGTTGATACATTAACATTTGCACAGAAGTCATTTGAATAATGGCTTGTCACGTTGCTGCTACTGGTCCGGAAAAAAAATGGCTTCTAAATTTGAATTCATTGAACTGTAACACATGCATAAGACCTAATACATTTTTATTGTAGCTTGTAATAGTTGTATGTTTCTATAGGTTAGAAAACATAGTAGATAAAATGGTCATAGCACAAAAAAGTAAATCAATCGCATTACATAACTAGCATGATATCTGGGAGAAATACTTTACCTGCTTCATCATTTTTATAATCTCCAGATTGACCTCCCTAGTTGAGTCTTCTTTCAATTTTCTGGTATCATTTGTGTCTTATAATCAAAACAGACTTTTTCCATACCTTTATTGTCTTGTAGGTATGGTGACGATCCGTTTGTTGATAAAAGCAAAACTTCCTCTTTATAAATCAACACATTATATAGCTGATATGCCCTGGAATAGCTTGGGGTCCCTTTGCTTGTTACCCGGAGAATGTTATGGACTACCTCACAAATGTTAGAGAAGAGTCGAGATGGACCTAGGCCTCTTCTTCGGTTTTTGTGCAAAAGGGCTCTGTCATAGAGTGACACGTCCAGTCGTCCAGTGCAGTATACGTACTGAACTGATTCTTCGTTGTCAACAAATAGTCCCCGTCTTTCCTCTGCGGTTCTTAGTAATTCAGGGTGCGAAATACTTTTTTGAGCCAGGTTGCACGGTGTGCAACCTAGGTAGAAAGCTAGGTTGCCCGTCAGAAAAATCATACAACTCTAAATCTAGAAAGCTGCTATCTTGTTATTCGTCTCCTCCACCGTTTTCTGCTATCGGCTCAGTGCCCTTCCCAAAGTTCTTGCTAACTGCCCACTTTAGTACCCCCTCAGGTAGCTTTCGTTCTGAAAGCTCAGTAGACTCCGCGCGGCGGATGATCCTCGATGGGCACACTTCATCCATCCATTTCTGCAGCTTCCCTGACTCCCAGGCCAGTCGTCTGACCTTGACGACCTTGTAAGGGCGTCCCTCCACGTCGCTGTCACTCGACTCGGAGGACATGTACTCCTTGTACAGCACCTCGTCCGCCTGCCTCCTGGACTTCTCCGTCCGGCTGTCCCTTGCCAAGGCGTACGTTTTCTGTCGTCTTGCCAGTTTCTAAAATGAGATATGATCGTGATGAGAAACATTTTCTTAACAATAAGCAGAGAACTTTATGTTGCAACATACATGGCACAGACAGCTGCAGATTATACTGACTAGTAGGTTTAGTACATCAAAGACAGCATGTTTCACTCCCTACACCCCCACATGCAAAAATGGACTGTCCCAAATTAACATGTTAATTCAGCCCAAACATGGAATTTTCGACCTCAACCAAGTTGACAGTTTCCCAATTGGTCTTTCCCACAAAAGAATTGACATATCCGAAAATACCACGTTACAAAATTGAATTGTCCAAATTACTCCTTGCCATAATTCGCGCAAAACTGCACTATGGCAAATTGCTGGTCATTAAACTTTTGCATAACAGGAATCAAAATATATGTTTAAGCTTCATTTACGAATCTCATTAAGCATGCTTTAATATCCGATTTGGTGCAGTGATGAAAGCTACATATTGTTGAATATTTTTCTACTACATTATCCCTGACCTGAGGCAAAAAAAATTAATTTTTTTTTCTCTAAAATACGTTTTATTTAGGCTGAGTGTAATTGGTCGTCAATCTGGATAAACTTAGGTCATATAGGAACGACTGTCTTTTCAGAGTTCTAACTTTCTTGATGCCTTCTAGCTGACCTGACGACCATTGACTGAAAAAAAAAACTGACGGAGTATTTTGTCACACCTTAGTACTTTGATGCGAACGCACCTTGGCGCGCTTCAATACTTGGTGTAACGTATCCTGCTCCCCATAACACAAACATTCTAAGGAAAGGAAATATCCGTTCGCCGTTAGTCCAGCGTCGACCGGTTTACTTTGGGGTGCCGGAACTGGCCTAGTATGGGGGGGTACATATATTGTGTCAACAAACATGGCAGGGTAAAGAATTTTTATCTAAAGGTGCGGTGGCAGTATACAATGATATTAGGTGTCAAGGCGGGAAAGTCGTGATTCACAGGAACAGTCGCCCAGCTTCGTTTTATACCCCTCCTCTCCATCCTGCACCTCCTCGATCTTCATCCAGTACCTCGTTATCATCACCCCCTGCCCCACATTAAAGGCAACCTAAGCAATATTAGGGCGCTGAAAGTCATATATTCAAAATCATTTTTTTTTCTGATTTCTGTCCATAGTAAGTTTAGATAACACTATCCCATCACATATCGACCATCATGGAGCAAAAATGTGATGTCGTTGTGTGGTGGTAGCTCATTGAAAATCTGAGCACTTAAAGGCCAGCCATCATTTCAAATCTTCCGAACATGCACAATTCTGACCGATAAATCCCGAACGCATCCGAAGAAATGATCACGTGGTCATGGCTCAATGTGCTTGGGTATTGTGACGTCACGCGGCCGGAAGTTACCGAAAATTGTCGACAGGAAACCGTTACAGCTGGATTCAGGGCTGATTTTTTTGGGGACCCAATAAATAAAATACTCATTTTGTGGCTTGCTTCTGTGCTATTTTTAAACGCCCAAAGTCTGAAATAATGATGCAGATGTGCTAGAATGGGGAAGCAAATGTCAGTTTCAACCTCACAAAACAGAATTGTTTTCCCCAGAATATTTCAAGTTTTACCCCCTGAAATCGCTTAGGGCACCTTTAAGATATTCTTTATTTACAGTGTCTGTAACTCACATTCTGCTCGGCTGGTTGGTCATCTTTCTCACGTTTCGAAGCTTGCTGGATTTTGCAACCAGGGTATCCAGTACAGGCTGACTTTGGTGAATCTTCCTAGTCAGCCTCTTGAACCGCCAGGATGTTCGTCTCACCATCAACATGTTAGCATCGTCGTCATCCGTCTATTCATCATACATAAGGTCTGCATTTGAGTCTGAGATCCTCCAGATTAAAAAAATGCTTTAGAAAATTGACGTGGGAGTCAACGTTTAAAAATCTTTTTAGATTGATTGCCTAGATAAAATCTAAAACGAATGTAGTATATGTAAGCTATGAGTCTGTAAGCTAGCAACACCCTTAAAATAGTACATAAAAATGAACTAGTTCAGAGCTGAGTTGGCATTTTGCTATGCCATTTGTCATGACTTGAGAGAAATAATTACATTTAGGATATGCAGAAGGCAAAAACCATTGACCACGGTTGCAGATTATTATGCGGGGGATTCCTTACACAATGTTTTTTTTTCAATATGATTTTACTGTACATTAACACGCAATTCAACAAACTATCGAGGGCGGCAATTTTTTTTCAAAGAATGAAGTCTCTAAGCACATGTTTGTCAGTAGAAGAGATTATACTTATCCTGCCACATTATGATGGAAAGAAAGGAAAATCCTTACCATATGCCGTCTGTTGCCTCGCTTGCTGTGATCTCTGCTGTACTCACTCCTCTCTACAATTCCTCCTTCCGCCGAAGGGTGTTGTGGATGTTCCGACATGCTTCTATCATATAGAAAAAGAATATTAGTCCGACTATTATACCGACATATCCTAAAAGGCATAACTTCATTTGTCTCTTGATATTGTTTTCCCCATTGCTTAGTCTTTTTACATTGTATTCTACATCAGTATAACTTTCAAACATGCCTAATATGTTTATGAGATCGATACTAAAAGAAGCAGAATTCGTCAATCGACTGCTTAACATAAAACGTGATTTCTTTTCATAAAACTTACTTTTGACAGAATACAGCAGACTTTTTTTTTCTGTGGGAGTCATGATATGACACATCACGACCCTTGATGGCCATAGTGATTCGTGTGGCCCCCTCATTGTGTTGGTCTCCCATAAACCTGTAAAAAAATGGAATACGTCAATTCTAAATGCATTGTAGAAGCCATTGGCACAAGTTATGACCTGAAATGGATTTATTCATTTTTATTTATTTATTCAGCTACACAGATTGAAAACCTGAACAGAAATCTGGATTCTGTGAAGGGTTGGCTCCTCACCAAATATACAATACAACTAACAATGAATATAGTAAAAGCTTAACATCTAAATAATGCAATAAACCTAAAATACACATTGAGGGATAATGAAATGGATGATTCAATGCATATCCAATATTTGTCATGGCTTCAGATTACTGATATGTTGCAGAAAAGCATAGGTGAGAGCTACTTTTATTTACACGTAACATTATGTCTAAAACACTTTTTAGAGTTATCAAAAATGATTCATATTCAAGAACCATGGTATTTCAGCATTGCAATTGTTTGTAACTATTTTTACTTACTTTGCATGTCCATTGTATCTCACATCCACTGCCAGTCATCTGTAGATTATCTTCACTTCGTTCTGCAAAGGTCCAATCAAAGAAATTCAAGTCTTGATGGCACATGTCATGCACACTGGTCATACACACATTCCGACAATGTAGATTTAAGACATGTCTTGACAAAAGGTGGAGTTTTGTACTGATGTTTTAAGAACTGTTGCCACCGATTTTGATGATTATATTCGACAGGTATATAAACAGTCCAATCACATAATTGTTATTTGCCTGCAAGATAGACTTTCTATTCATTGTTTTGTCAAAAAACAGAATTTCGCAAATAATTAACGAGGGCCACTTCATAGCGGCCATTACAGCCATCATAAGTATTGTCATGCAGATGTTTGTACAAAATAGACACCCTTTCTAGTGTTATCGAACCTTACAAATCACACTTCCAGTTACCGTTTGCACTTCAAAAATTGATCCGAATCAAGCCATTTAATCCAGATTAAATTCATGAAGTTTATTGCTCGACAATTGTACATGGCACAATGTATGGCAACAATAACAAGGCAATCAATACAATGAGTACTAAACTTGTCTATTCTATTCTAAAAACTATAGCTACAAGAATATGAACGTAAATGGCGTACTGATATACGTTAAACGTGTAGGTCTATTACTGTAACAATACATTCTTTGGTAAAGCGCTACATATGTATTGGCCTAAGTACGTAGATATGGTGTCGAGGCCTTACATAAGTAGATTGAAAATGTCTGTTTGCTTTTGGCAAGGGTTAACTGGATTTACATGTGATCATATCCATTAGTTTTCGTCTATCTACATTATATGCGGGGCATGTCATTAAGAAATGATATTCATCTTCAATGCTATATTGACATGAAGGACATAGTCTCTGGTTGGCTGGTATATTATGATATCGGCCTTTTTCTATTTCCAAACAGTGAGAACTGATTCTTAGTTTGACTAAGTTAACTATAAAGGAATTGATGAAAGGTATTTTTCCGATGTAAAGTCAGTTTTGAGAATAAGTTTTTAGTTTATTGCAGCTCATAATGTCTTGTCGCCAACCAGAGAGAAATGTATCCTTTAAACGTTTTTTGAATATTTCTCTTGCATTTTGTCTCTTTGAAAGACAAATGGAGGCCATTTCCTGGGAGTTAGCTTAAAAACTACAGTCTAAGAAGAGGCAAGGAAATTCTTCAACTTCAGTCTTTCATTCCAACTTTAAAATAAAATTTATTATGGTCAATGTCAATAATTGCACAAAAATAATAAGGATCTCGGATCTTGAAAGAAGTATAAAGTTGAGTATAAAGATGTTTTACATGTGATTGTCCTGAGTTAACTTCCGAAAATAATTTCATCAGGTTGGTAGAACATAGGATATTTGGAGTTTCTTATTACACAACCAGGTAACCTCACCTGCTGACGTTTCGGTGTCTGTCAGACACCTTCTTCAGAGCTTCTGACTGGAGTACTGCTTCTCACCGCTATAAGTAGCCGATGTAGGTGGCGCTTTTGCGGCGAGAACGTAATCCCAAATATGGCTGAGCTTGTATCCCCCCTCGTCTCGGTTCATCACTGGTGATGACTTCCTGATCCATACTGCCTCTTTAATCCAACGAATGCGTCTGTTGTCCTCTCTGTCTATTACTTTGGGCCCCTCCCAGTCAATGACGCAGTTGTTTCTAGCAATATGGTGTGTGACTGCAGATTTCTTCTCTTCTTGCCTGTCTTTTCTGGGATCTGGTGTACTTGACCGCATCCATGTCGGTAGCTTCCTTTTTGTGTTCTTTGAGCCTCGTTCCAAGGGTCCTGCCTGTTTCCCCAATGTATATTTCCTCGCAGCTTGCGCATGGGATCTTGTATACACAGTCTGTTTTTCTGTCCTGAGTTAAGTTCTTCAATAAAAATGTAGTTTAACAGATATCATATTAACTAAGTTCTTAATATGCAACAGCAGCAAATCGAAAGAAACATGGCCCTGAGTATTTTGACAAAGATTTTTACATGCGCAGCAACAAAAATCTGACCTTTGAAATAAATAAAAAAAAATATCATTTTAAAAAGATAATAACAGATGAATTTTCCATTCCTGTCACACGGTACTGTCTATCTACAAGTTGAATGCAACATGGGTCCTGACTATGTCTCATTACTGTATACTAGTCAGTTAAGCACACATCAATGTGTAAAAAAAGATCTTTTCACAAAAAGTATTAGTTTAAAAAGATAATGAAAGATGAACAGAAGTTTACATTCCTGTCACACTACTACCTACGGTACTGTCTACCTACAAGTTGAAAGCAACATGGGTCCTGACTATGTCTCATTACTGTATACTAGTCAGTTAAGCACACAACGTGTAACAACAAAAATCTGTTCACAAAAAATATTAGTTTAAAAAGATAATAAAAAATCTACACTCCTGTCGCACTGCTATCAGCCTGTGTAGCACGCACTACAAGCTGATCCTACGGTTTCGCCCCCCCCCCCCCCACTTGGTAACCGCACTGTCGAAGTCAAAGTCGTCCACTTTTGGGCCATCTATGCTGATGACTAGCAGATGGTTGAGCACAGACGAGCCGCGTCTTGACCCTCTTGAGTGTATTAAAGGACCTCTCGCTGTCAGCAGTGCTGACTGGAATGACCATCAGCGCAGATATTAGCAGCTTCATGTTTGGATATGACTGTGCCAGGGTGACATCAGTCAGAAGGGATCTCACCAGATACTCCTTAGACAGGTAGTTACACTGCCTCATGTATTCACGCAGGCGCAACCACTCGTCATCAAGAGCATCAGGGTCAACAATCCCCTCGACCACACCACCATAGTGTGCCGCAAGGCACTGCACTTAGGCACAGCCATAGTCGCGAATCTGGGATGGGTCCAGTATTGCAGCGCTGGACAGCAGCTGGATGGATGCGAAGCGACCACTCAGGTTCTGCAGCAGCTGGTAAACGAAGGGTACCCTCACCTGCTCCTGCCACTTGAGCTTCAGCCCAGGTGACACAGTGATGGAGAACTCCCCCAATCGACCCCCTGCTGCCAGATCCTGCTCCAGCTTTGAGAGCCTACCACTAGCCGTGCCCTCCCTCATCCCTCTCACAAGTGCCATAGTTGTCTCCACACACTTGTGTATCTGCAGCACACAACGAGAGTGATGTCAACTGTGCCAGCAGATCACAGAGCAAATAGAGGGTGGCCACAGTGTTGTAGCTCTTCGGCCACTTCAAGAGTCCGGACGCCACAGCATTATTGTTCTCCTTGGTCTCGTGCTCCAGGCTCATGATGACTGCTGGCAATGATGTGTACAGTGCCTTGCATGCGAGGTCGTGGCTCAACCATCGTTTGTCCTTCGCCTCCTTCAATGTTTGCGCTACAAGATCCATGATCTCCTGCAGTTGTGAAAAAACACATAAGTACAATACTTTCTAAACAGATGAGACAATCTTTTTTCACTTTAAATTACTTTCACAATTAATGTCATGAGAAGATTAGATTTGTATTGCCTACCTGAAGTTGACGTCCGATTTGCAGAATAGTCATAGAACCGGAACAGCCCCCCCCCCAAGTTGGTCTTGAACTGGTTCCGGAAGAAAGGAACAGCCTCTGATGCCTGGGACACAGCAAGGGCCATCTTGTGTGCCATACAATGTATGGCAATAAGCTGGCTGCTGTGCTGTGTGAGGAGGGCAGCAACTCTATTGTTCCGACCTGAGGACAGTTAAAAAATGTAAGGATGAGCACTTGTAATGTACACATCAACATATTGTACAATGAGACAGCAACCCCCTCGCAAGAAACAAAATCAGATACATTGACTAGTTTGTAATCAACATCTTAGCCAGCCTCTATGTAGTAACATGTATATTTTACCCACCTGTAATCACAGACGCTCTGTCGCTGCGAAAGCCCTTCAGGTCCCGGCCATTGTCGTTCAGCCACGCAAGGGTGGCGGTCGTGAGGGTGTTGGCCTTGCCATCCATCACATGGATCATACACGCAAAGCGATTCTCCACTTCCCCGGTGTTTGTTATCAGCCTGGAAAACGATGCTTACTTTAATAGCACAAGTTCCTGGCAACTGTGTACTTCTAACTTAAACATGCAACCTTACTTTCTTAGCTTGTTGTAATTGTTAGTCCGGATCTCATCTTAAGATAAATCAAGGACTGGCCTTGTGAGGAGCACTAGCTCCTTAGTAGTTGTGATGTCCGTGGTCTCATCACATTGCAGCCCGTAGAATTGGGACTCCTTCAGGCGGGCCTGGTGATGGTCCTGAATTTGTCCCGCCAACACCTGTTTCAGTTGCAATGAGGAAGCATATTTGTTTACTGCACTGATTACTAATTTAGGAAAATGTATGGCATTACTAGATTTGTTCAATGATTAGGAATGTTATAAACTGGTTCTTAGATAATGAACACCTTATATCAAGATGCCTTCGTCAACTACCTCGCATAGAAAAATAAGACCTAAAACACACCTGCAGAAGCTCCTGAAGAATCCGCCCACTGCGGTAGTTGGCATTACCCCCTGGTTGAGATGGCTGAGGACATCACAGCCCAGGTGACCCCTGCAAAAGTCCAACAGTTATGAAAACTTCGTTGTGTGGGGGATCTCCTGCTTGGCCAGAAAGTACAGGACCTTCATGGCCTTGGTCAAGAGTTCCCTTTGGAGAGAAACCTAATAAAAAGGATGAAAAAATTAGGGAGATATAAGTGGCTATTGTTTAGCCCTATCTTGATAATTATTGAAAAGGGGTCATCTGAATCTATTCCTAGACTCAACCTGTTCATACCTCGAGCTGAAAGGCCTACCTAATCCCGCCATTGGCTGCTGCTGCCAGGCGGAGCTGGTCCTTCCTCGTAGCATTCGTATGCTGCTCCGAGGTGTGGTGGCCACTCACAACATCAATCCGAAGGCTAGCCACGGAGCGCTTAGACCAGTACGTCTCCCCACTCCGCTGCGACTCATTATGCTGCCGGAATAAATCCTCCACGCACACATCTCCACACGTCACCTCTCACTCCGTATGACTCCAACTTTCGGAGTAGGCGTTGGTGTGGCACTGCATTAAAAACCTTCATCATGTACAAAAGTAGAACATCATCATTATGTACACATAGGCCTGTACATATCATTTGGTGTAAGGAACAATTGCATGCAGATAAACATGAGTTATTTTTGCACAGCTCTTAAATACCCTCCATAGGCCAAATGAATCACATAATACTCATAGCTGAACCTACCGATCTTCTCCATTGAGAAAAGTACAAAGCTCTTGAAAGATTTCATTACACGAAGCGTTATATTAGAAAGACCAGTTGTGTACAAGATCTTTAAGTCGCTACACAACAGACAAGGGCGACGATTATGTATGCTCTCCTGGGGACCCCTCTAAATCAAGGCACTGCTGGAACAGGCGGTTCTTAATTATCCAGTTTGGCCTCCACTTGTACCATGTTAGTCAGTTCATGCTTAAAACAATCATAATAAATAGTGACGTTTTAGAGTGACGGGTCGTCAGGGTCACTGTTGGGATCTTGAATTGTTTTGTCGCTTTACAGTCATTTTAAAAGGGACACACTCTCCGTGGCAGTCTGCGCATTAAAACTTCACACTAAAACTACATACAATGTAAATACTCCCAGCTTTACCTGTGGCAGTACATACTCCTTGGACAAACAGGTCGATCATCAGGAAAACGACAGGCTGTGCTGTGACTTTTGGTTGAGCCGGGTGTGGTTCCACAACGTTTCATTTACGAGTATATTGCGAATGGACTGGAAGTTTGCTGACCATTCATCCACTGTCCACACACTGTTGGAAACCACTCTGACAGGTGCCTAATTCCCGTATTGTCCAAAGCTCTTATTAAATCAAAAGATCGTAAAATATGATTGTTAGAATATTTTTTGACCCAGTGTAGTCAACTGCTGGTGTCTCCACCAGAATTTTTTAGGACAACGGTGCTCCCAATTATAGAGTTAAGGAGCGTGGCAAGGAGGGGGCAGAGGTAAATTTGACAGAATAAAACGACAGAAAACCAAGCCCAATTAATACAAATAAGGGGGTTTAATAACTGAAAATACAAAGAAAATTACAAATCCATGTCAATATAACAACACAACTGGGGATGCGTCCGGACCAGAATCCAGAGCTTTATGTTCAGGCCTATTATATTAGGCCCGGACCTTAAACGTCGGGTCCAGGGCTGTTGCTTCTTCCAGGAACTCTCGCCTATCATCCTCTCTTTACCAGCTGCCTGACATACAGATCTGTTGACATCTTTGGTGAACTTGTCTTTCTCTTTCTCTCGAGTTTCTGAAGCATGGGCAGGACCTGTCCCGAGGTCGGTCTTTTTTTCAGCCGACATAGCTACCGTTATCTTATAGGGCAGCCTCATTACTTCCAGGAAGCTCTCCATTCTCTCAATGTCATTGTCGTTACATTTCTGTAGCCTCTTGAAGCTGTCCTTCTTTTTTATCCTGTCGTCTAGTTACGCAGCTACCAGTGCTGGATATTGTTCCACAAACCTGTGTACCATGGGGTAACTGCTGTTCAATCTTGTTTTGCAATCAATTGCAAGGATAAGGTTGCGGCTGGGTTTCTCAAGGACTTGCTGCTCCTCCTTTAGAACTACTTTGGCCAGATATGAATTCCGAAAGTAGATGATTGGTGGTCTGATGATCGCTAGCATTTTACCTTACTCAAGTATGGTACAATGTATACTGTCAAGGCTAAAAATATTACTGAAAACTAAATTTACATCTGAAATATAACTTGTTGGTAATTATAATGAAGAATTTAACATCACTTCAATTTCTACATTACAAGTTTTACCGAAAAATTAGTTAACTCATTAATATTGCTACTTCACTTGTCTTCACAGATACCGATGGAAATGTTTTAGCTATTGTACAAAGCCTACAACATACACAACTTGTCATAATACGAAAACACTACATTTACTGGAATTTACTGCACAACACTATACTATAGGTAACAGAACTGCACACTAATTATGCGATTCATCAAACCCCCCCCCCCCCATTGTTTCCGCCGCATCAAAGTCAAACATGTCGATGTGTGAACCATCAATGCTGATTGTCAGCAGCTGGTTCAGTGTGTCATTCTTCAAGCTGCTGCGCAAACGAGTCTTGATCTCAGGGTGCCCAAGGCTCACTCATTGTCAGCTGTACTGACTGGGATCACCATCAGCACTGATACCAACAGCTTCATTCTTGGATACAGCTCAGCCATGGTTGCATCTGTCATGAGGAGTTTGACCTGCTGCTCCTAAGACAAGTGGCGATTCTGCGCAATGTACTCACGCAGTCCCCACCACTCATCAGAGACAGCATCAACGTCAACAATCCCCCCCCCCCCCCCCGACTTAACCACCATAATGTGCTGCAAGACACTTCACCTCGGCACAGACATAGTCCCTAGGCATCCATGATGGGTCTAGCACAGCAAAGTTAGACAGCAGTCAGGTAGAATAATCCGCTCCTCAAGATTCTCCAACAGTAGATCGATGAAATGTTCCCTTACCTCCCTCTGCCACTTGAGCTTCTGCCCAATAACAAAGAGATGTGGAGAACGCTTCCAAACTACCACCTACTGACAAATCCTGTTCCACCTTGCTGAGTCTAGTGTGCCTTCCCTCATCCCTCTCACCACTCTCATGGTCGTCTGCACACTGCGGTGTATCTGCAGCAAATTGATCTTTGCGTGCTAGAAACATGATGGAAGCAGGTCATACGGGCAGGAGATAAAGGGTGGCAGGAGTATTCCACTTCCTCAGCCAATGGAAGAGCCCAGAAGCGGTTGCATTTTCCCTCCCTTCGCGGTCAAGAGTCGTCAGCGCATGCAGTAGGGAGACACTTGTAGAGGGAGTCACAGACTGCAGCATGGCTGAGCCACCGCGTGACCTTGGCCTCCTTCGCCGTCCTCTTTGATGCCCTGAATTATGGTGATATAAAGTATAATGAATTTAATTACGGCAGTGCCTGAAACAACAATATATACGTACACAAAGTCAGAATAACATTTGCCTTACACTTAAGCAGCCTACCTGAATTAGGTGCAGTCGTGCCGTTCGGTAAAGACTCGCGTCGAAGAAGCTGAAGAGGCCTCGGAGGTTTGTCTTGAAGGAGTTGTGGAAGAAGGTCACCGCAACCTATGTGCGATACAATAAATGGTCACTAGCAGCTGGCTTTGGGCTTTGAGGAGGGTGGCTACTTCGTTTATTCCTCCGATCCGTTTATTCGTTTATTACGATCCCCTCTAGTCGTATCAATACAAATCATACAGGGGTCAACATACATACAAATACAGACATATATACAGAGCAAGATTAAAAGGACATACAGTATAGCGAAATCATAACATGATATATACAGATTGCTAACTTAACTGGTGGATGGCCTTTTTGAAGTTATATGGAGCGGTCAAAGATTTGATGTTATGATGTTTAATGGCAGGGTATTCTATAGATTGATGGCTCGATAGAGAAATTTTCGCTTTTTGCCGTTAGTTTTTGGTTCTTTAAAACTAGGAGTGTGTGTGAGTTGAATGGACGAGAACAATGGAACTATAAATGTTTTGGGATTCATTACTGGTACTCAATTGCTGGTATTCAATGCACCACCCTTCTGGAGAAGCTAGAGCAACTGCCATCCATCCATCTTCCTTTGACCTTTCGAATGGCTGTGTCTCGGTCCTGACGGACACCCCCCCCCCCACACACACACACCATATACAAGGCCCCACCTAATGCCCCCCCCCCCCCGATCAAACGGTTGTCCCGGCCCTTCTAATATAAATTTTGGACTTAATCATTTCATTTCGGAATTAGCAGCACACAAGAAACCGTTTTATACTTTGTCTCGCCGTTGCATTTTTTATTCATACGGTAAACAAAATCGCCAGAATTTTCAAAAATAACTTGACAACAATAACTATTAAAGCGTATAGCACTTATGAATATGAACTGAAATATAACCAAAACATGAACCGAAAAAGCAAAAATTCCGTACATATAATCTGAAATTGAACTGCCCGTACGGAGAAAAAGTAAACTACGCTAAGCCTTACATGTTAAACTCAAAATGAGATATCCATACCAAATAATTCAATGTGCCACCATTATGGAGAAGCTAAGTGCAACTGCCACCCATCCATCTTCCTTTGACTTTCGAGTGGTTAAAACATAGCAAGTAAATAACTAAAGTCAGAAGCAGATATTTTCCCTAATATAAGGTTATAAATATAAGCGGTATAGTAATTGTAAATAGTAAAAGATAATCATACATACAAAACAAAAGCCTACTAAACGATGGCAATGTATTACAATTACAAGACTTAGCGCAGTGGGGACTACAGCGGTGTTAGATGAAGTCTGAAGGTCGAAAACTATCCCCCTCGACCAAACAAGTATGCGCGAAGGAAAGTCTCTGATCTTGTAAAGACAGGCTTAGGTCAGCGGAAGGGTGGTGTGTTGTTGGTAGCTGTGTTGATAATTGTAATCAGACTGGGGCGGCTTGCTGGGCGGGGGATACTTCTCGGGGTTAGGTGTAATGCAATGGAGCGCGGTTGGGGTCGTAGATCCGAGGGGACGGTCTGTTACTCTGGGCTCCTTTGACTCTGACTCTTGGGTTGCGATTGGCGCGGCCATGTACTTCGGGTCGGCCTCCAGCCTGGCCTGCAACTCGCCACTGAGGTCCGTTAACTGCTGGCTTCACCAGCCAGGCCGCCACCCCGTTTTCCTCGCCATCCTCCTCGTCAGTTATCAGGTCCGGTGTAACCCCATTCCAAACGCTCCTCCCCCGTCCTCAAGGCAGCACTTCTTGCAAGCCGCAACTAAGTGTAAAACTATTGAAATACGTCAATGAAACAATGAATTCCTAGTAGTTTAACAATGATACCACACATGACCTTTTATTCACTTCATATGTCAGTTTTGCCAAGTGTGGACTTGAAAAAGTGACCCCGCGCACCCGACTGGAAAAGGTTAGCATGTACAAAGTTAACCTAACTGTACTGATGCGCTTCCAAGTAGCAATAATTATCTATTTTGAACATGTACCAAGGAGGTTAAAACATACATCATATACAAAGCATTTCAAGCATCATCATGTCACAACACATGCATAAAGAAACGTCTGTACTTGAGTTACGTAGCACAGTTACTCACTTCGGATGATATCTGGCGACTGCTTGCAGCTACTACCACTTTTCTTCACAAGAAACGTAGTCACTGCTGCATTGTGGGGCGAGTTGAGTCTGTAAAATATAGCAGTAAAAATGTTATATTTCCTGAAGGATTTGGTATCGATGATTTACCTTGGTGCTACACATCTTAGCTAAAACATATTTGCCTTTGTCAGCTAGAACAAGATTTGCTTACGTACGTGTAAGTCAAGGGTTTGAACTATACATACATGTAATTATTCTCGTTGGTTTTACGTACCCTCTCTTTCCTCGTACTTCTTGTCGTTTTCATCAGAATTGTGCTTTTATGGCTCGTTTGTTCATGTATATTCTATTTGCCAGCCTTGGCATACTGCCATTTGTTGTAATCCATTTCTAATGCTGTTCATGTCTAGATGGGATATCGATTGATACCCTACCCATCAGGTCACTTACCGGAGCGAAGATGTCCTCCAGAATTCTGTTGCCCTCTGCCCTGTGCACTCCGTGCAGGAAGTCAACCAGGAGTGGCACATATTTGAATCTTTCCAACAGTGTGGCACTGGCGCTGTCAAATAATTCTAGGCGATTCTGCACCACATTACGAACAATAGCCTTCGTGCTGCCCTCTGTCAATTTCTGACTTGTCCATCTGTAGAATTCAACACAGTGCAGTGTCTATCGCCAGTTCGATGAATAACTTTTTGTACGGGTCAGGGCCTATGCGTTGCTGTCCGTTGCAACGTAGCCTCTGCAGGAGAGTCGTCAGCGAGGAAAGATGGGAGGAAACAGACAGTGAGTTGACCAGCTCTCGGTAATGCTTGGCCGACAGTGCGGTTGGTCGCAGTTCTCTCCCTCTCTTCTTTAGACGTGGGTTTACAACGGCGTGTTGTGGCAGTTCCATTCACCTCTAGCTCAACACTTACCGACCATCAGCAAGTACTGGCGCCTTGCTGCTGACTAGAACATTTGATAATTATTGCTACATCTCCACCGTGTCACCATGTATATGTTGGGGTTTTCTACTTGGATGTTGTGGGTGTGGTTGTACACGGACCTCCATTTGTCCACTATCACATCTTCATTTCCCTGGGGAATAGAAACTACCGACCAACATAGGTGGTTAACTATGCTTGACACCCAGGGTTTCAGGGCCTGGCAATCCCTCAGCTTACTGAGATTTTGAAGCTTCTTCTTGACACCTGAAACATATATATAAATCGATTCATTACATATTGAATGTCTTTAAAATGACATGGACTTAGTAGAATAAGTATCCCAATGTAACGCAAGACATAAAATGTTATTCAAACATTGAAACAGCTTGGCTTGCCACAAAACCTAAAGCATCCATTTTTTCCAACATGCCTGTTTAGAAAAAGTTGTACTTACTTTTGGCAACATGCCATATGTCGAAGAAGTGTTTGATGTGGGGGTTGTCTTCCTGCACCATCTTGTTGATGCCGAGATAGCGATCGGTGACGAGTGACCCGACATCCACATGGTCTTCAATCTTCTCCAGTGACCGTCTAAGCCCTTCTAGCTCCATATGGTAAGAGCCTACCACCTCGTTGCTCTAAAACAGAAATAGCCAACCAAGTTACCCTTTGCAACACTGGAAACAAGGAAATTTACTAACAGGAGAGCAGACATTTTCCCACCCAAGGGGCAAATTAACAATGGCCCTCAAACCATGGAGAACTAACTCTAGTACAATATTCAGTCACAGGTAAAGTCTCCCTGGTGAGGACCAGAAATTACACATTAGCTATTAATGCACACATGTTCCTTTCTGAATATGATAATTAATATAATATCATAGGAGGGCATATTACATGCACCATGTACCTCTGTACAAGTTGGACATCAATCACGGCTGTCTTCCGGAGTTCCATCAGTGTGTATGTGCCATACTTCGCACAGTGGCCTGGCGTATCGGCTCATCATTACCACTACACACAAGGGGTTGCCTCTCTGCCCACATGTTGAGCATGGTGAATTGCTGCTCTGCCCACAACCGCTGCACTGCTGTGAAAAGGACTTGGCTCTGGCCATGGTGCCGGAAGAAAAACCTGACGGGGATTACGGCCACGCCCATGTGGTTCAGGACTCAGAGGACTCTGGTTGCAGTTGCCCCGCTGAACAAGATTGCGGCCGACTACAAAATGTTTTTTTTTCACTCTTTATTGGTATTTCAAAATAAATTACAAACTCAAACACTATCAGAAAAAGGACATACATGGGCACAACAAAAGCAAAATAAAAACCGGGATAGTGTGTACATGTGCAGCACATATACACTTACAGATGATCATAGCCTCCCTTATGAGTATCAATTGTAGTTTGCCTCCGCTCCAAACAATACTGTATTTGACTACATGTCCTTAATTCGTTACATCTATATCATAATCGTTTTGAATAGTAGTATAATATTAGTATCAATAATTACAAATAGTAATATAATGACTAGTGATATCAATGATTACATATAATGTAATTCACATGAAGTTAAATTAAACATAAGGTTCCCCACTTACCCCGATGCTTCTCCAGCTTCCCCTTCCGATATGCAATGAGACGTTCCGTCTTTTCAAAAGTAGATACTAATTTTCTAAAGGACTGGAAATTTATGATTTTTAAACTTCTACACCGGAAGATGAAAATCTTACCTAACAAAATTATCAGATTTTTAAGGGGAGATGCATTTGCAGATATATCTCCAAACATAATCATAAAGGAATCTAAGTCAAAAGTTATAGAAATTTCTTCTTTTAACCAGTTTTGTATATTATTCCAAAAAGATACCACATGTGGACATTCCCAGAAAACATGAACATAGGATTCTTCATCATCAGGACAGAACGAACAGGAACTAGTATCTATCAGTTTCCATATATTTAGGATTTTATTACAAGGTAAAAATTTATTAATTAAACGGTATTGAAAATATCTACTACTAGGATCAAACGTACATCTATATAAATTTGTGAATACTTCTCGCCATGGTATAGGTTTGTCACAATAGTAGTACCATGATAGTCTAGTTTTCTGAGCTATACTAACTTTGTTTGTGGACACAAGAAAGTAGTTATACATGCTTTTATTAATTTTAATGTTACGTAACCATTTGTAATTTTTTTGAATTGGCAAACAAACAAGGTCCTTCCGCATTTTACTGCTGAGTATTTTTCTCCATTTAGCAGGAATGGCTGAAATAAGCTGTTGATATCTGTGTAGGTCACAAGTATTTGGATAATTAGCACAGAACTCGGCATATGACATAAAATTTCCTTCTACGGACAATAAATCATTAATAAAATAAATTTTCCTATTTAGAAATGCAGTCATACAGATAACTTTACCATCAATGGTAATATAAGAATTTAACCAAATTACTTGTTGTCGTATATTAGTTGGCGTCGTGGGTTCTACGTGCTGAAATTTGAACCAGGCATTGAACATGTCAGAATAAAATCCTTTCAAACAAAGGCTAGATACCGAGGACAGTTGATAGAAGGGGAATAAACTCAGACTTAGCTGGGGGTGAAAAACGATTACCCAAGATGAAAACCACAGTGGGTGAAAATATATTTTTCGTATCCACGAGGCTTTCATTGTAGTATTGAATGCACGCAAGTTTATTAAATTCAATCCTCCATTTTCCATTGTATTGTATAAAACCTTTCTTGCGACTCGTTCCGGGCCGTCATCCCAAATAAAAGAAAATATCTTCTTTTCACATGCTTTAAAAAACGAATCATTTGGGGATGGTAAGACTTGAAATAGATTTGTGAATTGGGGAACCACTAGGGTATTGACAACAACAATTTTTCCATAAAGAGACAGATTTATTTTTCAAAGGGCGTAATAATCTGTCTAGTCTTTCCAGTCGGGGTTCAAAATTAATGTTCGTAATTAAGTTTATATCAACAGGAATATTAATACCTAGTAGATCGACATCCCCGTCAACCCATTGTATCGGCAAATGAGTAGGTAGGCGAAAATTTGAGAACTTCAATGTCCCTAATCGTAATATTTTACATTTGTCTATATTTAAAGATAGGCCAGATATATCAGAAAAACGTTCTAAATCAAACAACAGGGCGTAAAATTATTCTAAATTCGGTTCAAAAGGGAAATTCGAATCATCGGCGTATTGTGATATTTTTGTAGTCTTTTCGTGAATCCTTAAACCCCGAATAGACTGATTAGACCTAATCTTAATTGCAAGAACCTCAACCGCCATGAGAAAAAGGTATGGAGACAATGGACATCCCTGTCGGACTCCGCGATTCAGAATAAAGGGATCGGAAATATAACCATTATTTATAACAGAACTCGTTGTTTTCTCATACAGAACCTTTACCCATGCTATTAGTTGCGGACCAAAATTGAAAAACTCTAAACATTTAAACATGAAATCCCATCTTAAAGTGTCAAAGGCCTTCTTGAAATCTGCTTTAAATACTAACCCTGGTTTGTTCTCTTGCTCATAATGCTCTATTGTGTCTAGTAGTCTCCTAATATTGTCGCCTATATATCTATCCTTAAGAAATCCCGTCTGATCCTGTTCGATTACATCCGCGATTACCTTTTTTTATTCGTAGGGCTATACACTTAGATAAAATTCTAGAATCACATCCTAAAAGGGCTAGGGTTAAAGGGCGCCAGTTTCCAATGGCGGTTGGATCCTTGTCAGTACCTTTGTTATCTTTTTTGAGAAGCAATGAAATGAGTCCCTTTCTTTGAGTGTCAGACTGAAATCCATTAGCAAAGGAATAATTAAAACAACATAGCATTGGTTTCTTAAAGATATCGAAAAAAATCTTATATACTTCTACCGGTATGCCATCGAGCCCCGGTGATTTCCCAGACTGAAATGACGAAATTGCATTTTTTAATTCTTCCTCATCAATAAGACCTTCACAAAGTTGTTGCTGCTCATTGTATAAACGTTTACTGTAGTCCTGGGGAAAAAAATCCATCACAATTTGCATCAGAGAGGGACATTGGTACTTCCTCAAACGAGTAAAGTTCCGAAAAGAAATCAACCTGGTCCGAAAGAATGTCTTGTGGGTTTGACGTAACTTCACCGGAAGGCCTCTTGAGTCTTTGGATATTTTATCTTGAATAATTACGGTGGATTAGGCTCATAAAGTATTTCGTGCACCTTTCCCCCAGCTCCATCCACCGTGATTTACACCTTATCAAGATACCATTAAGACGTTCGTTATATAAAGATTCTAATACTTTTTGTTTACATATCAGTTCATCAAGCTGGGCGGGTTGGGGTGAGGTGGTGTTGTCAATCTGACTTTGCAAAGTATTAATTTCGGCAATAAGTTTTTTTTTTCTTTCATCAGGTACTGTTTCTTTCTCCAACTACTAAATTTTATAAAATGACCGCGAAAAAAGCATTTTGCCGTATCCCAAACAATTTGAGGATTTGCAGTGTTAACATTATTTTCAAAAAATTCAGACATAACTTTTTTCGTTTGTAAAAGAAAAACTTTATCTTCGAGAAGGGATTGATTAAATTGCCAGTAGCCAGGCCCTCGCGGGAAGTTCGCGGTCACAAAAGACAACGTAATCAGATTATGGTCGGATCTAAACTTGCCTGCGATGCAACATTTAGTAACTCTGTTTAATATGGAAAAGGATATAAGAAAATAGTCTAATCTACTAGCGTAAAGCCTCCGACGCCAGGTATAACGAACAACATTAGGATTTCTAAAACGCCATACATCATGCAAATCAAATTTTCCTTTCAGTTCTGAAATAGCCTCAAACGCGTTAGGGTGATAATTTCGTAGTCGGGCACCTGATCTGTCCATAGCTGAATTCTGAACAGTATTAAAATCTCCAACAACAACTAGATTTTCATTACTAATCTCGATTGTACTTATAACATCCTCTAGCTCCTTGAAAAAGGATGGGGAGTCATCATTTGGGGCATATAGATTAACAAGACAAAACTGGAAATCATCTACCTCAATGTCTAAAGTAATCCACCGTCCACTTTCATCAGTCTTGACCTGATGAACCTGAACGCTGGCGGTTTTTTATTAAAATAGCTACCCCTCTTTGATTTGAAGTACCATGGGAGAAGTATATTTGTCCACCCCATTCGTTCTGCCATCTTTTTTCATCTATTACAGTTATATGGGTCTCTTGTATACAGTATATGTGATAAGGTTTGTCCTTTAACCATGTAAAAAGTCCCATACGCTTGTGAAAATCCCCCAGCCCGTTGCAATTGTAACTAGAAATTGTACACTCTACCTTGGACATATCTTCTGGGAGTTAAAATGTCTCGGAGAGGAGAGCCGGGTCAGGTCATCGGGGTACTGGACTCTCTCTGGTAATGCTGTTGGTACTAGTATATAACTATAAACAAAATAAACTCGGGGAACTGTCAACCATAAATACAAAATGATAACGCAAACAAAATAGATCAACATAAAGATAAGAGTAACATAATAACAAAATAACTCATAAGTTAATTAAAGTGAAACTAGATACGAAATCATATATACATTAACATAACTTATACTTCGATGTGTAACAAATCTTAAACTTAAAGTGTTGAGCTCAAGAACAGAAATCAAATGCCAAATCATAGAAACCAAATCGTACATATCAAAAACAATGAATGAACCAACACAGCATGAAGTAACAATTATAAACAAGATATAAGAATCAAAATTAACATTATCACAAATCAAAAGATCGTTCAACACATAGAAGAGTGAGCTCAGAAGTTGGCCAAGCTTAAAAGCTGTATCATGGCTTGTACTTTTATAAATGCAAAATTGCAACATAGTTATGATTGTTAACAAAAGATAAATAAACTCATCAAATAAATAAATCATATTTTTCATAGTAATACTTAAATCGAAGCCTGAGTTCAGCTGTTGGCCATATTCTATATTTTAAGAGTAATTCCTGTGGCTAAATCTTTATATCGATTAGGGAGGGCTATGCAACAACGAAAGTAACACAAAAATGAACATAGATTAACAAGTTTGCTTGGCTGATCCATTTGCCATGTAGAGAGGAGCGTTACCCTAAGCTTACAATACAACAAAACACCTCAAACAATACTAAATGAAGATCCATGTTTCATATAATTAGTTTAATTCACACAAAAGTATACTATTATGCACTAGAGAGATGAAAAACATCACTTATAAAGAGTCATCCATTTTCTAATTCCTAACAATGTCCAAATGGGACGAAGACGAGTTTCCGTATTATCATGCTAATGTTAACTTAGCACAACGGCGCAAGGAATCTCGCCTCATGAAAAAACAGGTGAGAATTCTATCAGCACCAAACACATAAACATAGGGATGCGTACATTACAAAATTCAGAGAGATCAATAACAGCATTTTCCTTGAGACAGTTCTTAACTAAATTGTAGAGTTAAGGCAGATCTTCGACACAGTCGATATTCCTTCTTGTGTTGTCCGTCAGAGTTATCATGATTCTACGGTTTGCATTCACCCATTCACTGCAAAATGTTGCCGGCTGCAGTTCTTCCGAAGAATGGTTGGCTGTTCCAGTCTTCATGGCAACCGTACCCGCCCTGCTTAGACTTGAGCGTGACCCGTAGAAATGTTCCTACCACTTTGTAGGAGACTTGAAGGTCGCGTGATGCACAGGATGGACAGCTGCACCATGTCGCGATCAACTGGGCCAGGCAAGCCCAGAACACCAAGAAAATACGGCGGTCTTGCTGTGGTGGCTAGGCAGCTTCCTCCTCTGGGGCATCGGAGTCTGACTCCTCACCAGAGGACGGGAAGTAGTCATGGTGATCCTCGATCGATCTTCTGGTCTTCGGTTGAGCTGACATGTCCTCTGTAATGTGACTGTATGCGTGGCCATTGTGACAGAGGTGGGTAGGCACATGGTCTGCAGGGTCTACACAGCTGGGGAAACCAATGGTGCAGTAACATCAATTTTTTTGGGCAAACTAAGATAAGTAACGATGTCCATTAAGAAAATTAATTCCTGCTTTTGTCTACAAACCTGTCCTAGCAATATAATGATACAGTTGTGCTGCAGGAATGGGTTATTGTCAGTGAACTTAACTTACCTTAGCCGTTTCCATGACGTTGACCTCTGGCGTGTCACGCTTCAATATCCTTTTGGTAATGAAACAGTTGTACCTCTCTGGTCCGAACATCCAGATACCAGGGGCCGGCCCATACTCCCTCAGATACTCTGCCACGTGTAGCAGCAAGTGCGTCATGATTGTGAAAATATACGAATATATGAATCCGAGAATATATACAACGTTAAGCATTATGTTCAAGCCTTCATAACCGAAATTCATAACAATAACAAAGGTGCAACTACAAAAATTAATTCCGAACGTTCAGACAACTTAAATACACATATGATAAGGATAAATATCCGAAATACAGTAGAAAATGAAGTACACTGTTGTCGAAAGAAGCATGTGGATTTGTAGTCTGAACCGTTTTGCAATTATATTCTGTCTCTCTATCGTCTATCTTTATCCCTCACGAGGTAGAACTTTGGAACAATATATTACGTTGGTCATGAAGGGCCAGTGGAGCTGCATTCCTGCATTGGCTTCAGGCATCTGGTGGTCCAAGTCATCAATCTCTTTTGCTGATATTGTAGGTGAGCACATCCCTGATAGACAGTCGAGGAGCTTGAAGAGGCTTTGCTCTTGGTCTATCCCAAGTAATCCCCGAAGGACATATTTAAGATGACCATCTGCAGAAAGCTGCGAACGAAGGGCATCCGGATCTGAAGGCAGCGTTGGTCAGCTACTTTCAAACCTTCCTTGTCTAAGGTCAACGCCGGGTGGGAGACGTTCACCTTCTTCCGAGCCCCCGTTGCACCACTGCCTTCCGTTTACCGGCAGTTCCAGTCTCCTCTAGTGGGGTCTCTTCGTGTGGTGTCCCTTCTCTGCTGTGTGCAGAGCGCCCGAAACTCTGTTCAGCTTCCAGTGTCTTTGCTACATCAACATGGCGATTGGCGACCTCAAATAACTTCTTCGTCACAACCTACACGGTAGAAGATTTGTGTGATACAAGATGATTGGAAAATTAAACTACATATGTTGATTTCAATCAGAAATGTACGAGGACAATCGTTGAAGCAATACACCCAAAGACACACACATTGTCATCGGCAAACAGAGTCATTAAGAAAAATAACTTTTTATCTTACCCCATCGCATGATCTCAACTGGTCGTCATCTAACAGGGTCGTAGTATGACAGGCGAGAAAGTTCTTCCAGGCCTTTCCTTCCTGTAGCTTTTACGAGCTGTACCAAAGTCCCCTTCCTTGCTTCTCCTCTGTTCACCTGATACTGATACTGTCTTCCCTTTTGATAGACATAAGGACACAATATAACTTTCATTATGCATTTTTGATAAACATATGACAATCTATGAAACCTAACCTGGTACGAAACCATACCACCATCGTCAGCTCGACGCTAACTCTACAGTGCTGAGAGTTGTTGCCCGCCCGCCAAGTTCACGAGTGCACGCCAGGACTTTGTGCGGAGTTTGTTTCAGTAACGATCTAGTTTTTATGGTCTCTTCGGCCTGCACTAATTTTATAGGAAGGTCATTTGGAAACATAATGACAATCGTTTAAGGAGTTGGGCCCGTAAAGCACCTCTAATGGCTGATGAAGCCTTCTTAACTTGTTTGCAATACATAACAGAGACGTGAGTTTCCATGTTCCAAAATCAACGCCGTGTTTCATGATCAAAATCCTCGACATGCACATCGTTCTGCTCCAACTTTACATGGAGCTCGGTTTGGCATACACGCATGGCGCATCGAAACCTATAGCCGCAAAACGCACTTACGCCTACTCTTCTGTTCCTTAATATGTTTTTGAAAAGCACACAAAGGGAGCAATGATTGAGCATGACACCGGTTGGCGTTTGTTCTTTTCAAGGACAAAGTATGGACGAAAAATGACGTCAGATAACCCCAATACACATATATCTACACATTACATGACAACCTTGGTTTTGTCAGCCATCACCCGAAGTTTGCACTGACTTGTGACCCATGTTTGGTGGTCAGCGGAGTGAGTACATGTACTAGTACGATACAAAACACCATAAAACCATTTAGAAATGAATAGAAAAGCAAACATACCGGGCTGTTCGCATACCCAACCGGCATGGAGGTGTGATGCTGAGTTTGCGGTCTTGTATAGCTTGTTGCGCCCTGGCAGGTCTGTGATGGTGCATAGGAGCGCGCCTCGCATCCGGAACGACCGGTCTTGATGCCCATCGTACATCATGACCTACTTATGCAGTTCTAGTAAGTCGTCCACAAGTTTGCTCATGAAGGGTTCATGTCGGAAGGGGTTTTTCGTCCTGAAAACGGTCAAGAAAAGGTCAAATACCACATATTCAGAGAATCGCCTTCCAATATTACTATCCGATTTTGCAAGATAAGGTCCAAAAAGATATAGTTATATTTTTATCCATGCAGACGGGATGATACTTCATGCTCAATTTTCATGTCCCTGTATCTGGGAGTACATTGAACCCACTACCCTACTTGTGAAAAGGCTCTGAAGTGTTATAGTAATCACCAGTATAGTATGTTACATGCTCTAGTACTGTACTTGGAGTTAGCATTCGGGCATGTATTTGCAATTGCAATGAATCTAATATTTGTACTTGTGTCGGAACATTAGGCTTTCGACACAAGCTATCTTTAATTTTTAAAAAAAGACAGCTATCCTCTTTCACATAACATTTTGCTCACCGGAATTCTTAGGAAAGGAGGATTCAAGGCCTAATCCTGAACAAAGGAGCACCAGAGTATTATAAATAATAGTTCAGTGAGAGAGATAGAGTTGCTTTCTGTGATACAATTTAGTACACATAATTATGTTGTTTTTTTCTTTGTCTTTTGTTTATGCTGAGCAAGTCTAAGAGATCAGCCTTATTTTCCCTGCGTAAACCTTCATGGATTGTCTGTAATACATCCTTGTCTGGAATACATCCTTGTCAGCAACTTTTGTCCATTTACTGCGCGAAGATGGGGCACCAGAGTGTTCCTCGCTATTGTGACTTATTCCCATGGTATGAGGCCTTGGTTGTCTTCGGTAGCGTGGTACGGTTGGCTCATCTATGTTCAGCTCTATAGCAGCCTTCTCCGTGAGCATGCAGAACGAGTCAAATGACTCATTTTTCCTTCCTCTGTCGACGATAGTATGACTTCAGCATGTTTAGATAACCGACCGCCTCTTCTACGCTCAAGTCCTCAGTTTTTTAAAGTTCTGGAGGCCTCCCCTGCATAAGAAAAAAAGCACTGGCCTAGACGCAGGGCGAACAAGTATTGCAAGGACATCGACCGCTTCCAGCCCATAGTCATCTCTCGTTGTTTCGTTGACTTCTTGCATGGTGTCGATGACGGTACTGTAATTGCTTATTATACTCGCCTGTGCTGCTGTCCTTACAGTCCTGCGTGTGAGAAAAAAAAGGGGCTTGATTGTACTTAACGTTTCGTCCCCAGAAGCATGTTGGTTGATGTTGAACAGTGTCTTTCTCTTTGGCGAGTGGTTTATGAGTCTATCAATCTCCCTTGCTAGGTCCATTGCGTCACGAAGAGCCAATATCTGTCTGCAGGCGTCTTGCAGGCACAGATTCAGCGAGTGGGCCCAGCAATGCACAGGGACAGCTGCAGGCTCCTCTCTCTTTATCCGAGTTGCGACCCTAGAGCGATGTCCCTTTATGTTCGCCGCCCCATGGTACGCCTGTCCAAGATCGAGTTGAAGTGGTCATTCCTGCGTGCCTTAGTGCCGGCGTTTGCACTAGAAGCATTTGGCTGGTAGTGTTGTGTCTGTGGTTGTTGTAGCACGTCTGTGTTCAAAGTCAAGGTCGATTAGGGCCTTAAAGCGATTGGACATCGGCAGGGCCACCCTAACATAAGCATTGAATGCCTCATTGATGACGTTGCATGAACTGCGCGTTTCAGGACTAAATCCAGCAGATTCCTATTCATCAAAGATGCCAGGATTCTGAACTGACTTCATAACTAAACGGCAGTTGGCCTTAGCGAGACCCTGATTGCCACACGTGTAACATACAATCTCCGGACAGATATTCGACATATGGTTTAGAGATTGGCTAGGCGACAGTTTACAATTTGGTTTGTACCACAGTACACCGCCAGGTCAATGTCTAGGGAGCTGAAAGAATCATGGGGGTGTGGGACGGTCAGGGTGGTATACCTAGGAGTTAACTCACCTGCAACTTCACTGATGTAACAAACTCTTTGGCCAGATCACAGATGCTTGAAAATATCGCTGTTTGTTTTGATTTTGTGTCTTTCAATGGGTGTTGCCTGGGCTGCGAAACATTGACGACGCTTGTAGAACTCTATGGGACACTCTTGTGTGTGCGGATGGACCAGCAAGGGAAGTGCTTGCAAAGTCCAACAGTGTGAGGACTCGTCCTGCAAGAGTGATTCGTGGATTCTGGAGAACACACATTTTAGGGCCCTGTCACACTTGTGCGTATTTGCAAGTCCGAAGGAGTTGCTCATTCGCAACTCACACGCACTTCAATATACGCACAAGTGTGACAGGGGCTTTAGCTTGGGTGGATGACAGGTTGATGATAATCATAGGGTATACAATTTGCACACCAATGATGTCAGAAGGTTGTAGGAGACTTGAACTATCCCCTTGTAATAGTCATCTTGCAATTTCATCTTCTGAGGTGCTCATTCCGGAATTTACATAGAATTCGATTCATAAGTTGATGTCCTTCAATTTGATTCGCCATAGTTGACACGGGTTGACGCAGGTCCTCCCTACTCTCCTAGCAGAGGAGGGGTTGCGGCAGGTTTTTGACGTGTTTTTAAGCGTTTCTTGTCGGGCTTTCTACTTTGTTATTTTTTTGTATAGCCGACCGGCGCGGCCTGGTGAATGCCGCTTTACACTTGCCGGGTGTGTGATAATCCGGCGCAGTAAAATTGTTACCGCTAATTGATAATCTAATGGTTCTCTGGGAGGAGCACTGCCACCTTTCTTCAATGGAAATAAATAGATTTGCCCGCCCTGAGGTCAGTGCGGGCAGAGGTGTGGGGTGGCTATGCAACAAAAAAGGATAAAGTAGAAAGCCCGACAAAAACGCAAAAAAACACGTGAAAAACCAGCCGGAACCCCTCCTCAGCTTGGAGAGTAGGTTCTCCCCAAATGACCTCGATGAACAGGCCTCGAATGAAGATCACATCTTCAGTCCTCCTTTTGTCCTCTCCTAGCACCTGCTCTCCACCTATGCTCATTAATCAACAGTCACTTCTGTAAAACTCAAACACACAAATGCATAAACTCAATTTCACGCTTATGGCTTCGCGAAACGCTAAAAATGTGTATTTTCTGCATTTAACTACCTCGCAATCCCCTTCCCTAGATGCAAACAGTCAACAGCCACACACTGTTTAGGGAGAGCCGTCTGCTTCGCGCACGGCACGGAGTTAAGTAAATACAATCAACATTTATAGCACTGTAATGATGTGTCTAGACAGTCTAGAGCACGCGCATTAATGCCTCGCAATTCTCTCCCCAGGATGCAATAAAACACCACATACTGTTTAAGGAGAGCCGTCTGCTCCAGGCATGGCATTTTGTATTTTCGAAAGATCAAAGAATGGGGAAAGATGCTCCACTCCGAACACCTAAATGCCTAAAGACAAAGAAACAGACCATCTGTCTTTCAGAAGATCTCTTATATAACCAAGCTAGGCACTTTCAGATTTTCATATCCCGTGTCTCTTAAACAACTCGTCTGGGATCCCTGCATTCGCTCATGCCCTTAGAGAATATAGACCGAAATTTCATACTTTAGCAACTACGTTCTAACAAGTTCAAAACAAGTACACTCACAAGTGTAGGAACGTTTTCATGGAGGTCTCAGCTTCAGTCCGGATCTGGTTCTGCTCAGTCCCTTAATGAGGTAAAGTACTGAAGTAACATCAATTTGACCAACTTACAATACTTCTCTCACATAGTCAATGGGCTAATCTTATTCTAACAATTGACACTTGATTACTTCCTCTGTACTGATCCATTTTACCGGATTAAATGAATGGAACACATTTCTCTGGAAAACAATGTCATGGCACTTATATATATATTATAAATGGTTTTATTCGCAAATTCATACAGAGCTAAAACAACATTGCAGCCTAATGATACAAAGTAAAAAGGCTGAATTACGCAGTTTCAGGGAATACACAACTGTACAAAATATCATCAATATTTACAAACCTAACCAAAACTGAACAACAAGGATATGTAGAAACGGTAGTAGGGTGATTACACAATAGGTATAAGTTACAATACGCTGTTCAGGAGTTTTGACAAGTACGGAATGGCACTGTTCCTGTACCTGTCAGATCTTATAAAGGGTATGCTAAGCTGGAAACCCCCTTTTAAGTCCATATTGTGAACTTTATTGCGGGTGGGGGGTAGCCAGGGTCGAAACGTTGGTGAATTCATCAGAGATTTTGCAAACTTAAGACAGAGTGATTCCCTTCTTGCTTTTAAAGTGCAGAGGTTAAAAGTTGAAAGTGCGTCAGCATAGGAAGTATAATTATTGCCAAGTATGATTCTGAGGGCACGTTTTTGAATGCGTTCAAGTTGGTGGGATTGTAGAGTGGTTAGACCTGCGTGCCATACTGGGACTGCATATTCTATGACTGGTCGGACATAAAGTAAATAAATTTCGCAAAGATCTTCAGTGCAGACACCAGAGCGTTTTAGCTTTTTAAGCCAGAAAAGGCGCGAGCTTGCTTTTTTTATGATTGTTGTGACATGTTTTCCCCATTTCATGTCGGCAGAAATCCAAACACCCAAAATACAGGCATACTCAGTGTACTGAATGGCTTTGCCATTCAGTAACATTACAGGGGAAGGGGTAGGATCCTTCATGAAAGTGATACAAATTAATTTACACTTATCTTCATTCAATGACATACAATTTTGTGATGACCATGTGTCCAGTTGGTTAATTGCTGTCTGCATAGAAGATTGTTCACTGAAAAGTCTACTTTCTTTTACCGTTAGATCATCTACATACTTCCATCTGTTAAGAAAAAATTGCATCGCATCATTTACATATACTAAAAAGAGGACAGGCCCTAATTTTGTACCTTGTGGAACTCCTGATGCAATTTTCTCCCAAAACGATGTTACACCTCGGTACCGAACACACTGTGTACGGTCATTAAGAAAACTACAAATCCATGGTAAGATTGAAGTGCGTACACCACAAGTCAACAGTTTACGGATTAGTAGAGTATGATCGATTCTATCGTACGCCTTGCTAAAATCAGTTAACAGAACAGTCTGAACAGTTTTGGGGGTTTCAGCGTCACGAAGAATAGAGTCGATCAAATTTATCAAGTAGTGAACTGATGAGCGCCCCTTTCTGCTGCCATATTGGTTGGGGTCCAAAACTTTGTCTATGTCTTGAAGAACCCATTTAGTAATAAAGGATTCGAACGTTTTTATAAAGACAGACGTAAGTGATATAGGTCGTAGATTTTCTACTGATGCTGGGCTTTTCTTTGGAATTGGAGAAATAACAGCCTCCTTCCATTGTTTGGGGACACGCCCCTCCTCCAAAGAGCAATTGAAAAGATGGGCAAGAATGTCACTTAATTCAACAGCAAACGTTTTGACGATTTTGGGGGAAATGTTATCCGGACCACAACTTTTCCTGGCATCAAGGCGTTTCAAAATTTCATAAACTTCATACGAATGAATATGCGGCGGTTTTGAAGGAGAAGGCAGGTAAGACGGCAACGATTCGAAATCAAGACATGGAAGTTGGTTCACAATGTCTGAAAAGTGGCGATTGATCGCAGCAGCGATCTCTTTGTCAGTTAGAGGTGAACTGCTGGGAACAGACACTGATACATTACGGCGGACATTAAGAATGTTTCGTATAGACATGTGCCATCTTGCTGGATTCTCCTTCTTTAAAACATGTATCTTATGAACATAATGTCTTTTCCTTGCCTTCGTACACAATCGGTTCACACGGTTCCTTAGCTTTCTATATAATATCATATTACGGGAATGAAAAGCTTGTTGTCTTCTCTTGATAAGAGATTTAATTTGAGGGGTAACCCATTCTTTGTCTGAATTGTGCTTAACAACAGATTTCATAGGAAAATGGAGGTCTATTCTCCTTTGAAGAGTTTGATAGAAAGTATTAACTTTACTCTGGATATCGTGGGCATCAAAAACTTCTGTCCACGGGTGTGACGAAATCCATTGTCCGAAAGAGCGGACCTCGGAATCTTTAAAAGGGCGAAATTGTGACCTAGTTTTAGTATTAATAGGTATATGATCATGGGGAGACCATATTACCGTATTATGATCACTCATTGCCAAAGGTTCCTCGATTCGAGGATCCTGATAAAAGGGCTTTAAATTTGTAATAATCAGATCAAGAATGGCTTCTCCCCTGGTGGGCTGTGTTACAAGCTGATTTAGCTGGGTTCCATGGACAATATTACTGATATCACATCTATTAAAATCCCCCAAAACACATATTCCCGCATTAGGGTATCTAGTATTAACCATATCAATGCTGTCTATGATGTGTTTGCCTAACATTTCCTGGTACGAAGACGCTGGAGGGTTATAAACTGCACAAATAGCAATATTAGAAATTGAGCGTGGCAGCCAAAAGGGCTTGACCAGTACCCACAGACACTCAAGTTCTATGGGTACTTCAATAAAATTTATGATTTCTGTAGGTATGGAATCTTTAACATATATAGCAACTCCTCCACCGCGGCCATCGGTACGACATCGAGAAAATAGGTTAAAGCCATTCACATGTGTACATTCTGGAGGATGCTCATAAGAAAACCAGGTTTCAGAAATGATGGCAATATCTACCTTATTGTCATTCAAAGAAACAGAAAGGTCTTCTAACTTATTTAAAAGGGATCGAGCATTACTAAGCAAGAAAGATGGCAGCCTTCTAGTCAAAGATGGTAAATTGTTGTCCTTAGTACTTAGTCCCACATTCTTTCGGCCATCCTCAGTAGTCTCGTCTGCTCCGCTGTCCGGAACTTCCACCTGCTGCTGGGAGCTCCCCGTCCGTGAAAATCCACCGTCGTTGCTGTTGGCGACCTCACGGCGTCGGAGTAGGACGTCCCGACACGAATCCTCTGTTGCTTCTCACCCCTGATAAAGCTGATCAAGTTCATCGCCAGCTGGATAGTTCCCCGATTGTTCAAGTGTACTCCATCAGTGCATAAGTAGTGAGGTCCAATGTTGCTGTTGTCAATAAAAGTCATACCATTAGAAGTACACAATCCAGCCAGCCCAAGATTGATCAAGTGTGTTCGTTCTGGATCGGTATCAGCTCGCGAGATGACGCCGGATACCGCGATGTTCCGTGCACCAGTCTCCCGGAGAGTTGTTGTCAGGTTGTGGGTTTTGTCAATAACCGCCTGAACTGAGTCTTGGTTATTGTTGGTACCAGCATGTATGATTACAGAATGTGGGTTCTCAGATGAAACAATTCTGCGGGCCGGGGCAACCAACTGTTCAATGCGTGCTCCGCGATGTGTGAAGCATTTCACATTTCTGCCCCTCGACATCCTGTTGGGCTTTAGATGTTTGATCATTGAGTCACCAATGATCACAGTTTTTTCTCCGGTGCTTTGGACTGATAGAATCTCTGCTGTTGTTGTTTCCTGTACAAGTCAATCTGGTTATCCTCTTCGATTATGCTCGAATCACATTCCTCTGAGGAGACCAGCTGTACATCATCAGGGCAATCAAGCACTGAGAACCGATTGGTGGTTCTGATCGTTTCATCCGCACAGGTGGGTTTGTTATGCCGCCGTGTTGATCGGCCCTCATTTACATGACACCATTGAGAGGGTTTGTTGACATCAGTACTCTCGTTTGAGGGTTTGTTTACACCAGTCCTCTCGTTTGATAAGACCTGGATGATTTGTAGTAGAGAGGCATTTTCATCCCGAAGCCTTTGAACTTCACGAGCCAGATCATCCTGTGCATTACAAGTCTCATTTTCTCTTACATGTACTTGACATTCCAGCTGCTTGATTCTGTCAACAAGACACTTCACCGTCTCAGGGAGCATTTTGCAGTGTTCGCATACATGTGCCTGTGGGTCAGATTCACAACAGCTCCGCTGATCCACACAGGAAACAAACATTGGCAGGAATCGGTAGGCTTACATTGTGATCGCGGTTATCATCCAGTGATTCGGATCCCTTCCGCGAAGTGCTGCTTTTAACCAGGGTCACACCGTCACTTTCGTAGCTTTGACTGGACGATCCATTATCTTGGTTAGGGCGAATGCAATCTTTCAAGTCTTTACTGACCTCTCCGGAATTACTGAAGTTAAACAACGCTATAATGTCTTTAATAAGAGTAAAGCGCTGAGTAGAGTTCTTGTTTCGTCTTACTAACCTGCCATCAGATAGGTCGTCAGGGCTGTGGGGAAGGCTCTCGATGCTGTCAAATAACTCCTGACGAACTTCCTTCAGAGATTCCAGGGTGGAGGGGGCATTGTTTGTTGCAATTTCAGCGATCCGATCAGCCTGCCATGCGGGATTGTTCTGGTAGGATTCATGGAACTTAATGCTGGCGGCTTCATCAAACCGAAGAAAACCTGCATACGGAATGAGAATGAAGGTCAATGTACGCACGATATCCAACTTCTCTTTTTGTCCAGGAAAATCAAACCTGTATTAGCGGTCACCTTTGCATAGCGGCCACGTGCCCATTTATAGTGGTCACTTTTTGTTGGTCCTTTAGATTTTTCCCATTGACACATTAAGAACTAGAGTTCCACGACCTCATACCTTCGCCAAATGATTTTAACCTTTATCACTGACGTATTAGGAGTGTTTCTCATCAATTATAAATCATACCAGTTGATTGTCTTGAAATAAAACGTCCAAAGTATGAGCTTAACAAATTATGAGCCTAACAAAGAAGGTTATGCTAATATTTATCATCAATTATGCAAATGAGTCCCTTATTAACATACTTTGATTCAACAATGTTAACATTAACATAACTTCCCGATGCCACAAAATAAGTATTAAATGTATGAAATTGCCGTCATTTGCCAGTGTGGAATAATACAAGTTACTCCTTAAGTATGCAAATTAGGCCCACATTTGCATATTTTCTATCTATTAACAGTCCTCTTTTCATCAGTTACAATTTGAATAGTCATATCATGGAACAAAGCGGATTTTTTAAGTTGCCTCGTTAATTATGCAAACTAGAATCTGATTTGCATAATTATCGTCCAGTCATAGTAAGCATCACACAAGCTATCCACATACCAAAAACCATAACCATCCATCAAGGCCATCTTGTTATAGTATTTTCTCATTAATTATGCAAATATTAAATGAGGTCTTCATTTGCATAGTTCATATCAATTGATATTTCTCTCTTCCTCAGTTACATATGTCACATGTTTCAGAGTCCTATCGGGGAATTTGGCTGATGTATAAACTTTCCTCATTGATTATGCAAATAAGGTACTGATTTGCATAAGAAGTATATAATCCTGTACATCATCACTCAAGCTATCTACTTACCAAAATCATTACTATCCATCAAGACCTTCTCGAGTTATTCCCTTTCAAAGTCAGACGCAAAGCCTGCTCCTGCAGTTCAAAAAAAGCCGTTAGGGGGCCCAAACCCGCACCACTTACTTTCTGTCCAACGATTTATGTACCACTCAAAAATCAGTTCCATAGCATGTCTAGAACACGAGATATAAAAAAAAGGAAGGTCCGCCCCAGTATCGAAAGAAGCCGCTAGGGGGCCCAAAATCTAATCGTTTGCACGTGTCATCAAAACCTACCAACATACCAAATATCAAAACAATCCATCCAGGCATTCTTGAGTTATGCTGGTCCACTACAGACAGACAAACAAACGCTACCCTCTGCGCTGCATAACCTTCTCGGCGAAGGTAATTAGGCTATAGCGGCCACCAAGAAGAACTGATTCGTTGAGATGAATTTTCCCCTGGGGAATAGGTCTTTCACATAAATTATGCCTTTGTTTAATCCACTGAGGGAAGAATAAAGTTTTACCTTGCGATCTTATAGTTTAATTACACCATATTATCTGTTCTAGTACTGGGGCCTGTTGCCATCTCTTTTCTCAACTTTGTGATAGGATAAAATGACTTGTTTTTAATATTTGGGTATATGGATGAAGTTTGGTCCATCACCTTCATTTTCAAAGTTCATCTGCAAAATAAGATTATTGGGACCAAAAGAACTAACATACAACAGGGGGAGTGTTTTCCATCTTGATCGTCTATCATCCACTATCAAGCTATATATCCAACGTGATGACTGCCTTTTTCTGGTAATCTAAGTTTAACATGTTGAATCCATCCATTTCAGTGGGTTGGCTCATGACATCTCTTTTGATTTTGTCCTTTTTGCCTTTCCAAAAAAACTTGAAAATTTCTCTTTTTATAGATGTAACAACCCGGGGAAGGGTAACAATCATTGTCATATTGTGTATTATCTGGGAAAGAGCAAAATACTTAATGATAGTGATTTTCCATACAGAGTTAGATTTCTACATCTCCAGACATGCAATGTGTTTTTCAGCCTTTCTATCTTTTTCTCCCAATTTAGAAGTTCACACTCATGGTGTAGGGAAGAAATAGATGCCTAAAGATTTTATGGGGCGTTTCGGCCAAGCTATATCTAGGTTCTTTTTTAAATATTTTTTTTTAAATTTATGCTAATAGCCTTAGCCTCAGCTTAGCAGCAGAGCTGAATGAATGTTCATTACACAGGGCGCTGACGAGTGGCGCTTAACTTTACATTTAAAGTTCTGTGAGTCCTTGATGTTCACAATGTCCTGCGGGAGGCTGTTCCACAGCTTTACTGTAGCAGGGATGAAAGTTCCTTTGTGCCCGGAGGAGGAGGACTTGACAGGTTCTAGGGCTGCACTGTGTTGGGATGTGGACAGGCGAGTTTCTCGGCGATGAACGTAGGACTCAGGTAGCAGGTTGTTCAGTAAAGTTGTTGCATTTTGGTAGTACATTCTGTGTAGCAGTGCGAGGGCTCCAACATTTCTCTGATGCTCTAGGGGCTGGATCTGAATGCTGTGCAGTGAGTCTTGTGATACCTGAGTAGAAATACCTGATCGCCGAAGTACAAGATCTGACTCCAGACACACCAGACAAGAAGGAAATCCCTGAACTGCCCTCGGAACTTAAATAACTTAAGTCTGATACAATTTCCTTAATTGTATAATACTATATACGCTATATTACAAATACTTTATCAATGACTATGGCTACCCCTGAAACAAACAAAAAACAAGGAATACAAACTTCAGGTAAGTACATCTTTGATAATGACAATTTGATTTTTGACCCTTTCTTATTAAATAACACAAAATATACAGATAACTGGGACCCTGACGTAAATCTTTTAAGAAACTCTACAGACAATTCGTGCCAGTATTTCTCAGAAAACTCGTTTTCCACTTTGTGCAATACACTACCCAAGAATACATTTTCAATTCTACATCTTAATATTAGAAGCCTCCCACGTAACCACGATCATTTCGTGCATTATTTGTCCACTCTTCGCTAGAGTTTTCCATCATTGGTCTCACCGAGACATGGCTACAAGATTCCACCTCACATCTGTATGATATACCTAATTACACTTCTATACATTGTTGTAGATCAACCAGAATGGGTGGGGGAGTGTCCATCTTATTACACGAGAGCATGCATTTCATAGAACGTAAAGATCTTGCTATACAAGCAGAAAATGGACAAATTGAATCAATGTTTATAGAAATCCCCGCATCTTCATTGACAACGGCAAAGAGCCTTATAATAGGCTGCATTTATCGGCCCCCAAATTCGGATATAAAAACATTCATAAGTGACCTTACCCTGACCTTAGATGCTAACGATAAAGAAGGCAAAAACTGTTACTTGATTGGCGATTTCAATCTTGATCTTCTAAAAAGTGAAAATCACTCATTAACTGCGGACTTCCTAAATACTTTGTATTCGTGTAGTTATTTTCCAACTATCACTAAACCGTCAAGAATAACAAAAACCTCAGCGACATTGATAGATAACATATTGACGAATTCTTTAACGAGCCCATGCACATCAGGTCTCCTTGTTACAGCTATATCTGATCATCTTCCAATATTCCACATTATAGAATATGTATGTAATAGAGACAAGAAAATTGAATATGGAAAACGCAAGTGCAGGAAATTCAATAGAAAAAATATTGATAGTTTTAAACATGTTTTATCCGAGGGAACTTGGGATTGTGTACAAAACAACACAAATGCAAATTCTGCTTATTGTGACTTCATGCAAATTTTTGATTCACACTTTGACACATGTTTCCCCCTATCGAACTCTACAGCAAAGCAAAATCTAGGCATCGACAAGCCTTGGTTTACTACAGGTCTCCGCAAGTCCTCTAAAATGAAAAATAGACTCTACAAGAAATATTTAAAAAATCCTACACCAACAAAACTGTATAGTTACAAATCGTACAGAAACAAATTCAACAGGCTGATTCGTAATTGCAAAAGGAAATATTACCAAGACCAATTTACAGCTGCATCCACTAACATACGAAAAACCTGGAAACTAATTAATGAAATGATGAACAGGAAAAAGGCAACTAATATTCTTCCGAATAAATTTATTGATGGGGAATTGGAGGTATCTGATCCAAAAGCCATAGTAGACAAATTTAATGATTTTTTTGTAAACATTGGCCCCTCTCTTGCAAAAGAAATTGATGAAACAGATATTTCTCCTGAGTCATACCTTTTAAATTCGTACCCACCTATAAGCTCTTTTGAAGAACCCACCGCAACGGAAATCCATGATATAATTATGAACTTAAAAAACGCAGCTCCTGGCCAAGACGAAATAAGCGCCTAGCTGTTAAAACAGATTGTTCCCGAAATTCTAGAGCCAATAACACATGTTTTTAAGACTTCTCTGAGAAACGGAGTAGTGCTAGCAGACCTAAAAATAGCCAAAGTTATACCATTGTACAAAGCCGGAGATCCGTGTGTTTTCACCAATTATCGTCCAATATCAATCTTACCGGCCTTCTCAAAAATCTTGGAAAAATTAGTTTATAAACGGATTGTGAATCACCTTGAAATCAATAATATATTATATGCGCATCAATATGGATTTCGAAAAAAATACTCGACATATATGGCACTCTTGCAACTTGTTGACAAAATCACCACATCCTTAGAAAATAACGAATACACGATAGGAATATTTCTTGACCTTTCCAAAGCATTCGATACAGTAGATCACAACATACTCCTCAACAAACTATTCACCTATGGATTTACCGACTCTGCCCTTCGTTGGCTAAAAGACTACTTAACTAACAGAAAACAGTTCGTCTCTAATAGAAATAATATTTCCTCCCAAAATGTCTTAACATGTGGCGTACCACAAGGATCCATTCGTGGTCCCCTCTTGTTTTTAATTTATGTTAACGATTTGGCATCAGTATCAAATAAATTATTTGCTCTGTTATTTGCAGATGATACAAACTTATTTATGTCCCACAAAAATTTTGACACGTTAGTAACATCTATGAATAATGAATTGTATAAGATAAATCAATGGTTCAAGGCAAATAAATTGTCCCTTAACGTAGAAAAAACTAATTTTATTATCTTTGTAGGAAGGAACAAGAAATACGATAAAGAAAAGGCTAGGATCTATATTAATGACAATGCTATCAATCAAGTAAGTCACACCCGTTTTTTAGGCATAATTATAGACAAGAAACTTTCATGGAAGAACCAAATTGATTTTGTTTGCAAAAAAATTTCCAAAAACATAAGCATCATTAGAAAAGTCAAATCTTTGCTGTCACGAAACATATTTATGGTTCTTTATTACAGTTTGATTTACCCTTATCTAACTTATTGCAACATAATTTGGGGTAGTACGTACACAACATCCATCAATCCTGTTTACCTCCTTCAAAAGCGCTTTGTACGAATAACAGCCAATGCGTCATTCACAGCACACACAGCAGCTCTGTTTCGTGATTCAAATGTTATGACTGTATTTGACATCAATAAATTTCAAATTGCCTTATTTGTCCATAAAATTGTCCATAATAGCTCCTACCTGAACAATACAAAGGTCTTTTAAATTTCAACTCAGATATCCATCACCACTATACGAGACAACATAATCTTTTAAGATCAATTATGACAAAAACTACTCAAAAACAACATACAATAATGTTTAGAGGCCCCACCGTATGGAACAATCTCAGCCAAATTCTACAGTCCTGCTCGTCTTTACCTAGTTTCAAAAAACTTTTAAAGATAGATGTCATAGAACATCCAAGTATTACTTTTCCTGATTTGTTTGTTTTCCTTGTTTTCCACTTTTCCTTTGGTATCTGATGACAAAATAATTCATATGATTGTTATTTTTGTATAATTTTGACCTATTTCTTTATAAATTGTTATTCATTATAATACTTATTATGTTTACAACTCAAAATTCACTTTGTAGTTCCTCTTCTTTTCATTTGTTTCATTAGGATTTATGTTACAATTCCAATTTCTTCTTTCGTTAGTTTTTCTTAGTTTCGATGATATATAATTTTGTAAAAAATCCCATTTGTGTAGTTTAGGGGAGGCCCCCGAAAAGCCGTATAGGCTTCTGGCCTCTCCTGCATGTATTCTTTGCTTTATTTATCTTTTTTTTTTATATTGTACATATGCGAAGAAACAATAAACAATAATAAACAAAAGTTAATAATCTTTGGTCGCCCTTCTCTGTATGGCGTCTAGCGAGCTAAGAGCTGTGGCGCAGGCTCCCATCCATACAGTTGCAGCATACTGCATTGAAGATCTAACCATGCTTTTGTAAATATTTGCTCTCTGTTTAGGACTTAGGTATGGGGAGACTCTTCTTAGTAGGCCTAGTCGTCTTCCAGCATCAGCAGACATTTTGTCTATGTGGTGAGACCATGTCAGGTTTCTTCTGATTGTAAGACCTAGTAGTTCAACTTCTTCCACGTGTCTTGATTGTCTTCATAAGTTCCGATCCATAGACCCTCACATTTTTTAACATTTAAATTAAGACTAGAAACACAAGATTGTGAATATGTATGAAGGCATTTTCCATAGATGTCACGTCAGACACAAATAAAGTGGTGTCATCGGCCACCTGTGAGATTTTTATTTCAACAGTATCTTCAGAGTTGGTTTTGACTTTTATTCCAGCTTTGTCCTGTGCATCTCTAATGTTCACTTCCATAACTTCTACAGCTAGGATAAAGAGAAGTACAGATATAGGACATCCTTGGCGGATACTAGTACCTTTGTTAAGGTGGAAGCTTTCAGACATCCAACCTTGATTAATAATATTACTACTAATGTCGCTGTACATACATTGCATGGCGTGAATGAAATGGGGACCAAAATAAAAAATTTCAAGCGCTTTCCACATTGTATGAGAGAGGGCAGGACATGACATGTCAAGCACCTACGGAAAGCTGATAGACATCCACACATGTTTACATGTTGATTATGGTTGTCATGGAAGGAGATGATCGAGCCTGTTAACATGTATCAAGGTGTTACTAATCCGTTCCATATTGTTCCTTTCAGCTCTGGCTGACAACAAAGACAACAGTCATCAGAAAGAGTCAAAGTTGGACGGCAGTAACAGTAGCTTTCAAATGCTGTGTATCACCTAACCAACACTACTGGGGATCGATCTAGTCAGTCCAGTGGGAACTTTCTGCCCTCAACAGTGAATGTTTTCACTTCGAAGCTGCCATTTTCTTTGTTGAACACCATCTTCTGAAACTCTTTAGGCACAATCATTTCGCCTATTGGAATGTCCCCATTTTCGATCATTACTTCCAGACTTTTCCTCATCTCTTTTGCTGGTCGGGGGGTAGGCATTGTGACATTCATTTGTGTTAGGAATCCGTTTCGCTCTTCTCCTCGGTCTGACATTCCAGCTGTTCTGAATCTCTGGATATCAACCGCCTCTTGAATGAGCCAGTCTCCGTCGGATCATTTGACCCCATTCTTTGCTGGTTTACCCTTTTTGCTGTGTATACCTTTGTCCAGAGCATAGGCCCTCCAGATCACTTCTTTTACATCTGGCCATGATGTCACTTCTTGTCGTATTGCCTCCCAATTCCAGGTACCCCACTTTGTTGATTTCCCCAACCTGCGCTTCTTGCGGCATCTTCCTTCATCCTCCTTAGCCACTCGTTCTCTTGTCCTCTTCTTTGCACTTTCTCTTGTTTCAAAGCCCATCGCCAGCCTCCGCTCGTCATATTTTGAATCTGACTCTCTTGTGCCCTGATGAACTATGACATCAATGTTGTCCTCCTGCCACTGCTGTCCTTTTACTGTAGTAGCCACTTTTCTGTCATGTCTGATTGGGGTTTGTCGACCAAAGGCTTTCTGAACTTCAGGGACATGCACTAAGGCACTTGCTAGTGATGTTCCGTATCTTGTTTGAAATGTTATTTTGCCATGTCCATACCACTGGCGACCTGCTTCCTTGAAGTCCTGTTCTTTGTGATTCAGTTTTTCATTGAGGAGAGGATTTACTTTGAAAAATGTTCTTGTTGTTAAGTCCTTGCTTACGAGCGTATTGAAGGTCTCTGCCAGGGCACGATACTTTACGAAACAACCCTTACATTGCACTTTCCGCCCATTTATCTCTGATTGAAGCTGATGAGTTTCTTTTTTCTGCTCGTGATAGCTGTCTCCACGTCTCGGGAGAGAACTTGGTAAGGTAAGTATTCATGTCATCTTCGGACGGTGAGCGCTTGAATTTGGCCCACTGTATGAATGCATTGTCAATTTTGTCAGTAGATCTGTTGAAGCTTTTGTATTCTATCCCAAAGTCTTTGTGTCCTTGAAACTGGGCATTGAATACTGAAAAGCGGCTCTTCTTGTCTGGAATGATTTCTGTACCGTCCTCCTTCGTAGGAAACTGGGATTTGTATATTGCAACACGAGCAAAGTTGCACGAAATCACAGTAACCATTATGATGAAAAGTGACCACATTGAACACCTGAAAATTAAGGGATACAATGTTTTACACAACAGCCATTTAGAGTACACTGCATGCAATTTATAATTCTATAAGACTATATAATCAAATCAACATGACATAACTGATAATTGTTGGATACTTAAGGTTAATATGGGTTGTCGGAAAAAGATGCCTAGAATGAATAAAAAGGTGGTCTGGCCAACACATGCATGGCCAAGCTGCTTGACATCAGCCTAAGTATGTAACTCACAATTGTTTTACAATCAGTCCTTTCAAATGCTTCTGGTTGAGGACATTGTTTATCTGAATGCAAAACAATTTTTGGCATTTCTAGCTTTCAAACATGACTGCATGCTCTTCACTGCAATTATTGTTATGAATTGACCCATACAAAAGTACAATCTATCACATCTCTTCAAAAAGATAATCAAAACCTTCAAAAGCTGTACGCATTATAAAAAAAATTTATTTGATTCGTGCATGCATGTAAATAAGTTAGATTGTTGCTATATTTCTAATTTTTTCCAATAGTTCTAATCCAATAAAGCAAGTCTGGCGGTTTCAGGGAGAGAATGGAGAATACTGGAGTACATTACAGGACTGTGACACTTACTTAATTATATCGGGATGTACCACATTTAACATCTGTAGCTGGAATGTGTTACCAAACTGCAAAAATTGTTTCGGTACGTACAGGTTCAAAATGCTGGATCTTGATGTACTGGGTACTGTACATATAGTATGTAAATGTACACTAAGTGTATACTCATTTGTGACTAGACCCATAAATCCTATCACAAAGCTAAGAACTTAGCACTGGAAAAGAGTAAAACTGTGTCACGTTGAACTATTTTGATTGAAGATCCTAACAGTAGAAACACTAGCAAGGCCACCACCATTGCGGTGTAGTTGGGACTTAAAGTCCAGAAGGTGGGGGGAGGGGTATATTCCAATAGATGATAATTTAAGTAAGTTAAAAATAACATACAAAACTAGCATACATTCCCAGCGAAGGTAATAACATAAATAGAACACTGTCAATAGATTACATAATATATCTTTCATGCTGACATATAATGTCGTGCATAATCTAAATCCGTCTGACAGACAACAGAGTCACAATGGTGAAAACAGTCTTTTCCCCTGTGGATTTTTAATAAGCACAGCGACAAAAATTCTTGTCAGAGGTAAGAAAGAGCAGCTGAGAATGGTTAAAAGCTAGCGTACCATAGAAAACATATGTGTTTCCTGCCATAATGATACCTATCCCAATGTTCCGTAAGCCATCTTACTTCAGCTACTGTGTGTTGTACCATTTTCTCGCCTGAGCCATTATCATAAAAAACACAGAAATTTTCAACATTTTGACAATCAATCCAGGCCTTGCTTCAGCTGGGGGGTCAGTCATTGGATTGCCTTTCCTTTCTTTGTTCTTAAATTATTTTATATACATATACTAGAAGAAGAAGAATCAGTCCTACAGTTTTCTAAGGATACCGATTTCGGCATCTTTGTTTTTATTGTGGTTGCCCCATTGTTTCTTTCAAAAGCAAAGCACCCAAATGCATGGACTGGGCCATAGTCCTCTATTCATTGTTTGAGATGGAGGTGGAGATGCAAATTCACTGTTCACCACTTCTTGCCAATTTTTCCTCCAGGTTGCCTCCATTTGTGATAATTTATTCACTATATCTCTAACTGCACGCGGCAGGAATGAAACCTCAGTTACGGTAATTAGTCCTGCCAACAGGCTGTACTAACTGCTGGTTATGGCCCGTCTCTTTCGTGATGTGGCAGACTGGAGTTTGTCCCTGAGACCATCTGTGCAGACAACGTTGTGCTAAATCCTCTACAACATAACGAGTCGAGCTGTTTTATGTCGGTCTTGAAGGCTAGGCCATTTAAGGTCTACTTGCATTTCTCTGGGACTTGATGCATGCCTGTAACGTCTCATGGTGAACCGTGCTACCCTGCGCTACCCTGCGCTGAGCCGCTGTCGATGTCTTGTTGGGCACGGGGGTCGCATACTGTAGTATGGAATGTACATACTAGGCTTTGTGTTTGCTTACTTGTTTTGTAGGTCATCTCTTTGATACGTCTGGAGCTGATCTTTAGATTCCTCTTTAAAAAGTCCAAGATCTTATTGGCGTTGTTGCACAGGTGTTAATGTACTCTTTCTAGGTGAGGCGTTTCGTGCTGGTAACGCCTAAGTACTTGGCGCTCGGACTACCGTGTCTAAAGTATGACCGTGAAGCTGGTAGTCGCACTGAAAGGCACAGGCAGTGTCTGTCACTTACCAGGATGAAATTTGATGTCCCACCTCTTCTCCCATTCAGCAAGTTGATTAAGGTCTTCTTGTAGGAGGTTCTGATCTTTTGGAGAGGTGATTGTGTTGTACGCTGCGATGTCATCAGCAAATAGGCGTGGCGATGAGGTCGTGTCGGATGGCAGGTCGTTTGTGTATATCAGGAATATGGCTTCTTTTCGTACTGGGTCCCGGACAAATATGGTTATGGGATGGCTGCACACAGACGACCCATTGCAAAAAGACGCCATTCCCAAAGGTGTATTATAAGCCAAAATAAACCAAGGGAGCCTACTATGGAGGCTAAACCGACGCCTAAAGGTAGAGTTTTGCACTCGAAACTTTAGGCGTGGTACATGGAGGCGTGGTCATTTCCTGGGTTGTCGTCGCACTTCGTTTGAAAGGTGCCTCAAGGAAAATGTTGTAGCATACTAAGTTTCCTAACAACAACACAAAGGCACCATGTTCAAAAGCAGTTCTTTAAGTACCCTACTAGTATATCAATTCCATTGGAGCTTCAAATTGTATGCATGCTTAACAACTTAAAATGATGATTTTTGCAAGCATTCCATTTACAAAATAATCAATATTTATACAACACGCAGGCTACAGGCATACTAGTATTTTGGAACTTAAAGACAGGTACACTTTGCGTCACATATTAAATCTATCACACTCACTTCAGACATTAGATTGCTTTTCTCCCTGTCAGTGATGAGCACTTCAATATATACCAGAAATGTGAACATGGCGTTGCTGCTTAATATATAACTTGAACCTTTTCACAACGCAAGCTAATCTTTTACAGGGTTAATAGGAGAGTGTACCATATGCATGATTTAAGATCCAGCTTGCAAAGTGGTTTGAATTGGATTCTTTGTATTTCAGAGTTCCCCCTCCCCACTGTTAGCACTATAACAATGTAATGCATACCTGTGGTTGACTGAGTCTTTGCTGTTTATCCCGTCTACGATTTCTTTAATGATGGCCCTTCTAGCATCCTGTCCTGATCCTGCATTGTGCCACATGCAGGGGTGTTTCTGGACACCTGTATCAAGAAATCCCTACACAAAAACGAGACATGACTTATTCGGTTAGATGCCAGAGGTACACTGAAGACAACTTTCGCAACACTGTCAGTTCCTAGTATAGTTTTTTCTTATTTTCTTTTGGTCCATTGCACCTTGTTCTTAGAGAAATATAAAGGGTGGCTAATAATTTTGTTTTTGTGAAAACTGTGCGCATTCACCTGTAAGTCTTTGGCGCCACGACGTCCTTCCTTTGGCCACCGCGAAGACGTTTGACTAGGTTAGACAGTGATGTGTTTCCGCTGCTAGACACCTCCATTTCCATCTCCCTGTACTCATGCAGGGAAATGGCCTTGCCAACTCCTGCAAAGCGTCGCAGTGCTACCCTTGTTTGATCATGTTTGATCACCACACGTTGCTGGTGTCTGCTTCCACTGTTGATGACAGGAGGCTAGGGAAATATCAAGGCAATGTGTGAGTTAATTTCAGTCTTCTTCCTGATATATTGTTTAAGAAACAAGTGTACATTTGGAATGTTGAAAGATATAATGAGTAACAATAAACTTCATAATCTTTAGAATTGCAAAATTGAAGACTTTTTCAACTAAGGGTAAAAATACTAACATCTGAATGCGGGACGTCAACCTGCAGCTCTGGTATCAGGTTCTTCCTGAAACCCATTGTGATGCAATCCGTGATAAGGACTTCAGGTTGTGTTAGGCATGTGGGGCACTGGAAATATGTCGTCCAGTCGATGTTGAGTAGTCGTTCAAAAGAATTGTATGCATAGAGGAAGGTGTTGTAGCTAGTAAGTTGTGTTTGGGACGGTTTGTTTTCGCACTGACATGCTCTGTGGAAGCCTCTGAGGGGTGTCCGGTTCTCTACAATGAAATTCGTGTACTTTATTAGCATGTTGTAGGCGTACATCGCTTTGTTTGAAAAATTGAACACGAGATCTTCCTGGCCATCGTATGGCAGTTTGTAGTTACAGATGCCAGTGGTTGGCCTGAAGTAAACAACCCTCTCACGTGTCTCCTTTGTTATTGGGTTGACGTAGGCGAGCAGAGCACTTTCAGCATCGTGTATGGTGACACCGCGGTGTGTCACACCCAGCCTTCCTTGACAGGATCTCCTGTGTCCCATGGATTTCCATGCTTGCATGTAGCATCCCATAAGGAGGGCACACGATGCTCGGGATATTGGGCCAGGCTAGATTTTAGTTTGTATTCAGCTCTATCATCTCATCTGGCCATGTTGGGTAAGGGATGGGACGTCATAAGTCATTTAAAAAATTGTCAAGCTGACAGTCCGGCGAGAATGACCGGCTGACGTATGAAGTGTGCGGGCCGGGATGGACCGGCAAGTACACCTATGGCTCTGTAAGTCTTTCCCGTATTTTTTTGCCAAGTGAACGAAAACCGGTCGAAGTACTGAATATCTCACCGCCCACGATTCGGTACGCTACGTTAGTTTCATACGCGTATGAATTTCATTCGCGTATGAAAGCGACGTATGAAATGTCGATTTTTGACCCTGAGTGCTACCTGGATGAGGCCAGCATTGGCTTGTTAGTTTACCTGGGAATTGATTGTAGCGATATTGAATGATTGCCTGTACTCGTCCATGCGATACCCCAGGGAACAGCCTGTGTGTCCTTTCCAGTGAAAGCTGTCTACAAGGAAGAGAGTATTACGATAAAGTGCCTATTGATGCAGCTTACATGCATTGTCGTACACTATGACCCGTGGTGCTGTGGTGAACCTCATGCGGAAGATTTCGAACGGGTGTCCGGGCGACTCACAGCTTGTCATACATTCGAAACCATAGCAAATGCCATGCCTGCCAAAGAATGTAAAAATCCCTGGTGTCAATGAAGGATGGCCTTAAAATTATTTCCGACAGCTCCCTTGACTGGTACTGGGGGCTTCGTGTCAGCAGTGTATTCTGGTAGGCTGATCTTTTGACTCAGTATCTGGAGGTGCGGAATAGGCTGTTATGGAGCAGCTTCCTTATAGTTATGTCGTCTTGGATGTCCCCGCCCTTTGAAATATCTCGCAGGCCCCTGAACAGCACATGTATGGATATTTTTGCAGACTTGAACTTAAAGAAGCATCTGCACAGCCTACAGTAGCCTCTCCTCTTGCCAGCTTCAAGACCAATACTTCCGCGGCCGTGTCGCTCGCGGTTTGTAGCATGCCATTAATGGGGATGGTCTTGGCAAGTTCGGACAAAAGTCTTTTGTAGGGTGAGGGGCACGCGCGGCTGCCTCCATCGGACTTCAGGCGTCGCAGAACAGTTGACAACTCAGTTTAAGGAGGGTGACAAGGCCTTTGAACTCCCCGTCAGTCAATCCGTTTTCGCTGCCGGCCTTCTGTCCTCGCCTCTACCCGCTGGCAGCAGGTCCCTGGCTTGTTCTGTCCTGATAAAGACGCGATCGGCGTGCTTGGACACGACTACACGTTGTGTTCCCTCTGAGCGCTCTTCTCGGGTATCTCCGTCGTTGCCAGGAAATCCCGCCTGAAACCTATCGCTGTTCCATCGCAGATAACGACCGATTGTTCCGGACCAAGGACAGCAGAAGATCTGAAATAAACAAGTGAAACATTTATATCGAATTTGACATGTATGCGGTGTGTTTTTTATCACTAACTACAAGCATCTCGGTAAGCAAATGATAGTTAAAGGGGGCTCTTTATTTTACTTCGGACCTGTTTTATGCATGAATGCAGTGAAAACCCTGTTACAGATATACGTAGCCTGCTTTACACGTGCCATTTTTGTCCTGACAGTGATAGAGGTGGGTGTTTGAAAAAAGAACGCGGTCTTCTATGCGTAGGACGTATAATTTCGCAAACCACTATTGGAAAAACTCCAAAGCAGATGGTGTTAAAAAGTCTTCGGTTGATCTTGAAAAGTACTTTTGCAATGTGTTCCTGGATACCAGTTTGCCAATCTTGAACATTAGAAACAGTTACCCCTCTTTCCTTTTGGCCAAAAAATCTCTTTTTTTCCCTGAAATTCATTCCAATTGAAAGCAGGGGTTGTGCTTTGAATTTTTGACATCTTTTAGGCGTTCTTGCCAGGCTTCCTTTTCTGTTGGGGTTTCTTTTTGTACGTCACCCCAAAATGAGACCCTGGCAAAATAGAAAACCTGCCAAGGGAAAAACGAATATAAGGCATAAAAACAAGCCCTACCTCTATTTGGATAGCATGCGTAGATGTGTATTGCCTACTTTATCTGTTTTGTCTTCTAGCAGCCTCCAATGCACAACTGCTTCATACATTTTTCAAACCAATATCTATCTGGTCCCATCATGCAAAAGAAATGTCACATTTGCATTTATCTGCCCAAGTGACAAAGGAGGACTTATCTAGAGGTCAATAATATTGATGATATTATCGAAATCTATAAACTCGAGATAGCCAGTCAATTTGTCCTCACATGTTTGAGGCATCAGGCTATTGTGCAAAACGATGAGGGCGTTACTTATTGCATTTAGGACAAGCATCTACCAAAAGAATGCTAAAGGCAGGCAACGTTTCAACCACAAAAAATTATTTAATAGATAATTTTCTCTGCAACAAAACAATGAATAAAACAAAACATGAACCGTAATTAATGTACACTAATGATAAGTATGACGGGTGCTCATAAAACATATCTTAAAACTACTCTCCTTAACAAAAATTACAAATCTCTTCAAAAATCTGCAAAAAAAATTTCAAAAAGTTCCCAGACCTTCTAAATCAAACTTGGTATACAGCAAAAAGTCAGAAAGCAAGAAAATAAACAATCCAAGAAAAAAATTGACCCTACTATTAGATTATACTACACACAAAAACAGACAAAAGATACAAATAATTTCATTACCCATTAAAAATCTACTAAAAGTCTGGGGGGGAAATAATGAACTTCCCAGACATGGACTAAATAAGGCCATGTTGATTTAATTCTACGAATGACATCCTTTCTGGACTTCAAAACTGATGCGAGTGTGCGTTAAAAAAGGTTGGGCCAAAAAAATTTGACATTCATCATGAAATCTACATGGTCAGGAAGACTGAACAAAACTAAATAGATTCTTCACTTTGTTATAAGAAAACAAATTTTTGCACAGGGATCCATATAATCAAAATACTTCTTTAAAAGATAGCTGGCACAACACCAAAAATGCCTTTAGAAAATCATAAGTAGCCTAGATGAGTCCTTGGGAGGTGTGGTGGATGGTTGAGGTGCTGATGCAGGGGCGTGTCTGGTTGGAATGGAACCGAAAATGAGCTAGAAAAACTGGAGGGCGACATCAATACAAAGACTGGAAGCCTGGGGCTCCTGGTCCATCTCCTTATGAAGGAGCACCTTCTCCCATCCTCTGACTTCCCCCTCCTTCATGATGACCTGTGCTGCCAAGCGTTTAATCACGTTCTTGTAGGTCACCTTCCTGTAATATCATAGAGCATCACTGTTGATGAATTGGTCTGGGGTTACGTTGGTTCAAGCATCTACATCCTTTTTGCCCTACAGAATTCGCAGAGGGCACCACATATAATCTATTAGCATTACTTTCCAGATAAACCAGCTAGGCATGCATAGCAAAATTGTACTGAATCGCAATTGTGATTTGACATTGATCTAAAATGTGAGGGTGGAATGTGATTTGCCATTAATAGACGGATAAAGAAATGTTACAGGGGGGAAACAATTCACATCTTTGTGATTCATATTTTCTATCTGTTAACATTTGAATGTATATGAATATAGTTATAGTAGTTTGACAAGCTTTGGATTAAGACATATATGGGATACATATCAAGTGATAACATAAGAAGTTTTGAGTTTGGGCTGCAGAAGTTTGGAATTGTCTACTGAATTTATACTAGACAACCCTGTATGTATTAATCCAACAGAGGCCTGGCTTTATAGAATGATACCTCTATTGCATAACATACCTGACAGTAACAAATACCATGTCCCTTGCCCTCTGTTCGGGCTAAACTCATTTGTGAAAAATCATAAAGAAAAACGTTTACGAGAACCTACCGCCCGGCCCAAACGTCTTTTGGGAAAATTCGTATCGTTTGCGGGAACCTACCGCCCGGTCCAAACTCATACGTGAAAATCAGTTTCGTAAGTAGGAAAATAAACGAGCCGGGTCAAAACAGAACAATCTCGTTTGCGGTGAACGAAAAAATGCCCGGTCCGAAATTTTCCGGTAAATCAAAAAGCCAAAATGTTTGCGGGAACCCAACACTTACCCGGACCAAAACGAGCTTTTCGGGGACCAGAGGAAACCCTTTGTGCAGTAACCCGAGCCCTTAAGCTTCGGTTCAAACTCGCATGTAAGTTTTAACAGGGGCGAGTCTGCGGGAACGTAACAACGAGGGAGCCACGAGGGCTCTAGATATCACAAGGAGCCTTACGAAACATGTCTAAAATCGACGGGGAAGGCAAAAATGGGGGGGGGGGGGCACCAACCTCAAATTCCTCATCATCACTCTCGGTGTCCGACGGACTGAGGTCCGGCTGCGGCTTTCTTGTCTTCTTCTCGGGTGGGGGGTTTGGTGGGTCGGTGTCGGAGCTTTTCGAGCTCCCTGCCAGCGCGCGTCTCTTGATGTTGGGTTTGGGCGAAGGGTCACCGGCGATGAGATCTGCGGCTACCTGGGCTGCTACCTTGTTCGCTTCCGGTTGGCGAGCCCATAAACACCCCAGGTGTTTCCGGCAATCCCTGTTTGTCGGTAGGACAAACTGGGTCCACTCATGGTCTGGTGTGTTGAAACTAGGGCTCCTTAAAGTCCTTCTCGAGTCGTCCACCTTCCACGTCAATGTTCTAAGAGAGCCACTCATATTGACGGACCTCTCTTCATGCATGGCCTGCGGAAATTTAAAAGAACAGATGTCAAGTTATAACCATGTTTTGAATACAGCTGAATGCAAAGTCTTTTCCATTGCACCAAATTAGATTAATGACCTCGACCATAGGCATGTCAGGCCATATCCAATTGCTGAAAATGTAGCGTCCTCACCCCCTATAGCGTCCGTACCCCCATCTATTGCATCCGCACCCCCATCTGTAGCGACCTTACCCCCATCTGTAGCGCCCGTACCCCCATTTATGTTTTGATACTGTTGAAAATGCTACCAAATTGCTGAAATATATAGATCATTTCTTGCATAGACCAAGAAGTAAATCATAATGCAACAATAATAATAATAATAATTCAATGTTTTATTCAATAAAAGAAAGCCGTCGCAGCACTCAGCCGAGCACTGAATTGTGGTTTCTGTACATTTTCGCTTTCATTTACACATATATTTACATAAGTTATATTGCACTTAACACATTGCACGTACACCGATTAGAGTAAAAAAGAACAATATTGCAATTACTGCACGTCTACTGGTACGCAAGAGTCACTGTCTGTGAGAATCAGGTTGCAGTTTCGGAACTGTTCAACTGTCTAGTCATGTAGGGGATTGCACTTTTTGCAAAGCGGTCAGTTCTTGTTCTAACATTGTCAAGTTGGCTGCTCGACCGCGTTGAGCGCCCGCTGATATCACCCCGGCGCTGTGGGAACCACTGACGGAAGTCTGCAGACTGCATGAGCTCATTGGCGAATGCCAGTCACAGGTGGTCTCGCCGTGTCTCTAGGGTGTCGAGGCCGAGAAGGAGGCAAGAGTCTATTTAGTTGGTGTATCTGTGGCCAAGGATGGTTCTGACGGCTCGGCGTTGGACTTTCTCCAGTTGTTTGCGCTGTGCTTGCGTGAGTCCTGGGTGCCACACTGGCGCCGCGTATTCACACACAGGTCGAATGTAACATGTATAGATTGTTAACAGATCTTCTGCAGTCATACCGACTGACTTCTACTTTCGAAGAAAGAACAATCTTGTGCTGCCTTTCTTCGCCATGTACTCTACTTTTGTGTTCCATTTAAGGTCCGCTTGCAGATACAGGCCAAGTATCTTCGCTACCTTAACTTCTTGAAGGGAATGACCGTCTATTTTGAGTGTTTGTGTCGGTGGCGCAACTTTTGAAAAGTGAAGGTACATTACCTTACACTTTTTTGGGTAAAGTTGCATGTGGTGTGACATTGACCAGGTGCTTAGTTCGTCGAGGTCGTGTTGGATCGATGTTGTTTCACTTGCCTTACGACTCTCGACCAAATTAAGGTCGTCTACAACTTTCCAACTTCGTGATTTGGTAATTGCTGCAGCGCTGTTTATCAGGGCGATGAATATTATGGGGCCGAGCATAGTCCCTTGTGGGAGCCCGCATGATTTCTCCTTCCAGTCCGAAACTGAATCCTTGTAACGTACCCTCTGGCTCCTGCGTGATAGGAAACTGATGATCCATCTGGCCATTGCGGGTCGTAAGCCGAGGTCAAGTAGACTAGACACCGCAATCAGGTGGTCCACCCTATCGAACGCTTTAGTGAAGTCAGTAAGTATAAGAGTACTAACAGTGTTGGGTTGATCCGATGTTCTGGCGAGCTGGTGGACAATATCTACGAGGCAATGAGTCGTCGATCTCCCAGCCATGCAACAAAACTGGGATTTGTCGATCCTAGGCTTGATATCATGAAGGGTCCAAGCAGACACAAAGCTTTCAGACACCTTCGCAAGGATCGGGGTCAGAGACACCGGGCGGAGTTCGTTCAGGTCTGGCGGGTTGGTCTTCGGAAGTGGGACGACGTTTGCTTGTCTCCACTGAGTCGGAACATATCCTTCAGCAATTGAGGCATTCAGTATGGAAGACATAGGCAAACTCAGTTCGTATACGAACTCCTTTATTATTCTGCCTGAGACGCCGTCTGGGCCTGCAGCTTTGCGTGATTTGATGTTCTTCAGCTTAGCGTACATTTCCCACGGCATAACTTCCGGCACGTTTTGTGCTGGGAGGAACGCCGGAAGCAGGTTTGGGTCGAGCGGCGGTAGGGAAGTAGTATCTGGCAGAAAACATTGTTGACTGCGTTTGCTACTGCCTTGTGATCTGAGGGGTTGATGTCTTCCACATTCAGTGTTAGTCCTTTGTTCTGAGTGTTAAGCATAGCCTTCACATTTTGGTGCCATCTGGCCGGGTTGTTCTTCTTTTTGGCTTGCACTTTATCTTTATAAAATGCTTTTTTTGCTTTCCTGATCTTTTTCTGGATTTTGTTACGTAGTTCACGCCAAGTTTTCTCACTTCCCCTATGGAAGGCTTCTTGTCGCTGGTGTACAAGATCTTTCACCTCCGGGGTGATCCAGGGTTTGTCTGTAGTGTGCATAGTGATTGTTTTGGTCGGGAAATAGTCATCTATTTTGTTGAGAATGGTTACGCGTTAGTTTTCGACTAACAAAGAGGTTTCAGCCGTATCTTCAAACTGCTCCAGTTCAGGATCCAGTCTGTCCATCCTGAATACAGTTTCCTCCTCTGTTTCATCATTGTTGTCATCGAGACAGTCAGCTTCTACTGTTAACGTAATTTCGTCTTCTGCAATGCTCTCTTCAGGTTGTTGGATGTAGATGAAATTCTGTGCAATGAAGGTGTATCATATCCAGAAAGGGGGTGTTCACTTTCTTGGACAAGCTTTGTCCTGCATAAATCCAAATCTTGCTCACTGGCAGGGGCACACCTTCCTGGAGACATCTCTCCCTTGACTGTTTGAGATGCTGGCATTCTTCTTTGATGGATGTGGAGCGGAAGTGATGTGGAGTAGAGGGTTGAGAAGGTGGGTCTTGTGAAGATGCATCATGGAACACTGCTTCTTCTTCTTCAATGTGCCAGTGTTTGCCACACCCCTGCAGCATGAAATCACTGACTCGATTAATTGTGTGTCCCGTAGGTATATTTTCTTAACAGGGCCACTGGAATCCTGGCTCTTGGATGGGTGAGAAGTTATGTTGTTTGAGAGATCTTGTTGTTTTGCTGTTCCTGCATTCTTGTTGTGAAAGTAAGATCTGACCATGATGAAGTGATTCGGGTTTGCGAAGCTAGCAGCGGTTCGCTTGAATGTGCCGCATTGTCTTTCTTCATTTTCAGCTAGAAGGGAACTGATCGGAGCAATTCTGTGTATGACTGGTGTGTGATCTCGTAAGGAGTGGATGTAACTGCCCCAGAGCTTTCTCTTCGTGATGGATTTTAGATTTCCAATGAAAACTTCTTTCATCATGAGGTGGTGCAGGAACATTGTACTCTGCATTCGGAAGATGGTTGTCATGATGGGTTCTTCTGCTGCGGCATAAATCAGCCTTTGAGTTTCTGCAAGGCTGTGTAGTAGCTTCATGACGTTCTCTTCTGCTTGGCCTTGTTGCCCCAGCTCCTGTATCAGTATTAATAGAAAGTAGCGCATGTCAGATGCCCGTACTGTGTCTTTGTTTCGAAGAGTTGCCCTCCTCACTGTTTCTATTCTTTCAGCTACTGCTTTTGGCACGTGGTGTTGAAGCTCTTCTGTTATGTTCTTGGTGTGGTTATTTAGATCATGCATACCTTCGCATGCGGGGGCTTCCAGATGCTCTAAGTTCAGTTCTGTGATGTCTTGTGTGGGGTTAGGTTGAAGGAGGGTTGGCATTCTCTTGATTCTACGTAGCATCGTCCTTGTCTCTTCCTGGAGATCTTTCTTCGTCAGGTTGTCCACAGTCTCATATGGTACTGCCCCTCTGTAGGTGAGTTCATCTTTCATTTCTTCCTAGGTCATCCGACTAAAGGGGTCTGGCAGTGATGTTGCTTTCAAGGAAGTGATGGGCCCTTCTAAAATGAATTGTTGGCCTGTCTTAAATTGTTTTGGCAGGGTTTTCTACATGGGTGGATGCCCAGAAGCTGTCCACGATTCTGATGTCTGCAGGGCATACGCAAGGGCTGTAACCTCCTCTCTGCTGGCCCAGCTCAAACTGTCGAGAGGGGTTATCTCCTTTGAAGAACCGGAGTACATCTTTGATCTCTCTACCATCTGGTGTTTTCATCGGGAGGGCAAGAGATGGTAGGTCGTCTCTTCTTGTCTCGGCGTACAGGAGTTGATCAGCATCTGAGCTGTTGCTTCTTGCAATCATGTATAAGTGTGGTTGTTCAACTGCAGACTGCACCGCGAGCTTTAAGTTGTAGTTCTCGTGATATTCGCGGGTTTTGAGATGGATGGCTTTGTCATACGCGGTGGAGACGAGGTACAGGATGTAGCCATGGTTTGCAAGAGTTGCACCATCCTCCCAATATGCTAGATTTCTGGTTATTTCCCTGGTTTTGAGGCGTTGTCTCATTGACTCTTCTGTTTCCCCTTCATGAAACTCTCCTAGTTCCATCAGTCGCTGCTGTAACTCCTCTTTTGTCATGTTATCGTGGTTTGTGGGATCTCTCATGGATGGCAATTCACTTCGTAGCATGTGCTCCCTCAGCTGATGAAGTGGTATTTTTCCCCCTTCAGTGGTGACGATCTTGGTTTCTATTCTGTTGTGGTCTTTATTGAGGTAGTACTTTTTATAGGTCTTGGGAACTACAAATTCACCAATAGGAATTTCCCCATTTTTGATCATTTGGGACGTCAACAGCTCTTTGCTCATTGCTTCCTCTGTGCGCTTCTTTGGAAGTGTCAGATCTGGACCCTGGCGAACTCTTTGTCTGGCTCTGCGCACACGCCCTGCTGGTGATTGCTGTTGAAATCTGTCGGTGTCGATGTCTTCTTTTTGCAGCCACAGTTTGAATAACTGTCCAGCATTCGAAAGTGGTTTCCCATCAGGCCCTTTGATGTCATATTTTTGTGTCAGCTGACTCCAGTTAACTGCTGCACAATCTTCAAGACTGTTTACTTCCTCCTTGAGTACATCTCTGTCAAAGATTTCCCCAATTATCAAAGTTGCCTAGTCTTTTTTTTTTACATTTCCTTTGTTCTGTTTCATCTTGACGTTTTCTTTGCTCGCGTTTCTGCCTCGGCCCTTGTCTCGAAGTCTTCTGCAAGTTTTCTGTTCTTTCTTTCACGGAGAGACTCAGTGTTTTCGTAGGCAACCTCTGCATTTTTGTTGTTTTGTCACTCAAAGCGTTATTTCGTTTCTTGGCCTTTTCATTATTTTGATGTTCACCTCAACTTATTGCACTTGAGCAAGGACTTGGGTCAGTTGTAGAACACTGTCACGCATGCGTCAGTAACATAACCGGAAGGAAACAGAACGTTGATTGTCGATACAATACATTTAAATTTTAAAAGACAACAACCATGAATAGTCAATATATTACGGCTTGTCGTTGAAGTTGGTGGGTTTAGTTGTATTACGATATTGCAGTGATTATTCTACAATTCAATCGGCAAGTTTGGAACGTTTGTTTACGTTTTACTGAGAACAACTTCCCGTACCCTACACAAAGTAAATTATATATGGGGACTTTGTGCAGAATGATTTCGCAATGTTTATTTGTTATGTGAAATGATGATAGAAATGTCCTGAAAAGTAGTTGTACATGTCAGTCTATATGAATTTGTTTCAATCTGGAATATTTACACCTTTGGGGCCAAAAATCTTACATAATGAGACTTTAAGTTAGTCAGGGTTGACATATTTCCCTGTGATACAGCTTCGCCTGAGATCCGACTGCTGTTGCCCCTGCAGTGCACCGTGCACTGCGGTGGGATGTCCCGTCGGTATGTGTTGTTCAGTCGTACCTGCGGTACCTCCCTGCAGATTGAGGCTATTCCCTGCTGCAGATTGTTCATCTTGTGAGTTTGTGCGGTTTCTTGGTATCATGGTGGCAAGTACCCGATAGACTGTTGCAAAGTTAAGCAACATTGTCCTTCTCAACTCTGGTATCCGGATGGTACTTGCAATCGGGTTGATTGTTGAGCTCAAAACGAACAGCACAGCCCGTCCACCATGTCCTTTTTGCAATAAGCACGCGTCTACTCCAAAAAGGCAGTTTAAGACAAGTACAGCGCGAGGCAGGACCAAACAGACAAACGCCGCTGTTGCATGAATCATAGCTGTTCTTGCCATGTGTACTGTTTTCTGTAGTTCTATTAGCCGCTCATTGCTATAATGACCATGACCAGCCCTTTCCTCTTGTAGTTTCTTTATTGCCAGATATGTACTGATGTTTGTGAAGGCGGTGATAGAAGCCATGAAGAGGAACAAGGTGGCACCAATACCAACCAAGGCGACAGGGTAAAAGCCGTAACAATTTGATGTGGGCATATCCAAACAGTTCCAACCCATACTAGGTAAGGCAAACAACAACGGCAGAACAAGCCACAAAGAGATTATAGCTACGCGTATATAACGTTTTACATTTCCAGCATGAATATAGAAGGGTATAGGATACTTTAGAGCAACATAGCTGTAAAGAGACATTAGAGATAGACTTGCTGTAGACATCGCTTGGCTAAATGCAACGAACGCTACACTATTCATTATGCTGTGTTGTGTGCTCAACGTTACCGGTACCAAGCATGCTGTATGATACAGAAGTCCTATTCCTGCCATAAGGTCTGCCGTTGCCATGTTCGCCACACAAGGGTAGATATGATTGTTGATTTCTTGTGTTGTGAGTAGTCCGCGGAGCACAGCGGCATTGTTGATAATGATGACAAGGCCAATCAGACAACAGGTGATAGCGCTCACTATGCCAAAATTCACGTTGTCCTCGTACATGGAGCATGCGACTTTAGCTTGGGCGTAGGATACATCCTTTTGATGTAAATACCATAGAATACAGTTGAGTAGCCCATCGAACTGTTCTGGTGGTGTTTTTCCGTATGGCGGATGGTCAGAGCTGTGCGTCGACATGGTGGATCTGACTGTGGTTCTGCACAGTCCTACATGTAGAGATAAACGTCATGCAGCAGGATGTCCCTGTGAAGTACGCACATTTCCTGTGTACACGTATACGTAAAAGAAGGACAAACCAGGAAGCTTTTAGCACTCTGCATCGTCGCGAGGAATGTCGGTTCCATTAGATTCAGAATTTGTGGCATACCATTTTAATGTCAACTATCTCAGAGCTATTAACTAATGTGTAAAGTGAGGGCGTTGATAAAGGTTAAACATCCAGGTATTAAAGATAGGCAAGGTAACAGTTACACAAGCAGCTGGATAGAATTCTATCAAGTTGCTTGGGTGGAATGGTTGAATGAATGAATGAATGAATGAATGAATGAATGAATGGTTTATTTGCACAGAAGCAATGTAAAAACATTTTGCAGCCAGTAGGCTGAATTGCATGTTTTGGTACAGAGTAATCGTATTTACACATGGACTATAAAATTACAAGTAATAGAAAAACGACTTACTACTTACACTTCATCATCATCATCATTCTTCCGGGTTTCCGGATTTACATAAACTTGCTAGAAATAAATATTGCACATATAGTAGTGATGAATTCATATAGTAATGACGATGTAAGGGTCTAAACAAAGATTAGCTGTGTGTGTTTAGAAGTTTACCAAAGTAAGGGATCGGTGATTCTCTGTATACATGTAACGGTTGGTTCTGCATCTGATTGTTCTAAATATTTTTGAGTTTCAGGTGGTTCGACTGTGTACGTCACTAGCTCTTGGGGGGAGCATTGCAGGGTTCAACTTTTTGGCGAAATTCAAGCACAAGTACGACCTTCGTTGTTCCAGTGTCTGTAGGTTTGTGATCCGAAGTGCATTCTCATAGTCAAGGAAGTGATCCCCGAGAATTGTGCGTAGCGATCTTTTCTGGATTCTCTCCAGACGTGCAGTCTGTTTCGCTGTCAACCCCGAGTGCCAAACTGGTGCACAATACTCTACCACCGGGCGTACGTAAATTTAAAAGGTACGTACGTTACCTTTTAAATGTCTGAAGTGATCCCTGAGAAAGGGGTTCATCCTGCGAATCTATAGTGCAAGGAGGTTTTTACCAAGAAAAGTAAGTATAGTTTTTAGCGTGTCTGCGTGTCTATCCGTGTGTCTGTGTGTTTCCGGATTTTGTAACAGCATAACTCAAGAACGCCTGGATGAATTACATAGATATTTGGCTGTGAGTAGATATTATGAAGGCGAAGGTCAAGGTTGATTTTGGTTCCCCTGGTATGTGACCTTGGTACTACAGCAGCACTTCCGGTTTTGTACCTTATGTCCTGGACGTGCTATGGTCTTGATTACTTTAGTGGTAGATAACATGTAATGTAAGACAAAAGTGGTGTTGGTTTGGCCTCCTAGCAAATTGCTCTTAAAGGGCATAAGACACCAAAATACAGCATTTTCTTATTATTTGAAATAGGAGTAGCATCAGTCAAGGAATATAAACGTTTAAAACAAATACACATCCTTCTGATGTTATTTAACATTGAACCATCAGAAACCACACTTCCATGGATCCAGCTCTTTCTTCTTATCTTATCTTCTCACCAGATGATTGCATTCATTAGTGACTAATACCCAGTCATGACGTCACAATGAACACCGCAGCCGGTTCGGAACCTTACACCACGGCTTGCGAAAAACATTATTTGATGAGCAAGCATTGCTTAATTATGGTGATAACATTTAATTTAAGGACACAACAATATCTATTTTGTTTGCATGCAAAAACAAAGTTCTTTCCGAGCCGCAGTGCAAAGTTCCAAATCGGCTGCCACGTTCATTGAGACGTCATGACTGGCAAGTCACCGATTAATGTAATTACCGAGTTATAGCCAGTCGGGCGGAAATAGCTGACCCACTGTCTCGCCGAGCCATTCCGGCTCAATTTGGTATAAGTACCAGCGCAAAAAAAAAAGACATGATCATCAGTTGTCGCCGTAACCCAGTCACACCTCCTCCACTTACTTTATTAAAGCGGAGAATACATAGAGAGGTTCACGTCATTTAAGCTTCTGGCATTGTTGACAGTAACGACCTCACATGGACACCTCATGTTCAGTACATACTGTCAAGGGTTAGGCTTTGGATGCACTACCTACGTGTGGCTAGGCGTGATGCCTTCCCTCCGCTGTACTCCTACAAATCTACACATCCTTCACGCGACCCGTGTTGGAGTATGGCTCCCCTGTCTCGGGTGGTCTCCCACGCTGTCTGTCTGACGACTTGGAAAGAGTGCAAAAGATGTGCCTTAGGATATGTGGACTACCGCACGCGCACTTACCCACTCTTGAGTCTAGGAGAAGGTCACTATGTATAGATTATCAAAACAAACAAGTCATTTGCATAATTTATGATAAAGTGAAAACTCGGTATTCTGCCAAAAGAAAGGACTTTTAAACATACGATATATGTAAATTTGATAGAGAAAACCATCATTTGAAATAGTCTATGCCTTCAAGATACGAAATACATTATATGATATATCGAAGATTTACGGACTGATCACAATAGAGCGAGAAAGTAATGTTCGCGCGAGTATTGTAACGTCATTAATGATACAGCAGTTCATCAAGTAAAAAATATTGCTGTTGCTGCAGCATCTCCTTGTTCATGGATCAAAAGCGTCGCCTAGCAATGTTATCAAAAACTGCAAGAGTTCGCAGAAAGGTGTCGTCCTGTTGACTAAAGTATTTTTCTGTGGACGCTCAGCGTTTTAGAAAATATAATAAACTTAAACAGCGACAGACGGTCTCCGTTGGTGTGGCCAGGGGACCTGCATAGTGAAAACTACACGGTAGATCCCTTGTTATCAGATTCCATCCCGACCAGAGCTGTTTGACTGATGAGATTAAAACACCGTTGACGGTAGATGAATGCAGTCCTATTGAGATTTGTCAGGCGGCGCTCTTGATCAATGAATTAGCTGGACTATTTACTAAATTGTTTAAGTTTAATCTGTAATTCCCGAGACGGAAACGTGTGAGAAGAGAGCGCAGGTGTTTTGGGGTCCAATACTGAGATATGGGACGTCGAAAGGAGCTGATGGCAAATATTTCATTTTTTTCTTGAATTGTGGCGAACGGTCTGCCAGGGCAAGGGGCAAAGTAGGGGTGGGGAGTATGTCCCAGGCTAAGTCGGGCAGTCCTTCAGCCCTGCACGACGAGATTCAACGATGGGAGCCGTCACAACCATGCCAGGCAGGGCATTCCACTCGTACGGGAAAAAATGAATATTTGTATGTATCTGTCCTAGCTTTAAGTGTTTGACATTTCAGATGGTGACTTCCACGGGTGCGCCCCTGAGCTGGTTTCAGTAGACTGTCATTGTTAATGTTGATATGATTATTAACTGGTTAATATGTAGAAAAAAGTGAGGAGGCCGTTCTTCCTCCATTCGGAGACTCATATACTAAGACGAAATGTTTGTGGAAGTTGTGCAAAAAAGCAGCCCATAACTCAGATTCGTTAATATTTAGTGACGGATGATCATACACAGAACTATAGTAATACTGACCAATACCCTAAGTTGGCCTGGCAACGTGTTAACGAGATATGATACATTTGTACTACATAACAGCGCACGACCAATCTCTATCACAACTGCAACTAGTCGGTTGCTGTTCTAGTGATAAAAACAGGCATGATGAGTTACATCACAACCAAAGGTAAACCAATCTTATTCGTGAGGGACATCCAAATGAACAAATCTTATCTACATTCAAAACTTTACTCACAGGGAGGCATATCTCTTTAGATTTCTCCAGTAAAATACGATTCTTGACAAATATTCCCCTTTCCAGTACGCAAATCGTAAGTTTATTCCTCCCATCATGCGTTCGAAAACCATGTTTACCGCAGTTGCCATGGACACGGATTCGAATTCTACACATTCGACAACATCGTGCCTGCGAACAAGGTCAGGAAAAGTTTTCTTGTTCTTGGTTAAAATATGGCAAAAAAACTTTCGGAAAGTCACAAACTTCAGTCATACCTTACCTATAGGTGTTGTTTGCATGCCAGCATGGCAGTTAACCGTTTATAAGTTTTCATAACTGGCAAAATCAATACAAAATGTCCGTTAAGTTCAAACCGATCTTGATATCGCCAAGGTCACATAATTTACCAAAGTTTTTATCGTTGGTAATGACACCTTGACTCTGAAGGAAGACGGTTGAATAAAGCGTTTTGGTAACAATTCAGCCTTATTAACAACATCAAAACCAGAAAAATAAAGGCCTTGACTTGACAAAAGTAGGTCATTATTATCATCAATAGTTACAATTCATGACCATTTCATTTTCAGATACATGTTCAATTAAAATGATCTTTTAAGTATAATTCAGGAACATTTACAAAATCAGTTATGTGAGAAGTTCTAAAAAAGCGTTCACGTTTCCTGTCGGCTCGCAAATTGGACGGATGTCCCCTAATCCTTAACGTCTTCCCCCATTGGCTATCGCCCTTACCCCCCAAATGTCCTCACTCCCTACCTCATTCGTCGCTATCACTTCTAGCGTACGGTTGGGGACGTGCGCACGACTATCCTATAACATGTCTGTCCAGTTTGTGAATAGACAGGAAACTTAGTTCTCTTCGGAGTTACGGAGAAGAGAATCACAATTCTTTACAATGAGCCCATCACATTTACAATGTAATGACGTAAGTAGTAGACCTGTTAGCAGATCTAGATATATGAATATCAACTATGAATTACTAGTCTAAGGGCTCTCTGCTACACTGCGGATATCTAACAAATTTCCTCATTCTGAGCCTCCATTTCACCACCATGACGACCACACCGTCCACTAGGGAAGTTAAGAGAGTCTCCGATCTTGTTGACTCTCAGCTGAGACTCAGTTTTGACAAGATGAAAGAGGAGTTTCTGGGCGCTGTGAAGCAAGACATTTTAGCGGCCATAAAGGCTGAAGTCAGACACGAACTGGACCAGTTTAAGTCGTCATTCCAAGCTGAGGTTGACGAGCTGAAGCACACTATCGCCGTGAAAGACAAAGAACTGACCACCTTAAAGGTACGCCTAGCCGAAGCCGAAAATCATGCCGATAGAAACGAGCAATATAGTAGGAAGCATTGTCTACTCGTCTTCGGAATCCCCCCTCCCCCATCATGATCACCTGAAGAAAGGAAATCAGAGGACTGCGTGTCAACATCCATGGACTTCACCAGGAAACATCTCGACGTCAGCGTCCAACGATCAGATATTGACATAGCTCACCGTGTTGGCCGGCCTCGTGACGGAGCTCACACAGTCATCGTTAAGTTCACCAACTATGCAAAGCGTCAGGAAGTGTACAAGGCCAAGAAACAGCTAAAGGGGAAATCTAACATCTCGGGCAAACCTTACGTCATCAGGGAAAACTTGACCAAACGCAACCTCGAACTTTACAACTCTGCAAAACGTCTGTCTCATGTCAACACCGCATGGACCCAGGATGGAAAGATCTTCGTCAAGGTCAACTCAAATGGTGCCGACCCTGAGATACGCCGTATCACCAGCCCCGCTGACATTCGCCAGCTTGAACGTTTATCCAACAACTAAACACGACTTGTCGACATAATTACCACCAAGGTATATGTATGAATGCATCGTGTATGGATATATATACACAGTATTACATTGCCTTTTCCAACGCTGCCTCATGTCCTGCGATTCGTTGTTTTCTGATTAAAGGTAATCCGATCACATAAGTGGCTCAATGTATCTTTACACCATAAATTGAACCGCAGTGGCAACGCAGAGCTTTCTTGTTATTTATCTCTTTCGTAACAGTTTACTTATGTTTGATGTTTTGTCTTGTTGTTATGTCTGATATTTTGTTTATTGTTATGTTGTTCATGAATTATTTGAAGCGCATGTACGAAGCAGGAACTGTGTCAAAAATATCATATATATATCTTAAATAGATGTAATTCTAAAACATATATGTTTGAGAGAATGATATATATATTTCAAATAGATAAGATTTCAAAACATATATGTTTGAGAGAATGATATATACTTTTTAAAACAATTCACCTTTTATATCAATATCTTTTTGAGTACAATACATATTCTAGATCAACATCTAAAAATCAAACATATGTTGTTTCCAAAAACATGTCTGAAAGCATATTGTTGGCTAAAACATGTGTTCCCAAAACCCCTATCATTTCTGAAAACATATGTTGTTCTCATAAACATGTGTTTCCAAAACCCCTATCATACCCGAAAACATGTTGTTCACAAAAACACGTGTTTCCAAAACCCCTATTGTTCCTGAATGTATATATTGTTCCAACGCGGCGCCGAAACTGTGTCAAAAAGGTCTCGCACCAGGTAAGTCTTATACAACTGCTTCTTTGATACAGGATGAAGGTGAGTGGTGATATCCCCGGGACTCTATGGTGTTTGGGAAGTGGTACAGTCCAGAGGAGGGTCTCCAGGCAGGCCTTGTTGACCAGCTGGCTGAGCCGGAGGAACTGTTGGAGTCAGCAATTAAGTATGTGGTGTACCCTTGATGCCAGACTCTATAGCGGGGCCAGCAGAAGATTTGGCCCGATTAAGACAAGAAATATTCCTGGGTGTATGACAACAGTGTGCGATGAGGTTGTGTGTCCGCGGTGGTATAACGTCTTTCATTGCTGACCCTGTAAATTGGCCAGCAGTGTCATACGACAGGCAGTTTTGTTGCACATCTACGTATGCCCTAGAGGTGGTGTACAACTAATCTCCAAGCAGATCTATAGGTTGCGAAGACCGTATCAAACTGGCAGAAGAAGTGGATTGCTATACAAGTTCCTTCTTCCAGTTGGATACGGTCTTTGCAATCCAGTGGGCCTGCTTGGAGGCTAGTGTACAACGGGCCATAAAAATGTCGGTCGTATGACACCACTGACCAATTGACAGGCAGCAATGAACGGCGTTGTGCGACCGCAGACGCACACCCTTGTCGTACTCCCAGCAATTTTCCTTGTGTGCATTGGGCCTTAGTTTGCCAGCCCAGGCTATGTACCCAGGCTATGTACCCAGGCTATGTACCCAGGCTATGTACCCAGGCTATGTACCCAGGCTATGTACCCAGGCTATGTACCCAGGCTATGTACCCAGGCTATGTACCCAGGCTATGTACCCAGGCTATGTACCCAGGCTATGTACCCAGGCTATGTACCCAGGCTATGTACCCAGGCTATGTACCCAGGCTATGTACCCAGGCTATGTACCCAGGCTATGTACCCAGGCTATGTACCCAGGCTATGTACCCAGGCTATGTACCCAGGCTATGTGTGGTAATGAAGCATCCCTTTTGTGTTAGAAGTAGTTCTTTCCTCCTATTTCGAAAATTTTTGAAACCTTATCAATGAAGCTGAAAATCAATTTGCTTTTCTTTAATTGCTATATATCTATATATCTATATATCTATATATATATATATATATAGAGAGAGAGAGAGAGAGAGAGAGATACAGATATATATATAGCCTTTGTTCAACATATGTGTCTTCCTTGCAGATTTGCCCACCAGTGTCTCGGAGCGCGAGGATTTGACCGGGGTGCACTGAAGGCTATGAAGGAAAACGTGTACAAAGATGTCCTGGATGTAGAAGCCGAAATGCCTAATATGACCAGATACACAAAGCTAGCCAAACTGTAGTCTCTACCAGACTAACCGCGCCGGCTATAGGGAGAACATTTACCAGGGGACCTTGGTAACATTTGCAGACGCTAAGGTTGCAATATTTGACCCTATCTCCATAGCAGACTCCCTTCATACAATTGACTCTATTTTGGCTAATTTCAGCTATTTTCCCAGCGTCCCGCGGAGGCTGGTAGAGCCTAGCCAAACTGTGACAGCTTTGTGTTTTATATGGATATGACAATTTGAGATTGTTTGAAAGAGTAGATCAGTGAGTGTCGCTGTTTTACAAATAATTGCAGGTTACATTGTTCTACATTCTGTATCTTGTGGAAATCAAACTTTAACATGCTAAATTTATTATCAATCTGTTCCCTTCCACTGACTTGAAGTTCAGCAGCACTTATAAGGAACTGCACTCTTCATTTGTTGCCTATGTTATGCAGAATTAGTCTTGTCTGTAATTCATGCATATGTATTTTAGAAGTGATGATGAATATATAAAAAAAATCTATGTATACATAATGAAACCAAAGATCGCTAGCAAATTTGTATTTGGACATGCCTATATTTGGGAAACATGTAGAAATTACAATGCCTATGGCATGGTGCTGCTATTAAATGTAGGACACGCAATATAAAAGTTGAATGAACTGACCATTATCCATTTAAATGTGCTGTTTTTCACCTTTCTGTATCTCCCTAGTTAAAAAGGTTTCCACGAGTGACTCCCTTAAATTGTATACGTAGAAGGCGGGTTAGAAGCTAGACTTTTGGAAGCCAAACTGTGAGCGCGATCGTTATTTCTGCAGAAAAACGATCTTACTACACATCACTTTTCACAAGTGAAATATCAAGATTCTTTTTCTAGACGCAGCTTTAGCTAAATTGATCTAGGAATTAAGACAATGGCAAAGGCAATAACAAAGTTAACTAAATAGGCATTGAATAACGTGGTTGGTGCGTCCCTCATGCACGGTCCCAGGGCCCGCTCTCGTACCCATAGTACTTCAAACCTTGCAGCGTCACTTCCAGAGCTGCTCCATTCCTGTCATCGTCATCCAGCAGCTTGGCGAAGCCTTTCACTACGTCGGGAATCCTTAAACAAAACATACGTCATTTGAAACATATCATTTGGACACAGTAAGGAGGTTTTCAGATGAAACCTCCTTGGACAGAGTTTGCTATTCGTCTGAGGGACATGACACAAGGCATCAATACAGAATGAACCTTTCTTTAGGCTCAAACAATCGGCCGTAGTTTACTAATATCATGTCAGTATGGAAAAGGCTCGGTACATTCTAGTCAGTATGCGGAAATATGAGTATTTGTATGTGTCTGTTTTAGCGTTAATGGTTTGGAATTTGAGGTGATGGCTCCCCCGGGTGCGCCCCTGGGCTGGTTTAAGTATCATATGATAAACTTACTGAAGAAGGCCTCCCCTTTCGACCATGTCATCCATTTCTCGGCGGTCCTCTGCGGACGCATTAAACTCGTCGAGCAATGAAGTGGCTGTAAACGACGGACACAGGGCGTTCACACGGACGCCGTCCTTGTCGAACTTGTAGTCCATCTACAGACGAAACAGTTGCGTCGTTTAGTCAGGCTGGGTAATATATTTTACGTTAACACAAACTTTCACTGTCAATGGCCTCCTCCCCATGCAGGCTTTGTGGCCTATTGCCGCCAAGAGACTTTTTTAAACGAGGAGAAGTGCCCATAGGAGCTCAGGATTCTTTGTCGCTACAAAAATTAGTCCTGAATTGAGATTCGTCCAGGACTGCTAAAAATTCATTTTCCCCTAAAACTTTCGAAGAGTGGAACCCGTTGCTAATAAATACATGTACAGTATGAACATCCTCACTAGATACTAGTAGCTTTAAACGCTTGCGGCTAGATGTCCAAAGGTTAGGTGTGACAGGTCGTTCAGTGTAATCTAACAAGCTGGTGCCGAGATAGCCTGCGCCGAAGGGCCGCGGGTTATGCCGGCTATGCAGAAACAGATATACATGTAGTAACGGATACATGTAACGTTACGGATACGTACCCCAAGGCTCCTTGTCAGGCCCACAACACCGGCCTTTGTGGCTGCGTACACGGATGCAGGGATGGCGTAGATACCTGTGATTGAAAAAAAAGTCTTGCCTGTAACAACGTACACTGGATAAACTCTCTCTAAAGGTAGTATCGATGTCCAATATTCAGTCTGCCACAGTGAACATTTGTGAACTACTGTTGGAGCAAGAGTGATACATCTACTTAGGCAAACCGTACCGGGTATTCAGGATAAAGAAATACAGTAATATGACAAAGATAATCTACTCTACAAGCAGAGGTTCGGTCCTGGTTGGGTTTTGACGTCTTTTTAGGTCTTTTTCTTTTTGTTGGCCAGCGTACAAAAACATGGACGGACTAGAAAGCCCGACAAAAACGCATAAAAGACGTCAAAAACCAGCCGGAGCTGAACCTCTGCTTGGAGAGAAAAGATCATCATCATTAAGGAAGCTACAACTACCTGCCGGGGGTGTCCCTGTGGTGTATTGGTCTGCGCCTTTGCTACTCTACCACATCTGGTTCAAATTACTTGGACCAGAAGGACTGGGGTTCTAGCCCCAGATAAGGCACCTCTGGACAAGAGGCGCATTGAGTCATACCAAAGACTTTATAAAAATGGTACATACTTATGAAACAGTGTGGAAGTTAAACACACTCCACTGCCAGTGGACTAGCCCCCCGCTGCAGTGATTGCACCACAGTGTGGCCCCAGGGCTATGAAACGGAGATGGGCACCGCCCTATCCATCAATTATGGTGTGGGAGGATTTTAACTAAACTTTAACAACTACCTGCCACAGATGCCGTATTGATGATGAGTCCGCCGCTGCCGCCATTTCGTTTCCCCATGTAGCGCAGTCCGAGATGGCAACCACGCACCACTGACACCTGGTGATGTTCAATTCAAGAACATGTGTAATGTACACAGGTTAATGATGAAGCCCGCATCAGAAGGGGCCTCTTGCCCGATTTTCACACAAATTTTCGGAGTCGACTCGGGGCTGTGCGTGAGGAGCTTTGGGCTGCTCAGGTGGAAGTTTCCTACCAGAAAACGCTTCTTGAGTGGCCTAGGGGGTCTCTTTACACAGTCCTGAGTTGACTCCAAGTCGCATGTGTAAACCCAGCCTCTGCCTCTATCTGTCCAGGCCATGCAATACACACTCTATGACATAGAGCCTCGCCCGGGGCCTATACGTGGCCTTGGGGCCGGGGAGGCTCTAGCCTGAGTACTGTACCAGCCTTTTTAGCTTCCGTAGTGGACGGAAGCTAAAAAGGCTGGCACTCAGGCTAGGGAGGCTCTGCTAAACCGGGCTAAAGTTTTCACCTTTTGTGGGCGTGGCCTCCAACTAGTTGTCAGCCAATCAGAGAATCGCCTAAATGTTTCCCTTAGGTAAAGGTGAATTTAGGACATCTTACAATCTAGCATCAATAATCTCTGTGGTATGCGCACTTTAGATATCCAGGTGTTAAAGACATTCTCAATGAGAAGGCCTTGACAACACGGTTTTTCTAAAATGCAACGTTAGTGGTCTTAGGGTACCCAGCTGAACTATAAGACAATTGATGGAATAATGCGACTTACCAGGTTGACGTTGATGCACTTTTCCCAGTCAAGTTCGTTCAGAATTCCAGCGTTGTTCACAACCAAGTCCAGCCCGCCAAAGCGGTCGACCACTTGTTGGAACGCACCTAGCGGACGAGGAACAAATTACTTGTACTAGCGAGGACAGTCAAGCGTCCTCTGGCGGAATGCTACTGTACTGCCTAACCATTTTGCATCTGAAATTGTGAAAACCTTATTTGATATTGAACGCTTGCCGAAATACGGACGGCAAAAATTTTCTTTACATTTTGGTGAAACTTGATTAATAACTAAACGTTGTTACCTGTCAATCCATGTGTACAACTTACTGATAGCGAAATTAAGGATGTCCTGTAGCTCAACTGCTGGCAGCAGCCTCACAGTTGAGCTCCTGGTTGTAATTGGTTGGTAACTAAGAGACCACGGTTCGAATCAGGGGAAGAGCATCCTGATTGGAGCTGCATTCGTACCTTGACATGGACGTAAAAGGTCCTGTGTTCGAGAGGTGCCTCGAGCACGTTAAAGGGGAAGGGCTAGCAACCCATCCCTGTAAAGACATATCCTGCTACAGAAACAGCAAGGAAACATGCAGCCCTATATGCCACTACTGGCATGGGTCTGACGGCGAACGAACTTTTAACGTATAGTAGTAGTAGTAGTAGTACGTGCACAGGCCAGCAGTGGCCCCTTGCTATGGGTTATACCGCCCTTTGTACAGGGTGACATACACATTCGTTGGCTGTCATACAAGACGGTGATGCGCCAGTTCTCCTGTCCAGGTGAATGGTGTAAATCACCGTATGGCTGATACGAGACGGAGGTTCGCCAGACCTCCATTCGGGTGATTTGTAGTGAATCACCAACTCCAAATAGAAGGATTTGGACCATCGCACTTTTAAGACTCTAAACGTATACGTAAGGCATACCCTTGACTTAAAATGAAAATGAATAGTTTGTACCTTCCAGTTGATCTTTATCTGTCACATCGCACAGAATAAACGTGCACATGTCGGCCCCGTACTTCAGGGTAAAGGCTGCCGCCGTTTCTTGTCCAACCGACTCGTTCGTATCCAATAGCGCCACCTATAATTGTAAATTAAAAGTGAAGAGGCACACAATGGACATTTTCATTATCATCAAGCTTTGTAGGTATCTCTACTCTACAAGCAGAGGTTGGCTGTGAAGATGTGTTTACTTATTTGTTTGTTTGCTTGTTTGTATTGTATGCCAGGTAAACTGCCTCCATGGCGTAACACATGTGGTTTGTACTGAAGAGTACAAGCTGCATTTCTGGACAGATTCATTTGATCCACTCACCCCTACTCTTTTCGACAAGTGTGGTGGGTTCTTTTACGTGCTCGAGGTGTGGTGCCCCTGTGCCCTTGTGCAAAGTGCGTTTCCCAAAGGCACAGCGTCAACGGGGCATGTCAGGGGATTCGAACCCAGGGCCTCTGGGTTCTGGGCCAGACACTCTGCCATGACACCACTTACGCCGACGCCGCCGTCAAGATTGCGACCTTCTTCTCATGTGCCCTGTTTTCTGTCTGCCGGCCCAGTCTTCAACTTCAACTTGAGTTACCCCCAAATAACCCCGCGAGGGGCAAAATAGGGGGGGAGGAGGTCCCAGGCTAAGGCGGGCAGGCCTCCAGCCTGGCGCGGTATGACTCAATGGTGGGAGCCGTAACAACCGCGCCAGGCAGGGCGTTCCACTCGGCCCAGTCAACAGAAAATGGGGCATTTGAGGTCACAATCTTCTCTATCAACCTCTGCTTCGAGAGTAAATATCTCACGCCCTCCTACACAGACCATACGTACGTTTCGGCCTGGTCACAATTGTAGCACGGTTGTCGTACGATCGCAAACTGAATGAATTCTTGGGATAGTCGCGCATATGTCATGTAGAAAACGTCTTTTTACGGAAAAGGTTCTTGGTTCTGTCACAGCCAGCTTTAGAATTATACGCCATCAAAATCGTGCGAAGACCTACCATGAATGTGACCAAGCCCCGGGGGTTCCCAAGTTCGGGTGTGCTTTCCAAATTACTAGTAAGTCGTAAGAGAAAAAAGGTACGACTTAATCAATACGACCAGGGTAATCTCATGGTAAACTCTTTACGAGCAGGGTAATCTAAGGACAAACTCTTCAAGAGCAGGGTAATCTAAGGTCAAACGTGGTACGATCGGGGATCGAGGCCATACTCGAGGCCATACTCTGACTGGACACTTCACAAAACTTAACTTTCAATATCTGCGTTGAATTTTTACCTTCGCTCCTCGCTCCAGGATGGCCTCGGCGCACCCCTTCCCCAGACCTCGGGCTGCGCCCGTCACCAGAGCGATCTTTCCCGTGAGCTGCATGGTTTTTAGACTGAGAAACGGTTTGCCTGTCGTCCTCAGATTGCCGCCCGAAGTTGCTCGACCAGTTCTCTAACGACAGTTATTAGCAGACATCAAATGACGTTTCACTCGATGGTCAGGTCAGATGAGGTGAAGGTAAGGTTAATTAAGGTTCTGTAGGTTTTTTGAGGACGTAGGGGCTGGTTGTCACAAAAGGAGCTGGACGAGTGATCGCGATGACGTCACTGGCCGGCAAAAAGCCGGTGGTAGACAAAATAGTAATTTACATATTAGTCAATGATTCGATCTGCTAATTTGAATATCAACTAGTAATCTGATCTGCTGACGTCCTGGCAGGTGATACCCCGGATGTAAACAAAAACAGCGATCGCTCCTATAAGCCCTTTCGAAGATCCGAGTACGCATGTGCAGTGTCAAAGGTGAAGGCCCCTGGCTTCTAAACAGTTCTCGTCTCAACATTGTCTCGATTTGCATATAAACAATGTCCAGACGGGTTTTGTTAACGTCTCAGCACGGGCTTTAGGCTACGGTATTTATGTTGGGTAACCGCCGCGGTACATGTTTTCGCTCAAAATTATGCTCCCGAAAACAATTTCTCCCGTCGCTCACTCCGGAAATGCCCCCCCCCCCTCATTAGCGGGGATGGTTTCTCCCGTCGTCCTTTGCTAATTAGAGTTCGGCTTCGCCGAACATTGCCGAAAACCGCCGAACACTGTTCGGCTCCGCCGAACACCGAACCCTGTTCGGCTCTCCGAACCCCCCGCTCGTGCCTTCGGCACCGCTTCGGGTTTCGCTCGGAAGCTTGGCACGGGTGATCCCCGCGCCGAGTACTTCGTCACGATCGGAACTTCAGCAGCTATTCAACGACAATACCTTTGCCTACCGCCTGTGGTCTCAGGGGCCTTCACCTTTGACACTGCACATACGTACTCGAATCTACGAATGGGCTTATTGAGGAAGGGAAAACCGCACCCTTGTTTAAAGGCATCCAGAGCATTTTATGAGACTTGAAAACTGGAAATTTTCTAGTTGCTGTAATCCTTATAAAATTGACATCTAATGCCACTGTTAACCACATTTGCGCTCAGATTTCTTATCAAAAGTGCGCAAAAATGGCACAAAAATAATCTACATATGGTGATCTTTTAGTTTCACGCGCCTACTGTAAATACTGTAGATACCATAGCCCCGCCACCTCCGTCAACCCGTAGAAATGCAAAATTAAGACATAAAAATGCAAATATTTGACGGACATGTAGTCACTCTCTCATTGGTCGAACTACTAATTGTGATGGACAGTCAGGTGTGTAAATGCAGCAAATTACACCACACCGTAAGACGGAAATTGTCTTTGCAGAGAGAGAGCAATTCAAACAAGTTCGGATCGTCCTATGTTTGTTTCAAAGCAGGAAAACTTGATTCAGGTGTGTAAATACAGCAAATTACATCACATCGTAAAACGGAAATTGTCTTTGCAGAGAGAGAGAGCGTCACGGGCGGTTCAAACAAGTTCGGATCGTCCTTTGCTTTTTTCAAGGGAGGGAAACTTGATTCAGGTGTGTAAATACAGCAAATTACATCACATCGTAAAACGGAAATTGTCTTTGCAGAGAGAGAGAGCATCACGGACAACTCAAACAAGTTCGGATCGTCTTATGTTTGTTTCGGAGGAGGAGGTAAACTCAGTGTGTAAATACGGCAAACGACTCCCATTGGAAGATGAAGATTGTCTTCACAGAATTCCGAAATAAGTAACGGCCATTCAACGAATTGGAATCAGAAACCAGACTCGCTGTCTCAACGAACGGTTGTCGTGTCGACAAGACTGAAAACGAGGTGAGTCTGTGTGTATTTCCCAATTTTTTAAATTTATTCAGGTGAGAAAACAAGTTAGATGTAGTGGTGTCGCACTCAAGTTAACTAACTTATGTTAGCGCCACCACTAGAATAACGTTACACAAGACATAAAAGAGATATAAAAGACATAAGGCATAAAAAAGATAGTTCCCAATTCGCGGCGTACAGAGGTCTTTATTTTCAACCTGTACCAATGTCGTATCCAGCGTTGATTTCTTTTTCTTCTACTTCTTTGGTAGGAAACAAAAGAACCGTCATCAACTACAACCCATCATGGTCTTCCCCTGCGATCTCTTCTCAAAAGTTTGTACAACAAAATCTAACCGCACCCGTCACATCAGTTCCGTACACGATGGCACAGAAACGGGGCACGAGTGCGATTCTTGCGGTGCGGTTTTTTCGCGAACTGACAACCTGAGACGCCATCAGCGACAGCACGTCTCAGGTAATACAGTAGATTCCGCATTTCTGTATAGCCCATTTGTCAGCGCAAATTATACGACTCCCCGAACTATACGACTGTCCGAACTAGCGATATCGACGTCCCGAAGGAGGGGAGGGGGGGGGGCGAATTGTGTATTTTTCAATCAAAGAGATGCCATAAAACATAGCTTAGACTACCAGCCAAATATACCCTAAAAATACAGGAAATTGCGTTTCAGAGGGTAAAGATTTCAAAATTTTCTCGGGGTGCATGCCTTGGGGCCCACATTCGATTGTTACATGTACGCCTCCGGCGAAAATATGTCGGAAGGGCAAACAATCTAAGATCTAACAGAAACCCTTGTGTACTTTTCACTATGAGTGCAAATATTGCCCCTCAAAATTTATTTGAGTGGGTCGAGATTTTACCATTTTCCCGGACCCACCTACAATCACCGGGCCTCCGGCGCAGTATATGTCGGGAGGGCATCGCGCACCAATACCATTAAACTCTTGCGTATTTTTTTCACTTATATATAGATATGCCATCAAACATAGCTTAGTGTACCAGCAAAATTTGGCACTCAAAATCAATGATATAGCGTTTCAGGGGGTCAAGATTTTCACAATTTTCCTTCGGCGTCGACGTGTTCAACGTACGTTCAGCAATATCTTGCCGTCGCCTCCCATACGAAATTCCCTGCCGCCGTCACGGCTACTCATTTTAGTTATAGTCGTTTAGTCTGGTCATCAATAGATTCATTGTCACCACAATTAATTTAAAAATCAATAGTTTTGACGCAGAGCTAGATAGTTGAATCGTGCGTTAAGTGTTTAAGACGGTTGGAAAGCCTCACGATTTAACGTAATTCGTAATCAGCTCTGAAAACTTAACGTAATTCGTAATCGGCGGCAAAATTTTTCCGTAATTCGTAGTCACTACCCCAATGCAGGCCCTCCTACCAGGCTCCGCGGATCGCTGGGAAAATATCCTAACACGTGGGTCGCCTATTGAACTTCTTTGCATAGCTGACTACCCTTCGCATACCAACCTCCTTGGGCATACTATTCACTCTATCAGGCCAATTTCTACTATTTTCCCAGCGGAGCCTGGCTATAGAGACTATCCCTTTCCTCCGAGATTGACCTTTGTAGTCGAAGGGCCAAGCATCGAATATTCGATTCTACTTCCGGGTTTTTCTAAAACGGCACAAGATCGAACAGCCTTGGCACGAGTAGCGGGCACGAGAAACCAGGGTAGCCTCCGACTTTTTAACAGTTCACCCACAAAATAAACACCGGGGCCGGTGATGGCGGTGGGATCAAGAAGATAAGGACCAGGTTGACCCCTTTTTGTGGTTCAACTCTCAATTATACATCTATTTCTCCTGATAATTTGGTGAACATTTGGGTCTGACGTCAGGGATTTGTTAACAGCGGCTTATTTTACTGATATGCTAGCAACCATAATCTAGACGCTCCTATTTATAGAAAAGACAACTGTTGTACAGAAAGTATCTGATATTTTGTGTCAGTCCAAAAATAGGAGGTACCAGGTTAGTATTGTGTGGGAAAAAAACTTGAAGTTGGGTCAGCATAGGTATATGAGACAGTGCATTGTTGCCGTACATGGTTTTTATACACAACTTTCTAGTGACTAAACACTATGCCCGTGCGATGCCCGCAATTGGACACAGCGCAAAAGGCCTGGGCACCGTATACAAATTTCCGGGTACGGCAGGAAATTTCAGTGGGTACGGCAAAAATCACCGGGTACAGTACAAATTTGTAGCGGATACGGCACTAATTACTAGGTACAGCAGAAAGGAATTTTGTGGGGGTGTTGTAAAGGCCCGCGCCCAACTGGCATCGGTCAGGGATAAGCCCGTCACTTTCTCGGACAGTGGATTTGGTGTTACACAAACTAAATAAAGTCTGTGGTTAACAGGGAAACATGTATATGATTGAATACTTTATGCACTTTGTGACAGCTCAGTGTCTTCACAATCAGCAGATTATTTCCAGAGTCAGCAAAACCACAGTTGATCTATGTATGTACGCGTAAAGCACATTACAAACTTGATGTTGATCACAAACTGACTGTTCTTCACATATATAAACAAAATGTTCAAGTTGACCTGCACCTGTTTATATCTTTGAGTGTGAACAACGCTAACAAGAGAAGAACCGGGCTGTTTCATTGTATGTAATAACCGGGAAGACAAACGTATAATACAGAACAGGCTTATCGAAATTACCCGAGCGACCGCGTTCCAATGTACAACACACAAGGAGCCGACATCACTGCGCTATCAACCATTCAAATCTACAATAAGCTATATGGTCGAATGGACGATAATGAGTAATGTTCCTGGAAATCATGACACACGTTTGCGAAAGGTTTCAGGAACTCTACATGCTTATGATAACGATAAAAACACGACGGATAGGTTCATTGGCTTCAAGCTCACGGGGTAGAACGCGCGAGGAGCTAACGGAGTGAACATTTTCTATATGGGTGCTGCGCTCCCTTATATTCAAGTCGACAATAAGCTATATATGAAATAAAAGCCATGGTTTCTAAAAATCAGTTCACGAATTTTCACGATGATTCACGAAATCTACGTGCTAACAACGCCGTTACACTTTTGACCGCGAAGTTCCATGATTGCACGGAGAGCGACCGCGCGCGTACGTAGAACACGCTAGTTGCGGCGTCTTCATAACGGAGTGGATATTTTCAGTATTCTACGTCGTGTACTCAACTATCAAAATCGACATCAAACTGCCTACCAATGGAAAGCTAGAGTTTGAGAGAATCAACATACGAACCATAAGAGGGTTAATGAATTCTTGGTGTTTACGACGCCGTGACAAAAATGAACCTCAAGTCCCCGTGGTTTCTGCCCCGCCGACGCGTTCCAATTGTGTTCGGAACGCGGGAGGCGCCGCGTCCTGTTTTTCAACAAAGTGAACATTTTCTATACGGGTGCTGCTCTCTCCTGTTTTCAAATAAACAATAAACTATATATCAAATCAAATGAAAGATAAGGTTTCTGGAAATCAACACAGAGGTTTTCAAGAATATTCATGAACGCTACATACCTGTTGCAAGCCAACACAAATGGCGTAAAATGAGTCTAAAATACGCAATGTTCAGTGGATGATTTCTTATAGTGTGACTCATTTAACACCAATAAGTTGGCCACCGGTTGGCGCACCAATGCTTGTTCTTTAAGTATACCAAATTTTATGGGCCTGCAGTAAACCAACTTTCTGCTAGGAGTGTTAAAGAAGAGCCTACTTGAGGGTATTTTTACGGGAGAGGCGCGTTACGTCGTTTTCGCTGTTTAATAAAATAAGCGTGTTCTAGAGCGTTGGCCCTTCGACTATTTGTAGCTAGTCTCAAAGCAGATCCGCGGAGCCTGGTAGAGGCTATCGCACTACCACGGGGGGTGCACCGTTACAAGTTTTGAATCAGGAATATTTGGTCCAATTGCAAAGTTCCCTAACAAACTTGAAGTCCCCGCCCCGCCGCTATAGCGGACGTTGGCCAACTGAAACCTCCAACCAACCCCGACCCGCCAGGTGCACCCGGTAACCCTGTCCCCGCACCGCCGGGTGCTCCGCCCGGTCGCTGTGGTCGGTGCCGTTGTCCCCGTCCGCCCGGTACCGTACGCCTTTGTCCCCGCATCGCCGGGTACCCTTGTCCCCGCCCCGCCCGCTGCGCCGCCCCGTCCGGTGGTGACGTCGCCATATCGCTGACAGCTCGATACCAGAGTTTCGTAACTTCTTAGAGAATTATTGACAAAAGGCTAAACCATAGATACAGCAACATTTCGATTACAAATGTACGATAGTAGCGTGATATCATATCAAAAAATAAAGAAATAAAATAAACTGACCACCAACTGCACCACGAAACAATACGGTATAACATTGGTTATAAACAATGTGTTCTGATTCAGTTATAAAGTGACGGAGCATGTTTAGTATAGCTTAGATCTGATTTGCATATTCGGTACACTTACACGCTCCCGTAAACCTGGTGCGAGACCTTTTTGACACAGTTTCGGCGCCGCGTTGGAACAATATATACATTCAGGAACAATAGGGGTTTTGGAAACACGTGTTTTTGTGAACAACATGTTTTCGGGTATGATAGGGGTTTTGGAAACACATGTTTATGAGAACAACATATGTTTTCAGAAATGATAGGGGTTTTGGGAACACATGTTTTAGCCAACAATATGCTTTCAGACATGTTTTTGGAAACAACATATGTTTGATTTTTAGATGTTGATCTAGAATATGTATTGTACTCAAAAAGATATTGATATAAAATGTGAATGGTTTTAAAAAGTATATATCATTCTCTCAAACATATATGTTTTGAAATCTTATCTATTTAAAATATATATATCATTCTCTCAAACATATATGTTTTAAAATCTTATCTATTTAAAATATATATATCATTCTCTCAAACATATATGTTTTAGAATAACATCTATTTAAGATATATATATGATATTTTTGACACAGTTCCTGCTTCGTACATATGCACCCTTTCACCCCATGATTTACGTCCTGAGATCCGTTTGCCGGGAGGACCCGAGGGATAATGCCTGTTGACCTTGATCTGTATAGGGCAGCTATAGGTTTGTTCTACATCACAAAATACGGCATTATTGGGACTCTGCGCAGACTGTTAAAGCTTAAATGTTGTTCTTGCATAATTTCGTTTATATTTTATTTCCTCTTGATTTTGCTATTGATCAGTTTATGTTACGATGTGCATCCCAACCCTGGGCCCGCTAAGTATCCCGGAACATCCAAGTACCTCAACATACTACACGCTAACGTTAACAGTATAACCGCCGGAACTAAGCTGGATGAGTTATCCTTTCTATCCCAAAATTTCAAACTTGACATTATTGCTATCACTGAGACCTGGTTAAGTAGTGAGATTTCTTCCGACAACCTTGCAATCCAGGGCTTCCAACCACCCACAAGACGTGATCGAAACAGACACGGTGGTGGGGTGCTCTTATACATATCAACAAACATCGCCTTCATAAGACGCACTGATCTCGAGTCTCAACTTTGTGAAGCTATCTGGGTCGAACTGAAACTCAAATCTTTCAAAATCTTGTTATCCGTCTATTATAGGCCACCCAATCAAGATGCGTCTACTGTTGATGAATTCATAAATGCTCTCACTGACTCAGTCCAGGTGGCCAAGATGTCCAATCCTGACGCAATCGTCATTCTGGGCGATTTTAATGCAAAACATGCTCAGTGGTGGCACCGGGACTCTACCTCGTCTGTTGGCAACAAACTGTATCAGTCGACACAGTTTTTGAATCTCGCCCAAATTGTTAATCAACCAACCTGCGATTTGTCTCAAAATCCTTCTCTTCTTGACCTAATTTTTACTGATGCCACAAACTACGTAGATTCCATATCAGTTCAAGCCCCCCCTGTCAGGTTGTCACCACTGTCCGACTATTTGTTCTATGTCCCTGTCTGCCCACGTACCAAAACCTTATCATCGGACCGTCTGGGACTTCTCACAAATAAACCAAAACAAGCTCGCGACTTTTTGCTCTTCCTCCAAGTGGAATGATATCTTTCTCTGTGCTTCAGTCGACTCATCCGCGACAAAATTATCTGAGCTTATCCTAGAGGCTAAACATCAGTGCGTCCCCAGCAAAAAAAATATTAATCAGACCCAAAGACAAACCCTGGATTTCCTCTGAAGTTCGCAAACTCATGCGTTCACGGGATAAATTTCACAAACAGGCTCGGCGTCTTAACACAAATGCAAATTGGGCTGCATACCGAAAGGTACGCAACAGGCTCACCAATCTCATTTCACAAAACAAAACCAACTACTACGAACGCCTTATACATTCGCTTAATGACCCATCTACTTCCAGTAAAAAATGGTGGCATGTCGTCAAGTACTTTTATAGACCTAAAGTTAATTCTTCCATCCCCCCTCTTAAAGAGGGTAGTTCCTATATTTTCGACGAGCACGAAAAGGCAACAATTTTAAATAAATATTTTACATCTCAATCAACCATTGATGATTCCCATGCCTCTCTCCCAGCGTTTCAATATCTCACATCTAGTCGGCTCCTACACATTACAACTTCCCCTGAAGAAGTTTTATTGTTTGTTAAAAACCTGGATACCGGCAAGGCCCACGGGTATGACCACATCGATAACCATTTTCTCAAAATCATCACGCCTTTCATTGCTGATAAAATATCTTTCGTTTTTAATCTTTCACTCTGTCATGGCATATTTCCTGATATTTGGAAATACGCAAACGTTATACCCATTTTTAAAAAAGGTGACCCACAAGACAAATCCAACTACCGTCCCATATCACTTCTCCCCACCCTGTCCAAAGTACTCGAAAAAATAGTTTACAAACACCTATACAATCACTTGATCTGTAATAATCTTTTATATCGTCTTCAGTCAGGTTTCATTAAAGGAGACTCCACAGTCTGCCAGCTGGAGTACTTCACACACACCATACTAAAATCTTTAGAGTCAGGTAAAGACGTTCGAGCAGTATTTCTTGATTTTTCGCGCGCTTTCGACAGGGTGTGGCATTCAGGACTTATCTTTAAGCTACAAAGAAATGGTATAGAAGGACCACTCATTAATTGGATTGACAGTTATCTAAGAAACAGGTCACAGCGTGTAGTCATTGACGGCCAGTCTTCTGCCTGGGACATGACCAACGCTGGTGTTCCACAGGGGTCAATATTAGGCCCATTATTCTTTCTCGTTTATATAAATGACATTGTAAATGACCTTATTTCCCTCCCATTCCTATTTGCCGACGACAGCTCCCTTCTTCAAATTGTAGACAACCCTTTTGATTCTGCTGCCTGTTTAAACGCCGACCTGTCCAGAATTCATGCTTGGGCCACCCAGTGACTCATGGAGCTAAATCCAAAAAAATCAGAAGAAATGTGCTTCTCAGCCAAAAGAGATCCCCTTGTTCACCCACCCCTCTTTCTTAACAACAGTGTGATAAAGTCAGTCGATATCCATAAACATATTGGACTTATACTGAGCTCCAACATGTCCTGGAATTCCCACACTAATTACATTATAACCAAGGTATCCAGAAGTATTGATCTCTTTAGCGGCCTAAAATTCAAACTGCCTCGTCATATCCTCGAAACTTTATATAAATCATATATACACCCCTGTCTTGAGTACGGCGACGTCATTTGGCACGGTACAACAGCCGAGCAAATTGAACGCATACAATATCACTGTGCCCTTGTTGTAACAGGCGCCATCAAGGGGTCTTCTTACTTGGCAACTAGGAACGAACTTGGTTGGGAAACACTGTCAGACAGAAGACACCTTCATAGATTATGTTTGTTCTATAAAATTGTAAATGGTCAAACCCGAAACTACCTGTCTCAACTAGCACCCACACCTATCCTCTCATCATGTTCATACGAATTGCGTAATAGCTATATGATGAACTTAAAACCTCTAAATTATTCAACAAATCATTTTGCCAGGTCCTTTGTTCCGTACTCGACGTACCACTGGAACAACCTCGATTTGTCAACTCGCTCCTTAAACTACTGTCAATTTCGAACTGTTCTCCTAAAAACCATACGACCTGTTAAGCTCAACTATCTTAGCCATGGCCCTCGCCTTTCCTGTGTTCACCTATTACGCCTTCGCATTGGCACCTGTAGTCTAAACCACAGTCTCTTTACTCGAGGATTGCTAAACAGCCCAGCATGTAACTGCGGGTGCCAACGCGAAACAGTACCACATTATTTACTCCACTGCCCTATGTACAATGCCCAACGCTCAACCCTCCTCGGCAAACTCTCCAGGCTCTTAGGACACACCCTTAACTTCCCATCATTATCGGACAACGCTAAAGTTTCCGTTTTACTCCGTGGTAGTCCTTCACATTCATCTGTTGTTAACTCCAACATTCTATTAACAACCCAAAACTTCATCACTACAACTAAGCGTTTTTAAAACACAGTTGTCCTGGCATTTTTTGTAATGTGTCCAACTATTTCATCAGTGGGTGGGAAACTGGACTTGCGCTTATCCTTTCTTGTAATATTAAGTACAATGTATTATTTTCTGTCTGATGTGATTTTCCTTTGCTTTTCACTTGTACTTGATTTCTCTCTGTAAAATATGTATGTTTTTTATGTAAGGGGTAGCGTCAAAATAAGTCTTGCACTTGAGTGCGCCCCCTTTTGTCACTCTGTATTTCTGTTTAAATGTTTGAATAAAGAAAAAAACAAACTATGAATTGACGTTTACAGAAAATCCATATACATAGACAGGAGGTCCTTCCTTGAGTTACATGCAACGTGTGACGTCACCCGATGTTTCATAGGAACCGTCTGTATGGTCAGTCAGTTCTCGTATGCTGTCTGATCTGAGTCGGCACAGTTCGTGACTGATATTCTACAGTTAATTGAAGCAAGCTTGTCTGTGTCCGTCTTGTACAGGGTAGGCTCCGTGGTGGATAGTTTCTCCATTCTACAGTTTACATTCGCGACATTGTCGGTGTCCGTCTTGTACAGGGCAGGCTCTGTGGTAGATAATTTCTCCATTCTACAGTCAACAGGAGCGATCTTGTCGATGTCCGTGTTGTAAAAGGCAGGCTTAGCGCCAACATTGCTAGTTTCCGGCAACTTAACTGTCGCGGATGCTGCTGCATAAATAGTCACAGACTCGTCCCCGCCCTCACAGTTCTTGGTTTGCGAGCCCTGTCCTGATACATTGTCAGTGTTTTTGTTCAATATGTTCTTGTAAACATTAGTATCTGTCACTTGTTCAGTTTCACCGCTGGCATCCTCGAAACACATTTTATTTCCAAGTGTATATTTAACAGTGACGAAAGAACCGAATTACTTAAACAAGTTATCACGAAATATCCCTACTTTTGCACATTCACGGATGAACAAAAAGCTACCTTTCTCTTGAAATCACAGAACCCACAAATACTAGAAAAAGTGGGACTTTTCGTCTTCCACTGCTTCCAAAAAAGAAGTCAAACCCAGCTAATTTAGATATAGCCAACAATTGTATATACATGTAGTACCAGTAGCCTATTGTTACAGCAAAGTCAGACACAGTTTACTGACGCATGTATGTTTTTCCTATGTTTTTATCATGTATTTGCAATTAGCCCACGGGCATGAACTTGCAATAAACTTCTTATTTATTTCACAGTAGTCGTGGCCAGACGGAATGTATACGTCTTCCTCGTTGATTTGATTGTACGCGTTGTCGTTTGCTTGACCTGAGTCCTGCGTGGTCGCGAGCACTGTTGTCGAGTCATGCGCAGAGGTTTCATACCATACCATGGGTTACCCTGAAGGGCATGTGCGGCCTGTTCCGAAAAAGGGACATTTGATCGGTCGTGTTTCAGACTGTGATTATTCCTACGTCTCTTTACGTAGCAAAACAAAGCAAGGAGGCTGATAAGAAAAGCTGAACCCGCTATTACAGAGATTAGTAACGTTATAAGAGTTGAATACGTTGGTTCAACTACATCTGGAGTGACTTCGGTCTGAATGGAAGGAAAAAGTGCTTCTCTGGTTGTTCCCACGACTGTGTCATTTTTTGTTTCTAGGGTTGTTGATGTACCTGTGCTGTTGTTTGTGCTAATTAAATTTGAAGAAGAAATATTACTAGTAATAAACGCATCCAAAGCAGACTTTGTTGAAAAGCGGTTTGTGATGTTGTCTCGGTTCATTTCAGACACGTTAAAGAACGAAATGCGTTTGACATCATTTATGAGAGTAAAGCAGGTCACGTTGTGTAAAGAATATTCCGTGTCACCATCCTTCTTTTTGTATGTAATTTGTCTCGTAGTTTTCAGGGTTGTTGCCACCACGCTAAAGGCGACCCGTTCCTTTCTTGGTTTCAAGCCAGAGACTCGCAAACTTGATGCACCTTTCAGACCTAAACCTATGCCGTCTGGCTCTTTCCATGCCTCCGAGCATTGGGTTGGAAAATCTGCTTCAAACGTTCCACTGTTCTTGGCTATGACGACGAAAGGAGGACTAGCCGTGAAATGACCCAAAGGATAATCTGGTGGGAGTACATTGCACGAATCCAGGCTCGGATCATTGCCTCTGCGTCTCAACTTGCGAAACCATTCCACAGAGAACACGCCGTCGTTCGCGTCATAGTTGATGTGCAACACCACTCCAACAGCCTCAACTCGTATCCACTGCTTGGCGATGCGGTCCAGGTTTATGAACGGGCCCTCCACACAATTTTCCAGGACAACGTTCCACTCCAAGTCATAGGTGCGTGCTTTTGATACAAGAACATTTCCACTAAGGTCAACTCTAATCAGGTTTTCCAGAGTCAAGAATACTTCTCTGTTGACATACACTATGTCATTGTCACGTAGATCCAGAAGGTGGAGTCCACTTAAATGCTCGAAGGCGTGTGGCGGAATCGAGACAATGTTGTTGTCACCGAGGACTAGTTTTGTTAGTTTGTCCATGCCAACAAACCACTGACTTCGGATTTCTGTCAGTAAGTTGCCATAAAAATCTAAGGAATTAAGCTCGACCAAACTTTGAAAGCACTCGGCGTCTAAACTTGAGATTTTATTGTAAGAAATGGAAAGTTGGTTGAGTTTCGATGAATTTAAGTTTCTGAACCAGTTTCTCGAAACATGGGTCATCAGATTTAAGTCTAAATTCAAATTTCGTAACTTCCAAAAGCCATTGAAAGTAGCGTTGTCTATATCGGTTATTCCTGCATCGTTAATGAAAAGACTTATGAGAGAAGTAGTATCAAACACAGCCAGCTTTTGAGACGATAATTTCCCATACTTTAATCCTTGTATGGCAAGCCACTGCACTTCTGGGAAACACGTCTTGGTTTGCCCGTCTGAAATTTCGGCATAACTGTCGTCAATCCCGTTACAACAGATACACAGTGTTCTATTTCTGTGAAGGAGGGGGCTATAAGGAGAGCTATGACTGATCATTTTGAAGCTTTGTACGCAGTAAGTCAGTCTTTTCCTTTCGCAGGTCGGGAAACACTGTTCTCCAGAAATGGACACTATGAACAAGGCTAGAACGAGCAGAAAGCAAATTTTGTTCTGAAGTATCAACTTCATTTTGAAGACGGCTTTTCTCTCGCACACAAGTCTGTCTAGGGTTCCTCTAAACATTCCACGGAACGTTGCACTGTCTGGCACTTGAGTATACTGACCTTTGTCCCACGGCCCGATCTATTCCACTCTTCTTCAATTTAGCAGTGGTCACTACTGAACTGGATGTTGTCAGTGGTCATGTAATTTCTAAAAAGATTTCTGTTCCTTTGTGTCTGACTTACGTTTTCACAAGTCTTACACGATGGGATACTAAAACGAATAGACAGCTGGGCGCAACACAAGAAACAAATCCTTTTACCTGACTTCTACAGGAAATCTTGACGAAATCTGCACGTCGTAGCTTAACCACTATCAGAGTCTGCGTGGTGTTACCGTCACCAAATCGAAACGTTTTGGTGCACAGGTCGAGGGTTCGAATCCCGGTTGTGGTCACTCATTCGATTTGCACGCTACTGGAAAAGGTTGCAGTCCTTTGGACGGGATGTTAAGCCAGACGTCCCTAGTTTGAGGAAAGGCACACCTCGAGCACGTTAAAGACCCCACCACAGTCGGTAAGAGTAGGTGTGCGTCCCAATGTGAGTGAATAAAACCTGATCGTCCCGTATTACACAGTTTTACCAAACTGGCGTGTTACACCTAAGCTCGGCTATGCGATACACACAAACGGTCGCAAGTCAACTCTATTAAACGGGTTCGTGTATCTTTTCTGTGGGCAAAGGGTGTCTTCGCTATTCAGTTCATCAACAAACCCAGACAAATTTGGGATGCATAATCACACCACCTATAGGTAAACAATCACAAGCAGGTAAAATGAGCAAAATACAATGCATATATATGACCAAGATCGTACGTGTAGGCGTATGGTTGGTTGATTGAAACATTGATTTTTCCAGTTGAGGACAGTATTTATAGAGAACGACATTATCGATTTTTACGTAAAACAATCTCGAAGGTGTCAATCAAGAAAAAATTACATCGGGCATTCTAAAAACGTAGAATGCTGTGTAGCTTGCCTACTCCAGCGGTCATTGACCCTGCCTCTGGACCAAGAGGTCGTGAGTTCCAATCCCGACTTTGTCGCTATTGCGCAGTTTTAGCCGTGGTCCACTGTTCATTGTTCCTGTCGAAAAGAGCTAGAAGAATTTCCCCGTAATATGAACCTGAAAGTACTGTACATAGCGTCTGACTTCTCTGTCAAGGCCAGTGAAAGATTAGCTCAACTGTTCATTGAGCTAAGCTGGTTCGAGATAACTTTAAGTTCCACATATTTAGAACATAATTGTTTCAGATACACTGGATCCACAATTATCACATTGCCGGGTCGAATGGCCAAACGCAAAGAAATCAGTGTACAATTGTACAATGCAGTATCTAATCATTCACCGGTGTGGCTGGGAAACAATACAGCCATTGGCTTCTACGAAAGGCTAAGTCTTAGTGAGAAAGACAACACTGGTCAAGGAATACCAGGTATAGTAACACAGCAATACGTCAACCAAAGATGGCAGACTTCACCCCGTCTGGCAACACATGCAGAAACTGCAGTGTGCGTTGAGCTATCTTTTCCGTGGGCGACGGGTCCATTGAATTAGTTCATCAGCAAAGTCAGACTAATTTGGCTACGCTATTACACCAGGTGCCAACACCCACCCCCAGGTAAATAAGCAAACTGCAATGCATATGACCAAGTTCGTAGGAAATTGATTTTGTCAGCAGAAGTAAATTGGAAATCAATTTCATCAACAGAGCTAAACATGTGTATTGGACGAAATTATGTAGAAGATGGGCAGAAAGATAAATTCAAGATGCCTAAATTTTCAAAAAAGAAACCAAAAGCGCTGTAAAAACACTCAAAGCTACCACACTGGTGTCACTACTATAATTACAGTCAGGGACATGACAAGTTTCCCCATTTTTCGGTATTTCATTTTGATGTTGACTATCGCAGGAGGGGGGCTTTTTTGGTTGAAATCAGACAAAAGTCAATGTACAAGAAGGGCGTAAGGGCCGACTTGACGTTGTGTCAGATCTTGAATAGAAGACATAAACAGTTCTCTGACCCACAAGAATTAACACACAGGAATTTTGACCGAATCTCCCGGCCTCCATCAGGATCTGACCCAAGTAAGCTTGGTTGATAGGTTGAAAGGACGTATTTACCAATTGCTAAGTGAATTATCAATTATCAGGTAGGCGCGAAATTTGAATGTATGACAGTCTTTGCGGTTTTAGGCTCCTAAGGAAAGCTTCATAAGGACATTCTAAGTATAATATAATTCAAAAATACTAAAATAGTTGGAGTTAATATGGGCCTTGATTTTGGTTAGTATGGTGCAGTCGTGTCTCCGATTAGGCCATGTTGATTCAATTATATGGATGATATCCTCTGGGAACAAAAAAACTGATGCGAGCGTGCAAAAAAACTGTCTTCATTATGAAATTTACTTGGTTAGGACAATGCAGGAAGGACGAACAAAACTAAACACAGTCTATGGTATACCGAAATATAGGTTCTTCAATTTTGTTCTTTCAAAACTTCTTCTTTGACTTTGGAATCTACTTTGGCATTCTGCGACATTAATATCCGTTTTCTGAAGTTTTTTTTTACATAATATATTTTCTCATTTTTAAGATTTACAGTATGGCAGAAAACCTTTTTTGAAAATTTGGAATTGGACAAAAAATGTATGCATTCGCGGGTGTCATCCATATAATCAAATTAACAGGGCCTTAGCCTAAGGCTTAGGAGATCAACAAGACAAAATATCTATACATAGTCTAGCCTAATAAACTACGTACTACAACTCTGTTAACTAACTTTATTTCTACTCAAACACATATAGTGCGCAGCCCCTTAAACTCTGTCCTATCCAATTATGTAATTGAACAACTGCTACTTTGAATGCAACAAAAGTCACAACCGTCTGGTCCCGATTGTTGACATATTTTTCTGGAACGAAAGAAGAAACTGTTTTAAAGACAACCAAAGCAATATAAGGGCCAGAAAAATGGAAATAAAAAAGAATCTTGATGGTAGTGACATTTACTAACACTGTTTAGCACATTTGCGTAATGACTTCAGACTTTGTGCATTCTAAAACCGCGCAAAAACGAGCCGTACGATGATTCCCTTAGTTTCGCAAGCCTAAAAAACCCGCGACGATTTTTAGTGAGTTCTCACATCACACCGAAGTCATATTTTTGCATCATGCATGACGCTTTACATTTTGATAGTGTGTTCAGACTAATCATGTATAGAAATGACTAAATAAATTGGCTTTCAAAATCCAATTTTCAGACCGTAATATTGCTTGGGTATCTTCTAATGCAGCATTTTCCTTCCGTGATAGTACACATAAAAAACACACAGCCCTCCCCCCTATGATATCTACGCAGGTGCAAATGAAGCTAAAATAGAAACGTGCGAAACGTTAACCTTCTGCCAATATCTTGGTTGGGAATTAAAAGCCTTGTGGTAGATTATGCTACACACAAAAAAAAGGATCCCATTATATTTAATCTTGAGATGGTAATTTAACTGGGGATGTCGCACAGCTTATACCCAAAATAGTTTATGTAATCCGGATATTCTTACAATGCCTTTAATTAATCCAGAAGCTTAGGAATCGGGTTCCATTACACTTTTCACAAAGTGTATGAGATTAAGAAAGATAAGGAAAGACGTTTCATAAGCCTCTCTTTCGAACTATGCAGTTTACGTTGCCCATGAAAATCTAAGAGGGCAAGGTTGTTTATCAATAAAGAATGGACATCATGTTCTCCTTAGACACGGGATAGGCCAGCCGCTTCTATTCCATGACGATCAGACGCAGCACATCCACAAGCTTCTTCATCATGACGTACCTCCTGTTGCCATAGGCGACCAGATGTCGCAGCCTGCACTGCCGGGGATATCCGCTAGTTCGTCATCAGGACCGACTTACGGAGCGATAACCTTTCAGTGTCAATGAAGACCGTTACATATACATATATATATATATATATATATATATATTTATATATATATATATATATTGATATGGGGACAACAGGCTGGTGGGTGAGACGAATAACGCTACGAATGAGCAAAAAATCATTGACACCCACGCCAAATGCCTGCACTGAATCAGAGAATACTCATCTCGGTTGCGTCCACACCTGCTATTAAAAACGTGCTCTTGTATCTACACTTATGGTCTCAGAACAGTATTTATCTGCAACCGAAGAGTTCTATGCCGCAGAAAGTCGCATGTGAGAGAAATCCAAGTGTAAACTGTGAGGTGTGGTTTTAATTAATTAGACAAAACATGACTTGGATTATTGTGAAGTATTTTCCAGATTTCATGACGTCAGGGCTATTGGCATTGTACCTGTATTTTAATTACGCTTGCCATGTTGATTTAATATTATGGATGACATCCGCGCGCGCATCACATTTCGTCCGTTTCAAAAAATTAAGAGGTGAATTGGATCAATTCGAATCAATCCCAATTTAGACTTTTTACATTCGGGAAAAGCTGTTGGACTAGAATCTATTCGAATCGGCCATTGATATGAATTGAAACATGTATTTTAAGCCCCCCCCCCAAAGGCCCCAGAGAGTCTGCAATGGATGCTAGCCTAACACTCTTTGCTGAAAGTATGCAAGAAATACAACAACAAACTAGAAAGGCAAAATTTGCAGGAGCAAATTCAACATGTATCGCCCATTTCCCTCCCCATGTAAAAAGCGACTGTGGCATCGAGGCTAACGTTTGTTGTATGTCTGCAATGTTGGTATTTAAAGGAAAGCTACACACAAAATTGGAAATCCTTCTATGCTATGCTTGATATATTCCAAAGTCAAATTCTTACTTCAAGTTGTTTCACATAAGTCCGTCATAGTTCTGGGATTTTCCACAGTTTGCAACTTATGCCGTGCTGACGCCTTCTCACCTGATAATTGAATTATATGACGTCAGTGTTTCAAATTTTTCACCTGATGATTGAATTTTAGAACACTGACGTCATATAATACAATCATCAGGTGAAAAATTTGAAACACTGACGTCATATAATTCAATTATCAGGTGAGAAGGCGTCAGCACGGCATAAGCTGCAAACTGTGGAAAATCCCAGAACTATGACGGACTTATGTGAAACAACTTGAAGTAAGAATTTGACTTTGGAATATATTAAGCATAGCATAGAAGGATTTCCAATTTTTTGTGTAGCTTTCCTTTAAATAGATATTTGAATGGAAGACCAGTCAGAAATGGATCCCTCCCAAATTGAAACCCTATGCATGGACGGGCTCTTCCAGGCACCCATATTCATACTGGACCATTAAAAACCACCTTCACCAAAAAATGGACCTTTTTGATAGTCAACCCAGCCCAAAATTGAATTCTTAGAAATTTCCCCCTCATGCAATAATGGACTCTTCCAGTGGAATGTGGACCAACACGTAGTACGCAAATTTCAGAATTTAAACAACTAGAATCTTGCTGCTGAAGATGTAGATTTCTTCTGCGGAAGAATTTCCGCAATCCGAGAGTCCGGACAATTTTTCATTACGCAGCGAACAGTTCTTCGAGCCAATAGGTTTTGCAAAAGTTTCACAAATTTCTGCTAAACGTACCGCAAATTTCTGGTGCGCATTTCGTGACCTGTACTGTAACACTTACACATAGCACCATTTAAACAAGAGCTTGAAAAAAATGTTGCTGAAGAAAGGATACACAACCAGGTCCCTCCAAATGTCCCCGTTCAATAATTATGCGCCACGCCAGCTACACGTGCTCGGGGCTTGGGGTCACTGACCTTTAGGTCGTGTTGTTCGTCGTAAATGTTCGAGCAAATTACAGACAGCCGCCGCGTATCTTCAGCCAAATTACCATTGCTTTGAGGGTTGTACAGCCGCTGACGTATTGTTCGTTTATACTGGTAGCTATGTAGGCCCTACTAAAGCTATTTTATGCATTTTCAGTGGCAAATTTCTTTGAATACAGCACGCCCGCCGCCAGCACGTTGCACATATTTTTGACTTCGCCAGTTGAACAAAACACCTCAGTGTTCATTCGTTCAAATCTTACTGCAGTTGACCGCCATGCAAAGCTACCAGTCGTCAAGTAGGTTAAAATAAGAAAAAACACCGTGTGTGTTGAAGAATCCTACCAGAAAAGTTTTGAACCTTCTCAATTGCACATAACTTAAGTAGGACACAACAATAACAACACAAGGATGGGAGCCAGGGAGTAGTGAAGTTGTGCCTGTCTGCACCTGTCAGAGTACTAGTAGTGCCCCTAATTAAATTGGCTATTTTAACCAATCAGGCTGAGCTTGATAAACTGTGTGTATGTTAAAACGCGCTCCTTCATTGGCTGACCGAATTAGTCCCCCTGGTCAGATTAATAAAGATGTGACCTAAAGGTAACTGACCCCATATGAGGAAAATAGCCGATGTTCTCCCCAAAATACCCTCTAAAATCGTATGTTGAAGTGTTGTATGCCGAAAGTGCGAATGGGATTCTTTGAATATTTGTTCAATGTACCCCCATAGCAAATGTCAGGTCATTTCGATGTAATTCCAGAGCAAAGGAAGCAAAAATGTACGGTTTTGGTCTAAAATGGCCAAAAACCCTCAATAAAATCATTTTAAAGGCATTTATTAAAAAAAGAAAAGAAAAACGCCCGGGGGTATGTGCTTACTCTACCTGTATACCAAAGTTCAGCCCATTTGGCCCAGGGACGACCGAGATGGATCGCTTTGAAGATTTGACAGGATGAGGAGAAGAAAGAAACATGACCAAAGACAATATGTATCGGCCATACCTATAGTATGGGCGATACATAAAAAAACGTCAAACCAAAATTGCAATATGGCGCTATCATGCAATACCAGTTTATTCTCCCAGATGTTCTCCGCAATACATGTACATGTATAACTTTCTCACGCGGCGGACAAGATCGAGTGAAAACGAGGGCAATGAGGCAAACAAACAAAAAAATATTTACATATTTAGTTTTTCTCCAAAATCACATTACTTTTTTCGAAAATATGATATCCAATCATCATTATCACAACTAGTGCAATGAAAAGAAAATATGCAGCAATTTAGAGCCACTTTGACCGATCTCATATTTCCACCCTCCTCTGTCAAAACGTAGAAACGCAAAAATAAAAACATAGAAATGCAGATATTTGATAGACATGCAGCCACTTCCCCATTGGTCGATTCTCTAATTACCATGTAATCATTATCTAAAATGCTAATTGTAATGGGCAGTCAGGGTCGGTCTAATGTCCGCCGCGTGAGAAAGGTTCGTACTCTAAGCCCAGTGTGGCTCAGTTAGTATGCTACAAAATAAATATTATAGTTTTCATAGTGGATCACAGCTTGAATTAATATAAAGATAGTCTACAGTATATAGTAAGTTCAGCAATCTTTAAATACACTGTGAAGAGTCAACACCTTGCAATAAATAATTTTTGTATTATCTTAAATTCATGCAAGGTTATGTACCTTAAACAGATATTCAATGAATACACATGCATTTACAGTTGTTTGTACACAGTAAGTAATTCGGAGTATTTTATTGATGCCATAATAAATGCATTTAACTGCCATGCTTTTTTTACATGTTAGGTCTCATTTGTTTTAAGTGAGTTCAATGCTTTTTTTGCAATTATATAGTTATTAAGCAACGATTTTTCCTTTCAAATACTAACAATAGTTGATAGTTTGGAAACAATGTCAGTATATCATATCCGTATCATTTCGCCCAGGATAGTTTGAATATATATGGCGAGAATAGAGCTTGATTTTACTTTGAGCGTCATTTGTGGTTTGCGCACCATATAAAATGTTTCTTTTTCTTTAAATCTTGAAATACAGGATCTTCTCTTTTGTACTATGTTGTAATGAATATTTTCTATTAAGAGCTTTTTTTTTCTTTTATATACCATACAGTTATGTCGCCGTAGCAGAGAACTGTCTAGAATATTGTCGACCTACAAAGGCCGTCCACAAATGATTTGAAGTACTATTTACAAGTTTGTATTATTCATAACTTCTTTTTCCGACATCTTATGTATAATCTCTTGGATTCGTTATTTGAAAATCTTTTTATATGGTGTAAATTACAACTTTATCAAATCGATTATCTAACGTTTTATATTTGGTCACCTTTTAGCTCATGAACAGATGTCTGTTTCACAATGTCATCAAGCCAACAATGGTTGCATTTACATTTCGTATATTATCAAACGATTTCTATATAAACATAGATAAAAGATAAAACTAGAGTTCAACGGCGTCATACCAGCACCTTCGCCAAATGATGCCGGTATTTACGTCTGATGTTTTAGACTGCTTCTCTTCTTTTAGCTCTCATTTGCATTTATTGCTCATTTACATACTATTAGATTATATCAGTAAACATCTTATCCCCACACAAAAAAGTTGTTGTCTAAATTATGAGTATTATCTTTACAAAGAAGGCTACTCTAGCACTTCAAATGTAAATACAGAGGCTCCGAATGAAAATAAGTGATTGACATAATCAAAGAAAGAATAGTGCAACTACCACTCTTGTACATATTGTAAGTCCACTGTAATTCGTATTTTAATTTACATTTATTCCGTTATTATTGAGATTTATACTTCTTGTTTTGCTACCTATACTCTACTCCTGACCTGAATATCATTTATATATTTACACCTTCTTGTAATTTGTACAACCACTACTGTATTTTTTCTCTCCATTGAATTCGTTGATTTTGTATCTCTGTGTATGTATGTGTCTTTGATGTGAAATGTGTATGAATGTTTTTTGAAATGCTATTAAAAACAAAGAATAGTGCCTACCAGAATAACAACAATTGGCAGGGGGAAAAAGAATCAGGTAAAAATACACGCTGACGATTAGAACTCCACACGTGCTTTTGTATTCATGTTGATGTTAAGTGGCGGCATCGAAATAGGTTCTGTAAATTCGAGTGCGTCACCACCGTACTTATATTAATGTTTGCAATATGAAAATCCACATGAAACATTCAAATGGACTCCACAAGGGAGGTGGAGACCACTGGGAATGTTGAAAAGGGCATTGGAGGTGAAAATCAAGTCGGTGAGAAAGACCTGGCATGCATGGGATCAGCTTTCCAGCCTAAAATAGCTTTGTCGTAGCCTTATGCCCACTAGCGAGCAAAGATGATACGGATAACAGAAGAAGCATAAGAAAAAGATAACACGCACACCGGTCAGTCGCTAAGGTAAAGTCCCAATCACTACGGGGGTATCGAGCCGATGCCGGGGAGCCTGTGAATCTGTCCAAATGTCATAGATAGTTTCAAAACGATCATCTCGTTCAAATGAAATAAAATTTCTGTTGCGTATGCCCCAAATGCCAGCGTTTCGATTCCTATAGAACAATCCGGGTGACTTTAGCCTGGACCCTGATGAATCCCTCATTTGGAACGGGAAAATCAAAACCATACAACTGATTTAAATTAGCCCTAAAATCTACTGAAAATCCTTTATTTTGCAGTTTAGAGGACGTAACCGCAAAATACAACTTTTTGTCTTAGGATTCTTTGTACTTCAACTAGAAATATTCTTGATATCGGGAAAAGGCCAAAAATTGCATGTTTTTTACCTTTCAAGAACCATATTTCCACAGTGCCTGTATTGTCGAAAAACCTTGGGAAAACCGTTGGCTTCATTTTAGGCCGTCAATGAGGCATAAATTGAACGCTTTTTGGTCCCGATCTAAACATGGTGTTTGCATGCATGTCATACCGCACGGACAAGGGGAGGGGGTAACTAATATCGGCGTAAACAATCCTTGAAATGTTTCACTTCACAAACAATGGCGTCAGTAGCTTCTTTACATGTTGACTAAGCACAGCTAGCAAAATGTCAGTAAAGATGTATTGTCCAGATAATTGTTTGTATTTGTAAAAAAGACGGTTTTTGTCCTGATGTGAGGCACCCGGGAAGAAAGGGCCATGCTAGCGCTGGTTTTCAGTAGATACTTGCATATGACCTCATGCAAATCCTTTGAATAGAGTCGAATACGCGTTCTGTTCAAACTTACGTCAATCATGTCTAATCGAACGTGATAGAACATAACTTGAATTCGCCTAATTTGACCACCGTGACGGTTCCTACATGGCCAGAAAAAAATCCAATATCCATTAATGGCCAAAGAGAGTAAGCCAATAGCCAATGTATTAGTTGGTATACCATGTGTGTTTAGTCACCAGTTCAACCTTCCTACCCTGATCATGACAAGTTATATCTAATGCTAAAAGCAATTTTTGGGCCTAAATTTTTTCGCAAGTTATTGAATCATGCACGATTCCCTCTGCAATAGACAGGCGTACTAGTAAAGAAGGTCATCGTTGTCGTTGTTTCTGAGAATTGAAATTAGATTTCTCCGTCTGGAGTGGTTGCCAAACGCTTGTCGTCAACTCTGCTCTCCAGCAAAGTTGCCATGGGCATGTCTGCAGCAGAGTCAGTTCCACCTGCTGTTGCCTCAGTTTCTTCTCCGGGGTTCTCTTGTTTGCTTTCATTGGAGGTTCGTCCACTGTCCTCGTGAAGCTCACCCAGTAGAAGAAGTGCCTTGTTCTCCTCCGCGTGTAAAACTGCCGAAGTTGCCATGGGTTTGTCTGCAGCAGAGTCAGTTCCACCTGCCGTTGGTGCCTCGGTTTCGTCTGCGGTGTTCTGTTGATTGCTGCCATTGGAGGTTAGCCCACTGTCGTCATGGGGATCACCCGGTAGAAGAGGTGCCCTTTTCTCCCCCACGTGCAAACATTCCGAAGTTGCAATGGGTTTGTCTGCAGCAGAATCAGTTCCACCTGCCGTTGTTGCCTCGGTTTCTTTTGCGGTGGGCTGCTGGTTGTTGTCGGTGGTAGTTCGTCCACTGAAACCGTGAGGCCCACCCAGAAAAAGAGGTGCCCTGTTCTCCCCTACATGCAAAACTGCTGAAGTTGCCATGGGTATGTTTGCAGCAGAGTCAGTTCCACCTGCCGTTGCTGAATCACTTTCTTCTACGGTCGTCTTCTTGGTGCTGACAGTGGCGGTTTGTCCACTGTCCTCGTGCGGCTCACTCAGTATAAGACCTGCCCTGTTCTCCTCCGGATCCACGTGCAAAAATGCCGACGTTTCAATGGGTATGTCTGCAGCAGAGTCAGTTCCACCTGCCATTGCTGACTCAATTTCTTCTACGGTGGTCTGTTTGGTGTTATCAGTGGCGGTTTGTTCACTGTCCTCATGAGGCTCACCCAGAAGAATAGGTGCCCCATTCTCCCCCACGTGCAAAACTGCAGGAGTTGCCATGGGTATGTCTGCAGCAGAGTCAGTTCCACCTGCCGTTGCTGAATCACTTTCTTCTACGGTCGTCTTCTTGGTGCTGTCAGTGGCGGTTCGTCCACTGTCCTCGTGCGGCTCACTCAGTATAAGAGGTGCCCTGTTCTCCTCCGGATCCACGTGCAAAAATGCCGACGTTGCAATAGGTATGTCTGCAGCAGAGTCAGTTCCACCTGCCGTTGCTGACTCAATTTCTTCTACGGTGGTCTGTTTGGTGTTATCAGTGGCGGTTTGTTCACTGTCCTCATGAGGCTCACCCAGAAGAAGAGGTGCCCCATTCTCCCCCACGTGCAAAACTGCAAAAGTTGCCATGGGTATGTTTGCCGCAGAGACAGTTCCACCTGCCGTTGATGACTCAATTTCTTCTACAGTGGTCTGCTTGGTGCTGTGAGTGGCGGTTCGTCCACTGTCCTCATGAGGTTCACCAAGATGAAGGCGCGCCCTGTTCTCCTCTACATCAGCGAAAGTTTTCATGGGTATGTTTGTAGCAGAGCCAGTTCCACATGCCGTTGCCTCAGTTTTCCCTCCCGTGGCCCGCTGGTTACTGTCAGTGGGGGTTGCTCCATTGTTCTGATGATGTTCAACCTGACCAAAGTGTGCCCTGATCGCAGACACCCCTTTCTGCACCACCTCCGAAGTTAATGTCAGCATCAGGGTCAGCAGAAGGCCTTGAGAAGCATTCAGGACAATAAAGATGTACTCGACTACTTTGCTGTTGACGTAAGGATAGATGAAACCCAGAATCCATGTGAACCCTGTCAGAAAGGAGATACGCATGTAGACCCATGCCTTGCTGATGTTTGAGCGAGACAATGCAGCGTTGGCAATCTGGAATGACTTCCGTATGGCCAACAAGACAAAAGTGACCAAGACAACATTGACCAGAAGAGCACAAAAGACAGGAGCTCCAAACGTCAACAGACTGGCTGTCGGATTGCCGATCCAACAGTTTTCCCCGTAACCCACCCTGACAGAACTGCAGAATTCCACAATCACGGTCACTACTATTACAGGCACCGGCATCAGCCAGGTATACAAGATGTACTTGTACAGTTTCGCTCTGTCTAATTCATCACGAAACGTAAGAAAGAGGTCCATAGCCAGTGCGTTCATGGATGTGAAGGCCGTCAGAATCAGGTAGTGCAGAATTATTGCAACCGCTGTACATCCCTGTCCGCTAGGGACCCACACACGTATCATGAACATGCCTTCAGCAACAACTATGCAAACCATCATCTGAACCTTCAGCTTTTCCGGCACCTTTTCCCACTGGCCAGACTTGTAAGTGTGAACCACGAAACCAAATACGGCTACGGCAGACACTATCACAAGACCCAGGGTTAACCAACCCTGGGCAGGGTCCCGACTGTCAATTGTTTGCGTGTTGTTCGAGAAGTGCTCCAGTATGCACTCCCCACAGATCGATGCCGTTCCATTCGTAATGGCCACCTGCTCAGCTGGGCAGGACACGTTCGAACTCAGCAGGTGGACACTACCATTGGGAAGGACATGGAACTCTTCCGCTGTGAAGGTTAAAGTGGGTTCGCTGCAGTTTTGTAAGGGGATAGTTTTGTTTGAAGAGGAATAGCTTCTGTGGGCGGACGAGGAAAGCCGGCATGTGTCTGCAAACGGATCGTAAAAAGTGTCGGAGGGACACTGATTGGAACTGTGTTCACCACTCCCATAGGCATTGAAGTTGAACAGATTGGTTAGAGAGAATCTTGAGGGACAGACTGGATAGCAGTCGGAACGTAGAGCATTAGAAGAAGCACACCGTAGATATGTGATTGCCATGAGGGAAAGTCCTTCACAAAGAGCACAGTGTGCATTTTTGTAAATCTTTTGTCCAATGCCTATCGGATAGATATAGGACCTACAGGCAGTGAAATCACAACCTTCATTGGAAGGGTAAGCCTGGAGACATTGTCTCCCAGACGAAACAGTGGACCAATTTCTTTCCAATGAATGGAAAGGGAAAAACGACAGCTTGTTCGTCCCAAAACAATATTCACCACTATCACTGATGTTGTTGTACACTTCCAAACCTCTAGGGATGTGTGAAGATAAGTTAAGCAATCCAGTACACTCAACTTCGGACTCCCAAATACTTATGTTTGTTAAAGACACATCGTTACAAAGTGCACAGAATATGTTTCTGTAGGGGACTGCAATAGATCCAGCTCGAGCGCGTGTGGACGTATCCTCCACTGGCATCCGGTAGACCAGGTCACTCGGGTTGAAGGGATCCACTTGTTTTAAACACTGATCCCTTGTGACGTCATCCTCCCATTCGTCAGGGCAGTCAGCCACCATCCAATAGGACCATTCCTTTTCTTTTTGTTTGAAATGAGAAAAGCCAGGCACACACTTCCACTTCAGATGGTGATGGTTAGATGGCGTTTGCGGAACACTGCTTACACTGTAATGGGTGTAATGAAGGTGTTAAGAATCATAACGATTTTAAGTGAACTATAATGCTGTGAGGTACGTTTTCTTTCAATCATTACCACGTATGTTTTGTTCGATTTCAGCAGGAAAAGTGTTAATACGGGTTCGGGATTCTTTCTCACCATAGTCAGTATGGGACCAGTCATTACAGAATCTTACACCATGGTAACCGATATTGGTCCTTTGTTAGCAAAAACATGTCGACATAAAACAATAGGATTATGACGTCCCTAACTCTCCTGACTTTAAAGTGTTGAATACGTCATTGTTGAGACTGTATGAGCTGGATCAAGATGTATACTTATGTTCAGTCAGCTTGAATTTTAGCCTGAATACTGTTTTTGCCAACTGATGTGCGGATGATGACTGGGCGTCATATAAAAGTGGCGTTTAAAACGAGCCGACATATGTAAGATCATTGTCACATATTTTGTAGATTGTACCTTGACTTCAAACATATTCTATTTTTGTGCTTTCCTTGTGTGCCCTATCGTAAATTTTGGAGCGTCGAAGCTTCTCTCTTTGGGGTCCTTAACCATGTACATTCATATAGACGAAAAAACTGTGCTCTGATACCTTAATCGGGGTAGTACAGATCTACTTACTCGAAATCTTCGCAGCAATCGCCGAAAAAGCTGCAGTCATTGTCACAATAACAAAACGCATTCGTTCGAGATTTACCACAGGCATAGGCTATGTTGCAGTCCGGTGAGAAAGGATCTAAAAGAAACAAAAGATGGATGAATGGCTGTCCATGCAGAAGAAGGTGAATTACAGGGAAAGTGATCTCGAACAAATTTGGCCCAATGAATAGTTGAGACAAATCTAACATTGAGGCCATTGACAGCAATGTATAGTACCTAGATCACAACTACACAAGTCTCGACCTAGTCTCGTGTTCTTGCGAGACTAGGTAACTCCGTGATCAAAACGAACAGTTGCCATCGAAAATTTGGAGGTACGTGATTGCTACCTTTTAAAAGTCACTGATAGAAGAATCTTCAAGTAACTTGTAATCACACGTGACTGATGAATCTCTTCAAAAAATATTCTCAAGCTTTCTTACCAGCACATTCCATCACGTCGCAGTAGTCCCACCTCCGCGACTCGTCCGTGGTGTAGCACCAGGGTCTCTCCTTGTTGTCAGGGTTGCGGCAGAAGTTTTCCTCCAGGCCTGCATCAGGATGAGCCTGTGGTGTGTGGGTATGGCTGTGCGGGGACGGGGAGTCCCATCTCTGACACACTCGGTCTCCTGCCCTGAACAGTGGGGCACAGAATAGTACATAACACGACGCGAATAAGTATTTTCAACATCATATTTTACTTACACAGTTATACATTGAACAAGCACAGATATATTAACAGATTAACTGTCTTGAAGCGCAAGCGAAGATGGTTTGGTCATGTGGTAAGATCGTCAGGGCTTGCAAAAACTATACTACAAGGAACAGTGCCAGGTAGCCGAAAAAGAGGAAGACAGAGAAAACGGTGGGAACATAACATAAAAGAGTGGACAGGACTAAGCTTATCGGAAGTAATGAGAGCGGCAGAGGACAGAGTGAGGTGGAGGAGGATGGTGGAGGATCTATTCATGGTGCTCCAACGACCCAAAAAGAGGTCAAGGGATAGGTGAGGTGAGGAGATACACATGTATTAGACTAAACAAAGAGGTACAAGGAAAAGCAGGGCGCCTAAGACCCGACTGTCGGTCTCATCACCTCGGCGTCGCCACCCTCCCCAGACTTGCCCCTGATAGCTACACTCTTCGGTCTCTGGCCCTTTTCAAACCGATAATCCCCCGCAGCGGTACGGGTTGTCACCGAAAGGGTCGCAAAGAACGAAGAGATCGCCCTTTGATTAGGACGTTTTGAAAAACGCGTCCGTTTGGACATGACTTGGAGGATCTTGAAGTGGTAAGCAACGTATTTTGCATGACTCAAACTTCCCGGAAAAATGGTGACATCTAACGTAGTATAAAGTGGTTAAAACGGCATAGCAAAACTAGATAGGCCTATACAGCATATGTTACTCCACCTCCCTTCCCATGCAAGAATGGACTGTTCAAAATAGAATTTTTTAAGTGACCCCCGTACGAGAATTGACTCTTCTGGCAGTTTCTCCAGTTAAAATGGACAAGTTCAAAAACACTTCAACACAGAAAAGGGACTGTAATATAATCACCCAAATTCAAAATTGAATTTAAAACAATTCACACCCGTGAAAGAATGGACTGTTTCAGTGACACCTACATGTAAGATGGACAAGTCAAAAACACTTCCGCTCAAAAAGGGAATTTTTTGCATAATCACAAGTGCCAAATACCAAAAATTGAATTTTACAAAAATCCCTCGCATTCAATAATGGATTCTTTCAGTTCACCCCCATTAATGGACTTGTCCAAAAATAGTTCCGCTTGAAACGTGGACTTTTGCATAATCACCCAGTCCAAAATGGAATTTTAAAAAATCCCCCGTGCAAGAATTGGCTCTTCCGGTTCCATATCCAGATAAAATGGACCAAAAATTGCAACATTTATCATTTCTTAGTAATGTATGCCAAAATTGGTAAATACAGTCCTATGCATATATGGTCACGAAAAAAATTGATCATTTTGGAGTTATCTATGCCAAAAGTGTAATTGACATTCTATTGGCATATGTCCAAGGCGTGCCATTTACCAAATTCCAGGTTATTTGATGGTAAAACAAGGGCAAAGAAGCCAAAAATTTACATATTTGGTCTAGAAGTGTCCCGAAATCGTCAACCATTTCAGAGTGATGTCAAAAGTAGTAATAACGTCCAATGTACGCCTATCTTCAAGGTACGTCTATTCCAGGTCTATTCAGGTCATTCGGGTGTAATACTAGGGCACTGAAGCCAAAAAAGGACATTTTCGTTTTAAAAATGGTCCAAATTAAGCAATAAAAAGTAGTAAAAAAGCACATGTCCAAGGCACCAATATCATATGCCAAATTTCAGATCATTTGATTATAATACTAGGGCACAAGGGGTAAAACATAATTTATTTTTGGTCAAAAACCGCCAAAGAAAAAAAAAATAGAATAATTTGAAAGGCGTTCACAACAAAAAAAGGAAAATTTGGCAATTCTACCCTTGTACCATATTTCAGTTCATTTAGTCATGACATGATAGAGATAGATGAGCCAAATAGCAGTTACTCAAGAAACTGGATATGATTTTGGAAACGGTCAGAAGTTTGAAGTAGCATCCACTACTTTTCGTCAGTGACACTGAACAAGATTGTCGAGTTCACACAGGAGTCGAGTCATGCCATCATGCTTCCGGCCCTTCCTAGATATAGACACCAAAATCATCATAGAGAAGGATGGCAAGAAACCGGCACACACAGATCAGCTCAGGGGCGCACCCGGGGAAGCCACACGCTCAAATTTCAACCACTTTACGCCCGAACAGACTCTTACAAATATTCATACTTCCCCCGCACCATACCCGAGTGGAACGCCCTGCCTGGCGCGGTTGTTACGGCTCCCACCGTTGAGTCTTTCCGCGCCAGGTTGGAGGCCTGCCCGCCTTAGCCTGGGACCTCCTCCCCCCCTACTTTGCCCCTTGCGGGGTTATTTGGGGGTATCCCAAGTTGAAGTTGAAGTATCTGAATCTCACCACCTATGGGTTTTAACAGTGTAGTTTTCAGGTTTTCTTGCTAAGATACACCTACATTTTTACATTAACTGCTTTTCGGTGTCCAGGGCTCGAAATCCTTTTTTTGGAAATACAACCGAAAAAATTAGATGCACAGAAAAAAAATTGGCTGCACCACATAAAATAGAGTTGAATGTCAGCAAAACATAAGTTTGACTCTACTGCCTCTCTTACGAACTTCAATCGATAATTCTATCCAGATTTCAAATGTCAACCAATACATCAAATAAAGTACAACAAAAGCTTATATTTCTTTTTCTGATACTTACATTTCAAGAATGTTCTGTGTGCTAGTGTGCAAGAGAACCGTTACCCTGTGAGTTCAAAAATATCTAGGTGCACTGGTACACACAGTCAAAAATTAGGAACACAGCTCCAATTTTGGGTGCAAACAGGTATTTCGAGTTCTGGTGTCGATTATTTGGAGATTCATAACCAGTCCAGTTAATCTTACTTGTTAATCTGCCCCGCGTAGCTCCTTCCTTTATCGCTTGCGTAGAAGCAACGCGTCGGTGGAGCTGGAAATAGAACACAAACAGGGCTGGGCATGAAACATAAAACTTCACTACGCATGCTATCTTTGTACCAAACTGACATACATATAGGGTTTGGAACAGCGTCGATCATAATATCCTGATGTCCATATCATTTAACATCGACATGAAGCTGGTAACTTTTATCCGTCAACATAGGGCCATGTTGATTTGATTATATGGATGGCATCAGGGGTACCAAAGTATTCATACGAATTTTACGGAATTCAAACGAGTTTTACGGAATACATACGATCCACTACGCAGAAACATACGAACTTTACGGAATTCATACGATCCATTACGCTGAATACATACGATCCTTACTATTTGACATGACCGCCAAATCCAAGATGGCGGACTCAGGATAACCAGTTCCTCGAACGATATCTTGGCTTAAGGGATTGATAATGGCGTATCCCATCCGGGAAAAATATCAAGCTGTACTACATCAAGACTGATGTAGGCTTAGACCAACTAGGAGGACCAGACAAAGCTAGATTCGGTGCTAGCGCGATGGCCAACAAATCAGTAAGGACGTATGTATTCCGCGTAATGGATCGTATGTATTCCGTAAAACTCGTATGTTTCTGTGTAATGGATTGTATGTATTCCGTTAAGTTCGTATGTTTCTCGTAATGGATCGTATGTATTCCGTTAAGTTCGTATGTTTCTCGGAATGGATCGCATGTATTCCGTAAAACTCGTATGAATTCCGTAAAATTCGTATGAATTCTTTGGCACCCCTTGACATCCGCGCGCGCATCAATTTTCGTCCATTTCCACCAACAAAAAATGTCTGCCATACTTTAAATCGGACCAAGCAGGTACAAAATATATGCCGTAAATTGCAAAAATATATTTCGGAAAACGGATACTATTGTCTATAAATAATCCCAAACTCAAAGAACAAGATGTAAAAGACCAGAAATGAAGAATCCAATATTTGGTATACATGATTCTCCGTACAGCTGTGTGTTAAATCATTTGTTCAACCTTCCTGATCACGTACATTTCATAATGAAGGCAATTTTTTTGAGCAAACGCACAAACACTGGTATCCGCACGCTCGGATCAGTTTTGGGGTTCCCAGAGGATATCATCCATATAATCAAATCAACATGGCTTAGAGAGCATAAACAAAAGTAGGGATATGTATAACAAGTGAGTCACAGTTAGATTAAAAAGGTGCCAGTCAATTAATCATAATGTCTATTCAGTACAAATATGATGTAAAACTGAGAGGATAAGAAATTAAAGTTTTGTTTGTGTGAGCTTCTAGCTTTTCTATTCTTTTAAGCCCCGGTTACAGACATAGCCAAACATGGCTCCCACCAGCCAACCAATGTGTCAGGGTATTTCAGGTCCTTTACACGTTCTGTACACAGACGTGGTGCATTTCCGAGAGTTTCTAGGGCGTGTTAACAACTGGACGCAACACGTACAAAATGCAGAAAATCCCGGCTTTTTAAAGGAAATGTATAAATGCCAGGGATGTGTAGGGCAAATTCCAACCCGGTAACTCGGTTTTTGTGCAGTGTCCATCAGTTTTAGAGTCAAATTTGACTCCCGAACACACCCTGACCACTACTGACGTACTCCCATCCACCAACCAACTACAAGCCAACTAATTCAAAACCTCCCGAAAATTTCAAAACATTCAACTGGCGCGGCCGAACACCAGCCAACCACAGCCGACCTAGCTCCTGAACTAGATTTTCCCATACCGTGGTTTGAGGAAGGATGGGAGGCCATTTTCGGCTATGTGTAATTACCGGGGCTTAAAATTAAAGAGCAGAAACGTTGAAGTTACCGTCACACGCAAAGACATCGTCGCAGTACATCCACCTGATGATGGGGTTGTTGGTGAAGCACCACGGCCTGTCCTTCCCGTCCGGGTTCCTACAGTAATTCTGCTCCAGCCCTGTCGAAGGGTAGGCCTGGGGAGTGTGGTTATGGGTGTGGGGGTACTGAGATGTCCAGAACTGACAGGTGTTGCCCCGGTTTGCTAGGCCCCTGTAGCTTGTCCCTCTGTCCCGTATATAGTAACAGGCTGGGGACATATAACTTTCAATCGTAAATGTCTTGGAAGAAATAAACGTTTCGGAGATGATTGTGAAATTCTAGCCATTCCATGCTAGCTTGCCAGTACAGTAGGAACAAAAAATCTGGGCTAGGTTGATTGTTGCGCTGCCAGTTCTAACGTTTAAATCCCAAACCAGATTTCAACGACCTCATGAAATATTTAGAGCTTTTGTAAATTTTATGCAAATGACTAACACATTAATATAATTTATCAACTAAGTTACACATGAGGAAAGTAACAAATGACCATCATTTATCATTAAGGCTTCCGCTGCATACCTAGGGAAGCCGCTAGTGGGCCCAAAATCTAATCATCTCCAATTTTTGTCACAACCTACCATCACACCAAGGACATTATATATCCTTGATCACACCAAATATGAAACCAATCCATCTAGCCGTTCTTGAGTAATCTTGTTCACCAAAAGACACACAAACAGACAAACGCTGCTGAACCTAGTACCTCCATGGATGTAATACAGGCCGCCAGACCACCTGACACAGCTAAACTAATTACCAGCCTATACACTTATTTGTGTGGCTTGATGAAAGGATGTGGAGGGGAAGATTATTGTATGCAAATTACGGTCTCCATAAAAATCATGTTCCCTCCAACGATCGATTTCATACATGATATTCTGAAGGGAAACGATAAAAAAGAGCCAACGAAACTTTAATAGGATGAATTCTATTTGACATGATGTCATTATAGGCGTAGGCTACTGTACCATTCCTAATGAATTATTCAGTGCTTTGCATACGTTGATGAGGGTGTCAGTGTTTACAGTGTGCGGAGAACTCACCACAGTTTTGCTCGTCACTGTTGTCCCCACAGTCATTTTTCCCGTTACATCGCCTAGCCGGCTGGAACATGGCCCCATTGTCACAGACAGCAGCAGCTGAGAGATAGAGGGACATTATTGGGCCAAAATGAACACTGTTCCCTTAAACTGTTAGCTTTCCTGTTGTATTTAAAACTTGATAACGTTACTGCTGAAGATTTACCATAAAGTGACCGTGAATACTTTGCGTATGGGACGTGCTTTTAGCAAATACACTTATAGCTAGCTGCAGTGCAGAGTTAACTACTTATCATTGCCCGGAATCGGTGACAGAAGGTCAAAGAAACGTTGGCTGTTAAATAATTGAACTTTATTATTCAGTCATTCACCAACCCGATGACATTACTTTAAGCATTCCTTCTACAACATGGCAGACAACGTGGAACAATGGACTGTTTTGACCAGAAATATGTATATATATATATGGTACTTGGTGATGCATGGACACTCAATCCGTAATTGTCTATAAGCGTAGGGGTTCGCAACGATGGGATTTGGCTTGAACGCGATCAGTGGCTGCAACGTATTCTCCAAGCAGAGGTTTTGGTCGGGGGTAGTAGTGGCCGGGTTTCTTTACGTAAAAAAAACCGGCCACTACTTAGCCCCGACCAAAACCTCTGCTTGGAGAATAGCTGCAATCTGCACGATTAGCACTACGCGTGTCTCATTAAGGACGACTGCAATGGTCCTATGGCACAGTGCCAACTTCTAAGTCTCAAGGTCGAAGGTTCTAATCCCGATACTTTTGGACTTCAGTCTGCTCGTTACTGGTCGCGATTACAGTGATGGCTTTTTGAACAGGCAGTAGCTGACCTCTCACGTTTTTGGCCAACTCAGAAATTTGGCTTGACAGCGGGTTCAAGGCAATCTACACATAGAGTACTATAATCATACAAAGAACCCACAACACCAATTTTAGTGTGTGGGGGGGGGGGGGGGGTGAGTAGGTCATACCGATCTCCCTGACGTTGGGCAACATGCAAATAAATGTCCCCATACAAAACTGCTATGCGATACCTTATTTGCAATACAAACAAAGATTGCAGCCAGTTTACTCACGACAGGCCTCGTCGCTGCCATCTCTACAATCCTCTATATCGTCACAAGTAGAAAATCGTCTGTTGCCATCAAGATTACAGGGAATATGACCAAGAGACCTGTATGCAATATTACATACTTTCTGGAAATCTATACACTGTCCATTGCTGCAGGTCATCTGGCCCTGTCGCTCGCCTGCATCGATAATGATTTCAAAAACAACAACAACATAGCTAACGTTACATTGTCTTCAGTATTATAGCACCTTCTTAACTTTTATTTTGCAAAATAGATAGGTTTGTTGACATAAACCAGGTCAATATGGTAGCATCCTAGCATAAGCATAAGCATACAAATCGTAGTTTAAGCAAACGAATGTAACTGAAATGTATATTTCAGGGAGTAACTGAACATTCTTCCAAGGCGTCATTCAAAACACAAACATCGAAAGCTGGAAAGACGATTCGAGGTTCACTTTGGGAAAGTAGAACATTAAACAACATATTTACAGGAAAGGATTAAAATTAGAAAGGAATAATCTAGAGAGGCAACATTCACGAGAACACATACAACATATTTCGCCCAGCTCCCTCCCCATGCAAAAATTGACTGTTCCAAAATCACCCCTGTGCAAAAAGTTATGACCTATAGTGAACAATTGCAAAGTCATTCCTGTCCGAAGTGGAGCAGTTGCAAGAAAGGATTTTCACAAGTATTCCAATGCATAATGGACCATTCAGAAAAAAAATCTCCATTGAAAAAAATGAACTTCTTTGTAATCAACCCAGTCCAAAATTAGATTTCTAAAAATTCCCCCCATTCAAGAATGGACTGTTTCAGCGGCACACCCATTTAAAAGGGATTACCACGGCCCGAATACGCCAGTCCAAAATACAGTTCTCCCAATTTGACCCCCCCCAAGAATGGACTCCATCGGAATGCACATTGTTTGTCTAAACTGGCAAAAAAAATTATAAAATAAATCATTCTGAATTGGCGTATACCACAATTGCAAATAAAGCACTGAAAGCATATATCACAGGTATTTCCACATCAAATGTAAACTCATTTGGTTTCAACACACAGACACATGATTATTTCTTTTTCCTGGTTGCTTGCCGAAATAATGTAATTAGCCGGTCGAGCCACCAGCAAGACAACCTGTAAATCAAGTCACACGCAAGGTGTAAACAGTGTAAAGACTATATACCTCCCATTTCAATGAAGGTATTAAGGAACTTAAGGACGAATACAATACATCCATGCAGCTGTTGTCTGTATCCGTACGTACAACAGTTCTGCTCGTCTGTGCCGTCTCCGCAGTCGTCTCTGTCGTCACACACTTGAGTCTTATTGATGGCGACTCCATTTGGACAAATCTCTTCATCTATGTTCGACACTACAGAAAGTCGGAGGAACAGAGTCAAAAATCCAAGGGCATAGAATGCTACTGGTAGGGATAATATGAAGCTTTACTGAAGGGCTTCATTTAGACAGAAGTCTATATCTAAATTCCAGAAGGCAGACATTCATATGAGCAATGTCAGAATATGTGCACAGGTCCATGCGCATTGAATGCAACAAGAAAAACATAAGATGAAGCCTTGCTCAAGGGCGCAATGTTGAACGATCTCTATCAACATTCAAGGAAGGAAGTCGGGGGAACGGTGTCAGAATATGCACACAGGCCTACATGTAGGTTTATGGGTGTAGAATTAAGATACGATGAAGACTCGATTTGGAAATATCTCTATATCTACAAAATTTACATTGGAGTAGGCAGAAAGTCAGATGACCAGGTCCATGAGCATTGAATGCAACAAGGAAAACATGAGATTAACAACATTAATTGAACATAGCCATGGTCTTTCCTTTTAAGCCATTTTGGGACGATGCTTGTCTGCTTGAAGCCAACCCAATAAACCCCTCCTGGCCCTTGCCTTACCACAGTTGTTTTCATCGCTCCCATCATTACAGTCCACTATGCCGTCACACATCACCTCATGCACGTCACAGTCTCCGTCTGTACAGACCTTCCTCTCAAATCCGGAGCAAGCTGGAAGAATATAAGAAGATACAAGATACAAGACAGTGGGCGTTATAAACTTCCTGGCACGTTTGACCAATTGCTGACGTCACGTATCCGTAATGACACGTGTCAATAAAGTCACGTGTCTGTAACTCGCGCAAGTTTACGTTCGGCAGTGATTGGTCATTATTGATCCTGAAGAAGGCCACAGTGGTCGTCTGAAATTCGATCCGTGAATACCTTAGTGTTGGAAGAAAGTTTAGCATTGTATTATAAGAAGATACAAGACCCGGTATAATTAGAAGCGACGATTGTTGCAGACAATTTGTTTGGAAATTGTAGCCCAAATTTGCCAAATGTTTGTGAACGGGCAGCTGATCTAACTGTCAATGAATTTCTGTCCGGCAAATGCAACATTTAACCACCTTTTATTGTATGTATCCTTTTATTTTGTATTCACTTACTCTTTCATGAATATCATTTCTGGCCCGGTCATTAGGGGTCAAGTTCTTATTCTTCGTTCTCGTCTCTTGCAATCGACATCAGAACCGCACTTGCAATGTCCGACAAATGTCCGTAAAAGGCCAGAAGTATTACTAGTCTTAAACGCAACCAAAGCAATATCAGGGCCCAAAATGTTAGAAATATTTATTTGATTTGAACAAATCCAATAAAATGGTTCCAACGTACATTGCAAGTTCGGTTCTAATGTCGACTGCGAGAGAGGATATACTACAAACTAAGTTGTACATCAAACTTCCCAAAAATGAACGATACCTGGAGACTTTTTATACATCAGTCATCAAGGTGTTTTGCACGATGGTTTCGGGTGATAGATATGTCTTAGCAGCATTTACTTATAATTTCGAATACTTGCCCTATCGCTTTGCAAGTAGTAGTGAGCACTTACCCTGAAAAAAGTTGATTTCGCTGATTTCCCTCCGAGCTTCACTAGAGAACTCCAAGCGCCAAGACCGCGCTGTGGTGAGGATTCCGCTGAGGTCAGTTACGTTTAGACCTTTTTCAACCTTCTTATTTTGATCGCCATTGTGTGTCACTAAATCCCACCGCCGTCCAGTCCAACGAAAGACAGTGATGGCTGTATAACTGATTTGCTGGATCTTGTCACCAATGTACCAAATACGGATCCGAGAGAGCGTCATGGACTTCTGCAGATCAAACGTCAGCCGCCAGGTGGCCTCATCGTCGGCTAGTCTCCAGGTTGTATTGAAGTTTTGGTCCAAGACGTACCCGTTAACCAGTCGGACCCCGTTTTCGTCCTCCCATTCGTCCTTTTCCACCCATGTCGGGTCGGGCTCCATCCAGCCACCTGCCAGTAAATGTCTTTCATTAATATTTCACAGAGGTATGTATAGAGCCGGCGTCACACAGCTCAAATTGAATTTTTTTCGCTTGGAATACGGTCTTCTCAATTACTGTGTAATGTTTAGAGAACAGTCGATGCTCGCACACTAGACAAACCCCGTTCAATACAATAGAGTAGTTTTTAGCCCAAAAATACGCTCGCGTCTGTGATGATTTTAATATTCGGTGACCTGGCAATCTACACATTCGACCAAAGGTAGTTTACTCCATGACGTTAACAACAAAGCAGATGAATGTTTGACCGAGAACACACTATCAAAATATATACCAACGTCTATGATGCAAAAAAACGACCTTGTTGTTATGTGAGCACTCACAGAAAATCGTGGCCGGAGTTTTTGTAGGCTCGCGAAACTGAGGGGATGATCGCGGTTTTTAGATGAAGTTATTACGCAAATGTGCTAAACAATGTTAGCAAACGTCACCACCATGAAGATTTCAGCAATTTTTTCCTCCATTTTTGGGCCCTTATATTGCTTTGGTTGCGTTTAAGACTAATACTTCTGATCTGGCCTTTTACAGCGTCTGTATAAAATTCTGGCATACACTCCAAGCGTCTCAAACAATCTTGAGATTTATTGAAATCATCTAAAGATGTTTTGCTGACTATTTTTTTAGACTATTTCTCTTATCTTGGAATGTTGGCAAACTCTCAAGATGGTGTAAGCATCTCGAGATCTTCTCAAAGCGTCTTGTTAGAAAAAAATGGTCGTTTTTTGGGGTAAAACTACGTACCTCGGACTGGATTCTATCACTCAAAATCCAGGTTCACGGAGGGGGTAACTTACTACATAAATACAAAAAAGTAAAATTTGGGAAATATTCAATAAGTCAACATCGCAGGTTGCTACATTTGGTATAAAATAATCGGTCTACTTGGAAAATCCCGCTAAACAAACATTGTAATCTCCAATGAAAGCAGACATGGCGCCTGGCCGGGTCTATTGCGCCATCTGTAATTTTTAGTGACTTCTTGTTCCCTGGGCCATAAAAACAATTTCATGCCACAATACAGCAGTATGTGATGTTAACGAATCAAAGGAATTGTGTATTCTGGTAGATTTCACCCTCCTTTGGGGAATTCCGGTGCATTCCGGTAAAAAGGCAGACCAATATTAGCTGGGGTGGGATCTTTGCTCGGTTTCCTGCTCTTCTCGTATATTTACGAAGTCTTCCAAAACATAGGCTGACAAAGGTAAACAGTTGTAGAAGCATTTTTAACGTTTCATCCAAACCAGCGACAGCCGTATACATATCTGTAGTTGAAGAATTAGTACGTGTAGAAATGATTTTCGTTAGGTGTCTAATAGATCTAGTATAACGTTGTCCTTTCAAGTTGATGGAGTCGCCAACAATGTCTTACCAAAAGGCTGGATAAAGATGTCAAAAAGGGGATCGCCGTCAAAGTACCGATATGCCGTACAGCTGTCTCTACCGCCACCCCATTATGACTACAATATTCTGCAAATTCACATGCATAACTGTAGTTTCTTACCCGCAAATGCACCTGACAGACAGTAGCAAAGACCCAACAGCAGTGCTAGTGATGTTCTGGTAGGGGACAGGTTTCCCATTTTGCAAGATGGCTAGTATGCATCCGTCACTTAACGTAAACTACCGCTCGACAGTTTCGTCACACATTCACATAGCGTGCACTGCTGAATGCTCTTATTAACTAGCTCGATAGATGAAAAATGGTAGCCTCCTAAGCAGACTCATCTATGGCGTTTTAGTATGGCTGACTAAGCATGTTACGATGGGGAACGCTATCATTCGCCGGCCGCTTTAATCGAGGCTAGGTGAGTGGCATTCTTACTTGCAGCTATGGACATCACGTGGTAACACCAGGTGTATACGTCATCAGATATTGTTGTTTTTTCTGGCTCGTCTTTTGGAAATTGTTCAATTCAAGGAATATTATGCGTGTGTCTCATTGGCCATCCAAACTGCAACAAATGCCAACATAATCCCCATCCAAAAGTGAACCATTCCAAAATTACCCTATTAAAACATACACTATTGGAAAACCACCCGTGCTAGAATATGCCATTTCGAAATTAGTCCCCTGCAAGAATAGACTATTCCGAGTCTTGCGCGTGCAAATATATTTATATATATTTCATATATGTATATTTGCGTGTCCTTATTGGGAATGTAGACACAGAGGTGTCTTTTTTACGGGTGTATCTTTTACCTGCGTAAATACCTTTAAATTTTATAGACTTAATAAGCTGGGAGGGGCGAAAACACGTAGGCTTAAAATCGACAACAACTGAATGACCTATAACCCCGGAAACATTTGGAAGGCAGCCAATGGTAGCCGTACACGTCACATGATGCGTCATTCATGTCGTGCTGTTAAAGACGATGTCGTTTTTGTCGTACAATTTTTGGTGTAGAATCTTATCGAGGCTTTGCCAGAATAAACAAAGGTTCAAACAAACAAACAAACAAACAAACAAATCTAGCATTGACAACGATCTACGGCAATTTTCCCACGCACAGGACTGCTACTCTTTTCACGCCAAACCCACGACTGCAAAAAGAATAATTATAATTTTCCGTATCCAAAATACGCAGTCTAGTTTGAACGAGACGAAGACAAATTAGGTCTGACGCCATTCTACATAAAACAGCCTTAAGTGAGTTAGATATTGTAGATACTTTGACTGATTTCAACAACGTTTGTACCATGGTCACATTAAAAAAAAAGACTGTATCTTGTCAATTGGTTAACTGCCTAATGAAATCATCATTTTGATTTACTGTCTTACTTGCTGGGATAAAGTCCCTTAATTTTTTTTCTTCCGAGACATCTTAAACAAATGAAAAAAGGTGCTCGTCTTTAAAATGGCTTGTACAGACAATTATTGATTTTTCTGCCCTGCTGGAATGAGCAGTTAGCCATTACGGAGTCTTATTCAAACTCAACGAGCATTTTCAGTACAATTTTATTGTCACGCATCCTGCTGAGTTGGTACCAGTCTGTTCGTGAGGACACTAAGCTCCGCCCACTTGTAAATCAAAGGTATGTCAGGACCTGTGCACGCATTCCACCAGACTGTTGATCACTTTGGCGTCCTACGCCACTGTTTCAGGCAGGCCCAGCGCACGGGATGCCATCTATTTCACCCCGAAATCCAACCATGGCGACCGGCTTGCTTCTGTTTTCGTGCCTGTTGTCCATCGACCATGTCTCTCTTCAGATTTTCGGCACAGGCGACGAGTGTCTCGAGCCCGACTTCTTCAGGTGTAAAACAAGCGGACAATGTCTCCCTTCGCTTTTCCGATGTAACGGTTGGGTCATGTGTCCAGACGGTTCAGATGAGGAAGCTTGCCTGAGCGAAGAGTGTCCTGCACCCGACTATCTGAAGTGTGAAAGTAGCGGAGCTTGCGTTCGGCCAGGATGGCAATGCGACGGTCAAAACGACTGTCCAGACGGCCAAGATGAAGAGGGTTGCTGGGGCAAAGGGTGCCCTTCACCCGACGATGTCAGGTGTGAGAATAGCGGAGCCTGTGTCCCTCTAGTTCAGCAATGTGACAATCATAACCATTGTCCAGACGGCTCAGATGAAGAGGATTGCTGGAGCAAAGAATGTTCCTTACCCGACCGATTCCGGTGTGCAAGTAGCGGAGCCTGTGTCCATCTTATGCGGCAATGTGACGGCCATATCGAATGTCCAGACGGTTCAGACGAAGAGAATTGCTGGAGCAAAGAGTGTCCCGAGCCAGACGATTTCAGGTGTGAAATTAGCGGACTGTGTATCCCTCTAATGGCACAATGTGACGGTAATGTCAATTGCCCAAACGGTACGGACGAAGAAGATTGTTTGAGCAAAGAATGCGAGACACCCGATTCTTTCAAGTGTGAAAGTAACGGAGTCTGTATCCCTCTCGCCTTTCAATGTGACGGTGCAGAAAACTGTGCAGACGGTTCGGACGAGAAAGATTGCTGGAATAAAGCGTGCCCTTCATCCGACGATTTCAGGTGTGAAAGTAACGGAACCTGTATCCCTCCAGTTTGGCATTGTGACGGTTTCATCGATTGTCCGGACGATACGGATGAGGAGGATTGCTTGACCGAAGAGTGTCGCACACCCGGCTATTTCAAGTGTAAAAATAACGGCGTTTGTGTTCACCCATCTCGACAATGTGACGGTAAAGATTACTGTGAAGACGGCTCCGATGAGGAAGATTGCAGGAACAAAGAGTGTCACAACCCGAACTATTTTAAGTGTGAAGGAAGTGGAACTTGTTTCTCTCCGTTGTTACAGTGCGACAGTCAGTATTTCTGTCCCGACGGGTCGGATGAGCAGGATTGCTGGGTCAAACAGTGTCCTGAGCCCGACTATTTCAAGTGTGAGCCCCGTGGTCCCTGCATCCGTGTCACGGAGCGCTGCGATGGCGTCGATGACTGTCACGACGGGTATGAAGAAAGAGGCTGTGGTGAGTTCATGTTGTCATAATGTTAATCATATAACACTTGGAATATTGCAAATGGTTTGACATTGTCGTTGGGGCGAGTCATACTGGTTCTATATACTTGTGTAATATGTAAGAATGGAATCATCAATGTTTTAGAAGGTCTGAAACGCAGCTTTTATTTTCCGACAAAATGCACAAGATGAATGCACAATGTACCTTAATCTAATTCCATCATAAAAGATATAACATCGTTGTAAACCACAAATATTGGGGGAAAGAACCACTGATTTGCTTCAGCCACTATCTCACTAGACAGTGGCACGTTGGCGGCAGATTGTGAATGGCCAGCGCCAACGTGCCACGCACAATGACATCTTGTTGCCCAATTACCACTAATGTTCCGCTTGAGATGGTGAATGAATTCAAAATTTGAAAACAACGCAAGTGACATTAATCTTATTGATCCTTTAAGAAGGCGACAGTGGTCGTTGAATATCAAATCCGTGTATACGTTAGTGTTGGAATAAAGTTTAGTATTGTACTATGGTGATTACTACCAACGCAGATGAGCTTCCATGATAACTACTTTCAAAGGTATATTCGAAAACATGATTTCTATAATAATCATATTTTTGCATTCTCTCGCTAACGTGTCCCCCCAGTTTTCTCACATGTCACTTGCTGTATGCATAAAATGCTGTATGCGAGAGGTCAGACTAAATAATTCAACTGCAAATACGTCAACTGTTTGTGTGAATAGCCCACATACAATGGTGTCCAGGTATACTCTTACTGCTTCTTTTGGCAGCTTGCATTTTACTGTCACAGTGGTAAACACTGAAGTAGAGGTAGAAATACCTTGGGATAGTCTTTCAAGTGTCGTACAAAATTCAGCTATCTTGTTTCAAAAAGACCTGTCTTATATCCTTGTTGGCGGTAGTCTCCAAGCAGACCTAACGGTTGCAAAGACCGTATCCAACTGGCAGAAGGAGTTGTTATAATTGTGCCTGACAACTTTCCTGGCTGACTGGAGCTTCTCTGGCTAGTTTGTACTATTTTAGCACCGTGGAGATCTGCTTGGAGAATAGTTAGCGGTTGAAAGAAATTTCACGGCATTAAAATCCGACTACGACCTACGAGGAATGTGACCCCACCGTAAAAATAGCAATAAAATATTTCTTTGTACAGGCGTATAAAGCTTAGCAGCATTTGAAATCCAATTCTCTCTGTTTTTGACAAGCAAAATGAACTGGTTGCCTTCATTAATTACATGTTTAGCAAAGTTTATCACATGTGTAGTGTTATTGCCTGTCACAAACAGGAGATAGATGGATGAATGGGAGGTTCGACGGATATTAAGTAGAACATCTGTTTATTACAGTATAAGACAGAAGAATGAACAGAACCATTATATGACAGCTACCATAGCTATGAAAATAACTACGTACAAAGGTATCTTCGAAATCATGAATTCTATTATATTTTTGTATTCTCTTGCTAACGGTTCCCCCCAGTTTTCTCACATGTCCTTTGTTAGAAGTCAGACTAAATAATTCAACTACGAATACCTCAACTGCGTCTGTAAATAACCCACATGCTATGGTGACCATGTGTACTTGATTAATTTTTGCAGTTTACATCTTCCTGTTGAAAGCACTAAAGTAGAGGTTGAAATATGTTATTGTTGATGATTTTTAGGTCAGATGTTTTCTGCGTCCATGTTAGATATAATTCCAAGAATTTGTTTTCTTAATTGACTCTTTCTGTCAGACAAGATCTGTACCCCTGAAAAGCTAAATACAAAATACAAAACGCTAAATTTTATAACTGAATATTGTTCATCCCTCAGTGCGTGATAATTTTGTGCTTTCATTTATTTGTTTATTTGATCTTTTGTTTATTCGTGATAATCTCAAATCGGCCTGCAGGCCGCTTTTCATTAAGGTCATGAGGAAAGAAGTAATGATCGGACAAAAATAAGTAGGATACAGAAATCTTAGATCTTATCAACAAACCAAGTTCACTTTAGTGTTTTTACTGCTTGGACATGAGGCACTGGTATGAGATCTAGAGTGATTGCTAAGTGTGTATAGTGTAGAATGTTTAGGTTGTTGAACGTTATATATTTCACAGTGTGTACCAGTGTCGAGTTCCGGTGTGAACAAAGCGGTAAATGTGTGGCATCATCTGCGGTGTGCAACGGCATCCCCGACTGTGATGACGCATCGGACGAGCAGCTGTGTCGTGAGTTTTAGACAAATTACAAGAACTTCTATAGTAACCGGTGCAATGGCCTAGCTGGTAGAGTATTCACCTTGAATACGATAGGTCGTGAGTTTGATCCCCGGCCAGGTCAAAACATAGAATTAAAAATACTGCTTTATCTGCTTAGCACTTAGAAAAGTATGGTAGTTAAAGGAGTCCTAAACTCCAGAGGGGGGGGGGGAGTTATTTTCCGATTGATCATAATTTTAGGAAGCAAAAATGAATACTTATTACAGTAAACGATAAAGTACCCACTAGTCCCGTGCGCATCAAAAAGCATTGAGTATTCTACTAAATCCCCAAGGTGATCTAATTAATTAAATCAAACAACCTCAGCCTATTCCTGAATACAATGTACCTGACAAGGCCTGGCAAAAGTTAGGTTACACAAAGAATGTCAGGGGGGTTAAGAAAAAAATTGTCTTGTTATGTGTTCCTTTATATCTTATTAACAACTGGCCTTCTTATTGTGCTTGACCCCCCTCATTCACGCCAAAAATATTCACGATGAAGGAACTGAGTATACGTATAGAGAATACATTGGTAGGGTCTGAACGGGTTTTGTGAGTTACATATTATTTTGCAAAACACACCTTGTCTAATTCACCACAAGCGGAATTCTGTCAAACGTCGGCTGGTTATGTATTCATTGATGCTTAATCTAGTGAAAAATAACACTCCCTTCTAGAGTTTAGGACTCCTTTAACACACATCTCTACCAGCGGACATGTGTACCCTGCTGTATGGTAGCTTGTACAAATGTGTGACCAAAGGGCTACAGAAATGGAGATGGGCGCCAGAACTATGTGTCTTATCAAGATACAAGGGTCACGTTAACTTTAACTTCAAGTACAGTGATTAAAAATGGATTAAATGTCAGGAGATAGCGTAGTGCAAGGTGCAAATATGTCACAAGCCCCAACAGTAAGCAACTTTCAGTAGCTTTATGATCTTTGCAATGGTGTACTGACAGGTACTCCAATGTTGTGCCCTTGAGAAAGGCACTTAGCACAAATTTCCTCACTTCACTCAGGTGTAAATGAGTACCTAGCATTCGTTAGGGACGTCCCTTGGATAGGACGTTAAATGGAGGTCCCGTGTTTGAGGAGAGTCACACCTTGAGGATGTGAAACAACCCACCAAATCTTTCGAAAAAGAGTAGGGGCATGCCCCGATGAGTGGATCAAAACATTACGGCCTTATGGGGTAGGGAATTTCCCGAGCAGCCTTCGTAACCCCTGCTTCTCCTAATGGGTCAGTGAAGTCATGCTTGTCTCGAGCATTGATGTATCTAACCTAGGGTGAAGACATGCAGCTACAGTAAGAATTAGTTCAGAGTGGCCCTCTACGGCCTTGCACTGAGAAAGTCCGTTAAAAAAAACTACACTGGAAATCAGTTATTAATTCCAATGATGGATTCGTTAATTATATGATTGTGTATAGGAAGACTAGGGCTACCCAACCGGCCGAATTCTTAATCATAAAGGGCTTGCCTGGTATAACTGGATAATAAACAATAAAAATAGTAACAAGGCACATCTATATATTGTGTTTACAGACTGATTTTAACGTATGTTATACAAGTTATGCAAAGTAGGAAGTTATTTTAGATACGTACTAGACGGTCTGGGCTTTACACTAACAATCTGTGATGAAAAGCAATGTTACAAGGATTAGGCTATCTGGGAGCTATCCGGTATGACCATTATGCATATACGCAATGTACAATATTAAGGCAGGTCGTTCAGTACGAACTAATACAAATGACTTTTTTTTCAAATCTAAATTTCTTCAGAGTCCTGTGTACAGAAGGGACTGTGGCAGTGTGACAGTGGCGAATGCATCAATAACGCCTCGGTGTGTGACGGAGACAAGGACTGCTCTTCTGGGGCAGACGAGGAGAACTGCTACAGTAAAGTTGTTTATTCTTGTCCATGTTGCGTCGCAGGACCTTTCAGACCTTGGCCAGAGATTCCCAGCGTACAGACTTTGCGAAGGGTTGTTCTCGGTTGTGTCCTTTTGCGCTTGTTTAAGCCCAGAAACGCGAATGAAGTTTTTACTTTAATCTCCAAGCAGATCTACACCGTGCACCAAAAATCTGAAACTGTTCCCAACTAAATTTTAGGAAAAGTCACCAACTTTAGCGACTCCAGCATAATCCGTTCGGAGTTATGCGACATCAAAGTTGGCGCGGGCCTCAAACCCCCTCCCCCCCTCGGAATAGGGTCAAACAAATAACATATAACGTTGGTTAACATAAAATCGCTATTTTTCCGATAATGGTTGAATGTAATCAATCTGGCAGAACAATAAACCATGATCCTTTTTTCTGTTATTCTGTCAGTATCATGTATTACCTTTGCACTAATGCTATATATGTTAGATTTTCTCTCTAGTCGTCTTGACACCATAATATTTTAACTTGAAACTACTGTCCGCCGCACGCAGAATGACAGTGCTCTTGGACAGGTGCGAACATTATTCCGGGAGAGAAGATTCGTCATTGATATATGCCGCTAATTAGCTTTTAAACAGCAGCTGCCCATCTTGACTTGAAGAGAGTGCCAAGGTCATATAAACATGACAAAAGAAAAACAAATACACGACAAAACGGACGTACCACACACATCTGGCCTTCGGTAACATCCCGTTTGTTGAGTCGGTAGAACGTCACTCAAAGTCGACATCCACCGTCATGGCAACGTGTACATTATTCATAGAAAGTTAGCTGGATGCCGTAGCAATGGTAATACTACTATGTCCATGTGTTCCTTGTTGTGTTAGGAGCAAACTTTGAGGAAAATATCGTCCTCAGTCCACTATCACACGCAACATTTAGACAAGAAAGTGTTCCTCCCAAACCTTTGTCGTCCGCTTGACAACAGGATTCTGGGTAATAATATGGCGGCGGGAAAATACACGTGCCGTAGGTTGTAGCAACAAAGAGGAGTTTTGATGATTGATCACACTTAGAATCCAGTTGCAGGTTAGCAAAAGAGATTGTAAAAAGTTGTCTTGTAAGTAATTGTGTTTAGCAGGAAGCGGATGTGACATTTGTCTTATAAACCAGCGAACAACCGTGTAGTGTGATTCTCCCACGAAGCCCCCAGACTCTGTCAATAAGGGACGGAGAGTTTTTGACGTCGCCAACTTCTAATGCATGGTTATCGAAGCTTTTCAGCCAGTGTTCTGAATACGTTAGTCTATCCGGTTTGCACTGCTGGCGTTATAACTGATTTTGCATCTAGCACATATCCCTAAAATACACCGTTTCTAAAAATGGCGAATTTAATTACCCCGCGAATTTATGTTAACCAACGTTACTTTTCTGTGCAAACATTATAATACTTATTCACAATGTCCATCGACTGTGAACATGTCTCGAAAGCATTTGCATAATTGATTTTACAGTTGATGCTGTTGCTGCCGTTGACATTTTTATACTTTTTTTGCTAACAGCTCCTTGCAACGGTCTCCAGCTGTTGTGTAACGGGAGGTGTCTACCGAAATACCTCGCCTGTGACGGGCCGGAGGACTGTTCGAACGGGGAGGACGAGATTAACTGTACAGCTGGAGGTGGGGGTTTGTTGACCTATCTTTGTCCCAAAAAAACGAATAACGTTACAGGTTCAAATAGCTGCTGTTATCAAAAGGCGTTAATAAGGATTTGATCATTTGTGCGTTACCTCCATTATATTCAGGGGTATTGTTTTTGGGTTGTCTGTGAGTGCACACGTGTGTGTGTGTTTGTGTGTGTTTGTGATTGTATGTGTTTGTGTGTGTGTGTGTGTGTGTGTGTGTGTGTGTGTGTGTGTGTGTGTGTGTGTATGTATGTGTGTTTCCGAACATTTTTAGTCAGCAACTCAAGAGCCTCTGGTTGGACTGTGTTGATATTTATTTTTTGGGTAGGTGTATGGAAGGCAAAGGTCAATATCAATTATGGACATCTTCGTGGCTGAACTTGATACTGCAGCAGAACTGTTTTTTAAAATCTTTTGTCGTGGACATGATAATTTTGATCTTGTGCAAGTGGATAGTCCAGTCAGTCAAACTAGAAGGATCATGGTTGTATGTTAGACAAAATACAATTCATTACGATAAATTTCCCCCACACAGGTTGCGGTGCTAAGCAGTTCCGCTGCGCGGACGGTTCCTGCCTGTTGGAGTCTCAGCTGTGTGACAACCTGACGGACTGCAGTGGAGGGGAGGATGAGGAAGACTGTGGAGGTAGTTAGATCAGATCAGTCCATTATTATATTAGACACACTATCTACTGTAATCTAATGTAAGTCAGTGTATTTTAATGAAGACTAAACATCCTGGTAGAACAGCAGATAAAACAAAGGAAAGGAAGCACGTGCAAATGGATAACATTTAGGAATGGTTGCTTAGGTTCATTTATGTCTATTCAAGATAGAGAATCATTACCGGTACACAAGACTATAATACTTTAAAGATTTCTCAGGGAGAAGACTTCCAAACGGCATCCGCCATTTCTTATCAGCTCTGAATGGGTCATCATGTGACCTGGAAGTCAAAGATCACGTGACACGAGGGTGACAATAAGCTAGTTCGGAGTTGTTACTACGCATGTGCAGTGTCAAAGGTGAAGGCCCCCGAGACGTGAACAAAGCCAGTCGGGGCGTTGTTATGCAAATCTAGGCAGTTGTTATGCAAATCTAGACAATGTCCAGGCGAGCACTGTATACGAGCCGGGGGCCTTCACCTTTGACACTACACATGCGTAGTAGCAACTCCGAACTAGCTTATTGTATAATCTACATCATTGCGAGGGAAGCTTCTTAGTTTTACAGGTCTCATTGATGACATTTTCCTAACAGATATTCCACCTTCTGGATTCCCTCTTGGTTTGGCGAGTCGGTACATTCCGGATGTTTTCATCACTGCCAGTTCCGAGTACAAGTCGGAGTTCGCCGCATCCCAGGCTCGGCACACGCCTCCGACTACACCCGGATACTGCTGGGTACCAAGTTTTGTGGTCGACCAATGGCTTCAGGTATCTTTCTATCTCATTGCTTCGTGTACAACATTTTGGATTCATACACTCAGGATAGTGGTACACACAGTGTGATGACTACATTCGTATCTGTCCCATTCGTAATTTCGACTACGCATGTGCAGTGTCACACCGTGAGTGTCAAAGCTTTAAAGGTAAAGGCCCCTGAAACGTAAACAAGTCCCGTCTGGGCGTTGTTATGCAAATCTAGACAATGTCGAGACGAGAACTGTTTACAAGCCAGGCGCCTTCACCTTTGGCGCGGCGTAGTCGGAAGTATGGGGTAGGGAATTTTCCCGAGCAGCCTTCGTAACCCCTGCTTCTCCTAGTGGGTCAGTGAAGTCAATACTTGTCTCGAGCATTGATATTTCTGACCTAGGGTGAAGAGATGCTGCTACAGTAAGAATTAGTTCAGTGCTTTGATGAGTGGCCCTCTATGGCCTTGCACTGAGCGAGTTCGTTAAAAAAAATTTTTGTGTGTGTGTGATTGATAGGTCTACTTTGGAAAAACGACTGACGTCACAGGCGTGGTAATCAGTGGAGGTGCGTCGATGTGGGACCTGGGCAGCTGGGTGACGTCATTCACCCTGTCCTTCAGTATGGACGGCGATTCTTGGGCACCGTACGAAGATAGCAACAACAACGTGCAGGTACGAGCTTATGTTTTTTATTGTGTGTGTGTGTGTGTGTGTGTGTGTGTGTGTGTGTGTGTGTGTGTGTGTGTGTGTGTGTGTGTGTGTGTGTGTGTGTGTTGCATACCCGGTAAACTGCATCAAGGCGTAACACACCAGGTTTGTACTGAAGAGTACAAGCTGCATATCCGGACAGATTTATATGATCACACACACCGGGAAGGACCCCTACTCATTTCGATAAGTGTGTTGGGTTCTTTAACGTGCTTGAGGTGTGGCTCACCTCAAACACGGGACCTCCATTTAACGTCCCTAACCGAAGCTAGGTACTCATTTTCACCTGAGTAAAGTGGGAAAGTCGTTTAAAGTGCCTTTCCCAAGGGCACAACGTCAACGGGAGAAATCAGGGAACCCCGGATTCGAACCCGGTACCCGGGTTCTGGGGCCAAACACCCTGCCACTACGCCACCGCGACTTCGGTGTAAAGTTTATTTTTTTGGCTATTTTTGTACATAAAGAAAAATGAAATCACCCAAAGCCTATGTCACGTAACCTGAACGGATGTGTGATGTCAACAACGGGACAAAGGTTCCCGGCAGTCGGTATCGGCCCCCGTCTCTGTTGAGGGATGGGCCCTAATGTACAGCATCTTTAACTCTACGTACTAGCCTAAGGAATTAATCTTGCGCAGTGTCTAAAATTCTGATTTTGTCACGGCGAGGATATCTTCAGTTGAACTTAACGTTCCACATGCATAATAAGAGTTTTTGTCCCTTTTTTTACTTTAAAAAAATGTCATCGAAAAGCGTGGTTACTTCACTGACACCTGACGCCGTGATGAACACTACTTTGATTATTAAAGTTTTTTTAAAGACTTGAACACTTTTTCTGAATGTAGTGAACAATGTGGTTTCATATACAGAACATTCTTATAGCATTACGTGAATGTTATGGGCGAAACTAGTTTGATACAAGTCTTGAGTCCTTGAGTCGCTTAGATACAGCCTAATTATTCCAGAGAATTCTGTCGGATACTTGGATACTGTATTCATTCCATTAGCTATAGGTGTCTAAACTTAAACCTTCTTATTTTCTTGTACAGGTTTTCCAAGGAAACCGAGACCGGTACAACAAAGTCAGTCGTCCTCTCCAACATCCTGTGACGTCAAGCTACATCCGTCTGTACCCAGTAGGCTATGAGAGCTGGGTTGCCATGGTGATGGAGGTGTACGTCACCAACGGTTAGTTTACCGTAGATCTATAACCAGGTTGTAGACACTGTCACGACAAGATGATGATGATTACCAGGTAGAGTACAGCCCGCCAATCGAATATTCTATCCATATACATGCAAATCATGTAAGCTATCAAAAGTCACCTGGGTTTTAGTCCACGAAAATGTCACAGTGACAGCGTAGTCCGCCCTTCAAAGTGTCCATCTAGTGAATTTTAGCCGATTGGATACGGCGGAAAGCGTCGCTATAGCGTCAAAACTTGGCCTTTGACCTCTCTGCACAAGAAATGACCACATCCAAACAAAAGAAAAATACATGAAATTACAAAGAAACCTTACTTGTAACATCCAGAAAAAAATGCTAACATTTCCCACTAAAGGCTTCTTTAATACTATTGACCGTTGACAGGTACTGAGTTCGAACTGTAACATGTGTACCATGATTGACAATCATTTGATTAATTCAGAATGTGTAGACAAGCTAAACTTCTAGTTACAGGACAACAAAAGAAATTAAAGAAGAAAGTAATGCAATGAATATAATTAGTGTAAACCTCGGCAACTATGCGTGTAATTGTTACGAAAGCCGCTTTAATACTTTGTTTATGTTCAGACGAAAACAATTGGTTGATGCAAAACGAGTACGTTCCATTGGGGGTCGGACTGCGCTCCGACGATCCTGCTGCGGTTCCGAAGATTGCCGACCTCGACATGACAGCTTCATCGCGAGAGGACGCCGTCTACCCTTGGCAGGCACGTCTGAACAACGGAGAGGGACAGCAGCAGAGAGCAGAATGGTCTCCGGCTCTACTCGTGGTTAACACGGAACCATGGCTACAGGTAGCTCTTGCCTAGTAATAGCCGAGGTAACGAAGTAAGGTGCATTCACGATGATATGACCTTCCTCGTCGTGGGGCACTCCCTAGACGAGACCCAAGTTATGCCCCACCAGTTTTGCTCTTACAGGCAAGCCACTATCCATGGCTTCCCAACTCCTTTATCTACGCTGCCCTCCTCCAATTAAAATCAAATACAATTAAATTAATCCCCCTCCAATTAAAATCCCAAGTAAATCCACATTAGGCCAGTGGAACAGGCCAGTGGAAGTGCAGTATGATTGGTGCGTTTATTCACGTGACTTGGCCTGACCAATCATATGAACAAAGTCCAAGGTCAAGAAGTTCAATGCTGGTCCTCTTGCTACAAAAATGATTGGTTTCCCTTGCATATAGTAACAAGTGAGTGCATAGGAAATGATTGTAAATGATTGTAAATGATTGGTTTCCCTTGCATATAATAACAAGTGAGTACATAGATCTCCATCTTCACTGCTACCTTGCCCCCCCCCCCCAACGACCCGGAGGTCAAGGGACTAGGTAGGTAAGTAGTACATAGGAAAGGAAATTCCGTAGAGATACTTAACGTCAATGTGCATTTAGCATAGTTTATTTTCTCCTTTTCACTCCAGATTAAGCATGACAAGTTGTACGCAGTTGCTGGTGTCATCACCCAGGGGGCTTACAGCCTGGACTACTGGGTGACGTCATACAAGCTGGCTTTCTCTGCGAATGGCCAAATATGGACACCGTATGTAAACCGAACTGGGGACAGTGAGGCAATGCCAATGGTCAGTTTTACTACACATTCTGAAAATTGACATTGTAGCGTTAGTTAGTCATTCAAAAAAAAGACGACTCATTTTGAGACACTTTTATTTCCCTTTCCCTTTTATTTGAATATGTGTAACGGTCTATTGCTGGGTTCAACTTCCAATTAAAGCTTTTCTTTCCTTGTAATATTTGTTTGGAAAGCAGAAGTTAATATAAGCATGTTCTGCTCAAGAAATTACCGGAATTTTCGACTGTTTCTTTATGGTACCCTTACCCACTCGGAGAAATACATGAATGAGATCTTATGCACTATAAATGGTTTCTTTCAGGTTTTCCAGGGAAACACTGACAGCCATCGCTATGCTCGCAACCTGTTAGACAAGCCGGTTCTTGCAGTCTACACTCGGTTCTACCCTCTCACCTACTATTTTAACTGTGCACTAAGGGTCGAGGTTCTCATAATAGATGGTATTAAAGAACTCCAATATGTGTTTTCTTGAATTGTTTTCATGACTATTGGTTCGATATCAACTAAGACTAGAAATAGATATACAGAAGGTAACATCATTATAGATTTCATTTAAAAGTATAGAATTGAAGCTGATTATCATAGTTTTCACACTGTACGCTAACCCTAAGTTTTGAAGAAATGCTGTTAACTTATAGCCTGGTATCTATTCTTTTCTTGCCCCGATTTGTTTTTCTGTTCAAACCCCTTGCAGAAAATTTCTAGATCACACTTACCCATAAGCCAAAATAACTGAAAATTGTAAACTCCTTGGTGGAAATAAGAGATCATAGTTTGGATACATTTATATTAGCGGCACCACTTACGTAATGCTACGGTCATATTTGCACCGGTGCCCGTAGAGGCGTAGTCCCGGCCGGGCCCCGAGGATACAAATTTGTCCCGCTGGACTGTTGGACACCGCGGAAGGGGACTTCTCAGCGTCCTCACTATTAGCTCACGACACCTATTTGTTACCGAGCCCCGCGTTGACTTTAACTCAGTGTTAAAGACCTCCAGGACCCCGACCGTGCCCCACTGGACCAAGTGGGGGTCACGCCCGAAAGTGAAAAAAAAGTCCGTGAACTGCCCGGCAGGGCTCTTTTTTTCAATTGTGATTTAAGCATATACCGTCAATATTCCTTATAAGGTTCCGGTTGTGCATCTCACGAGGCCTTCTGTAACGGGACATGCCGACCAAAGGAAAGTTTCTGTCGAGCCTTCGACGAATGCGTGCCGCAGCGCTACGACAATGCAGACAAGTGAATACACTTATTATCAAACTTTCCTTTTATGATATACCAGATATTTTCTTAAATCAAATAATGAAATCAGGTTAAGAAGACATTTTTGGATTAAGACAAGACAAAAATGCAAACTAGTAACAGCAATGGTAATTCTTGATCGAAGTCAAATAAATGCAAATACGAAAATAATTAAAATTAGTGAAATTTTATCTATGTGAGACAATGGTGGACATGTTGCTACACTACCTGCAAAATCTAAAATGTTTTATATATGAGCTCGTCGTGTTGACCTGCTTTTTTGGAAGCCGAGTGAAAGATAAAGGACCCCACTTTTTTTCTGCGATGTGTGGTCCCTGCTAGTACATTCAAGTAAATATCAGTTCAGTCTATACAGAAAAGATATAAACAAGGAGACAAAGAAAGGCTTACAAGCTATTTGTGTTGCAGCCTTATTTGTGAAGACGTGCTGCAAGAAGAGTGCGGTCTGGAATCGACCCCCAAGCTGGAAGATCTTGGATGTTCGGGTTCGTCTGTTCAGCACTGTTATATGTACAGGGAAGTGGGCTTATGTAGTGCTGGGGCTGCATGGCTGATGCAGTAGACAGATCTAGAATAGACAGATTAGATGGGGGATTAGATAGACGGTAGATGGGTACTACATGGATAGATAGATAGATAAATAGATGAACGGATGGATAGATGGATAGATAAATGATAGATGGACAGACCTAAAATAGATGGATGGATAGAAAATAGATACATATTAGATATGTATTACAATGATAAACATAGATAGATACTAGATAGATAGATGTTGGAGTTAGATAGTCTGTTCATTACTGTTATATGTACAGGGAATTGGGCTTATGTAGTGCTTAGGCTGCATGGCTGATGCAGTAGACAGATTAGAGTAATTAGATGGATATAGATAGGTGGTAGATAGATAGATAGTTAGATGAACAGATGGATGGATGGAGGGATGGATAGATGATAGATAGATACTAGACATGTATTATATGGATAAACAGTTAGATAGATAGATATATGGCAAAACATTGACAAACGTGTCTGTATGGGTGTTCGCAGAATGTATTACGATGAACCTGACTGTAAGTTGAAACAATTCATAGAATTTCAACCGTGAAATACCTATGGCACCTGTAGTTAGCAAATGATTGTCACTTCTTTGACTTGTAGAAATCGACCGTCAGTTCATTCCGTGTAGAGATGACGTCAGTCCTGGACGAGGATCTGAAGTGTTCCACGAATTACTGGGTTGTGACGGCATAGAAGACTGCTCCACAGGGAAGGACGAGGCGAACTGTGACGGTAGGAAAACCGTCACCGGATCGGTCACATGTGTACTAATTTTGTGCTTATAATCCTACTGAATTTTTAACAATATCCTTATCAATACAGTGCTTAATCCTTATCACAATGAATGTTATGCTTGACCCTTATTCTTGTAAATATAATGCTTCATTTTTATTCAACGCAATATGATACTTGAACCCTATCTCACTCAATATGGTACTTATCTTAGTCATAGCTAGATAACTCGTATTTGGCTTACTTATTTCAACCCAAGGAAAGCACATCCCCGCTTATTTTGGGTTTCTATTTGAGGTTGCAGAACCTCAACTCTAGCGATCGTCTTTTCCAGGGAATAACTCTGAAGCAAAACAAGAGTTCCGCGACCTGATATCTCCATGAAGAATTCTATTTATGCAAATGACTTACACATTTGCATAATATATGCTTGGTCATAAACACATTTATCTTACTTACTCATTTTGCAATATTGACAGTCCTATAATTTGACAATTAGATGAATTTTGGTGTTTTTGCATTAATTATGCAAATTAGGAATTCATTTGCATAATTGGTATGTGTTGATGCTCCACTCTCAATAAACTACATATGTTACATGTATTTGAGTCTTATAATGAACAACACTGAAAATATAGATTTTCCTCATTAGCTATGCAAATTAAGTCCCAATTAGCATAATTTGCACTTCATTGTGTACATCTATGTCTAAGCTACCCACATACTAAATATCATGGAAATCCGTCGTTCCTTTGTTCAGTTATTCTCCTTAGAAGATTTTAACAATAACGCCCCTGCAGTTCCAGAGCAAGCTGCTATGGGGCCCAAACCCACGCCACTTCTTCATTACACCACAAGCTATCTGCCACCCAAAAATCAAGACCACAGCACGTCCAGGTTAAAAGATACAAAAATTGAATTTCTGCTGCAGTACCAAGGTCATATACCAGGGGGCCCAAAATCGACCTTGAATTTCTGCTTCACAACACCCGCCCACATACCAAATATCATTGTAATCCATCAAGAGGCTCTTGAGTTATGCTGACTAGAGTAGTCCGTAAACACAAACAGACAGACAGACAAACAGACAGACAGTCACACCCAAAACAATATCTCCATTTTTCATGGAGATAAATATAGGGCAAAGGGGCGCTTCATATTCAACACGGTTGGCATACCCGGAAGTAAAGCTTGCGCCGAAATTCCAATCGCTTTGCAGTCATTATCTCTATGAAAAAAGGAGATATTGATTTGGGTGTGTCTGTTTGTCTGTCTGTCTGTCTGTTTGTCTGTCTGTCTGTCTGTTTGTGTTTCCGCACCACTCCAGTCAGCATAACTCAAGAGGCTCATGGTGGATTACAATGATATTTGGTATGTGGGCAGGTGAAGCCGAAAGTTAAGGTCGATTTTGGGCCCCCTGGTATGTGACCTTGGTACTGCAGCAGAACTTCAATTTTTGTATCTTTTGACCTGGACGTGCTGTGGTCTTAATTTTTGGGTGGCAGATAGCTTGTGATGTAATAAAGAAGTGGTGCAGGTTTGGGCCCTCTAGCAGCTTGCTCTGGAACTGCAGGGGCGTTTTTGTGAAAATCTTCTTAGGAGAATATATGAACAAAGGAATAACGGATTTCCATGATATTTAGTATGCAGGTAGCTTAGATAGAGATATACACAATGAAGTGGAAATTATGCTAATTGGGACTTATTTAGCACAGCTAATGAGGAAAAATCAATCTTTGCAGTGTTTTCCATTATCAGACTCAAATACATGTAACGTATGTAGTTTATGGAAAGTGGATCATCAACAGATACCAATTATGCAAATAAATTACTAATTTGCATAATCAATGCAAAACACCATATCTCATCTAACTGGAAAATAATAGGACTGTCAATATGATACTTGGGATGCAGGTAGCTTAGCCAGAGATAAACATAATGAAGTGCAAATTATGCTAATTGCAACCTAATTTGCATTGGTAATGAGGAAGATCTATATTTGCAGTGTTTTCCATTATCAGACTCAAATACATGTAACATATGTAGTTTATGGAAAGTGGAGCATCAACAGATACCAATGATGCAAATCAATCCAAAAACACCATAGTTAATCGAATTGGAAAATTATAGGACTGTCAATATTGCAACATGTGTAAGTTAGATAAAGGTGTTTATGACCAAGCATTTATTATGCAAATGTGTAAGTCATTTGCATGAACAGAATTGTTCATGGAGATATGAGGTCGTGGAGCTCTTGTTTTAGTATTGAATGCAATTTGACAGCAGATTAAAAGACATGCAAACTGAAAAATTAACCATCGAAACCATTTTTTAGTTAATAGTTAACTTCTACTGACGTTTGTGAGTCATCCACATTTTGTGTTTCCTCGACAGAGTGTGGGATGGAGTGTCCGACCGATTTGGGGGACCCCTGCATTCCAAGTCAATGGATCTGTGACGACATTGAGGATTGTTCGGGTGGGAGGGACGAACAAGGGTGTGTGCAAGGTAGGCTGACTTACGAAAAGAGCAGCTAGTGGAAATCATGCTTAATTTGCTTAGGTCTTTTGCCCATCCTTGGACATAGATTCTCCATCTCATGCGGTCCTGGGCCTTTTCTACCAGCTGCTCTTATGTATATCCCGATGTTTCGACGAATGGCTTGCCAATTGCCTCTTCGTAGATTGACATGGTTTAACTTTGATATGTACTCAATGACAGGTGTGCCCAAACACTGTTTCTTCACCTGCCGTAACAGCGTCGCCTGTCTGCCGACACGTCAACTAGGAGATGGGCACCAGGACTGCACTTTCGGAGAGGACGAAGGGCCCGGTGACGGTAAGTCGCAACCGTCATAATTAGTGGGAGCGTGATGCACAAACTCCTTTGTAATATATTGCAATGGATATTCAAACACTGACAACGACCTCCTAAATTGCACCTTTAGTTAGATGATTTTGGTCGATTTTGAATGACTTACTTATAGATGGCTATATGTAGCGTTCTAATTGATGGGTATTAATCTGTTGCTACAGTTAAAGACGCTCTGGCACGCAGGTGGGGCTCCTGCAGCTACAACTGTTCGTCTGTTTACGGCAACGCGCCGTGCGTTCCTGACGCGTTCCGTTGTGACGATGAATCGGACTGTTTGGAAGAGGAGGACGAAGAGGCAGGCTGTGACCATGTTGGAGATGCCGGAGGGACCGATGATTGCCCGACGTTCACCTGCGACCTGCCCGCCGCCCTAGAGCCGATCTGTGTGCCGCATCACCAGCTTTGTGACGGGTACCTGGACTGTGCGGCAGGGGAGGACGAGCAGGGGTGTGGCAACGCGGGTGGCGCGTCCACTCAAGCTACAACCACGTCGAGCGTCAGCCCACAAACTGCTGCCACAGGTAAAGAAGCGATCAGGTGGCCCACAGGGGGCCAAGAACCACAGGATGGACTCACAATGGAGCCGACAAGTGGTCAAGAAACATTCGAAGACCAAACGCATTCTGAAACACAGTCACTCTGATAATAAATAAAAAACACTTATTGTCACGCAGTCCTTTGAACAATATCATGCAACAACAGTAAGATTTTGTCTGCGTTTTCACACGTACCAATTATGAGTATACTTCTTAGTTAATTTTAATATATACTCAGCATTGTATATCTAAATATATACATGTTTTTTTTGTCTAGTTGGAGGATTCCGTGAGAGCCATGGGTCACATGACCAGGCCATGATTTGGATGGTAGCCGCTGCACTGGGTGGTCAGATTCTCTATGACATGATTTTCTAATTATGCAAGGCATTGAACAAAGTGTGTCGGGAACAACATTGTATATGTAAATCCATGTAGGAAAAATTACGAAGCATTTGCGAATACAAGAAACATGATCTTTGCGAACTTTATGTCATGATGGTAAACTAATCACTAGTATACATATCTCAACAGTTTGTATTTCCTAAACTATGATCAAAGGATGACCCGCACACGAATTGTTGAACCAGTCTGGCATTGCAAAACAAACCGATTTATCAACAAATCCCAGGTGGTTTTCAGCACGACATTGACAGTCAAATTGTGATCACATAAATGTAGCTGTAGAAATAAGCAAGGCTTTGGGTTTTGTATCCTACCGATGCTACAAAAGTGACCTTTAAGAAACAATATTAAACACTAAAAGATACCAGCATAATTGTATAAGGAAATTGTAAGGAGAAATGCGATAGTTAACCAACTTAGAATAAGTAACTTGGTAACCTTGTATAAACTAACTGGACTACTTAAGTGATTTTTATCTTTGACGTCTACTTTGAATTGTCTACATTTTAGTGTCTCTTTGGGCACTTTCGACTAGAGTAAACACTAACCGAAGAAGGGACCTCACATGGACACCTCATGTTCAGTACATATTATCAAGGGTTCGCCTTTGGATACACTACCTACGTGAGGCTAGGCGTGATGCCTTACCCTCCGCTGTACTCCTACAAATCTACATATCCTTCATGCGACCCGTGTTGGAATATGGCTCCCCTGTCTGACACGCTCGTACCAAGCGCCCCGGAGAAGCCATCGGATTTAAATCGTGGGCTTTGAAATTATGTCACATCAGGCTCAACAAAATACACTTTCTGGAATTCACAACTGTCTGTTTTCTTTTGTTTTGTTTGTTGACAGATCCTTAGTAGTTATGTGTACACACCAGTATGGGCGATCTTCTACATTGTTAGTTATTAACCGTTTTTTTTCTAACTAACACGGACTAAAACAAGACGCAAGTTGGCGATTTTGGGGGGTAAAATGCTGTACAATTGTTATACGTTCTAAGAAACGGAGATTTACAAAGTACCTTATTGTTGGCGCTGTTAAGATTACCCATTCACAAAGGGGAGTTATGTCACGGAAGGGAGTTTGCCACGGGAGGGAGTTTGCTGCGGGAGCGAGTTTGGCATTTAAATTTCTAGAAAGGATTACAAGGCGACACTTTTTATCCGTAAGCATAAAGGCACCATGGCAGAATACCTTTTACCAGTTCTCACGGTAACTGTCCAGGTGTTGACCACCAAGGCGAAGCTTTTGATCAAGAAAAACACTCTTCATTGAAAGTAGATGGCCGGTTGCGGTTGTAGTTAGGATTGCTAGGGGACGCTTTTGATCCATGAACAAAAGGTGCCGCTATGGAAGACCTTTCACTGTAGAATTGTCCATTGCTTGGACGTTTCTTAGGCCACCGCAAGTAAATTTGATGGATGACATCCTTTGCAGACTCCAAATTTAGTGCGCGCGGGCGAAAAAAACACAAGATATCCACATTTTCAAACTTGAATACCATAAAGCATGTAAGAAGAATTGAAGCGATAATGCATGGTACTACAATCTACAAGTCTTTATCCCTGTATTCAATAAAAGATGAACTAACACTGAAGTCAACATTAAAATGATTCTAAATTTAGATCCGGGTTTGTATAGCACATCAGGAACGCAGAGACAAGGTTTCCCGTACACTGGGCACGGGAGTCTCCTGAGTCATGCGGCAGACTGTGACTAAATAATGCTGGCTCTGCTCACTTTGTCTCAGCTGGAATTCTCTCGAGCTCTGTTATTGCTGTCCTGACTGTCTGCCTGAATTTCCGTGCCTCAGAATCACTCTTATTACAGCTTGCATACACAATAATTGTGAAACACATGTGTACCGAATTTTCACAATTCCTATTTCCTACATGTGCAACTGCCTTTTTTACGGCATCTAGAAAGTTTTTGGAATGGAACTGACAGACGTCGGAAACATATTGCCCGGTTTCCGGTATATTTGACCATCGCCAAAGCCCGGCTTTGCCAAAGGATACAAACTGGTTTTTTATTTCAAAATTAGGCGAAAATCAATGCGAGCGCTGATCGATGTCGTCCACAGAATTTACTTGCTGTGGCCTTACTCTTAAAAGGGGGGCCAATCACAAATCATGCCACTTGTATGCACAGAAGCAAGTTACCTGTCTTTGGTGCTGAACACTATCTAAATACACACAACAAGCATACAAACACACATACGCATCAACATTACTGTCCTTGATATTAAATACCACACCAGCAAGACGCACTTGTAAACAAACCTGTCATTGACACTAAACAACCACACACAAAAATATCTATTCTTGCTCCTGGACACCGCACCCATCAGACACAAAAAAATACCTGTCCTTGGTGCTGAACTCTATCGAGCCTGGTTAAGGGTCTAGCAGTCCTATACCAGGTCCTATACTTGAACCATTGTAAGGGTCATGTTTCTTTAAAGTCTTATATGTTGAAAAAGTAACTAAGATTACAGAATGGATGAAATCAATCATGATTGTAATAAATATTACATACTGAAAATATAAATTCAATGTGACACGTATTACGAAATTTTATTAATTTTCCAATCTATTAAATGATCATGTCTAATTCAGTAACCTATTGACAAATTATAATATATTCTACTAGGAAGTGTTCATGATACTTAACCTTATGAGGGAAAATAAGCAAAAGTGACAAATTACACATGTAGCTGTTTTTGGACGAAATTTCCTGAGCTCCAGTTGTTCTTATTTTTTTTTCAAATTCTTATCAAATCATTTTAGATGAATTACAAACGATACGATTGTATAACTTTAACCATAGCTGGAATAACTACACATTCTGCAGAGCTGGACAAAAACAAATTTTATTTTGCTTTAAAATAGTGGAGTCAACATAATAGGGAACTGTCATTCACTTTATCTTCACGGTAGCAAAATTTCAGGGTAAGGAAAATGGACGTTTTTACTGAACTTTAACTTCACAGTGGCGGCAAGTGAATGAATCATAAATGATAACAACAGGTTTTTTCACGGTGATGATAAGTTCATGGTACAGTGGTGACCGTGAAAACGGTGAACATAAATAAAAGAAACAAGAATTACAGTATACAATTTGTAGTAGTTCAGAACAAAAGTTATTACTAAGTTATTCTGATATCTGATATAAAAGAATGTGACAAATGTTTACTATCTAGCGAAAGGTCTTTCTCTTTTGACATCTACAGTTTCAACCAAGCCTTTCCCAAGGGAATGGAAGTCTTCCAAAATGGCTGCCACATTCGGTATCATCATCAGGTCCTCTCCTGACTGATCAAGGTCAGGGGCGCGGCCATTCAAGGTCGTAACCTATAAATAGAAAGGATAAGAATAATTTCAACAGTATATATCAGTTAAAAGTCGAGAAAACCGACATGTTGCAGGGCTCAAAATCCTTTTTTTGGGGGGAAATAGGCGCACTGGTGCACCAAACCAAAATAATTAGGTGCACAGAAAAAATTTGGGTGCACCACATAAAATGAAGCTGAATGTCAACAATAAGTTTGATGCTACTGCCTCTCCTTAAGAACTTCAATCTGTAATTCTATCCAGATTTCAAATTTCAACCAAACAATACATCACATTAAGTACAACAAAAGCTTAAAGCTTTTACTGATACTTAATACATTTTAAGAATAATTCTGTATGCTAGTGTATAAGAGAACCTTTACCATATAGAGCACAAAAATATCTATGTGCACCCACAGTCAAAAATTAGGTGCACTGTGAGCTACAATTTTGAGTGTACACACTATGCACAAGTCATGCACTCAGTATTTTGAGCCCTGTGTTGTGATCAAAGACAATGAAACGGTGAAACTGTATAAAACTGCTACCTTGAATGGCTTGGCTGCAAACGCCGGTGGTTTCCACAGTGCTGCGATGTAAAGACCTCCGCAGGGGTCATGGAAGAACAGTGCCACGTCTCCATATGTGTCCTGCAAAATAGCAACTAAAAATAAGCTTCATCTTTACAAATCCATTCATGTAATTAAATTCTGTAGGCGTGCACCTCGGGTGTGATGCCCCAGCTGGGGGCTTTACCCAGTATGGAATACAAAAGATGTAGATATATACAATTTACATACATACAAAAGTGATTGAAACTTTTTGAAGTGGCAGATACCTCAATGGCTTTGAAAGAAACATGAAACTATGAAAACAATGAACATTTTATGGAAAAAGTAGCCCTGACATCACATCAAAGACCCTGACATTAAAGGCTGCTAATATAGCACATACATGCACTATATATGGTATCCTGAAGGGACCATCCTAAAGATTCATAAATAAATGAATAAATCACTCAAAATCCTGGGCATAAAAAATACTAGGCATCATGATAAGTTTATGCTATACAGATTACCTTTGTCCTTTTATCTCTATGTTGCCAAAAGCAAGAATTAGTGCATATCTATTTGGTTATCTACAATGTTGTACTATGTTTGTTTTGTAAACAGGTGACTGTCTTCAAACATAGGACCTTACACCAAGGAGGTTATTAAGATTTTTCTATACAAAGAAAAACAAGAAAATTCAAGAAACCTTCTGAAAAGTCTGTTATTCTTTTTTTTTCTGAAGTTAAGAAAATATTTCTGGTATGATATTCTCCAATTGGAATTTTCTAGAAAAATAAGAAAAACTTTCTTTCTCAGTCTTACTATAAGATTTGTTTTTTGCTTGGTCAAATGTGGAATTTATAAAGATTCTTTCCTTAAGATATATCTTTTTACATCCCATCTGAAAGAATGTCCCTAACCAAAGCTAGGTACTCATTTTCACTTCTATACAGAGTTCAAGTGAGAAAATTGGTGTACAATTCCTTTACCTTGGGCACAATTAGAGATTTTAAACACAAATCCTTTAGACTCTAAGTCAACAACCCTAACTAAAAGCCCACCATGCCAGGATATAGATTGTGAAGAGACATTTTCCACAACAGGTGAATTCTTAAAATACCCCGTACCTCTAGTTCCTCAAGATACAGCTGGACTGGATCAAACTCTACCACGGGGAGGATATCTTTGCCACCCTGTCCCACCCCCTCATCAATTGGTACGTCCTTGGAGTCTCTGAGTTTCCAGTAGTCCACCCCCTCTGACCGACGTGGAACGTTCCTTGAATTGAGGTGGATGATGACGTCGTAGATGTCGAGGGGAGGCCGGAACACTTGCTGGAAGGGGTACCAGGAAACAGTTTCATTGGTATATCCATATAGAATACAACGCGGGTATTCCGTATCGCCCGAGGTACCAGCCTGACCGCAACCGAGGGTGATGTGGAATACACCGTGTTGTATTTTATTCATGTCATACACACCCGAAAAAAGCACATTCCAATGCAAAATGCGCTTTCAGTTGAGATTTTTTTTCCTTGAACAAACAAATCGTAACATCAACGATTCCAACCTCCGAATCCGGTATTTGAATTTTTGACAGAGCCACAACCAGCCCACTTGAAATACATTCTAAATATTCTATGGATGCGGAAAATTATCACACAATGCAAAACACATATCAAACCTTTTTGCAGCCCAGGTATGACATTTAGACCTCTAGTTTTTTTAAGAGAATCTCAAATAAAATATGGTGCTAATTCAAACAACCATACAATGTCCTTATCTATTAACCAGTGTTATATTTTCAATGACATCTTTGTGCTAGAAAAAAATTCATTTTTAGTAACAAAATAAGTCAAAAAAGTCATAAAGTCATATAGTGTAAGTCTATTCAGGTACAGTACCAGTACATTGAATGTGATTGATGTTCACTGACAGGTATTTTCTTACCTGTACCTACAATAAAGTCTTAAACAGAGACTATGCGGCTATACAGCGTCTTTTCTGAAGATACGGCGTGAGTGTGTATGGTTGGCTTGAGGTTGCATACTACTACAGTACACAGTGTACCTACATGTACAACAGTGTTACTGTAATTCAAGTATTTTTGCAGAACTGTATGGGTACTGGGTACCAGTATGCAGCCTACACACAAGGGCTGAAACCAGAGAAACCATTTTGACTAATTAAAAAGTCTTTGCAATGAGGAGGTCTGGGAATCAAACCTACTGCTTGCAAAGTGAGCACTTTACCCACTAGGCTATTGATGCAGTATACTAGATTAGACATTAACAACATATACCTTAAAGTCTGCCCCCTCACTCGCTGTCAGAATCTGGAGCTCAAGCATCTTTAAGGCCTCCTGTGACAGGGAGATCAGCCTCTGGAGAATCTAGTATGGAAATAAAAATAACTTAAATCATAACCCTAGTCCTGCTGAGACAGACAATTTTGTAAGTACCAAAAATCACTTTATCTTCACGGTAGCAAAATTTAACAGTGTAAGGAAAATGGCCCTTTTCACTGAACTTTAACTTCACGTTGGTGGCAAGTGATTTACAGCTGAACTTATGTGTAAAGGAATCATAAATAATCACAACAGGTTTTTCATGGTGATATGTTCACGGTACAGAGGTGACCGTGAAAACAGTGAACATAAAGTTACAGTAAAAGAAATAAGAATTACAATATATGTCATGCTTGTTCTGTATGCTAGCCTGAACAATTGTCGGGTTGAGGGTATTTCTAGAATGCGTACATTGCACTCGCGCGGATGTTGTAAAGCGAAGTAACTAAAAATTAGCAATATCAAGTCTAGTACCCTTTGTTTCAAAGGTGTCTGGGCACTTCAGCAATGGGGGTATATTTTTGCTCTGGAAATCCAGCAGGACACGGGTTAACAAAGAACACTGAACCACCTAAGCTGTTATAGTACAAACTGGTGCAAATATCAGGCCGTTTAGTGTAATATAATCAGCTGCTGCCACGTGCCTTCGAAGCTGGTGTGTTACGCTGAAGGGCGGTTATACCGGCTATACAGATACAGGTATCAGCACTGTCCCAGAACTGGAGCAACCTGGATCTACAACAGAATTGATACCAGGCTAGAGTAGGCGAGGATAGGAGACCAACATGCTGTGAACAGTGCATAATCCAATCAGCTTACCTGTACAGTGGGCTTGGTCTTTGTCCAATGGGACGTGAGCTTGTCGCTGGGCGTGGCTATGAACATGATTGGCAGCTGAGAGCGACAGGAAGTGAACTTGTTGGAGATTTCCTGCAGGTCTGCAGCTGTGGTCAATGGGAGAACAGAAGACAGGAAAAGTGAATCTTTGTAGAAATATTCCTGAAAGGTTTCTTAAAGGCACCAATAGCATTTTATGAGGCTTGAAAACTGGAGATTTCAGTTGCTATAATCTTTATGGAATTGACATTTAATGCCACTGTTTACCACATTTGCGTGATAATTATCTTCGCCGAGTACTTGTACTCGGGAAGATTATGTTTTCGGTTGAAAAATCTGTTAGGTGGGTCTGTATGTATGTCAGGAGCATAACTCAAGAAACCTTCGATGAATCTTTATGATTTTTGGTAGGTGTGTAGTGGTTGTGCAAAGGAAGGTCAAGTTCGAAAATGGTTCACCCTTGCATTTTTCAACAGTACTGCAGCGGACTTTGAATTTTTTTGTGTTTGTATGTAGGCAGAAAAAGTGACGGAAACGTTGATGGATCTTCATGATTTTTTGCAGGTGTGTAGATGTTGTAAAAACGGAGGTCAAGTTCAAAAATGGTTCTCCTGGCATTTTCCGTCGGTACTGCAGCGGGCTTTGTTTCGATGTGTATTTCTTGTGGACAAGATAACTCGAAAAGCTGTCGATGGTTCTGCATGATATTTAGTGGATGGGTAGGGTCTACAAAAAGGAAGGTCAAGTTCGATAATGGGCATTCTAGCGGGTACCTAAGGTACTGCAGCCGAGCTTCAAAATTTGAGGGCATGTTTTCTACAAGTGCTATGGTCATGATTTTTGTGTGGTAGATAGTTCATGTTATAGGAAGTAAGTTGTGAAAGTTTGGGCCCCCTAGCGTCTTGTTTGGAACTGCAGTGGGTGTTTTTGTTTTGACCTTCGGACAGGAATAACTTGAGAAGGGGTCGACAGATCGTCGTGACGTTTGGCATTCAGATAGCTCAGATGGTGCTTTACATAATAAACGACTGATTATGCGAATCAGGATATAATTGGCATAATTAGTAAGGAAAGTTTGATGCATTTCATATTGGGACTCTGAAACATGTGACGGTTTCCCTGAAAACAGGTCTTACAAACAGATGGCCAAATAAACAAATAGAGCAAGCACTGCTCTCCAAGCAGAGGTGTGGGTCCGGCTGTTTTTTCACATGTTTAGTTTAGGCATGTTTGTCCAAAGCACGTTGGCGACATAATGAAAAGGGGACGAAATAGAAAGCCTGACAAAACACCTAAAAACACGTCAAAAACACGGCTCTGCTTGGACAGTACATTGCTCCAAAACTGCACCACTGCTAGGTACGGTAAAGTCACATTTACTATGTCTTTCAAAATGTGTATGACATGGAATAAAGATTTATTCTATTCTTATTCATATATATTGACTGCACCATTTCATCGTCACATTCAACTTACGACACTGCAATTTCAAACCTTTGAGGGCCCATAATTTCAACATACTGTACTAATTTTTTTTTCATGACCAGTTTTAACATATATCAGCAGACAAGACACTTACATTGTACACTAGTCCTGTACCAGCAAATGATTCTTAACCCTATCTCCCCCCCCCCCCCCCCCCCTCAAAGCTTACAAACAGCACATGGTGTATGATCAGATTTTCAGGGGGTGATATCAAAGCATGTAAATATGAATTGCTATCCATAATAAGCCTTGATTATTTGGCGAAGATAATGTGTTCGAGGAACTCTAGTTTCATATCAAAAGTGTCCAAAAGTGACACAAAAAATAAGCTACACGGTAATCCTTTTAGTTTCATGCTCCATCTGTAATTTAAAATCCTCCTATCATGTTTACTCACAGTAAAAAAGTAAAGTTTTGTCTGATTGTTACATATAGCATGCCAGTGTAAATCTTGTATACAGCTCTGTCCTACCCGTGAGTTCCCTGTTGAAGTTGAGGATGAGTGGGTTGATTTTCCAGTCATGTGTGCTGAGGAGATGGAGGAACCTCAGGAAACCCACAGCCGGGGATCTGGAGTATTAAAAAGTTTGGATCCAACCATTTAGCACACCTTTGAACAGTTTTCGTCCATACACAAGATACCCTGTTCTACAGGGGTGCCAAAGAATTCATACAAATTTATGGAAGTCATACAAGTTTTACGGAATACATGCGATCCGTTACGAGAAACATACAAATTTTACGGAATACATGTACAATCCATTACTAAGAAACATACAAATTCTACGGAATTCATACGATCCATTACGTGGAATACATACAATCCTTACTATTTGTTGGGTCAAATAACATGACCGCCAAATTGAAGATGGCTGACTAGGGATAACCAGTTCTTCGTACGATATCTTGGCTTTTAAGGGCTTTTAATGGCATATCCCATCCGGCTAAACTCTAAAAATCTCAAGCTGCACTAAATTAGACTGATGTAGGCTTAGACCAACTAGGAGGACCAGATGAAGCTAGATTCGGTGCTAGCACGATGGCCAACGGATTAGTAAGGATTGTATGTATTTGGCGTAATGGATCGTATGTACATTTTGTATTCCGTAAAACTCGTATGTTTCTGCATAATGGAACATATGCACATGTATTCCGTAAAATTCGTATGTTTCTCGTAATGGATCGTATGTATTCTGTAAAACTCGTATGAATTCCGTAAAACTCGTATGAATTCCGTAAAACTCGTATGAATTCCGTAAAACTTGTATGAATTCCGTAAAACTCGTATGAATTCCGTAAAACTCGTATGAATTCCGTAAAACTCGTATGAATTCCGTAAAACTCGTATGAATTCCGTAAAACTCGTATGAATTCCGTAAAACTCGTATGAATTCCGTAAAACTCGTATGAATTCCGTAAAACTCGTATGAATTCCGTAAAACTCGTATGAATTCCGTAAAACTCGTATGAATTCCGTAAAACTCGTATGAATTCCGTAAAACTTGTATGAATTCCGTAAAACTCGTATGAATTCCGTAAAACTCGTATGAATTCCGTGATTTTTTGGCACCACTGTTCTGTTCTTCTGCAGCCGTTTCAACGACACACATCAACGGATTTAACACAATTGTTTTGTAGAGAACTAAAGCAGCCGTATACATCAGAGCCCTACAGATGGGAGATGCCATAAGGTTTCTATAACTTTTGATCCACAGACTGCTCATCAAGTCTTTCTATATACAATGTATATCTAGTTATTATAAGTGACTTAATGTATTGTATATTATACTGTGTAAGCATGTAGCATAAGACCACGTGGTCTGTCATGTAAAACATACATACTATCTAGTACATAAAGTGGCATTATACAAGCAGTTAGATTGGTCTTTTCCTTGACAAAAACTGGCGCTGTACAGCTGAAAATTTGCCTAAATTTCTCTAGTGTTTGAAATTTCAATTGAATCCTACTGCAGCATCTAACACATGTACATGCTTTATGTACACTTCCATTAAAAAATAGAAGAATCATTTTACACTGCAGATTAGAAAGGAAAGTTGTGACCATACTCTAAATTTTACAAAGAAGCTACAAAAGGAGCAAAATATTATTCGGGAAATAGCAAACAAAATTTTGCGGAATGGACATTCATGAGTTTTCCAAAGTTTAAGAGAAGACAATTTTGTTTTTAAAAAAAATTTAAAGTTAAGTCTGTGTGTTGTTTCATTTGTTCTATCTTCCTGACCACTTAGATTTCATAGATTTCAACTTTTTTTGTCCAACTGTTTTTTGCACGCTCGCATCAGTTTTGGGTGTCACGAGGATGTAATCCAAATATCAAATTAACATGGCCTTAATCTACCCATTGTCTTACTAGACGAGAGAAGGCTGCTGATGATGATGGCCTTATTTACATGTAAATCATGACACTGCAAATATGCCCTTAATGGACTTAAAACATAGTGAAAACCTCCTTTCCCCTTCCAGTGCAAATTGAAGTCTTTGTAGAGATAGATGAATGTAAAGTTTTAAAGATAGATTTCATATATAGAACATCCAGGCACTACTTTCACCTGATTTGTTTTTTTATTTGTTTTCTGTTTTTCTTTTCATATTTGATTATAAATATTTTGTATAATTTTTGACCTATTTCTTTACAATTTGTAAATTATGTTTAGTATTGATCATAATTATTAGGTTTGATACCTTTAAATCATTTTGTGATTCCTTTGATCTATTCATTTATTAGGATTTATGGTATAAGTTTAACTTATTTTCTATTGTTAAGTTTGCTCAGTTTTGAGTTATGTACAATTTATGATATAATTGCTATTGTCAAGTTTCAAGGGGAGGCCTACGAAAAGCATATGCGAATAAACAAACAAACAAACAAACAAAGTACCCAGGTGGTGTGAGAGGTTCAGGGTGAAGGAAGACGTGTGCCACCAGTAAGTCCACCATCACGTCAGGCACGTGTCTGTCCAGCAGCTGCGCAGCTACCCAACGTCTGGCCAGCCGCAGGGAGCCGCTGAACGACGAATACAGCTGCTGCAGACTGGAGAATCATGCAGAAGGGACAGCCATCAATTTTATTTCAATCTCACATTGCGATGAATTTCATTTCGTGATGAACTGGCGAACTTATAGTTAAGAGAGAGATGCGCTGTTACAGACTATTACTACTAACTTAAGACAAACTTCACCCTATATGGTACACAAAGCAATATATCCACATACATAGGTCAGTTTCTCTATAAATCATTCCAGAAGCGAGACAGAACTACCCATACATGACTATATTGTAACCCATATACTGTATCGATACTGTTTTGCAGTTAGAATTGTAGGATAGATTAGCCTTGTAGTATTGTTGAGCAATAAAGTTCAATCATTCATAAATTGTTTCAATGAATTTAGATAATTGTAGCTATTGCACAGGACTCAAAATACCCCCATGCATATGCAGGTTAGTGCAGGTTAAATTGAAGTTGTGCAGGTATTTCTGATGACTACAAGTCCTGCACCAAATCTGCACTCATTCTTGTCCATGAATCCGTCTATTCTAATTATTACCACTTTGAAAAATCAAGAACTGAAATGGTCACACATAAAACCTTCTGCAGCAGAGTAGTGCAGGTAATACACTACCAAAAATGCCTTTTCTTGTTTTTCTTGTTTCGTCTTATACACAGAAAAAAATTCTCAAAAGTAGAAAACTTTCTGTGTTAAAGAAACACATTTTGTCCACGAGTTAAGAATTTTTTTCTCATTGACAGTAATTTTTTTCTTGGAAAATTTGTCTCAAGGTTAAAGATAATTCAAGAAAGGGGAGCGAAAATTTCTAAGATTTTCTTAAAACATAACAAGAAAAATAATCTTGAAGACAAGTCAATAAAAATACAAAATTTAGTGTGACTTGAATTTCTAGAAATTCTTTAGGGTGAAAATGTTCTTGAGAAATAGTTTCTCACTTCAGAGATTTAGGAAAGTGTTTCTTGTTGTGAGAATTTCATGGAAAAAATCAGACTAATTCTTAAATTTTTCTTTCTAATTCATTCTTGAAATTCTCAATACAAGAAAATTTGTCCATGAGTTAAGAAAAAACAAGAAAACTAGAAAATCAAGAAAATTATTTTTGGTAGTGTATTAACATCTATTACCATAATACCGCCACTAATCATAATGCCGCCAATTCTAAAAAGCGATGAATTTTAAGAGATCTACTGGTACAGCAACAGTGATTTTCGGGGTATGCACACTTCAGACATTTAGGTGTTTAATACACTCTAAAAAAGGCCTCAATAACGAGACATCCGACAACGAGGTCAAATGTTTTCGATCCCTTATCAGGACAGGCTAGCGCGTCGTGGGAAGAACATATCATCACGTCATCGCAAGTTGTTCGTTGGATTTGCATATAATAATCGCACGTGCTCCAGCTGAAGATGATCATTTAAACAACAGTAAAATAAAGCTTCTTTTACTGGCCTTCAACTCGTGTCAAAGTGTGATCAATCGTCTAGAGCGGTTGTTTACAAGCCGTAACTGGCGCAAAATAGAACGTCGCCATTTTTATTGTTTTCGCCCGAGACTGGCTCCTCCCCCGTATTGCGTAACAGGAAAATTCCCGCGGAAATCTCGGCGAAACCAATAGTTTGAAGGGGCGGGTTTAATTTCTACAAAGCACTAAGAAATGTTTTGCATCTATATGCATCACAGTGCATGATATTCATAAATGAATTTTTCACCAAAGAACAACAGTTTATAGTAGGATTATGCAAGGATTATGAACCCTTCTATTGTTCGGTCCCAAACCGCGGTTCAAACAGTATGCACCCTCCGCCGTAAGTTTTACGTGATAAAGTTGAGACGGGCTACAGTAAATCAAAATTCGCAACAGTTAACATCCGTTTTTGTGTGATTTTCTTAATCCCCAGACATTGTTGTATATTTAGGGCACTCACTACCCCGAAAGAAAGGAAAAACAGCTGATGTTTAATGGTGAAAAACGGGGAGATTAAATTGCCGAGTTTCCTCCTGGCGATATTATGGAACCCCCTTCCGTGCGCACACCCGTTCTCGGTGCATTTCCGCAACATCTTACGAAAGCGATATTTCGTTTTCAGGAGATCAAGAGAGACAAAAAAACATACACAGCATAAGTAGCAAAGGTACATGTAAGCTATAACATCGACATGTAAGCGGGAAAAAATAATGCGTTGCTCTTTTGCTAAATTAGTATCACTTTAGAAATTGCAGTAAACGTGGCGGTATTATGGTGGTGGATGTTACATGTAAAATTGAAATATGTGTTGAAAAAACACACATTTTGAGCTCTGATGTAGCTGTCGAGTTGACTACAAGACACATGTTTGTTCACCAAGTAAGACACATGTATGAGATATTTCTCTTAGATTGCAGACTGTGAACTTACCCATGTAAAGCACTGGTGAGTTTAGGCAGCATAACAGTATCTCGCTCCAGCTGTCGAGAAGTCTCGTTGTCCCTCTCTCTCAGGAGACCTTCCGCCGTTCTCTCTAACTTCAAGATGTTGACCTCCCGGTGGTACGCAATCACCAGGCGAAACACGAAACCTGCCTGCATGCGAAAAAGACAACAATTATTATTCTTAGATATTCTTATCTCATCATAAAGGTTTACTAACAAAAACCTAAAGGGTAAATGTAAAGGCTTAGTTAAGGCTTATATTACTCTCTATTAGTTCATATTAAAGGTTTATTACGCATAATACTGTATCGTAATATAGGGTAATATATATTATTTATTTCTTACTATGATAGATTGTGTTAATGTACATGTATCATCATATTCAACATTCTTTTAAAAAAGACTCCGGGAAGATAAGTGAACCTTGCATTTACTGGGATTCTTGGTAAAAAAACCTTTTCCTATGCCCAAGGTTGCAAAGTTCTTAGCTGCTATGAGTCTGGTTCACTCCCCCGAGGTGTAGCCAAAAATCAAGTCCCACGGGAATGCATTTGTGGAGGTATCGCCAAGAGGTCATTTCAAAGAAAAAATATTTACCATGGCAATGTCCACATGTCCTGTAGCTGCACTAGTGACCAGGCCGTGCTGCTTGTGTAACAGTTCTCCCAGCTTGATGTGAAAAGCAGCCTTCACTCTCTTGATGGCGTCAGCTTCCTCCGGCCACTTGCCACTGCCCTCCATATGACATATCACTACACAGATTAGAATTTCATAAAATAAATACAAAGTAAATGGTAAAGCAGTCATCCTCAATTGAGGTGAAGCATGATGCTTTTTCAAGTAGCTATAGTGGTAGTGCAATTTGGCTGCGCTACGGCTCCCATTTTTGGACAAGCACACTTGGTGCCCCTACTCTTCTTGATAAGTGTGTTGGGTTCTTTTACGTGCAGAGGTTTCACGCTTGAGGCTTACGCACAAAGCTCCCTGATACACAGGGCCGCCGCTTTTACATATAAGTATATGATTTCAGTTAATCCGACGATTTGGTACCCAAATACCTGTGAAAAGGTGATGAAAAATTTAGACTAGTAGTGTAGTTTGTACCTTTTAAAGCTGGAACAAACGGTGGACATGGCTGCCCAGTGACTGGCACTTGTATGTGACCATGCACCACTGTCTTGTCTTTGGTCTTCTTCATTTGTGCAGGGCGAGGGGGAAACACCTATACAGGTAGGGAAAAGGGCGTGGGTCATATTTGCAATAAAGATCAAGAGCGTCAAAGTACTGTCAAACCTGTATTCAGCAACCACTAAAGGGACTGAGCAAAAATGGTTGCTGAGGACAGGTGGTTGCTACTGACAGGTTGGCTCGTTGACCAAAAAAAAATCATACATTGGAAAAAAAATTCACCTTTAGTTACATTCCCAGGAGACATATCTACAAGAGATGCACGATGGTGTTTAATCCCCATGCTGTTATGTAAACAAATTTCATTAAACCATTGTTTGGCAATCAGAACTGTGTTTATCTAACAAACATGTTTTTTTTAGTTGTCTGCTCCTAGAACAGCAAAAACAAGTAACAGTGAGCAGATTAAATTTGGACTGAGCATTTGGGTTTGGACTAGTGCTTCTAGACTCTCACATTTTATACCTATGGGTCAGATATTTTGTGGAAAGGTTCTCTGTTACATGATGGATCATAATACCCCCCAGTGAGACTTTTCATGCTTCATTGAAAATGAAAAAATCTCGAAATTAATTTCGAGATTTTTTTTTATTTCAAATTTTTTCAAAAAAATCTCGAAATTTTTTGGGAAAATTTCGAGATTTTCTTGAAAAATATCGAGATGTTCCAAGATAATTTCGATATTTTTTTTTAGTGAAACAAAAATCTCGATATTTATCTTCAAGGTAATACAAAAATCTCGAGATTTTCGAAAGCTGATATGGAAAAAATCATTTGGGGGTAAAGTTTTGACTAACAGGGGTTCGACACTTCGACCAGTAGAGTTCCAAATGAGCTATGGACTCGAACAACAATTGACTTATTAATTTACAGACTTGTCATGACTTTGTCTTCAATTAAACCAGCTCAGAGTTGTCTTCAGTTTATTAACATATGAATTCAGAGTTTTGGATAAGTAGCTGGTGAACTTGTCTTCAATTGAATCATCTCAGAATTGTCTTCACCTCATTAACATATGAATTCAGAGTTTTGAATAAGTAGCTGGTAAACTGCAAATTCTGGTTCAACCACTGACGATAGCAGCGCGGATATTGTCTGAAGCGTCTGTTTACAAAATCGTATCTTACTGCCTGGATGTTTAACCTCATCGACGTAGCTATGGACTTCCTTACCTGTTAATATGTAAATACAAGGCTAGGAAAGGAAGACATTGCACAAACCTACTAAGTGTCATGAAAACAGACCTCAGAAACAAAGGAATGGGAAACCTGAAAACTGCAAAGAAACTCAGAGAGCTGTGGCAGCTGGCAGAAAAAAAGACACAGTGGAAAGAAATGAAGAAAGAAGCCAGCCAGAGTTTGTTTCTACAATTACCTGAGCTGCAGAATACAGTGGATCATCATCATCATATTGGCAATTGCCTTGCTAACAGTACATGTGACGCTTCTATGTGATTAAGAAGTGACTGATTGATGACAATAAAGACACAAGTACAAGTTGAAGATGCGAAAGAAATACGACCTATGCTTCACACCAACACATGAATTATCACAAGCACGGTAAGTTGTGTTGAGGAGTCACGCAAGCACAGCGAAGTGAGAATATAACGTCACACAGGTCAACCCACTGGGGGGAAAATTGCAACATCTAAAAGCAGCAACTGTAATGCCTCTGTTATTTACACTGACACAACCACCATAGCTACTAACAGAAACTCTGGGTACACCGGCAAACAACAGTTGTATAAGTGTAAGAAACGTAGACCGAAAAACTATCATCAAGACTTAACAGCAAAGGTAAGTCACATTTATTTACAATTCAGTAGCTGTCACAAACTCCTTATCGAATCAGGAAGGCACAACCGCACACCTCTGGAGCAAAGAATTTGCCAATTTTGTAACTTAGATAAGGTAGTCTGGTAGAAGATGAAGTCCACTTCATTGTAGTTTATATTGCAACGATAGAAATGTTCTGTTTGATTATATTATATTATGGGAACGTTTCCACACTTTCAATCTAAGTCTAGTATTGACTTATGCATTTGGACCATACAATATTTAACAAATCCATATCAACCTATATTTCTAACATCACAAAGACACGAGAAGAAGCCGAACCTATGAATTAGTGTAGTTTTAGAACCATTGTTTTAGATTAGTATTAGAAGTCCTGTCAGTGTCATTATATGTACTTTACCACATGTCTTGTATCTGAATGTCTGCACTTAGCCCGATAGGGCATGACTAGGGAATAAACGTTATCATTATCATAGTAGGTCAATGATCCAATTGAATATGAGATGAAAGAATAACGTGACAAATGAAACACCAACCAAATGCAGACCTACGCTTCATGCCACACGCTATAGTTTCAAAACGGCAATCTGACGTGTTCAGCACGCGGATTATCATCAGCGTTAAGTGGGTACCCGGCACAGTTTTCAACAATTGAAGTTCAATGACGTCTGAGGTTCATCATGCTGGGGAAAAACTGCAACATCTAAACGCTGCTGTAGCTAGGGCCCACGGGTTGCAACTTGGCACCGGGTAAAAGATAGCGTCCAGACAAAAAGGCCCTATGGTGCTTAAAAGGACCCCATTTTTTTTGGCGCAAGGGCTTTTGGTTTTGATTTCTTTGCGTTTAGTGGAACATGAAATGCCTGGCCTCTCAGAGGTTGGGAGATTTTTGTTTACAATTTGTACCTTACAAAAATCTCGCGATCATTCTTAAACAAATTGAAATCTTCAATGAGGACTTTAAAAAAAACATTTACAAGTCCTAGATTTGTTTCTTCATATTGATATGAAACAATCTTGAAAAAAAAAAAATCGAGATTTTTCGTAGCCAGGACAAAAAATATCGAAATTTCTTAGCAAAATATGTTAAAAAGAGTTCAACAAGAGTTTTAAATAAAATTGAGCTATGAACTTCGTTACGCATTAGTATGATTGTCACTTGCTTTACTAACAGTACCTGCAAAGTGCACGTTAATAACGCTAACACAACTTGTTCTTATATCTACTAACAGAAACTCGCAGGCATGGTACCATGGTGCAACGGCAAACAGTAGTTTCTTTACAGATATGTAGGGTGGCTTGTAGCTTAAATTGGCTACTTGTGACGTGTAAAAGTTTCTATGCTGCATGCCACTTTCTAGTAGTAATGAAAGCTCGGTGTGCAGAATTACCATCCTCTTCGGCCCTTGAGTCGACGGAAGCACGTGGGTGGAGAAACCTTTCTTGGCTCATGTGTCTCACGCCCTTCCAATTAATTATCTTGTTTGTTTTCATGGAACAACGGAGCCACCAAGCAAAACTGACCGGCGCGGCCACACGTACACTCCAGGGGTGCGGGAAATCACACGTCCACGTTAATCGGTCTAATTTGTCTTTCATGAGGAAATACTTGGCCGTCACCCCAATGAAATCAGATTATGTAACAGATAAAGAAACGGGAAGGTAGGTAGACAATTCTTTATCAACTCAACAAAAACTAATACAATTAATGAAAGACATTGAAGCACATTCATCTGTGTATCACACGACTATAGATAGTTACTGGTAGTATTTTACCTTCGACGGGAAATGATCATAGTTTGGGAACAGACAAGAATCAAGTTTCGCTAGCAAGGAAGGCCATGTTTACTTTAACAGCTACCGGCTTCAAAATAGCATGAAGCACAACACCGCGTCTGGCGAGATAATGAATGCAGGCGGTCCTCATTGGTGAAGTGGGGAACAGTGCGGTTGATTCAAATAAACTGGAAGGTAGATTGCAGCCTCCCGTGAGGCTATTGGATTATCGGCAATATCGTATTATTGACGGCTTGCTTTCGATCAGTCTTTAGCATATCGACGTATGAAGTATCCCTCATCACGTTTTGATCAATGTCATGGCCTGTAATCTACACGGTGACTTATGAAAGCATTTTTCTGTATATTGCAACACCGTTTACCGTCATAATGTAAATACAAACTAATTGATAACAGGCCCTTGGACCAATCCCTACCCCGGCCGACGCACCACGCTGTGTTTCTAAACATCCCACCAGGGCTTCAGGGCATGTGAACCGGAACAGCATATCTGGTCAGTGTATCATATATCGCAGGCTGCCAGAGTCCCCCTCCAGGCTTGAAGCGGGGATATTTTACTCTCCAAGCAGAGGATGGGTTCCGGCAGGTTTTTGACGTGTTTTTAGGCGTTTTTGTCAGGATTTCTACTTTTTATTTCTTTCTTCTGTCTAGCCAACCCAGGTCAGTGCCGGCAGGTTGGGTTGGGTAGACAAAAAAAGGTCTGTAGGGATATTTGTCTTCCAGCTACAGTGAACAAAGAAAGTTATGCGATAGCGGAGACAAGTGCAACTGTTTTCTTTTTCTAAATGACCTCGCCGAAGTAGCCCGTTACCTTTTGTCAGTACCAAATGAACCATTACAAATACATTGTATACTGACGTTATTACTGGGATGAACATGGAACAAAAGTAATTCTTAATTTACACGAGCTTATATGGTAAGTGGTTCTTTATATATCCAGCCATTCTTGTAGTTTTGCCACCGTTTCTAACGTCGCATTGTATCTCTGGTGAAATGTTGACTTCAATCATCATTTTTGCATGGTGATAGTATTAGACCATCATCTTTCTGCTCAACACCTCTTCTTGCCGTGGAAACAGGCCAAAAATATTTTGAAAATTACCAAAGTTTAGGACATGATGACTGTAGAGTAGAGTAGAGTAGAATGCTTATCAAATGTACCGAAAAATGAAAGAGGATGTCAGGCTAATGTCTTGACTTGACAATGTTTCCGATGTATCCATTTAGAGTAAGATGTTAGTTCTTTGGCAGGCTCGAAAAATACTTAACTTCGGATATTTTGAAGTTTAGAAAAAACACCCTTGGCGTTGTGCCTTAGTACCATTTTAAGGGCTCTAAGTCTCAAAGTATGATTTTTCTGCTTGAAATAAATTTGTAATCCGAACGTTTGAGTTGACTACATACAGGAAAGGTGAGAAAACAGAAAACCCGACAAAAACACAGGAAAATACCTGAAAAACAAGCAAAGCCGGAGCAGCGCCGAACCTCTGCTTGGACCTCCCAGGCATGTTCCCGTGGCGCTAAATCCTAAATGGGGGATGGTTTGCGGAGTGGCCACGATTTTATCGTCTCTGCCTCCCTTCACACATCTCAGTAGACGATAAAACCGCGGCCAGTCATCGGGGTATGCCTACAATACGACATAAACACCTCTCCCGTGTCTAGTATTGTGTTCATGGGGCAAGAAATTTATGTGACATCTAAGATACAAAACAATGTCTATGAATTTAAAAAAAAAACGCAAAAAGTGCGGCCGAAATAACAAGATTATTTGGCTTGTGATGCCTGTGATTGGCTGAGAGGAATCATTGCGTTATTTTATGATTTTCACATTTGCCTAGAAACAGCCTTCCGTACATTTAAATACTGTACTTACATATAGACGGTCTATGTATACCAAATACTGCACGGGGTTGATATTTGTCAGGAAAGCGTTTGAAGGGTTTCTGACCACATAATTGACTGCAGGTGGCTAGTCGTCCGAGCTACGGACCAACTTATTTCCAGTACTCTCCAACAAGCAGAGGTTGGTGGGGAAGATTGTGCCACGTGGACATGCGGACGGCAAACGGGGCATGTGATAAGAAGGTCGCAATCTTCCCCATCAACCTCTGCTTGAAGAGTATATACAACAGTGCCTGTCCTGAAAGGATTTGTTGATAGTAGCTCGTTTCCCAGCAGGGAGATATCGCTCAACCATGTCGAGCCGGGAAGTCGAGGACTGGCCGCCTGCAGTCAATTACAGTTTCCCTAGACTAGTGTGAAAAACATAAACGCAATGATTCCTCTCAGCCAGTCACAGGCATCACAAGCCAAATAATCTTATAATTTCGGCGGCACTTTTTTTCGTGTTTTTTTTTGTGGTTTCAATTGCATAGATTTTGTTTTTGTATCTTGTGTGTCACATACATTTCTTGCCCCATGTACACAATGTTAGACACGGGTGAGATGTTTATGTAGTATTGTAGGCACACCCCGATGAGTGGCCGCGGTTTTATCATCTGCTGTGAAGGAAGGCTGAGTCGTGGCCACTCCGCAACCCATCCCCCATTTAGGATTTAGCGCCACGGGAACATGCCTGGGCGGTCCAAGCAGAGGTTCGGCGCGGCTCTGGCTTTAGTTTGTAGCCTGTAGGGTTTTCTATTTTCTAACCTTTCCTTTATGTAGTCAACTCAAATTTTGGATTACGCATTTATTTCAAACAGAAAAATCACACTTTGATACTTAAAAGGAATGCAGGCACAACTCCAATGGTGTTTTTTGGAACTTCAAAACATCGTTAAGTATTTTTTGAGCCTGCCAAAGAACTGACATCTTACTCTAAATGGATACATCGGAAACAACATTTCACCAGTGATACATTGCGACGTTAGAAACGGTGGCAAAACTACAAGAATGGCTGGATATATAAAGAACCATATAAGCTCGTGTAAATAAAGAATTACTTTTGCACTTGTCTCCGCTATGAGGGTCTGCATGCCCTTTTACGTAGAGCGTAATCGGCCGTTTTAATTTTACGTAGAGCGTTGCCGACCACTCCATAATTTAGCGTAGAGCGTAGGGAGGCTTTTCTGAATTTAGCGTAGAGCGTAGGGAGGCTTTCTGAATTTAGCGTATTACGTAGCCGGCCCTCCGAATTTAGCGTAGAGCGTTGTCGGGACCCCCCCATGCAGGCCCTCCGCTATCGCATAACTTTCTTTGTTCACTGTAGCTGGAAGACAAATATCCCTTCAGTCCAAGCAGAAGATGAGTTCCGGTAGGTTTTTGACGTGTTTTTAGGCGTTTTTGTCCAGCCAACCCAACCTGAAAATCAAATCAAAATCAAAAAGTAGAAATCCTGACAAAAACGCCTAAAAACACGTCAAAAACCTGCCGGAACCCATCCTCTGCTTGGAGAGTAAAACATCCCCGCTTCAAGCCTGGAGGGGGACTCTGGCAGCCTGCGATATATGATACACTGACCAGATATGCTGTTCCGGTTCACATGCCCTGAAGCCCTGGTGGGATGTTTAGAAACACAGCGTGGTGCGTCGGCCGGGGTAGGGATTGGTCCAAGGGCCTGTTATCAATTAGTTTGTATTTACATTATGACGGTAAACGGTGTTGCAATATACAGAAAAATGCTTTCATAAGTCACCGTGTAGATTACAGGCCATGACATTGATCAAAACGTGATGAGGGATACTTCATACGTCGATATGCTAAAGACTAATCGAAAGCAAGCCGTCAATAATACGATATTGCCGATAATCCAATAGCCTCACGGGAGGCTGCAATCTACCTTCCAGTTTATTTGAATCAACCGCACTGTTCCCCACTTCACCAATGAGGACCGCCTGCATTCATTATCTCGCCAGACGCGGTGTTGTGCTTCATGCTATTTTGAAGCCGGTAGCTGTTAAAGTAAACATGGCCTTCCTTGCTAGCGAAACTTGATTCTTGTCTGTTCCCAAACTATGATCATTTCCCGTCGAAGGTAAAATACTACCAGTAACTATCTATAGTCGTGTGATACACAGATGAATGTGCTTCAATGTCTTTCATTAATTGTATTAGTTTTTGTTGAGTTGATAAAGAATTGTCTACCTACCTTCCCGTTTCTTTATCTGTTACATAATCTGATTTCATTGGGGTGACGGCCAAGTATTTCCTCATGAAAGACAAATTAGACCGATTAACGTGGACGTGTGATTTCCCGCACCCCTGGAGTGTACGTGTGGCCGCGCCGGTCAGTTTTGCTTGGTGGCTCCGTTGTTCCATGAAAACAAACAAGATAATTAATTGGAAGGGCGTGAGACACATGAGCCAAGAAAGGTTTCTCCACCCACGTGCTTCCGTCGACTCAAGGGCCGAAGAGGATGGTAATTCTGCACACCGAGCTTTCATTACTACTAGAAAGTGGCATGCAGCATAGAAACTTTTACACGTCACAAGTAGCCAATTTAAGCTACAAGCCACCCTACATATCTGTAAAGAAACTACTGTTTGCCGTTGCACCATGGTACCATGCCTGCGAGTTTCTGTTAGTAGATATAAGAACAAGTTGTGTTAGCGTTATTAACGTGCACTTTGCAGGTACTGTTAGTAAAGCAAGTGACAATCATACTAATGCGTAACGAAGTTCATAGCTCAATTTTATTTAAAACTCTTGTTGAACTCTTTTTAACATATTTTGCTAAGAAATTTCGATATTTTTTGTCCTGGCTACGAAAAATCTCGATTTTTTTTTTTTCAAGATTGTTTCATATCAATATGAAGAAACAAATCTAGGACTTGTAAATGTTTTTTTTTAAAGTCCTCATTGAAGATTTCAATTTGTTTAAGAATGATCGCGAGATTTTTGTAAGGTACAAATTGTAAACAAAAATCTCCCAACCTCTGAGAGGCCAGGCATTTCATGTTCCACTAAACGCAAAGAAATCAAAACCAAAAGCCCTTGCGCCAAAAAAAATGGGGTCCTTTTAAGCACCATAGGGCCTTTTTGTCTGGACGCTATCTTTTACCCGGTGCCAAGTTGCAACCCGTGGGCCCTAGCTACAGCAGCGTTTAGATGTTGCAGTTTTTCCCCAGCATGATGAACCTCAGACGTCATTGAACTTCAATTGTTGAAAACTGTGCCGGGTACCCACTTAACGCTGATGATAATCCGCGTGCTGAACACGTCAGATTGCCGTTTTGAAACTATAGCGTGTGGCATGAAGCGTAGGTCTGCATTTGGTTGGTGTTTCATTTGTCACGTTATTCTTTCATCTCATATTCAATTGGATCATTGACCTACTATGATAATGATAACGTTTATTCCCTAGTCATGCCCTATCGGGCTAAGTGCAGACATTCAGATACAAGACATGTGGTAAAGTACATATAATGACACTGACAGGACTTCTAATACTAATCTAAAACAATGGTTCTAAAACTACACTAATTCATAGGTTCGGCTTCTTCTCGTGTCTTTGTGATGTTAGAAATATAGGTTGATATGGATTTGTTAAATATTGTATGGTCCAAATGCATAAGTCAATACTAGACTTAGATTGAAAGTGTGGAAACGTTCCCATAATATAATATAATCAAACAGAACATTTCTATCGTTGCAATATAAACTACAATGAAGTGGACTTCATCTTCTACCAGACTACCTTATCTAAGTTACAAAATTGGCAAATTCTTTGCTCCAGAGGTGTGCGGTTGTGCCTTCCTGATTCGATAAGGAGTTTGTGACAGCTACTGAATTGTAAATAAATGTGACTTACCTTTGCTGTTAAGTCTTGATGATAGTTTTTCGGTCTACGTTTCTTACACTTATACAACTGTTGTTTGCCGGTGTACCCAGAGTTTCTGTTAGTAGCTATGGTGGTTGTGTCAGTGTAAATAACAGAGGCATTACAGTTGCTGCTTTTAGATGTTGCAATTTTCCCCCCAGTGGGTTGACCTGTGTGACGTTATATTCTCACTTCGCTGTGCTTGCGTGACTCCTCAACACAACTTACCGTGCTTGTGATAATTCATGTGTTGGTGTGAAGCATAGGTCGTATTTCTTTCGCATCTTCAACTTGTACTTGTGTCTTTATTGTCATCAATCAGTCACTTCTTAATCACATAGAAGCGTCACATGTACTGTTAGCAAGGCAATTGCCAATATGATGATGATGATCCACTGTATTCTGCAGCTCAGGTAATTGTAGAAACAAACTCTGGCTGGCTTCTTTCTTCATTTCTTTCCACTGTGTCTTTTTTTCTGCCAGCTGCCACAGCTCTCTGAGTTTCTTTGCAGTTTTCAGGTTTCCCATTCCTTTGTTTCTGAGGTCTGTTTTCATGACACTTAGTAGGTTTGTGCAATGTCTTCCTTTCCTAGCCTTGTATTTACATATTAACAGGTAAGGAAGTCCATAGCTACGTCGATGAGGTTAAACATCCAGGCAGTAAGATACGATTTTGTAAACAGACGCTTCAGACAATATCCGCGCTGCTATCGTCAGTGGTTGAACCAGAATTTGCAGTTTACCAGCTACTTATTCAAAACTCTGAATTCATATGTTAATGAGGTGAAGACAATTCTGAGATGATTCAATTGAAGACAAGTTCACCAGCTACTTATCCAAAACTCTGAATTCATATGTTAATAAACTGAAGACAACTCTGAGCTGGTTTAATTGAAGACAAAGTCATGACAAGTCTGTAAATTAATAAGTCAATTGTTGTTCGAGTCCATAGCTCATTTGGAACTCTACTGGTCGAAGTGTCGAACCCCTGTTAGTCAAAACTTTACCCCCAAATGATTTTTTCCATATCAGCTTTCGAAAATCTCGAGATTTTTGTATTACCTTGAAGATAGATATCGAGATTTTTGTTTCACTAAAAAAAAATATCGAGATTTTTCAAGAAAATCTCGAAATTTTCCCAAAAAATTTCGAGATTTTTTTGAAAAAATTTGAAATAAAAAAAAATCTCGAAATTTTTCATTTTCAATGAAGCATGAAAAGTCTCACTGGGGGGTATTATGATCCATCATGTAACAGAGAACCTTTCCACAAAATATCTGACCCATAGGTATAAAATGTGAGAGTCTAGAAGCACTAGTCCAAACCCAAATGCTCAGTCCAAATTTAATCTGCTCACTGTTAAGTGCATTCAGTTTCTATGGTATATAACGTATATATATGGTCAAAATTCTAACTGGCTCAATTTGTACTTTGTGCAGTATTTAGGTGCTTCACTGATTTAAACTGATGACACAAAAAGATGCATTAACAGATTTTAACTGTAATTCAACAGTTACTGCATCTATCTTTACAGTCAGTCTGTGGTGTTACTGGTATTGTGCAGAGTACAGTGTGTATAAGAATTGTTTCTGATTCTGGTGTTGAAATTGAATGAATGGCTGTTGAAATTGAATGAGTGCCAGAGCTTGCAGAAATCCTCATTCGAAGAGGCCGCTGCTGGGTTAGATGCTGCTGTCAATCACTTTTGGTTGTTCAGGGGAGGGTGAAGGCCCATTTGGGACTGAAAAAAGTGGTTGCTGGTTGTGGAAGACAGTTGGTTGCTTGGGAGAGGGTCTTAACTTTGTAAAAATGGACGGGACTGTTTCAATGTGTCCTATGACGGCAGGTGGTTGCCTGCACCAGGTGGTTGCTTGGCCAGGTTTGACTGTAGTTGAAGCTCAAAATACTATTTTCAGCATATCTGTACAACCTCAAGTCACACATAAGTGCAGGTGACACTAACAATTGCCTGTACCACATACATTTTACCTGTATTACTTATTTCTTTCCAAAACAATGTTTTAAGGTGTTCCTGGCACTATCTTAAACCTTTTGTTCTTCAGGATTAATAGTAATTATACTGCATCCGTGAACTGTGTAATACGATGGTCACATTTCTAAGCGAGTACTAAAACTGTAATGCGAAAAACAGAAAAATTTTCAAAAAAAATTTCAAAGTAAAACATAATCTGCTAGTTGCTTTAAATCTAACTGGTTTTATCAAACAGTGTGATATTAAATTTGCTGACCTCTGCATATCTAAAGACAGGAGAGGTGCCCTGTATGGAGGTCACGTTCAGAGGCAGGTCCTGCAGTCCCCGCACGATCCGACAGAGGTCGTTGTAGGCCCTCATGACTGTAACATTCTCCTCATCCCCAGTTCCTGGATGTGACATTGGGTTTCGGTTTGGATCCAATGGCTGCTCCTGTGGTATATTCTTGCCTTTCTTTGCTGAAAAAATAGAGCACCTAGGGTTACACTAAATACAAAAAAAAAATTGATTTAACGGTTCTTGGTGGCTGTCAATGTGCAGATGTTGGCACATTGGCGCACTTAATCCGTAGTGTGTTTTTGGCACACATTTTGACAGATTATTAGCCAAAGTGGCTCAGTGGGCGTCACTCCACCGCCAGGGAAGGTCATGTAAAGTCTTTCCCAAGGGCACAATGTTGAGCATGGTGAGTATCTATACCGGGACGTACATGTATTAGAGTCCAATGCTCTAACCGTTACGCCACGTCGACGCCACACTACATACAAACTTTAAAGTAATACTATATAAAGTTATAGAATCTTATATCATGATGTCTTTCCTGCATTTTCATTATACATATCTATTCAAAAGACACTGATTGAAATACCTTTCTTTCCTTGAGCTTGTGACTTGAATAGCTTGTCCTGAGACTGCACAGCAGCGCCCTCTTGCAGGTTGGGACGGGACAGCAGGCTGTCCAAGTGACCACCAACGTATCTGATGACACTTTGGGGGATATTCGCATGTCTGGAATGAAAAAAAAATTAACAGTAGTTTGAAGTATGAATAAAATTGCATGCAAGGGTTATCTTTATTAATCACAATCAATGTTAATGATGTCAGTTAATCACACTGTAGTAGTGTTACCTCAGAGATACAATGTAAGCTTGTTAGCTACTGCATGATATTTTGAGGAATGCTGGCTTTACCCTCCCCCCTCTCAATTTCTCTACTAGCTTTGCAACTACTGTAAATTCATTATTTTACTCTTCTAGTTACTTAACTTTGCAGTGGTAGGGGAGAGTATTCTATGTCTGTGGTTAGAATAATTCTGTCAAATCAAGTAATACAAAATCGATGTAATATTATCTCCCTGCTGAAGTAACCTCTGGCACCAAATTTGTATTGGTTCTTGGGTTAGGCAGCAGGGAGAAGATTAACAAAGTTTTTTTTTGTCATGATTTTTGTGTGGAAATGTCACTGTCACTAAGAATCTTACTGAGTAAGAAAATAAAGCCACTGCAAACATTTCAAGATTTACAGTACATAGCACACACTAGATGCACTTTTTCCTAATATCTGTTGGCCGGTAAGAAACAATTTAACACTAAACAAAAACAGACTTTGCATGAGGTACGAAATGACTAATAAACTTGTGGACGTACCGACTGATAAGTATCTAATACCAGCTCAGAAAAAGACTAGAGATAAATATTAGCTTGTTCAGCAAATATGAACAGGTTTGCGTTTCAGTGTAACTAATGTGGGGGGAAATGAACATAACTAGAAAGGTAACAGTTGTAAAGTAAATAGTTAAAATACGTCATATTTCACTTCATCTCTATCCCCTGCAAAATCTTAAAAACTGACTGTTCTGAAATGGAATATTTTTGTAAAACCCACCCCCTTGGGAGAATGTACTTTTCCTGTGGTACCTTCAGTTGAAAAGAACATTTTCACTAAAACCTTTTGCATAATTACCCCACTTTTGAATTTCACGTAAGAAAGAAGTGGGGTAAGTTTCGGTCCCTAAGCAGCTTGCCACGGAACTGCAGGGGTGTGTTTGTTAAGAAATCTTTCAAACAGGATTGCAGAATACAGTAACGATATATTACCATGCACTATGGTGTGCAGGAAGCTTAGACAAAGATGTACATTATTTGAAGAAGCTGTCATCTGCGCTGCATGGTGATTTGTGAAGTGAATCCGTCACTATTGCCCTTAAACCGTTATCATAAACATTAATATGTCAGCAGAGACCCAAGTCTGTCACCCTTGCCCCTTATATCTGTCACGAAAGCCTTTAATCCCTCAGCGTTGTCCTTATCCCGTCATCATAGCTCTTAATCTCTCACCATCATCCTTAAACCGTCACCATAGCCCTTAATCCGCGACCTTTGCCCTTAATCCGTCACCACAATCCTTAATCCGTCGCCCTTTTACTTAATCTGTGATCGTTCCTCTGAATCCGTCATCCTTGCCCTTAATCTGTAATCATTTCCCTTAATCCGCCATCCTTACCCTTAATCCGTCACCTTAGTCCTTAATCCGTCACCCTTTCCCTTAATCTGTACTCATTTCCCCTAATCCGCCATCATTACCCTTAATCCGTCGCCTTAGTCCTTAATCCGTTACCCTTTCCCTTAATCTGTACTCATTTCCCTTAATCCGCCATCCTTACACTCAATCTGTAATCATTTCCCTTAATCCGCCATCATTACCCTTAATCCGTCACCTTAGTCCTTAATCCGTTACCCTTTGCCTTAATCTGTACTCATTTCCCTTAATCCGCCATCCTTACACTCAATCTGTAATCATTTCCCTTAATCCGCCATCATTACCCTTAATCCGTCACCTTAGTCCTTAATCCGTTACCCTTTCCCTTAATCTGTACTCATTTCCCTTAATCCGCCATCATTACCCTTAATCCGTCACCTTAGTCCTTAATCCGTTACCCTTTCCCTTAATCTGTACTCATTTCCCTTAATCCGCCATTCTTACCCTTAATCCGTCGCCTTAGTCTTTACCCCGCAACCCTTTGCCTTAATCTGTACTCATTTCCCTTAATCCGCCATTCTTACCCTTAATTCGTCACCTTAGTCCTTTACCCTTTCCCTTGATCTGTAATTATTTCCCTTAATCCGCCATTCTTACCCTTAATCCGTCGCCTTAGTCTTTACTCCGTTACCCTTTGCCTTACTCTGTACTCATTTCCCTTAATCCGCCATTCTTACCCTTAATTCGTCACATTAGTCCTTTACCCTTTCCCTTAATCTGTAATTATTTCCCTTAATCCGCCATTCTTACCCTTAATCCGTCGCCTTAGTCTTTACTCTGTTTCCCTTTGCCTTAATCTGTACTCATTTCCCTTAATCCGCCATCATTACCCTTAATCCGTCGCCTTAGTCCTTAATCCGTTACCCTTTCCCTTAATCTGTACTCATTTCCCTTAATCCGCCATCCTTACACTCAATCTGTAATCATTTCCCTTAATCCGCCATCATTACCCTTAATCCGTCACCTTAGTCCTTAATCCGTTACCCTTTGCCTTAATCTGTACTCATTTCCCTTAATCCGCCATCCTTACACTCAATCTGTAATCATTTCCCTTAATCCGCCATCATTACCCTTAATCCGTCACCTTAGTCCTTAATCCGTTACCCTTTCCCTTAATCTGTACTCATTTCCCTTAATCCGCCATCATTACCCTTAATCCGTCACCTTAGTCCTTAATCCGTTACCCTTTCCCTTAATCTGTACTCATTTCCCTTAATCCGCCATTCTTACCCTTAATCCGTCGCCTTAGTCTTTACCCCGCAACCCTTTGCCTTAATCTGTACTCATTTCCCTTAATCCGCCATTCTTACCCTTAATTCGTCACCTTAGTCCTTTACCCTTTCCCTTGATCTGTAATTATTTCCCTTAATCCGCCATTCTTACCCTTAATCCGTCGCCTTAGTCTTTACTCCGTTACCCTTTGCCTTACTCTGTACTCATTTCCCTTAATCCGCCATTCTTACCCTTAATTCGTCACATTAGTCCTTTACCCTTTCCCTTAATCTGTAATTATTTCCCTTAATCCGCCATTCTTACCCTTAATCCGTCGCCTTAGTCTTTACTCTGTTTCCCTTTGCCTTAATCTGTACTCATTTCCCTTAATCCGCCATCCTTACCCTTAATCCGTCGCCTTAGTCCTTACTCCGTTACCCTTTGCCTTAATCTGTACTCATTTCCCTTAATCCGCCATTCTTATCCTTAATTCCTCACCTTAGTCCTTAATCCGTTAACTTTTCCCATAATCTGTACTCATTTCCCTTAATCCGCCATCCTTACCCTTAATCTGTCACTTTATCCCTTAATCCGTCACCCTAGCCCTTAATCCGTTGCCCTTGACCTTCATCAGCCATCCTTCCCCTTAATCCGTCACCATCACCCTTAAACCGTCACCATAGCCCTTAATCCGCGACCTTTGCCCTTAATCCGTCACCACAATCCTTAATCCATCACTCTTTCACTTAATCTGTTATCATTCCTCTTTAATCCGTCATCCTTGCCCTTAATCTGTAATGATTTCCCTTAATCCGCCATCCTTACCCTTAATCCGTCGCCTTAGTCCTTACTCCGTTACCCTTTGCCTTAATCTGTACTCATTTCCCTTAATCCGCCATTCTTATCCTTAATTCGTCACCTTAGTCCTTAATCCGTTAACTTTTCCCATAATCTGTACTCATTTCCCTTAATCCGCCATCCTTACCCTTAATCTGTCACTTTATCCCTTAATCCGTCACCCTAGCCCTTAATCCGTTGCCCTTGACCTTCATCAGCCATCCTTCCCCTTAATCCGTCACCATCACCCTTAAACCGTCACCATAGCCCTTAATCCGCGACCTTTGCCCTTAATCCGTCACCACAATCCTTAATCCATCACTCTTTCATTTAATCTGTTATCATTCCTCTTTAATCCGTCATCCTTGCCCTTAATCTGTAATAATTTCCCTTAATCCGCCATCCTTACCCTTAATCCGTCGCCTTAGTCCTTAATCCGTTACCCTTCGCCTTGATTTGTAATCATGTCCCTTAATCCGCCATCCTTACCCTTAATTCGTCAACTTAGCCCTTAATCCGTTACCCTTCGCCTTGATCTGTAATCATTTCCCTTAATCCGCCATCCTTACCCTTAATTAATCAACCTAGCCCTTAATCTGTTACCCTTTCCCATAATCTGTACTAATTTCCTTTAATCCGCCATTCTTACCCTTAATCTGTCACTTTATCCCTTAATCCGTTACCCTAGCCCTTAATCCGTTGCCCTTGACCTTCATCAGCCATCTTTGCTCTTAATCCGTCACCATCACCCTTAAACCATCATTATAGCCCTTAATCCGCGACCTTTGCCCTTAATCCGTCACCACAATCCTTAACCCGTCACCCTTTCGCTTAATCTGTAATCATTTCCCTTAATCCGTCATCTTTACCCTTAATCCGTCAACTTAGTCCTTAATCCGTTACCTTTCCCTTAAGCTGTAATCATTTCCCCTTATCCGCCATCCTTACCCTCAATCTGTAATCATTTCCCTTAATCCGCCATCCTTTCCCTTAATCCGTCACCCTGGCCCTTAATCCGTTGCCCTTGACCTTCATCATCCATCCTTGCTCTTAATCCGTCTCCATAACCCTTAATTTGTCACGAAAGCCTTGATCCCTCACAGTGGTTGCCCTCAATCAGTCACGTCGCCATAACCCTTAATCCGTCACCATAGCCGTTAATCTGTCACCCGATAACCTAATCCGTCACCTTTTCCCTTAATCTGTCATCCTTACCCTTAATCCGTCACCATAACCTTAATTGATCCATAACCCTAACCATAATCCGTTACTCTTGCCCTTAATCCATCGTCAATGTTACATCTTGTTATGACCAAATTTTAGGTCTTTTAGGCAATATAGTATATAGATATAGACCACAAATGGTATGACATGTTAGCAAAGTTGGGATGGTGCCATTGTGATGGAAACTTTGACTGGGTATCAATTTTAAGCCCTGTTTCCGAGTTAATGACTTCTCCAGGCACAGCAACATGGATGCACCCATGGGAGTATCAGTTACAGGGTACTGGTCTGGTGGGCGGACAGAAGGACACAGCTGCACGGTCTAGTACCGTGGCCACAGTGTCTAGACGTATGAGAACAAAGGGCGTTTCTTGTGTTAGAAAACAACTCATTTCTAGCGATAATATGGAGATTTCTAAACTCTAATCGAAAGTAATGACAACATGGTGAGCAAGAAGGGATGTATCACCTCCATGTCAGCAGTGGAAACAACAACGGGGAAGCACGGCCAGAAGAGACTGGAAGAATATGGACTGTTTGAAAATAGCAACACCAGACGTTTGTTCATTAATCTGCAAGGCAGGAAAAGTTGTTACACGTTCCGCAGACAGGACTCGACTATGGAAATTTAGATTCTGAGACTGGAAGGACAAATAACACCAGAGCCGATCTGTACAGAACCGAGGTAAGAGGCGTCTGTTTCTGTTTTTGTGCAGGTAGGTCTTTTCAGTTTTTATGTTAACGTTACGCTTTTGTGGTCATTTCAGATACCTTTCATGGCAAGGTAGAGATTTCGGCAAGTAGCCATTTTCGAAACCATCTCGACGTATGTTTGATATTCAGAATTGCTGTTAAAAGTGTTATTGAAACTTTTTAGGTTTGATGAAAAATGAGCAATAACTTAGCAGCCTAGAATTTAGAAATACGTCGCATTCATCCACGTTTCAAAATCATGTGCCATACAAACGTTGAAATTCCAGAACTAATTCTAGTATGTCGCATGTCCACGTATAAGAACTAATTCCAATACAACTTATTTGTACACATTTAAAAATCTACATCCCCGACAAATGTAGACTGTTACAGTAGAAAAACTACAAATGTAGAAAATAATAATACGTCGCACTCGTCCACGTATGAAAATCATACGCCTGACAGATGTAGAAATTCCAAAACTAATTCCAGTACATCTCACCCCCGACAAATGTAGCATTAACTGAAGACAAAGTACAAATGTACAAAAAAAACAGTACGTCCCATCGTCCACGTATGAAAACCATAAATCATATGCCCGAAAAACGTAGAAATGCAATTCTAGTACATCTTTTTGTCAAGTATGAAAATGTGCACCCCCCCCCCCGACAAATTAATTTAGAATTAGTTTTGTAGTTAGAAAAAATTATACGTCGCATGTATAATCCACGTATTAACATTTTACGCCTGACAAACGTAAAAATGCCAAAACTAATTCCAGTACATCTCCTTTGTCCACGTTTGAAAACCTCAACCCCCAACAATTGTAGAATTAGCTGAAGATAAATTAAAAATGTAGATAAATGATACGTCGCATTTGTCCACGTGTAAAAAACATAAAAAACTAGAAAGGCAACATTTGCGGGAGCAAATGCAACATGTTTCGCCCATTTCCCTCCCCACGCAAAAAGCGACTGTGGCATAGAGGCTAAAGTTTGTTGTATGTCTGCAATGTTGGTATTTGGATGAATAATTGAATTGAATTGACCAGTCAGAATGGATCTCTCCCAATTTGAAACCCTATGCATGGATGGGCTCTTCCAGGCACCCATATTCATATGCTATTATTTTTCTAGTACAACGCTACGCCACACATTTTGTTTAATGCGCTATCGATCAGCGCCGATATTCAAGACTTCCCCGCGGCCCGATAGTGTAGACATGTAACAGGGGTTTACGCAAGAAGGTTGAAAATTCTTACTGATTTACGTCATTTTTAGCCAAAAACTTTAAACAACTACTCAAAGCAAGGGCCTCCTTGCTCAACGTAAATTTTCACGCACTTCACAACTCTCTATTGTTAATGTTAATGTTAATGTCAACGTCCCGACACGGGATGTTTTCCTAAGGTGGGAAACGTTGGATACTTTTTGTGCACTATTGTGCGCACTCGTGTCCAATCTTGGTGACAGAGGGGTAGAAAATTCGTGTACATAGCGAAGAAATGTCAGGTTTTACCATAGTGTCCAAGCTTGCAAACTTGTAGAAATCTTTGTTTCCATGCAGTGTTAAAATAAGAAAAACACTGTGTGTGTCGAAAAATACCACCAGAAAAGTTTTTAACCTTCTCAATTGCACTTACATAACTTCAGTAGGACACAACAATAACTTACATGTACAACACAAGGATGTGAGCCAGGGAGTAGTGAAGTTGTGTCTGCACCTGTCAGAGTACTAGTAGTGCCCCTAATTAAATTGACTATTTCAACCAATCAGGTTGAGCTTGATAAATCTGCACTCTCTCATTGGCTGACCGAATTAGTCAACCCGGCCAGATGAATAAAGATGTGACCTATAGGTCAGTGACCCCATATGAGGAAAATAACCGATCTTCTTCCCAAAACACCCTCTAAAATCGTATTTCGAAGTATTGTATGCCGAAAGTGCGAATGGGATTCTTTAAATATTTGTTCAATGTACCACCATAGCAAATTTCAGGTCATTTGGATGTATTTCCAGAGCACAGGAGGCCAAAATGTACGTTTTTGGTCAGAAAAACCTCAATAAAATCACTTTCAAGGTCAATATCGAAAAAAATTAAAAAGGCTCCCAGGGTATTTACCCACTCTACATGTATACCAAATTTCAGCTCAGTTGGTGCAGGGACGACCGAGCTGAGTCGATAACAAGATTTGACAGGAGAAAGAAACCATACGAACACAATATATTGCGCCAAACAGTATGTTGGGCTCAACATAATTACAAATGTAGAAAAAAAGGATACGTCGCATTCGTCCAATTCTTAATATTAGTTATACCCCCATTCCACTTGGACGGCGCTTTCGCCGCGCTCTCACGGCGACATAAGGACCCCATTCCAAGTCACAACACGGTTACGGGGGGCAAATGACCCATATCTTTAGTTCGAAATATTTCGAAATATGAAATAAACCTATCTGGCTATCTGTATTTCAAATCTATTCAAAAAATGATCTCTTTTGACAGTCACTTTCGAAATGTTTGCAAATGATCAGAACAACTTCTGAAACATAGTATTCTCGTATTTCCTTTTGTTAGAAACATTTATGAATACTTATAAAGATTTATAATCAATAAAACAATAATTCGAAGATATAATAAATACCATTAAAAAACGTAAAATTGACCAGATCGCCGTGAGAGTGCCGAACTCCTGGAAAACGTGGTCAAGTGGAATCTCTACGGCGACCCAAAATCTCAAATGTCAGCAACCTTTTATGAGCGACCAAAGATTTCACAGATAACTCAACGGAATGGGGGCCTAAATTAGTAAAAGTCCGTCAAAACTACCTGCACAACTCCAATTTTACCTGTGCTAGCATGCAGATTTTGAGCCCTACACGTTCACTCTTCACTCACCTTAGTTACAGGATAAGAGGTCAAATTCCTAGGGACCCAAAATTGTGAAATTGCTTAATTATTAGTTTCACGCCTATTTAACTCCAAATGTTGTTTTCCTAGCTAAAGATAAAATTAGTACAATTTTACCTGTACTAAAATGCGAATTTCGAGCCCTATTTTTTTAATCGAACTCGAAAACCTTGAAGTAAGTATAACACGCCATATTCGTAGGTACTAAGAAATATGTCAAACAGCTAATCAGTGTCACATACATTCTAAATTTTGTTTCCCTGTGGCTGTAGGACCTAGCTACTACATGACTAACACGCCACCGCCAACTACTTTGAGAAAGAAAAGCCAATCATGATTTTGGAATAGTCTAATTCAAGTCAATAATTCAAGAGGTTAAATCGACCGAAGCTGTCTACCGTCTTCAGAGATGACAAGAACCAAAGAAGAGAGCATTCAGGTTGATATGTTTCTGTACGTTTTTTCCTCGATCCCTGCACAGGTCACCTATACCGGACTACAAGGTCATCCGGGGCACCCGGTATCCACGTGCACTAGGGAGGAACAATCCAGGCCTGGAACAATCTGGCCGTTTCCCACACAGACTCTCACCGCAGCAGGGGAGGTCGCCGGAGACCTTCCACTGCCGGACCAGCATCAGAGCCGTGTTACATGATTGTGCTGTTACAACCAGACATTACCTGACACGATTTAGAGAATCCACACACTGGCGTGCACATGTTGTCCACTTCATTTGATTCAAACGAATACGTATTGTCTATTTGTTTATTTTAGTGTGCAACTTTTAGAAGCTGATTTTGCATGTATAACGTTATGAAAGAAAATACAGGTGATTAACCTCGTCGACGACAGTTCAAATCAAACCGGATGTACGAATGGTAGAAACCCAATACAAATGTGTATGCAATTGCAAGCTGCAGTAACATTTCACTCCGTCACTTACGTCCAAGAAGTTACAGTGCAACTCCTTACCAAACTTGGAACGGTTACTTTAGAATTAGTCTGCTATTGTTGTGCTATAATTCTTTGACGGTTATTCATTTGTTTAAGTGAACTGCAGCGAAGAGATAAAGTAATCAATGTTGTGTGAGCAGAGTAAAACAGGAGACGAGAGATTTGTAGAACTAGGAAGTTAAGGTCAAGAGAGCAATAGAGACATTCAGTAAGGATCGTAGTAAGCCAACATTATGAAGTCACAACCAGTCAGTGTTATAACGTTTACGTCTCCCTTGGTAAGTATGCGGGAATCTTTGTCTCTGTGTCATTTCTTTATCCTTGATGTGGTCATCTTTAAATCGGCATCTAAAAGAAACCGTATTTATACATCGGCCATTCTCTATTGTAAGAAGGAAAGGGTCTTAAGTATTTACCATTTCAAAATTGACTTAATTTTATTCCAAAAGCTAATTGGCCATCTCACCATTAAACAAACTAATCGTTCATGGTTTTTGTGGCTGTCGTCCCTAAATTTCTGACAAGACCACAACTGCCATGTTCTTTAAGATCACGTCTCCTACACTTTCTAATTTAACATCACATTAAATAACAAATCTATATTAACCCTCTATCGTTGGGGATCTTGTCGTCCCTTACTTTTCGACAAGACCACAACAACATGATGCTCAGTGGACCTTGCTCGTCCTTTAGTACAGTGGGCCTTGTGTCCATTTGTGCCAACGGCAAGGTCACAACACCACCACACTAATAACATTCATCTCTTACACCTAACATAAGTGGCAAAAACCACCCCTCCGGTCAAAATGGTCACACCCAACCCAAAACTAGGAAAAATATTGGAAACCAACATTAGCGACAAAAACCACCCCCAATATTATCAATTCCAACACTTTCTAATCCAACATCACATTAAATAACAAATCTTTATTAACCCTCTATCGTTGGGGATCTTGTCGTCCCTTACTTTTCGACAAGATCACAACAACATGATGCTCAGTGGACCTTACTCGTCCTTTAGTACAGTGGGCCTTGTGTCCATTTGTGCCAACGGCAAGGTCACAACACCACCACACTAATAACATTAATCTCTTACACCTAAAATTAGTGGCAAAAACCACCCCTCCGGTCAAAATGGTCACACCTAACCCAAAACTAAGAAAAATATAGGGAACCAACATTAGCGACAAAAATCACCCCCCAATATTATCAATTCCAACACTTTTTAATCCAACATTACATTAAATAACAAATCTATATTAACCCTCTATCGTTGGGGATCTTGTCGTCCCTTACTTTTCGACAAGATCACAACAACATGATGCTCAGTGGACCTTGCTCGTCCTTTAGTACAGTGGGCCTTGTGTCCATTTGTGCCAACGGCAAGGTCACAACACCACCACACTAATAATATTTATCTCTTACACCTAACATTAGTGGCAAAAACTACCCCTCCGGTCAAAATGGTCACACCTAACCCAAAACTAAGAAAAATATAGGGAACCAACATTAGCGACAAAAAAACACCCCCAATATTATTGATTCCAACACTTTCTAATCCAACATCACATTAAATAACACATCTTTATTAACCCTCTATCGTTGGGGATCTTGTCGTCCCTTACTTTTCGACAAGACCACAACAACATGATGCTCAGTGGACCTTGCTCGTCCTTTAGTACAGTGGGCCTTGTGTCCATTTGTGCCAACGGCAAGGTCACAACACTACCACACTAATAACATTCATCTCTTACACCTAACATAAGTGGCAAAAACCACCCCTCCGGTCAAAATGGTCACACCCAACCCAAAACTAGGAAAAAAGATTGGAAACCAACATTAGCGACAAAAACCACCCCCAATATTATCAATTCCAACACTTTCTAATCCAACATCACATTAAATAACAAATCTTTATTAACCCTCTATCGTTGGGGATCTTGTCGTCCCTTACTTTTCGACAAGATCACAACAACATGATGCTCAGTGGACCTTGCTCGTCCTTTAGTACAGTGGGCCTTGTGTCCATTTGTGCCAACGGCAAGGTCACAACACCACCATACTAATAACATTAATCTCTTACACCTAAAATTAGTGGCAAAAACCACCCCTCCGGTCAAAATGGTCACACCTAACCCAAAACTAGGAAAAATATAGGGAACCAACATTAGCGACAAAAACCACCCCCAATATTATCAATTCCAACACTTTCTAATCCAACATCACATTAAATAACAAATCTTTATTAACCCTCTATCGTTGGGGATCTTGTCGTCCCTTACTTTTCGACAAGATCACAACAACATGATGCTCAGTGGACCTTGCTCGTCCTTTAGTACAGTGGGCCTCGTGTTCATTTGTGCCAACGGCAAGGTCACAACACCACCACACTAATAACATTAATCTCTTACACCTAAAATTAGTGGCAAAAACCACCCCTCCGGTCAAAATGGTCACACCTAACCCAAAACTAGGAAAAATATAGGGAACCAACATTAGCGACAAAAACCACCCCCCAATATTATCAATTCCAACACTTTCTAATCCAACATCACATTAAATAACAAATCTTTATTAACCCTCTATCGTTGGGGATCTTGTCGTCCCTTACTTTTCGACAAGATCACAACAACATGATGCTCAGTGGACCTTGCTCGTCCTTTAGTACAGTGGGCCTCGTGTTCATTTGTGCCAACGGCAAGGTCACAACACCACCACACTAATAACATTCATCTCTTACACCTAACATAAGTGGCAAAAACCACCCCTCCGGTCAAAATGGTCACACCCAACCCAAAACTAGGAAAAATATAGGAAACCAACAATAGCGACAAAAAACACCCCCAATAATTTCGATTCCAACACTTTCTAATCCAACATCACATTAAATAACAAATCTTTATTAACCCTCTATCGTTGGAGATCTTGTCGTCCCTTACTTTTCGACAAGATCACAACAACATGATGCTCAGTGGACCTTGCTCGTCCTTTAGTACAGTGGGCCTTGTGTCCATTTGTGCCAACGGCAAGGTCACAACACCACCACACTAATAACATTCATCTCTTACACCTAAAATTAGTGGCAAAAACTACCCCTCCGGTCAAAATGGTCACACCTAACCCAAAACTAGGAAAAATTAGCAAGAAAACAAAAAAAAGAAAACTAGCAAGAAAAACACCCCTCCGTCAAAATAGTCACACCCACCATTAGCGAAAAAACACCCCTCCCAATAAAATGGTCACATCCAACATGGCCGCCCCCTGCCTTGGATGCAAAAACAGAACAGGTTTTGCTATCGCAAACCTGTAACAAGAAATGGTCATGCCTTTAAGTACCAGAGTTATCAACCAACAATTTTTATTTTCCCAGAACCATAGTAGAATGGAACTTGTTGTCATCGAGTACAGTAAATAGCTTTCAAGAATGGTTGTAGTCAGATGTGCAAAGACTACATTATGTAGATGTGACAGGCCGTTTAGTGTAATAAGAACTTTATTGCACGACAATTGTACATGGTACAAGGTATGGCAAGAATTTGTTGACATAACAAAAAGTGGAAGTATAGAATAAGACTTAACATCATAATTTCTTATACAATACAATAAGGGCCTAGCATACGTTTTCGATATTGTGTTATAATCATTGATCTAATCATTAGTTTCAGTATTTTTTCTAATGTGAAAGCAGTCGTTTAGATATTTACCTATGTTCGTGTTGTGGGGATTGTTGCATTGAATATGTACTCAAGCGGTCTGTAGCATCGAGACTCTTAAAACTTGTACTTGTTTTGAGAAGTGTGAAAAGCTTATGACGTAAATATAACCAGCTGCTGCCGCGCCACGTGCCTGCGGAGCTGGTGTGTTACACCTAATGGCGATTATACCGGCTACATTTGATACAGATATAGAAAAATGTTACTTTGTACCTGTTCAAGATGTGTTGAATGACTTGACAGCAGACCAGTCTCTTTTCTGCCATGTTGCGTCCCTGCCAGACCACCGCCTCACAGATAGTCCCATCCTGGAACCTCCTCAGCTGAGACCTGTCCCCCCAGAACTCACGGAACTCCGCAGCCTGAAATATCATCACATTTCAACTTTCAAGTTCAACAACAAACCCCCCAAAAATGTAACAATTAGAATTTGTCTGTGCACTACAAAAAATGGCATTCTTGTTTTTTCTTTGTTAAAGAAAGGTTATCATCTAGCAAGAAAACTATTCTGTGTGCAAGAATAAGGATGAGAAAAAGTGAGAAAAAGTCATTGAGGACCTAAACTTCTTCTTAGAATGTTTATCTCTTAACAAATAAAATTGATGTGGCCTTACAAGTGAAATCAAGAGTAAACAGTGACAAAGAATCAAGAGAAAGTAACGTTGTCAGGATTTTTGAATGACCGAGCCTCTGCTATCCTGACCTGTGGTTGGTCAGCAGATGGTCCTTTGTCCAGCACACTGGAGGAGAACTCAGTATTGAGCAGCAGGCCAAAGGTCAACCTCCCGATGTCCTTCAGACCAGGGGGGTCATCTCCTATAGACCACTGTAATAGTGTAACCAAATATGGTGATTAGTACGTTAAGAACTGACAGAACAGATTATAATAATTAGTCATTGATGAATTTCATTGGAAGCAGAAAAATATCATTTACAGGCCGTTCACATCAGCGTTCGGGAGGCCGTTCGACCATTCGCAGACAATTCAAATTCCGCCAATCGGGCATGTGTCAGGAACGTTCACAGCCGTTCAAGACGTTCAAAAGCGTTCGTTCACTGAACACCTCCCAACGGTCATTAAAGTCGAATGGGCCCTTTCCTGACAGGCTGTTCAGAGGAGTTTGAACGCATTCAGAAGCCCTGATTTTTACAGACTGAGGAGGATTTAAAATAGTTGCAACTATTTCATTTTTGCTTTTTTCCATAATGATTGTGGTATAATACTGCATGAACTTTCCCCTCCTACTAAAAAATCAAGTCCCTGCAAAAATAATGAATTTACGGTACCCCGGTAAAAACAAAATAATCTTTAGTCCATCTGATTGCATGAGGATTTTGATGGGACATAGTACAAGAATGTCTAAAACATAAAAGCATGTGCAACAAACAAACAATACACAATTTCCTCTTGGAAAATATCACATTCACATATGGACAACACATTAGTCATTTGGATCCAGCTATGGTCATACTCAGGTTATGATCATATCATGGTCAATGTAGTTAAGTGAATGATCTAACACATGCTTGTTGCAGTTTAAGGCTTTTATGAATACTACAGAATTTTGGAATTTTACATTACAAAATTTGAATAATCAAGAATCAAAACAAGTCACCTGTCCAAGGTCATAAGCTTTGACCCCTATGAGGTTGACCCTGTTCCCGAGTGCCTTGGTGATGAGCTGGAGGATGCTGGGAAGTGCGGCCATGAGGTAATTCCCACAGTGGTCCATGACATCATCCTGTAGACTCATGTGTTCACACACCAGACGGAGTCTTGGGACATGTGTGATGCTGGGGGAGGGGGGCGGTTTGTGATTATGGCCTGACACTTGTGAAACATAGAAGAGAGTAGAAACAGACTCCTGGCTCCCGGGATCGAACCCGGGCCTGCCAGTCCACAGGCTGCATGCCTTAACCACTAGGCCAAAAGGTCTAGACCAGTAAGACTGGTCAGTTGGAGGCACTTGAACCTCACTGTTACCCTACTCCCCCTTTTCTTTTTTAAGATTCGTCCTCAAATCTCTGATTTCGATATCCCTGTGCGGCAAATTTTGCCAGGCTCTCAGGTCAGTGTGGGAACCAGTGAAACACAGAAGTGAGCAGAAACAGACTCCTGGCTCCCAGGATCGAACTTGGGCCTGCCAGTTCACAGGCCGCGCGCCTTAACCACTAGGCTAAAAGGTCTAGACCAGTTAGACTGGTCAGTTGGAGGCACTTGAACCTCACTGTTACACTTGTGACAATATAAACTCAATACAAACTTTGGAAACTTGAGGGGTTATACATGTAAATAAGATCTCCAAAATTACATAATACTATACAATGTACGAATTAACAAAGCAGATATGACGGATCAAATTTATGTTTCCTAAGTTTTTGTGTTGGGTGTTTAAGCCAATATACAAGAAGATATCTTGAAGACATGTTCATATATAACATCCAAGCTAAGAACTCTAACTACCACAGGCGTTTGAACAAAAAGATGGGGTGTTTCCTCTCTTTTTTTTCATTCAGCAAACAATATAGTTTACATAATACACAACTAAACTGAAAAAGCCAAGATGGCAAGACATTAAGAAAAATAGATAAACAGTAAAGAGAAGAAGCCTCCAATTGACGATTGTAGCAACAATATCAATATCACAATTACAAGATTAACATAAAGCAAACGAAATTATAATAAACATATCAAATTTTCCTTTTGTTACTATTTCATAGAAAACATTTATAGAGTAATAAGAAAACATTTAGCATTGTCCTAATCATTAAAAATATTGTGAACTGAACATTTGCAAGAGGACTGCAGGCTGTAGCTGCAGTGAAGACTTACTAGAAGATGTGGTCAAACTTGTGTACAAAAGGCACAGGCTGCATGAAGAGAAGCTGGAACCCGTCTAGTGACTTGTCCTCCAAAATGGCCACCGACAGCCTGGCTTCATGGCACACCTGTATGGAAGTCATGACAGCACCATTTTACAAAATTAAAATGAATTTTCTTTAATTTCAGGCTTCTCTATTGAAGGCTTGAAATACTGGGTGCATATGCACCTTTGTGCACCCAGAATTGGAGCTGTGCACCTAATTTTTGACTGTGGGTGCACCAGTGCACCTAGATAGTTTTGTAGGCTTTAGGGTAAAGGTAATATTGTATACAAGCATACAGAATATTATTGAAATGTAAGTCTCAGAAAAATTATAGAATATAACCTTTGTTCTGCTTTGTTTTATGTATTACAGATTTACATTTTGAAGTTAGCTTAGCTATAGAATATCATATTGAAATTCATAAGTCTTAGAAAGGCAGTAGAGTTTGTAAAATTACGTTTTGCTGATATTCTAAATTTTTTCTGTGTTGTGCACCCATGTTTCTGTGCACCAAGATTTTAAGGTTAGGTGCACCAGACTGAGTGCACTTATTGTCAAAAATGAATTTTGAGCCCATGCAGCTATAGGGATCCCACAGTGTTTTTTGTTGAAAAGTTTAGTACATTTAGTTGAGTCCGGCAGATACCCTGTAGGACTGGTGTTCAGATTAACCAATGCAGGGTCTGGCAGGATATCGCTGCTTCTCACAGCCAGGTTTGGCAGCTGAATGCCTATTTTTCCCCCCAGTACACGGGCTGATTTTAAGTCCAATCAAAATCAACCAGGGGGGCTTGCTTATAGCCCGGAGTCCCTGGACATGTGATCAAGGCATGTACAGCATGTCGGTAGAACGTAATTTGTATACGGTAATTAGCGTGCTATTTAAACCTATTATAACTGCCGAATCTTTTTTGTTCCCTTTGGTTAACGTTGCATCGGAGTAACAGCTGTTGCATAAGACATGTCTTTGGACACAACTAACTGAACCTATATACGAGATATTAACCTTAAATACGCGAACACGAAATTAAACGCGTAAGTTCTGCCGACATGCTTACATGTATAAGAAAGACTTGTAAATTCACAGGACACTTACCCTTGCGTATGTAGCTGTTGACATGTCTGCACACATATTTAGGTACCCAGTAGGATCTACGAACACCACCTGGTAGGCCTGGTGGAAGTCCGACAGTGTCGGCACCTCTCCTGTTGTTACAGAACTGGCAAGGCTGATGCCCTGGGTAGCCCAATCTGAGTTAGCTGTACACAACATAAAATGGGAAGGGAGCATGTTTTGAGTTGTAGGATTAGAGAAAGGCTATGAGAACAACCTACATGTACATGTGGCCATCAGAAAGCTTATTACCCATGATGACATGAGATTATCACCCATGATAACATGAGATATCACCCATGATAACATGAGATACATGTATTACCCATGATAACATGAGATATCACCCATGATAACATGAGATATCACCCATGATAACATGAGATACCCCCCATGATAACAGATATCACCTATGATATAACATGAGATATCACCCACGATAACCTGAAGTTTCATAATTCTCCTGGGTATCCTTAGACTGCCACTGACATTAAAAGATTGGTAAATTTAAAGATCTACTAATGCAGCATCAGTAATCCCTAAGGTGTGCACACTTCAGATATCCACTGAAATTAATCATTCTCAAGGATAGGACTCAATAACTGTGTTTGTAATGCCAGTATTAGGGTACCTGGCAGAATTACAAGGGTTGAATGAGTTAAATGTTAATGATTTAGAATGGTTGACATACTGTAAACGCATTTAAGTTCGCATGGTTTTTATTTCGCAGTAGGGAGAAAATTGAGTTTTTGCGGTGGTTTTAAGTTCACATTGAAACAATAGTGGTGCTACAGTAATCGGTCAGCAAAATTTTTTTCGGTGGTTTTAACTTCACGCTGAAGAGTTCACCACAAAAACCACAAACATAAAACCAAGTTGCAAACATTTCTGAATTTACAGTAGGTGATTAAAACAAGAAGTATAATTCCACATCTAAAGGCAATGTTACCTAAATTCCATTCTTACCTAAATTCTTCTCCACCAACCGAAATATTTCTTCACTGATTGTGCCTACATGTACATGCACACACTCTCTGGTCAACATACATGGAAACATGCAACTGGTGATACATTCGATATTGTGTCTATTATACTAGTTTCGTGAATCTTCATGTGCAGAACTGCCACCTATCAGCTTACCCAAGTACTGCAGCACATTCCTCATGATCTGGTAGCTGCTCATGACCTTGCTGATCTTGTGTGCGGACAGCAGGTAGGACAGCATCATGGACATCAGGAACCCACTGAAACAGCCTGGACCCTGCAATATACACACGCCACACAAACATCTTATTATTCAGATTGTTTATACATGAAACATATACATGTACATGTATGTACATTGAAAATAGCATTAATGACAATGTAACATTGCCTACAAGGATGAAATCAAAGTGCTATCCATAATGTTGATCCAAAGTGACCTAAGGTATGAAATCATAAAACTTACTGGGGGATTTGTACTATGTATTCTTCACATGGCAGCAGCAACACCTAGCTGCGGTGCAAAGTACAGCCAGTCGCTGTATGTATGTGGGGTCGAGTGGCGTAACAGCATTGCCTTTTGCCCAGAACCTAGAGGTCACCGATCTCGTGCCCTTGGGAAAGGCACTTTACACGACTTTCCTCACTTCACTCAGGTGAAAATGAGTACCGAGCCTAGGTTAGGGACGTCCCACGGACAGGACGTTAAATGGAGGTCCCCTGTTTGGGGAGAGCCACACCCCGCGTATGTTAAAGAACCCTCCACACCTTTTGAAAAGAGTAGGGGCATGCCCCGCTGTGCGATGGTCTGTTTTGACCCGATGTCAGTAAGTGCCCATTTCTCGGTAGATGGACATACGTGGTTACCTAGAAGAAGACTTGCCCTGAGGTAAGGTGACAGATAGTCACTGAACCAGCAGCAGGTGATAACATACTGGTTGTGTACAATACCGTATTTCTTCTAATAAAGGACGCACTTTTTTGACATTTCAACCTTCAAGATGAGGCTTCAGGTCAAAGCCAAAGTCGGGGTGCGCAATTTATTAAGGTTTTCTCTCGAGAAAAGTCGCGACTTAAGTCAGGAAGTCACCGATTATTACCCCAGCAGGCTAGCCCCGCCACTTCGCCGACACGCAACGATAATTTATGCATGTTCTGTTCTTATTCATGTTCTTATGTTTACAAGATAACGATGCTACATCATACGTATATTTTTGAAAAGGTATTCTAGATATAAAAATAATTGATTTTAATTAGCGATATTAAATATCAAATTATGAGACACCAAATAACGCTGGGTGTTTTCAACCGCGCGACTATTTCAGTGTGTCGGGCCGGCCATAATTTCGTACCCCACGCCGCTTGTACTACGCCGCTTGCGACGTCAATAATTTCCTAACCACCCACACGGCTGCAAATATGGGCCCATCGTGCGTATCTGTAGATATTATTTATCAAAACCGTTATAGCTAGAATCTGAAATGTTCCAGAGTTCGCTTCAGCGGGAGTTTTGTTTTTGTTTTGACGGATAAAACGCGAAAACCCACGCCGCTCTCGGCACACTTCCGGGTTCATTGATCGCTAAAATTACGCAAAAGCCACCATCAATCCGCAAATAAATGTATGCTTTCCTGAAAACATCTTTTGGTTTTGCATTTTCTTCACCATAATGTTGCTATGTAGTCGATAAAACCGCGTTTTTATTGCGTTTTCAAGTGTAACATTTCAGACAAAGAAAAAACTTGGACCGCGATTCTGCTGCCCCATGATGCACTTCGTCTGCAAAATTCCCGCCTTTAGCTGCAGCAGTAACCAATCAGAGACGCGTAATGCGATCATGTGATGAGGATTACGTAACACGCGAAATGCATCTTGGGGCAGCAGATTTTTTAAACAATGGCGGCGGGTGATCGGCGAAATGAAATGATTTGTCAATGCAACGCTGTATTTTGCGGCATAAATGCCGAGAGACGAACTTTTATTTTATCTCAAAATGCGTTTTACACGTTTGTCTTTGACTAGCCCGGTAGAAATCAAGCGGATCGTTGTCTGGTCCTTCAATATCAAGGAAGTTTGTCAGATATCCTGGCGCGAGGTTCTCAGCGTGACGTTTAAACTTTTAAACTTTTTACTCAAAATTTGAGCGGAGTAGAGGGCTAAGTGTTGACCCCAAATAATGGTAAAGTTTTCCCGAAAATTCCTTGAAAATGGAACGATTAAGAAAGACACCAGGACTTCATAGCGTGCCGAATACCGGGGCGTGGTCACATCTTGGAGACACGCGCCGAGCGACGGCGGCAGATCGGGGGTGCGCACTTTATTAAGGATTTTCTGTGAAGTATCTCAGCTGGCGTGATTGGGGTTGCGGTGAAGCCCAAATCGGGGGTGCGCACTTTATTTGGGGTGCGTCCTTTATTAGAAGAAATACGGTACCACTGACATGTCCTCCATACTCACAGTGTCCAGCTCCCTCTGATGAAGCCACACCTTGAGCAGTACCAGACCCTCCCTCATGGCAGGGACTTCAGCTGACAGGGTGAACAGGTGATGCAGGTGTTCTGTCATCATCATGTCCACCAGAATACTGCTGTTGTAGTGTGGGGTGGGGGGCTCAGATTCTAAACACAGGAAACAAAAGGAAAGATTTAGAATACTGCTGTTGTAGTGTGGGGTGGGGGGCTCAGATTCTAAACACAGGAAACAAAAGGAAAGATTTAGAATACTGCTGTTGTAAGGTGGGGTGGGGGCTCAGATTCTAAACACAGGAAACAAAAGGAAAGATTTAGAATACTGCTGTTGTAGTGTGGGGTGGGGGGCTCAGATTCTAAACACAGGAAACAAAAGGAAAGATTTAGAATACTGCTGTTGTAGTGTGGGGTGGGGGGCTCAGATTCTGAACACAGAAAACAAAAGGAAAGACTTAAAATACTATTGTCGTAGTGTGGGGTGGGGGGGCTCAGATTCTAAACACAGAAAACAAGAGGAAAGATTTAAAATACTGCTGTTGTAATGTGGGGTGGGGGGCTCAGATTCTAAACACAGGAAACAAAAGGAAAGATTTAGAATACTGCTGTTGTAATGTGGGGTGGGGGGGGCTCAGATTCTAAACACAGGAAACAAAAGGAAAGATTTAGAATACTGCTGTTGTAGTGTGGGGTGGGGGGCTCAGATTCTAAACACAGGAAACAAAAGGAAAGATTTAGAATACTGCTGTTGTAAGGTGGGGTGGGGGGCTCAGATTCTAAACACAGGAAACAAAAGGAAAGATTTAGAATACTGCTGTTGTAATGTGGGGTGGGGGGGGCTCAGATTCTAAACACAGGAAACAAAAGGAAAGATTTAGAATACTGCTGTTGTAATGTGGGGTGGGGGGGCTCAGATTCTAAACACAGGAAACAAAAGGAAAGATTTAAAATACTGCTGTTGTAAGGTGGGGTGGGGGCTCAGATTCTGAACACGGGAAACAAAAGGAAAGATTTAAAATACTGCTGTTGTAATGTGGGGTGGGGGCTCAGATTCTAAACACAGGAAACAAAAGGAAAGATTTAAAATACTGCTGTTGTAAGGTGGGGTGGGGGCTCAGATTCTGAACACGGGAAACAAAAGGAAAGATCTAAAATACTGCTGTTGTAGTGTGGGGTGGGGGCTCAGATTCTGAACACAGAAAACAAAAGGAAATAATTAGAATCTAAAGGTTCCTTATTCACAACTGTAGCAGGTCCCAATTTTGTGCCCTTTTTTCACCACTGTCCATTCTCATCTGGTGAAAATAAGCAGTACCTAGTCTTGGTAAGGGATGTAAGATGTAAAGCAGAGGTCACATGTTTGAGAGTCACAGTTCTGACACATTAAAGAACCAACCACCCATACTGATAAGAGTGGGGGGTCCTTCCCAGTGTGAGAGGATCAAAACTATCAGTCTTGTATTATACAGCTTGTACTTAACTTACAAAACTGGTGTGTTCCACCATAATACAGTTTACTGGTTAGGCCACAGCAAGTAATTTTTATGGATGACATCAGCGCGCTCATTAATTTTCGCCTGATTTCGAAATAAAAAACAAGAAATTTCATTGCCGTCCGACGGTGGTCAACATGCCAAAAATGGGCAAATATGTCGTAAACGTTGACAGTCTAAGGTGTTTCATTGCATATGAATACCCAGTGTAGTTCCTGCCAATGATGGTATGACAAGCTGTTTACTGTGTTTGTTCTAGTTAATTGAGCTGTATACACATCTTCAAGAACAGTTTAATGTTGATAGTCTAAGGTGTTTCGTTGCATATGAATACCCAGTGTAGTTCCTGCCCATGATGGTATAATAACAAGCTATTTTTTCTGCAGTTTTTCTAGCAAGGACATTATATGAATAATGGGGATGGGGGTCTAGTTAATTGAGCTGTATACACAAGGTGTTTCATCGCATATGAATACCCAGTGTAATTGCTTCAGATGATGGTACAACAAGTTCTTTTCTGCATTTGTTGTAGTTAGTCTATTGATAAGTATTCACATCTACAAGGACATGTTTACTGTTGAATCAAGGAGGTTTTATATCATATATGAAACCTCATTGGTTGAATACAGGAACAAAAGACCTGTTGGTCGTGATATCATATTTTGTCGCCTCAATTCTTGTTTAACAAGATTTATGATCTCAAGATTTGAAAATATAGGAATCTTGTTTTTTTTTCTGCCCGCCTTGTTTTTTTTCGCCCTATCTTATTAATTTTGGAGTCTGTGGAGGATGTCATCCATAACATTTACTTGCTGTGGCCTTATGCAAAGGACTAAACAAACAAGACGACAAACAAACATGACGCGACCTTGATCTCTGCCCTTCCCAGTGTACCAGTCACTGCGGATGTTGTTCTTGTTGGGGTGGAAGCGGCTGGGTTTGAAGAAGCCCTCTGGTGGACAGGCATGAAGTCTGATGGTGTAATGTTTTCCTGCCTTCCCTGCAATGGTAGTAAGAATAAAAGAAACATAAGCGGAGAAATGTTGATGAAGGTTAGACATCCAGGTAATAAGATACGCCAAAATAGTGTTATTCAAACTGCACACAATATATATACCATTAGGCTCGCCCCTGAGTCTTCGCCAAAACCAAATAAACGCTTGCCCTTACCAGAGGGTTTGAGTAAAATAACAGGTTTGTTCCAGTCCTGGTGGAAGAAGCTGAACATGACACTGGTGAACAGGTCCTGGGTGTCTAAGTGGGCAGCCAGGCAGGCCAGGTACAGGGCCCTCTTCCTGTGGTATCTGTGGTTCAGGTAGTCTTTAGCTTGTAGGCACTCCTAAGGTACATGTAAAATAGGTAATTATAAAGAAGAATGGTTAGATTTTAGAACTAGTACAGTAAGTGATAGGTGAAACTCGACATGTTGAATTATTCATCATATACTTATAGTTGTACGTAGGTTAATCATTTTGTATCCCATTGTTGTTGTTTGCATGTATAGTTGTAGAAGACCTTAACGTTGGGTAACCTAAATTCGTGGGGTACTTAAAGTCGGGATTTTTCGAAAACGGGGTATTTAGGGATATGTGCTAGATGCAAAATCAGTTATAACCCCAGCAATGCAAAGCAGATAGACTAACGTATTCAGAACACTGGCTGAAAAGCTTCGATAACCATGCATTAGAAGTTGGCGACGTCAAAAACTCTCCGTCCCTTATTGACAGAGTCTGGGGGCTTCGTGGGAGAATCACCCAGCACGGTTGTTCGCTGGTTTATAAGACAAATGTCACATCTCCTGCCTGCTAAACACAATTATTTATAAGACAACTTATTACAATCTCTTTTGCTAACCTGCAACTGGATTCTAAGTGTGATCAATCATCAAAACTCCTCTCTGTTGCTACAACCTACGGCACGTGTATTTTCCCGCCGCCATATTGTTAACCAGAATCCTGTTGTCAAGCAGACGACAAAGGTTTGTGAGGAACAATTTTTTGTCTAAATGCTGCGTGTGATAGTGGACTGAGGAAGATATTTTCCTCAAAGTTTGCTCCTAACACAACAAGGAACACATGCATATGGACATAGTAGTATTACCATTGCTACGGCATCCAGCTAACTTGCCATGAATAATGTAACGTTACACGTTGCCCGATGATGACGATGGGCCGACTTTGAGTGAAGTTCTACCGACTCAACACACGGGTTGTTCCCGAACTGGCCTGATGTGTGCGGTACGGCCGTTTTTTCATGTATTTTTTTACTTGGACACGTCTATATCCATAGCACTCTCCTCAAGCCAAGGATGGAACGAATAGCTGCTGTATAAAATGTAATTAGCGGTAAGATATTCAAGACGAATCTTCTCTCCCGAATTAATGTGCCCCCCTGTCCGACAGCACCGTAATTGTGCGTGCGGCGGTCGGTAGTTTCAAGTTGAAATATTATGGTGTCAGCACGACTAGAGACAAAATCTACCATATATATGATTAGTGCAAAGATAGTACATGATACTGACAGAATAATAGAAAAAAAGGATGGTTTATTGTTCTGCTAGATTGATTTCAGTCAACCGTTATCGGAAAAATCCCGAATTTAGGTTACCCAACGTTACAAAAGGCGCTGTACTTTTGTTGTGTTGATAAAGATTGTTGTTGTTGTTAACTCCCTGAAAACTCCCTGAAATTGTGTGCACCAAAATACAAACTTTCCTCTGAGATTCTGTTTTCCTGTTGATTTTCCAATCTATCATTTTTTTTAAATTCGGTTAACCAACAAATTCACATCATTCTGTATGGCTACAAACCTACAAAATAGTGAAACTATCTTAAAAATAGTCCATATTCTCTAATCATATATTTTTCATCCAAAGCCCAACTATGGGTGATCATTTTATGAGATTATGACATTTTGTAATCAGCTGATGAGCAGAAATCATATAGACTACACTTACGTCTTGCAAGATGGGACAAAATTGACGGAATAGTGAGTGAAGGTTGTACGTACATAATATACATGTACATTGTATTTATGTCATACCTGGGCCATGAAAACGTTTGATACTGGTGTTCTGCATCGTGTGATAACTTTCCGTATCACACAGGGTTTTATCACACGGGCTTCCATAGAAAATTTTGAATGTATTTTTGGTTTGAGGACTCTCTCAACTTCAGACGCATTTCGCAAAGAAATGTGGTGTTTTTTTCAGGTTAGTATGACATAAATAAAATACAACACGGTGTCTGTATAACCCCCATCCCGGCCCTTCGGTGGACTGCATTGCCCTCCAGCCTTTGGGTGATCCTACCCGCGGTCGGACCGGTACCTCGGGCAATACCGAATACAAAGTGTTGTATTCTATATATTGAGCCATCTCTGACCTTGGGAATCTCCAGTAAGACATCCACATTCATGCCAGGTTTGGTACAGAAGCCGAGCAGATAACTTCCTACGACCTTCATACTGGTGGGAGGGGCGAAGTGGAAGTGACCTTTGACCTGGTATGGCGACTGCTGGATCGGAACTTTCACATTGTTTGGCAACCACGACTGGTCGGTCAGCTGTGGAAAAAATGTTTTCAAAAAGAAAAACATTATTTTTAATCAGCAAAATACGACACTAATTTCACAGTTTCTAAAGCAGTTATTCTTCCTGCAATTATTCATCATCTCACCACATGTACACACACACACTCTCTCAGCAAACCATAACCTTCTTGGTAAAAGTAACAATGGTGAAATTCATTAACATTGATTAAAAGCTATCAAATCATTTGTACAATATCAACTTGACAGTTCATCTTTGTTCATAGAAGTTATTAAGTTTTTCTGGATTAGAGTGGCACAGTAATTTCAAACACACACACAAATTTCCAAAATTACCCAAAGTAAGAATGCTGGACAGAACCAGCAGAGTTTTCTTTGCAAGGGAAATAAAAGAGGCCATCTACATCTGGTCTCTACAACAATCCCTCAACAAAGACAGGGGTTACCATAGACTTTCTGTGACTTATGATCCACCGGTCACCAAGTCACGTGTTCTATCTGCATAACGTGAGGTCACAGAAACAGTGCATGGTTGCTCATTCCTTGACAAAGACTCGAGTTGATCAGTCAAATGGGAAAGTCCATCAGATTCTTTTTGTGTTGGAAATTACAGTTCAACTCTGATCCAGTATTGTACATGTAGAATATAGTTTAGGTGTTCTCACCTCTTTTGAGTCAGTCGTTGGCAGCTTCATCACAATCTCATTCAAGGAGTGGAGCACTTTATCCAGGGCTGGGCTCTTCTTGTTCTTGGGTGTGACCTCAGAAACAAGTTCCTCTATCTTTGAAGGGGGGATGGAAAATTCTAATTTTAATGCACATGTAATAATGAAGCTCAAGCATTTAGAGTGATGGATTAACACATGTCCTGTATTCACAATAAGCCAATTGGCAATCAGATATGAATATGATTGACATCATACTATGACTTTTGAAATTTTTGCAATGTTTGAAATTATGGTTTTGATGGTGACTGCTCAAATCATGAATTTTGATCATTAATCATGTTCTGCCTTCCATAATGTGTAACTACCCATTCTTCAGCCATCAAGTCACATAATGAATTCAATACAGCAATTTTCCTGTGCCCTAACATTTAACTGCCATGCATTTTCAGTAAAATCACTTGTTAAAAGTATGATTTAAAATATCTATATAACGATAGTTCAGTCAAACATGGGCTTGTGGGTATGTGTATTGTGGGTCTCTGGCAATTGTGACCTCTTTTTGTACATGACATCACTTCCATGTATAAGTGCAAGTATATATCATTTCTACCTATGACTTCAAAAATACATCATTTCTATCTACGACATCAAAATATTGTTACATTCAATAGAATTAGAAGTACCTGCATCCTGAAAAGACTGGACTGGAAAAGATTTTCTGTCTCCTTCAGTTCGTTCATCTCTTCGCTGGTCGGAGGCTTGTAGAGGTCTGACTTCCCCGTACGGACACTTTTGGTAGGCGGTTGATCTCTAACCTCTTCATCTAATGTTAAAACAACAGAGAGTAGCTATAGAGACTTTGATTGGTATTGGCTTTAAGCATTTAGTAAGTAATTCTTAGCTCATAAAGGAAGGAATTTTAGGTACGGGTTCATGTGTCATGTACATGTACTGTAAATGCATTTAAGTTCACGTAGTGTCAATTTCACGGTAGGGAGGAAATGGTCTGTGTTTGTGACAATAGTAGACTAGGGGGTAAGATTTAAAAAAAACACCGCAAACATTTCTGCATTTACAGCAACTGCCACATCTGTCACATGACTGAAAATCTGTGGATCCAGATAGAGGGCAGAGGTTTGAGCCCCCTTGGCATGACTATTCAGGGTTGCATTCATCCTTCTAAAAGGTGATAGAACCCAACACACTTATCAAGAAGTGTATGAGTGACTGGGTGCACTTTGCTGAAAATCGAGGCCACTTAATTTGCATTTCTAGTTATAAAAAAATCATTACGCTTTACAGTACCTCAGTCTAAGGTCAAATGTTTTATTTTTTTTTGTTGGAGTGTAGTCAGGATTTTTTTCTACGTCTAAGATTACAATGTAAGAATGAACAACTTATTGAAGTACACTTTCCACATGCCCTTATCCACTACAATAAGTGGAGATGGTAATTAATGATACACAATACAATACAGAGTTAAAGACTTATACCTTCAATCACCCTTTTGGACAGCTGTTTGGCATTCCTTCCGGTTTCCTCCATCTGATTGGTACCTTCCTCCTCCTCCTCCTCCTCCTCCTCATCATCATCATCAACCACATCATCCTCATCTGAGATGTCTTCATCCCATTCCTCATTTTCCTCTCCTGAGAATTCCTGGGGAAATTTGAAACTTCATCATCAAACTCATATAACATGACTCTTAAGTCTAACAGAATTGTACTAGTACTTAAGGTATCCATGGCCTGTGACCCCACCCCACTCATGCTAGGTTTAGAATCCTGAGTGTGATTTTGCGAAAATGCATGGTGCTGTGATAATCCCATGAAAAAATCTAAAAAATATTCACGATGCATGTGCAGTCTTTGCAACTTGTCCTCTCACCGAGAGCTCATCATTACATAATTTGCGTTAACTGCGTTAAGACATTGTGATCATCTCCGTTCCCACTGACTATTGCAAAATCATGACACTGCAAACTTACATGTCTTATCATTTTTGCAGTACCATATACCTCAGTAACCTAGCATGTAACACACGGCACTGTAGTTTCATGTTATTTTGAAACCGCTGGCTGGAGAATGTGTGGAGATCTATGCTGTAACTTACGTACACAGCTTGCACTCATGTTGGTGTAGTGATGAAACGATCAATAATTTATTAAACTACGTCCAAAAACGGTAGCATTTTCAAACGTTTCCTTCAGCCCCCCTCCCCCATCGGCTGTTGCAGACGAACAAACGCGCACATGTGCACAGATCCTGAGTTGAGTCAGGTTACATATAATCGTTTCTTGGGATCTTTAAAAAAGAAATACAGCTATATGTTGTTGGTTTGTACCTCAGATATATCGCCATCGTCCTCGCCTTGTCTGCTCATCGCTCTTGTACTCAGATCCTCCGCTTTTGATGGAAAAAATCAACACGTCCGTCTTTTTTCACACGTGCGCGGCCATCTTGGATAATCACTTACAATCGCCCCAAAACGCGAAGTAAGTTAATGCTACATCGAACAGATTTCAATTCTCAATAACTTTGAATAACTACAAATCTAAACGATAATTTTTCGGAACCTATCTTGAAGTAAAAGATGGCCGATAACACCGCAGTTTCTTTTTTTTGCGTTTGGGGTCAAAGGTTACATTTGCATCATATGACAGGAAGTCAACAAGCACACTTGCAGATACATGTATCTTGACTTACTTGAGTTATGTCGGGTGCCAGTCTCCTTGTATCAGTATCATGTATCAGTGTTTATAAAAGTCTAAGTTATAATATATAGAAGGGTCCCCTTGGAAGGGTCCAAATGTGAGACAATACACGCGTGAACTTCATATGTGCGCTTGGAGGATCTTTTGTCATAATTTTTTGTGTGCAAACTATAATGCTCAGCTGTTGCATATAGTTTACATGATAGACATAAAGCCTATTAGAGATGGAGATGAAGAAGCGGGATTGTTATTCTGCTGTTTTCCTGCTGTTCTGGTGGCATTCATCCATAGTGGGAGGAGCCAGAGATGACAGGAAGAACATAGTCTTTGTTATATGTGACTCCATGGTAAGTAAAACATTTTACATTTTTTTGAAAATTATTCTATATACAGTATGCATAATGATCATTGGTGGAAAATAATGGAAAACTGAGCTCTTCTGCAATTTGTCAATCACTTCAGATTCACAGGGCTTTAGGCATATATTAGTTATATAGGCTTTAAAATGTTAATTGTCATTTTGCATCATAATTTTCTTGTTAAATATCATGATGATGATAAAGTTGTGTAATTAAGTAACATTAGGACAGTTGTAACAATTGCATTTTGAAAAAAGCTGGCATTCGGCAGTCATGCCTAAACACCTCACCCGAACTCACCCAAACTCATCCGAGTCTGAGATGCAGTGTACACAGGGCAAGCACTTTATGTGACGCTCTGGATACATTGTCTATGCAATTATGAATAAATTAACCTAATTAAAGCTGTTACATTGCTGTACATGTACGTCTACTCTCACCTATTTTTCGCCTCAAAATCCACCCGGCATATGTACGGTCTTATTCTGGACAATATGTTTATCTTCTTTCTTCAAATGGGGCTAAATTGTTAACCAGGGATCCCTGGCCTCTAAAATTGAAAATTAAGGTTTTCTTTCCATATTTTTGTGGCAATTTTGCTCGTAATTTGCTATTTTTTGGCCTAACAGCGCTGGTATGACAGCCTTTGTGAAATCCCGGGGACACTCGTAACAATTATCAGTCAATCTCGCTATTACGCTACAAAATAAACAATCTACATCTCATCCAGTCACTCAGACGAAAGGTTTTTGCCCTTTTCATATACATGTACAAGCTTATGATATTTTTTCCGTGTGATTTTGTTAGGATGGCAGACTTATAGGACAAGGCCCGGACAACGTTGTGGATCTACCCAACCTCAACTACATGGTTCAGAATGGGGTCAACTTCAGGAATACCTACACTAACTCACCTATATGCTGTCCCTCTAGATCTGGTGAGGAAAATTCTTCATGAACTCTTGGGTCTGAAAATATGAAACATACATACATACATGAACTCTTTACCAGCAACCCTTGCCATTTCCTTGGTCCCTTGAGTGGTTGTTGGATACAAGTTTGACTGCATACTAATAGTTTGGTGATGCCTCTAGCCTGAGTACCAACCTCCGTAGTGACCGCTGGCTCAAAAGAATTCGCTTGCTAACCACGGAGTCTGACCCTGCGCGTATCCGTCACGGCTGTTAGTCAGATATTCGTTTCGATTTTGAACGAGCTCGCTGATTGGCCCCATTCGTCTAAGCTCCTCCCCATGCCACACTGTTCTTCGTAACGGGTAGGTTCTAAGAACTGTTGCCATGGCGATTCTTTCAAAACTGGACCCGAACAGGGCAATAGAGACACCTTGGAACGAAAAATGGCACCGAAGGCAGCTCGAATTCCCCTCATTACGTGATAATGAAACAGCCGTAACGGATACGCGCAGGGTCAGACTCCGTGGTTAGCAAGCGAATTCTTTTGAGCCAGCGGTCACTACGGAGGTTGGTACTCAGGCTATGATGCCTAAGGGGTGGAGCCTGATTTAGTAGTACTAGTATAAATGCAGAAATGTTCGTGCTGGTTTTATGTTCACGGTTTTTGCGGTTTCAGCGTGAACTTAAAACACCAGCAAACATTTTTGTCCAATACTGTAGCGAACTTAAAACCACAGCAAACACTGTATTTTCGCCTTAGCGCGAAAAAAACACCATGTGAACTCAATTGCATTTGCAGTAGTCTCTAATATTGGGCTCAGGAATTAGATTTGGCTACACCTCGCATGGGTGGTCCAGACAAGTAGGGTTGGTGGTCCTTATAAGTAGGGTTGTTTAAAACATGATTCCAGCATAGATATATCCTTAATAATACGTTTTTATCTTTGATAGCATTATGGAGTGGTCTCCACACTCATGTGACACAGTCGTGGAACAACTACAAGGGCCTACCCAGAAACTACCCCACCTGGCAGGTTAGGCTGGAACAGCAGGGATACCACACTCAGGTTTATGGCAAAACCGACTATGTCTCAGGGAATCATTCAGAAAGGTAAGATTTCATTAAGTACAGTATAGAGCTGTGTACCTTGCCAAATTTTAGATACGGGTACAGGTACAGGTACACGGGTTCAGGTATTTTGGACCTGTACCTAATTGATTGTACCCGGTGCTGTATTGGTACAGTGTACAGGTACACAGCTCTAGTACAGTGGTATTATTCTGATTCTGATCTCCTACTAGTAAACAATTCTAGGCCAAATAAATGCAAATAAAGCCAGTATTTTTGTCCTTTTGGGTATAATGAGAAGTTGATCATCTCTGTTTGTTTGTGTGTTGTCCAGCAATCGAGTAGAAGCATGGACAAGAAATGTGAACTTTACCCTGGCACAGGAGGGTAGGCCCACACCAGTGCTTGTTGGTTAGTTCTCGCTTTTTCTCTCCTATGGGGATTCCAAAAAGTTCTCATCATACTTTAAATTCATTTATTGTTACAGAGACTCAATTCCATTATAGGTTCCTTCCCATCAAACTTACATGTATCTGCTCAGTATCAGTAAAAGAAACCTAATTATGTAATGCAAACAATACAACTGATTCTGACATCAATTCAAACGTTTTTGCCTTTTACCATCAACTAGACATAGTTATGTTTTATTTTCCCATAGGGAATTCATCAACAGATAGGATCCAGCTGAAAGACTGGCTCAGCACAGACTTGGCATCAAAATGGCTGCTCCACGACGCACCAAAACAGCAGAAGCCCTGGCTACTGTACCTCGGTCTCAACCTCCCTCACCCTTACCCAACCCCTTCCATGGGGGAGAACCCTGGCGGCTCAACCTTCAAGACTTCACCCTATTGGCTGAAGAAGGTTGACAGTTCAAAGGTCACCATTCCTAAATGGTTGCCATTTTCCCAGATGCACCCTGTTGATTACTATTCCTCGGCAACTAAGAACTGCACCAGGGACTTCACAAGGGAGGAAATCATGAAGATTCGGGAGTACTATTATGGGATGTGCGCTGAAACAGACGCAATGCTTGGTAGGTGAATTACGTTTGATTGACAACCTTTTCCCTCTCTTACCTTCCTTGTTATTTCTTACGCCATACTACACATCCAGCACCAAGAAAACAACCATTCTTTAGTGTTCCACAGACTATGCATTCAGCACCAAGGAGTGGACCTATTTTATAGTAATCTATAGGTAACACATTCAGCACCAAGGAAACAACCATTCTTTGTAGTGTTGCACAGACAAGTTCTGCACCAAGGAGAGGACCATTCTTTATAGTGTTCTACAGACTACACATTCAGCACCAAGAAAACAACCATTCTTTAGTGTTCCACAGACTATGCATTCAGCACCAAGGAGTGGACCTATTTTATAGTAATCTATAGGTAACACATTCAGCACCAAGGAAACAACCATTCTTTGTAGTGTTGCACAGACAAGTTCTGCACCAAGGAGAGGACCATTCTTTATAGTGTTCTACAGACTACACATTCAGCACCAAGAAAACAACCATTCTTTAGTGTTCCACAGACTATGCATTCAGCACCAAGGAGTGGACCTATTTTATAGTAATCTATAGGTAACACATTCAGCACCAAGGAAACAACCATTCTTTGTAGTGTTGCACAGACAAATTCTGCACCAAGGAGAGGACCATTCTTTATAGTGTTCTACAGACTACACATTCAGCACCAAGAAAACAACCATTCTTTAGTGTTCCACAGACTATGCATTCAGCACCAAGGAGTGGACCTATTTTATAGTAATCTATAGGTAACACATTCAGCACCAAGGAAACAACCATTCTTTGTTGTGTTCCACAGACACATTCAGCACTGGGAGAACAATGCTTTATAGTGTTCTACAGACTATGCATTCAGCACCAAGGAGAGAACCATTTTACAGTAGTTTATAGACTACACTTTCAGCACCAAGGAAAGAACTATTCCTTACCGTCATCTACAGACTACACTTTCAGCACCAAGGACAGAACCATTCTTTACACTGTTCTACAGACTACACATTCAGCACCAAGGATAGAGCCATTCTTAACAGTGTTCTACAGACTACACATTCAGCACCAAGGAGAGAACCATCCTTTATAGTGTTCAAAAGACTACACATTCAGCACCAAGGACAGAACCATTCTTTACAGTGTTCTATAGACTACACATTCAGCACCAAGGAGAGAACCATTCTTTACAGTGATCCACAGACTACACATTCAGCGCCAAGGAGAAAAACACTCTTTACAGTGATCCACAAACTACACATTCAGTGCCAAGGAGAGAACCATTCTTTACAGTGTTCTATTAAGTGCACATGTGCAAACTAAATGGTCAAATTCTACATTTCTGTTACAACTTTTGTCCAAGAATTCTTGCTATTTAGTAAAACCTAGACGTAGCATAAGCAGAGCTGTTTTCAGACATACACGTCCTTTATCATGTGTTTTTCAAGATTTGAAGAAGTTATACTTGTGTACGAAATCAATATCTTTTTCAAACTGTAGGGCAGGTGTTGGATGCACTGAAAGCATCAGGACAGGCCGACTCTACCTATGTGTTCTTCACCTCCGACCACGGGGAACTTGCCATGGAGCATCGTCAGTTCTACAAGATGTCTATGTACGAGGCCAGTGCTCACGTCCCCATGGTCCTCACTGGTCCAGACGTGCCTGCTGGGAAGGCCTTGGACAACCTAACGTCTCTTGTTGATGTGTTTCCAACATTCATGGGTATGTATCTAACCTATAGGTTAACTAGTATAGTGTGGTTATTCTGTAAATGCCAAAATATTCACGGTGGTTTAAAGTTTGCATCGTTTGAAACAATTGTAGCTCTACAGTCATAGGGGGGCAAAAACTTTCACGGTAGTTTAAAGTTTGTGCTGAAAGTTTACGCCAAAAACCGTGCATGAACATAAAACCACCATCAACAATTCTGCATTTACAGCATAAACAACGCTCCATTTTCTCCCTACTGCGACCAAAAAAAAACATGAACCTAAATGTATTTACAGTATATGGTAGAAGGCAATTGTATTACTTCATATGATGTACAAACTGAGGGTGCATTTAACATGATACAATGTGGAATGAGAACCAAGTTTGACATGATACATCAAAGCTTTAGAGTGGCATTGAATGCCTAACAGTTAGGCCAGCAGGCATAGAATTGAGAGGTCGTGTGTTTGATTGTTGGTATTCCTGGCAAGACTTGTTTCCTTTAGAGAGGCACTGTACACAACTTTCCTCACTCCACCCAGGTGTAGATGGGTACCTCACTTTGGTTTCAGAGGAGAAAAGTTGCACAGGGTGGAAGGAAAGGAATGGGCTCCACCTTCAAGCAAAACACTATGGATAAAAAAAACAACTTAAAATTGAAAAGGATAGATTTGTGCCGTGCTGACAGCTACGTGACTGAATTTTGCAAAGTTAGGAAGCGACATGCCCCAATCAGTTCTGATATATAAGAAAGGGCTTTTCGAACTGGCTTTTCTTTTTAGGCATTCCCAACATATTGGAAACACCCGCTAACTCATCTGGAAATTCCCTCTTATTCATATGGACATTCCTTTAAATCCTTCATCGGGAAAGCCAGCTCTAATCATAAATATCAGAACTGATTGGAATATGCCGATTCCTGACGTCACAAAATTCAATCAGTCAGTAGACTTGCCGTCAGCAGGGCACAACTTTCCAATGTCGAGAGAGCCCTAAACTATGACAGACTATTGTGAAAGAACTATTACATGTAAAACAAGTGAAAAGTTGGGATCATGACTTTGGGGTATGTTTAGCATAGTATAGTATATATAGTAGGCTTTTCAATTTTAAGGTAAGCTCCTCATCACTGCCCCCAGTCTTACAAAGGCTATAGGACCATTACCTTTCTCTACCTACTAGTATCATAGTATGTTGCACTTGTTCTTCAGATATAGCCAATGCCACCAGGCCTCCTGCACTGAACGGTACAAGTCTGCTGCCCCTCCTGAAGGACAGCGCTGACAGACAGGAGCGACCTGACTGGGTACTGAGTCAGTACCACGGCTGTAATGTGAACATGTCCACTTACATGCTCAGGATGGGCAGTCTGAAGTATATTACGTTTGGTGATGGACCGAATCAAGTGGGTTCACAATTGTTTGGTGAGTACAAGTAGATACATACAACCTACAGTTCCAATACCTCTTAAGACTACAGTAAAATGCATTTTAGTTTGCATGGTTTTTATTTGCAATAAGGGGAAAAATGGAGTGTTTGCGGTGGTTTTAAGTTTGCGGCAGCGCTAAAGTTACATACTGCTATATACGGTATCGGACAAAAATGTTTGCGGTGGTTTTAAGTTTGCTGTGAAATGGTCGCCACAAAAAACGCAAATATAAAAACACGGCGAACATTTTGGCATTTTTTTTTACACCAAATTTCAACGTTTTCTGATTATTGGTAGTTTTGGTATAAAACCTTAGGTTCTTCCAGATCTTTCCTTAGTCACTGACGAAAGATAGCGGATGCTGTCTGACTGTTTCAAAATTTCATCCAGTTGCTTGAGTAAATATTTTTGTCAATTTCTGATTATGTTTTAGATTCTCATCAACTTTGTTACACCCTCGTAAACCAGGACCGCCTATCGCTCGACGTTACATCGCGAGCGTAAGCGGCCCTGGTAAAATGGACCGCTACATATGGTTATAGCTACGTCACCTGCTTCCCCTCATCGGAAGCAGCGCGCAAAGAATGCTGGGAAGCTATTAACCAATCAGGTTACGTGTTACATCGTTGCTTTGGTTGCCAAAACAAATGTCAGCCGGTAGCTCGCGATGTAACGTCGAGTGATAGGCGGTCCTGGTTTACGAGGGTGCTTTGTTACAGCTGGGGTACTTTCAAACATTTTCTTCTTTTGATACAGATTTGGACGAGGATCCAGATGAACTTCATAATCTTGCCAAAGAGAGACCAGATCTGATACGTCAACTTGACGACAAGCTGCGAGAGCTAGTAGATTATCCAGCTGTTACAAGGGAAGTGCAGGAGTACAACAGGGAGTCCTTCTCCGCATGGAAGGCAAAGCTCGGTTCACGGTACAAAGATGAGATTGCAAACTTGAGGTGGTGGAAGGACTGGCAGGAAGACCCGCAAGGAAATGAAGAAAGAATTGAAGAGTGGTTAAACCAGCCAATTTAGCTACTAGTAGGAAGGTATTTGCCATAGTTTAGTGGTTAGAGACTGAGTGCTTATTACCTTCGCCAAGAAGATTATGTTTTGGGTAGCATTTGTATGTATGTGACGTGTATGTTTAAGCAGAATAACTGGTGAAGTCCTGGATGGATTGTCTTGATATTTGGTGTGTGGGTAGGTCCTGGTAAGACCTCCAAATGATCAGATTTTGGACCCCCTAGTGACTTGTTACGGTACTGCAGCGTAACTTCCTGGTTTGATATCTCGTGTTCTGGACATGCTCTGGTCACGATTTTTCAGTGGTAGATAGCTATTAAGGAAGAGAGTAAGTGGTATATGTTTTGGCCCCCTAGCAGCTTTTTTGGCACTGCAGGAGCAGGTTTTGCTTCAGACTTTGAAAGGGAATAACTCAAGAAGGGCTTGATGGATGATAATAATTTTTGGTAAGTAGATAGCTTGAGTGATGATGTACATGATTATTTATTTCTGTTTTCTCTATACAGTGTAGGCACACTCAGTGCTTAACACAGTCACTGCTTTACAGGCATGCATTGTAGAGAATAACATAAACAGAATAACATAAACAAAGAAATATCTCAGTCTACATTATCTGTATACAATATCGTTTCTCGGTGGATGGTTCGCTTATTGCATTTGTTATTTTCATTTTGAAAAAGCAATGAAAAGGCAATATAAATCATACATTATGTGCTCAGACGGTATTCAATGTTTCTACTACACTATGCAATAGTATTTAGAAGTATCAATTTACACATTATGCATGTAAATACTCTGAAAATGACATTGACCACTGTGCAACTGATAAACATCCAGTGCCTTAATTGGGACATCCTTTGCATCTTGTCATTAGAAGGAGTTATGAGTCTCATGGGTCTTAGAACTTTTCATGGATCCCATTGCATGCTGGGAGAGGTGTCCCTGCGCCTTTGCTACTCTGCCACATCTGGTTCAAATTACTTAGACCAGAAGGACTGGGGTTCAAGCCCCACGTAGGGCACCTCTGGACAAGAGGCGCATTGAGTCATACCAAAGACTTTATAAAAATGGTACATACTTATGAAACAGTATGGAAGTTAAACACACTCCACTGCTAGTGGACTAGCCCCCTGCTGCAGTGATTGCATCACAGTGTGGCCCCAGGGCTATGAAACGGAGATAGGCACCGCCCTATACATCAATTATGGTGTGGGAGGATTTTAACTTAAATTGCATGCTGGGAGATACAGGGCAGTATGGGTAACTCGGGACAAACAAGATAAACAAGTCATCATAACCTAATGAGATCGGACCGAACACAGTCTGCATGCACCGCATACATGTTGGCATGGTAACGATTTTGTTTGCTCCCTGAGCTACCCATAGTGCCCTGTGTCTCCCAGCATGAACTGGATCTGTGAGGTTTATTTTCATAAAATTTACATATTAGGCCACACCAATTTAATTTCTTGGTTAATACATTCATTTTTTTACCTTAAGCACGAGGACATCATTAAAAGAGAAGGCTGGGGTGAAAACTTGCACCTGACCATGTTCACTCTCTGAAACTGTGTGCACCAAAGTACAAACTTTCCTTTGAGATTCATTTTGATTTTCCAATCAAGCATTTTTTTTAAATTCCATTCAACAAGTCTTTAAATTAGTGTGGCGATGTTGGCTGTCATGTCGTCATTACAATAAATATTCCACACTGGAGTGTTTATATACATGTATATTACTTGTTCTTAAACGTAGAAGCTGTTTACAAGTTCTAAAACAACCTCTAGTCATGAAGTTCTCCCTTTTTCTCTTGCCCTTCAGTGTGTGTGTCAGTGGATCCATGCATTTCGCCCAAACCATGCCCATGATTTTCTACAGTCTTTAAATCTTGATTGAAAATGTCCACTGGCACTCTGTTGTTCTGAGAATCTACGTCTGTGGTAACCATCGAGGACAGCTGACGCTGATTGAATTTGCAGTCGCTCATGATGTTGTGGGTGGTCTCCATGTGTTTTCTGAGCAGGAAGCTGTGCTTGGAGTCAAAGTCACACATGTTACACTTGTAGGGCCGCAGGGTGGAATGTCTCCTCACATGTTTACGCAGTCCAGAGTTGTCTGCAGAGGCGTAGTTGCATGTCGTGCACTTGAAAGGTTTCTCTCCTGTAAACCAACATTGTAAAAATATTACCCGTAACAACATATAATTACATGTACTGTAGTCAAACCTGTACTATATGATAACCACAGTCTGCTTAAGGACCATCTGGCTATTGTGGCCACCTTATGGTGGTCCCTAAGATTATTTTTCCCATTGACCAATCATGTCTAAATTGGTCTACTGTCTACTATGACCATTTTCTTCCTTAAGTGGTCAATATGGACAGGTTTGACTGTATCTTTGTTTCTTAACTTTTTAGTTGCAGCTCTACCCAAGAACACTTGTGCCTTTGTTTGGATCAAAATTTTGATTTGGTCAGAGGTCTAGAGGGCAGTATGCTTTCTTGGGCATAGAGTGGGCCATACTGCCAACTTTGATGGTAACATGATTAGGGGGCCCACACCTGAACGTTTACCTGGACCCACCTGTATGTTTTCTCCTGTGTACTTTAAGTTGTGATGTGCTGGCTGAGGCATAGTTGCAGCCTTCAAAGTCACACCTATATGGCTTTTCATCTGCAAAAGGAACCAAGAGAATATTATACTCAATAAAATCAGACCTTGAACTGGTAAGTATAGATTGAAGAAATCATACTGGTTGGGGTACATCTAATGTAGAAAGTAACCCTGACAGTTTAGTGATTCAACAAATTTAGCTCATTGAAGGCTGTTTATTGTAACAGGAAAGACAATTTGCACTACTCTCCAAGCAGAGGACGGGTTCTGGCAAGTTTTTTCATGCTTTTAGGCGTTTTTTTCGGGCTTTCTACTTTTTCATTTTTTTTGTTCTCTTTGAAAAATGAAACAGTAGAAAGCCCGACAAAAAACTCCTAAAAACACATAAAAAACCTGCCGAAACCAGTCCTCTGCTTGGAGAGTAAATTTGCACAGTATGTACACTTTCAATAGACCAGGAAAATTCCCCTAGCTCTTTTCAACAAGCACAATTAACAATGGAGTATGGTGTAACGTCCCATCCTATGATATATATAATAAACCAGTCATATATATATAGACTGTGACCCTTTCCAGTAGCGCGCTTGTCGAGTGTGCGGCAACAGCCGGGATTCGAACTCTGCACCCTTTGGTCCAGATGCAGGGTCACTAACCACTGAACTATATACATGCCACTGCAGACTATGACTACATATGTCGAAAAGGTCAAAATCATCAATGACAAATGTATGCTGAAAAGAAGTCCCACTGACTTGTGTGATGGGCCCGCCTGTGTGACAGAAGAGAGGAGTTGTATCCAGTCTCAAACGGACACTGGTCGCACTTGTAGACCTTGAGGCCGTGGTGTTGAGCCTGGATGTGGTGCACCAGGCTCTGCTTCTGTCGGAACGTGTCCCCGCAGATGTGGCACATGGCGCACTTCACGTCGGCGTGACGCAGCTCGTGCCGCTTCAGCTCGCACTTGCGGGCAAACGCTTTGTCACACTGTCCGCAGGCGAATGGCTTCTCTCCTGTGTACATTATGGGGGCCGAACATAAATTTTGTTGTTTCCCACCTGAACGAACAACATTAGTCCTAAAACAGGAGCTAATTGAGTCAATAGCATACAATCTTGTCTTGACTTACTATTCTATTTCATTTTTATTATGCCTCTTGACCACTTATATTCTAACATCACAAAGAGAGGAGAAGCAGCCGAACATATGAATTAGAGTAGTTTTAGAACCAGAATTGTTTTAGATTAGTATCAAAAACCTGTCAGTGTCATTATATGAACGTTACCATGTATTTTGTATCTAATCCGTGATAGGGCATGAATGTACAATAAAGGTTCTTGATATTAGTACTATTATTATTGAACCATCTGAAGTTGTCATCACTTCATTAAAATATCTATTCAGAGTTTTGGTATAAAACTTAGTTCTGCCAGATCTTTCCTTAGTCACTGACGAAAGATAGCGCATGCTGTCTGAAGCGTCTGTTTCAAAATTTTATCAAGTTGCTTGAGTAACTATTTTTGGCATATATTTTGTCGTCAGTCAATATTCACAATTTTTCCAAAAGTATACAACTAAAGTCTAAAAAGGCTCTGTTGGTAGAATTCATTCTGTATCAGGATTAAACCACAATGTGTAATTCCCAACATAATGGGGATATGGTTCTTAGCCAAACTTAATCTTTGACATAATCCACCACTCCTATGATGTCACTCTGTGCAGATACAACATGTGACATGCACTACCAAAAATGATTTTTCTTGTTTTTTCTAGTTTTCTTGTTTTTACCTAATTCGTGGACAAATTTTCTTGAATGAAGAACTTCCATGAAAATGATAAGAATAAATAAGAAAAGCACAAGGGACCATTCCAAGAATCTTGTCTTGTAAATTCTCACAACAAGAAACATTTTCTTATTTTTCTTAGATAAAGAAATAATTTCTATAAAGGATTTTCTGTCATAAGAATTTTCTAGAAATTGAAGTTAAAAGTTCTTGTTTTTCTTGTATGGAGAATCTATTTCTTGCCATGAAAAAGAAAATACAAGAATTATTCTCTCCCCTATCTTCTTTTTCTGGTAGTAAGAAAATACAAGAATTCAAAATTATGAAAACAAGTAACAATTAGAATTTTATTCTTGAGTGTTCTTTATTTTCGTATCAAGAAACCTTGAGGAAGAAATTCTTGATTTTCTTGGGATGTTTAAGAAAATAGAATAATTTTCTTCTTGCCTTTCTTGAGGTATCCTGCTTAGAAAAACAAGAATTTTCAAGATATTTAAGCTAGAAGACAAAGTTTGAGTCATAACTAGAATAATATTCTTGAATGTTCTTGATTTTCGTATCAAGAACCTTTGAGAAAAAAATTCTTGTTTTTCTTGGGATGTTTAAGATAATAGAAGAATTTTCTTCTTGCCTTTCTTGAGGTATCCTGCTTAGAAAAAAAAGAATTTTCAAGATATTTAAACTAGAAGACAAAGTTTGAGTCATAACTAGAATAATATTCTTGAATGTTCTTGATTTTCGTATCAAGAACCTTTGAGAGAAAAATTCTTGTTTTTCTTGGGATGTTTAAGAAAATAGAAGAATTTTCTTCTTGCCTTTCTTGAGGTATCCTGCTTAGAAAAACAAGAATTTTCAAGATATTTAAACTAGAAGACAAAGTTCGAGTCATAACTAGAATAATATTCTTGAATGTTCTTGATTTTCCTATCAAGAAACTTTGAGGAATGCATTTCTTGATTTTCTTGATAATAATACTTTAAGAAATACAAGAAATACTTTGAAATTCTTATTTGAACTCGTATAATATAATGGTTGTTTCCTGGCTAAGATGGATGAGGCTATTGCAAGAAATAGAAGCCAAGTTAAATTTTCTTTAAAAATCTTGATTGTTCTAGCAAATATCTGCATAAAATTTTGACCAATGGCAACACTTGCCATGTGATCTTTTCCTAACTCCTGATTGGTGGTTTCAAATGCCACAGGCAGTTGACAGTAGGGCCAAAGCTCTGAGAAGTTCATCCCTTCAAGTGCTGTTCACTTCTAGTTCTATTTTGTAATAATTGAAGACTCAAGTCGGTTTCAAAGTCAAAACCCAGGTACAAGAGAACATATACAAGATGGGGATCATGGTCTGAGCCTGCAGCAGACGCCAAATTTTGCACGGAAACACTGGATAGCAGTATGGAAAAGGTAAGTGCCCCCCTCCCCACCCGACTGTATGAAAATCAACTCAACTTTATTTATCATATGAAAAAAAAAGAAGTCAAAGGGCCCCTGGATGGTTTAATCGTCAAAAGCATCAAGCATTAGAGATAATGATAAATATAGCCTCTTTGGGTCCAACTCAAAACATCTTTTTGGCCGATGAATTGATAGATTTTAATGAAAAAGCGATCCGCACACATTGGAAGATTACATTCCACCTCTGAGGGGTGGACTATTTTAAACGTATTGTTTCTAGAAAACATGTAAGGATAGGTTAAAGAATGATAAAACATATGATGTGTTTTGTGAAGAAATCAATTCAATTGGAACTTTCACATCTAGAAGCTGGAAGTTAGTTAGCTCAACTCAGAAAGTAAAAATTAATGACATAGTCTTCATTTTTCCCCCAGATGTTGGAAGATGCCAATGGGAATGCCAATGTCAACAGAAATGGGCTTGAAGGGTTTGGTTTCCATAGTCGAAGATGATCATCTGTTAACACTGCCAAGTCAGATGAGGCTGCTCTACACCACCTTCCAAGACGATAAAGAATTATATATTAGGAAATATATCATATGTAATAAATCATATAGCATGTTAATTACATAGCAGTTTGTAATCTTTATGTCCTTTCAGTTTCAGTTTCAGTTAAGGCTTTGTATCAAAATTAGTTTTGGTATTTGTACAACAATATTGTATATAATGTATATTATCATTATACGTATTATTTTTGAAAAAATACACTGTAAAGCTTTGCCAATGTCATTTTTTTATACCAGACTCCACAATTTACAGAAATATTAAGCCATCAACATGTTATCTTAACTGTAACTCTTGGAGTGAGATTCTTCTTGTAAGAACATTAGTCTTAAGAAAACACTTCTAGGTAGCAAGAATTGTGTTCTTGAAGTAAGAAAAGTATTCTTGTTGTAAGAAGATTAATCTTAGAAGTAAGCAAACATTTCTTGGCAGCAAGAATTGTGCTCTTGGTGTAAGAAAAATATTCTTGGTGTAAGAATATTAATCTTAGAAGTAAGAATACATTTCTTGGTAGCAAGAATTCTGCTCTTGATGTAAGAAAAGCATTCTTGTTGTAAGAAGATCAATTATAGAAGTATTAATAAAGAAAACATTTCTTGGTAGCAAGAATTCTGCTCTTGATATAAGAAAAGTATTCTTGGAGTAAGAAGATTAATCTTAGAAGTAAGAAAACATTTCTTGGCAATAAACAATCTTTGCTCTTGATGCAAGAAAAGTATGCTTATTGTAAGAAGATCAATCTTAGAAGTAAGAAAGCAGCAAGAATTATGTTCTTGAGGTGAGAAAAATATTCTTTGTATAAGAAGATCAGCTCTAGAGGTAAGAAAGTATTTCTAGGCGATAACTATTTTTGCCCCTGAAGCGAGAAAAGGATTCTTGATGTAAGAAGATAAATCTTGATGTTAGAAAACATTTCTCAGCAATAAGCATGTTTGGTCTTGAAGTGAGGAAAATATTCTTAGTGTAAGAACCTAAATCTTGAAAATAAGAAAGCAGTTCTAGGTATTAAGATTGCAGGTCTTAAGTAGAGAAATGCATTCTTGTTATAAGAACAAAAAACTTGAAAAGAAGAAAGGATTTCTTGGCTGTAAGAATTTTGGTCTTGAAGTAAGAAAAGACGTGTTGGTATAAGAACCTAAATCTTAGAAATAAGAAAGTAGTTCTTGCTATCAAGAATTTTGGTCTTAAGAAGAGAAATGCATTCTTTGGTCAAGAATACCAGCCTTTCAGTAAGAAATTAATTCTTAGTATAAGAACCTCAGATCCATGTGTCTGAATCAAGAATATACATTATAGAAAAAAAATCTTACTGCAAGAATTACTTTCCGGCAGTAACCAAGGTCATTTTTATAAGAAAGATTTTCTTACTACAAGAAAAAGCTCAGTAAGTAAAAAATTGCTTAATTCGTGGACAAAACCTTGTTTCTTGAATACAGAAAAATTTGCTTGCATGAAGTAATATTTTTCTGTATGTAAGAAAAAACTAGAATACAAGAAATGGCATTTTTGGTAGTGTGTGAGCGGTAAATTGTTAATTCCTTGACAAAGACTTGCGCTGTTCAATTGGCTTAGTCCCACTTTCCAATAGACCCCTTTCCAAACGCCGGCACCATTTTGAATATAGCGGGAGCGGGCGTGGTTTGAGCGCGGGAAAAGTAAACAAGCTGTAAGACGACGGGAGCGGAAGTAGATTCACTATGGCGTCCCCAATAGAAAAAAGCGTCAAGTCATCTTCGGCGTCAAGATGTTTTCCTTCCCGGTGAAATCCGTCGATATATATGCATGGCACAAGTAGATGATATTGTTGTGGACACTTGGACTCGATATTGGCCAGTAAAATTGTGAATTTCTGCTACCTTTTCACAGTTCCTGCCGGGCTTGATGCTGCTTTCTATTGGGGACGCCATAGTTAATCTATTACATCTAAAGTCTATTACATCCCGTCGTCTTACAGCTTGTTTACTTTTACCACGCTCAAACCATGCGCGCTCGCGCTACATTCAAAATGACATTTGGAAAGGGGTCTCTTATTTAATCCTGTTACAGCCTAGCCTAGAGTCCAGCCTTCTTAGCTTTAGTCTGCTACCCTTTGCGGAGGGCAGAGCTTTGGTAGTGGAATAAAGCTAAGAAGGCTGGACTCTAGGCTAGGTACAGTCTATACCTACAATGCATATGAAAAGTCCTTTTCTTTTAAAAAATTACTTACCACAGAAGGAGTCATTATTTGGTAATTCAGAAAGTACATTCTTGATGTTTCTCCAAGACTGTCTTACCTATATGTTTCACTTGATGTTTGAGGAGACCATCTTTGTCTGGGGTGACATAATCACAGTGGTCACATTTCATCATGCCTTCCCCTGTTAAACAGATAGCACAAAACAAAACAATTACAAAACACAGAGTGCTGACTTTGATCTTTACTAAGGCCACACCAATTTGTTTTCTTGCTTCTCAGAATCGCCTCTCCTGTTTTTGGCGACGCCTCAGGGGCGAGCCAAATTTTTACTATATTGTGTGCAGATTGCAAGAATTCTAGGAATTGTACAGGAATGTGAAAGTCCATGGGACAATAACTCAAGAATGCCTGGATGTATTGTCTTCATATTTTGTAGGTGGGTAGGTCTGTGGGAGACCTTGTAATGATTGGATTTTGGGCCCACTAGTGACTTTCTATGGTACTGCAGGGGAACTTTCACTTTTCAAATCTCGTCTTCTGAACATGCTATAGTCATGATTTTTAAGTGGTGGATAGCTCTTTGTTAGGATAATATGTCCTGTAGATTTGGACCCCCTAGCGGCTTTTTTTTGGAACTGCAGGAGCTGATTTTGACTCAAACTTTGAAATAGAATAACGCAAAATGGGATGACGGATCATCATAATTTTTGGTGTGTAGATAGCTTAAGTGATGATTTGCATAATCATATGCCAATTCTGCAAATCAATATCTGATTTGCATGATTAATGAGGACAGTTATTAAATCAGCTGAATTCTATTATAGAACTCTCAAACACATGACATATGTAACTGAGAAAGAGATGAATATCAATATATATCAATTATGCAAATCGATAGTTAATTTGCATAATTAATGACAAAAAAATGTAAATCCATAGTGGTAAATGATGGGGATTTCAGTTTTAAGGTATTGTTGAAGGGTGGCTGAGGAATTTTGGGAATATCGATTTTTGGCGAATTTTTCTTATTATCAAACAAAAAAAATTCGCCAAAAATCGATATTTCAAAATATTCGCGTAGACACGCATCATTCTTTAAGTATTACTATCATGTACATTCCTGCAAAGTTATATTGATGAACATCCAAGCACAAGCCAAGGAGAGCGTTTCTTCTGAAAAAGGGGCGTGGCCTTATAAATCTTGATGACATAATCATGACATCATACTAATTTGCATAAATTATCACCTTGCTATAAGGTACTACCTGAAAAAAAATCAAGGTTGAGGAAGGTTTATAAAGCTTAAGAAAGGGTTTTTTTCAAAAACATCCCAAAATTCCTCAGTCACCCTTCAACAATACCTTAAAAGTAAATGTGGCCACTATTAGACACAAAACTTGCATAGAAGGCCTCATTTACTTAATTTATGAGGAAATGGTATGATATCTTTATTTGTAAAAACAAGATCTTCATACATTGGACAACTTGTGTTATTTTGGTAGAGTAGGTGATCGACTGATATGATTTATGCGAGGTCCTTATTTGCATGTGGGCTAAAAACGAAAATGTTATCAGAGACCACCGTCGCCATGGCAACATCTTTTTATGTTGCCAATCTTGTTCCCATTTTGAAGAAAAAAATTGTGTCACTATTCCCATCCACAAATTTTCACTTACGATTTTACTATTTGATCAGCTGTAAAACTCAATAGCCATCAAATTAGATTATAAAGGCCTGCACATGTACCTAAAAAGTCACATTTTATCATGAGTTAAATTTTTCATTCATGAATACTATTTCTCAATATCAATCCATATTTTACATTGTACATAGCAAAAGGTACTTTTGTTACATAATTATAGTACTAGATCAAAGAAAGGGTTGCATTGCATAAAATGAGCCACACAAAGCTGAAACTTTAATAATTCTCATATCATTTATGTTATGTAAACCATTATCTTGACCCCAGACTATTTGAGCATTTGCAATTTTTTTCTAAAAAAAGTCTGAGAATCAACAAAATGATAACATTTTTAAAAGTGTTGATATCTTAACAGACGATAAGAAGTAAACCTTCACCTGTATGACGTTTCTCGTGTAGGACTAGGCTGTTGTGCCAGCGTGTTGTAAAGTCACAGTATCTGTGAACAGGACAATGCAATCTATCAGATATACAAACAATAAGATGACAGGCATATACAAACATGTATCATCAATGCCTCTATCCATTTGTACATGTATGTAGCAGAGGTGTCAGATTGATTTGTTTGAACATTGTTGTGTACTAGGTTTAGACCAATGGTTATGAATTATTAACATCAGTTTCTATTCTATTCTAAAACCAAAAATCTACATGCAAGTAAGCTCAAAGGATAAAGAGACAGTACTGTCTAGCGATGCATACCTAAAACCACGTTCAGGTTTAGGTCTGGATTTGAATCCAGAGGTTGAGGTTCAGGTCAGGACCTAATAAGTCCAAACCTGAACCCATGGTATTTTTGAATAACGCGTGCAACTTGGCCTGATTAAGTTGAACACTCTTGTTGAAGACTTCTATGATCAAAGACATGGCATAACTGCAGTCTGGTTTATTCACTGGTAAGTTCTGACACAACAGTGCAAGTGATCCCTGTAAGAAACCATACGGTTAGATTAGTGTTAAGTCTTTACATTGATTCATTTGACTTCTGGTGCAGTTTTGGGATGTGTACTTAAACCAAATTCAGGTTCAGGTCCGTATTCGAATCACCGAGTTTAGTTGTTTTTTTACCTGAACCTTGGTTCAGTGTTTAGGTATGCATCCCAAGTACTGTCATATACCTGCATGGATGTATCCTTTGGTGAACCAGCTGATGCCGTTGCAGGTTTCTGGGGCTTTTTGTGGTGAAGTTACAACTGTAGCACTTGTACTCCACCTTCCCATGGGTCTCCAACATGTGACACTCAAGGTCTTCTCTTTTCTGGCCAGAGTAATTGCATAGATGGCATTTCAAGGGAGCTTTCTTGGTCTTATTTCTCTTTCTGTTTGCTGCAATGTATTGATCATTATTGCAAACAGTGCTTATTTCAGTCTTCTGAATGTTTCTGTTTGTAAGGTGGGAACAATCAACCGAACCCTCTTGTTTCCCAGCATTGTTCTCTTCTTTGACCTGATTGGTTGTTTGTTCTTCACACCCTTCACATTTCATACATTGTTGGCCAATGGTATCTTGGTTCACATGGACAGAAGTTTGTTCTTTAGGTCCTTCCCACTTCATACCTTGTTGTTGACAGACAGTTTCATTCCCCTGGCTCTCACAAACTGGAGCAATGTCAATAGTCACTTTGCTACAAAGTCTTCTGTCTTCCTCAAAGCTCTTTTTTGAGACACCCTTTCCAGACGTATCTGTCAACAGCATGCTCATCATCTGCTGAAACTGCTGTCCACCCCAGTCTCCCATCTTCTCATCCCTTTGTGAACTCGTACTAACTGTCTTCTCACATGTGCCCCCCTCCCCCTTGCCTTCTTTGCTATTATTATCATGGTTTGGCAGATAGCACTCTCTCAACGCAAATCCAGTCTGCTCAGTGGAAGAGACATCTACAGTCTGATCATGTTTAACACCATCGCTCTCAGAAGAAATCAACTGCGTTTCACACCACATCTGAAGATGCTCCACGAACGTCTCCACACTGCCAGCCTTGAAGGAGCACCTGGAGCAGGTGATGTTGATGACAGGTGCCTTCAGGTGCCCGTACTGGTGTAGAGCACACAGTAAATCAGTCAGGGTCTGTAGAATGTTTGAACAAAGGCTGCAGTGTTGAGACTGTAGTTCCTCCGTCACGTGATCCAGTAACGACTGCCTCTGCACTCGTGTGTTACAGTGAGAACACAACATGCTCTCATGATCAGGCATGTCCATCCTGACCGATTAAGGGACTTGTTCAATTTTAAGAAGTCAGCTGTTGATGTCCCGATTGGTAACCTCCAGGAAGAGAGTCAATCCTACAGAAAATAAACAGGAACACTGTAAATATCAGGTAGCATATGCATGGTAGTTGATGATGATGAATCTTAAGGCTAGGACTAGGAGATTGAAATCTCTAGCAGGTCCAAATTAGTGTTGCATACCTAAACGTAACATCAGGTACAGGTACAAAGGTTTAGGTACAGGTCCGGACCTGAACCTAAACCTTAATCAACCATACATGTAAGTTAAATATCAACTGTATGGTAATCCAAGGTTGCAAAAATTTTGAGTGAAAAAATCAGTTAAGGGAATGGTCTAATCCTGATATATGTTGTAAGCAAAAAATTAACGCACAGTCCTTTTGTATTTAGGTGTGTTTGATACTAAACCCATGTAACATTAGCTTTAATCTTGTAATACACTTACAACTGAAATAGACGAATTTGAACCACACAAACTGGCTTCGTCATGCATAGAGGGGATTTTGTTCAAAAACTGTCTATTTCATCTGTCTGTACTAGTACTGTACATAATATATAATGCACTGTTGCACTCAAACAAAATTCCCTGAATCCTGACTGGTGTCACAGAGCTCGGCATCTCACAGGTAGAGCTGTGTGAACAAATCTTAGGTACAGGTACATGGGTTTAGGTACAGGTACATGGGTTTACTAATAACAGATTTTCTTCCAGTCTTGGTGGAGTTGCTCATAGCTAAATATCCCTCAATGCAGTATCCGCCGAATTGATTTAGGCCATATCAGACAGATCACCGTCAACTCCCGTCTAACGTTTATATAGCTAGAAACAACGATAAAAAGTAATATGAGGCTTCTTTCTTTCATTATCATGATCCTCATGCCAGAAATGAACCATGCTTATTATCTTACCATCTGAAGTTGACGGCTATTGCTGTCATTTGACGTATTGTTATCAACCAAAATATTATTTTTCTCCTCCGTCCTCCATGTTGCTTCCGGTGAATGCTGGGATTGTTGGGTCAGTCCATTGTAGTCGAGGTACGATCTATGCACTTATCTTGGAATTTTTGGTGACACCTCAGGTAAGGGACCCTTTTTGTGACAGGTTATTGTTATCTCCATGAAAAATGGACACATCGTTTTTGGCGTATCTGTGTGTCTGTCTGTATGTTTGTGTTTCTGGACTATTGTAGTCAGCATAACTAAAAAACCTCTGGATGGATTACGATGATATTTGGTATGTATGTAACTTTAGGTGTTGGGGAGACAAAGTGAAAGTCGATTTTGATACTGCAGCTAGCATAACTTCCTTTTTTTGTTAAATCTTTTGACCTGGACGTTCTACATGTATGGTCTTGATTTTTTGGTGGCTTGCGATGTAAGGAAGAAGTGATGTAGGTTTGCCCTCCCCCCTAGCAGCTTGCTCTGGAATTGCAGGGGGCATTTTTCAAAGAAGAATAACAGAACAAAAGAATTACGTATTCCCATGATATTTAGAGAATTGGACATAATGAAGTGCACATCAGGCAAAATGTGAATTAATTTGCATAATTTATGACATTTCCATAATTCAACTAACGTTATAGTGGTACATGATTGGACTGTCAATATCACGACAGTTGAAGGTGTACTTTTCTACCACATTAGTATCCGTTGTCCGATGTTCTTTTTACAATATACACCACGTATTTGTTCATTTTGAAGTACAATTTACAGTATGGCCGAAAACTAACGAACATTGATGCGCGCGCGGATGTCATCCATATAATCAAATCAACGTGGCCTTAGAGATGTTGGTGAAATAAAACTCCGTAGGTCTTGTAGCTGAATGGATTATCCGAGTGGATTATCCTTTCATCCCATACAAAGTTACTTTACTTTACTTTAGAATAATTCCCAGGTCACGTTACCTATACTTGAGGGTGTACAGTCTCCAATCGAAACCCTGATCGAAACCTAGAACAAAGTGGGGTGTGCCCCCTTAAGGGTCTGTGAGGGGAGGGACTATCGGTTTCAGGTAAACTCTGGGGGATGGGAGACAGGGACCATTCATTTTACACTACGTTGGAGGTTTGGGAAGGCGAGAGCGCACCCATTTCCATTACGTAAATTTAGGGGAGGGGAGAGAGGGTCCATGTTACACGAAGTTGAGGTCTTGGAAGGAAGGGAACATCTATTTCAGTGGGGGATGGGGAAAGGGACCATTCATCTCAAATGACGTTGAGGGTCTGAAAAGAGAGGGGCCGTTCGTTTCACATGAACTTTAAGGAATGGGAGAGAGGGGCCGTTCATTCTCACGAGGTTTCCATTTGGAATGAGGCTAAAGGTCCAGGAAGGGTGGGACTATCTATTTCACATTGGGTAAGTTGACCTTTAGTTGTCTGGGTAGCATGCCCGTAGGCAGGGGGGTTCGGAAGAAGGCTTGAAGGTCCACTTTCACACCTGGCTTGAAGGTCCACTTTCACAGCCTTGAAGGTTCACTTTTCAGTGTTCAAGATTTTTTTCAAGGCGGACTTATTTGTATCAACTGCAACGCCACAGAGGCTATAATCCTGGAAAAAAATTGTCTCTGACTTTTCGTCTGAAATTCTCTCAAACACAGGAAATGCCCTTGCAGAAGGTACAATTCTTAAAATTTTAAACGCTCCAGAGTCAAATTTGTAACGTCGAAGGTATTTTTTCAAGGTGGACTTATTTGTATCACCAGCGGAGCTGGAATCCTAGAAAACTGCTAACTTTGTCTCTGATTTCTTTCAGCTGTGAAATCCTCTCAAAAACACAGGAAATAACATATCAGAAGGTTTAATTTTTCACATTTTCAAGGGAGCATACCCCCGGACCCCCCTAGGCAGCTCGCACCTGCGGCGCTCGCTGGTCCCTCAAACATTAAAAAGAACCCCCCTAATCAAAATCCTGGCTACGGGCATAGGGTAGTGAGGGACCATCCATCTTACTAGGGGTCAAGAGCCTTGGAAAAGAGGGACCATTCATATCATGTCACCTTCAGTTAACGGTCAGTGTAGAGAGGGGCCATCCATTTCACATGGGATGAAGGATCTTGAAAGGGACGGAGCATCCTGATTTTACACGGGGTTTAGGTTTTAGAAAAGGGACTATCCGTTTCACATGGGGCAAGCGTCTCAAAAGGAAGAAAGGGAGGGACCACACATTTTAAATAGACTATAGAGGCTGGAAGAGAGTCCCGTGCATTCAAGGTCAGGTTGGAGAGTGATAGGGAAATCCATTTCGCATCAAAGGGAGGATATGGGGGAGGGAGAAGCCATCCATTTTTTTCAACATCAAACATAAAACAGAAACTATACGTCTCGTTTTAATCAGTTTATTTGATAGGAATTGTTGAAAAACAGAGGAATGCAAAGTGTACAATGTACAAAGAGGCACAAATTGCACTACAACTGAAACATTTAGAATTAACCCAGAGAAAGCAGACTGTAGATCTCAAAGGTAGTGTATTTTGCTTTCCAAGAAAATTAAGGTGGCCAATCTTATACTAGAAAAGCCATACAAAATACACGAACTATAAAGGCTAGTTGAGAACAAACGACCTTTTTGCAAGAAGCAAATCGACATGAAGCATTTTATATTTCATGGCTTCAGATCTCACTCTAGATGCCATAGCAGCACAGTACATAATTTGACTACCGGTGCTTACAGTACTCCGCATAGACCCAAACTGTGTCATTAACAAGAATTTCATCTACAGATTGCTGGGGGCATGACAGGAAGTTAACTTAAGTTGTGATTGTCATTTCAGTTCTAGGTTCAACCTAGAAATGTACAATCCCCTCTGTCTACCTGAAGCATTATCAGCCGAGAGAATCATGATCTCTTGACGGATGGCAAGGTGTTGAGTCCATTTTGATGACACCCTGAGTTATGTTGCTGGTGAGGGGTCGAGACATCTCGAGAGCAACGACTACTCCTGCACACAGGACTCCAGCCCGTTGCTGCATTATACAAACCCGATATATTGCTAATTCGGTTCCTGTGGCTACGTCGATGGCCGGGATTACATTCGAAGAAACCGCAAAATTCAGTGTTCCAGAGATCAGGGATTTCCCTGGTTCTGTTAGCCCACAACTACCCAGGCTCTCCAACCACCTGCCTTCCTTCCTGACCCTGTGCCATATCTTGGTTCGGGACTCCAAGATACGACACAAGGCAAATTATGTCCTGGTCTAGGTCCCCGGCAACCACCAACCAGTCTACATAAACAGAAAGGACAACAGATGGTAGAAGAACCCAAGCAGTCATAAGCCAACAGAACCAGGAAAGTCCCCGTTCTCTGAATCATTGAACTTCACAGCCACCCCGAATACAATCTCGGCCATAAACACAGTCACAGAGACTGAACCAACCACACACAGGGCATGCACATCACAGAAACGGGCTGAAGTCCTGCGTGAAAAAGTAGCCACGACTCACAAAACGCCCTCACCCCCTACCAGCAACGGCACTCAGGATATCAACAAAACACACATCAAACACCCTATCATCAACCAAGAGATTGCGATCATCCCTGCCGACAACGCCTCAGGTACACAGAGGGAACCGTACGTTCAGTTAACGCTATAAATGTAATATCACAAATCATTAACTTCCCATCATGCCAATTACAAGTGAGTCCCAGCAAAATTCTGCAATGAAGCAAACACTTAGCAATTCTAGGTCCTCTGGCAGGGCGTACACACGAGCACTGGTCTTTCTGGGCGTCACAGCGAAGATGGCGGACTTGGCTTCGGATGACAGCCGCTCACCCAGAAGTCCCATGGCCATGAACATCGGTGCAGTTGATCTGTTCTTTAAGGCATCAATAAGATCCTGCTGAAGCTGCAGAGGGTTGTCAGCTTCTTGTTACTGCAAAAAAGCGGAAAACAATGAATTAGGATAAGGCAGACTAAAATCTTTTTGCTTTGAATATTTTGAACAAGGCAGAAAGATGCCTTATGTCTGTCAGGAGTGGAAATGGTGACAAATCAGGGAGAAGAAGTTAATGAAATACTATAATGCCCGCTACATAAATTGTTGATTACTGGTCTCAACTGGTCAAAGTGGATGATACTGGCAAAAGTAAACTGTTCAACATTAGTGATAATGACCTGAACTTGTCCAAAATAGTAGTCTGGGTCGGGTTGGAGTAAACTGTACAGGATCTACTCACAGGTGTTAATCCAACAGTCTCATTGTCTTGTGAATTCCTCCAGTCCCTTCAGTTTCAGCAGCAGGTCCACTGGTATGTGCACGTTTCAGCTGCCTCACACCTAAACTGTTCATCATGTCCTAAGTTGGAAAAGAAAAATACAATGTATTAGGACATCTGAATAAAAGTCAGGAAATTTTCAAGCACATGTTTCGTTTACCGGGAAATGTCCATGGTTCATAAGTAGAGAGTAAAGCGCTGCGAAACCAAAGATAACTGGGTATCCTGAAGGTAGTGAGTTCAATTATCAACCTTGCTGTCTGTCTCACCTTAAGAAAAGAGCAACAGTTCTTGTAGATAAGCCGGTAGATTTGCTTGACACCTCCTTGGCGTCGTGATGTACTGGATGTTATCAAATAGCATCTTCAGCGATGGTGGTGTTTGGCACAAGGTCCCTTACCCAGCCCCGAAGTAGCACGTCCGGACATTTCTGCGATCATCGGCACAAGACAGACATGCATCAGTTGACAAAAAAAAACACCATAATATTCATATCTTACATTCAATTCACAATCAGATAAGCAAGTAAGATAAAAGGACTTTTCTAGCAAGCATTATTCGGGTCGAGAAATTTAAAAGATTTTATCAATTTAAACTTGCCAACACAAAGGAATAAATCATTCATTGACAAAGACTTGTCCTTTAATAAAAAATCTGGGTTGTGTCAGCAATTTTAGAAACTGACTCTAATCTATCTATTCACACAATAAGGTACAATACCTTACCATCTATCTGTAAAAGCCCCATATGTCGATCAGCTCACTTTATTCACGTGTCTCTTCTAGTCCTAAGTTGTGAAGAGAAAAAGATAGAATGCATTAGGAAAATTCATATGAACGTCAGGAAGTTTGTTAGTTCTTGGTTCATTCACCTAATTTTCCATGGTACACATTAAAGTGAAAATTTAAGACGCTCCAAAATCAAAGACGCTATAGTACTCATTATAAAAGAAATACCGGGTTAGTTTCTAGTCCTAGCTTATATAACTTAAATATTACTACTTCATGGACGATTATCCAGTCAAGTACAACAAAAAGGCACTGGATCACCCCCACAAATCAATGTGACAGTCAGCTGACCTCACCTTTTAGAACAAACACCACACGTCATCGAAGATGGTCTCTGTGACGTCTTGGTACTGCTCTGGAAGTTGTCTTCGCCGGGTTTGTTGCAAAGCCCCCGTTGTGGTGATGCTTGATAACTGGTGATATGGCGAGAGGGAACATCAATTTCATATGCCAGTTTGAGGGTGAAAACATCCATTTTCTTTAAATCTGATGTGTAATATAGATTATACATGGTTTACTTGAAAGCAATTATTGACCAAATGGAGGAATGCAAAGTATACAATGTTTTACAAAAAGGCACATATCACACTAGAATTAAGTCTAAGCTTTGAAAAATGCTAAACGAAAATGCTTACTTAAAGCTAAAATGCGAACTAATGCTAACTAAGCTTAAATGCGATCGATAAAAGCTGAAAACGTATGTAGTAAATGTTGATGTCAATACATGGTACAGAGGTAGCATTTAATTTTTTTTAGACTAATGACTTCAAGTCTTTAAGAAAGTTATTATGCATCGTAAGGCTAAGGTATCGGTCAGATATATGTTAATATGTTTGTGTAAGTGTGTGTGCGTGCGTGCATGTTAGTATGTCAATGTGTTAGTCTATGTGTGTGTGTGTGTTCCAACGTCAGCCTATGCCTTATATAAGTAGCCGAAATTTTATAAGGGTCAGAAGGCTCTACACCATGAACTGACAATATCAACATCTACTAGATTAAAAAAAAAGATGCAAAAAAAAAGATGAGGCAAAAATGAAACTTGACACTGGCTAACACATAGTAAGCTTAACTACATAGGATTGCTGTAAAATTGTACACCTTGCATTCCATAAAAGTTGATTATCAAAAAACCGATTACTGGGGGCATGCAGGAAGTTGATTTGATTTGTGATTGTCATTTTAGTTCTAGGTTCAACTTTAAGCATTATCAGCCGAGAGAATCATGATCTCTTGACGGATGGCAAGGTGTTGAGTCCATTTTGATGACACCCTGAGTTATGTTGCTGATGAGGGGTCGAGACATTTCGAGAGCAACGACTACTCCTGCACAGAGGACTCCAGCCTGTTTCTGCGATATACAAACCCGATATATTGCTAATTCGGTTCCTGTGGCTATGTCGATGGCCGGGATTACATTCGAAGAAACCGCAAAATTTAGTGTTTCAGAGATCAGGGATTTCCCTGGTTCTATCAGCTCACAACTACTCAGGCTCTCCAACCACCTGCCTTCCTTCCTGGCCCTGTGCCATATCTTGGTTCGGGACTCCAAGATCCGACACAAGGCAAATTATGTCCTGGTCTAGGTCCCCGGCAACCACCAACCAGTCTACATAAACAGAAAGGACAACAGATAGCAGAAGAACCCAAGCAGTCATAAGCCAACAGAACCAGGAAAGTCCCCGTTCTCTGAAACAATGAACTTCACAGCCACCCCGAATACAATCTCAGCCATAAACACAGTCACAGAGACTGAACCAACCACACAACGGGCATGCACACCACAGAAACGGACTGAAGCCCTGCGTGAAAAAGGTGTCACCACTCACAAAATGCACCGACCCCCTACTAGCAACAATACCCCGGATGTCAACAAAATGCACATCAAAAACCCTACCATCAACCAATCAAAACGATAATGATGTAAACACTTATCATAATCCAGATCTTCTGGTAGGGCGTGCACACGACCACCGGTCTTTCTGGGCGTCACAGTGAAGATGGCGTTTTTGGTGTTGGATGACAACCTCTCGCCCAGAATTAGTCCCACCATGAACATCGGTGTAGTTGATCTGGGCTTGATGGCATCAATAAGATCCTTGAAGATGCTGAGTCATGTCAGCTTCTTGTAACTGCAAGAAAGTGAAAAACAACGAATTAGGATGAGGCAGTGTATCATCGTTTTGCTTTGAATATTTTGAACAAGGCAGAAAGATGCTTTATGTCTGTCATGAGTGGAAAAGATGACAGAGCAGAGGCCATATATTGTAACTATGTCATCTACATTGGTCAAGCTGTAACCTGTAAAGTTGAACTGTTCAACGTGAGTGACACTGGCCTGAACTTCTTCTTCTTTCGTTTGAGGCAGCCGCCTTCATCGTGGTGAAGATGTTGCTACCTTTCTACTACTGGAAGTCTACTGCGCTTGGGAGTGAATATGTGAAATGTAACAATCCGGGGGTTGGGAATGGGAAGGGTGGATTTAAACCTGTTGTTTAAAACTGACAAGAGTTGAACTGAGGGCGACCGAGGCTGGAAGGCTGTTCCAGTCCTCGGTCGTCCTGGGGAAGAAAGACTGTCTTCTGTAGTCGGTTCTGGATGCAGGGACTCTGTAAGCTGCCGCATGCGCAACTTGATAAACTTAACTGAAAAATAGTAGTTTGGGGTACGTTGTACAGGATCTACTCACCGGTTTTCATCCAACAGTCTCCTTGTCTTGTGAATTCCTCACATCCCTTTAGTTTCTGCTGGAACACAAGAGGCGAGTAGCACAGACTTCTGGCTCCCACTGTTACACTGCAGCAGGGACAGGGTATGTGCTCGTATCAGCTGCCTCACACCTAAACTGTTCATCCAGTCCTTAAGTTGGAAAAGAAAAAAGATAATGTATTAGAACGTTTGATTAGAAGTCAGGAAGTTTTCAAGAACACATTTCGTTTACCGGAATGTCTCCGTGCGATTCATTATAAAATATAAAGAAAAAGCCAATTCGTAGATTCACATACACGTGTGGAGTGGCAAAGTTGCAAAGACAAGCCGTAAAGAAACCCCGCCTGGGCATTGTTATGCAAATCGAGACAATGGTCTAGACATAACCGTAAATACAAACCAGGGGTCTTCACCTCTGACACTGCACATTCCTCCTCGAATCTACGAATGGGCTTATTCACAATCAGATAAGTAAGCAAAAGACAAAGACTTTTCCAGTATGCAATTTGTTTGATTAGAAGGCAGTAAGTTTTCTAGCGCACATTTCGTTTACCGGGAAATGTCCGTGCGGTTCATTATAAAGAAAAAAAATGATAAAAAAGCCCATTCGTAGATTCGAATACGCATGTGCAGTGTCGAATTTGAAGAACCGGAGACGTAAAAAAAAACACAGTCTGGGCAGTGTTATGCAAATCGAGACAATGGACAGTAATACAAGCTAGGGGCCTTCACCCTGACACTGCACATGCATCCTCGAATATACGAATGGGCGTATTCACAATCAGATAAGCAAGTAAAAGACAAAGACTTTCCAGTACGCGTTGTCCAGGTCCCAAAAGTACAACAATCTGTAACCCTAAGCTTGCCAACACAAAGGAAAGAATTACCTTTTATAGAACCGCATGTCCTCGGCTGGCTGAGATTTTTTCTCCCGGCGTTGCGGTGACGCTAAAATCCCAGCTAGATGCCGTGTACCAACATGTCGGCTCACGGTGTTGACGGCAGCAGAAGCCTAAAGTCTTTCCCTGGTGAGAGAAAAGCTGTAAGTGACGCACTGACCTCCAGCCTGGCCAGGTGAAGCCTTTCTGCACACGAACCTTGGAAAAATACTGATCTGTGATTCGTCCCGGAGAAGAGAAATGTGGCTTGCCATTAGTCACAAGAATGTACTTTTCCCATTGGTTGATATGATTGATCTCATTACAGAGTCTGTCCCTCATTGGCTATCTATGCTGATGATATAATTCAAGTAACGTGACCAACAAACGCATGACCTCTGATAGCGATTGAGAACGGTACTGCAACGATCTGTCCGAAAAGGCCTGCGCACCGGTGATTCCATCACGAAGGACCACTTCGCGACTTTAGAACCACCGTGAAGTTTCTCCTTGCCGCGAAATTAAATCACCGCAAATTTAAATGCATTTAGTACTGTGTATAAAAAGAAAATATACTTAACAAGATTTCCAGGACCTTATACCTTCGACAAATGATCTAACCTTTTCGACGGATGTATTATGAGTGTTTCCCATTTATCATGCAAATAAGGCCATCATTCGCATAAACACATACATACATGTAAATAATAAAGCATATCGTTCCTACCAAAGTAAGAAATATCCTGTCCCTTGTACATTTGTATTCAACACATAGCGGTAAAACCGATTTGGAGTTCACAAAATTGTCTCGACTGTACATGAATTGTGCAGCCCGTGATATTGGACTCTTATCCGCTATGATGTCCTTATATCTTTTTAGATCTTGTTCAGTAAAAGAAAAATAAAAGTTCGTTGCGTCTGAAGCTTAGCTTAACATTTGCCCGTGAAACTGCTGTGTTACTCCTACATGTGAATATACTGGCTGAACAATACAGACTGATTCAGAGGTCGACAAACAACTTTCCTTGTGTAGGGCGTGTTTTTTTGCTGTCTATAAACCTTACTGTTGGCATCATGCAAAGAGAGCAGCAGCAGTCCCAGACTGGTGACACAGAAGGTAGCACATTTTAAATTCACCCTTTATCTATCTTTGGAACGATTAGACAATGGTAGCGGTTAAAATCATATACAGTAGAAGCCACTTAATTGCACCTCGGATAAACGCACATTCCATTTAACTACACCGAATCCCAAAATCCCAAACCGGTTCCCATTCACTGCATTGTTAGTGACTCCGCATATCTGCACGGGGCATTGTCACCAATGTCGGGTAACTGCACCAAAATGTTTCAAAATCCTCGACAAGTTAACTAAAAAGGTTCGCTAAAAATCGGCAAACGTGGTACAAATGAGCCGATATGAGGCACAATACTGCCAATATGTCTAAAATTGTTTTCACTTACAAAAGAAGGTGGTCTCCATTGACAATCACATTGATAGCGATCGTATGGGAGGTCCTGGGCGGGTCACGGGGCGTGTCGTCACCATAAAGAGACGCCTGCCAAAGGCGGCATTGCGTTTTGGCTGACTGCTCAGTGTACTCAATAAAGATTGGTCTCTACCTGTACACTGTCTTATATATTACTGTGAATGTATGTAAGATTTGATTTCGCGTTAAGGATGACATGGGGTGTTGTCGGCGGTTTTAGGTTCGCGGCAGCATTATATTCACATACTGCTGCTGGTGCTTACTGATTTCACTCACTGTGTCCTGAGATGTCTTTCCTGAGAATTTGAAAGTTACTATTTTAATACATAAACGTGGCCCTAAGAAGAGGTGGGATCTACGGTGTTACCGCACTGTACCTGTATAACGAAAGCTTTCTAACATCTAAATACGTACTAACAAGTTCATACAGCACATCGAGGTTTATGAATTTCGCATAATTGCACCAGCCGGATAATTGCACAAAATACGCTGGCAAATGGGGTGTGCAGTTAAGCGGATTCTACTGTATATGTTTTTCGCTTTCCCTGTGCCTTTTTTCTTCCTTGTAAAGGTAAATCTACACCTTAAGCTAGGAATCTAATTTTACATACAGGAGAACAGTGCAATATTGGAAGATAGGTTAGCAAGCCATTTTGTACCGCTGCAGACAAAGACCAAATTCAAACTGACTGTAGTTTTATGAAAACACAAAAATTGATGCGATATGAAGGAAAATGCTGAAAATAGCCACGAAAATTCGGAAATTGTTAAAGTGATCTTTGAGGTTAAGAAACACCTGAACACCCTGAGGCAGCGTAGAAACAAGTAACAAAGATATAGATCCTAATTTGTTGTTATTTCAGATGTCGTATATTGTCTTGTTTAACAATATTCGACATATTTGTTGCAGGGATCTCCCCAGAAATATAGAGCAGGATAGGGGGGGTCAAGCATGTAAGATGCTTGTCGTGAGGGGGGGGGGTCTGTTGATTTTCAAAACCTGAATGGAAGTCATTTCCTGCAGCTTCAGCTTTACATCTTGTCGACAATTTATGAAATCTTGAGTTTTGAGCAAAATTACTGGCCCAGGGGGAAAATTGGAAGAAACACCCTAACTCTGAAAATCAAGAGGATGGAGCTGGGATGAGAACAGGATGAAGGATTTTTAAGGAGATCCCTGAGTTTGTTTTACGCTTGTTTAGTTTACCATTTACAGCATTGTCGCAAATCTTTAATAAGTAGTTCCATGGGGCATAATTGACCGATGGAATGGCTGCTCCTACGCTGATGTGCCCATAATTTACCTGGTGTCCCCTAAGATGCCTCATTAGTACTTGTTGCCATGTCCAGATTAGCTCAACCTTAAAAGTTATTAAAACAATATGTTGAAAAATTTGAACACAAACGAAACAATAAATCATGGATTGAATAGTGGCACCTGTCTAAGGATAAACCATAACGTGCCACAAGCCACATCTGCACAAAATATCATATACAAATGTTGTGTTCTTCTTTGCAAATTGCAGATGTCAAATTTTCAAAGAGCATGTCAGCTTATAGTGCAATATTTTGATTTATGTCATATCATGCCTGGCCGGAATAACGTTGGGTCCGGGTGTCCCGGACCGGTCTTTATTTACCGTATTGCCCATTATTTGAAGACGTATTGCACGTATGGGTTTCCATCGAATGATTCGAATGCGCTTTACGTGCGCCGGTTGCACCGCTGTCGAAGATTCCTATATCGGATTTGCATGTTGCACTCAATGTTGTTAATTTTTTTTCGATTCGAGGCCACAAAATTCTCTCAACTTCGGGCGCATTCCACATTGAAATGTGTGCTTTTTCGGGTGGGTATGACCTGAATAAAATATAACACGGTGTCCGCATTATCCCCGAGCTCGGTCACGGCCCTCCGCAGCGAGTCGGATCGCCCTTCGGCCGTTGGGTGATCCGACCAGCGGTCGGGCTTGTACCCTCGGACAATACAGCATACACCTTGTTGTTTTCTGTGTATATCTGACATCGTTTCCCCCCAGACACGATAAATATGCAGGAGTCCCAGACTGATTGGACGTACCTTGCCCACATGTCTGCAACAAAGCCAAACTCTCTTTACGTTCCAGGAGCAGGTAAACATTTTACAGAATCTTTCAAGTCTTAACCCTGTTTGCGTGTTTTTTTCCCCATTTATTTGATTTCCTAATCTAGTCATTAGCCCTTGACTTTTTCTGCGCTGCTGTGTCAAAGTTTCTTTCACATTTGGTGCATCTCGCTGTGGTATGACGCGTTCAGTTGAGAAATACCCACAACCCATATATATACGGGACACGCATAAAGACATTAATTTGTATATGCAACCCATGGGCACAGCAGGACACCTTTAGAGAGAAGAAAATAACGATAGCGATGCCTCATATACATTCCAATGGGCCTTTGAGACGAGCCAGGCCCGGGTTGGGCTCTGAAGTCGCGGGAACCCCGTCTTATTTTCTGTTTTTAAAATGTAGGTATAGCCGCTTTCCTATATTGCATACTTCAAAGCGAAGAATAAAGGTTTGCCTGCAAGGTACTACAAGAGTCTGGTAAAATAAAAAGGAGTCTTTGACCTTAATCTCTACCAATGCTAGCTTCACTTTGAACAACGCAGTGTTTCATTGTGCGAGATGAATACTTTCATCTGGTTGATCAAATCAACCATTATACTTCCAACGGGTGCTCTAAGACCGCCACATTGAAACGGGGCTATCGATGTCGTTTAAAGAATGTCTTGAACACATGGATATCTGAAGGAGACGAAAACATGATATTCACTTTATAATGGAAGCTCATCTGTGTTGGTAGTGATGTGTACCTTAACTCCGGACCTGATCCGGACTGGACCTAACGTTTAGGTTCAAGTCCAAAAAAACCCTGAACGTCTGGAAACAAGTCCGGACTTGAAAAACAACATCTCTCGCTTATATATAGTTATACTCCCTTTTTGTCTTAAGCCATCATAAACCGTCCTTAGATCGTGAAATATGCAATGAAAAAAAAAAAAGATTGCAGTTTTGGGGTTTATAACTAAACTTTTGTGTTTACTACTGACTGTATATAATTTCGCATACATAGTTTTCAAATTGCATGTAAGATATATGCCAATTTTTGTAACAGGAAAAAAATATTTAGCACACATATGCCATGGGTTCAGGTCCGGAGTTATAAGTTCGGACCTGAACCTAAACCCCTGGATCTGAATCCGGACCTGAACCTGAACACAGGTTTAGGTACACACCACTATGTGTTGGTAGTAATCATAATACGGTAACTCTCGCCACTTTACGTTCGGAAGGGATTGGTCATTATTGACTCTGAAGATGGCGACAGTGGTTGTCAAAAATTTGATCATGTGAATACCTTAGTGTTGGAAAGTTTAGCACTGCATTCTAGTATTCACTTGTATCATTCGAGTGATGTGACTGTCTAAGAACACCTGTTGGATTAAGAAGGGTTGATGTTAGATAATACGTAAATCCTCCTTTGAAATTCAAGTGTTTTTTTTTCTAATGTGGCGTTTTCTTTATGTCGCCAACCCACACGTTAAGAAAACGAGACAAAATAGAAAGCCCGACAAAAACGTCCAAAACCAGCCGGTCCCATACCTCTGTTTGGAGAGTAGTTTTTTTGGTAGCCGACAAAATCATGAGAGCTGGCGGACAATAAGAGGCGACTGTTGTTCTACAGGTAGAAAAGGAAGCTATGATGTGCACAACGGTGGCAAGAAGAAGAAATGCTGCAAAATACGCAAAAAGCTGTTAAAAGTCATCGTCCTTGTGTTCAACGTGACAATGGTCATCCTGCTGGCGTATTTTGCAGGTCAGAATTAAGAAGTTGAAGTAATTGTTGTGTCGGTGTTAAACTTCTGTACGTTTGGGACCACATTGTGATGTCATTCCCTGTGCACATGTGACTGTATATTATATGTAAATACTTTGCGTTTGGGAATGCATCTATAAGCAGCGACAACTGTGCTACATTGTAATGTGAACCAGTCAGAATTGCCTTGAAGAAGGTGACAGGTAGTGACCGAAACGTCGGTGGAATAAATCTCTTGGTTGTGTAAAAAGAGTCTTTTTATTCAGTAACCTACCAACATGATGGAACTATTCACAGAAGTTGAAGTTGTTATGGTTGATATTTGTAGAGTTGAATACATAATTCGTTGGTGATTATGTTTCGGTTTTTCCGTTATATTATAATATCATTTACGTGTTTTGTTTTGCATTTCCAGCTAAAGTCGCCACTCTTTCCGGCGAGGTGTCAAAGCTTACTAAAAAATTAAATGAACGAGACACCCAACTGGAAAGTGAGCAATACATTGGAATACTACTATAACATGTGCTTGATTATTTTACCATTATTATCATATTTACAACCTTATGGCGTTTGTTTAGTTTTGTATGGCAATTATTTACCAATGTACCCATGGCGAATAAAATGTGCATCATTTCTTTGGTGATTATGGAATTCATCGCTTGTCCAATGAATTCAAATTGGTACTCTTGCTAGCTGGATACCAACTGTACATGTATTTTACAGAAAAGTCTGTGTTCCCTACGACATCTTCCTCTATGGGGCAGATGGGGACACCTAACTCTGCACGTAGTCCTGGATCAGGGATGACTGGGGGGCTGCATGGGTCTACAAGTCAACCTGGACATCCCGAAGAAGGGTACACTCCAAGCAGAGGTAAGTGGAGAAAGATTGTGACCTTCTTATCCTCTGCCCCATTTTTTGTCGGCCATGTCCACTATCCAAGCAGAGGTAAGTGGAGAAAGATCGTAACCCTTTTGTCCTCAAAATCTGCCCCTTTTATATTATCGGCCACGTCCACTATCCAAGCAGAGGTAAGTGGAGAAAGATCGTGACCTTTTTATCCTCTGCCCCGTTTTTTTGTCGGCCATGTTTACTATCCAAGCAGAGGTAAGTGGAGAAATATCGTGACCTTTTTATCCTCTGCCCCGTTTTTTTTTGTCGGCCATGTTTACTATCCAAGCAGAGGTAAGTGGAGAAAGATTGTGACCTTTGTATCCTCTGCCCCGTTTTTTTGTCGGCCACGTCCACTGTCCAAGCAGAGGTAAGTGGAGAAAGATTGTGACCTTTTTATCCTCTGCCCCGTTTTTAGTCGGCCATGTTCACAATCCAAGCAGAGGCAAGTGGACAAAGATTGTGACCTTTTATCCTCTGCCCCGTTTTTAGTTGGCCACATCCACTATCTACTTCTAAACAAGCCGCTAGGAGGCCCCAAATTTACATAACGTACTCTCTGTGGCATGAACTATCTACCACACGAAAATCATTACCATAGCACTTTCAGAAAATTTGCCCCTAAATTTTGAAGTTCCGCTGCAGTACCATACGTACCCGCGCGCTAGAAGGCCCATTATCGAACTTGACCTTCCTTTCTGTAAACCCTACCCATCCACTAAGTATCATTCAGATCCATCAACAGCTTCTTGAGTTATGCTGACGACATACAAATACACATCCACACAAAGCCCGCTGCAGTACCAACGGAAATGTCAGGGGAATCATTTTTGAACTTGACCTCCGTGTCCACAACATCTACACACCTGCAAAAAATCATGAAGATCCATTAAAGTTTCCGTCACTTTTTTTGCCTACTTACAAACACAAAAAAGTCCGCTGCAGTACCGTTGAAAAACGCAAGGTGAACCATTTTCGAACTTGACCTGCCTTTGCACAACCACTACACACCTCCTAAAAATCATTAAGATTCTTTGAAGCTTTTTTTAGTTATGCTCCTGACATACATACAGACCCACCCAACAGATTTTTCAACCGAAAACATAATCTTCTCCGAGTACAAGTACTCGAGGAAGATAATAAAGGCTTTGACTTGATTTGACTTGACTTGACCAACAGCGTACATCAATAACTGTCTCTTTAAATTTCATACACCAGAATTATGCCAGGAGGGAGCCGGTACATCCTACCGAGGAACAGTCTCTGTGACCGAAACAGGCAAGACGTGTCAACGCTGGGACAGTCAGACACCACATTGGCACAGCAGAAAACCTGCTGATTATCCGTCATCCGGACTGGAGGAGAACTACTGCCGGAATCCGGACGGTGATTCCGGAGTGTGGTGCTTCACCATGGATCCCAGCAAGAGATGGGAGCGGTGTGACGTCCCAGTTTGTGGTAAGGTGGCGTAGTGGCAGGGTGTTTGGCCCCAGAACCCAGAAATACCGGGTTCGAATCCGGGGTTCCCTGATTTGTCCCATTGACGTTGTTGGGAAAGGCACTTTCCCTACTATCTCAGGTGAAAATGAGTACCTATAGCTTCGGTTAAGGACGTCCCTCGGATAGGACGTTAGATAGAGGTCCCGTGTTTGAGGAGAGCCACACCTCAAGCACGTTAAAGAACCCAACACACTTATCGAAAACAGAAGAGGTCCTTCCCGGTGTGTAAGTGTGGATCATATAGATCTGTCTGGATATGCAGCTTGTACTCTTTAGTACAAACCTGGTGTGTTACGCCTTGATGCGGTTTACCGGGATAGCAATTAATGCAATACAAACAAAAACAAAAACAAAGGTCTGATTCTGTAATCTTAGATAACTTCTATGTTGATAATCTCCCGTCATTTTCCGAAAATCGTTCAAGGAGAATAACTGAACAAAGCAAAGGAACCAGTGATTTCGATAACTATTGGCATTCAGGTAGATCAGACAGAGATGTACACAAAGAAGTGCAGAAGACAGACACACCCAAAACATATCTCCATTTCTTTATAGAGATAATAACTATCGGTATACAGGTATAGCTCAGACAGAGATGTACATAAAGAAGCACAGGTTAAGAAAGCATTACCTTGCATTCTTACTATATCAAACTTTTTAGCAGTTTTAGCAGTTTATTTTTGTCACAACAAATGCACAAGGAAATTGTAGTTCTAAACAAGTAATGGTGCTTTAAAAATCACCCAGGCGACGCATGGTTGTTAAGGTAAATTAACTGTGGTTTAAAGTGGTTTGGAGGTTTTGATTGTGTTCTCTTTTTCAGCTATTGTGTGTGTGTGGGGGGGGGGGTCCTGTCATTGTGATAGTAAGTGGAAAGTGATCTCTAATCAGTTTAACTCAATGAAGAACTATTTTTCAACTACTCGTGGCAAAGCTGACATAAGCTATTTTAGTACAATGTGCAGTAGACAACGGTTTAACGGACGTCCTGTCCTACGGTACTGCGACCCCTTTAAGTTGCGTGTATGTGAGGTGAGTGACACAGCCGGGATTCGAACTCATGGCTTCATGATTCAGTGACAGGGCTGCTAACCACTAGACTGCGCAGTCCTAAAGTAGGGAAGGGGGTGCTATTTTCCAATAGATGATGCTTCAATAAGTACATTACCAGACGACTTTTTATAAAATTTCGCTTTTGCGACTTGCGCGGTGCGTGTGTTGAAAAGCGGTATCAATATCATTATCCCCACTGCGGACCCTCAGTGGGTATATACATCCGGGAACTTTCAATCACGCCATGCTCGAAACTGTCATGGCGGACTCGGACAACAACAACATGTCAAATTCGTCAGACGACGCCGATGGTCTTTTTTTCGTTTCAATTCACGTAATTAAGTATCATTTCCCCCCTCCTAGTTATGATTTTGTGCCATGTTATGGACATTCATTGTCTCTTACTAGGAGAACTAGCTTCGTCGGTGTTTATTCTATTTTGCCTGGCTCTTGGCGTCAAGTAGCATATTAATCATTCCTGGTGTATAAATTTGTCCCCTGGGGTGGCCCTCTGTCATGTCCTCAGTGATGAAATTGTTTCTGCAATGAGCTTATCATCGATAATTCTTGTGTATCGAAGTTATTAAGTATAACTATAATAGTATCAAATCCCAAGTCAACTTTCCCTCTGTTCTGGTTAGGAAATGGGTGGGAAGCCCTTTACCTTTCCACACGCTATCGTCTACCCTCTCTTAGCACCTGTTTCACTTCATGATCACTCATCCAATACTCACTACACCCCATTCCCTCTTCCATCTAATTGATAATCTAATTTATATACGTGCATGTATCTCTCAATTTTGCTCCCAATCCCTAGTTTCTCCGTCGTCTCTCGTAAATCGTGGCTATTTGATCGTTGAAGACAAACTCGTAACCAGCGTATCACAAAAGTGTAATTTATTTCTATGAATATTTTTTCCCTTTTTCCCAACGAACTTGTCACAACACACCCAAGAGAATTAGAACTGTTCAAATCTTCATCACCAGACATTGTGAGATGCATATAGCGTCCATGCACAGCAGTAAACACAACTACACTTAACGCTAGTTCACAGCCCATCGATAACAAAATAATTGTATTGAGCAGGAAAGGTCGTAGCTGTCCACACTAAAGGTAGGGTTTCTTAAACATAAACGTCCGACTTCAACAGCCTCGGACGTGTCACAACACATACGTATATAGAGTTTCCTAAATCTATTCGATAAAGCAACCTGAATCTCGGCTACAGAACCAAGGTGTTTTTGCAAGAGAAGTGAAAGATCCATTCCCATCTGGGTCTTACAACATTCCCTTAACAGAGACTTCAGTTACCAGCTTATTCTGTCAGTGGTGCCTGGACAGAATTTGACAGTTCGAGACAGAAATATTTCAGACTAATCCGTCTTTCTTGGCCGACAAAAGTAAAAAACGTTTTGACATTTCCATCACGTCATCAACAGTGCTACTAATCTTTTGCAAAATCAAAATCAAGCCATTTGATAGGCACCCCAAAATTAAAAATATTCTTCAGAACACTGCCGCATGTCTAAATAATTTGTCTTTTCTATTAGTGTTTATCTACAGTCAAACAACAGTCAGCCTTGCTCGATAAGTCCTATACTGTTGGTATGAACAAAAACACCATTTAGGGACAGAAGGGCTGTCGCTGAAGGAAAAGATACTCGATATGAAGACGCTCCCGACAGTGGTCCACTTATCCCAACCGATAGAAATATAAATTATGCAAATTAGGCCATTATTTGCATGATTCATCTTCAACTTTGTTCACCTTCACATTACTTCCAAATGCCACAAGTATGAAATTCCAGTTATCTACCAATATGGAATTAAAGTATTTTTATACAAATTAGGTATTCATTTGCATAACTTTTATCGATTAATGTCCCTCTTTTTCTCAGTTATATATTGCATATTTAATAGTCTTACCGTTGAGTGGAGTGTGTTTATGAAATTTCTCCCTTACTTATGCAAATTAGAATTACTTCGCTGCCACAACATGCATGAGTCCTATCATGGAAAACATCGTAAATATAGATTTTCATTATTAATTATGCAAATTAAGTCCCATTTAGCACTTCATTATGTACATCTTTGTTTAAGCTACCTGCATACTAAATATCATGAAAATCCGTCGTTCCTTTGTTCAGTCATTCTCCTTAGAAAATTTTCACAATAACGCACCTGCAGTTTCAGAGCAATCTGCTAGGGGGCCCAAACCTACAGCACTTCTTCCTTACATCACAAGCTATTTGCCACCCATAAATAAACACCAAAGCATGTTCATGCAGGTCAAAAGATACAAAAATAGAATTTCTGCTGCAGTACTAAGGTAGCATACCAGGGGGCCCAAAATTGACCTTTGCTTTCCCAACACCTACCCATATACTAAATATCATTACAATCCATCCAGATGTTCTTGAGTTATATATATATATATACTGACTACAAGCATCCAGAAACAGACACACACACAAACACACACACACACACGCTCAAAACTATATCTCCATTTTTCATGGAGATGATAATGATGCAGAAATCTCCTGACGTCATCTGAGCGTCTCAGACGCCTACTAGCTGCTCACGGAGCTAATGCTTTTACAACTAGACTGGCCGTCATTTGCTTTAAGAGCAAATTCAGGATGTTTCGCCCATACTCCTCATGCAAGAAGTGGGCTGTCCCAAAATAACTCCTGGGCAAATCCAAGTTTCTGCATAATTTATGCAAATGAGGTCCTCATGAGCATAAGTTATGTCCAGGTGCTTTCACCTTTCCTACATGTACCTACATGTTCAAGATGACATCCGCAGCTTTTACAGTAAGGGGAATACAACATCATGCATAAATTATGCAAGTGAGGTCCTCATTAGCATATGTCATGGCCAGGTGTGTGCACCTTTCCTAAAGCTACCTACATATCTCAAATATGACATCTGCAGCTTGTACGGTAAGGGAAATACAAGTTTCTGCACAAATTATGCAAGTGAGGTCCTCATTAGAATAATTTTTGGCCAGGTGCATTCACCTTTCCTAATGGTACCTACATCTTAAAGATGACATCCGCAGCTGTCACGGTAAGGGAAATACAAGTTTATGCATAAATAATGCAAATGAGGTCCTCATTAGCATAATTTATGGCCAGGTGTAGTCACCTTTCCTATAGGTACCTACATCTCAAATATAACATCCGTACCATGTAACATAAGGTACATATAACTTTCTGTAATACCATTAGTAGAGGTACCCCCTGACATCTGCTTGGTTTTAAGTCCCAGACAGGGGAAGTGTTATGTTACAGTATGACCTAGTTCTTGCTGGCCCCGACAGAAAATAACCAAAAATTGCATCAAAAAAATTGCAAAATAAATCATTTTGAAGTAGTGTATGCCAAAAAAAATAATGGGGTCCTTTGGGTAAATATCCAATGCACAACTAAACCAAATTTCAGGTCCTCAGGTTTCAACACCACGGCACTGGAGGCCATCATGTGCGACTTTTGTCTGAAAATGACCACAAAACCTCCATAAAATAATTTTAAAAACTTATATCAAAAAAAATTTAAAAAGGTCTAGGGGTATACACGTACTCTACCTGCATACCAAATTTCAGCTAATTTGGTCGACGGACGACCGAGAAGAAGCGATTTGAAGATTTGACAGGAGAAGAAGAAGAAGGAGAAGAAGGAGAAGAAGAAACCTGACAAAAACAATATGTTTCGTTGGCGAAACAAACATAATGAATCCAAAACTGTCCCTGCTTCAAGATTCTCTGGCCCGCACCCTGTGGGGACAGGGAATCACTTTCCCTCCCATTGTTAATCGACCGTGAAATGAATGTAAACAATGTTTCTGAAGCGTAGGTAGTGGGAATGAATGATTTTCCCGGCTCCGCCCGTGGACAGAAATATAACGAGAATAAAGCTCAGTAATCATTCCGGTACTATCACTTAATCAGAAAGTCGATAGTTTATATTCGCACTTTAGAAGATGATAATATCATTAAGTTTATGTTCCTTGTATGCACCACAATACTGCCAATGGCGCGTTATAAAGCGTCAGTCAAAACATCGATCTTCCCTTTGACTGAACAAAGAACATGGCATCCAATTGGCTGTTCCGGCCTTGAAGCCTACATGTACATGTACAATATCAGCAGAACGCTGGTAAAGGAGCAGAAACGGTAACGGAAGAGATAAGACGGTAGGAATATGACAACATTTTTGTGAGAAGAGCAGAGTCCTAAATCAGGGTCAACTGCTGACACATTTTTTTTCAAAGCTAAAAAGCCACTAAGTTTTACTGATTAGAAATTCTGTAGAATGATCAATCATAAATCGTGATACTTAATCATTCCAACGTTCTTTATCCATGGCTTCTTGCCTGTCTTGAGTTATTTGTTTATTTATTTATCTATTTATTCAGATTTACCGCATTTGTGGAAGGATTGACATAACAGGTGACTATCACCTTTTCAAGATGTCAACCCAGACCAGGCTGCAAGGTTTGGACCATCGCACACCGGGGCATGCCCCTACACCTTTTCGTGTACGTTCTTTTACGTGCGCGGGGTGTGGCTCTCCCCAAACACGGGACCTCCATTTAACGTCCTATCCGAGGGACGTCCCTAACCCTAGATGAGCTAGGTACTCATTTACACCTGAGTGAAGTGAGGAAAGTCATGTTAAGTGCCTTTCCCAAGGGCACAACGTCGGGGCGCATGTCCAGACATGTCTGGGGGCAGGCCGGGCTCGAACTCGGGTCCCCTTGTTATGCTGGCCAAAGTATGTACGGACATGTGGAAATACTCACAGTCACATAACGGACACTCAAACAGACGCACAGACACACATAGCAGTCCTATATATATTTCTACACGGGCCAATTCCTCGGCTCCGGGATATGCATGCCAACATGCCCCTAAGGAAATTTTTACTACAAACCCTCTGAGCAAAACTGGGGTAGGGTGCCTTTCAACTCTGAATGCGCAACAAGGGATCGATCTTGCGTGCTGACGGCATCTGGCGTCCAGATGGGATACGTATTAGCTCCTCCCATGCAGGGCGTAACTCTCTGAAGATCGCCCACCGCATAGCGCAACCAACCGTCCTCAGCAGGGCGCCAGGCTCAACCAACCGCTGTCAGCTAGCAGGCGGAACTGACCGCCCACAGAAAGGTTGGAACCAACAGCACACAGCAGCAGGGAGGAGCCAACGAAAGTCGACCAGTCAAGCACTTTTTTAGGATGTCATGTGATAATTCAGTGTGACGACGTTTGGTCCATTGTTCAACACTTGGCTCTCCGTTCGGGTAAGATAGGATTTGTTATAACTCGTCACAATCCCCGCCCTGAGCTTTTCATAACCTTCGAGGCTGCATGCAGTATACCGTTAGCTCAGCTTTAGAGCAAGGGCGCGCCACAGCGACAGACGGCGGGCCGCGTACCGAGGCTTGCCGCCGGGAATATTCTAACACGACGGGGAAACTCTTACGGGCTTGTGTTGAGTCACGGAGACCCGGAATCCTTTCAAGGTAAGTTCTTGAAAACGTTCCATACGTTAAACGTGTTCCTGTTAAGCCCTTACACTTGATAATAGAAAACAACTTGTAAATGTATTTGTACTTCGCACTGATTTTACGAAATGAAAACTATGACCCATGTAGAAATACAAAGATTATAGGGCTCAGTGATTTAATTTTAGTCTCTACCAGTCCCCTCGGATTTCCCTGTTTATAGGCCCAGGGCAATACTCGGCCAAGCTTTCTTCGTGGCATACAAAACTCTCTGTTGCCAGGGTTATCCATTGCACCCAGTTTTTTTTTTTTACGCGGTAGGAGTTGGCCAACTCATGCCGCGTAAATACAACAGGCCCGGGCGGCGGAAAGACCCATCTGCCGCGACAAGAGCCCGACCACAGCACGGTACACTCCCCCGGTGTTTCATTTACCGATTTTGATAGTGCCAAGAAATCTGAATTGTCTCTTTGTTGACGAGTTTTGTTGAATGTGAATGATTTCAATGCATTTTCGGCTTGGTTTGGATTATGTTTGTGTTTCCGTAAATAGTAATGTGTGAGCTATAGTGATTGAGGTACTTAGACAAGTTGACAACTGGCTTAAGTGTATATTTTGTACGCAATTTGTCATGCTAACGTTACAGTTCAATACTAGTACATTGTTGTACACTTGACGTCTTAGAATATTTTGTTAATTTTTTGTATATAACTCGTCAACAGTGATTTCCGCCCGGCAGAACAGTTGTGGGTTCTTGTGATCGTGGGGTACCGGGTATAAATCTCTTTGTCTTTGTTGCGGACGGTACCGTAGAATAACGTTGCCAAGATTCTAAATCTGCTGGTTTTACACTAGTCAGTGCTAGTTATATGGACTTTCTTTGATTTTTCGCTAGTTCGGAGTTTGTACGAATTTTTTGGGTTCGCTGTAGTATTACGGTTGAAAGCCTGTAATTTACGGGCGTCTCTGGACGGCCAGGAACGCCCCAGGGGACCCTGTTCCCCGGGCGTTTGGTTTGTTAAGTGCGCAGTGCAGGCCTGCATGTGGGCTACGCCATGGCCAGCCTAGAAACCTTAGAAAGAATTCACTGGCTAGAATAAAGAGGTGAGATGAAAAAACGATCCGTATACAAAAGGCAAAAATCTGTGGCTCACCGCCTATGAGACAGCGTGAAAAATAATATAACATAGAGGTAAGCCCACACGACCAACAGCCAGCTTGTTGGATTTTTTCCGTTATCAGAATTTTGTTTGACGAAAACATTTACCGGCAGCCGTTAGAACTTATCTACATCGGCTCTGCCACAAACTTCCTTAGATTTACTAGTTTTCTTTGCAAAATTCCAAGCTCTCAATAGCTTTACACACCGATTTTTGCACGTTAAAGATGACGAAATATGCAACATCTTTTTGGATGTCATGTGTCGCATGAAGTCTTTCAAATGACGGAAATGACGAATATGCTGGCTAGGTAACTAAATTTTGCCGTTTTTGTTGACCTGGGTAACATGTAATTCATATGTTGGGTCATTGTAAAGGCTTTCCTTCATAACTGAGCAACATGTCAGACTCTCAACCTTTGTTTACTAGTTTGAATGAATATAGATAAATAAATAAATAGATAAAAAGAGAGGCCAATTTGTTCCTCGGTGAGCGGCAGTGAATGATGTTTCTTTTTGTGTCCGCAGGTGAGCTACGCCGCAAACACCCTCGGAATGCATATGGCGTTCACTGGAGTCAACGAGGAAGGAAGGAGTGTGCGCTTGAGGAACAAATAATGAATTCAGGATCACCACAAAGGCAAAACAAAACAAACGCACAGGGTAACAGGATAAAAACAAATGAGACACAAATGAATAAAAACTCTCACACAAAACATCTACTATGCCCAATGTTCAAGAAACCTTGTCTCTGCGTCCTTCCTTTATCCTTTATGTGTTAGCTATAGTCTTCAGAGAGCATTTAAAAGAACCTGTATCAGCAACATGTTCAAACATAAAATCCTTAATTGTAGGCGGCAAAAAATAGCTTATTTGAAAATCAAGCTTTAATATTTCAATTTCTTCCTAGTTGAATCTTATCAGTATAAGAGGAATTAAAATATTGTTCTCTCTTGTTAGAAACAGAAAAGCATATTTGAAAATCAAATAATGATAGCCGGTTTCTCTGCCTTAAGTAGCAAGTTTGTCAAAATGGTGCTTTTCACATACAAATCAACAAAGGCCTCTCTTTTACCTTACATATATCGCACAGCCGACAGCTACCTTAAAACCAATTCCCTAGGGAATGCATTCGTGCAATTCCTAAAATTCTTACTAACCGATCGTAATACTGTAATAAATGCCTCCGCCCCTGAGGCGTCGCCAAAAAAAGGAGAGGAAAAACCTTTATGTTTATGAGCCAATAAACATAATTGCTCTTTTCTACAAAGGTTCGTTGGAGAGATCACCTGATTGGGCGATTGAGTCAACGATAACGCCGTATCCAGATTCTACCGGACCCGACAAAGTTCTAGACGGTTATCATTATTCTATCTGGAACCCGAAAGCTGGGGAAAGGCCGTGGTACATCATCTTCGACTTTGGTGCGACCTACAACCTTTCCAAGATCGGCGTTACCAATTACGGAGACACAAGCCATGACATTTCGACCTTCCAGTTCCAAACATCGGTCCGTTCGTATTGTTTATTGGTGTTTATTCAATTTGTTTATTTTGCATATAGACAAACAATTACAAGCAATATGATAATGCAGGGGAAACATGCAAGTGGCATGGAGGGGACCGAAAACTATATGGCTTTTCGTGGACCTCCGTCAGAAATTTGAGAAAATATGAATGATTTTGATTATCAATTTTCATGCATAATCAAAACTAATCACAATTAACAAGAGAAATAAGTCTAAATTATACCATAGATTATCTATATGAATCAAGAGCTACTTACACATGTGAAAACAATTGAGAGCCTGTGACTTTATGAGGGAAAATACAAAAAGAAACCCATTTTAAGTTATTGAGCCTAGTAAATACGTTAAGTTATTAAGCAATTCTAAACATAACTTTCAATTGGCAGCGAAAAAAGTTGAAAGTATGCAAAAAAGCATATACATATTAATCATTTTGTTATCAAATATCGAAAGGAAAAGCGGAAAACCGAAACAAGGGAAGCAAACATGTCAGCTGAAAGTAGTAGTGACCCGTACAACTGGGAAGACGTGCTGACTGTGACGGATGTGGCCGCCGCCACCTGCGACACTCAGGTGTTTGGAGGATTCTCAGCAACGGGGCGATTCTGGAAACTGAACATCACGAGAACACACGGGACGTCAAGATGGCAGCCCTGGCTGCGTGAAGTCAACTTCTTTGGAGAAAGAGCAGGTAACCTTACTTACTTGACCCTGGGAGCCCAGACTAGGACAGGGCCGCTATCGATTTCCTTCGGCGGCCCAAGACAGTCAGCCCGCCCGATCTAAATCAACCCTCCGGAGAGTTGTAGCCCGTGGAAGTGGACCGCGCCCCTTTGGTAGGGCCGGTCAACTCTCGGGCTAGAACTCCCCCGGTGCGCTTATTACGGTATCGACGGGCTTGGAGCTCTGGACCGCAGAAGGAATTGGCTAGAAGGAACCGGCTACAAGAATCCGGCTGAAAGGCCCGATAAACAGTCTGGTTTCCAGGGCCTGGGAACCAGACTGTTTATCGGGCCATTTATGAGGGCATATACTTACTTGGGGCTCCCGTGTCGTCCGACACATGAGGCAGTTAGGTTGGATCAGCAGGCTAAGTCAGCAGCCATCCTCCTTACATCCCTCCAGTTCAGGTTGACTGCTTGGAGGTCCTTCTCAATTGTCTGTCTGTAGTTCATCCTGGGCGACCTCTGCGTCTCTTTCCCAGGTTTGCCAGTCTGTCTGTTAAACTCCATTAACATTAATCCGCCGGGTTAAATGAATCCGCCACTTTCAAAAGCAGTGGGTCAGTTGAGAGATCTCCAGTGCAGCATTTCCCCAGGTATGTACAGGTTAGAGATACAGAAGTGAATTGTACTGGGGGACGTTTAAGAGTTTGGAGATCTGTTTGGACGTATTTTTTCAGGGTGGCGGAATTATGTACACTGGTGGGCATGATTATGCTTGTAGATGTTTGGTTGATTTAAGGCTAACGTGTTCATTTCAATATGCAGAATAAAGCATTACTGGCGTGACCCTTAAAATTAACGAAGACATTCTAATTCTTTGGGAACAAGGTATACGAAAAACCCCATGGCGTAAGAATTAGCGTGCAAATAGTGTGGTTTCTGCTTCTTGCTATTTCTTGTTTATTCTTGGAACATTCACATTGAATCATAATTGTCGTGACTCTTAAAGTTATAGATGATATTCTAATGATTTTGATCCTTCATTCATTTTCAAATGCAACAGGACCAGCTGCAGAAAGTCTGCCGAAGTAAAACAAACAACTTCAACCTGAAATATAAAATATGCTATCGATATATCACAACAATATAATGCAACAGTGCAACACAGGGCTACAGGCTTGTGATATGATCAAATGCAATGAAGTAATCAAGAAAGAAAATTAATAAGTAGAATCACCATTTAACAATTATATAGAATGATGCTAGGGATTGTTTTTCCGTAAGCTACCTTATACTTTTTTTATTTACCCACTGGCAGGAACTGGGGCGGTTTTCAGAGGGCCATGTGGACGTAAATAAATAAAACATAGCATCATAAAAGAGCAAAATGTAAAAGAAAGGTGCAAGGTAACGTACTAAGTATATTAATGGTAAAAGTACATCAATATATTATTACTGTGAATGCATTTCAGATCGCGTGGGTTTTTTTGCGATAGGGAGGAAATGGAGTGTTCGCTTTTGAAGTAGCGCTTCAGTACTAGTTGTACGTGGGCAAAAATTTCGCGGTGGCTTTGAGTTCGCGCTGAATGATCACCGCGAAAACCGCGAACATAAAACCACCGCGACATTTCTGCATTTACAGCACCACAAAGTAAGATGATACAACACATAACACAAATGATGGCAATACTGGAAATGGATATCAACGTTGTATGGTAGTAAAAGCAGCATGTATTAAACAGCTATTATGTGGCGAAGCATTCCTGGTGATATTGATTTTTAACGGAGGTCAGAGAGGCTGCTGTTTTAAGTTTAGTTGAAAGAGACTTCTATAGAGATGCACCGGTACAGGAAAGGGATTTCTTTTTGTGTTGTAGATAAGAACTCATGAAAAAAAGAAGTAAAAATGTGATGTATGGAACATGTCGTACAGAATGGTGGTTGTATTTGAACAGTAAACAGGGGTGCCAAAGAATTCATACGAATTTTACGGAATTCATACGAGTTTTACGGAATACATACGATCCAATACGAGAAACATACGAATTTTACGGAATACATACGATCCATTACGCGGAATACATACGATCCTTACTAATTTGTTGTCCATCGCGCTAGCACCGAATCTAGCTTTGTCTGGTCCTCCCAGTTGGTCTAAGCCTATATCATTCTTAATTTAGTGCAGCTTGAGATTTTTAGAGTTAAGCCGGATGGGATACGCCATTATTAGGCTATTAAAAGCCAACATATCGTACGAAGAACTGGTTATCCCGAGTCCACCATCTTGACTTTGGCGGTCATGTAAAATAGTAAGGATCGTATGTATTCCGCCTAATGGATCGTATGAATTCCGTAAAATTCGTATCTTTCTCTTAATGGGTCGTATGTATCCCGTAAAATTCGTATGTTTCTCGTAATGGGTCGTATGTATCCCGTAAAACTCGTATGTATTCCGTAAAATTCGTATGGATACTTTGACACCCCTGAGTAAATATAATTAGTAGATCTAAAACTTTGTGAAAGTTGACAAAACGTTAGCAATATCAATAGAATCAAAATGTCAGCAATATGGAACCATTTAACTTCTGAAATTCTGATAAATCAAGATAATGCTATAATGGAGTGGTTTGTAGAAATGTAAGACACTGATATTCAAATAGTGATCGTATTGTTTTAATAAGAAACATCTCAAATATATATATGGTATTGTTGTAAACAGCTGAAATTTTGTTCCAACACAAAATGTTAACAATGAATTTTTGACTATTCTGCAGTTTTCCTCAGAATTCAAGTGACTAGTCACATATGTCACGTGACCTTATGGGCACGTCACCTTATTGGTCAGAAGAGTAGTAGGAAATTTAAACCGCCGTCTGTTAAGTGATTCGATGGGTTCGTTATTTTTGTTTTGCGTTGGGACGTAATGTATTTGTCAAACCAAGGAACTGAACGCTGTTACTGTAAAATTTATGCAGCCAACTGACATGTATAGATCCAATTGCACTATGGTTAATGGATAACTCGGATTTGTTCAACAAGTCAAAACAGACCCAGAGTTTTATGTGCAATTAATGAATGCAATTCAACTCGGGAAAAACACATTTTCTTGAAAGCAAAATCATGTTTGACTGTAACTTCATGTCTCCACGAATTAAAATCTTCAGAACTTGCACAACTGACTCTACCCATTTTTGCAGTTGATATTTATTATATTTCAACAAGCAGTTCATTGCATGCATTTGATGGTTGAAATTTCATATCTACAGATATTTGAAATTATTCAAAAGTAACCGTCACTTCTAAGATTTTAACCTTCTGCCTGCTACTTAACCTGGGAACCAATCACTAATTTGGAGCCAAACAGCTACCTTAGCAGGCTGGCGGTTACAATTGATCTATATTATATCCACATGCTCACCGCTTAAGCCTAAGCACGCAGCAATCTATTGTAGAAAAAGTGGGGCAAAATCAATGTCGAGACCTTTGGTATATCCTTGTTTGAAATAGACAACCAATACTAATCAGACTAAAGATTCAAATTGATATGTTTAGTTGGTTAAAAGTTTCACAATATTTTGGATGAGATAATCTCAAACGGACTTTAGTAAGCCACTTACACCAAGGCAGCAAACTATTGTAGAAATGTCTGGATTAAACGTCGAGATCTTAGGTTTATTTTTGTGCTGAAATAGGAAGGGAAGGGGAATGCTAACAGTAACAACAAGCTTTCAGCTGATTGATAAACTTTCCTCATTTATTATGCAAAGCAGGTCCGTATTTGCATAATAAGATTTCAATTATGGGAAACATCACTCAAACTATTACATGCAATAAATGATGATGATCCGTCAATCCCTGATGGAGTTATTCGTCTCCAAAGGTAACAACAAAAACGCCAACTGAAGTTCCAAAACAAGCAGCTAGGGGGCCTTAGTTTACACCACTTACTTCCTGTTCCAGAAGCTATCTACTACCTAAAAATAATGAATCTGGCGCCTCCAGAAAATTTGGCCTCAAACTTTGAAGCTCTGCTGCAGTACCTTAAATACCCCCGAGGTGGCCCAATATCGAACTTGACCTTCCTCTTTGCCACCCCTACCCATCCACTGAATATCATGCACAGCTCCTTGAGTGATCGAAGACGTAAGTTGCGAACAAGGAACTTTATGCCGGACTCCCAAGGATATCCCAGAAAGTGAGAAACAGGCGACTCAGGTTTTCAGGGCCGGGCACAGCTTCAGGAGCAACAAAGAAGTGGTGTCCAGCTTGGTGCTCTGGGTACCTCGGCACGGGAAGAGAAAGCCAGGAAGGCAGCCTCTCATCTACATAGATGTGCTACAGAAGGACACTGGCTTACCCTCTGGGTCATTGTAGAAGCTCGAGTGGTTCGAGTGGCGAAAGAGGATTTGCATTCGACATAAGTCAAGTAAGTCAAGCCAAGCTGCGAATCATATGTAAAACACTTAACCCTATCTAGACCGGGCTTTTTTTAGACTTCTTGGACGGGGGGGGGGGGCTCTTTCGAGCCCACCATCATAACTTCCGAACGGTATGCCGTATCATCACCAAATTTGCAGGGAGTGATGTGCGCGTAAAGTTTTACAATTCCTGTGATTTTAATGACGTTATGAGGTAATATGACGTAATTATGACGTCATCGATGTGATTTTATTGGCTAATTAGGGAATTCCCATGATATCTAAACGTATTAGACAAAATAGTGCGTATTATTGATTTAAAGGTATGCCAAGACATTTGACGTCAGTGGTGACGAAGTTGACGTCAAAATGACGTCGAACGATGACGTCATGTGTTGTTAGCGACCCCCTGGATCGGCCATCTTGGATCGGCCATTTTGAAATTTTTGAAAATACTTTTTTCCCATTTATGACCCCAAATAACAATCAATAGACAAAAAACATTAATCTGAATGTTTCTGGTTAAGACAATGCCAGGTTGTGACGAATTTAAAGGCGAAAAAGCCTGTTTATACCGAAAATAATTGTCTTGTCCGCCATCTTGGATTTTGAGCGATGACGTCATCAAATTAGCATAATTTATGAATATTGAATCATGACAGTTACATTAAATTACATATGATGTTATACATGTAAGAAACCAATGTGGTTGAGCAAGAAAACATTGGAAACAACTATGTTTAAAATCGATATTAGTGAAATTTGCATAAAATGCCTCTTCAGAAACCCGTTGCCCTGGCAACACGAAAAATTATAAACTTATACTTTTATCATAATATCGTTGCGAACTAAATTTTAGGGAAAGTCACCAAGTTTGGTTGTCCTTAATGTCCTACCATACGTCGTTTGGCAGTTATACGATGTCAAAGTTGGCGCGGGCACTTTTAGCCCCCCCCCGGTCTAGATAGGGTTAAAGGATGTCGAGGTGAGCAAAGTTGGCGTTGAGACAAAATACGAACCTTAAAGAAATCTATTGTTCAAAAGTTGACGTTAATGATCCGACACATTCATAAACTTGCACACGTTAATGTACACCCTAAATAAAAATTACACCAAAACAAGCCACAAATCAGTTTACCGATATGTTTCCTTCAAAAGCCTCTAAAGTAGGATTATTTGTTGGTCCTGATGTATAAGTTATCTACTACATTGTACCCAAGAAGGACACGATTGCTCGGAATCTCTTCTGTGAGGGAAAAGTTACCTTGGAATATAAAGTTGCATGATTGTGTTGTTACATCTCCGTTTCCTCCCAAGCATCTCAGCTACTTGTGCATAATCATACAACTCTGTGTACAATTTGAACATGATTTGTAAGGATCACAGAGATGGAAATGAACTTGTGTCTCGCTCTCCAAACAAATAGTATTGCTGCACAACTATAATCAGTTCCAGGTCCGGACCTGGACCTGACCCTCTGGACCTGGACAGGACCTGAAACTGAATTTTCTGTACCGGTACCCACCCCTAGTAGGCCTTACCAAAGTCTCTCTCAATTTTGTTGTTTCAATAAAGTTTGTAGTAACCAAAAAGGGTATGTTGTAACCAATGCACTCCAGTGCCGACTTCGTCCTGCTACGTGAGTTCTTTCGGTCAGGAAAATCCGATTATTTGCCACGAATATTCAGTTGTTACTAGTTCCTACGCCGCCGTTATGAGTATGCATACACTCAGACTACGTGCGAGCTGGCATTCTCATTTCAGAAGATTGCTGACTGGAGAAAGATTGTGGGAAAAGTGCTCGTGCACGAAGTGTTGAAAAGACTAGCATCGATACGGACGTGGCGTTTCTCAGCACAAGGCGATAGGGGAAGGCCAGAAGGAGCCTTGTTCACTCTCGACTCTGTAGGTGAGTGTCTAAAACGTAACCGACGAAATGGCACAGTCGGGTCTGCTAAGTTTGCTTGTATTTTTGACATGGAGTGGACCGGTTGCGCAGCCATCCACCCGAACCTGGAATGTTGCTGTGCGACGTACTCTAGTGGGTACAATGGAAGCATTACCCGGCTCGATCGCTATCCAGTCTGTCCTTTCCTCTCCGTTCCCAAACCATTGCCACCAAGTCTGGAACGATTACGGCTCTTGTTTCAGAATATCCCAAATATCATGACGGGGGACTTTCCTCGTCTCGACTCTTTGACGATGCTAACCATACGGGGGAGCCAGGTCAGGACCATACAATCAGGGTCATTTCAAACCTTGCCAGGTCTGTTAAAACTCTCCATGTCGGAAAACAGGATCAGGCACTTAGACGCCGAGACGTTCAAGGGACTGGCCAAGCTCGAGGTCCTGAACTTGGACAATAACAGGTTACAGTACATTGATGACGCGGCGTTTGCTGGACTCGCTGGACTACGTAAGCTGTCTCTGAGTAAAAACTGCCTGTCCAGTATTCCGCGGGGGACAGATCAGACAACTCGACCCCTCGAGCTCATCATGATATGGAATCCTATAGCGTCATTCATCTGCGTTGAAGAGCTTGAGCACGTCTCACGTCTGATTTTGGCTCGAAACGGTATCCTGTGCGATTGCAGACTGCGAGGAATGAAAGCATGGATGCTTAGGAATAATCACTTTCACTGGAGCATCACGTGCGCAGACCCTTCCACCGGACTGCCTAAGAGACTCAGATGGCTTCACATGAACGATCTTAAGTGTGCCTCTAACGTTACTGGGGGTTTCGCCGTCGCGAGACAAGAAGCATTGAGAGCGTGCTACTCCGGCTTGCATACCCCAGCACTTGGCTACGGGATGGGAGGTACGCACACTTACCCAGGAACGTCTGACAATTCTAACGACGTTACTGTATCCACTGGTGCGCTCACTGTCGCTATATTTCCAAGCGAACTCCAGACCATAACAAGCGAGACTAGCTCAAGAACGGACACGTACACTAACACTTACACTTACACGTACACGTACACGTCTCAACCCCAAACTACGGTGTGGGGTGCTACGACACCGGTGGGAACCAAGGAGACCACAACTCGTCCTGGACTGTCTGTGATACAGCTCGTCCTTGTTGGACTGGCGCCTTTCGTTGGATGTTCCGTTATTGCTGGAGTAGTAGCTACTTGTGTGAGCAAGTGTAAAGGATTCCGTCAGCATGACAATTCCAATGGACAAAGGAAGGCCGAGGACAAACACTCCGAGAACGATGACCAGCTCTCAGACACGGACTCAGTCAGAGTAGACACCTACGAAAACGACGACCAGTGTTCAGATACTGACGGTGGAAGAGTTCATTATGAAAACGACGACCAGTTTTCGGACACAGAAGGAGCAAACGGAGTTCATTATGAAAACGACGACCAGTTTTCGGTCACAGAAGGAGCAAACGGAGTTTATTATGAAAACGACGACGAGTTTTCGGACACAGACGGAGAAATTGAAAACCACTACGAAAACGACGACCAGTTCTCCGATGATGATAACCCGGAAAGTGCAATCCCTCATCACAAGTTGACCAATGAGAAACTATCCCTCGCTAAGGCCGAAAATGCCAGGCGTCGTCTCATTCAGAGAAGACTGGCTAAAAGAAGATCGGGCAGATACAGAGCCAAGAGCGGTTTATTAACCATCCTTGAAGACGTCCATGCTGAAGCACGGGCAAGTGGACATTATGACAACGACAAGAGCAATGTGGAACTCAGCAACAGAGAGGCTGCGACATCGAGAAGATTCCAAGCCAAGAGCAAAGTTCGAACGATCCTTGCAGAAGTGCATGCACAAGCACAGGCAAGTGGACATTGTGACAACGACAAGAACGCTGTGGGTATCGGCAGTAGGGAGGCAACGGAATCTTTGGACAATGTTGCATCTGATGACGGCGGGCATTATCACAACGAGAGACCTGTCACGGATTCAGTCACAACGGCTACAGAAACGACTAAGCGAACTGATGACGAATGCGAGTCAGACCAAGACTATATGACGCTCCCTAACCTTTCTGCAGAAGACATTGGGGTTGGAGAAGAGGGTAATCAAAGTGAGAGCAGAGCCAAAGACAGGAGCACTGCATCTACGTCTTTATATGCTGATAATGTGCCTGACAACGACTATGTGACATTTCCTGGAGACGTAAATACTGACAGAAAGATTAGAAAAAAAGATGGACACGTGTCAGACGTAGATGTCGACACAGCTGTGCCCAACACAGATGACAACTCTGACCACACCTATGTGACATTTCCTGAGACAGAATGTCAAACGGACAAGTGTCAGACTTAGACACTGTTGTGTCACCCGTAGATGACAACTCTGACCACACCTTTGTGACATTTCATGAGACAGAATGTCAAAACGGACAAATGTCAGATTTAGACATTGTTGTGTCACTCGTAGAGGATAACTCTGACCACACCAATGTGACATTTCCTGAGGCAGAATGTCAAAACGGACAAGTGTCAGACTTAGACACTGTTGTGTCTCTCGTAGAGGATAACTCTGACCACACCGGTACCTTTGTGACATTTCCTGAGACAGAATGTCAAAACGGACAAGTGTCAGACTTAGACACTGTTGTGTCTCTCGTAGAGGATAACTCTGACCACACCTATGTGACATTTCCTGAGACAGAATGTCAAAACGGACAAGTGTCAGACTAAGACACTGTTGTGTCACCCGTAGAGGATAACTCTGACCACACCTATGTGACATTTCCTGAGACAGAATGTCAAAATGGGCAAGTGTCAGATTTAGACATTGTTGTGTCACTCGTAGAGGATAACTCTGACCACACCTATGTGACATTTCCTAGGACAGAATGTCAAAACGGGCAAGTGTCAGACTTAGACACTGTTTCGTCCAACGCAGACATTTCCGATCATGTGTACGTAACGTTACCAGAGGCAGAAACTCAGGAGTTTCAGTTACCGGTTTAAATACAGGCAATGCGGGAACAAAGAAGTTAAAACAATTGCATAAACAGCGCTAAACGCTCATGGTCTCAGATGACCAGACACGTGACATTATCTGACACGGACTCAGGATTATCTACATCCAATTACTGATAAATAATTTATAGTTACGCCAAAAATAATTATTCAAGCAACTCGATAAAATTTTTGAATTTTCAAAATTGTATCCAGTTGTTTGAGTAACTATTTTTGCCGTATCTTACTACTTGGATGTCTAACAATCATCAACGTAACTGTGTTTACCTTCACAGAAGAAAAACATTGTTTTTGCTCTGTTTCTTCTTCTTCTCCAAACAAATAGGGGACAACGACCTAAATCAGACGGCTGTCACCATGGTTACTGGTAAACACTGTGGTGTTCGATTACATAATGTGGCAACCAGCATTACAGAGCTTGACAGAGGGGCTGGTCACCATTTATATCAAATAAATGTGTTTGAGTAAGAATAAACAGAGCAGTGATTTGTAAGGATAGTCCATGTGAAGGTAAACATTATGTATTTGCTGGCGAATACTACCTTTCTGGTCTATAGTTATATTCTGATCATAAAACAGCAAAAAAAAACTGTGTATAAAGGTAAACCATGTGACAACAAATATTCATAGAAAACTGTCTGATTATGTTTATATTAAGCCTCAGGACTGTGTCAGCCATTCAGGAAATGTCGGACCTGCGTCACGACTTGTTTTGAACGCCGTAAGCACATTCTGAGTGGCAGACTAATTATGTTTACCTTCACAGAAGTAAACATATTGTTTTTGCTCGTTTCCTCTTCCTCTTCTTCTCCGCACAAATAAAAAACATGAATATCTCCAAAACTAGAGCTTGGATTATCTTGAAATCCAGCAAGCTGGTGGGCCCGTACATACGACACTGCACCATGGTCGTTTTGTCCTATATAGATGCAAAAAAATGGTTTTATGCGGCAAAAACTGGTGAAAAAACTAGCATTTTAAGCACTAAATGGAACTTTAGAATCTTAATAGAATGCCAAACGAAGTTTGGAAGGCTGTTCGAAATAGGATCCGTGGCCGCGGGGTGAATGGAACACGCTGCCGAACTCGTAGAACACAACGTTCCACGGCCGCTGGCGGGGTCACCCGCGGTCATACTGTAAACCAGCGCCATCAAAGCTCGGCTTCACAACGATTCAACGTTAAAAACCACTCATGACACAGGGATGGCGGTATTAAATGCAAGTGTTAAGCGCATACCCGACGATGCCGTACCTCGATTATATTGTAAAATAGCGCGACTTGAGGAATTTCTCCTGACCCGGAAGTAAAGTTCGGCACGCATCAAAACGCCAATAAAGCACGTATATCATACTAAGGAGTTTACACACCAACATTGCGTAAATTGAGTGACTGTTTCCTAATCGTAATATTAATGGAACATTTTCAATGGAGACAAAACAAGTAATATCGAATCATTTGTACCGAGGGCGTTTTATTTTTAAAAAAAATAGCGTGTTTAGGCAGTCAGGAAGTACAGAAAAGTTCATATGACTCTACAGGAGTCACGTATAACGTAAATGAATATTAAAGTTTTCATATAATAAAATAAAATATTGACAACAAACCACACATCTATGTATTACTGATAATGATTTGATGTAACAAAACTGCTATACATGAAAAAAATGACGTAAGTCAGACGTTTTGTACTAGAAAGAATTTTGTTTTCCCCCTTATAGTAATAGGATGTTCCAAAGAAATGATTTGCATAATCGGAACGTTTCATTTTCGTCTTGGGTGAACACAACCAAATTAAACGACATTTTATGGCAAAAAGAATAGTCTTTAACCCAACAATATATAGATATAAGATTAAAAATACTAATTTACAATAAATGGTTGTGTACATAGGAACATAGGTCCAACTACGACACTATTTTTAGGATCTTTTTGGTAGTTCTCTCCCTTCATGTCAGACAATGGTATCGACCTTTCCAAATATGGTTGTGGTTCGAATCGTCCGATCATCATCATTCCATCGTCCGATAACCACAACAAAATTTAGAGTTGAAACAACTCCAAATGTTTCAACTCGAAAACCAAAATTTTCAACTCCAAGTTGCAGTGACGACATCGGCGAATTTTGGGCTTCATTTCTTCAAAGTTGAGTCGGTTCAGAGGCACTGCTGTCCGTTATTTCTCGTCAGGGAACATAAAGCCATTCAAGGTGAGTGTAACTTATAAAGCTCGATGTTTCATTTTCCCGCCATTTGTTATGACAGAACCTCCTTGCACAGTCAGAGAACTATTAGATTATAATTTGTTTGAACTGATCGAAATGTTGAGATCGAGCTTGCGTCGGATGAATTTTCCTCATAGTATTCAATGTTTCAGATTTCTTAACCTGCTAATTTTTGTGTCCTTGGATCGTAGAACAGAGAAATTTTGGTAAAAGAACTGGGTTCGATATTCGAATTTTCGACGGTTCGAATATATTGTATGCAAGTGTCTTTTTTTTGTGGTAACCATCCATTCAATAGTCCATTGGTCTTGCTATCAAGAGTAAAAGACTGTCTCACTTTTCACCCCCATGAAACTCCTTATGGGCCGTACCCGGTCTTATGGGCCGTACCCGGTAAAATTATGGGCCGTACCCGGTCTTATGGGCCGTACCCGGTAAAATTATGGGCCGTACCCGGACTTATGGGCCGTACCCTGTACCTATGGGCCGTACCCAATGGCCGACATCGCCCGGTCACAGGGCGTAGTGGCGTGAAAGTCGCGTCTAGATACCCTGTACCGCAACGATACACAATCACACATAGCCTATGCTCTGGCAAACATTCCTGGCCACCTCTCTACCGAGTGGCGTTGTACGAATCGCCCCCAATTTCGAGAACACTCACACAAGCTGTGGCGAGATGCCGGCTGCAGTGCTTGCGTGGGGTCGAGAAACCCGGAAGTCAGCTTCGCATCGATCATCATCATCAGCTGGGTTGTGTGGGAGGGGTCGCGAACAAATGTGGATCCGGACAAAACTCTCGAGCTCCTTGCTATCGGTACGTATTTCACAATTTCATCCATGGTATATAACTTTTATTACCGCCCTATTAGGTCACTCCTCCAACAGAGAGTCACTGTAACGTAAGATAATGTTCTTGTTATTTAATATGATTACAGCGGGGATTTGATTTGTTTGTAAAGCGTGGAAGGGGGAGGGCGGTGTAGCATGACAGGGAGCCCGAGCATGCTGCACTGCACAAGTGACCATATACCGACGAGACAGTGGTGTAATAGAGACAACAACAACAGCATATTGCTAAAACTCTAGGTGAAGATGAACTGTTTCTAGTTTAATACTCTCTAACATCTTTGACTGTCTTATTCAATCTTCATTCCAGAGTATTGCACAATGACAAGAAAAAAGCCTATCAAGCTCCATCTTGGAAAGAAGGACAAAAGGACATATGCTGCCATCCCCTTTCCCAAAAGGAAAGTGGTACATTGTCTGACTCCCTTATCATCCCCGGCCAAGTTGGGCACTCAAACGACCAGCCCCCACCCCAAAAGGAGGAAAATATGGACTCCAACGTCATCCCCATCATTCAAGTCGGGTTATCACATGACCAGCCCCCATCACAAGTACAGATGTCATCTTTACAGAAACAGACCACCCTGAACAGTGGGAACCACCAACTAGGCTGGCTCTTGTGAAGGCAAAAAGCCATCCCTTTGATCTGACATCAAGGGCACGCCGCAAGAAACCAACGAAGACTTTTTCTACTAAACTTGGTGCTCCTTTGAAGGGGCAGACTGGTGTAAAGCAGTACCATAGAACAGATCTTTCAAAGATCCTGCCTCATGAGCGAATTGATCTTCTATAAGTAAACTTCACTGCTGTATCCAAAATTTCAATGTAATTTTTTTCTCCATTTTGCCAAACATTATCTTATTTCAAAGTGGAATGATTGTCGCATTGTCAAAATCATTCATTGATTTGAGTACTAGTTTGAAAAAGTAATTGCATATTGTTCAGATCTTACAGGACTTACATGGTTAATGATTAAAGATATGGAACATAATTAGGGGCTGCATGTAACGTATGACTTTGTATGATCAATCAGTAGAATTTTTGTGCACTGTTGCCATGTGGCGCATGAGCTGCCTCGCTCCCTGGTAGCTTTTACTGCACATGTTACAGGTCTTGGGGTCTTCATGTGTGCTCAGGTGTCTTTTCAAACTTTGTTTCTGTTTGAAAGAAGTAGTGCACACCGTGCACTTGTAATCCTTGGCCTGCTGATGGGTCTTCAGGTGGTCCTTGAGATGGCACATCTTCGCAAAGACTTTTCCACAAGTGTCACATGTCTTCTGTGGGGCGTGGGCCTTCCGACGATGGTGGTACAACTTTACTTTGTTTGCAAATGTCAGTTTGCAGGTTGTGCAGGTGTGCTCTTTGGACTCATGTATGAAACAGTGTTGCCTGAAACCAGAGTATGACTTAAAACTCTTGCCACACTCCTTGCAGACTAGTACTTTATTATTGTGCTGAATGTCTACATGTTTTTTTAGTGCAAACTTGTCATGAAAGGATGTAGAGCATTTCTCACAAGTAAACGTTGCTCTGTGTCTGAGGTTGTGTCTTCTGTAGTGGGAAGCAGGTATATTTTCCCCACAGATGTCACACAAGACGATGTTTGATTCTAAAAGGGGAGAAGTGAGATATCTGTTATTTTAGTATGCACACATAGTTTGTTTATGTATACAAAATATGTGACAGTGTGAAGGGCTCAAAATAAAAAAGTACCAACAAACAACATAAAAATCTGAATAAAACACATTGACATGTAACTATGTACTTTTACTGTCAACTTCTTATAATTAGTAACTGTAAATTTGGAACAAAATTTCACTGTCTGACACCTGTTATTCACTCATATTGCAAATCCTCCCAGAGTTATCTATGACGCTGGTACCCAAGCTATCAATCACTGGTTTTAAGAGAAATAGAGTCATAAAATTGTGGTACACTGGGATGTAGCAATGCACATGCAATGCACTTTTTCAATATTGAATGATACAATGAAACAAGTATATGAAAGTAGATATTCTCCAATGCTCTATACATACATGTTATACTGTATATTCACAGAAATAATTGAATAAAGAAAGGTCACCTGCAGTTGTGGCACCTGTTTCCTGTCCTTCTACAATTTGTGGTGGCTCACCTGAATTCATCTTTGGCAGTGGTAGTAGTGGGATGGTCAAATTATTTGTATATAAAATGCCATGTTTATTGTTGCAATCAAATTTAATGACAAATTCTAGTACCTATAATTCCAGTATACAACACCAAAAAAAGGTTGCTTCTGAGGTTCGGTCCACTACACTCAGATCTAGTTTCAGAGTGCCCTCCCACCCTCTATGATAGTATATTCAGAGAACCCTGTGGACAGAGATTATATCTCTATTGTAATCCATCTGATTCCTGTTGTTTCGATATTGGCTAGAATTCTAGAAACAGGTGATTCCATTGTGCGTTACCAAATCGTATATTTCACGGAATGATAGTCTAAATTCACTAGACATTTCACCAACCTTCCGTTGCACCTGCCGGCTGGACTGAACGCGGGTAAAAATGAAATTTCCCGCCAAAGAACAGCATCACTTCCGGGTTTCTCTACCCCACGCGAGCACTGCAGCCGGCATCTTGCCACAGCTTGCGTGAGTGTTCTCGAAATTGGGGGCGATTTGTACAATGCCACTCGGCAGAGAGGTGGCCAGGAATGTTTGCCAGAGCATAGGCTATGTGTGATTGTGTATCGTTGCGGTACAGGGTATCTTGACGCGACTTTCACGCCACTACGCCCTGTGGCCGGGCGATGTCGGCCATTGGGTACGGCCCATAGGTACAGGGTACGGCCCATAAGTCCGGGTACGGCCCATAATTTTACCGGGTACGGACCATAAGACCGGGTACGGCCCATAATTTTACCGGGTACGGCCCATAAGACCGGGTACGGCCCATAAGGAGTTTCATGGGGGTGACTTTTTAACCATTTTCCGAGATAATCACCAGGCAGTACAGACGAAGCCACTTAATTGCACCTCGGATAAACGCACCTTCCATTTAATTGCACCGAAACCTAAAATCCAAAACCGGTTCCCATTCACTGCATTGTTAGTGACTCCGCATATCTGCACCACGCATGATCACCTACAATGCCGGATAACTGCACCATTTTTTTTTCAAAAATCCTCGACAAGTTAACTGAAAAGGTGCGCTAAGATTGGCAAACGCGGTACAAATGAGCCGATACCTGCCGGTATAGAGGCGCAATACCGCCAATATGTTTAAAAGTAAACTGTTTTGAGTAACAAAAGAAGGCGGTCTCCATTAACAGTTACGTTGATAGGAATCGTATGGGAGGTCCCGGGCGGGTCACCCGTAATCAGTAACCAAGTTTTAGTTTCAATCCCTAGTTTCATAGGTATTATTCCCAAGATTATCCTGTCACTAGTGCAAGAAAATTCTTATTGACAGGAAAATTGTCATTGTCAGTAACTTCCTGAGAAATCTTTCTGACCAGAACATCTTGGCAATTGCTTGTAAGTTTTTTTTGGGCTCAAAATACTGGGTGCATGTGCACTTTTGTGTACCCAATTTTTATTATCATTTAGGGGATTAGGTACAGGTGGCTGTAATGAGGTATAAATTTTCACTCCTTTACTAGTAGGTAATTTTTGTTTACCAGGCTGAGGACCATTCATAGGAAAAGTATTCCAATTTGACAAAACTTTTCAATATGGAAATGTGTGCACAATTTTAATTTCAAGCCTTCATTTCATAGCTGACCTGTGGCAAGCAAGATGGGGGTTGACTTGGCCACATACAGGGCGCGGATAGGCTGCTTCAGCAACCCTGGATATGACTCCCTGCACTGTTGGGCAGAGGCGTCATGTTTGCTAGTGTGGCTGGTGATGTCACAACTAATGCTGAAGCTAGCGGGGGATGTGGAGGAGAATCCTGGACCCAAGGAAAGGTGAAAATCAGAAATCAGCTTTATCCTGTTATCAGAAATCAGAGCTCTTTATCCTGTTAGAGTACTTTGCAATATATTGGTTCATATGTTACAAGAGGAATCTTGAACATTATCCTTATCAAATATGTTCAGTGATTTGCAATTTGTTGGGATCAGTACAACTTGGAAATTGGAACCGATTGTCTCAGTCAATGATTGTTGAGAGTGAAGATAAGACTGCCTGTTCAAAAATACCTTTTTTTAAAATCCTCTGGGTGGTCTCTTGGGGCAAGTTTGACTACTGTAGCCATGTTAAACATCAATTTAACTTATGTTAAACTTCAATTTAACTTATGTACAATGTTCATTTTAGTAGGTGTGAATTGCTTTTGAATGGCAGAAGTCCTCCACAAAATCCAGGACTTCGAGTTTGTAGACACTTAATTATCACGTTTCTGAATAAGTGTACACTCGTGCATTGCAACCAATGTTATTACCATCTAATTTTTCCATTCTAGGGAGGCATCAAAGGGAAACGAAGGCCAGCAAAGGCAGTGGTCCCCAGATGTGCAGGAGACAGGAGCAAATGCTGGTGGAGGGTTTGTGTTTTCCCCTTTGACTCAGACTGACCAGTTCACATTATCAGGTCAGTTGGGCATTCCTGTTGCAGCGTTGCATGAGTCCCCCTTGCCCCCTGGACAAAATAGCGTTCCCCTAGAGTGTCCATTTAATGTGAAAAGTATTGGGGGATTTGGGAATTGTTTTTTCAAAGCAATCTCATATGCAGTGTTTGGAATTGAGGAACACCATCTTGCGCTCAGGTCATTGTTAGTTGCACACATGCAGACAATACCTCATGCTTTTTGCAGGCTTTTCCTTCTTACAGGACTGTCCATGACTGATTACATAGTAACCAGTCAAATGCATCTTGATGGTACATGGGCAACTGATATTGAAATCTACTGCATGGCTTCAATGCTTAGAAGACCTATATTTGTTTATAGTTACTGTGGTACAAGGGAGGGGTGGAGATGGATGAAATTTTCTCCAACAGGAAAAGGGGACACAGATGGTGGGTATAGCTCTGGTATCTATCTTCGGAATACAGATAGAAATCACTATGACATTGTAACAGATGTAATGAGCTTAGAGCAGTCAAGGAATATGTCAAGGTTTCAACACTATCGCCACATGCAAAAAACTAAAGCAGAGCAAGCAGAGCAGTTCCTTGCAGCAGACCGCATGCGGAAGGCCAATCGTTATGCCCATGATGGGGAGTACAAGAAGTCTAAAAAGCTCCAAGCAAACATTAGATATCAGAGTGATGAGGTCCACAGAAAGAGAAAAATTAGCCAACAACAGAACAGGTATGACACTGATGAGAGCCACAAGAAAGAGAAACTTGAACAAAAACAGACCATGTACCACACTGATGAGAACCGCAAGAAAGGAAAACTTGAACAACAACAGAGCAGGTACCACACTGATGAGGACCACAGGATGGAGAAACTTGAACAAGATAGGAAAAAGTATCAAAGTGATCCAGAAGTAAGAGCAGAAAAAATAGCACAGGTTCAGAATAATAGAAGGGAGAAACATGATTCCACAATTGTGGAGCAAGCTGTTAAAAAGTTTCAGAAAGAATGCAGGGAAGGACTAAAACATGTTTGTACTGTGTGCCATAAGATATTCTTCCGTTTGCAAGTTGTGGTGTGTGTTCGATCTAAGTTTCATTCTTCAGTTCATGGCTGTCTGACAGGTGAGTATGTTCATAAATGTAACAGAGAGTGCACCAGACAGCCTTGTCCTAAATTTGAGTCACATGGTAAGGAATGGATTTGTTACACCTGCAAAAGTTAACGTTGGGTAACCTAAATTCGGGATTTTTCCGATAATGGTTGACTGAAATCAATCTAGCAGAACAATAAACCATCCTTTTTTTCTATTATTCTGTCAGTATCATGTACTATCTTTGCACTAATCATATATATGGTAGATTTTGTCTCTAGTCGTGCTGACACCATAATATTTCAACTTGAAACTACCGTGCGCCGCACGCACAATTGTGGTGCTGTCGGACAGGGGGGCACATTAATTCGGGAGAGAAGATTCGTCTTGAATATCTTACCGCTAATCACATTTTATACAGCAGCTATTCGTTCTATCCTTGGCTTGAGGAGAGTGCTATGGATATAGACGTGTCCAAGTAAAAAAAATACACGAAGAAACGGCCGTACCGCACACATCAGGCCAGTTCGGGAACAACCCGTGTGTTGAGTCGGTAGAACTTCACTCAAAGTCGGCCCATCGTCATCATCGGGCAACGTGTAACGTTACATTATTCATGGGAAGTTAGCTGGATGCCGTAGCAATGGTAATACTACTATGTCCATGTGTTCCTTGTTGTGTTAGGAGCAAACTTTGAGGAAAATATCTTCCTCAGTCCACTATCACACGCAGCATTTAGACAAAAAAGTGTTCCTCACAAACCTTTGTCGTCTGCTTGACAACAGGATTCTGGTTAACAATATGGCGGCGGGAAAATACACGTGCCGTAGGTTGTAGCAACAGAGAGGAGTTTTGATGATTGATCACACTTAGAATATAGTTGCAGGTTAGCAAAAGAGATTGTAATAAGTTGTCTTATAAATAATTGTGTTTAGCAGGCAGGAGATGTGACATTTGTCTTATAAACCAGCGAACAACCGTGCTGGGTGATTCTCCCACGAAGCCCCCAGACTCTGTCAATAAGGGACGGAGAGTTTTTGACGTCGCCAACTTCTAATGCATGGTTATCGAAGCTTTTCAGCCAGTGTTCTGAATACGTTAGTCTATCTGCTTTGCATTGCTGGCGTTATAACTGATTTTGCATGTAGCACATATCCCTAAATACCCCGTTTTCGAAAAATCCCGACTTTAAGTACCCCACGAATTTAGGTTACCCAACGTTACTTGTTGAAAAAGAAAATTCCAGCCCAGGCGCAAACTAACAAGATGAGTCTTCCAGAAATACCACCCCAGTTGAAATGTCTCAATACACTTGAGTCACAGTTAGTAGCTGTGAGAATACCATTCATGAAGGTAACAGCTCTTCCGAAAGGTGGTCAGAAAGGAGTTAATGGTCCTGTAGTGTGTGTTCCAGCAGATGTAAGTAAAACACATGCGGTTCTACCCAGAATGCCTTCAGAGGCGCAGTTTGTCAAAGTGAAGCTAAAGAAGAAGTTAGAGTACAGAGGGCATTACATGTACAGACAAATAAGTCCATTGAAGGTTGACACTGCTCTGCAATATCTTCTAGACAATAACAAACATTACAATGGTGTTTCTGTTGACACTGACTGGGTTGTGCCGTGGACTGAGGAAGGGGGGTTCATCCAAACGGCTATTACTGAAACTGAACATGGTCACGATGACACACAAAATCATACAGACCGGGAGCGGCAGGAAGGGAGTGACATGGTCGGGGCAGCCGTAGATGGCATGGAAGACGAGGAGATGGACAACATTCTTGGACAGATCAATGTTGCAAAAGTAACGGAAGAGGCAGCTCTGAATGAAGACGACGATGACGACCAGGTAAGGGGTCTTCCACATGATACATGCCTGCAACCAGTAGACATAGGACAGGACTTCCTTGATCACTATGATGAACACGTACTTTGTGTGGCCCCGGGAGAAGGTAATAGGCAAGTTTTTGTCTTCAAGAAAGTCGGAGGAGAGGCGATGTCTTTCCCGGTCCAGTTTCCAACGGGAGAGTACTCTTTCAACGATGACCGCGAGACACGTATAACTGCCAGTCAATACTTCAAGGCACGCCTTATGGGTGCAGACTCACGGTTTGCGAGCGATGCCAGCTACATATTCTATGCACAATAAGTAACAGAAACGCACTTCATACGATCGAATATTTCGTTGCGAAAAAGTTCACCAATCACAAGTGACGGGCGTAGAATAGGGGCCCAAATGTTGTCCGACAGAGAGGACGTACAGGCCATTCTAAAGTCAGATGAAGGCTATCGCTTCCTTCAGCCAGTCAGGGGTACTCCACAATTCTGGGAAAAGACGCTCAATGAATTGTACGCAATGATCAGGCAGATTGGAATTCCCACGTGGTTCGTGACTTTTTCTGCGGCGGACTTGCGCTGGCCAGAAGTTTTGGAAGCAATTCGACAAGATCGTGGTACCGTACCAGTGAGCGAGTTGACGTGGAAAGAGCGTTGTGACATTTTGAAGAGTAATCCAGTCACTGCTGCTCGCATGTTTGATCACAGAGTCAAGCTGCTTTTCAAACATCTCATTCGGTCTCAGTCGCAACCCATAGGGGAAGTTATAGAAACTTTTACAAGAACTGAATTCCAGGCCCGTGGCAGTCCTCATATACACACCTTGTTGTGGGTTAAAGATGCGCCGAAATTGAACGTAAATATGTTCCTTTGTGGACAGGTATGTGTGCAGTCAGCTACCCGACTCAGAGGCAGATAAGGAGCTATTTGACATAGTTAGTCAGGTTCAAACGCACCGGAAAGGTCATACAGCATCCTGCAAGAAAGGTGGCAAGGTCTGTAGGTTTGGATTCCCAAAACCTCCCGTGAAGCAGACATTTATGTGCGGCCCCGTGAAACTGCAAGATCTAACTGATGCAGAAATGGCATCCTTCAAAGGAAGAAAGAAGCAAGCCGAAGCAGTCCTTAAAAAATTCTGGGACGTGTTGGACAAGACCAAGGAGCCAAACAAGTGTTCCACGGACGCCATTCTGAAGGAGGCAGATCTCTCGGCGGCAGAGTTCTGTGACGCCTTCAACTTGATGGCAACCAGGAAGCAAGTAGTGCTCAGGCGTGAGCCAAAGGACATGTTGGTGAACAATTACAATCCACATCTACTCCGGGCTTGGAATGGTAACATGGACATCCAATATGTTCTCGATGCCTACAGTTGTGTTAAGTACATTGTATCGTACATTAGCAAAGCAGAAAGGGAAATGGGAAAGCTACTTAAACAGGCCCAGAAAGAGGCTAGGGAAGGGAATCAGGATGTAGTTAATGAAATGAGAAAAGTAGGCAACGCCTACCTTCACCACAGGGAAGTGAGTGCGCAGGAGGCTGTGTATCGAGCCTGTAGCCTGAAGCTAAAGGATTGTTCAAGAGAAGTCATTTTCATACCGACAGATGAGAAAGCTAGTCGCCTGTCTAAACCCTTGGCAGCGATCCAGAACATTGCTAGTGCAGAAAACGGCGAGGAGGAAAGCATCTGGATGCCGAGCATTATGGACCGATACAAGGCGAGACCACTGGAAGAACCCTTCCAAACAATGTGTGCCGCAAAGTTTGTCTCTGAGTATCGTGTGGTTTCCTTTTCGGGGAAGCAACAAGATGGTGAGCAGCCATCTCAAGGCACCAAGAAGTATGTCCTGAATGATAATTTAGGGTCAGTACAAAAGCGCACCAGATCGAACCCTGCTATCATACGCTTTGCCAAGTTTAATAAGGAAAAAGATCCAGAGCGATTCTACTTGACGTTGCTCAAGTTATACTTGCCGCACTACTCTGACATGCAGTTAAAACCAGAACAGTTTGCAAAGTATGAAGACTTCTACTTGAGTGGCTCTGTTTTATTGTCTGAAAGAACAGGTGTCTTAAATGTCAGGGATATTGTGGAGAATAACAGGTGTCAATTTGAGAAAAATCGTGAAGAACTTGAGGGGGCACGTAAAGAAGTAGAAAACAACAGCGGTGATCTAGATGATGCTTGGGCCCAGATCTTCCCTTTACAGGAACAGGACAGATTTGAGTGTCAAGACGCGCAAGTAAAAGTCCAACTTTTTGATGATGAAGATATTGAGGATGACATCCCTGATCTTGCGATTGTGGACAGGACAGACAAGTCAAAAGAACAAGGCTTTACCCTAGAAAAATGCCAGTTGCAGATCGCTTCAAAAACTGCACTCCCTCTAATGTAGTCGCTCAATCCCATGCAACAAGATGTTTTCTATTTTGTACGGAAGTGGTGTTTGGAAACTGCAGCGGGGAAGCGACCGGAGCCCTTTCATATTTTTGTAACGGGCGGTGCTGGGACCGGAAAGAGCCATCTTATCAAGTGCATATGTTACGAAGCTACGAGAATACTTAAGCAGACACAAGAGAACCCCGACGATATCTCTGTCCTACTTACGGCGCCCACGGGAACGGCCGCTTTCAACATCGGTGGAAGCACTGTCCACCATGCGTTCCACTTGACATTTGGTTCTAAATATCAACCCCTCTCGGAAAAAACACTGAATACAGTGCGCGCACAGTACCAAAGTCTAAAGATTGTGGTCATAGATGAAGTGTCGATGGTTGATAAAAATGTAATGTCCTTCATCGACGGTAGATTGGGCCAACTGACACATGCGCACCCAGATGCAAAGTTTGGAAATGTAAGTATATTGGCAGTTGGCGACATGTACCAACTACCTCCAGTCAAAGGTAAGAGCCTTTGCAGGGATAAAAAAAAAGAAGAGATCATTGACCTCTGGAATCCCATTTTTGAAGTTGTGCAACTAGAGGAGATCATGAGGCAGAAGGATGATGCTGCATTTGCCAAGCTTTTGAACAGGCTTAGGGTAAAGAGAAAGAAAGACAAACTTTCAGATGAAGATGACAAAACTCTGTGTTCAAGGGTGCTCTCTCTTGACTTTGCATCAGATGATTACCCTAAAGATGCCCTTCACATTTTCGGCACCAATGATACTGTTGATCGGCATAATGACAACATGTTGATCCTCCGGTGTTCACCGATTAGACGATACGAGGCCTTTGATTTTTCCAAAGATCTGTGCTCAGGTTCGATTAAAAGGAGAGATTTAGTTGAAGGGGTACGAGACGACCTACTAGATGTGCTCCGAGTCGGAGTTGGTGCTAGGGTCATACTTTGCCGCAATGTCAACGTTGAAGATGGTTTAGTGAATGGTGCATTTGGAACTGTGACTGGAATGCAAGGTGGGGAAGATAATGCCAGTGAAGTTGCAACTGTTTATGTGCTATTTGATAACCCAAGGGTAGGTGCTGAGGAAAGGCAAAAGAGTGCTGTTCCCAAGGAGATACCTGTCAACTCAGTGCCAGTGCGTCAGATCGAGAGCACCTTGAAAAACATACGCAATGTTACACGTCACCAAATCCCGTTGAAGCTAGCCTGGGCATGTACGACACACAAAGTGCAGGGCATGACTGTTCCTAAAGCGGTTGTCCCCATGAAAAAGGCTTTCGCATCAGGTATGTCGTATGTGGCATTAAGTAGGGTTTGTTCAATAGGTGGGCTCTACATTACTGACTACAAGCAGGACTCTATCTACTGTGATGAGCAAGTAGAGGAGGCGGTCAAAAGTATGAGGCACTTACAGTTTAGATGTGACCCGTTCATAAATATTGATGACAGATCTGAAAGCAATAGGGTCCTAAATATTGTCCTCCACAATACTGAAGGCCTGGTAGGCCACTTTAAAAGTCTGAAATCCACCTGTCTGCTCAAAGCTGATATAATATGCTTGACTGAGACATGGCTATCTGGTGATGTGCAGTCTTCTCAGGTGCAGCTAGAAAACTTTACTGTGTTTCGTCAAGACAGGAGACGTGTTTGTGAGGCAGACTCTATGACAACAAGTTCCCCTCATGGAGGAGTGGCAGTTTATGTCCGTGATGGGTACAGATGTTCTGAAATACCTATTCCAAGTGACATACGCCTTGAATGTGTGGTTATGCGTATGTCTGCTGAGGGAGTGGAAATTCTCATTGTACCTATTTACAGGCCACCCAATGTGAAAAAAGATGTATTCATATGCAATTTAGAGAAATTGATGCAGCACCTGGCCACGGTGAAACGAAATACTACAATCTTTCTTGGGGACTTTAACGAGAACTTGATTTCAGGGGAAGACAACAAAAAGATTCTGAATTTCTTTGTGACAAAGGTTTCGAACAGTTGGTGGAAGATCCTACAACCATGAAAGGAACCCTTATTGACCATGTTTACATTTCACCAGTGCCATCAAATGTAAGCTGTGGGGTCATACAGACATTTTACAGTTACCATGATGCTGTGTATTGTTCGCTGTATCAGTGATGCTGCAATAACCTGTGAAAAGGCGATGGAATAGAAAAAAAATCCTTACTTTGTTATCATAATGAGGATATGCACCAGCTCTGCCCTTGCCAACCGTATTAGGTGGGCAAGGGAGAGGAGGCATTACCCGCTCCGCCTACGGGGGTTCCTGGTGCAAAAAAAAGGATAGTCGCCAGTCTGGCCTTGCATACTCTGATTGGTCAAACTCAATGTTGAACAAACAGGGTATGCGAGGGGGAGGGTCATATATACCCGCTCCGCCCTTGCCAACCACTAACCTCAGTGGTTGGTAAGGGGGTTCCTTGCGAAACAGGAACCCCCTTACCAAGAAACCATTGAGGTTTGGAGTTTGTAAGGGGGTTCCTGGCGACATAAGGATCATCACCAGCTCTGGCCTTGGTAATCCTGTTTGGTCAAAGCTGAACAAACGGGGTATGCAAGGGGGAGGGGACATGAAGTCGTACCCACTCCGCCCTTGCCAACCCCTAACCTCAGTGGTTGGTAAGGGGGCTCCTGGTGAAACAGGAACCCCCTTACCCACCCCTAAGGTTAGGGGTGGGTAAGGGGGTTCCTGGTGTTACAAAGGAAGGAAAAAGAGCTCTCCCCTGTGATTGTGGTTGAGGAAGGAAAAATAGCTCTCCCTGTGATTGGGATAGAGGAAATGAAAAAAGGAGAAAAAAACGGAATGCACAAGGATAACAATAGGTAGTCACTTTTAAACAATGATCTAATCTCTTCTTTTTTCCCTTTCGTTTAGGAGACCATTCTTCTGTTCGAAGAGCACCTTAAAGTACCTTGGAAAATATCCCAGGCGTTTTTTTTTTCTTAACTTTTTCTTTATATTATAGATTCTATATTTGTAATCTTGTATCTTGATCTTATGTAATATATCTTTTTCACTCTTATTGTCATGTTTCAACTCATTTTTCCTTTTGAAAGCATGAAATTCCATATTTAGAGTTCTCCACCACTGCATCATTGTCAGTAACCATAATTTTCCTTTTCTTTTAAGTGGTTAAGCAGTCAGAAGATCATGCTCAAGCAGTCTGAACATACAGCAGGTATGCTTGTGCTAATATAACAAGGAAAAATAGAATTGTTTTCTGTTAAAACACCAGTAAACATGTGTTTTAGATCTAGAGAAAAGGTGATGTCAAGTGTAAGTTGTTGGGTCAACAGCAAAGGGTGCACATGATGTTTATTGTTTCTTTAACTTCAAAGAGACTGATTAACCTATGATTTTTATCCTGAATGCTTCTTTTCCTCAAACCTCACTCCTGTTTCTGTCCTCCAGATGGGACCCAGCTAGAGAAGAGAGGCAGAACGTGGTCCATGTCTCCATGAGAAACTGCATGGGGAGGTCCCAGCAAGCTGCAGCTGCGCAGAAGGACACCAGCTTTGCAAATTTTGATAACAATTATTAAGCTTCAGATTGTTTGGCTCACATAGTTAAGACTCAAAGTGTATATTATTTCAGCTTGCATATTTTATTTGTACTTCCATTTTTCTCGTATTTACAGTTTTTGTATTTGCATTTTTGTATGTACTAAAAAGTAATAAGATTGTGAGAGAAGACAAAATGTAAGATTTAAAAAATTGTTTGATTAAACCTGTCAAGAAGATTCAAAGTGTACATGACTTGTGCTTGTATCTCTCCTCTTAATTACATTGATGGTGAGAGTAAGAGTGTGTGCTGAGTGAATCATTTGACATTAATCCTTGTTGGGGCTAAGAACATCCAAACTATTCAATGAATGGCACTCCAGTAGTATCTTTATGAAAGTCTTGCAATATGAGCAAAGGCAAAATATTCTCTTACCCATCCCTCCAAAGTACCTTTGTAGAAGTATGAATGGCAGGCTAGACTATGCGAAGGTAAACATTTTGCATTTGCCCGCAAATGTTGCCTCTCTAGTTCATTATATTTTTATAACGCCACAGGTGGTGGATATTACAACTCTAGAGTTATAGAGGTGCAAACAAGAATATACTTTGTGTGTATTTGATTTTCTAGCCAGGATTCATTTTCTTTAATGTTTGGTGTAAATGTGAATGATTTTTTGAATCTACGCCTTAGGGGTAATAGTATACTTTACGCCCGTTCCTCGAGAATTCCCGGAATTATACAGGTATATGCATGGAATTTGTTCGCGCGTGCGTAGTGGAAAAATATGAGTATTCCCTGGGAAATTATTTTGAAGTTGCCTTTACTTCTTGTAAATGGAAAAACAGGAGACTCTGTTTGTAACAAGAGTGGAAATATATTTCTGCCCCTTAACTCTGTCTAGATTGAGCTAGCACTTAATTACAGTATCAATACTTGAACGACAGGAACACAATTATAGTTTGACTTTACAAGATCTGATTTGAAATTTTAAATGACTAAGTTTAAAGCAGGTCATATGTTTTGAGTTAGGGTTTGTTGTAATCACCTTCGTTGGAAAAGAAACAGACAATCGAATTGCATTTTTACGTCTTTTATTTAATGAACACGATAAAAAAGCTAGAAACAATGGCTACGTTCGATGAAAGGACATTTCGTAGTGGCAATTCTTACATAAGACATATTCAACAATCGTCACGCAAACTCACTTAATTGTTATACGCATGAGGCATACATCAGTACAGAAGGCGCAAAAAAACGTGAGTCTTGGTTAGTTTATGTCGCGATTTAATTTGTCAGAGATAACAAAATAATGTCGGTAGGCTCCTACTAGTAAAGGACATGGCCAGATTTATCGACCATGACGCATAACCAGACACAGAACGTCTTGCAGAGACACTTGCATGGCTTGATATGGAATGTAGGGGTGGGGGGGGGTGTTGATTTGTGGTGTTGATGGAAGTGGGGTGTTGATGGGTTGTGGGTGCATGGGTGTGAGGGGCTGGTGGATAGATTGTGGAATGTATGATTGGAAGGCAGCTTGAATGAAGTTCTGGTGATTCCCCCCATCAGCCTTAGACTGTGTGGTTTTTGGACTGGAAAGGAGAGCTCTAGAGGCATGTGTTGCTTTGTATGTAAAAGACATGGTTTGGAGAACTTGCTATTTGAGGCACAGAAAACGGCTGTTGCTATTGGTGTTTTACATTTAGATATGTTTTTTTTCTGTTTCTGATTCCTAGTTTTATAATTCCTAGAATTTTGGTGACGTTATGACGTAATATGACGTAATTATGACGTCATTGATGTGATTTTATTGGCTAAATAGGGAATTCCCGTAATATCAAAAGGTATTAAACAAAATAGTATGTATTGTTGATTTTAAGGTGTACCAAGACATATTGCGTAAATGGTAACTACGTTGACGTCAAAATGACGTCATTAAATGACGTCACGTGTTGTTAGCGACCCCTTAGGATCCGCCATCTTGGATCGGCCATTTTGAAATTTTCAAAAATACTTTTTTTTCACTTATGACCCAAAAAACACTAAGAATAGACTAGAGACGTTAATCTAAATGTTTCTGGTAAAGAAAATGCCACGTAGTGACGATTTTGAAGGCGGAAGCCTGTTGATACCTAAAATAGTGTAAAGGTCCGCCATCTTGGATTTTGACCGACTACGTCAGCAAATTAGCATAAATTATGAATATTAGATCATGAAAGTTACATCTAATTACATATAATGCTATACATGTAGGAAAACTAGTTTGGTTGAGCAAGAAAACCTAAAATCTGTGATTTTTGCATAAAATGCCTTTCAGAAAGCCGTTGCCATGGCAACACGAAAACTTATACTAATATCATAATATTGTTGCCAACTATATTCTAGGAAAAGTCACCAAGTTTGGTAGTCTTAGCATATGTCGTTCGGCAGTTATACGATGTCAAAGTTGGCGCGGGCACTTTTAGCCCCCCCCCACCCCCCCCAGTCTGGATAGGGTTAAAGTAGACGTCATAAAGATGCAAAGGTAAAGGTAAATGTAGTCAAATAGCCTTTTTGAGGTCACAGGGGCAGTGTGTTGGGTTGCCTAGGGCAGAGTTAGGGCACGGTTTTACCTCCCCAACCGAAGTCAGGTACCCATTTTTACACCTTGTGAGAAAAGTCGTGTGGAGAGGATTCGAACCCAGCACCTCTTGGTTTGGGGACACCCTAACCGTTATGCCAACACGACACCACATACAAAGTCTGTTATGCCAACACGACACCACATACAAAGTCTGTTATGCCAACACGACACCACATACAAAGTCTGTTATGCCAACACGGCACCACATACAAAGTCTTCGGTAGAAAATGGTTTGATCGTACGGAATGTCGAGAAATATGTCGGTATAGAATCTATACATATTTCGCCTGTAAAAAATCGGAACAATTCTTTCTCTGGCATATGCATGGCAACAGTCTTTCTGCTTTCTGGTCACTTATATTACTCTGCTATACAGGTATACATGTGTACTCACTGGCTTATGGACTATGAAGTTAATTTGATAAATATACTATAATTTCCTTGATTTTATTAACACTTTCAAACTTTAAACAGTCACGTAGAATTGCAAGTCCACAGTTGCAACCTGCTAACAACGACTTCGATAATGCATCAAAAAATGATGTAATGCTACAAAGGCGACAAAGAAAAGTCACACCGACGTTCAAACTTTAGAATAACTCTCTCCCTACCATTTACATTACATTCTATCCAGTCGACTGATTGCCCATCAAGCAACTTAGCAAAACACAGCCATAAGCTATGCAAATTTTCTTCGCATGGAATTGCCCAATAGGGCACAAGAAAAATGTTGCGTTCTCTGTTACTCTTACTACGAAAGCCTGCCGACCCTAGTTTTTTGTCGTCAGCTGGCAAGGGACATAGAATTTTCAATCTTATACAATGCTGAATGATGACATTCAAAAGACTTCCTGTATGCCACTTTGTTATAACAGATTAGAGCTTTGAAAGGTTGATGGAAGGAGGTTGATGTAAGAATGTGTAGTAGTAAACATTGTACTTCTTTGTTCAGTTTATAGATATACTTGTGTTTTTATATCTGTGCAAATACAACACGAATATGAAGATGTTGAAAATGCCAGAGCCGGTGCGTTTAATTTGTACATTGCTGAACTACATGCATATTTGTTGGATACCTTCGCCCTAAATGGAAATAAGTGTGGCAATTAAAACTTATTGCCATAGCGAAGGTGTCTGGGTTGATCTTACCTCACTGTAAAGAAAGTACCAAAGTAGCACTCTTTACTTCTGCCATATCACTAAGAAATCAGTAAGGCGTCTGCCAAGCCAGTCTGAGTTCGAATCCGCAGTTCCTGATTTGTCCCGTAACGTTGACGCTGTGCCCTTATGAAAGGCACTTTACACGCTAAAAAAAGAAAAATGAAGAGAATACCTAAAGAGGGACAACATTTCCGAGCAAATGTAAAATGTTTACCTTCACATGGTCTATCTTTACCTTTATACCAGGAAGGACAAAGTGTTTTATTTAGTTGGGGCGTCGCACAGGACAAGTCCGTGACACGGGATAAGTCAAGAAATAATTTGCAACCTGTAAGTGACCATAATGAAGACCAACGAAATGGTTGCATGATTTGCAGAATTAATAAGGAAGATTGATATTTGAATTGTGATAAAGGGTAAAAGCGATGAAACTTAAGTAGTCGGGTTTGTACACGTGACATTCTTCTTTGGAATAGAGTTATTTTCTTTCGGGTTTGGCAAGAATTGCTCTCCAATCAACTTTTAAAAAATCTACTTGTCAGATCCCGCGGCGATCATGAGTGTAGTTTAAAGTATCGTGGGAACAGTTGGATTCGTTGCGCAGTTTGTTTCTTTGGGCGGGGCCTGTGTCGGATGGTATTTTTCGTTGTACATGAATTTCATGAATTAGAAAGCATTCGTGAGGAGATGATACACTTTTATGGAGGCATGGCATCGTCCACTATTAATGCAGTTGCTTAAGTTTTACCTAACGTTCTGAATTCGTAGTGACTAAACATATCTTCTGCGCCAAAGCGCACTCCAAAACAGACAGTAACGCCCAACCACCCCTATATCACAATGGCCCGCTCCCAAGTTATTCTCACCAACCTACGCATGCGCAGATGGAATAACTCTTCTTGCGCATATCAGACGGTCTCTTTTGCCCTTTGTGTTCCGAGGAAGAAAGACTCCACAACTGAACTCTCAGGTAAGGACTTAGCGTAGCATCGTCCACTTTTTATGCTGTTGTTTAAGTTTTATCTAAGGTTCTTTATTCGTAGTGCCTACTTAATGTTGCCAGGCCCAGTTAGGTTATTGACTTTATGCCTCTCGATGCACTTTTCTACCGCATTTCAATATTTTCTATGGTTTTGAATAGCTGATATATTGCTTAAAGAATGTCAATTTGAAATGTCCAGGAATAACTATGAGAAGTCTGTATTTCTATCGGCAATCCTTACAAGTGAAGTGGTACAAACGATCGGTCAGTTCACCTGTTGCTCTATCTATATCTCAGTATAGGGACAGATGTTTCTGAATAGGAAGCAAGCGGATTGCCCGACTTCTCTCTGCATATGGCAGTGATGGATCCCATTAGTCGGGGATGGCTAAGAGTAGCACTCTTTAATCTTAACTATCTTGGAAGAACCGTATCTTGTCTGGTTGTAAGGAGAATCGCCCTCCCATTTATATTAGATATTGTTATACGTGTCAGATCCCGTGGCCATCACGAGTGTATTCTGAAGTATCGTGGGAACAGTTGGATTCGTTGCGCAGTTTGCTTCTTTGGGTGGGGCCTGGTGCTGGGCGGTGTTTTTCGTTTTATTACAGTGATTATAAAACATACAAAGAGCAACATTTACTGTTATGATTGACGCAAAACATGACAATTTGAATATTGTAATACATTGGTGACAAGTGACAGAATATCTATGCTAGTGACACATGTAACGTTAAGATAAAGGTGAATATTATCAGAAACACACATTTTGTGAGTTTGAACACTATTTGCATAATTGATGAGGCATTTCTGCAACAACTTTGATATTTAAAACATATGTAATCTAAAAATAGGAAATAATATAGAAACTTCTTTGCATATCTAATCAGCAAAGTCTGCACTAGTGTCCGTAATTCGCGATCGGCTACATGAAATTGTCGGTGGTTACAGTGTCCGTGCTAATGCCAGGGTCACATTTCCAAGCCGGGGCCCGAACGGGCTGTTTGAGAAAACAAAGAATAAAAGCTGCATATCAAGAATATACACATGTACATAACGTATGATAAGAAATAATTCTTAAAAGTTTTTTGTGTGTTTTGTTGTCTTTTATACCATAGTTTTCGTTCCCGCAAGCTGCTTGGCCGGGCCCCTGGTTGGAAATGTGACCCTAGCATAAGTTGTTTGCATCCATCCCGAAATCTCATGTTGAAATCCATCTGCAAGGGGATGAGATATTTATTCAATAGCACGGTGCACACGTCTTTCAATGTTAAGTTGTTGTCAAACGTTCCACGGACAACAGAAGTGCCCATTCAATTATAAACATAAGCCTTCTTCTTACTATCTTTCAACGCAACTCTACACCATGTTTCTTCTCCGGCGCCCTCTCCAAAGAATGGCCTATAGTTGCACAAACAGGTGAACTTGGGTAATGTTCGTCGAAGACACGGAGGCGTAGCGATAAATAGCGAGTTGAAGCCCCGGTCATACTTTTGCGTAAATTAAGTCCGCAGTAGTGGCGTATCAACATGTTTGGTTTAGGTTAAGTTTGCAGCCGAAGAAGTAATTTCTTTGGTTCGATAACTAGGCTGTACAACGGTAGGTCAAAGTGAAAAACGACTTCTTCCCCTCAAACTTTAACCCTATCCAGACTGGGCTTTTTTGGTATATCTGGGACTGGGGGGGGGGGGCTGATTCGGCCCCCCCCTCATAATTTCCGAACGGTATGATGTATCATCACCAAATTTGTAGGGAGTGATATTCACGTCAAGTTTTCTAATTCCTGTAATTTTGGTGACGTTATGACGTATTGTGACGTAATTATGACGTCATCGATGTGATTTTATTGGCTAAATAGGGAATTCCCGTAATATCTAAAGGAATTAGACAAAACGGTTTGTATTATTCATTTTAAGGTATGCAAAGACATACAACGTCAATGGTAGGTACGTTGACGTCAAAATGACGTCATAGAATGGCGTCATGTGTTGTTAGCGATCCCTTGGGATCCGCCATCTTGGATCGGCCATTTTGAAATTTTTAAAAATCCTTTTTTTCCATTTATGACCCCAAAGGACGCTGAAAATGGACTAAAAACGTTAATCTAAATGTTTCTGATAAAGAAACTGTCAGGTATTGACGATTTTAAGGGCGAAAAAGCCTGCTGATACCTGAAATAGTGATATAGTCCGCCATCTTGGATTTTGGCTGATTACGTCATCAAATTAGCATAAATTATGAATATTAAATCAGGAAAGTTACATCTAATTGCATGTTATGTTATACATGAAGGAAAACTAGTGTAGTTGTGCAAGAAAACCCGAGAAATATCATTGTTTTCAAAATATTAATGATTTTTGCATAAAATGCCAGTCAGAAACCCGTTGCCATGGCAACATGAAAAAATGATAAAGTTTAACCGTTATTATAAAATTGTTGCCTACAAAATTTTAGGAAAAGTCACCAAATTTGGTTGTCCTAGCATACATCGTTCGGCAGTAATACGATGTCAAAGTTGGCGCGGGCACTTTTAGCCCCCCCCCCCCAGTCTGGATAGGGTTAAACAAAAACACCAAAAAAAAGATGTTGATGCGCAACTCACTTCAATGAATATACGCACAAGTGTGACAGGGCCCTAACGTTGTGCACGCCGAAAAACGAGTGCGTACATTCCATTTGTCATTTCCCGTGTAAAGACTGAGAGTAGGAAATCATTCGTAGTTCTTGGGTACGTAGGAAAAGTATGAGTATGTACATTTCGTATTTTTGTGACGTCTGCAATTCAAAAGTAAAGGATTTTAAGTCATATGTAATGCAATCTTGAGAAGACTTTAGGTAAAGAGAAGGATTACACTCGTGAAAAAAAAACTTCAATTCTACTCTGCTGATGAAATTTTTGCCGTGCGTAATTTTTTACCGATGCCATGCGCGATGTAGGCGGCGTGCGGCACCTTAGCGGCCGTTTTAATACGCCTCGTGTTGCTTTTCAATCAAATGCATGTTGACATTGACGACGGGTTGCTACATCAATGGTCCAACTAGGGATGTTTTAGTCCAACTTCTTGAAGCCGGCAAAGACGGCAAAGACTTTATTTCACACAAATCGCTATTTATCGCTGGTTATCATGATCGCAAAAATTGACAAACTAATATCGAAAACGTCCCGCAGTTGCCAATCATACTGACCTCTGCAGTCTGCACAATACCGCATGTACATGTAATCCTAAAAGTACGCAGACAATCTTTCATGTTATTCAATTCAATCCAGGGCAAAAAAAGATCCAGACATGTTTTGAACCGCAGGATCATTTTTTCATAGTCCAGTATTGTCTTCTTTTTATTATTATTTTTTTCGAAGTTTTTTTTTTAAAACAAGCAATGAAAAAAATCTACATTTACGTTGCTTTGCGATGATTCCCACCCCCACGCACATCAAAAGCGTGTCAATCGTAATCAACATGCGAACTTCAAAGGATTACTTGCAACATTTACGTCGCGCCGACTTATCATGTGCAAGCCGACCACGTACCTTATCAAACATTTATCCGACCTGTATAAAGGAGGTTATACGGAGAACCTCCTTGTGTGTACATTTACCCAGACGGCGCTGTCCGACCTCCACTTGTGTAGCGGGACTGACGTTGCCCACCGCTGTACATGTAGTATCTCATGGTGAACGGAATGACCATGACATAAGGTAACATTACAAGGGGGAGGGCGTTCTACGCTGCGGCACATCTTGTTTGTTCAGTCAGTTTAATCGCGAAATAAAGTTCTCAAGTCCCACGTTTTGTCTGTGTGTGTGTGTATTTTGCATGCAATTCTCATATAAGTCTCAGGGCAAAAATCAATTTTGCATGACGTTTGTTGTATGTGTTTTATGTAATAGCCACCACTAATCTGTGACCTTGCATCGAACGTAGCCGTTGCTTATGTTCAAATTTTCTTGGTAATGCAAAAATCGGTTAACTATACACCAATCCGTGTTTCACACAGACGACAGCTAGCGCTCTATGCATAAACTTCGTATTCAGCACGCTAGACGAAAACAAGGAGGTTTAAATATAGTCAAGGGAAACCAAAGTGCAACTTATTATGGCACCCGAAGACGTTACCATATAACGTTACATGTAACGTTAACTTTACCACAGTTGCCGGCCAGTCAGTGAAACTTTTATGGTGTACGGCATCGTCGGTATGAGTTTACCACTCAATTACACCAACCCGGTGTCGTTTTAAGTTGACTCGTTGTCAAGCTGATCAAGTCGACCTTCGGAAGACTGATAGTGGTTGAAGCTGCAAAACAATTTCAACACTTTGCCGTCTGTCAACAATCCCTGTATTGTAACGTTAACATTCAAGATCGCCAACAATGACGCCGGTAGCTAGATTTGCTACATATTCACCCATCCACAGCAAAATGTCAGCATAGATTTATTGTGTAGAAAAATTGTTTGTATTTGTGAAAAAGTAGGGTTTTTTTTCTTACATACATGGCACCCAGAGAAAAAAATGACGGCGCTGGTTATGACCGCGGATGACCCCAAATCGGGTGTTCCAAGGCGGCGTGTCAAAATGACACCGGGTTGGTGGTATTTGAAGTGTTAAACTCATACCGACGATGGGGATACTTAAGAATATGTTTACTTCTGTGAAGGTGAACATAAAAATCAACAAAACATCTAAGTAGCAACGTCGTAATGTCCTTCGTATATCCAAGGTATTTACCCTCCTTGGTATATCCGAGCGCAAAGCAACCTAAACACATAAGTTACATGTATTTCATTCTGCCCGGTCGCGCGTTCCAAAGCGGAGGTCGTTGACCCCATTTCGAAGGCAGTGTTCGGTGTTCCACTGAGCGGCCTCTTCGCTACAGTCATTGACCTGCGGTCGTGGAATGAACGTGATTCTAAAGTTCCAAACGGGTTCTAAAGGGATTCTAAAGTTCCAGACGGGTTCTAAAGGGATTCTAAAGTTCCAGACGGGTTCTAAAGGGATTATAAAGTGCTATTTTGAGCTTAAAATGTCAGTTTTTTCACCAGTTTTTGCCGCATAAAACCATTTTTTGCATCTATATGGGACAAGACGACCATGGTGCAGTGTCGTATGTACAGGCTCTAGTTTTGTTGATATTCATGTTTTTTTATTTGTGCGGAGAAGACGAAAAGGAAGAAGAGGAAGAGGAAACGTAGCAAAAACAATATGTTTCCTTCTCAGTGAAGGTAAACATAACTACCGACACAATATGCTGTCAGGACAATAACAGGAAACACAACATTTTGGGCGTGGGGATATCAGCCTCCTGTGATAAGGTGGCTGGAGAAGCTAGTTAGTCTTTTGTTACCATCTGAGGGCACGCAAAATGTTTAAGTTTAACATTTGTTTAACTTAACCATAAATGGACGTAGGTCTCCGAAAACACCAAATATTAAACCACACTGGGCGAATTACTGTTTATTGCAAATATCTGCAGATTCTAACATAACACGAGGAGAAGTGATCAATATCCTTTTCCTCTGCGAACTAGCACAGACCGGAACCTGTAGTCAACCTCATTAGATATCTCTAAATGAACATAAGAGTAAGGAACTTATAGATAACCTCTTTGGCAATGGAGTGAGATATGAGCCGTACGGAGTGATCAAGGCCAGATTCCGAGTCTGGCACAGATGGATACTGCTTAGGATCGGACTCATCCTGATTTTGCAACTTTTGATTCTCTAGTTCTGCACTTGCAATTGTAAAGATAGAAAATAGTATCAAAACAGGCGCAGAGAAGGGAATCAGTTCGTCCTTACATCTGATAGGAGATTCTATCTTCTTCAAGCTGACGCAGTTTTCTTACAAGCAGTTGTAGACGAACATTCATGGCTACAGCGCATCAATACTGTAAAGCAGACTTCTCGGCGAATATATAATCGATGTGCAAAAAGTAGCAGTGCTACTTTTTGCACATCGATCATATATTTGCTGTGTGTATCTGAATTTGAATGCGCGGTTACACCTAGATTCAAATTCAGATACACTGAGGGTTTCTAGTCGATAAGTTGAAGCAGCAAAACTTAACCACTTACATTTCTGGATAGAGCTTGCTGATACATATCAAAGAAAAGTTGTGGAACCTAGGAGGATCTGGTAGGTTATAACATCTTAACGTAGCGGGCAATGTGGATTTATGTGGTTTTAAAACAAGCTTGCCTGTCGCATTCATTACCTTCGCCGAGAAGGTTATGCAGAGGGTAGCGTTTGTGGGTTTGTGTGTTTGTCTGTCTGTAATGGACCAGCATAACTCAAGAATGCCTGGATGGATTGTTTTGATATTTTTTGATATATACTTGTCCAAAATGTAAGGAAACAAGACACACACACCACTGTGCACAGTAGCCTGATACTGCAAACAAGAGAGGAGATTGATATGGCCATGGGGTCTCCAAAGATATATATTAAAGCAGTTGTGTATTGGAGGGCAAAACAGATCAAGTGGTCAATACACATCCATGCATGCTCTTCAAGCAGAGCCAGGGCTTGTTTTTGACGTCCTTTATGCGTTTTGGCCAGGCCAAGTTTCTATTTGGCATTTGGGGTGGCGCACAAAAGAAACTCTGCCAAAAAAGGAAGCCTGGGCAAAACGCCTGAAAGAGGTCCAAAACAAGTCAAGGCCCATTCTCTGCTTGGAGGGCAATCTTTCCTAAAGAAGTAGGAGTGAAATGTAAGGATAAATGTGTAAAGGTATTCATATATCATATACGCCAGCACTTCTATAGTGTTTTCTCTGAAAAACGTATTGAATACACCATTGGTGATTGTCCAAGCGTAAGGTAATGTGCCTATCTAGTTGATCCAAATACACATCCAAATACACCTCCTTACCTAGGTGTGAAAGAGGTGTGAACTGGATTTAATCCTCGATAGGGTTTTAGGTGTTAATCCTCGATGCTAATCCTCGATGCTAATCCCCGACGTCGGTTTCCGATGCATCGATGTTCCGATATCGATGCATCGATGTTCCGATGCACCGATGTTTCCAAAACCGACATCGATGCATCGGAAACCGACGTCGGTTTTGAACACCGACATCGCTAATCGAGTAAAATAACGTGCGAAAGCAGGCCGGTGACATCGGAGGTCTTTAACGTTACCGACGCACAGCCGTTTTATCGCATGGAAAAACACACGGTTGGAGCCTTAAACTACATATAAGCCATACAATTTTAGTCTCGATGACTGCAAAGCTGATTGCAAAATATAGATTGAAAGTCTAAGACGTAAGATATCTTGACTCGTTGTGGTATATCTAGCAAACTACGCTTTTTAACCTAACCTTTAGTTTCCTTTAACCCGATCACCTGTAATAATGGCGCTCTGGAAACGTTCGCAGTATCGTCTGACACACCAAGATGGCTACTCTGGATATGGCAGTGCCGTTCAAGCGTCAGGTTTACGCAGAGATCAAGCGCAAGGCAAAGAAACAAGGAACGCTATGGGAGGATCCCGAGTTCCCCGCGGAAGACAAGTCCATCTATGACAACGCCGCTACCTACAAAGACTACAAGTTCACGTGGATGCGACCAGGGGTATGTAATTTGTTGTAGCCGTTAAACTGAGCGAAAAATCCCCACAAAGCCCTTCGCCGTCCCAGAAATTGCAACATTTAGGCAATTTTTAAAATTCTAACTCCCTATGCATACACCTTGATTTTCCCATATTCACCTTATTTTACGGGTCGTTAATGTCCATATACGTCCTACTTTTTCCAAGGTTCCCATTTGTCCAATTTTTGTAACGTTACCATTACATGAGAGGGTGCTGTTTTTATTCAATTCTAATGAATTTTCTGATTCAGACAGACTTGTGAAAGCGCAGTGATGAATGAATTTAGTAATGATAAGAAGGAAACATTATCGAGATCGATGGTAAATCCTGCAAATAACAACATTCATATTATTTCTAAACTGCCCCCTATTTTACACATGGTACAGCCCTCAAAGAAAACATAGCCATCTTGGTTTTCTTCAGTGCTGTGGCATGTTTGATGTTATCAATGGCTATATGATATAATAACGTTAATAACCCATTTTCATTCGGTCCATACGGTGTCACAACTCATTATCGATTCCTATGACCTCAAAAAAGTTTATTCGGTGGTTATAGGAATCACACTTTGAGTCCAGTTTCGGCTCAGCAAAACAAACTTTATCAAGTTGCCTTGTTGATAAATATAGGGATGTGACATTTATCTGTTATTGTTGTTGTTGTTGATCTATTTGATGTTCCAGCGCACGGCCCCCAACGCCCCGACCCCACCCCTTGATAAGGGTAGTCTATTCAAATGAGGGCGGAAAGTTTTTGAGCTAGTTGCCCTCGAATGCATGGTTATCGATTGCTTTGAGTCTCTCAAGCTTGCCATTCTGGTGATATTTATAATGTTGCATTTAACAAGTTCCTTCAACGACTCATTTCAAAAGCAACGGATATAGGTTACACAACGAATTTAGGCTAGTTAGCGTTACGACGCTGGAAAAAAATTGATACAGCAGGTGGGTATTTATAACGTTGAGTTTCCAATAATCATGCCTTACTCAGTAACTTTTAATCACAGGATATTGTCGCGACCGGGATGCCAGAGTTCGCGTCGTCCCATGGGGCAAGCCGCTTTGACGTCTGCCAGCTAATTGTGGGTAAGTCTGATATCCACTTCTTGTTGATGCGGGTTAGAGTCATTTGGGGAAGGCATGATTGATGAGGCAGTGGAACTACTGTACCACAGAATTGCTTCAACCGCGAAAACCTACGTTCCCCTCCTACCTCGAAATATAGTATGATAAGTAGAGAGGTAATAAGTCCAGAAGTGATAAGTCCAGAAGGCAGTTACAAATGAACACCTAGCTAGGTAGGCTGAGTAAAATCACGTAAATGACACAGAGTCTGGCCCAGGGTACCCAGGACTCAAAACTGAGACCTATCGATCCAATGTTCGCTGCCCTTCAACAACAGGGCCACCGATTCCAAACAAGAAGAGAAGTGTGAGCTTTCTTATCTCATTGGATCTGTCAGTATTGAGGGTGGATTTTGTTTATGCCCTGAAGGGACGTATTTCCACACTGATTTCCTAGTCAGAACAGATGATTTTTTTTTCTGAGCATTCTAGACATTCTTGGTATATATTCTTAGTTAAAGGGTACCAAGGTGTCCAAACAGGAGCCCCACCTATCATAGTGCATGAAGTTTGCAACATGTATAAATCATTCATCATCAAAGGTGATTGCTGGCTGCTGGCTGCTATGGCCGATCTGGTCCAAAAGCCTAAGTTGTTCAAGAGAGTCTGCTGTGAGGACAACTCATACGGAGACGACTATTGCGGTGTCTTTCACTTCCGCTTTTGGCAGTATGGAAAGTACGTATCATGGCTGATCCATTGTAAAGCGATAAGTAAAAGATGCCGAAGTGCCTGTTATTCTTTGTTCAGGGAAAAGTCACACCAGCAAATTTTGACACGAAGGCGATAGAAGATGACGTGATGACATTACATACCTGTGCTCTCGGCCGTTTAAAATGGTAAAAAATAGATTTTCAACGATGTCGTGAAAAGGAAAATTGGAAGAAAAACATAAGATGAGACAAGATGAAAATTGTATGAAACAGGTCAACCAAATGTACCCCCTGAATGATCAAGAATATAGGATTTATTGTTTGTTAACATCTATTTGATTCCTGAAGTTTCACAGTCACCAATGTTGCTGAATGTTGTTCCTAGGTGGGTTGATGTCGTCATTGATGACCTTATTCCGATGGTCGTTTCTTACCAAGGAGAAAGTCAATCTCCGGAGTACTTCTCTGTGCACTCAAGCAACGGGAAGGAGTTTTGGAGCGCTCTTCTGGAGAAGGCTTATGCTAAGTAAGTTAATTGTACAACTTCTTAGGCATCAACTGATTTAACTGGATTCAATAAGAGAAATTTGTAATACAAATACAGTGTGGTGCATTGAAAATGTTCTATAGGGAAAATGTATATTTTATTAATTAACAACCACATCTCCGTTCTGTCCGCACATGCGGCCCCCACGTACTTGTCACGGCTCGCCGCTACTTCCGTCCACGTCTTCGCGCCTTTCGTGTTTCCATTGTGATCTCGACTTCAAGGAGCGAGGTCACACGCGGGCCAACTGCCTGATATCTCAACCCACCACCATTCCAACCCCTTTTCTCTGCCATTTCCAGGTTATATAGAGAGACGATGTTGTTACTCAGTTTGTTGTATTGTTGGCTTGTTTTTGTGGAAATGTCCGAGATTAAACCTTTTCCTTAAATTTTTTCCCTTTAAACCTCTTCTTTGACTCCTTTTGTTCACAAGTGATTTAATTGAATTAATTGTTGTCTCTCTTTCTCTCTCTGTTTTTCCTCAACCGTAAATCTTCCTTTTAAAAATGTAAAAGCTTCTTAAGAACAGGTCAACGCTGAACTAAGGTGCATATAAGTTGGTAAAATAAAGGGATGATGACGATGGATTCTACTGATATTTGGTATTTGAGTCGGTCTTGGGAAGAGGGCGGTCAAGGTCTATTTTGGTCTCCTGGCGGCCTTACTTGTTACAAAAGTAGAATTTCCGGTCTTCGTATCTTTTGTTCTGGATATGCTTTTTTGTGGCAAATAAATTTTGATGTTTAGGTCTCCTTGTAGCTTTTTTTAGCTTTGCTGCCAGAAGCTTTCAAGACATTGTCGCAAATCCCCACTACTAAATCTCGGCGACGCCGAGGCCTGTAGACAAAGACCAACAAAGTGTTGTCCAACCTGTTGCAACTTAAAAACAAGTCACGTGTTTAGCTGCATAAACCTGTCAGTTTTCTGGGAGGAAAAAACAGACAAAGGTTTTTATGTTTAGCTAGTCTTCTTAATAGCGGTCCAGATGCCTGTTTGCCCCACCCCCGGGTGATGGCGCCTGTCTTAGCTGCGAGGCGTTGCATGGCGACTCAAATGAACTTTATTAACGTCACCAGGGCCGCGATGGTTTTACAAGGTCTATCTAGACCCCACTGGTGCATCTGTTGTCTTTGTTATTATTATCTTCACCGAGAAGATTATGTTTTCGGTTACTCCAGCTGTTGGGTGGGTCTGTATGTATGTCAAGAGCATCACTCAAGAAACCTTTGATGGGTCTTCATGATTTTCGGTAGGTGTGTAGTGGTTGTGCCAAGGAAGGTGAAGTTCGAAAATGGTTCACCTGGCTTTTTCCAACAGTACTGCAGTGGCCTTTGCATTTCTGTGTGTTTGTATGTAGGCAAAAAAAGTGACGGAAACGTTAATGGATCTTCATGATTTATGGTAGGTGTGTAGCGGTTGTGAGAACGGAGGTCAAGTTTAAAAATGGTTTACCTGGCAATTTTCGTCGGTACTGCAGCGCGCTTTATGTGTATGTGTATTCGTATGTCGCCAACATAACTGGAGAAGCTGTCGATGGTTCTGCATGATTGCATTTCTGTACAGAATGTTTCAGTTGTGGGACAACACCGGCAGCAATTAGCAAATAATTGGACTGTAATTATTGCTTTTAAGGAACAATGTTAATTTTGTCCTTCATTGTCACTTTGTATGCCTTTGTATGTTTTAATTGTATGTTGTAATGTGTAAATATGAATGTAGACCACAGGAAGAATAGCCTCTTATGAGGCTAATTGTGGATCTAAATAAAACTATAAAAAAAAAATTATATTTGGTGAGTGGGTAGGATTTACAGAAAGGAAGATCAAGGTCGATAATGGGCCTTCTAGCGGGTACCTAAGGTACTGCAGCGGAGCTTCAAAGTTTGGGGTAAAATTGTCTGTAGACGCCAGGTTCATGATTTTATAGTGAATAGGTCTTGGAGCGGGAAACAAGTGGTGTAAGTTTGGGCCTCTTGGCGGCATGTTTTGAGCTACAGTGGGCCTTTATGCATGCAACTTTGACTCATGCAGGGTTTGGTGTATTTTCATTCCTTTTGGTATGCAGGTACCTTAGGTGATGATTAACATAATGAAATGTAGAGAATGCAAATCAGAACTTCATTTGCATAATTAAAGAGAGTAATGTATAATTCCATAGAAAGCTGTTAATCGACCTCTATTCAGGGACACTTGGAGGCTAGCTTTGGATTTAGGTCGCCCAGCTGTGTGCCCTTCATTTGGTTATAACTCAAGAAGGAGTCAATGGATCATCATAATTTTTTGTTTGTTAGTAGCTTAAGTTATAATTTGATATAGATAGGAGCAAATATGCAAAATTGATAAGGTAGCACCATAATTCCATAGTGATAAAAGGCAGGAATCCAATACTTGTAGCATCTGTAAGTTAATCAAACTTGAATATCAGCAAATGTAAATTATGTAAATCAGGGCACATTTGCATAATTAAAAAATGCTAGAATAGCTGTCTTTGCTAACTTAAAATAAGACTTTCATACTTTGGACAACTTGTGTTATCTGGGTGGACAAGATCATCGATTAATATCGTACATTTGTAAATGAAAATTAGCATTATGTCATCAATGAAAGACCTCATCAGTCGTGAAGGTCAATATCATTCGGCGAAGATATGAGGTCGTGGAACCCTAGTTATTTTTGCACACTGGCCTGTAAACTGTCTACTTTGTCTTATCGAACGGGTTTGTTGATCTATGTGGTTTTATTCGCACATTGGTTAAGGCCAGCTATACAGGTAGACAGAGTCACTCGATGTCGGTCGATTAATCGATCCGTGAAAATTAAATGCCATGAGCTTACTCCCATTACCCCAACTATTTAAAACTGGAATTACACAATCCACGGGATCTGGTTATAGCTCTCGAGAGGAAAGTTTAGTCTCTAAAGCAATATCCGGCCCCGTTAGTGAGTTTGGCCTTACCAAAGACTCGTGCGCACAGATATTCGTTGGATTTAGATATGGTTTAACCGTTGTAGGGGAGCGTGAAAGCCTTCTGTAGCATCATGCGATGAAACGAGTCCTCCGTCCTCCAACACAGGTTACCGACAGTAGGTCAACCCCCTGTAACTCCAAAACTGCTCATCGTATGACCGCCAAATCTGTAGAGAATGATGTACAAGTGAAAGAAAGTTACCAATAAAAAGTATGAAATCTTTGAAGACATAACGACGTGATATGACGTAATTATGGCGTCTTTTACGTCCTTTATTGGCTGCAACCGTCTAAATAAGATATTCCCTTCAAACTCAAAGATATGCAATGAAATTGTGACAAAAATGGTGACTTACTTAATATCAGTGTCTGTTAAGACTTCTGTCAATAGCAACACCCATAAAATGACGCCATGTATTTTAAAAGTTATACGCTGGGGTCCGCCATCTTAGATCCGCCACCTTTAATTGCCGAAAATACAATTTTTTTCAGTAAATAAGCCCCAAATACAATGAAAACAGACTAAAGACGTTCAATTGAATGTTTTTAGTATTTGAAAAAAAACAAAAAAACAAATCAGGTAGTGACGAATTTCAAGGGAGAATAGCCTGTTAATAGCCTGAGGTAATCATATGTTCCACCATCTTTGATCTTGGCAAGTGACGTCATCGAATAAGCGTAATTTATTAATGTTATGATGTTAAGCCATACTCAAGACCAGAAGAGAGTGCTCTGGTTCGGCTGGAAGTTATGAGGGGGGCCAAATGAGGAAATTTGGTTGATTTTGTACTTATAAAAATGTGGTCTGTTAGAAAATAACACTCTCCTCTAGTCTTGTGTATCCCTTTAAATCATGAAAATTACTTTAGATTACACATGATGTAATTGACTTAAGAAAATAGACGTGGTTTAGCACGAAAAACTGACAACTTTATTGTTGAAACCGAAATTACGGAACTTTGTAAAGTCAGACTGAACTCAAGTTTGGCGGTTCGAATATAAGCTGTTCAGGAGTTACGCGACATTAAAGTCGGATCAGGCCTTATATATATACCCTGCATAATAGATTGTGTAAATGTTGACGTCATTGACACAATTAATATTGAAACAAAATTAGACCTAAGGATATGACTTGCAGACATGGAACATTATGTAGTTTCGGTACAGAAGACCATCAATATAGATAGATTACGCTTATAACAACTTTATCTGCATCATCAATGTGGCAAGATACAGCAAGAAATTTGCAAAAGCCCTTAATATATCAAGGAGTACTCTGAATTCTTGTTCTAGGCTGCATGGCTCCTACGAGTCGCTGAATCTAGGATTCACCAGCGATGCCCTTGTAGACTTCACCGGAGGGATAACTGAGAGGTACGACACCCAAGACGAATTACCCGACGACCTCTACAAGATGCTACAGAAGGCCTTCAAGATGGGATCCACCATGGGATGCAGCGGAATCAAGGTACGTCTTCATCTAAGTATCAACGAAAATCTGTTGGAAATAGGGGAGGGTATAAGTAGGTAGACGTTGTCAGTCATGGTTACGACTAAGTCTTAAATACAGTACTTGTGGTCTTCTTGGACATCCTATTTCTCTTTTTATCACAACACCAATTTTTAAAGGTAACATATTTAGTTCTAAATAAAGCTGGTTTTGTTCAGGTCCACCAACTTGAAATTTCACACAGGATAGAATCACGAAGTACAGTTTTACAAAATGTAGATAGAAAGTTCAGGGTGAGGCAGTGGCAAATCTGATCTATTCGTACGCGTGGCTACCCCTTGTATAGTTTACCAAAATATCAATGTACTATAAGATCTCAAGATGATAAAACAAATATTGAATAACAACTGAATGAGAGTAAAAAAAATCAACTAACAGCTAACAAATACGGCAACTTATGTGAATACGTAACAACTGGTAAGCTGACTAACTTAAGTTATACATGTAGGTTCTCATGTTTGACCATTTGTATCCCCTAGACCACGCGTGGTCATCTGTGCTTTTAACCCATCTGCGCAGGAATATGCAATTAACTCTCATCTGACTGTATGGGGTCCGTTTGGACCCCAGGCGTGTTTTAATGTGTGCCATATCAACAGGTTTCGTCGGAGAAAGAATTCCTTCCATGAGTTTGTTTGTGTACATCATCATGTCTTACAACTTCTGAGAAATTTGTACCGGGATTGGCCGATTTTTGTGGGAGTTATCACCCATTCTCCGTTAACGTGTGCAATTGCTGTCGCACAAGAATATCCCTGTAGCTAATTGTTAAATCGCACATTGCCTTCGACTTTGAATATGAATAGTAACCTTTTTACCGTCATGGCAGGCTATTTTTAGGTCGTAATGGACATTATTTTGGTTTGTAACCGTCAAAAAAGACCTGTCGCAAATCCCAATAGCACAACAGGCACTGCATTTACATGTTGAAAAACGCGTTTCTCATATAATTTTATCGATGATTTATACCTCCTGGTGAGGTCAACATGAAACAAGCAGGGTAGTTTGTCTAGGTGGACCATACCTCAAGCCCAGGTGCCATTTATGCTTGTCGCAAGTTTTTAACTTTGACTTACGTTACGAAGACGAATGAATAAGAATCTGTCACAAAAGAGTGATTTGCCAGAATTCCTTGTGTTTTAATCAGTCACAGTATGTGTATATTATCAAAGACACTACAGAGGCAACTGCGAACTATTGTGGAATGAATTAAAGCTTTGTTAGAGCTTCACGCGTTTCACCATTTTTTTTTTTATCAAGCTTACGTTACCATTATTACTGCTCGAAATAGAATCAGAAGCCTAAACTTGCCTTTTACAAAGAAGGGCATAACCAGATATTATACTTACCTGCCGCTAATTCATTCAGCAACCCGATTTCATATTTTCACCAAATAATTGTCAAAATTGTCTTACGTTATCCCTTGACTTACGATACCATTACGGTCAGTACGCGTCATCGAACCGCACACGTTTAATAGGATTAATCAGGATTGCAAGTCAGAGGGTGTGTCAAGGGTCAGCCTCGTTCTGTGTAGCACCTCTGCGGCCAATTTCTGACGTTGTTCTTACCTTGAAAAACGTCAACAGATGGCACATGTGCACAGGAAATCATCTCATATCGAGGAAGCCGAGTTTATAATATTTTATCTCTAAGTTTCAAAGATAATACTTGTTAGCTTTCATAGAACGATGGGTTAACTCACATGGGTAATAGATTGATTCAAATACACTTGTTTCATGGAGGAATCTGAATAATTACAGCACATGGCATTGGTAACGTAAGTCAGCATCAACACGCTGACTTACGTTACCATAGTTATCAAGGACATTTAGCCAAATTGGAACAAACATATGTAGACCGCATGCCTAGCACCACTTATAATCTTATATACATGAATGAATCGTTACAACTCCTGTGTATTAAATATCAAAGGTTTTTGATGTACGTTAATAAAGTATTGACTTACGTTACTATAGTACATTGACGTATCTAGGTGACGTATATATAGTTTCATTTCAACTATTTTCACTGTTGATTCTACAGTTCTTTGTTCTTCTTTCGGAGGAAAAACGAAGTAGATATTGCAAGTTTTCTTTGTACAACAGAAAATATAGTGTTGTGTGTTTGATTTGTTTAAAATTTATCCAACTCAATCGGAACAAAATTAGGTGATTTCTTTCAAACAGAAGGTAGAAATATCAAATGTTACCCACTAACAGGCACGCCAAGGGTTTCCGCTTGGACACAAATCAGAAAAAACGGTACTCATGAATCAGACGTGTAGGAGACGTCACCAGTGGGTTAAACGGTCAATATCTAAAAAAAGGGAAAGTCCTAGCACCTACCAAAACTTGTTTTGTATGGTGAGCGATAATAGTTATATGTTAGGTACATTACATGAGCTTTATGAATAACTTTATCTTTTACCATTTTCAAACCCCGATTGCACACGTTAACGAAGAATGGGTGCTATACTCTAAAGTGTGCGTGTTGTCCGCTGGGGTCCAAACGGACCGCTGATGATTTTGCATTGTTTATTGCGTAGTTTGAAAGATATTCCTGTCAAATAACAGAAATTTGTTATTATTGCTATTTTAGCAACACTTTATTGTTGCTCAGAAAAGTATGATACCGACTTTTTCCAAATAAAGGTAGCATTTTAGTGTAAAATGTGATTTTTACTCATTTATGATAATGAGCATCAATTATCAACACCAAAACTTGTCAATATCCTCCATAGATTATTGACACAGTATAAGCACAATAACTACAAAAGGATCCACCAGAAATATATTTAGTGGGCAATGCAAAATTTGTTAGGTATATGGTCATAGCATACATCAGCAGTTGTGACTTTCTTGAAATGTGTTAAACTTTTCACGAAGAAAAGTTTATGTCGTCCAACAGAATAAGGATGATCTGGACATCACGAAAGACGGGCTGGTCAAGCGTCATATGTATAGCATCACGGGATTCGCAGTCGTAAGTCAATGGTCGAGATGTTGCAATCTTCTGCAACTGGTATTTTCGTCGATGATTATTTTCCTTTAACCATAGTTTTAGTAAGTTAACAACGATAAAAGTAGGGATAATATAAATTTGTCCACTAAATCCTAATAGTTAATATTTTTCTGACTGTTTCATCATATTTCACTGTGAAGTTCTCTATAATAGGGACATACATGCATTGTTTTGTTTCTTCTTCGTCTCCTGCCATATTGGCCAAGTGGGATTTCATCTATTTTGTTTCCATTTATCTATTTTGTTTCCATTTGTGACTGTCCATATAAACCAAATGTTTTGTAGTATCAAGTAATTTCTTTTTTTACATGGACTTAATAATCTTTTCTTTTTAAAGACAAAAGGACAATGTCAGGAAAGACTCTTTTAGGCATTTCTCTTTCTGGACATGTCTCGTAGGTTAAGGAAACTCAGCTGATTCGTATCCGGAACCCTTGGGGGGAAAAGACTGAATGGAATGGTCCGTGGGGAGATGGGTAAGTACTTTGTGTTCATTCCGATTCCATGTAAGATGATGCTAGCAATACTAGTGATAAAGACATGGTCAAGTTTTCACCATAAGGCAAAGTTTATGATTAATAGAAATATGCAATCAGTAAGTATACGCCAAAAATAGTTACTCAAGCAACTGAATAAAATTTTGAAACAGACGTTTCAGACAGCATCCGCTGTCTTTCGTCAGTGACTAACGATAGGACTGGGAAACCAGGTTTTATACCTAAACTCTTGATAGATATGTTAATGAGGTTAAGACAATTTAAAATGTCTTTACGTAGTCTTCAAAAGAAGATTAATTCAAGGCAAGGTTTTTGCCAATGGTTCAATTAGCTACTGATGTTTTAGTACAGTAAGTGTTGTTCGTCCGGGGGTGGGGGGTGGTGGGCAGTGCAATATCCCAAGTGCCTGAAAGTTCAACGCGCTGACCACCTTTCCTGTTGAGGGCGGGATTGTATATTTTCTCATATATTGCTTCTCTAACTCCCCGTTCGAACCAGAGTGCTTCATGATCTAGGATGTCCGTGGATTCGAGATTGAATGAGTGTCCCTGGTTGTGTTTTAGATGGTGGAAAATGGCAGAGGAGTAGCGGTTAGCGCTCTTCCTGCAATGCTCATTGTATTTATTTATTGGTTTGGCATGTTGCCAGGGTTACCCAACTAGCCAGAGGCTATTACTAAGGGTGAACTGTAGGTTTTTGGACCATCGCACACCAGGGCATGCCCCTACTCTTTTTCGAAAGGTGTGGTGGGTTCTTTTACGTGCGCGGGGTGTGGCTCTCCCCAAACACGGGACATCCATTTAACGTCCTATCCGAGTGACGTCCCTAACCCTAGATGAGCTAGGTACTCATTTACACCTGAGTGAAGTGAGGAAAGTCGTGTTAAGTGCCTTTCCCAAGGGCACAACGTCGGGGCGCAAGTTCGGACATGTCTCTGGGCACAACCCGGGATTAGAAGTTAGTTTGAAGTTAGTGGCAATGTTGAAGTTTCTGAAGATTCGTCTGATTTTTTTCCGATGCTCCTTGGACGAAGGGAATTGTAATATTGACCTTGTTTCTGTTGGTCAATGGTTTGCACTTGAGTGTTTTCTTAGACTGGTCAGAAAGTTTGAGGGCCTTGTTGAAGGTCCAATTTTGGTAGCCACACTTGGCTAAAGCCGCGCGGAGATGTCTGTGTTCGTCTGTTTTCGCTTCGTCTGAGGTGACGACGTTGTCTGCTCGATGGAAGAGAGTTACTCTGCCAACAGTAACTATACATGTATGTGATGACGTGTAGTGTAAGCTTGTTGCCTTTTGCGATGATATGCCATTTTTTATGATTATACATTCATGGGTAGGGCTACTTGGTACGTGATTAGGCTACGAAAAGTGCCACCATTTGGCTTGGTCAGATGTCTGTTTTTAAAGATTAGTATTATGCGTTTAAGATTTGGAAAGCTTATATATTTTCGCTTAAGATTTTTTATCTTTTATTCATTTATTTATTTCGCACTTAAAAAATATACATACATAAGAAAGAAATACAAGAATAAATAAAACAGTGCAGGGCAGGCCAAAAAGCTTCTGCTTATGTAAAGGCCTCCCCATATCAAATTATAACATTTTAGTTAATCAGTTATACAAAGGAAATAAGTTGGATGATAAACAAAATGAAACAATATAGAGGTCATGAGAACAATATAGTAAAGAATTTACCATAACTTGATAAATCATACATAAATATGAATATAGAGTAAATGAAAAGTATTAAACAAAGTAATAGCGGTGGACTGCTACTTAACAAAGTAAATAATACTAATAAACAGTGGACTACTATTAAGCAAAAGAAAAGGAAACCAAATTAGGAAAAAGTAGGCTTACTTATAAAATCAATTTTAGCGTGGGACTTGAAGATAGCAAGAGTGGGGCTCATTTTTAAAGTCATATTTAAGCTGTTCCAGACGGTGGGGCCTCTGTACATAATTGTAAATTTACGCTGGGTGGATTTTACATTAAGATTGTACCTTATTTCTAATGATCTCGTTTTTGTGTAATTATCCCTATAATGACTGATTGCGCGAGCGGGCCGCTCAAAAAAAAAGGTCGAAAAGTCGTCTCACATACACATATCACCTGTTATGGTGTACACAAATCTTGTACCAAGGGACCTGACAGCTTATCAAACGGATTTTGACCTATATACATTAAGTGAACTAACTGAATCATTGTCATAGGTCTGAGGAGTGGAATTCTGTGGATGAAACGACCAAAACGAAGCTTGGAGTAGTCAACCGAGAGGACGGAGAGTTCTGGTATGAATAAGTAGAAATATATTAATTTCATTGACAACATATGTTTTTGTTTTCACAATAAATCCCCGGGAAACTTGATATCACGAAGAAGAAATTTCAAATACGGTCAGGTAGTACGCTTTAAAAGCGATTAATGAGCTATCTTGCCAAACTGTTGATGATTTGTGTTTCCCTAAAAAGGTAATGGTTATCATAAATTCCTTTGTAACCCCTGCTTCTGCAATCGGGTCAGTGTTAATCACTCTTAGAGAAATAGAATTACCTCAATCATGTTGTTTCTGTGTCAGGGAGAAGAGATGTTGCTCCATTCATGGATAATAGTTCAGTGCCTATCTTGACTTTGCAATAAGCAAGCCCGTTGGAAATACCATTCCATGCTTCATTGTATTATATTATGGCAGACCTACACATAGTCACAGACAAACTGTAAAAAGCATCACTGTTAACCCACTACAAAGATCTAGAGGTATAATTTCATAAAGAAGGTGGAAGGATACTAGAGGTATCGACAATAACAGAAAGTTTTTTCCAGCGAAGGAGAAATTTCTCTTAAAGGACTCCTCCATTTCAAAAGAACACTTTCCATTACAAAACTATTAGTAAAAGAAATTATCAATTCCATATGGTACATATACAAGTAAGGAATTTGTTTTTAAGCAATAATCCTTTGATTTTTTTTTACAGGATGAGCTTCGAAGATTTTCCGACACACTGGAAAAACATAGGGATCTGCAACCTGACTCCCGACGCGATGGAGGAAGGACATGATCCCAAGTTGACGTGGAACGTCAACAGCTTCAATGGTCAATGGATCAAGAATGTGAGCGCTGGAGGATGCCTTACGTGGAACAAAGGTGAGTGTCGATGGGCTGAAAATCTCAGTCAACTATTACCTGTTCTGTACTTATAGCTGAATATTCATAGTAGACTGTTTAGATTGCTTTGGCAGCATGTAAAAGGTACCTTATATTTCAGGGGAGAGACCTCCAAATGGACTTTCTTATGCCACACATGGTTAAGCCATCAAAAACAATCACTTAAAAACACATGTATCTACATTTCAAACCTCAAATCTATTCCACCCCCTGCAAAGCTGGATTTGTCAGGTTGCTTTAGGTAAAAAAAAGCAGGAGTTCAACTCCAGCATTTAAACGAGCTAAAGACAAAAGTTTCAGATGAGACCAGAATTTTACCCCCCATCCTGGTCAGTCCAACCATAGGAGAAGGGTTCAGAGGTCAATCCGAAAATATCATTGCAAAAATTCTTAAAACGTCTATTAGACTAGCTAGAAAGGCACCGACATGCACATTTCACTCCATCTCCCCCCATGCAAAATCGATAGTTCAAAATTGATTTTTTTTTTTAAGTCACCCGCTGCATGGCTGGACTCATCGGGAGGGACCTCCGGTTAAGATGGGCCAGTTAAAAAACACCTTCTCGGGGAGGGGCGAAATTGCTAGAGGAGGGGTAAGATAGGGGACGAAAAATGTCTCGGGGGGACCAAATCACTAGCGATTTTGCCCCGGGGAGGACGAAATCACGAGGGTGGGGCAAGATCCTTGGGACACTGGTAAAAATAAAACTGGTTGACTAACGTCAAGCCTGAAATATTGAAGACTGTTGGCTTTGACATTCAAGGAAAACTATGTATTTACAGTTTCTCTAATTGTACTCCAGAGACGTCGTTCGCTACCAACCCACAGTTCAAGGTGAATCTGACGCACGGGGATGACGGAGACAAAAACAAAACCTCCTGTTTGGTTTCGCTCCTGCAAAAGTACAGACGCCGACATGGGAAGGAAAACCTCTTCTTGGGGTTCGAAATGTACTTGGTAAGTGGATATCTATCAACTGAATAACCAAAAGTAATAACTGGAATGGTATTGAAATGATTTTTCTTATACCTGAAATGTAGTTCAAATGGTTCCCTTAAGTTACATATTGAAGGTGCGTTTAGTAGTTAGCTGCATGCGGCAGCAAAACTACTTAGTATAGTCACTATCCATTAATTTCTGCTTCACTGAATCAACATGTGTTGAATGTGGTATTTCTTTTCAGTGGCATTGCTTAATGCGTAATGATAAAGGAAAGGCTATGGTTCTATTTGATGAGTCTTTCAAGTCCAGTTAAGTACTAGTAAGTAGACAAACAGAAAGTGTATAACCGTGAATAATACCACGGAGTTGCCCTCATGGCTATCATAAAAGATGACTGAATAGTACTGATTAACCCATTTCCCCTCTGGAGATATCGATTTTACTAAAATCTATCCTTTTCGTAGTTATGAACATGAAATTTAATCAGAAATCCTACCTATTAGGCTAAAGGACGGAACAGGCTGAAAACCAATGATGTCAAGACGGAGGATCCAGTGGGCGGAACTGACACATACACCGACTACCGCGAATGTTCAAAGCACTTCAAGGTACGCAAAAATCCGATCTAGGAGGATCAGAAAGCCACTTTGGCAAGTAAACATGATCCAAGAGCCGTGTCAGATAGATGCTATTTCATGGATTTCATTTCTTTTAAAGATTCTGTACTGAGTAATTCGGCAAAGGTTAACGCCAGTCGGATTTGTCCTAATCTGCACAGTGGTTATTGGCGATTGGAATCACTGAAAAGTGTCTTCTAGCTTACAGTTTATTGTTGTTGTTTTTTTGTTTCCTGTTATAATCATCACATGATTTTTTTATTTGCAGTTATAAGTGGCTATCCCTGTCACAATCAAGACTGTCATTTGTATACATAAATTATGTATTTTATCAATGAATATTCTTATATTATTCAATAGTCGCTTTAGACGTCTGTAAGACGTGTCATACTTTGTAACATTTGTAAGATTTGTAAAACGTCTATGACTGTTTTCAAGATTTAATTCTGGATTTAATTCTTCAGCTTACTCCAGGTGAATACATTGTTATCCCAACAACCTATGGCCACGATAAAGAAGGTGAATTCGTGCTGAGGGTTTTCACTGAGAAGAAAGCAACAGTCCAGTAAGCTTTATTTCATTTCCTCAAACTTCCTCTCTATGGGAAGGAGGTTCACCAAACGGGAGTACAAGTGCATTGATAATTATCTCCATGAAAAATGGAGATATAGTTTGGGGTGTGTCTGTGTGTCTGTTTGTCTGTTTGTCCGTTTGTGTTTCCGGACTACTGTAGTCACCATAACTCAAGAACCTCTTGATGGATTACGATAATATTTGGTATGTGGGCAGGTGTTGTCAAGCCGAAATTCAAGGTTAATTTTCGGCCCCCTGGTATGTGACCTTGGTACTGCAGCAGAAATTCAATTTTTGTATCTCTTAGGTACTGTTGTTTTACCGAAGCTGTGTATGTAGAACAATATGTAGAAGAGCAATGAAATTTTAAAAAATCCGCTTCACCTCAGCTAAATAATGGTTGAATTTCCTGATTAGTGAATTAGCATGTGTGTACATTTAGCCTTTGCAAAATTATGCAAATGAAGGTAGTGTAGTTCCATAGAGGGTAAATGGTGGGATTGTCATACCAGGGCAGCATTTGGAAGTTAGGAAAAGTTGACCAATGTTAGACATCAATTTTGCAAATCAAAGCTATTTAAATATTAACTGGCAGGGAAATGCTACAATAGGCTTCTTTCCTTATACAGGACTGTCGTACTTTTATCTCTGGAAATAATTATTTGCACGATGAGTGAGAAAATGCTACTTTAAGTTCATACTGTAGTGTTCAAATAGAGTTATCACATAGGTAGATGGCGTCGACCAATCAGAAGCCTCCATTGCCCACAATAAGTGGTCTGTTATCACGCCATAACACACCACTTATTGACGTCATGTCAGAACACAACCGTTGCATTTTGTAGAGGGGGTATCTTTTTGATGAATCTTTTTCTTAACCTTGTTAAGAATATCTTTAATGTCTTAAAATTCCCAAACATTTCCTTAGCATACATGGACAATACATGAAAAAAGGAAAACAAATTCAATTCAAGTAAAATTCAAACGGTAGGACTACAAACAATATTTATCACACCCCCACCGTCAAAGTGGAACCGGCCCAGGTCAGACGACATTGGAACCCGCTCGAATTCGACGGAGCTGAGTACCACAGTTTTTCGTCAAAGAACTGTCAGACGCCGACTTAGAGTCAGTTTTCGGGTCATGGGAAGCTGGGGAAGACGCCCAGGAACATGCGGAAGGAGTTCAGGGGCGAGAAACTGGCGCAAATTTGCGGAGAGGAGACTCGGGAGCGAAAATAGGTTTGGATTCCAGGCTAACGTATTTCCCCAAGCTAATCTTGGCAGTAAAATAATCGCCCATGAAGCCGCCGAACTCCTCCTCAGTTTCTACCCAGGGGGACCCCAGGAAGGTATGTTCACGTTTCTGAGGGGTTTTACCCGGCGAAAAATAAAAATCTTGCCGGCAAATTGATGTCGCCGTGTTCAAAACAAACGTGACACGCACTAAACACGCCCCCCTCCCCATGACCCATGTCACGTAAACCGATGTGTTGGCATCGAAAAAATTACGGTCAAAATCGCCAAAATTCTTACAAGTTTCTATCTACAAGGATCTCAGCAAGATACGTGTACGCTTCTGTGGGATTATTTTCCGGCTTGAGCAAAAAATATCCCGGGAAACTACAAGCAAATCATGAAAGGGGATGTAAACATGCTTGATTGTTCTTACCACAGCCAACTAAGCGTTAAACAATCGGGCGTCAGGAATTGTGAAAATTGAACAGAAATTTACAATTATACCGCCCGATATAAAGTCTACGTGTCCAGAACAATAAGACAAGTTACTGCTTGTTTACATTGGATTATATAAAGATCGTGTGTACATTGGATTGATTTTACATGTATAGTACTAAATAAAGAATCTATGTATTATACAGGGATTTGTCTCTCTTAATTATATGGGTCAGTTTGGATAGGCTATGTAAGGGGTTTTACCCGGCGAAAATTAAGAATATATGGGTCAGTTTGGATAGGCTATGTGAGGGATTTTACCCGGCGAAAATTAAGAATATATGGGTCAGTTTGGATAGGCTATGTGAGGGATTTTACCCGGCGAAAATTAAAAATATATGGGTCAGTTTGGATAGGCTATGTGATAATAACGTTAATGACCCGCCTGTTCCTCGGTTTATATGGTGTCATAACGCCTGGTCAGGTGCTATAACCACCTCATAAAACCACCTCGTTCGCTTCGCTCACTCGGTGGTTTTATTCGATGGTTATAGCACCTGACCAGGCGTTATGACACCATATAAACCTCGGGGCGGGTCATTAACCCTTAATTCAACGACATCATTCCTTCGCCAAGTAATTTTATCTCATTACAAATTGTAATTAGCAACTACGTAAATCACCTAATTTGCATGATAAATGACTTAAAATGCAAGCTTCTACGCAACTTGTTTATGTCCCAACTACAACTTGGCCAAATTTTCCTCGATATGTCAAGTGTTCTGTTCGCGGAGTTGGGCTGTGAGAAAGTCTATGCGGCCTGGTCAGGAGCTGGCGCTAGAATGAGTGAATGCTTCGTGTGTGGGGACAACCCGCCAGAGTGTCAGACAGATAGCTTTGTAACTATGGCGACTGTCGCAGGAGGCCTACGTGGGAAGCAGCTTGCTTTCGCCTCACGTCATAAACCCAGTTTTCTCATCGACAATGCAAATACTGTCCTCATTTGAATAAAACAGATTAATTGATAATCTTCTGTACTGAAATAATTCAGTTAATTTTCAAATGTATAAACGTCTTATCTAATCAAAGAAGCCTGTTGAAGCATTTTCTCGTAAATTACGTAAATGAGGCGCTCGTTTGCATGATTTATGTTTAATAATGCACACATCTACTTAATTACCTTCCAAATGCCGCAAAAATGCAACTATTTACAACTATGGAATTATAATGTTTTCTCATTATGCAACGCCGCTAGGGAGCCCAAACTAACTAACAGGACTTACTCTTATACCATATAGCTATTTACTACTCAAAAGACACGACAAAAACATGTTACGAAATATCAAAAGCGGGAGTTCCGCTGCAGTGCTTTAACAGATCATTAGGGACCCAAATCTAGTCATTTCTAGGTTTCATGAAGACATACAGACATACGAAATATCAATACAATCCTTCTAGGCCTTCTTGAGTTATGCTGTTCATCCACATACACACAAACATGCATGCACACACACGCATACATACATACATATATACAATCGCTTCCAAAAACATAACCTTCTATGCGAAGCTAATTATCTTCACAAACAATTTCTATCCGGAAAATGTGTTGTTTTTTCTTCAAAGTATGGGAATTGCATAGTTAACATTTCAGTCTGCGACGGAGTTTATTCAGAGTGTTGTGTGCGTGTGTATTGGGGGGGGGGGGTAATTATTCTCGTCGTCACCAAAGAACATTATCTTGAACCTCGTGTGTGCCAAGAGAAAATTTTCAGTTATGATTCGTCAATCAATTTCGTAATTACCTCATCAGCAAACCACCACCTGAAGGACGACCATGTCCCCATCGTTTGACCGAGAAAAAGAAAACTTTACTTCGTCACTGGTACCCTGAAAGCCTTCAGTGTCAGGTGTTGTCGTTCTTTCTTATCTTACCTCCTGAAAATACGATCCTACCTCGTTCTCTTCCAGGGCAACCGATGAAGGGAAAGCTATCATCAAGCAGCAGTCCAAGCCCAAACAGGTAAACCACGTAAACGCATTGTGAAAACTACTAAATTATATAATGATGATTATTTCTGATATCACGGTATGAATCAAATTCAATAAACACCACTTTCACAACACGCTGTGACCTGTGCAAGTTGCACCCTGTGTATGGTAATTCAAATCTGTAATTTTCTAAGGCCCTATGGAGGTTTCGATGACAAGGCTTTTTGGTGTTTACAAGTGAATTGATTGGGGGCAAATTTCACTACTAATCAACGTTGATGAATGTTACAATAAGTATCCGACAGTATGGATAGATCTGTATGGATAGATGGCTGTATCAACTAACACAGCAACTGGTTTCAGAGCACTTTTGTTTAATGTTTTCTATTCCACACAACAACCAAGGCAATTGAAATCTTTCTGTTCATGACATTTCTAATAATGCCAATTTTGCAACCACTGAGAGCAAATATTTCTTTTTGATATGATTGAAAGGTTTTCTTGAAGGTTTTTAATGGTTTTAAAAGTCACAAAGATATACATACTGTACCCGTGAACGTAGGGGAACCATCCTGTCATCATTGAGGCACAATAAGTTACCATCACATGACTTCCATTGGGCAAGGAACATATATATATATTTTTTATATGTATCTTTTGATCTCTTTTTAGCTGTGTGATTTTAGATTTGGTGAACTAAATACAATAATCTATCTTGTGATTTTGCCTACAACATTGGTCTGACTATATTTCCATCTGATACATAACAATTTAATTACAGGTGCAAATGTCTTCATGATTTGCATGATATTCAATTTTAATGTTGTTGTTAAACTTATTGTACCTTTAGCATATAACTGCATTGATTCGTTTACATGAACAGGAAAACCCGGCAGTTCTTTCTATATTCACAAAATCAAAGCAGCTGAATTCAGTTGAAACAAAGTCACAAAGAAGCCAATACCATCATATAGTAATGATTATTGATATGTATTTGCAAAAAGTCTGTATTTATGTGTATCTTATCTGTAATTCTGACTGCTCCATCAGCCTATAGAAGGAGTGAGTGATGAGAAGAAGGAAAAGTTCCGTCCGTTATTCGAGACGGTTGCTGGTCTCTCTAGTGATGGCGAGGTATGGTGTAAGCTTGTTAAGGTTTCAATATCCATGATTTATTTAACACCAATTGATCAAATGATTTGATTATGATATGATCTTATTTGGATTACATAAAATCTAGCGTGTTACAAATCTGTGCACCAACAGTTACCACTTCCTTCCCGTACAGGAAGCACCTGCCATTGATCCGTTTGAGCTGAAGAGTATTTTTGACGGTATCTTCAAAGGTATTTTAAACAGTGACCATTATGACCAAACAGAAGCCCCAATATAGCTATACAGATATTTAAAAAATACGCGATTTTGGCACTTCGAATATGCGTTTTCAATGCTACTTGTTATTATTGTAGTACAGAATTGCTTTAACCGCGAACTTTAAACACCGCGAAAACTTCATTTTCCCTTCCACCGCAAAATAAACTCCCGTCCAAATATTTTGTGAATAAGTAATGCATGCAAAGTTTTAAACTCTGATTCCCTGTGGAAGTATGAATATCATGACTCATAACCTAAAATATGAACCTACAATATACAAGTCAGAAGCCATAGAATTGGATGCCTAAGTATTAACATTGTGACTTATAAGCTTTTGATTATACCTTACAAGTCATGTTTGTCACTAGGACTCATTTGGTCAGTTCAGTATTCGATTAACAATAATGAACAATACGTTCTTTTCACCCGGATCCCAGCCTTACCATTGACCTGTGCAAGGACCTCATCCATATGTTTGGTGTATCCTTAAACCCAGGGTGTAAACTGCAACTTAATGACATCAATCGCATTACATATTGTTTGAAGGGCACCTAAAAAGTGTCACAAATGTTGCTCATCTAAATGAAGAGTATAATTCATGATTCATTTAATATTCTAATCAAAACTAAACTAAACTGATATTCATGTCTTGAAATGCACTGTGATAAAAATAGAGTACTATAAATGAAATAAGTCCTGCTTGGACCAGGGAGTTGCATGGTTTCCCCTCCTAATGTCGTGAGTTTCTTGACTTTCTCCCAGGCAGCTGGATCAGGAAATATCGGGTTTAATGACATATACGACACCTTGGCACCTTGGCAGGTATGTTTTCAAGCGCCACACTACCAAAAATGGCATTCTTGTTTTTTTCTTTGTTGAAAGAAAATTATTCTGTGTGCAAGAATAAGAAAGGATAAGAAAAAGTCAGTGAGGATGTAAACGTTTTCTTAGAATATTTTTCTCTGACCAAGTTGTTTTTCTCACACATATGTGACTAGAAACCTCTAGATAAATTTTCTTGTTGTTATAACTCTTCCGTGGTACAGAATTTGTATCTAAGATATAAATTCAGAGAAAAATATTCTAGAAAACATTTACGTCCTCACTGACTTTTTCTAGTTTCTTCTGTCCTCAAAAATGAATTTCTTACACCTATACTGAGTTTCTTGCACTAAGAGTGAGGTTCTTGTAATAGGAAAACCTTTCTGTACGCAAGAATGAACTTAATCTTACACTTAGAATGAGTTTCTTGGACTAAGATTGAGGTTCTTGTCAATCTTTCTGTCCTCAAGAATGAATTTCTTACACCTATAATGAGTTTCTTGCTCAAAGAGTGATATTCTTGAAATAGGAATACCTTTCTTTCCTCAATTATGAGTTTCTTACACATAGAAAAAGTTTCTTACATTGAGAGTGAGGTTCTTGTAATAAGAATACCTTTCTGTACTCAAGAATTAATTTCTTACACCTAGAATGAGTTTCTTGCACTAAGAGTGAGGTTCTTGTTATAGGAATACCTTTCTGTCCTCAAGAATGAATTCCTTAAGCCTAGAAAGAGTTTCTTAAACTAAGATTGAGTTCTTGAATTAAGAATACAATTAAATCAATTATACTGTAATGTGAATATGTAACAATCATATTTATTATTATCAATCTAAATGTTTGATAAACGGTTTTGGATTTTCTTTCTAATGCCAATTCTAAACCAAATATTGCAAATATCAACCAGTTTGCAATGCAATTGTTGCGATGCATAATCATATGTTTCACATTCGATGTGATAAAAGCACGTTTTCTCTGTGCTCATACAAATAACTGGTCAGTTGCACTGCCTGCTACAGACGTGTAGTATCCAAGCTGACGGATTGTATATTTCGGTTTTTGTACATTTTCTTGACGAACACGCCTTTTTTCAGTTTCCATGGCGCAGGAGGAACATTGAAAACCATTTGCACACACACGAAAATTAACGATTACGCTTCAAGTCTGCCCGGGGGAGCATTGTTTGTTTATATATTCCGCTTCACTGGGCGGCCGCGAGGAGGGAACTCGTAACGTGTGAACTGCGCGCCGGGCCGAGTGTGTCAGGGTTTATAAAACAACAAATTGTCACCTTTGTCACGAATGTCTTCACCTTTCAGCTCAGTGACACGCGCTATCAGTTAGCGGTAAGTTGATGATACTTGGGCAGCATAGCTCTGAGCTCTGTGATATGCAAGAACGGTACAAATGTACTTTGATCCCGATACACGTGCTGGAAAAATGTCAACGCAACTAGACGCGACGTAAAGAATACCAACTTTAAATCAGCCATTTAGATTCAAGCACCCCAGGAATTTGCAGTAATAATGTGTATGAAACTCCCACCTTTATACATACATATTCCAGTTGTTAGAGCTCAGGCTCGGCTTACAGGTCAGCCGTGTGTGCTGGTGTTTGTGTTGATTTTCGGGGCCGCAATGCCTCAGAGAACAATGTGCGGATGGCTCCGTCAGGGCGCGCTGCTTCTCGGCCACTCCGAAAACAGCAGGAGAACGTAAAGTATCAAGTAATTACGGCGTTCGTATGGTATGGGGCATGGAATCTCTATTTAGATTTCAGCTGTCATTTTACAATCTAAATATGCTTTTAATACTGTTCAAAAGTCATGTTAGTCACTGTATTTGGTGAAGATATATACAAATGTTTGATACCGCACACTGAAAATACATTTTTTTGTTTCGTTCTCAGGGTGGAAAGATTGAAGGACCGCTGGGGATGTTCATGTAATCTCTTTCGTGCGGTAGGCACACCCTGTGTACTGAAGGGCATGTTGCATGGGCATGGCCGGAGCTTCGAAATCAATTGGAAACTTGCATTGGTAAAAAGATGGTTCACAGTCACGATTGCATATCCTTGAAACTATTTTTCTAGCATTATTCGAGGGTTCAACACACAAAGGTGCAAACATAAAGTTATTGTAATCGGCAGATGTATCTATCTGAAATCAATCTTTTTATTTAATATAAAATCTTAATATCTTACAAGTCTATTACTTTTGCAGTGGGAAGGGTCATCAATAAGGAGAGATAATCAACAGAATTGCTATGCAGAATTTAACTGGTATGAGACTGGAGTATCATATAACTGTGCTTAACGTTATCTAGCCTGGTGACTTTATGTATTGTGAATATATTTCCCGTGAATTCAGTACGATCAACAACAGGAAAAGTTTCTTACCATTTGCAAAGCGCCCTATTAATTGTACTGATAAGTACAATGTTTGAATTTTAAAAGTAGCTAGTATCTATTGTTTATGAGCAGTACACAGAAGACAAATTAAAGTGGGGTCCTTGGTGGTGGAAAGTTGGTTGGTATCATTTTGGTGGTAGTTTGTGTGTTTGTTTATTCAGATCGTCATTAGTGAATTTGAATAGTTTATTATAGAATAATCGATGTGCACTGCAAATGCAAATAGAGCACTTTATCACATGTTAGTGCACATCCCGGTTATAACAGACAATTAACAGAGTAACGTTTTTTCTATTTCTAACAAGCTTGATTTAAGGTCAATCATAAACAAGACATTGCTTCGGCAGAGTAGTTCATTATTTTAGTTGACATTGTTAACACATGGTAGATAACATCAAGATTGTGGCATTGCCTAATAACGAGAGGAAAGAAACAATCGGTAGATTACAGAAATCTTATTTGAGTTCAATGTAGAATACATGCTAATTGGGTATTAACTATGGAACTGATTAAGTCACTACAAGGTAGTCTTGGCAATGCACATGTAGTTCTTGTATTGCTTGGGGTGTTTTTATTGTCGCTCATATCTCATATATTGTGTGACGATATTGAATATTCAAGAAATAAAGTTTTTGTTTATTAGACGTTTTATTGTTGCACAATTATTCTGGATAGACACCTACTAGAAGTAGACGACTATTGCCGATGTGTACTGACATGCTGTAATACACCAGGTCATAATGTATAACAGCGTATGACGCTTAAAATAGTCGTTTACGGCTAGATACCTAAACTAGCACAGAAGATAGGGCTTAGATTAATATTCACTATCAGATTTGCATTCAATGTTCAATCGATCAAATCAGTCTGAAAACCTTCCATCCATTATTCATCTATTCGTTACTCTACACTTTCTAGTGATACCATCTATTACCCTTAGTGCACCGTCTATGGCCTTTTGTCTAGTTCTCATGAAGAAGCAGTCTAAAAGCTCGCACATTTTTATGATTAAGTCGTGCAGACTGGGTAGTTAGTACTTTCAAAACGTCAAAACGGAACATTTAAGTTTGGAAATCGCATTCCCATGATTGCCAGAATACTTGATTTTGGGTTATCCTTTAAACAAAATAAATTTAAAGAAATGGGTCTCGTCGTTACATTCAAACGTTATATTTGACTACATTTTCCCCAGCTAAGATGTTGATACGTTGTTAGAATTTTATATTTCCAACTAATTTCTCAGAAAATAAAAAGCATTTGTTGCATCTGGATAGTACTATAGAACCTACTAATTTTAGAGAGAAGACACCCGACAACGCGTTTGCAATTTTAAGGTGCGGCCACATTTGTTGTATGATCGTTTTCGTCGTGGGATATTCAACAAGACAACGACAGGGCCAGGAGTAGGCAAGGATCAACGAAAATATATTTTTCTCACAAAACAAGAGAAATTGACGGCACATTGTCTCAGTATTATACGAAGAATGCGACAGGGCGGCGTAAAATCGGGTAGCGACTTAATACACTTTGTTGAGAGAGACAGATGAGTGTCCTAGGACTTTTGGCAAATCTATGACAGGCTCAGAACCTATGCGACGATTGGTACAGAGCCTCACGGATTTGCCTCACGGATTTGCCTCACGGGTTTGCCTCACGGATTTGCCTCACGGATTCGTCCACCGTACGATTTCTCACTTGCACAAGTCATAACGCCTCACGACGAACGACTTAAGGTCTCCTTTCGGGAGGCGCCTGTGGACCAAGGAAGAAATTGTAAAGAACATTGAAATAAGATTATGAACAAAGGCTAAGCTTGAGAAAACCAATGCTAGGAAGAATTTGGATTAAAATTTAGGCTGACGAACTGGATACGTCTACTGCTATTTCCGAGACATGACGTTGCACACGTGACTGCAGCAACTGGGTAGTAAGTGCTAGATAACCTGTGTCGCCCCCCGTCTCTGTTCAATGCCAGACGGTGGACTTGAATGTACACTGATTCTTTCACTCTTATTGGGAAGAAATCCACCGAAAATTTGGATAAGTCCCAATTCTTCCTAGTGCTGTAATTTTTTTATTTGTAATGTTATTTACAACAGAGATTAAGTTTTATGAAAATATTGAAATGAAGAATGCGATTTAAAAATCAGAGGTAAGGAAAAAGCTTATAAAATTTCATTATTAAAATGATGTTATTGTGTCTTACTTGGAGTGTATGACGATAAAAGTGGACTTGGCGCGGTTCCGGGTGGACCCGGGAAATATCATCCCCATCGGCTGTTTGTTTACCGTGACGAACCTGCCGGTTCCGTCCTGCAGCTTCCCGCTGTGGATTTCCGCACGGCACAGGGACGAGTCCTAACGGAATTTAGATATGCCAATCAATCAATCAATCAATCAATCAGTATTCTGGTATGGATGGCACACGGCACATGCAGGGATGAATCCCGACAGAATCGATCGATCAATCAATAACTCAATTGTGAAACAACGCATGGTATCATATTCTTATTTGTAGTAATGGCACAGTTTTACTCTTCAAGTTTCCCTTATGGATGGCCGCCTGGCCCAGGGACGAGTCCTGATAGAATCAATCAATCAATCAATCAATCAATCAATCAATCAATCAATCAATCAATCAATCAGCTTTCCCGCTGTGGATGGAAGCACGGCACAGGGACGAGTCCTGATAGAATTAAGATATATTTATCAATCTATGAATTGATGGATCGATTGATTGATTGATCGATCCAGCCACCCATCCATCCATTCATCAATCAATCCATCGATCGATCGGTCTACTGATCAGTCAATCATTTGTCCGCTATGGATGGTCGCATGGCAAAGGGACGAGTCCTGATAGAATTTAGATCCAATGATTAACAAAAAATACAAGAACACAGTGACATATAATGTAATGTACGTATACCTGACAATATAAAAGACACTATCAAAAGAACAAATGTTACTAAGTCTTCAAGAAATTGAACATCTTGAAGTGTATTTACTCCTTTGTAGAATCCCACACGGTGGCTTTGCGGTGGGAGGCGCACCCAACAGGGCAGTACACGCGAAAATATGTTCAATATGGTTTGATATTTCACAATTGTGGTCTCAATAGGCATCATAATTAATATTCTTAGTGTAAGAACCTAAATCTTGAAAATAAGAAAGAATGTCTAGGTCTTGAGACGAGAAATGCATTCTTGTTATAAGAAAACAAAAGTTAAAGGGAAGAAAGCATTTCTAGGCAGCAAGAATTTAAGGTCTTGAGATAAGTAAAGAATTCTTGGTGTAAGAACCTAAATCTTAAAAATAAGAAAGCAGTTCTATGTATTAAGATTGCAGGTCTTTAGTAGAGAAATGCATTCTTGTTATAAGAACATAAAAATTGAAAAGAAGAAAGGATTTCTTGGCTGTAAGAATTTTGGTCTTGAAGTAAGAAAAGAAGTGTTGGTGTAAGAACCTAAATCTTAGAAATAAGTAAGTAGTTCTTGCTATCAAGAATTTTGGTCTTATGAAGAGAAATGCATTATTTTTGTAAGAACATAAAAGCTAGAAACTAAAGCTAGCAGTAAGAAACCATTTCTAGTCAGTAAAGTTTTGGTCCAGAATACCAGCCTTTAAGTGAGAAAATAATTCTTAGTATATGAACCTCAGATCCATGTGGCTGAATCACGAATATACATGGAAAAAAAATCTTACTGCAAGAATTACATTCCGGCAGTCACCAAGGTCATTTTTATAAGAAAGATTAGTTCAGTAAGTAAAGAATTGCTTAATTCGTGGACAAAAAACTTTTTATTGAATACAAAAAAATTTGCTTGCATGAAGTAATATTTTTCTGTATGTAAAAAAAGACACTGATGCCTGCGAACGATTGATTGATAAGAAAAAAACTAGAATACAAGAAATGGCATTTTTGGTAGTGTGGTGTTAAATGATATTGACCAATCAGAAGGACACCGAGAAGGGAGGAATGATTATCATCATTAATCCTCCCTTTTGGGTGTCCTACAGAGTATAGTAGAGTAGATTTGAAAACACGATTTGTAGGCAAAGATTGCAATGTTATGAAAGATTTTCTGTGGAAGTTTTAGTTTCAAAATGAAATCTGTAATCCTCTGCACAGAAATGACAACGTAAACTTTCACATGCATTTCTCAAATTGGACTGATGTATTTTCATGTATAGTAGTAAGAGATCAATGTGCAGGTATCTTTTACTCTTATATGGATCAGTTTGGATAGGCTATATGATAATAACGTTAATGAATCCCTGTTTTAAGCACAAACAAGAATCACTGTTTTAAGCACAAACAAGCATTGCATCTACAATTTTTTTTCTTAAGCCAAAAAAGTTGAAGAAATAATAACAAAAATATCTAGAAACACAGGTGCACCCACAGACAAAAGTGGAATCTATTCTAGTAGAATCAAAAGGAAAGAATCTGGAAGAATAACAGATTTGACCAAACAAAAAACAATTTTATAGTAAGACTGAAAAAGAAAATTTTTCTAGAAAATTCTTATTGGAGAACATCATATTAGGGTGCAATGTACGCATTCTAGAAATACCCTCAATCCGACAATTGTCAGGGCTAGCATACAGAACAAGCATGACATATATTGTAATTCTTGTTACTTTCACTATAACTTTATGTTTACTGTTTTCACGGTCACCCCTGTACCGTGGACTTATCACCATGACAAACCTGATGTAATCATTTATGATTCCTTTACACATCAGTTCAGTCTGTAAATCACTTGCCACCAACGTGAAGTTAAGGTTCAGTGAAAAAGTCCATTTTCCTTACACCGTGAAATTTTGCTACCGTGAAGATAAAGTGATTTACGGTATGCAAAATTGTCGGGCTCAGCAGGACTAGGGTTATGATGATGTAAGTTGTTTTTATTTCCATATTAGATTCTTCAGAGGCTGTCCCTGACCCTGACCTTGATCAGTCAGGAGAAGACCTGATGATGATACCGAATGTGGCGGCCATTTTGGAAGACTTCAATTCCCTTAGGAAAGGCTTGGTTAAAACTGTAGATGTCAGAAGAGAAAGACCTGTTGTCAGATAGTTAACATTCGTCACATTCTTTCAATTGTCAAACCAGATATCAGAACTACTACTAACAGTATTATAATACTGTAATTCTTGTTCCTTTCACATGAACTTTATGTTCACTGTTTTCACTGTCACCTCTTTACCGTGAACTTATCATCGCCATGAAAAAACCTGTTGTTTTTATTTATGATTCGTTCACTTGCCGCCGTTGTAAAGTTGAAGTCCACTGATAACTTCCATTTTCCTTACACGGTGAAATTTTGCTACTGTGAAGATAAAGTGAATTACTGTATCCTACTATGTTGACTCCAACTTTTATAAGCAACACAAAATTTTTTTGTCCAACATTTCAAAATAGTTTGTCAAGCTTTGGTTAATATTATATAGATATCATATAGATTGTAATGCATCTAAAATAATTTGATAAGACTTTGGAATAAAATAAGAATAGCAGTAAATTTTGTCCAAAAACAGCTACATGTGTAAGTTGTCACTTTTGCTTTGTTTCCGTCATAAGCTGAAGTATTATGAACAGTACATGTAGTATGTAATATTTATTACATAATTGGTTAATTTCACTCATGCTGTAATCTAAGTTACTTTTTCAATATATAAACTTGCAAGCTTTGGGCCACCCTTGCACATTTATATTCATGATTTAACTATTGTTTACACTTATTGTATCTTTGATAAATGAATAAACAGATAATATAAAACCGTAAAAAAGATAATGTAACTTACAAGAAACATGACCCTTACAAAGGTTCAAGCATAGGTATAGGATTGCTAGACCCGACGGAATTCAGCACCAAGGACAGCTTTTTTTGTGACTTAAGTTATAAGTGCCATGTCCTGCAGCAAGAATGTATATTTCTGTGTGTGGAGAGGTTTGTTTGTGCGTTTTACAGGTGTGGTATTATACACCAAGAACAGTGACGTGCGTGTATTTTTGTATGATTGTTGTGTGTATATAGATAGTGTTCAGCACCAAGGGCAGGTAACATGCTTCTGTGCATACAAGTTGCTTGATTTTCAAATCTTTTTGACCGTGCGCTTTATGGTTGGCCCCTTTTTAAGAGTAAGACACGCAATTGCAATGACCAATTCTACAGTGAAAGGTCTTCCATAGCGACACCTTCATGGATCAAAAGCGTTCCCTAGCAATCCTTACTGCAACCGCAATCATCTACTTTCAACGAAGAGTTTTTTTCTGGATCAAAAGTTTCGCTTTGGTGGTCAGCACCTGGACAGTTAGAAGAACTGGCCTGGTCTGACCTAAATATTAATCTGTTATACTGGAAAAAATAGAATGATTTGTCACCGGAAGCATCACTGTTTATTATGCCTGACAGCTCTGGTGTTCAAAATTAGGAACAGTTTTTCCCTGTTTTCATAAAGTTATCAATTTCAGGATTTGTGTGTGTCACAGGTGTGGTGTCCAGCATCAAGAATAGATATATTTGTGTGCGAGCAACGTTCAACACCATTTTAAGCCTAAAAAAGTGTCTCCCCCCCCTACTTTGCCCTGCCCTGTACCGGTCGGTAGTTCACAGCGACCAGTCTGCCGACCGGTACGCTTTCCGTCTCCGCTGCCTCACACACCATGGTGATCTTATGCAGGGTGTTTTCCTGAGGAACATCAAACTGGCTTTTAAGCTCCTTGGTGGCAGGGCCGATAAACCGGAACCAGTGTCCAGTGTTGTCGCGATACAGCACGAACTTTTCATATCCGGCAGGGCTCTTTCCTGATCAGATGTTGTCGCTCGCCTTAGCCCAGCTGCAGATGAAACATGTACAATGTGTTTTTAGTAACAACACAACTATAGAGACGCCAGGCAGAACTATGAATGTGCCAATACCATTTGTCACTGCGTTCAATTGCCTTATGTATGTGGGTTGAGAATACTTCTCTGTATCGAAAGTTCTGAAAGATAACATGAACTAGTAGGTGTCCGGCAAAATAGTTGCGATGAGAATACTCCTGAAACTCGTTTTGTAACTTAAAAACAGTCCCTCTCCCCATACAGAGTAGAATAACACAGCTCAGATAGGCTTGTAGAATTCTATCTGAGTTCTCATTTTCTATTTTTAATAAACATTGTTCTGAGTTAAACCCAACAAAAACACGGTCCGGTCTTATTCGGTAAACGAGCTGGCTGCATCGCCCTCTGGCCCCGGCTATATATATATATATATATATATATATATATATATATATATATATATATATATATATATATATATATATATATATATGCAGAAGAAGGAACACAATGGAATAAGAACAACATAACAAGCAAACAGACAAACTACTGAACAAACAAAACTTAGCGAAGCAAGCTTTAAGATAGACAAAGGATAAACATATTATACTATTAGATAGTTCCATAAAACGAACACAACATGTGAATTTACAGAAAGGAGAATAACTTTAGCTAGGCAACTGTAACTAAACTCTATTGATTAAGTCCCCCTCTCACTGGACCAGCGGCACGCTGGCGGCGTCGCTGCGTCCTAAACTAGAATTGTGTTACCTTGACTTTATAATGAGAATATCATTCAAAACGTACACGTATGACAAAAAGACAACAAAACACATAAAGCTTAGAAAGATTCGTTTCGGCCGGTAAAATTCGTTGAGTGCTTTCAAATTTTGTCAATTCGATCGGCCGCATCGACGACGTTAGCGTGCCGCGGGTCCTGTAAGAGCTAGGGGGGCTTAATCATAACTTCCTCTAAAGTGAGATTTAAATTTCAACAAGGGAGGAAAGAAGTAAAAACTTAAGACTGGTCACGGAGAAGACTGATATGATAATAATATTATTGGCATAACATCATGCATTTGGAAAAAAGACGTCCGAGGGATTGAAAAATGGTTTTGAAAATTCCGGATGTCATGGTCAGCTAGCCCCTCCTAACTTGTGTGACTTTTGACTATTGAATATGGTCCATGATGTAAAAGTAATATTTGAAAGACAACAAAACGCGAAAAACAAGTTTCAGTTCTTTATCAAGAAAATTCGTTTGAACTACAACTGATATTTCACCGCCCCTGTGAAAAGGGGGTATACTGAAGGCCTACTATAAGATCACTACTTTAGTACTTACCTCGAATTGACTTCCAATTGTGCTTAAGTCGTACTCGGTCCTTACATTTCGCATGGTAGACAGCATCACGGTCACAGTAGGAGTTGTCTTCGGTACGTAGACAAAATCCACTGTCAGACAACACAAACCTACAGTCGTCATCAAAAACTGAAACCTGAGTATCTTCCAAAACTCAACTGTCCATGTTACATCCACGCAAGACGTTTACCATTAGTTTACGTTAACTGTCGTCAATCGATTATAAGTATCAGAAGATTCAACTGTCTTCCTTCAGAGTCAAAGTGTCCTTACCAACGATAAAAGCTTCGGTAAATCATGTGACCTTGGCCATAACCAAATCGGCTCGATTTTTACATTTTTGTATTGATTTTGCCAGATATGAGGACTTTTTAAAAACGTTTAAAAACGTTTAAAAACGTTTAAAAACGGTTTAGCTGCCATAACGACATGTAAACCACACCTATAGGTAAGGTATGACTGAGGTTTGTGACTTTCCGAAAGTTTTTTTGCCATATTTTAACCATAAAAAAGAGAGAGAAAACTTTTCCTGACCTTGTTCGGAGGCACGAAGTTGTCGAATGTGTAGAATTCGAATCCGTGTCCATGGCAACTGCGGTAAACAGGGCGTTTGAACGCATCGTGGGAGGGGGAGGAATGAACTCACAATGTGTGTTCTAGAAAGGGGGGGCATCTGTCACGAATCGTGCTGTACTGGAGAAATCTTAATAAATATGCTCCCCTGTGAGGTAAAGTTTTGAATATGGATAAGATTTTATCATCTGAATGACCGAGTACGAGTAATGAATTACATTGGGTGCGTTGGGGTAAATTTAGTTGCAATGTGTCTCTCATGACCATTCCTGCATTCATCACTAAAATTGCAACCGATTTGCGGTTGTGATAGAAATTAGCCATGTGCTAAATGTAGTGCAAAAAGAAAATGATTTTTCGTTGCAATATCTTATCTCAACCAGACTAACTATGAGCCCCTGGCTGCTTCAAGTCAAAGCGCAAGCGCAAAACCGGCCCAGCCGCGTCCAAATCCAGACTTGCACGCACATCACGGACGGCCCAGGAAAGCGCATGATGACACACGCAGTTGTAGCGTAGCAGAGGTCATGCAGTAGGTTCATGCACGGAATCGTGCACTCCTGTCAGCTGTTCGTCCGTTCCTTTCCGTGATTTGACCAAAAAAACAACTGTTGCGGAGCACTCCACAGAAGGCTCCTGTCCATCAATGGCGTTCGGGAACCGGGCGTGTCGCCAGGAGGCGGGCGCACAGGTTCCCGAACGCCATCAGGCCGTACACGACGGGCGGCTTCATCTACTTTTCCCGATCATTGAAAGAGAGTTTTCAAGTTCGCCGACCGTTGCCTCACCGGTCTGAAGATCCGCTCGACCAGAAAAAGGTTAGAGCGACTTTCAACACGGAAAGAAAAGGAGAAAGCAGAAAGAAACAGGAGGCTTTCCATGCGTGCGCGCACCAGTCTCTGTCATATATGTTGATACTACGTGGGTTATCAGGCTCGAGCTCGCTGAGTTGGATCATCAGGTGCGCCGACGGGGCGCGGGGTGAAGCACGGCTTCATCCCTGCTAATCTCATCATTCTTGCTGACCAGTGGGCGCTGTCTACTACAGCGCCCATCAATGGCAGGCACGTGGGCCCCTGGCTGCTTCAAGTCAAAGCCGTGCCAAGCACAAGACAGGGCCAGCCGCGTCCAAATCCAGTTGGACTTGCACGCACATCACGCACGACCCAGGAAAGCGCCTGATGACACACGCAGTAGTAGCGTAGCAGAGATCAGTGGGTTCATGCACGGAATCCTGCACTCCTGTCGGCTGTTCGTCCGTTCCTTTCCGTGATTTGACAAGGAAAAAAAACTACGTCGGAGAACTACAAAGAAGGCTCCTGCCCGTCAATGGCGTTCGGGAACCGGGCGTGTCGCCAGGAGGTGGGCGCACAGGTTCCCGAACGCCATCAGGCCGCACACGACGGGCGGCTTCTACTTTTCCCAATCATTGAAGCGGACTTTTCAAGTTCGCCGACCGTTGCAACATGAGTCATAAAGTTTGCTCCGCTAGAAAAAAGTTTAGACTGACTTTAAACACGGCAAGAAAAGGAGAAAGCAGCAGGCAAGAGGAGGCTTTCCATGCGTGCGCGCACCAGTCTCCGTCATATATGTTGATACTACGTGGGTCATCAGGCGCGCTAAGTTGGGTCATCAGGTGCGCCGACCTTGACACGGCTTCACCCCTGCTAATCTCAGCATTCTGGCTGACCAGTTTTGCGTTGTTTTCTACACCGCCCATCAATGGCAGACACGTGGACCGCTGGTTGCCTTCAAAGCCGTGCCAAGCGCAAAACCTGGCCAGCCGCGTCCAAATCTAGTTGGATTTGCACGCACATCACGCACGGCCCAGGAAAGCGCCTGATGACACAAGCAGTAGTAGCGTAGCAGAGGTCAGTAGGTTCACCCAGGGAATCTTGCAAACCTTTCGGCTGTTCGTCCGTTCCTTTCCGTGATTTGACAACAACGGAGCACTGAACAAGTAAGACTGATGAAATAATCGCTGCTCAGATCACCGCGATACACAATTTTAACGGCAGTGTATAAGATGAGTTGTAAGAAAGATAAAGGTGAATAATATTGTGTCATACGAATACAGCCCCCCTCCCCACATTACGTAGAATGCAACAGCCTAGGAGTCTAGTGAGATAAAACGACAACAACAACAACATACTAGTACATGTGCTAACGACGGCAGCAAAGGCTTCGCATATCCGCTCACAAAAACTAGGTAGAAATACGTAGTTTTGTCTAGCATTTCTAGTGACAGACTTGCGTTTTAGTGTAAAAACGAGGAGGGGGATTCCTGCACCTTAGTCAGTCATATCAGTTGTTTACATTCTATTTACTATGTCATTACGTTTAAGACTTTGAAGTAAAGCTCATTAGTGTATCAAAATTGTAAATAGCCTGCTTTTCTTTCAACACACTTACATTAGCAAACACTCATGACTCACCCAATACAATCTTAAATATATTTGTATTGTATCTATCATTGTGAACATACATTCATGTTTTCTTACATCATGATCACAGGCTTCGACAGACATTGTACCCGGATAAACATGGCAGATTCAACCTTACAACAATCAGCAGTATCTTAAAAGACTTTGGGCTAACAGAGCAAAGTCTCGGGAAGTATGTTCGTCAGGTATTTGACGTTGTTATCAAGTATGGGAGAGGACATGGAGCAGAGACGTACTATGAGGGTGTTTTATTGAACCTTTCATCCTCCAATGAACCTGGCCCTTTCCCATGGATACCAGCTGTCTTCAGCATCCCACACAATTGCGTCACTCTCCAGTGAACACGCACACTACAGGGCACCCTCTGTATCCAGGTCAACCTTTCTGCCCAGTGGAAGCAGTCTCCCGAGTACACCCTTCCAGTCCAGTCCAGCACAGGTCACCTGCCGAGTACATCCTTCCAGTCCAGCACAGGTCACATGCCGGGTACACCCTTCCAGTCCCGCACAGGTCACATGCCGGGTACACCCTTCCAGTCCAGCACAGGTCACCTGCCGAGTACACCCTTCCAGTCCAGCACAGGTCACCTGCCGAATACACCCTTCCAGTCCAGCACAGGTCACCTGCCGAGTACACCCTTCCAGTCCAGCCCAACTACACCAGCCTATTCATCACTTGTTCAAACTAACACACAGCTACAAGAACGAATACGCAGACTGGAAGAAGAGAACAAGGTATTGCATGATCAACTACAGTAAGTCGGCAGCTTGAATCACATTACCATATGGAAGAACGTAGACAGAACTATGAGAAAGGAACGTGTGATAATTTCTGGGAATAAAGGTCCACTGAGTGGAACTATTCGAACACTTGAATTAAAAACTTGAAGATTGAAGGAATCCGAGACTACATTTCATCCAACGCCCCACAGCTCTACCATCTTATCACATCATTAATGAACAGCGGATATCAAGACGACGACGGATACTCCTCACTCATGCTCATCTCATCAATAACACATGCACGGAACCAGAGATGCAACATGCTGCAGACAATCATCTCCCTGTATCTCCTACCATCTGCAAGTCAACATGAGGTACAAGTATATTTGTTTTCCTCTGTTGTATAGTATTTGCATGAATGTACTTATGTGTAGCTATATGGTGTATGTGCAATTTTATATACATTTTATTAGGTGATAACCAATATTTTTGATAGTTGGTGATAGATTTACTGACGTTGGATTGATCTGGTGATGGAAATAAAACTACTTATCATACATAGCTATTGAATTTTTTTTTCCAATCAAGAATAAATATAGTCACACCACTCAACTGTAACTTCTAAAAAAATCTTCATGTTCATCTATTTGTAGGTAATCCAAATGATGAACCGTATCCACCAGTGTGTAGCCTTCAATACTGCATGGCGGGTAATTGAGCAGTTTTCTGACGCGTCCAAAGAGACTACACTGCCACAGACAACAGAGATCTGGACTTATGACAACATCAATGTAATTAAGAGTGGGCGCCATGTCAGAAAAGGTATGTTGAAAATGTTAGTCTTCACCTGACATAAAAGGTGTATTGAGTCTTCACCAGTGTTAAGCTTTAAGAAAAAGATACATGTCAGGTTACAGGTATATTGAAAAATGATGAATACTGGTTTGTTGAAAGTAGCTTACCACACGTTAAATACTTTTGGTCACAAACCCCATCTTCATAATATGTGATTGGCTGGTTGGTGGACGGCCACCCATATGAGTAAGGCATGTCTTATGGTAATCGTTACATGGTATTATAACCCTTGAAGATGACACATTCATGTGGCTATGTTGAGTTACACATGTCAGTTAGTATGCTGATGGTAACTAGGAGAAACATTTTTTTTACATCTATTTCAGAGCACCATGCACAGATGCTGAATTGGACCTCCAGACTGGTTCTCCCTGCGAGGTTTCTCCCATCTGATGACCTGGGAAAAGAACCACAGGTATGCACACTGCAGGACTATCTTTCAAATCGCTGCCATCTGACTTCATAGCTATCTACTCATTTACAAGGTAATGGTATGACAAAATGAATTTGATTTGTTTATGCAGGGGTTGTGGCAGAACTTGGTAGAGTCTGACATCCTACCCACAATGGATGATGTCACAAGCCTGAAAAGTCGTCTAGTGGACAGGACTGTGAGGCTCCTTGTGGAAAAGTTTAAGCCGTGCAGCCAGTTCAGCGACAGAGTATCCACGTCCATCACATGTGTGAAACGGTCCACATACACGCCATTAGAGGTGCTTGACAGAGATGAGTCAAAAACATCTGAGAACATTCAGATTTTGCTCCAGTTTGCGAAGGACTGTGGCCTCGGAGATGATTGTCAGGATCAGGTGTGACTATATCTATCAGTGTATAAGATGTATATTTTCTTTTTCTTTGGCAGAGAACATACCAATGCAAACACAATCATGCATGAATACATCAAATCAAATCAAATCAAATCAATCTTTATTCAAGCAAACTGGCAGACATTAAAATTCTGAATTGATTTGCTTTTACATGGCAGCAATTTAAAAGCATTTCAAATGACTTAAAAGCATTACAAACATTTTAAAATTTATAAGGGAGTTGATTAAACGAAACGAACACATTAAAAGCTGTACACTTTACACTGTGACATAACAAAAGCGAAGAATACCGTGTCAAATCAAGCTTTGTGTAAGATAAGTGAGTCCGAAGGCAGATAATGCATTTGATTAACAGTCATTCAATAGTTCAACAAGGTAAGGAATTGGCGAATGTTTATAACGGACTGTCCGGCAATAATTATATATATAAGGAATGTCCAGCTTCTGCGAATTGCGTGTACATCTACCGGAAATGTTCTGCCGTAGTGGAGGTAGCCATTCGCGAAAGTCAGAGTTGAGCAGTGATTCAGCAAAAGTTCTACAGAGTGTACGGCGACGGTCGGAAAGTGAGCTGAGGTTCAGTGTGGTTAGTGCAGTGCTGTAGCTGGAATATTGTGTCCCCAGGATGATTTTGCAGGCTCTCACTTGGATTCTTTCTAGAGCATTTGATTGTTTACAAGTCAACGCTGGATGCCATACGGGTACTGCGTATTCTAGTGTGGGACGCACATACATTGCGTAAACAGTCGTGAGGTCCGGAGTCGACACACCACATCTCTTCAGTCTGCGTAACATGAACAGTCTCCTGTTTGAAGATTTGACCATGTTATCCACTTGACGGTCCCATTTCAAATCGCTTTGAATGGTCGTGCCCAGAACTTTGATGTATGTTACACTTTCAAGGGCGTGTCCACTTATGAACAGAGGTTCCGGAGGGGGAGGGGTTCTCGCGAAACACACTTGAAGAACTTTACATTTCTTCGGGTTTAAGGCCATCTTGTGGTCACAGACCCAACTGTTCAGGCCATCAAGTTTGGGTTGAAGTGCACATGGCTGGCGTATCAACCGGGTCTCTGCAATGTTCATATCGTCTACATACTTCCAACGGTTGGCCTCTTCGCGGAGTGCTGCGTCAATTAGTGCGGTGAAGATGACTGGCCCAAGAAGAGTTCCCTGCGCAACTCCACAACTAAGGTGAAGCCAGTCCGAGGTAGAACCTTGGTAGGAGACCCTCTGCCGTCGGTCGGTCATAAAACTGCAGATCCACGGAATCACTGACGGGCGAACACCAATGTCAAGTAAGGAACGAACAGCAATTGTGTGATCAACTTTGTCAAAAGCCTTAGACAGGTCTGTGGTGACAAGGGTACAGATTGAACTTGGTAATGAAGATGATTTGTAAAGAAAGTCCACTAGGCTGACCAGCGCATGTGTTGTTGATCTCTGCTTACGGCCCCCGAACTTGTCATTAACAATCCAATTTGTGACGAAGCGTTCGCAAAGCTTCGACAGCATAGGGGTAAGGGAAATGGGGCGTAGTTCATCGATGCTTGGCGGTGACGACTTTGGCAGGGGAACTACGTTAGCTTCTTTCCACTGACGGGGAACAGTGCCTTCAGTGAATGACGTGTTGAATAAGTCACAAAGGGGAGTGCTCAACTCACATGCGAATTCCTTAAGGATACGAGCAGGTATGCCATCAGGACCGGGACTCTTGTAGGTGTTGGTGGATTGTAGCTGTGAGTACACATCCCACACGTGGATGGTAGGAACTGGTTGGGCCGGTAGGAATGACGGGAGAGATGACAACTGCAGTGGTGGCAGTGATTGAGACACGGTCGCGAACTTGACATTAATGGCATTGGCTATAGCGGTATGGTCGTTTTGATCGACGCCAGGAGCGTAGATCCGACTGGCTTTCTTGTTCATGTTGCAAATTGCCTTGAGAACATTGTGCCAAGACCTTGGATTGTTCTTTTTGTGGCCTTCAACGTCGATCGTTTAGAATGTTTTCTTAGCTTTCCGGATCTCTCTTTGGACTTTGTTCCTGTAGAATCTTGACATGACGGTAGGAATTCCAGGTGTGAATGTTCTCTGTCTCTGCTTGATAAGGTGCTTGATTCTGGGAGTTATCCAGGGCTTGTCACTGGGATGTAGTTTAACAGATTTAGTGGGAAAGAACTTAGCAATGGCGGACGTCAATGTGCTGTAGAAGGCATCGGCCTTTTCTTGAGTTGTGGTCGCGGCGTACACCTCATTCCAAGAATGGGTAGTAATCCATTTTCCAAAGTGGCTCAGATTAGGTTCACGCATGGGACGAGTAAGCTTCCTTGTGCATGAGTTTTGTTTCAGTTTCACATTCGGTTCCCACAGGATGGTGTTGTGGTCGCTGAGACCAATGGGAGGGTGTATGGCTGGTGTTTTGAAGTAGGATTTCATGTTGGTGATGATGAGATCCAACATGGCGTTTCCTCTTGTATTACCCAGAACCACCTGTGAGAGGTCTTTATCGAGGAGAATGTCACGAACGTTCAAGTGGTTAAAATCACCGAGGAAAGCCAGGCCGATGCCCGGGTGTGTCGTTCGTAGGTAGTCCGAGGTTGCGATCAGGTGGTCGACCAGTTCTTCTCCGTACGGAGACTGTGGCGGTGAATACAGGCAGCACAGGGCAATGGATGAGAGGTGTCATGGCAAACGGTAAGGACGTACCTTGACCCACAAGCATTCGAGATTTTGTGGGACCGTGACATCGGAGATAGTACTGGAAGGGATGCTGTCGCGTACGTAAACTGCTACGCCACCTCCGCGGCGAGTGGTACGGCATTTGGAGTAAACTGTGTAACCGTCGATGGACTGGTACTGGTCGGGCATAGAAGGGCTGAACCACGACTCGGAAACTGCCGCAATGTCAACGTCGTTACTCAGTAAAACAGACTGGAATTCATCCAACTTGTTTACCAATACATGTATTGCTAAGTTCTGTGCCAAAGTCATAAGAAAAATTGTGGGACATATATGTGTCTCTTTTGACTGTCGTCATTACATTTTTTTAGTCAATTTAGTCATTGTATGATAATTTAAGTATGGCTTCACTATGTCTAAATGCAGGTTGTATTTGGGGACCAGGTCACATGCAAAAACATCAGAGGGGCAAAACGGTTCCGGCAGACGGAAGATGATCACCTGCAAAGTTTGCAGTGGCCCAAAGAGAACCCAGGTAAATAAAAGTGTTCCTGTAGTAGTTTGTCAACAATTCTATGAGATGCTTTTTTATTTCAAATTGATATGTCCTCGTTTCAGATTGCAATGAAACTTAATTTTGAAATTTAGTCTTATATTTTTCTTACTACCTTCAGGGGACTTTCACTTCCAGTGGGAGGCCGGTAGAACAGTTTTTCATGCCTTCTGGTCATCACCTCGCAATGTGGGAAGCATACGCAACCTGAGGGACCTTGTTGACAGACGGACAGTTGACTCGAGGGGGAAGAATTTCAACTCCATGGATGAACTTCTCCATCACATTGAGGAGGCCCATCTCACAACAGCCCTTCTGACATATCTTGGATAGGAGACACCAGGTAGCTTGTAATTTAAACATCACAGCAATTTTTATTGTAATCCACACTACTCTTATTGCCACATCATTGCCACAGTCAGTTTTTATATGCAGTGCCTATCTTAATTCTGGTGATGTGAAACACCTTGTGACTTCTCCATCATAGTAAAACAATTACAACCTTTCTTACATCATACACAACATATCCTGTCTGTTTAAGGTGACGATTTCGACATCATCGAGTTTGAGCAGGTGAAGGACCTGGCAAAGGACTTTGTGGAAACGTTGGCCATTAGTCCCTTCTCATAGCTGGTAAACAATGAGCTGTATAAGCTAAACCACCGACTGCTTTACCACCTGCTGTTGTATACGGACCAGCGGCAGTGCATCAGGTAATGTGTTACATTTGGATAGTTTACTTGAGTTTCACATTGACATTTACTTATAAGTAAAAAAAAAGTACATTTCATATGATGGAACACTTTCAGCATATTTTTAACTATCATGATATGATCCATGAAATATTTACAAGCATATTTACACAAAATAAAAACTATTCTTCTAGCTCCACATCTTGTAACACAAGTTCAAGAAATTGAATGAGTTTGGCAATACATTGCAATATGAGCATCAGACGACAAATGTGTTTTAGGTGGTAGATATGTCTGAAAGGGAGTGGTTTAGAATGCTACATTGTTCTAATACATTTCATTGCTATTTTTTCAATGTATGGAAACATCTAATGTTTTTGTTAGAGATGAGAATGGGCCTGTCATAGTGGAACACTGGAAGTTCTGGTTCCCTCTGTTCCTGGGAACAGGAAGAGGGAACTATAGCTATGGGTGCGTCAATCTGATAGCCAACCTTCAGGATGACTGGTCAGAGCAGACAGCATTCATAGCAACAGCCAACCGGACAGTCAACCTGCACGGCAAGTCAGGCCACGGCAAGGCAGTCGACATGATGGTGGAACATTACAACAGGTGACTTTGAACCACATTTTTTTAGACCTTGAGAACTACAACTTGTTTCTAGGGAATCTCTAAGCTGTTAAGATAATACTTTTTTAAGTTTGTCAATTGAATTGCTAGTTATAAGTAATTTTGACATTTTTTACAGGCTGCTGAAGTCCATCTTGCGGGGATCCGGACCAGGTCTGACCATCCAGCATGCAAAGCGTGTGTCCCTGGCAATACCTCTACTGGAGGAGGCAAGGCGGTTCTGTGTCAGAACATTTAAGACTACAAGAACAACAAGCCATACTAGTAGATCTGCTGCGTCAGATGTGTCACTAATGGTTGATTCAATGTGCAAGGAGAAAGTATATACACCAAGGGAGGGACGGTGTATTTCCCTAGGAAATAAGTACAAAGACCCCATTGATAAGGCATTTGTCAAGATAAATGATAACAAATGGTTGGCCAAAGCATTGAAGAAGGGAACAAAGACCTGGGTCCCAGAAGTTGATCTAGTGGAAGTAGATACAGACATTTTGATGGACGAGTAGGAGTATAACCGTTAAACCCACAACTGCAGTTTTCAGTCACTACTGAGGCTAGGCTTGTTGTCCTAACTGTATCTATGCATTTATTCGTTTAGTACAAAGAATGTCCAGATAGATAGATAAATAAATAGTTTGATCTAAACATGATTTGTAATATCCTGTAGTGGGTTTCTCAATCTCTTACTCCTTCTCAATTCTGGTGGGTTTCCCTGGGTTCTTCTTCCAGGTGGGTTTTCCTGGGTTCTTCTTCCAGGTGGGTTTTCCTGGGTTCTTCTTCCAGGTGGGTTTCCCTGGGTTCTTCTTCCAGGTGGGTTTCCCCAAGTTGTTCCTACAGCTGAGTTTTTTCTTGGTGGCCTTTTCTTCTTCTCTGGGAAGTATTCATTGATAGCAGCCAAGATGCTGTTCACCATGAGACTTGGCACTCCCTTTACAGACTGTACATCTTCTTTTGTGTGAAGCCTGTGGCAATATTTTACTAGTCTATCTATAGTGTCATCAGTCATGATATCATTTGGTCCAAAGAAACAAAGCTGAGGCTGTAGGTTGTATTCCTGGTCACGCAGTTGTTGTAATTTGTCCCTCAACTGTTGACCATTGTCTGTTTTTTTCCCTGTGTGGTCTTGGTTTTTGTTTTGCTTTAGGAGCTGGTGGTGGTGGCTCAGCGAGGAGACAGCTGGCTTCTGGGTCTATGCCTCCGCAGTAACTGCAGCACCGTTCCTGCTGTAGCATGTCCCTCTGCCCCAGGTTCTGCAGCAGTGCCTTGCGAAGACAGCCCTCCTCACTGAGCATGGATGCCATTTCTGATTTCGCGTTCTCTTGCTGGTTTGTAGTATGGTACACAATGTACGCAGCCTTCACTTGAGGACTTCTCCCAGTCCGTCCCATTTGCTGAAATACAAATTAGAATACAAACTGAACTTGCTTTCTTTAAGGACTGCAATAAATGTATTGCTTAAGAGTGATCATGAGATGTAGAATGATGATGTTTCACTTCAACATTGGAGCCTTTGGAAACTTTGTACTTAATGGACATCTTGAATGTTTCACTGCTAAGTTGAGAAAAAAATGTTTAATGTATTACTCTTGCCCGAACATTCAGTATAATAGTTTATGCTGCCATGATAGTATTACACATATCATGATAGTCTTCAAGTACATTTACATTCCTCTTATGTTGTTTGAGACAGATTCCAGACTAACCTGGTACAGTTGGCTTATTGAGGCTGGTGCTCCATAAGTGATTGCACATGACACGTCAGGAATGTCAATGCCCTGTTGAAAAAAATGGAATTATATTGTGTTAGTAATCTTTGATCGAATTTAGTTTCTGGCCATAGACATTATGACCTGCAATCACTTTATGTTTGGTTTGATTGAATCATTGTTTTTGTCTTCAAGTCTCAGCAAAGGTATAAGACTGTATAAAACTGTTTTCTCACAATGATTTTTCACTCGTACTTCTAAGTTGACTACTACTTTGTGTAACTTTGTGATAAAATGAAAAAAACATTGTATAGACATATAGGCTTACCATTCCGAAAGCTATTGAGGCGATGACGACTCGGATGTCTCCGCTGTGTAGTCCGTCCATCACCTTTTTCTTCTTGCCTGTGGACAGGTCTGCGTGGAAAACTTCCACCAGCCCGCTACCTGGGACAGCACCATCTAGCAATCGCCACAGGTCCATGCACTTCTGTTTTACAGGCAGGTAGATTAAGTGCTTCCCTGTCTCCCTCCCAGATGCTTTCAACTTGTCTACAAGTGGCTGGAAGTCAAACTGAAATGTAAAAAGAAGATGACATGAAATGATTTCTGTATTGATAGAGTTGTTATACATGTACAGGTGTATTGTTTGCGTTTATACATTGTAAATGCCATAGGACCATAGTTATGTTTCAAAGAGCAAAGAGCGAACAATGTACTATAATATTTACCGTCATTGGTTTTGCCTCTTTCCTGACAATGGTGATGTTGGCCCTGTTGAGGTCTCCCATCACCACCTCACCAGTCAGGACTAGCCCTTTCTTAACTGCTGTCCTCACAGCTTCTGTTGCCGTGGCTGTTAACGCCATGAATGGTACACCTGGGATGGCTGCCCGTAATGTTCCAATCCTTTTGAACGCTATCCTGAAGTCATCTCCCCTGTGAAGCCATGTAGTATACAATATTATTATAGTGTTACAGTATTAGAAAGTTCAACTTTGTTCATGTTACCACCCTGTCAAGTTAAATATGAGTATTTTAAGGATTGAGCACCATGTTCTGGTTTATTAGATTACTATTGTAAGAAAATTGAGCTGTAGATGTTCTCACTCAGTCTTAATTTGATGAGTGTCTTTAAGTTATAATTCCTGCCCAAACATTAACAATATAATACTGCAACGTTATACAGATTCATGGATGCAGTGTGCTTCATCTACAGCAACCAATCCCAGTTTGATGATTGTATGTCTCAATGCCGGATTTTGTCATGCATCCACATTGACATGAATACTGTATGAAGAATACCTAAATTAGATTCTTGGCTCAAACAATTGTCCATTAAGGGCTACAATAACAACAAAAACAAAAGTAAAAATGTTACCTAATATTTTCATAGGATCAGAGTGATCCAAAAATGCGGTAATGGCATCACTACCGCTAAGGCTCACGGTATTGCAACCCGTTATCTTGTACCGACGTATCTGTTTGAAAGACAAATAAGATATGCTCAATGCTGAATAATATAATAGGACTCCAATTGACTTAGTTAGATTGTTTGTTTGTTTGTTAGCATATTGCAGCACGATCACGTTTCAGGAATGTAGAAATGGGTACATACTTGTAGTATAGATAAACACGGACTAGAGCAAACCTTGGCTTATTATAGATCGTGATCATAAAGATGATATGCCTATAGCCTTGAAAACGGTAGTATGAAAACGGGCCGGTTGAATGGGGGAGGGGGGCATTTACGGTACCGAAAATAAAAGCTTTAATTAAAAAGTGACAGCTGATTTCATGAAACTTGAAAACAACAACTACGTCTTACCTGGTCTGCAACAATTGCTTGCAGTGGGGAGATAACTACCATCGTCGGCTCCTTGGCAAGAGACGGTAGTATCTGATAGCAAATTGACTTTCTGTGACCTGTGGCCAGGCCGACAAACAATCCTTGCCTTCTGTGGCAGCTTTGATGGCTCGACGCTGGCCCTCCTTCTGGGTATCCCCAGATGTCGAGCGCTTCGCGCTCTGCCCTAGACAGGGTATCAGACATGGCAACAGCGTGTAACCGGTAAGTTAAAATGTTTTCTTGTTTTGAAACTGGCTGTGACCCAAGTGACCGTTAGAAAGTGACTGGGTCAATGAACACGGGGGCGTGACAACTCACTGCCGGGAGGTGCGTACGGTTTATTTGGGTCCACGGGACGCCGGAGTTCACAAGTCCATGTTAATGGCCACTAAGCGTTTTTTAATTTCCCTTTGCTGGGCCCGACTTGAAGCAGGCTGTAGATAACGGCGCGCCCCTCGGGTACACAACTCCCTCGGGTACACAACTCCCTTGCCGGCATTAGAGCCCCCCCCCCCCCCCCCCCCCCGATATATATGCCGCCGTTATAGGAAGCCTGCACAGGAGGCTAGGCTGTTCGTCCGTTCCTTTCCGTGATTTGAAAAGAAGAAAAAAAAAAAACTGTGGCGGAGCACTGCACAGCCGGCTCCTCCCCGTCAATGACGTTCGGGAACCAGGCGTGTCGCCAGGATGCGGGCGGGCACAGGTTACCTAACGCCATCAGGCCGCACACGACGGGCGGCTTCTACTTTTCCCGATCATTAAAGCGGACTTTTCAAGTTCGCCGACCGTTGACACACCGGTTTGAAGGTCTGCTCGACCAGAAAAAGGTTAGAGAGACTTTAAACACGGAAAGAAAAGGAGAAAGCAGCAGGCAAGAGGAGGCTTTCCATGCGTGCGCGCACCAGTCCTCGTCGTATATGTTTATATTACGTGGGTCATCAGGCTCGCTGAGTTGGGTCATAAGGCGCGCCGACCTTGACACGGCTTCACCCCTGCTAATCTCATCATTCTGCCTGACCAATGGGCGTTAAGCGTTGTCTACTACACCGCCCATCAATGGCAGGCACGTGGGCCCCTGGCTGCTTCAAGTCAAAGTATGAGGGTCTCATCTTAGCAAAGAAGGCCATTGTAGCATTTCCTCAAGAATGATGTAAATGATGCCCTCATTAGCATGGTTTATGTCTGATAATGTCCACATTTACTTAACTTCCAAATGCTGCAAGTATAAAATTTCCATCATTTACCACTATGGAATCTAAGTATTTTCACATTGATTATTCAAATTAGGTATTTATCTGCATAATTGATATATTTCGATATTCATCTCTTGGTATCTGCATTTGAGCCCTACGACGGAAAACATAGTAAATATAGATTTTCCTCATTAATTATGCAAATTAAGTTCGAATTTTCATAATTTCACTACATTATGTACACCTTTGTATCTGCCAGCATACTAAATATCATGGAAATCCATCGTTGTTTTCTTCAGTTATTTCCAGCAAGCTGCAGGGGGGGGGGGGCACACCTACTCCACTTCTTCTTTACATCACAAGCTATCTGCCACCCACAATTAAGGCCATAGCACGTCCAGGTCAAAAGATACAAAATCGGAAGTTTGGGTGCTGTACCAAGGTCACATACCAGGGGGCCCAAATCGATCTCGACCTTTGTCTTCCCAACACCTACCTACATACGAAATATCATCGTAATCTATCCAGAGTCTCTTGAGTTAGGCTGACTACAAATATCCGGAAACACAGACAGACAGACACACAGACAGACACACACACACACAGACATCCAAAACAATATCTCCATTTTTAATGGAGATGATTAATAATAATACATATATCTTCTATAATTACCCTTTGCACTTTTTTTCAAATAGGATAAAATTTTCTTTTATTTCGGGTGAAGTTTTCTCTGCAAGTATCATTACTATGTATTATCAGTTTTAGTCGTGGGTGGCGTCACTCTCTCTCTCTGCAGACTCATCGCTGAAAGCAGGATTGTTTTTCAGATTGAATGTCAAGATATTTTCAAAAAAGGCATACACATGTTTTATAAGATCTTACATGATTAGTCTGGGCAAGTCGTCGAAACTTGGCTGTGCCTAAACGTCATACCATTCCAGCTACTGTTTCCCCAGCGTTGGTTCGTTGGCAGCAGTCAGTATTTATCGCTAGAAGAGAGGTAGAGAGAAGACAATTTTCATCGCTCTTCTCCTGTAATTAGTAGACAGTGAGCACAACAGAAGAAGATACTACCGAGACGCCCACGGTTTATATATAGGCACCAGTTCGTCACAAAATGCCTTCAAACCAATGTCTCATAAAAACCTGCCGCGGTTCCTGCTTACACCGTGCTATCGTCACTGGTGTTGTAGTAGCAGTGTTTTTGGGCACTTGAGTCATGTATCTCACTACCCGGTCAACGGAAAACAAGGTAATCGTTAAGTCAGCTTCTTACTCTGAATTCCATGTTCACAGTCAGTAATTTGTACACGCATATCATTACAGGCATCTCTAACTATTCAAATCAGTTTTATAGCTTAATGGCGTCGAATAGCCTCTGTGGGGTCATGTATCGTAACGGCAGGGTATTCGACTCAGAACCAAGAGGTCCCGAGTCCGAATCCCCCTGACGCCACCGATGTTGTGCCCTTGGCAAAGGCACTTTACACGACTTTCCTCACTTCGCCCAGGTGTATAAAAATGGGTATGTTGTTATCTGATGTCAAGATATTTTCAAAAATATCCTGTTAATATAAGTTATAAAAAACTGCGCCACGTCGTCCTTGTCTGTCCAAAACCGAAGTAAAAAAAGTTGGCGAGTGGCTAGGCTACCGGGCACAAAATAGAGACGTCGCGGGTTCGACTCCTGTCATTCCTGGCTATAGACGTTGTGTCCTTTGAAAAGGCCACTCCTCACTCCACCCTAGTGTAAACATGGGTGCCTGACTTTGGTTGGGGAGGTAGAAGTTGGTAGAATGAGAGTGAAAGGCTCCTCCATCCAATACCGTACCATATCTGTTTATTTGTTTGTATATTAGAGAGAAGACGATTTCCATTGCTCTTCCTCTTTAAATGCTCAGTAGACAGTGAGATACTATCCACAGCGGATAATAACACACTGTCTCTAAGGCCTCAAAACGGCTACGGGACTATCTTCAGTTCTTTCTTTAAAATCACAACATGTAATGATCTTTTAGGTTTGAAAAGATGTAATATGACATATCTCTAATGTATCTATATATCACAGCACGACGAGACAGCACATCCAACTGATTTAGATACTACATCCACAACTATCAATGAGTCTCCCAACGAACCTCGTCTTGAAAGGAACATGACGACACCTGCACCGCCAAGAGAGACACCTACACCGCCAAGGGGGACACCTACACCGCCAAGGGGGACACCTACACCGCCAAGGGGGACACCTACACCGCCAGGCTAGTATATAAGATAAGTAGCTTCAAGCACAAACTATATCCACTGCTTCCAGTATTTTCCCTTATGTAGTGTGCAGCGCTAGCGATACATCTGTTTATTTTAATCTCACCACATCTCCTGTTGCTATTTCCAGATCTAGTAAGATCCCACTTTAACAACGACAGAGGGTGTGATTGACATAAACCATGCATGGGTTTTAACTGTTCTAGCTATGCATGGCAGCTGCCGAGGCGACTACAAACTAGTCTCCGGGGCTTGTATTCGGTTGTACAACAAATGGAAATCCCATGATGCCGCCATGACGGCATGCAAGGCGGAAGGAGCCACACTGGTCATGCCGAAAACAGAAGAGCTGGACGTCGCGCTAAGAGATCTGGTCCAAACGGAAGGAAACAAGGCCGATCACTGGATCGGTATGGAAGACAAAGACGGGACCTGGTATTGGGTGGACGACTCGTTGGTCGGCAGCAACGGATACAAGGTATATTGACACGCCTAGTTTGCAAGTGACAGAGTGAGGGAGAGTTGTTGGAAATGACAAGAATTTGAAATTTTGGTTGACGTTTATGGAAAGATTTTTTAGGTTTGCCCCAATATGGGAGTAATGCAGTACGGGGAAAGGCGCCAGTGTACATGACAGAACTCTTTCGTTGGAAGTCACCGCCTATGCTAAGAGCCCGAACACGCACAGAGGCCAAACTGATTCGGGATTACGACCCCCACCTGCTCCACTGTCCCTCCGCTAGAGTTGCATCGTACCGTAGTAGTATGCAACACTATGGGCCTCAGTTGTGGAACACATTACCACTCAAACAAAGAACTGCTATTACTTACCAGAACTTTAAGAATGGCAATCCCGGCGGAAATTGAAATCTGAATTGTATGTGACATGGCTTTTATTGATTGATTATTATTGTTACGGTGTACTATGTCGTAGTTGTGTTTTTTATATGTAATATCAGGGATACCTGAAAAACAGGCTTCACAGCCTGAGTTGTATTTCCCCTGTATAAATAAAATGAAATGAAATGAAATGTCGATTCCTCCACCCCCGCTTTCTGAACCCCCTTATATTTACACTGTTTTCCACTCTTCTTTTCAGTAATGTGAATAGGCAATCTATGAAGTAGACAATACAGGAAAAGTGCATCTAATCATTATCAAAATACAATGCAGTAGTTAAACTATGCTAATTAGAAATCATCGATTTCTATCCCGAGAATTTTCAACCAGACCCATTGTAGTTCCTCGCCTCTCTGATATTTTTGACTGCGGTCTTTGTTTAACGTTTTCGGTTTGTTTGTTTTTGTTTGTTTGTTTGTTTGGGTTGGTGTGTGTCCGTTTATATAAATACACTGTGAGTAGTAAAACGTTATTCAATCCGAAGATGACCTTAAAGGTCAGACTGGCTGGTTAAGTTAAGTCCTCCTACACCATAAGGCGTATAGGGCGGCGCCCATCTCCATTTCATAGCCCTGGGCCACACTGTGGTGCAATTACTGGGCTAGTCCACTAGCAGTGGAGTGTGTTTAACTTTGGTATGACTTGGTGCGCCTCTTATCCAGACATGTGCATCCTACCCGGACTCGAACTCGGGCAACACAAGGACATGCCAGACTGGCTGGTTAACACTGTCTTCTTTTCTAATAGGGATGGAGCCCAGGCGAGCCAAATGAATTACGATGGTTTTCCTTATGTGGTCAGTACTGGTCAGGCGGTCCCACAAGTTATCCCATGTGGAACGACGACACTTGCTTTTTGCTGAAGAAGTTCATTTGTCAGCGTCGACCTTCAGCCTGAACGGAGAAAGCTCGATGAATATTGTTGATTGTTGGCTATTGCCTATCGCCTCAAACGTAGCAACACATCATATTTTACTTAAAGGGGTACTCAACCCCAGAAGCGGGTATTATTTTATAAAAGGTCACATTTTTATGAATACGAAATGAGCCAAATTTGTAAAATTTCATCACAGGTTAACAAGGGAATGAAGCATTTTACATTATTTTCAAGACCAGCCCTAGATTTCCTACCAACGCCCCATTTTTTGCCGCAGATCTTCAGTGAGGCTTTCAATAGGATGATTGTGAGCAATTTAAGTCAGTTTGACTTGAAACAAGTTGATAAGGCGACAAGTTGACTAACACGTATCCATAAGTATCTGCATTGCAAAAGTGATTTTCAAGCTCAACGAATGATTACCTAACATCGCCCCAGTTGATGAAGTTTGCCCAATGGCTTTTTACGATAGAGCACGTTAAACCTGGCTGTAAATTATCTGGAGGTCCCTCGAGGGTTGATTTGATCAGAACGTTGTTGCTGTCTGATGCAACCGATGCCTAGTCCATTTTCCAATTTAGTGTCCAGTTACAAAAACAATACATTTTTTTTATTCAGAAAAAAATTATCTGCAGAACCAGAACATTTGCCTCTGGAATTTAGTCCCCCTTTAACATCCATGTAGATTATTTGTGGTGCCAGGGCCTTTAAAGCCTTTGTGGGGCTCTAAGTAGAGATAGTATAAGAATAAGCCTTTGTGTGATATGTGGTCGAAGAAAGGGCACTAAAACATGTCTCTGCCGGTGACGTCAAGCCGTAAAAATGGCGCCCATTGTTACACAATGTGACGTTAAATGTCAGTGGTGACGTCATGTTTGGATTCTGAAAATCATGCTCACGTGCAAAATGTAGAAATTAGTAAAACATGGTCGTATATTTCAAATGTAATGGTACGATAGATGAAGAGGTTTACGAATAACTGAATACCCAATGTATCATACTCGAACACTCAAAATAGTCAAACTGGTGACGCAGTTTCCACTGCTATTGCACAATGCTATCTGTAAATGTATCATGATAATTCTAAATATTATCATGCATGTCGTTGTATCATACAGAAAGTAAGTATAGCACGCGGTTTGCCGTATGTTTTGGTTCTAGGTGACCTGTACTCCTTTCTGGGTGTTGTGCTGACAATAGACAATAACAATAAGAGGTGATTACCATTTACCATCTGTGTTAGAAGGTAATACTCATATGGATTGTTTAGACATTCAACTGACTGTCGATCTGAGAAACAATGTTGACAATGACATTAAGGCGGGTACCATCCTTGGTATTTGACAGCGAGTACCATCCACTTCAAAAAGTCGGAATATAGCATGCACAGTAATGTAGGGCTTATTGATGTGAGTGAATATCGAATTCAAACGTACAAGTAACATAAAGCTTTTTATTGTAACTTGTAAAAAAGGTACTATCAGAAGTACATGTCAAGGCAAAAGCTATTCGTAAGGAAACAATAAAATTCTCCAAGAAGCACGCCAATTTGTCGATGACACGTTACTAGTCTCCCAGTATGTAATATTTTTAGTGAGAGATGCAGAAATGACTGACATCGTTCATGACATCTTACATGATTAATGCTATGTATATGGTATTCAGAGGCTCGGTGTTGAGAGAAAGTTGTTGACAGATGACAATCACACAACAGGACACATTCTGATGAATCAGTCTCAGTCCGAAAAGTAAGAGAAAATCACAATGTGGAGTATACCCATGTTTACCGTTAAGTACGTCCTTTCAAGATTTTCTAAGCAACCAGAAGCAGAATTATGACTTGTCAACAAAGACTCTGATTTGCCGACTGATCGATACATACTCTAGCTTGCCAGTAATCAGAACTTCGATTTTTGATGGCTACGGACTTATGTCTGAAGCTGCCATTTTTTAAAGAAAATCAAACAAAGAAAAAACATTGAGTTAGTCCGTGACGCTTGCAGCACGAAGTACAAAAAGAACCCATCAGCAAAGCTGCAAAAAGTACTAGTGTATTACATGCAAAAAAAAGGCTCAGAGAGCCTAGCTATGGAGGCGATATCGATATCATTACTAGGTATCATAAGTTTAACCTGCGGGTGGCGTCATCACTGCAGTGCAGACTCATCTCTGAAAGCACGATTGTTTTTCAGATTGAATATCATAATATTGAAGAAAAAAAACATTGACAGTGAATAAATCTTACATAACTGTGCTTTTTGTCACTTTTCCTTCGTTTTGAATAAAGAATTATTTTACTCTTGCCATTAAAACAAAATTGTTAAAAATATTCCACTTGGCATTAACTTATATCGAATTATAGGATTTCATCATCAAGTATGTAATTTACATCATAACTTCCATCATTTGCATCTCCTAGCAAGTCCATGAAAAATGCAAATACCGCAAGTTCTACTGCAGTTCCAAGGCCACACACCAGAGGCCCAAAATCAATCTATATTCTTGACCTTCGTCTTCCCATGACCTTCCTATATCATAAATACACTGTATCATCATGACCACAAACACAGACACACAGACAAACGAAGGGGGGAAATACGAAGTATCTGGTACTACGCCAGAAAGCATTATAACTAGGCATAGTCAACCTTGTCTTGACTATCTAAAGTTGTCTTAAATTCATTTGAATATCAAATCATAGTTGGTGGTTATTAACCTGCTGATCAGCAAATCTTGCTCAGTGTCACTGACGAAAAGTAGTGGATATTATTTGAACGTGTGACCGTTTCCAAAATCATATCCAATTGCTTGTCAATGAGTAACTGCTTTTTTTGTTTATATTACCTGGATGTCTAACCGTTTTGCAACTCGTGCGTTGTTTTTACAGGGACAATTAATAATGATACAGTTATTTTCTATAACCACCCTTTGGACAATTTTCTTTCAAATAAGATATATCATCTCTTCAGGTGCTGTTTTTCTTTAGAAGTATCTGTGTTAAGTATTATCAGTTTTACCCGAGGGTGGTGTCACTGGTTCTGTCTGGAGTGCAGACTCATCACTGAAAGCACGATTGTTTTTCATATTGAAGGGCATGTTATTTTCAAAAATTGCATACACATTTTTATGAGATCTTACATGAGTAGTCTAGACAAGTTGTCGAAACTTGGCTGTGCCTAAACGTCATACCATTCCAGCTACTGTTTCACGGGCGTTCGTTCATTGGCAGTAGATTTAGTAGAAGCCACTTAAGGTGGGGGACAGGCATGTGGCAGCAAAATTTCAACAAAAATATTTAGACATTATAATGACAGTCTGATTTGTTAAATATATAGCTCTATTATTGTTATCTGGCATCATTTTTCCCACAAAGGCTACCATTTTACCGCAAACTCCAAGGGCAAAGTTGCAGTTTCCAACGTTCTGACTGGGTGCTGATACCCTTTGGAACAGCCTGGCCAATCAGGGGCCCCCATTTTGGCTATTACCTCCTTCCCTCTGGAAAGCTGGCTTCTCTGGCCTGGCTGTGAACACTGCTCTGACTGTCACATAGTGTGTTTGCAGAGGTCATTGGCCCGTATGTCAATGTTAGTGCATGGGTGGTTGGGAAAAAAGCAAATAATGGCGATTTGGGGTTATTTTGCGATTAGTAAATGCCCATTTTATGAATACTACCCTACAGCATGATTTTAAAGGCAAAAGCTTGACAAAACTGTATATGATAAGGCAGAAAAAAATGCTGTTCAGAGGTTTACCACCTGAACTTGCCTCTCAAGGGTGGCATTTGCATTCTGATGCTTTGATAATGAGTGAGGGCCCGCAGAAGGAGGTTCTCATTAAATTATTGGTCCATTAGCAATGCAAATTAAGTCCCAATGAGCATAATTTACGCTTCATTATGTATATCGCTATCTAAGCTACCTGTCTACTAAATATCATGGAAATTCGTTGTTCCTTTATTCAGTTATTCTCCTTAGGAGATTTTCACAAAAACGCCCCTGCAGTTCCAGAGGAAGCTGCTAGGGAGCCCAAACCTACACCACTTCTTTATTACATCACAAGCTATCTGCCACCCAAAAAATCAAGACCACAGCACGTCCAGGTCAAAAGATACTAAAATTGAAGTTCTGCTGCAGTACCAAGGTCACATACAGGGGGGGGGGGCAAAATCGATCTTGATTTTCGGCTTCACATCACCCGCCCACATACCAAGTTTCATCATAATCCATGATGAGGCTCTTGAGTTATGCTGACTGGAGTGGTCCGGAAACACAAACAGACAGACAAACAAACAGACAGACAAACAGACAGACACACCCAAAACAATATCTCCATTTCGCATGGAGATAAAAAGGCACAAGGGGGCCTACATGACTTTTTCTCCCTCGCAAGATCTACATGTGTATTTACCTCTAAGAAAATCATGACCGTAGCGTGTCCTGATCACGAAATACCAAAACCGGAAGTTCCACTGCAGTACAATAGAAAACCTCTAAGGGGGCTTAAATCTAATCTTTTTTAGGTCTCGAGAAAACCAACCAACCTACCTACAAAGTATAAAGACAATTCATTCAGGCATTCTCAAATTACCGTGTACACATACATGTACACACACACGCGCGCACGCTGTGCAAAACATAACCCTTCTCGGCGAAGTTAATAAGTCGTTGATTCCTGTATTCAATAATACAGTACGTGACACTTGTGTAAAGATTGAGACCATTAAAGAGAATAAGATGGACATTTCTGAGACAAAATAAAATGATACCAGGTCACATCTCCATTCATGTCTGTATCTGTTTAGATTGAACCACATAGCCACGTGTATGATAAATGTCATTACAAGTCAAGGTCAGTTTGAATTATTGATGTAAAAAATGTCATACTATAAGCGATATACAGCAAATACACTTGAAATAACACACTTTTCGCACATCTTACATACGTTAATCACATTTCTGGACACTATGTCATAGTGCGTTTTGCCTTGCCGTCTTACTTATTTCAACCCATGTTTACTTAAAATTAGTTTATAAGTAATGTTAGCACAGAGATGTCCATGGCATCTCATGATGGGACCTGTCAATTTTGTAAGAGAATGAAGGAAACAAGAGCATCTGTCAGAATTGGTTAGATGGGACTGATCAACATGTTGAAGAGGATGACTCCATCTCAAGCCGTTACCGATTTACAATGTTTTATTGAAAAAAATATAAAGGCGACATTTGTACGAGCAAATACAACATGCATCACCCATTTCCCTCCCCATGTAAAAAGTAACTGTTCTAATGCAAAAAAGGAGAATTCCAAAATAACATTTAACTATTAAGTAAGACCATGTAATGAACATTGTAAATCGAGGCTAACGTTTGTTATATGTCTGTAATGTTGGTATTTGAATAAATAATTAAATTGAAGACCAGTCAGAAATGGATATCTCCCAATTTAACACCCTATGCATTGATGGGCTCTTCCAGGAACCCATATTCATACTGGACCATTCAAAAAACACCTCCACCGAAAAAATTGACCTTTTTTGATAATCAAGCAAGCCCAAAATTGAATTTTTAAAAATGTACCCCTCATACAAGAATTGACTCTTCCAGTGGTGTATGGACCAACGCAATATTGGAATGAAAGGCCCTTCCTCATTGGGTGTGCCCAAATTGACCAATCATGTCTTCTTTTATACTAAACATCGCGCGCGTATTGGCTGCCGGTGCATGCCGCTTCCCATAATATTTTATGGTATGGTAAACGCCAAGGCGTGCGTGCCAAAAATTAATTTAAAAAAAACGCAAAAAAAAATCTTGAAGTAGTGTATGCAAAAAATGATAATGGGGTTATCTGTGTAAATATCCAAGGCACAACTTTACCAAAGTTCAGGTCCTTTGGTTTAGATACTAAGGCACTGGAGGCCAAAATGTACGTTTTTGGCCAGAAAGTGGCCGTAAAACCTCAATAAAATCGTTTTGATGGCATTTATTGAAAAAAAAGAAGAAAAAATAGGGGGGTATGGACTCACTCTATCTGCATCAGTGACGACCGAGATGAGCCGATTTGAAGATTTGACAGGAGGAGGAGGAGAAAGATAAGAGAAAACATTATGTACCTATAGTATGGGCAATACATAATAAATATCATATATAGATATGCAGATTTTTAGATATGTAGATGTATAGATACGTAGATATGTATGCAGATGTATAGATTTATAGATATGTATAGATATGATGATGTTAAACACCCTAGAGGTTCTGAATTTCAACCATATTATGTCAGTACTGAAGTATATCAAAAGCGAAGATAAAATTCCCATCGGCTACGTTGGTATTTCTTGGATTCTTGAATTCCAAAGATGGTCATATTTGCTTGCTGCTGTAGTTTGAGCTACTTGGAAACTTTCTGCCCAATGTGTCTGTTAGGCACAGGAAGACCTAAAGTCTAAAGTAGTCTGTACAACAAACTACTAGCATAAAATACGCCTATTTGCGCATTGAAGAGTTGAATATTTCCCTTTCCCACCATTTTTGATATCCTATAGTAAGGAGAAAAATGCGGATTCCCTAATGCTTCTAATGCTCAAAGCATACTGCCACTCTTACCAGAGCCGCCGTTTCTCTATCGCAACGCACAATGGCAAGCGATGTGGCCCTGGCATAAATTGTAGGCAGCCTCCGTTGGTATGAAAAATCCGTTATTGACTGTTGTGATTGGCCAGGTGCACAGCGTGACTTTGTGGCCTCATCTGGTCTATCTTCCGGAACAGTTCGTCAGGAGTCGGCCGCTTCGTGGGGTCTACTGACCAGCAGGACAGGATGATTTTGTACACCGACATCGGACAGTTCTCCGGCTGCTGCAGACGGACTCCTTTCTTCAGTAACTCCAACAGTGTGCAGACGTCGGGGTGCATCGGACCGCCAGCATAGCGCGGCTCCTCCCCAAAGCTGGCGATCTCCCACAGCAGCACGCCGTACGACCACACGTCACTCTCACACGTGTACACTCCGTCCCGTAACGACTCCACGGCCATCCACTTCAGCGGCAACAGTTCCTCCTCTCCGCCCTGGCTTGTGCGTTCGTACGCCGACGACACGTAAACGTCACGCGACAGTCCGATATCCGCGATCTTGGCCACCTTCCTGTCGCTGATGACGACATTACGAGCTGCGATGTCCCGGTGCACGATCTTCAGACGTGACAGCTCCGATAACCCACTGGCCACGTCACAAGAAAAACCTAGGCGTATTCCCCGTAGTCTTACACTGTTCACGCAGAATCCACAGGTACCGCCGCAGTTCTTCATTGCTGGCGTACTCTACCAGGATGTACTGAGGCTCAGACTTAGTCACGACACCATAAAGCTTCACTACATTCGGGTGTCCCTCTTTGTCCTCGTGGATCCTGGTGAGGATGGTCATTTCGCGGCAAAAGTCACGGACAGCTGACGCTGTCATCCGGTCAGGCCGGATACTTTTAGCGGCCACGAAAACCTCGTAGCCTGCGGGCACGCGCAATCTTCCCCTAACGACATGGCCGAACTCTCCTTGGCCGATCATGTTTTCGAAACGAATGTCCTCTTTGGCCACTTCCCATGGTGATACGGACGCCATTTCATTTAAGTCCTCCGTTGGGTGTTCCGGTGTTCTTGCGCGTCGGCGACCCCGCTTGACCAGTATACCAGTCACGATACAACCGATTATAGCAATGGTCGGGATAACGGACGCCAGCACTACAACAACGACTTGACTCTTATCAGGAGTGGGGACGTTCTGACAGAACTCGCCCGACTGTCCTTCAGCACAAATACAGCTGCCATTGACTGGATCACATGGAGCGTTGTTTTCACAGTTACAGTCCCTGTTGCATTGCAAACCGAAACTGCCAGGTGCGCAGGTGTGTTCACACTCGTCTCCGTGAAGACCGGGAGGGCATACTAGTATTTTAGAGTACTGGCATAATTCACCCCAATGCTGTTCAGCACAAATGCAGCTGCCACTGACCGGATCGCACGGGGAGTTGTTTTTACAGTTGCACTTTTTGCTGCAGTTCCACCCGAAAGTGCCATGTCCGCATGGGTGCTCACATCTGTCTCCGCGACGACCCGGAGGGCACAGACAACCCTCCCACCTGTCGCACGTCCCTCCGTACTGACAGTCGCACACTTGGCTGCAGACTTCTACATGATAGTTGGGTCGGCATTCAGTAGCGTTCAGTATGAAAGTCGCACTAAAAAGTTTACCATCTTCAGCCTGTACCATACAACTATATCTGCCGTTAGCTGATTCTAGGATCGGCTGAAGGCTGATGGAACTGTTCTGTACTTCCCCTTCTTCGATGAGAATTGTGTCGTTATGTCTATTTTCTGATCGATGAGTCCACGTGATATATGCTACATGGATGTGTTCAGGCAGGCAGGTCAAAGTCAGATTGGTACCGATGTACTCCACGCCTGTATCGCCAGGTATCTTTACGACGACGACTTCGGGCTCGAACCAGGGAATATCACAGGCCCTCCCTCCCCAACCTAAACGGCACTCACAGGCACCATTTAAGCCATGGCAACGAGCGCCATTCTTGCAAACACAGTCCTTGTCACAGTACATACCGTACAAGCCCTCAGGACATCCTGTAACGCTGTACTGGAATGTGAACACGAGATTTCCCCCTCCAGCAATGAGTGTGACGTTTGCGCTACATCGCATAGAGTATGGTAATGTGGACCTTATTTCATCTAACTCTATAGCAGTGACATAGCGGTCATCTATATAGAACTGACCACTTTGTGCCCATTGAGGAATGTCGTCATTGCGAGCCAAGTGCAAGTCCAAGAAAGTAATCTTCCCTTTATTCTTCCCCTCTCGGTCGTGACAATTGAGTTCGAGCCTACCTTGTTGTGGTCCTTGTAGCGCCACGAAGAGCAAAGATGTGTCTGAATCGCTGAATGTATTTGCGGTAACAACGATTCGTAGGGAACAATCGCCTCTCAAAACGAAATTATTCGGTAAGTACTTCGCATAGTTCCTCCAGTGCTGAACAACGTCGGAGTAGGACCCGACTCGACCTGCGTTAACTGAAACTTCCAATGGGCCGTCGACGTCACTGCTGAATACGGTATAATTCCCGCCCCCCTCTCTGTCCGGGAGGACTGGCGTCTCACACCGGTCGTTATAGAATGGCGGGTATCCCGGCACGTCCAGAACCACGATGACGAGGTTCATGTACAAAACGTTCTTGTTCCCAGTTTTCGTCAGTTCCACCGCCAGGTTGTAGCGTGAGCGCGACGTGTAGTCCAGCGGAGCGGCAACGACTACCGTCAAGTCCTCAACACGAACCCCAAACCGTCCCGAATCGTCCCCTGAGGTGATGTTTACTGACCAAAATGTTCCATTGCCGTCTTCTGCAGAACTGACGTTGGCGTTAAGAAAATCTATCAGTCGCACCGCTGTGCTATTAACTGACATATCCTCGCGTATTTCCACATTTTCACCCAAAACGAAAATGTCTTGATAAGACTGGAAGCCAAACAGCAGCTCGGCGAGCAGTACAGCACAGAACAAGGCACGAAGTGTCATCGTGGTGGGCCTGCGGACGAAAAATGGGGCATATGATAAGAATCTTCCCCACTAACCTCTGTTTGGAGGTCCTTGGAACATGCCCGGCACCTACAGCTTCCCACCTACCAAATGTAATGAGGACTCATCCTCAGCTTTTTGAGTTCTACTGAGCACAAACTTCCTCAAACCAGTTCATCCCCCACAAATCAGGTACGCGGAACTTTGGTATAGTGTTACACTTTGGTATAGTGTTACACTTTGCATTTCAAAACACTGCTTCAAGGTGTGTACGGGTGACAGTAACTTTGGGGCCCAGAGAGGGGTATGTCAACATCAGTGGCTGTTTTGGTCATTACGAACAAAAGAATAACATGTAACGGAGCCCTGGCTTAAAATAACGGAGCCATAACATAACATAACATAACATAAGATAACATAACATAACATAACATAACATAACATAACATAACATAACATAACATAACATAACATAACATAACATAACAACATAACATAACATAACATTACACGCCTTTTAATGCACTAGAACTCACGGCGCTACATTGGTAGTTGCCAAAAAGTGGTCAGGATTTGACTAATAGAATTTTGACACATTCATCTGTAGAACATATTTGAGAAAAAATGCGCTCTCTGCATGCATTACAACCGGTAAATACTGTGAGACATTTTAGTGAGTGCAGCTTCCGATTTTGTGCTACACTAGACAGTGTGCCCTGACTTAGCACGCCTTTGTACTTTTGCTATCTCCGGAAGTGGGTGGTGGATTTAGGTGAAAAGAAATAAGTATTGGATTTTATGATATTCTAGCTTCCTTATGAGAAAGCATGACCCTGTTTATTGTTGATGCCCGGCACCTACAGCTTCCCACCTACCAAATGTAATGAGGACTCATCCTCAGCTTTTTGAGTTCTACTGAGCACAAACTTCCTCAAACCAGTTCATCCCCCACAAAGCAGGTACGCGGAACTTTGGCATAGTGTTACACTTTGCATTTCAAAACACTGCTTCAAGGTGTGTACGGGTGAGAATAACGTTGGGGCCCAGAGAGGGGTATGTCAACATCAGTCTCAGTTCGAGGTTGCACACCCTCATCTCTGGCGACCGTTTCTTCAGAAAATGCTTCTGGGTGAAAAGAACTGTGTATGGGAAGGAAGGATATTCCCCTAGTTATAAGAACCACCAAGTTTATGTTTCTTTAATTTCTCCAATTCAAGTACATTTTAGGGGGAAAAGGTATTTTCCGGTCAAAGATGATGCGCAAAATTGGGCATTTCAACTGGAATTAAACCAATCCCAAATATTTTAGTAAAGAAATGACTAATATTTTCCGAAAGAGAAAGCTCTGAGGTATAATCAAGACAACTATTTAAAAAATTCTATCATCTTCACAGAGCGCAACAAAGTTCAATCAGCGGCAAAAAAGGCGGACTACATGAGCATTCAAGGCGCAAGACTACCCGGAAGTAAAGCTCGGGACCGAAATCAAGCAATTTGCACCAAAAAACACATCGACTCTTACAAAAATCAAAACAAAGAAGTTTACCTTCTTTGTCTCTTTGGTAACAGTTGAAAAATCAAGGTTTGGAAATTCATCTCGTATATCAAAAGCGGAACAAAGCTAACACGGCTGGACTCCAGGCTAGTATGTGGTCGCCGAAATCTACTTTTTCTGTTTTTTTCACATGATTCGCTTTACGTCTAACCACACACATACCCTTTACAATATGGATACACAACAACAAGTAGCCTAAAGAATAAAGTAAAAAAAACAACAACTTCAAGCTACCATGTTGGCAGGTGAACTATCGATCGCGATCGGTAACATAGCAAGACCGTACTTCTGTACATACTGTACGTAATAGTTGGGTCGATTAACAACGTACCTACACGACAGTAACAGAGGGTTTAGTTGGCCAAACTGCGTTTTAGTTTACTGAACTACAGGTAACTTTTCTAATCTTGGACTGGAATATAGACCTATATCTACTGGATTGTTGTGGTTCACCCAACTACGACGTACTGGAAGGGGATATGGTATATTTTACAACGTCGCAGTTCGCCGGAACAAATATAAGAAATGCATGCACGGCGTCAGACAGAGGACAGAAATTCTCACCTGTGAGAAAAACTTTGACGACAACGTTAGAGAGTCTAGCTTGCGGTGTTGACTCCTCTCGGGGTTACTTCCGTCTGAAATGTCGTCTAGTCTCTCCGATCACCGGTGACAAGTTAGCGAATTCCGTTCGGGCAAACCCTACCTCTGAAATGGTTCGTCTAACATAAGGTCGATGTGCATCATAGCTTGTTTATGAGTGAAGCCGAGTGTGCTCATGAATGAAGCCCACTTTCATGACCTTCGCTAAGAAGGTTATGTTTACGCTGCCGTCTGTGTGTTTTAGAGCAGCTGTTGGTGGATCCTTATTGTATTTCAAATGTGGGTAAGGTTCGGGAAAACGAAGGTCAAGTTTGGGCCTTCTAGCCAGATAGCATCTCGGTCAGGACAAGTGCAGCAGCACAGAACGTAGCACGCAGAGCCATTTTCTCTTCGTAAAACAAAGGCTACGTTTCTTCACGCTGTTAACTGGTCAATTCCTTGCTTTTCTTGACACCTACTAATATGAGGATGTCAGTTATTGTCTCTTCCCCTGTTCCTCTTTTGTCGGGCTGGATCCCACATCTTCTTTATAGCAAGGTGATATATTTAACCTCCTTGCTAATAGCCAGTCAAAAAACCAAACAGTAGAGTTTGCTTTCACGGTTCTTTGGTTACAGGTGGTAATTTAATGTGTTCAACTTAGAGTCTCAATGACCCATGTATCCTCCCCCCAAATAAAAATTATATCAACTCTCTTGCTTAAAGCGATAGATTTGAAAACTCAATGAGGGCAAGGATTAAACAGAATTGACAGTAGATACATTCCCACCTGCGAGAAAATTTTGACAACAATGTCAGACGTCTGAGCTTGCAGTGTTGATTTGTCACCGAATCAACTCTATCTGGAATGTTGTCTATGTTTGTTCACCCAGAACCTCCTTGATACACCTGAGGCAAACTATTCAGATCTCAAAGTTCTACCTCTGACAAGGGAAGCCACCTGTGAGGTAGATACACACCACAGCTTGCTTATTAGTAAAGCCGAGTGTGCTTATGAGAGAAGTCGAGTGTGCCTTTTAGTGAAGCCGACTCTGTCCATACATTTTGTTGTGCTCTGTGGTTTATGGATGCATATGCTTACTATAGATGCCAGATTCAGGAAAGATTGAGACTGTAGATGTGTGACTACATGTTTATTCTGATGCCCTAGCTGGGGGCTAGGATGGAGTGACGTCATAGGCTCCAAGACCCCCTGGGTGTATTTCTGTTGCCTAGTGATTACATGAACATGTAACACATTTATTTCATCAAGATACACATCTTTATCTTTTACAACATATTTTGTGAGCTTTGCCGAGGCAATTGACTTTTACAAATACAACAAGCCTTTTATATGGAGAGTGGCTTTATCCAAGACTTTGAAATCATTTGGTGGTACAGGACAAGTATTCAAGTATGTGTCGTGTTGATAAACGTTTACATGACCTAGTTTTGTAGGTTTACATGAATTGCATCCCCAACCCTAGCTGGGGCATGGTGTCCCTGCAATCAGGTCGTACAGTAAGAAGCCCATTGTATTGAAATTTCCTTATAAGCTATGTTGATGAGGCCCTGTCATGCATGATTTATGTTTGAAAATGTTCACCTTTACTTCCTAATGCCACGAGAATAAAATTCCAATCATTTACCATTATGGTATTTTAGCATTTTCTGATCAATCATGCAGATTAGGTAGCTATTTGCATTATTGATATAAATCGATACCTGTCTCTTGTTCTGTTACATATATCACATATGATCGAACCGACAGCAATGGGTTTGGTAAAGGGTAGCTCAGAATTTGGCAGGATAGTGCAACTAACTCAGCCTGTTGGAAGGTCTTTCCAGTCAGCCCTTTCTTGATGGTTGTATCTTCAAATACATAAATAGCCCCACCCACATGTCTATTACTGTCTAGTCTGTAGATGTCACCCATCTATGTTTAATCCATTGTCCTATCAAGATGTTTCTGACTGGTTGTCATTACATCAACATGGTGTCATAAAGATAATATTTGATCAAGTTTGCTGTATAAACCACATATGAAGCCGCAGTGATGTCTCCTCACTTGGGAGAAAACCTGTCTGTATTTGTCGAAAAACACACATGCTCAACTCTAGTGTTTAACAGGTTTTCTGCTATAGCACCTTTATCTAGACCAAAGGCGTCGCTTGGCAATTCTGAATAGAACTGCATATCTCTACCGTTAACGGTGCTTAGTCTCATCGGTCAAAAGAGATCTCACGGCCCTGGTCGGGTTGGAATCTCTGGTAATAAGGGATCTACCGTGTAGTTTTCACTATGTAGGTCCCCTGGTCACACCAACGGAGTCCGCCTGTCGTTGGTATAGTTTATGTGTATTTTTAAAATGCTGAACTTACAGCACCTTACTGCGAACACTTGCAGTTTATGTTAACTTTGCTAGGTGACGCTTTTGATCCCTGAACAAGGAGGTGCTACATCAATAGCGATATTTCTCATTTGATGAACCGCTGTCATCGATGACGTTCCCACACTCGCACTATCATTACTTTCTCGCTCTATTTGAATCATTGGGATCAGTTTTTGTTTTGTAAGCACAGCCTACCAAAATTACATATATTGTATGTATTAAAGTCCTTCCTTTTGGCACGATACCATGTTTTCACTTTATCATAAATTATCCAAATGAACTGTTTATTTTTATTATCTATACATAGTGATGTACACCTTTAACTTACTTACACATGTGACAAGTATATTACTCCAACCATTTACCACAAAGGACATATGGCATTTCACACTAACCGTGCAAAATAGGTCCTTATTTGCATAAGTGGTATCTGTAGATGTCCCACCTCTAAGCTACCCCGTGTATTGACGGTGCCACATACATTTCAGCTCAGTCCCTTGTACTGACAATGCATCATGCATTTGAGCTGAGGCTGGTGGATACATGTACTATTGATAATATTGCCACGTACATGGTAGCTGTCCATGGTGCTGATAAGGTGTGTGTACCAGTACATAACCAGTACTGTAAATGCAGAAATGTACGCGGTGGTTTTATGTTCGCGGTTATCGCGGCGACAGTTTCACCGCGAAATTAAAACCAACGAGAACATTTATGTCCAATACTGTACGTAGCAGTATGTGACTATAGCGCTGCCGCAAACTTAAAACCACCGCGAACACTCCATGTTCGCCTTAGCGCGAAATATAAACCACGCGAACTTAAATGCATCAACAGTATTGCTGGACGGGTCCGGAAAAACAGCGGACCAGTTTTTGTCCGATTAGAAAAGTGAATAGTGGCGCTGAATAGCGGGTCAAAATATACGACAACTAGTCGCACAACTGCCATACACAAAACAAGATAGCTTTACAAAACACTAAAAATTTGGTTTCTCCGAGAGTAAAAAAAACTGACGTGAGAAAAACAGCATTAACGCTGCTGCCGTCTGACTACGCTGTTTTGCCGCGGGTAAATTGTCGTTATGGTGGCAGGACACGCACCCACCAAGTGTTAATTATGCTCCAACATATGGTTAGAAATTTGATAGAGAGATGCGAAAGACAAGGTATCTTAAAGTATACAAAATCTTCTTGATGTAGGCGGTGTAGCTTTTTGTAATTTTTTTTTTTGCCTACAAGATCTTGTATGTTTTGTTACATTATTATTTTCTTTCTATATACTAGCTTCTTATGCATTGAAAATAACTATATCATGATTCCAATTCATAATTTTAACATAATTTGTGGCACTCTAGACACCTGTACTCGTGTCTCGCTCCCAAAATATGACATAGTACGACTGTACTCCATGGGGGTGTCCCGGTGGTGTAGTGGTCTGCGCTTCTGTGCTTCTGTTATTAGCCACATCTGGTTCAAATCACTTGGATCAGAAGGCACGGGTTCAAGTCCCGGATAGGACACCTCTGGACAAAAGGCGTATTGAGTCATACCATACTTTATAAAAATGGTACATACTTCTGAAACAGTATGGAAGTTAAACACACTCCACTGCCAGTGGACTAGCCTCCTGCTGCAGTGATTGCACCACAGTGTGGCCCAGGGCTATGAAACGGAGATGGGCACCGCCCTATACACCTTATGGTTTTGGAGGATTTTAGCTAAACTTTAACTAACGACGGTACTACAATAATCAGGTCCAGATTCAGGTCCGGACCTGCAATTTTTTGTACCGGTACCCCTAATGCTGATATCGTCACATAGATGTTTAAGACACCGGTGGTCGACCATCGTTACTTTGAGCTATGTGATGCGTCCTTCACAGCTTCCTATCGCCATGTTTCAAATGTACATAGATGTATCTAGCCTTGACATGTACGTATCAAGAAATTTGTCATCTTCTTAATTACGGTTGTAGTAGTTAGCTTTAAGATTGTGTTCTCGCTGTCAATTAAGATTCGGCATATTTTTCTCGTTTTCTGAAGATGTATCTTATAAAAGAACTTGTTTCTTAAGATATGAAATCACGGAAAGAATGAGATTTATGATAGTACAACAGTCGTCAGCAAGGTAGAGTTGTCGTGTAATTTGTCAATATCAAGAATGAAGGCAGATGCAATTATTCACTGTCATCTGCCTGGTTTGCCTATCCTGGGCACCCGATAACTGGTCTCCAATTTCATAACCGTCAATTTTACGCAGTATCATCTTACCTGTAACGATTTCTTAAATGAACTTGGCCCTTCTTGATGTGGTGAATTCAATTACCGTAACTGTCAATGGAAATCGATGACTCAATGAATATCCCTGGCGAAATAAGTTTTGCTGAATTAGAGAGTGATAGATTGGACGTGTCAAACTTAGCTAGAATAAGATTTATAGTTAATTGACTCAAGCACAGCAGAGATCATCAATATTTCAAGAAATGAAATTACGATGCAAGCTCCAGCAACGCCTAGTAATTCCCACATCAATTCGCCGATTATAAAAGTGAGAGTGTGGACGAATACATGTGTACGTGTACGCCTGTACCTAGAGACAGGTTTATGCTTTTGAAAGTTACCATGTCCGCAAAGTTGAAGCATGAAAATACTGGGTCGAAATCTCAGAAAAAACGCTGAGGAAAATCATTAAAGCCCAACTATGTAAGATTTTGTCAATACATGAAGTCAACTTTCCTGCGATTTCTTTACATAGTATGTTGAATAAACATTGTAGAATTGAATACCAGTATTCAGGAAGGAATGTTATAACATCATTGCACCATACAAACATGTATATAAAAACTGTGAACTTTAAAAAAATACCAGGACAGTCGACAGTGTGGGCCACACATATGCATGGCTTATCAATCCAACTGCCCAGTGGGGTGCCCGTTTACAGTTCACCACAGTTTCGGTTTCCTTATCCGAGTTCTAGCAGTTGTGAAGGGGGAAAAGACACTTTATCATTGTCCTACAAACTTGGCTAAATTCATCGTTATTTTTTATCCTCATGCCAAAAGATATGAGTGTTTCCAAAGACGAAGATTCTAAATGTCAGCCGGTTGTCTAGATCCACTGAAGTGTCGCTAAGTAATTAGCCTACCCAGGGGTCCTGCCAGTATGCAGGATGTTGTTGTTTACACCAGGAGGCTCTAGGTTGAGGTGGTCTCCCAACCTTTTGCAGCTTGTTTATGTGCAGTTAACAAAAATCAGACATGCCAGAAATAGACGAATTAATGACGAAAATATGCTGGAAAGTGGTTGTACATGTCATTTGCATTAAGATTCGTTCAAAATGATATTTGCAATTTTAGCGCCAAAACATTACATAGTGGGGCTTTAAGGAGCGTTTTCATTCACTTTTCACATCAGTAAAGCAGGCAGGTGCTGGCCGCCATGTTGGTGTCCACATTTGCATGCACTTCAAGATGTGCAGGTAAACGGCCCCGGATCCGTTCGGATTCTTTCGGATCTTGGGTTCCGGATCCCGTCCGGATACGTCAGGATCCGAGATCATTTCGTGCAGTGATTGTCCCACAATAATAAAATCAGTAAAAACTCATTTTATGTTTAATAGGGCCCGTGTTATGTTCGGGCCCTACCACTACCTTCCTTTTGAAACCTAAGTAGCTATAGTTCTATATGTATGCCGAAAATCGCAATATCATATTACATATAACAAATGAAATGTTATTCATATCTTTCCCGTACAGACATATTAAATGGTATTAGTCATGTCGTATTATAATTTCTCTCTCACAAGTCAACAGTTACCCCATGTGGGTGCATCAACAAAGAGATGTCTGAAGAGAAATGACAATACATTACGTTAGAGGTTAACTTTACAGACAAGTGATCTTTCCGAGAAAACTGGCAATGACATGAACTAGCTACAGGTTTTCAAATGTGACATGCTACGCATGTTGACATTTATTGGATGACCACGCTAACTCTACGTGCTTCTGTTTGCTTCAACAGAAAACAAGTGTGCATTCAAATTAGTGTGTGTTAGGGACAGGGTCAAGTGAAAGCTCCTTCCCCCACCGATAGTGCATAGGATGGCGCCCATCTCCGTTTCAGTAGCCCTCGGGCCACACCACTTCGTGCAATCATTACAGCAGGGGGCTAGTCCACTGGTAGTGGTGTGTGTTTAACTTCCATACTCTTTCCCAATTGCTGAGTGCTAAGCAGAGAAAGCAGTATGTACCATTTATAAAGTCTTTGGTATGACCCGGCCGGGGATCGAACTCACGACCTACGTATACCGTATGCAAAGCGAACACTCTACCCACTAGGCCATTAAACCGGTTAGAGGGCCTAGGGACAGGGTATATGTAGATAAATGTTCTGGACACTAGAACCACCAAATACAATCACAGAGTGATCATGAGAAAATACCTTATGACACCGTATGCACCGAGGAATAGGTGGGCCATTAACGTTATCATCATATATCCTAATTAAACTGACCCATATAAGAAAGACGAATTCCTGTAAGACGCATTTAGACTCTTAAATGTATGTAAATATATTTGTCCAATTTCGGAGGAAATATCTTGAATATTTATATTTGCCCTATTGGCACATAAGAAGATTACAGATTTAATTTTGACACCAAAATTTACACAGACAATATATCGTTACCTCACCATCTTTGGATGTTAAATGTTTTTCAAATCTACTCTACTCTATTCTCCCCCCCCCCCTCTGCTGTACATGTGTGATATGTATCTCTCCTTCTGATTTGTCAACATCATCTGGCCATATAAGGGCTGTGGGCGATTCTTTTTGCAGTTCTGGTGTCGAGAATACTGCTTTCTTCCGTTACTTTTCGACTTGTATTGAAAAGACTCATTTCATTTAGTCATGTATATACAGAAGATAAATATTTTTGGAAAAAAGAAACGCGATACAAATGTTAACAAAAATAGTCGTTTCCCTCCTAAGTAATGAAACGGTCGGACGAGTCCGTTGTTGTAATAACAGACCACTCGAGCTCGAGATTCATTTTTCACCACTTATGGCACTTCTATATGACGTTATTACGGCATATGAAATGGGGAGGCTAATTGGTCGACGCCGTCTGGCTATATGATAATGCAAACTAGAACAATATTCCAGACACCTTCCCCTGATGCTATCAGCCCGGATGTTTACCAACGTTTGCATATAGTGATTTAGATATAAATTCATTATATGGCACCCAGAGAATTTTATGAGGCTTGAAAACTGGAAATATTTTAGTTGCTGTAATCTTTATGAAATCGACATTCAATGCCACTGTTTACCACATGCTGATTTATTGTCAAAAGTGCTCAAAAGCGGCACAAAAATAAGCTACATGGTGATCTTTTAGTTTTACGTGCCTAGTGTAAATAGACCGATATCATAGCCCCTCCCACCCCCGTCAAAACGTTGAAATGCAAAATCAAAACATAAAAAAACAAATATTTGACGGACATGCAGTCACTCTCTCATTGGTCGAACCGCTAATTTTGATGGACAGTCAGGATCAGTTCGTTAGGGCTTGGATTTCTATCAGTTCTCACAACACAACGACATCGTTTCTTTACTCCTTTAATGTCGATATGTAATGGTATAATGTTATTGAAACTTACTATGTGTAGGAATGGCTAGTTTTTTTGGTCAAGTTTCAAGCCTCATAAAATGCTCTGGATGCCTTCAAAATATGTCAATATCCACTTGATGGTGCCAAACCAACCAATGGCGAGGGCAATGCACGAAAGTCTTTGGTTACTGAGAACAATGAGCTAAAAATAGATGCATAGGGAGAGGCTTTAACGCTAGATCCCACTGGAGATTACCCAACAAAGAATAACGACAAAGTCGTGACCAAAACGTCTTTTCATATCATCTTTGGTAATCGTGGAAAGCGGATTTTATTGAAGCTGAAAGACGGAAAGGTTCGGGTCAGAGCTTTGCGCTGTTGGGGGATGGTGGGAGAGAATGACGCATGTGGCTAGCTGATACCGGTAGAACGCCGGGAAGGTTACGGGACTCTGTCTGTATTATGTATGGAACGTGAGGTCGCCAGGCTTACCTTCCGACACACCGCACGTGGTTTGAAAGATGGATCCGCTTTGGAGGCAATGTCAATGCCTGGCTAGACTCCTTGTCACAAATTAACAACGTTGATAAAAGACTTTAAACTACCATGTGATATAACGTACATCAATCAATCAATCAATCAAACAATCGATCGATCAATCAATCACTACAGTACTTTTCGTCCAATAATTCCATGTGCTTGTGGTCTGACAAGACGACAGTACAGTCTAAAAATAATTATTCGAAATGTCAATATCTCATTGAGAGAATGTCCTGAACAAAAATCATTTCATCCATATCAATGTCTCATCTTTTGTTGGAAATAGCTACCTTCAGAGATTCCTGACGTAGTAAATGCAAACAAAAATCTCTATATACGTCTCTGGTCCGTTTGATTTGAGCTATGTAACTGATTTTATCTTTGTATTCTGCGGTTGGTTGTAGCTGTGCTACTGATATTTGTCAGTTGTACATATTATTAGTTATACTAGCTATAATTATGTCTTTGTACTTGAAAGTTCCATGATAAAAATGCAAAGGTTGGGTTGAAATGTGACCTTCAGTATAAAGGTGCTCAATACATTATCATTTTCTTGCCCCGCCTCCCTCTAGTTCTCCTCCTCTCTCTCTCCTCCCCTTTGAATACCACAAAAATAGTTGTTCTCTATAGCCAATGATATTTTACTTACAACGAAGGTGAGAAAAAAACCCAAATAATCTGAATGTTGTCTTACTGTAAATTTCTTGGTAAAAAAACAACAACACGGTATGACCTCGACCTATTGACGTTTCCGACCCAATATGCCTTTTCAAGGAATCTATGTACGTGGACGTTATAGACAACTTAAATTTTCGTCCCCAAAAACTCTCAAGAGACAAGTTTCAATTTCAAATTGAATTTCGAACGTGCAGAGACGTTTGATAATATCTGTGGATTCTAAGAAAATACAATATTTTCCTAATTGAAAAACGCGTTTATCGAACCACCTCTTTGCAGTAGGGAATATTTTCCGCAAGGTTGGAGCTCGGCTCATAAGCCATATAAAATGAAAATTATATCTCATCATACGAAATAAAATACCTTACTCAAAGTAAAATCATAGTTTTCAACGATAAGTAAAAGTTAAAGTCTTCCTCGCACCAGTCGGTGCATAAGGCGGCGCCCATCTCCGTTTCGGCAGCCCTGGGCCACACACCTTTGTGCAAGTTACTACAGCAGGGGGCTAGTAACTTGTGGCGTGTGTTTAACTACCACTCTTTCCCAAATGCTGAGTGTTAAGCAGAGAAAGCAGTATGTACCATTTTTAGAGTCTTTGGTATTACCCGGCCGGGGTTCGAACTGACGACCTACCGTATGCAAGGCAAACACTCTACCCACTAGGCCATTGCCCCGGCTACATTTCAACGATAGCCAACCACCGAATGTGTGGCAAATGTCTCAGGAATGATAAGGTCAAAAGATGTTCCTTATTCAGTAAAATTTAACTTCAGTAGTAACAAGTCAGAAATGGGCAATTTAGGAAATTTAAGTCGTATTCTTACGACTGTAATCGCACTCGGGCAACATGCATTGACTACAAACTTTGGTATTAATCTTCATTTACCTACTACAATGCGATACTAGTTCTGCCCTTTTCAATTAATTTAGCCTTGAAGACATTCGTGTAATCGGTGGAAATACAGATTTAAAGTAGAGTCGTAAATTATACAAGTTTACCTGAAGTTCAATATTATACAGTGTATCTGTCTACCTACCCCCGGTATATTACGAATGAGTTCAATAACATCTGAGAAAGATAAAATGTGACTTTTTTCAGTGATTCGTAATTCGGTATCTATTCAGCACTGATCTAATATGGTATCGTAATTCGGTATCTATTCAGCACTGATATAATACGGTATCGTAAATCGGTATCTATTCGGCACTGGTCTAAAACGGTATCGTCATTCGGCATCTATTCAGCACTGATATAATACGGTATCGTATTTCGGTGTCTATTCAGCACTGATCCAATACGGTATCGTCATCCAGTATCTATTCAGCACTGATATAATACGGTATCTATTCAGCATCTATTCAGCACTGATATAATACGGTATCGTCATTCGGCATCTATTCAGCACTGATCTAATACGGTATCGTAATTCGGTATCTATTCAGCACTGATCTAATACGGTATTTCGGTATCTATTCAGCACTGATCTAATACGGTATCGTCATCCGGTATCTATTCAGCACTGATCTAATACGGTATCGTCATTCGGTATCTATTCAGCACTGATCTAATACAGTATCGTCATTCGGTATCTATTCAGCACTGATCTAATACGGTATCTATTCAGCCCTATTCTAATACGGTATATAGTCATTCGGTATCTATTCAGTACTGATCTAATACGGTATCGTAATTCGGTACCTTCGGTATTAAAAACGGTGTTTTTCATTTCTGGCATCGGTGTGTTTAGAATTGCCAGTGATTTATCTAATTATCTAGTTAATGACGGCAATTTCATACTTGTGGCATTTGGAAGTAGTGTGAATGTGAACACCATTGAATCAAATTATGCTAATAAGGAGCTTATTTGCATAATTGATGATAAATGTTACCATAAATTTCTTTGTTAAGCTCATAGTCATACTTTGGACAACTTATGTTATTTGGGTGAAGACGATCAACTGGTATGATTTATAATTGATGAGAAACACCCCTTACACGTCAATCATAAAGGTTAAAATCATTTGGCGAAGGTATGAGGTCGTAGACCTCTTGTTTATATTTCAATTGTCTCCAAGACATCTGAGCTACAGAGAAACATGAGATGCGGGGAATAACATCGTGGTCCTTTGATGATAGATAATCTTAAGGAGGTACCCAGTAAGTAAAAACTTCAACTCTAGGAACAGACGGCATTTCCAACCTAACCTTTGTCATTACAAGAGCCAGTGACGTATCTACTACATCGTACGTATGTGCACGCCTAAAACCATTTGAAACTAGGTATGTAATCAGTACGGCTATCAGTTCAGGATACAAACGTAACTCTTTTCAAAAATCATGTCGGAAGTTCAGTATCTTCTCTGTAGTTATCCTGCCATCTTAAGAACGAGTTCACTGACTCATCAGTTTTGAAGACGTCAGAGTAAAGGAGATATATGAGATGCTAGAACAAAGTCCAGGTCTTATGATGGTAAATAAGCTGCTCCGAGGCAGCCGTCATTAATTTCTGATATCGTTTAGAAGTTCCTGCGAGTCATCAAGATTGAGCCCGACCGACTTAACCTTGAAATTAATTGTATGCAGAGGCAGAGGCTAGTTTGTAGCCGTGTTTCCTGGCGGATAGCTAGTTATCCTGAGACCTAGAGTTCATTGACCCGTCACTTTCAAAGGCGACGGAGAAATTCGGATTGCAGAGAACAAGCTTGAGGTCGAATTCTTTAGATGAAATAAGCTTGACAAGGCGCCTTGTAGTCAGGAACAATTGGCGTTTCGAATTTCTGCCATCGCACTGTCTGGAAATGCTATCAATTTATCTCGTACAAGGTGCACGTCTATTTGGCCTTGAAACAATTGATTATATTACCTGCTAGTCATACTGAAATGCACAGAATGAGGTCAACTGATTTGGCCTTGAAAATAATCATAAGCATACAAAGATAACATTTCAAAGATTAACCCTTAAGTTTTATCACGGAGTAAATCGGACAATCAATATCTTACCGTTTTAGTTTGAGATCTAACGAGTCGGTTCATCGACCTCAAAATAGTGCAAGGAACATCTGAGCAATGGGGAAGAATGAGTTGCAGGCTATGATGGATTAGCTCGAGTAGGTTTACGTATCTGATAAATAATGGCCCAATATTGAGACATTCTTCATTCAGCCATCGCATTGTTAAGAATTGCCAGAAGTCCAACTGCCACAATGTGCGTCTCTCAGAAAAAAATGCAAATAGGCTCAATAAATCTTAGGACAACTACCGGTGGTTCAATACCCTCACTCTAGTTGCCCATAGTTCTTGATATAAGACTGAGTTCGATGACGCACCAGCGACAACACGGCATGTGCACCAAGTAACATTGATGTCTGTAGGTTTGTGGCGTCGTGTGGCGTAACGGCTAAAACATTCGGCCGTCAAACAAGGGTACACAAGTTCGATCCCGGCTTGCCCCAGACGTGTCTGGACATGCGCCCGGACGTTGTGCCCTTAGGAAACAAATTTCCTCACTTCACTCAGGTGTAAATAAGTACCTAGCTTCGGTAAGGGACGTCCCTCGGATAGGACGTTAAATGAAGGTCCCGTGTTTGAGGAGAGCCACACCTCGAGCACGTTAAAGAACCCACCGCACTTATCGAAAGGAGTAGGGGTCCTTCTCGGTGTGAGTGGTCCAAAACCTTCAGTCCTATGGCCGCACATGGGTTCGCCCTTTGTAATAGCCGGCCTCTGGCCAGTCGGGCAACCCTGGTTCCTACGATCTACGAGTAGAATGAGGTGTGAATTCAAAGTTGCAATCAGCATCTTGCCTACTCGCTGTTTTTATCAAATAATTCTGTAGACGTCTAGTTTCCCGAAGGCCACTTTAATCTCATCCGGCTCTGCTATCACACACCCACCCTCTCCAGCAGCTTTATAAGAGAAACTGCTAGGAGTTCAGATGGGAAAATAAATTCGTGACCTATTGAGATACGTATCATTGTACATTTGTAATTACAGCCTCCTATAACTAAAGGTGGGTCATGCCACTTTTTTTATTTAAACTACCTCCGGGGGAAACACAATACTTGCAGACAAAGCCCCACTATGACGTCCCTCAGATAGGACGTTAAATGGAGCTCCCGTGTTTGAGGAGAGCCACACCTCGAGTACGTTAAAGAACCCACCGCACTTATCAAAAAGAGTAGGGGTCCTTCTCGGTGTGAGTGGTTCAAAACCTACAGTCATTTGGCCGCACTTGGGGCAATTGTCGTATTGAGGTCACCTGAGTTAGTGCCGAATGGCAGCCGCTCCAGACCCTTGCGATCTAGCTCCGCCAATTGTGCGCTCCTCGCAATTCAGCCCCTGGCTTGAAGAGAGAGTAGTCGGCCTACCCAATGATAATAATAAGTCATAAGCTGGCGTTCTCTCCGGCTAACCGCGGCTGCTCTCTCAGGAGTGCTTGATCTTATATCACACGGAGAACCGTTTGAACCTGCCGCACTGATGTCATTAGTCGTCAGTCATGACATATCAGCCCATATAGTACCACTTTTCAAAGGATGCTCTTTGTGTAACCGTAAGGTGAAGCTGAAATTAAGAAAATACAAAAGAATGACATCGTGATTATAACTAATCAGATAGTTTATAGGGAACCTGGAACATATGAATAAAAATGGTTAACAAGACATAAAGATATTCAAACACTAAAGCATAATTTCTTTTAACTTGCTGCGGTGGATTGGTGTAAATGGCTTAATATTCTTTTCTATAGATCGCAGCATCTTTGAAAAGAGACAGGAAAAATAAAGGTGGTTTGTAGTACATAAAGGAATTCAAACACTAAAGCAAAATTTCTTTTAACTTGCTGCGCTGGATTGGTGTAAACGGCTTAATGTTCTATTCTGTAAGTCGCAGCATCTTTGAAAAGAGACAGGCATGTGCATGATTTCATGACAGGTAGAAAACCGTTTGACGCTCGCGGAAAATATGAGAGACGGCGGGGATCATCCAGGCGTGCGGTTTTCCTGACAGTCTGACGTATCGCCAAGATCTACAGTAATCCCGTTACTGGGAAAATGCCACCCTTCGGCAGGCTCCGATGTTCTATTTGCATTTCAAAAAAGGAGGATAGCTTGAAGAGGCTTTCTGTGAATTAAAGTAGGCATTGACTACAGTCACTGGTCTTTAGCATCTACCTTGTGGAGAACAAGAGTTCCAAGACCTCAGATCTCCATGAAATATTCTGATTATTCAAATGACTTGCACATATGCATAATCTATGGCTGGTCACCTTTAATTAACTTAGTATGCACAGGTCACAATTATGCCATTAAAATCATTTTTCACTTAGAAGAAGCACTTTATGCTTCAATAGTACAATACGTCAAATTATCACCAGGCATCAAGAACAACCAAAAGACATTTTCATACTTAAGTTACTTATATTACTAGCATAAGGTGAAATCAAAGTCCATGCAAATTTTTCGAAATCAAAAGACTTTCTCCATGGGGTATTCAAGCGAAACACTATCAGATGGGCTTAACCCCTGCATGGTTTGAACCATGGATAGAATCAAACCGATTGCTATCTATAACACAATTCCGGTGTATAAATCGTCTTTACTCTGGTGATCTTGTCTCCCTTGTCTGCCATTTAAAGAAATCTATTTGATAGCTTTATCACGTATTCTAGCGTTATATCTGAATCACGTTTTATGCTTCAGTGGAAAAGTGGATTTATTCTTCGTGTTGCAGACGTTGCCGGCAGGGGGCTGATGCTTTCTTCGACCATTACGTGGTAATCATCGAGGTTACGGTCTAAGCAGTGATAAGATTTATTTAGCCTAACACAGCTGGTCATTTACGGTAATGATCTTCATGAAGGTCAAACAAACATTACTCTTGACCTTCACGCACGTCGGGTTTCGAGGAAAACGTTTACGGACGTGCGATGACTTCTGGCCGTGGGTTTCCAAAGCATACGACCTCAAAGTGAAAATAAATCAAATTATCAAAGTGTCAATTATCTATGTCGTAATCCTATTCGGGCTGATATCTTAACAAACATGTGACGAAGTGAGCTGAACTAACTTTTTTTTTCAATCCGGGTATTGGAGGTACTGATGAGTGAGCATTAAATCGCTTATCAAAAGTTTAGCTCAATTGAACTCTATGAACAGATCTAAATACTAGGAAGCTAATCTTCTATTGGTTGTGAGAGAAGACACCCAGAAAAAAGTGCAGTACTTACATGTACATGCCAATAATGTTTAGGGAAAACATTCCCCTAGCTAGGTCTTACTTAAAAGTGGATTACGGCTTAAAATCCCGTCCTTAGGACTGCGACCCTTTCCAGTAGTGGCCGGGATTCGAAGTCACGACATCTTGGTCTAGAGGTAGGGTTACTAAGCTCTGAACTTTCGCTACGCTATACTAAAGAAATCAAATATATCACTGCCAACGTTTCGGTGAATGACCTCATAGTGCATCACTTTCAATACGTTCCAGAATTATCTACATTGGGGTCCGCTACCGGACAACTGGTGTATTTCTTAATCTTTCTGCTGAAGAAAAGTCGAATCGTTTTTCGAAATGTCAGGTTATTCTTATGTCCCAAAGGGCAGCTGGCACCGACATGCCTTCCGCAGATGTTGTGCACAGGTGTTTATGAGAATCTTCAAAAGGTTTTCGAAGACGCAGCAGGAAATTGGGTTTCTAACTAGTAGTTTTGCTCACTCATGAAGTTAATTCTATTTGGGCACTGCTTAGATCTCCACTTAAAGCTTTGAAAGGTCAGTGTGTTTACGTCCGGAGTACTCTACTTTGATGTCAGCTGCAGCTGACGAAGAAGAAGAACTTAATTGCGCGACAATTGTAACTGGTACAATACATGGCAACTTACGCACATGAGAGTTGAAGTATTGCTAATTGTTGACAAATATTGATAACTAATCTAATCGATCACTTATAAAAACAGTAAACATTATCTATAGACTGAATAATAGACATGCTAACGCTCTAGAATACAGTAGGTTGGTAACAGTGTGCTGTGACAGGAACGTATGATATTGTTAAGTTTTTGAGTTATATACAAATTTGCCTACATACTATTAGGTGGATATATGAACCAGGCATGAAAAGATCATATTGAATGTCTCTATCCTGGTAGGTGGTAATATTGTGTCGGACGTACATACTATAGATTATAACAATTTGTGTCGGTCATCAGCATAAGTTGGGTGTGAGTGAGAAGCTAGAAGATCTATCACCCGTCCATTGACTCACTCTAGCTATGGTACTGGAGCTAGACACGTACATCCTGGATAGACCTAGGTGTTATATTTATCCTAAAGTTTACACACTATCTACTCACAAAGAAATCCATCAAGTACTAATATCAATTTTTCCAAACAGCATCTTTTTCATTGTGGTTGGGTTGGTGATTAGATTGCATGTGCATGACGTACAAGATGTGATTTGGAGATACATCATATGGATTTCGACGTAAAATCTACTACAAAGATCACGACTAAGTACATACAGGACTTATGGCACTACGCATAAAACTCAATATAGAGAAGTCATATCGTCAGGTGGATATTGCTAGTCATGCATCATGGGTGTACCTACCCACCGTCAAGCGATTATCAACATTTGGCGTGTTGAGTGTCTACATACGTCATTCATTCAGGTGCATGGGACGTAAAGCTCTTAGGGACCGATTGTCATGGCTGTGAATTGCACTTATGATAGATAACCATTAAGCAAGCGCACAGCTATAATAATATTTCAAAAATTAGAAACCCTTGAAGGGAACATGATAGAAACAAAATTTTAACTGTTTTGCGATCTCTGTAATGGGCTCTATTTACCTATAGAATTTAAAAGGAAAATATTAAGGTTGAAATTTTCAACTGCCAAACCATGAGAGTTCCATTGCGTGGCGTTATCCAGACCTCTCCCGCTTAGCAATATAATCTACACAGAATACACGATATGGCGTCCCGATCTTGAATTAGAACAAAACGGTTGTATTGTATAAAGTAACTCCATATGAGTAGATGTCTGTTACTGCAATATTTTACGCGTTTTATTCGACATGATTTGGAAGAAATGCTTCATGCCACACCAAAAGCAGTCAAATTGAATTTAAGTCGTTAATAATCTAGAGAGTTAGTCACAAAATCCTACGCTCCAAAAATACAGGAAATTTACATATTCATATTTAATCCATATGTTCCTTTAGCGTAGATATTTCACACTATATTGTTTTTTTTTCAATCTTATTTCTCTTGTTCAATTGATTCACCTGTATCGTTATAATTTAATTAACAATGTATATAAGGGTTTAAGGGAGGCTTTTACATTAAGCACATAACTTTCGGCCTTCCTTGCACTGCACTGTCACATTCTCACTTGTGAATTCATTGTTATGTATATATTTTTTTAAGTGCAAAATAGAACAAACAAAATAAAATAAACAAATAAACAAAAATAGATATTGATATTGGACAGATTGCAATTGAGGAAAATCACCCGCAACGACATCATCTTTGTTTCTGTTTTTCACAATTTTGAGCTGGGGCCAATGTCGTAACATGTGATATACGTCCCGCATTAAAGGTGATGTGAGAGAAGTTTTCCAGTTGAATGACTTTGACATTTGTTGTTACAGATCACAGAAATATATCTGTCGTTTTATGGCTCTGCAGAAGTGTTTACGTTCTCATGAATGGCGAATGTTAGTAGACATCTGGCGGCTTAGGTTCTCCGGCCTAAGAGATCCATTTTCTACTGTGGAGGTGTGGAAATTGATTTATTTACCGTCTATTGGGTAGGAAACGCATGGAAAGCTTGGAGCCACTTAACTTCAGGAAAACCTTCCAATTTAAGAAACTCCGCAACCTTCAGTTCAAATCTATATTCTTGTCGTGTCAGAATCCCGTCAGAATTGCTGGTAGACTGGAATGTGTGACAAGGCTTGTCACGGTCAATAGTAGCTGATTTTGGTAGGTCAAGGCACAGCAACATTCAATCATCAATCTTCTTTTAAGAGTGGCGGTATGTAAATGGGTAAATATATTAGAGAATGTTTATATTTTATAATTGCAGATAGTGTAACGGTAGTTAATCTTCATATACTGCTATCCCTTGCAATATCTGTGTTAACATCATTGTTATATTCTCTGTTGTGTATCTATAATAACTGCGGAAAACCCTACGAAAGTCCTTTTACATTATAACTGTTCTGTCATTAAAGTTCTCTATCATTAACAGTGGTCTTGGGAATTTACTAGTCTACGTTACCTTTTCATTTCAGTTAGTTATTGAAATAAAGGAGTTTTATCGAGTCAACGTATGGTAATTTTGTTTAATTTAGAAAATACGGGGAGGAATCTCAGATTTTTTCTTGTTAGGGTACACCAAGTAATTTTTATGGATGACGTCCTTTAGAGACCCTAAATCTAATGCGAGAGCGCGAAAAAAAAACAAGAAGGGCCGAAAAAAACAAGACGCCTAGATTTGAAATATAATAGTCGACGACACATGTTAGGGCACAAATTGAATGAGAGAACACGGTGTAACAACTAAGAATTCTTTAATTCATCATGAAAACAGCAATAATTTGAATAAATCAGTTGAAGTTGAACAGCAGCTGTTGTCATTTCCATATCCCATTGAATTTGCAGGCCTGCAGAAACATATCAAAAAGGAACTCTTTGGTCATAGTGTAAGGAAGCGGGATTTTTTTTTCTGGGAACAGACCAAAATCAATGCGCGCGCGGACGTCATCCATAAAAATTACTTGGTGTAGCCTTAGAGAAATCATCTTTTATAAACGAATAGGTGATAACCTAACTAAACCCTCGTTCATTATGAGGGCTTTGAGGGACTTACAAAGCCTGTTTTAAGGCCCATGTACGCTTTTAGTCGTCTGTCATTTCCCATCTTAAGGCTAATTTTAATATATATGAGTTAATGAATATAAACATTGCGATGTAGTTTTTATGTAATCAACTGAAATGTTTCAACGTGCTAATGAAATTTAGATGTGTTCTCAGATTAGACATGCCTGTAAAGTTGGTTTCACAATATAGATTGATTGATTGATGATTAATTGATTGATTTATTGATTGATATATTGGTAAAATAATGCGACGACGGTTGTACAAATGGTTGCCTACGTGCGTAAGTGCCTAGGTCAGTGACTGGTTATTTACTTAAGGTACCACTGAAGGGTGGCTGAGAAGTTTTTGGATGTTATTGAAAAAAACCTTTATTATCATTTATAAACCTTCCTCAACCTTGATTTTTTTCAGGTAGTACCTTATAGCAAGATGATAATTTATGCAAATTGGTATGACGTCATGATTACGTCATCAAGAATTATAATGCCACGAAATGACGATTTTTGGCGAATTTTTGATAAAAAATAACAATAAAAATTCGCAAAAATCGTCATTTCAAAATATAAATGTTGACTCGCATAATCCTTGATGTATTACTATCATGTAAATTCCTGATATATATATATATATATATATATATATATATATATATATATATATATATATATATATATATATATATATATTCCTAATATTGATAAACATCGAAGTACAAGCCAATGCGAGCCTTTTTTCTAAACATGGGCGTAGCATTATAACTCTTGATGATGTAATCATGACGTCATACCGAATTGCCTAAATCATCATCTTGCTATAAGGTACTACCTGAAAAAAAATGAAGGTTGAGGAAGGTTTATAAACGATCATAAAGGTTTTTTTTAATAACATCCCAAAACTCTTCAGCTACACTTCAGTGGTACCTTAAGACTGGGTATCACACATAAGATATAGTTGTCATGTATTTACTTTCAAATGTGTTCCTGAAGTGAAAAAAATATGATAAATATGAATGAATGAATAAATGAACCTTATATTAACGCTATCATCATCTAATCCCTTGTTTATGTAATTTTATGTTGTAACGTCTTATAGGTGATTCTATGTATACTCATGTATTTCATTTTATTTTATGTGGCTCCCAAAGTATGGATTAATACAGGATGGGGAGGAAATGTATTAGACATAAGTGTGCATTGCGCTTTATACGCCCAGGCCATGTTGGCTTATAAGACACCAGAATGATATAATAAATGTCACATACGGCAAAGGGACAGAGGCACAGAATAGCAAAACTAACAACTTAACTACTTAACAGAAGGTTGAGAAAATGTTTGAATACATTTGATATAATACTGGCGAAAGGAATGAACAGTCATTGGACAGAAAAATCAAATCATATACCCAAATTAACAGAAATCCATAATTATTGAACTAAGCTTTCGCATAATGAATATATGCAGTAGGTGAGATAAGTAAAAAAAAGCAGCAACAGGTACAGTAAACGCAGAGACAAGTGGTGTAATAGGGATTATGAGAAAATTTTGTTGTTGTTGTCATGCACAGGCTTGATGTATGAAAACATTTTTAATCTCTTGTTTATTAGTTAAAAGTTAAAATCCTCCCACACCATAAGGTGTTTAGGGCGGTGCCCATCTCCATTTCATAGCCCTGGGCCACACTGTGGTGCAATCACTGCAGCAGGGGGCTAGTCCACTGGCAGTGGAGTGTGTTTAACTTCCATACTGTTTCAGAAGTATGTACTATAATATAAAGTCTTTGGTATGGTCCTAACCGGGACTTTAACCCCGGTCCTTCTGGTCCAAGTAATTTGAACCAGATGTAGCTAGTAACAGAAGCGCAGACCACTACACCACAGGGACACCCCAATCTCTTGTTTATATGGAGTGCGTATCTCTGACAGATTGGCGATGGAAGCACGCTTGACTACCCGTGCTAGTAGTAATCGCTTCCTCTGCTTTGATCATCCCGCGTATCATCCTATGCACATACGTCATCCACGTAGTAGTTTTAAATAAACAAGATGGTAGCATTCTACCCTTGGGGCTATAGGGTCGTTGACTTCTAAAGGTGTTTTGGTTTGGGACCCGCTAAAAACTGAATGAATGAATGAATACCTTTATTGCACACACATACCCACTGGGTTCTGTACAGGTCACAACAGAAAACATCACAGTTTGCAAATATATATATATATATATATATATATATATATATATATATATATATATATATATATATATATATATATATATATATATATATATATATATATATATATATATATATATATATATATATATATATATAATGATAAGCTAGCACTAGTCTAATGATTACGTTCATTTGGCCTCTAATGAATGGTTTATTTATATGAAAAGTATACTGCATTCACAGGATGAATTGCATACTTTTTTGCATAATGCTACTTTACAAAAATTGACTTTGAACATTATACGTATTAACGTACTTTGCACCATTTTCCTCACTCGACTCATGTGAATGTGAAAATGAGTACTTGGCTTTGGTTAGGGGCGGTATTTCTGATATATATATGACGTAAAGCGAATGCCATGCTTTGAGAATAGCAAGACATTAACGAACCCATAAATAAGAGAAACGGTCCTTCCCAGTGTGAGAGAACCAACCCTATCAGTCTGGTATTATTCAGCCTGTACTTAACAAAGCAGAAACCTGGTGTGTTTTGAGATAATATTCAATTCTAGACTGCACACGTATAGGGCTTGTCGTCATGTAAAACCGTAAGTCGAAAATCGTGCAAGGCAAGCTGAAGATTGTAGGAAGATCCTAGTCTTGTGAATAAGGAAGAGACATGGACGGACTTGCTGGCCCAGAATCGTGCCCTGCATGCCTGAAAGGACTGACAACAACCGATTGGTGCGTGGTTGATTTAAACTCCACGCACTCGTTCTGATCAGGTTTGCTTGTATCGCATGACCTCCGGTAACCCTGTGTAACACACCATAAATAAGTACAAGCTGCCTGAGACCAAACTGTTAGGTTTGATCCACTCACACTGGGAAGAGCCTTTAAACGTATTCACAAAAGTGATAGTTTCTTCTACTTGTTCGAGGAGTGGATCAAATGCAAGGCCTATATTTTACATCCTATTTGACAGGACGTCCCTACCTTAAAGAGAGCTAAGTTCTCATTTTGACATGAGTCTAGTGAGAGATTAGGTGTTAATTAAGCGTCTTTCCAAAGGGCACCACATCAGGACATGCTAGGGATTCAAACCCAGAATCTTTCAATTCCGACTCAACGGCCCGAACCAGATCTAGAAGGTCAATAGCCACAATACGCACCGGACAAAAATGGTCAGATACGTCACATAGTGGGAGTAAAGGCCATTGTCCCTTTATCACGGTTAAACAGCACACTGATTAAAGCTAATGACCTTATGCTTGCACGTATGAACAAATCTGTTGATTTCATGTCATCTCCATGTCGCCTGTTCATCGACGACTCCTTTGAAGAAGCTACTTAAGAAGCTTGTGTAATCTAATTAGCGCAGAGACACGGGTCACGACGTGGGTTACAGCAAGAATAACATTTCTGGTGACGTATGTAAAGGACACTCATGATACAACTTTGGTTGTTGAAACAACAAGTAAGGGTCAATGACACACGGCGAGGCGTTCACATTTGCATACTGTAAATCACTTTAATATAGCGGCCGGTAATTTTTTGCGGTTGGGGGAAAAGGGAGTAGTTCACTGCGTTAACGGTGGGAACCAACAGTACTATCTCAAATATCAGTGATCAAATATTTGCGATAAGGAAATTTCAGAGATTGACTAGTGACCGTAAATTAGCTAAAATCAAGAAAATCAGAAATACACGAACCCGGAAACCCCTGGCGAAGGTAATAACCATAAAAATTTTGTTGTAGCGTCGTGTGGCGTAATGGATAGAACATTCGGCTGTCAAAAAAGGGGACCTGAGTTCGAACCCGGGCTGCCCCCAGACAGGTCTGGACATGCGTCCCAACGTTGTGCCCTTGGGAAAGGCACTTAACACGACTTGCCTCACTTCACTCAGGTGTAAATGAGTACCTAGCTCATCTAGGGTTAGGGACGTCCCTCGGACAGGACGTTAAATGGAGGTCCCGTGTTTGGGGAGAGCCACACCCCGCGCAAGTAAAAGAACCCACCACACCTCCCGAAATAGAGTAGGGGCATGCCCCGTACTCTCCAAGCAGAGCTAGGGTTTCGGCTGGTTTTTGACGTGTTTTTAGGCGTTTTTGTAGAAGGCATGACAAAAACGCCTAAAAACACGTCAAAAACCAGCCGAAACCCTAGCTCTGCTTGGAGAGTAATGCCCCGGTGTGATTTGGTCCAAAACCTACAGTTCTATGACCGCACATGTATTTACCCTTAATAATAGCCTCCGGCTAGTTGGACAACCTTGGCATCTACATGCTGAACAAATAAATAATTAGATAGATAAAAATGTTGTACTTTGGAGTCATGATCATTTGTGTGTTATTGAAAGTCTGGTCGCACCTGATCTGTTAGACTGTAGGTCTAAATGAGGATCCCCCAGCTCTACGATAGTTCCAGAAAAGAAACAAATCATCAATCCATGCAAATTAGATGTTACTTGATCGGGAGAAGGTCTACTTTTATTTCTGCTGTTCAGCGTCACAATTAGACACATTTAGTTAATAAAAAATCGAGTTGAGTAGGGTCGTGTGGTGTAACGGCAGGGTTTTCGGCGTAGGAACCAGCGGTCCCGGTGTGAATCCCCTAACGCCACCGATCTAGTGCCCTTGAGAAAAAGGCACTTTACACGATTCACTCCACCCAAGTGTATACCATGTGTGTGAGTCACGACACCAGCAATAGCTGCATGTGTCCCACGTGTACCGCAATGTTGCGATTCTAATAAAATAAGTCTAAAATAAAATGAAATGAAATAATTGATATAAAACGATGTCGTTAGGATTACAGGGAATATCAAGGCATGGCGGCATCATGCCCTCTATATTGCTCAGATGCATGTACATGTAATCTGCAGCTCGAGATTGACGTCACTGTGCACAGCATTTCATACTAATGTGGCTTCCCTTGTAAGCCCTCACCAACATCCCTCTTATAATATATGTAACCTTATCAAAGGTGGCCAACTGCACACATAGATCTGTAGGTAATTTGCATAATCAGTGAAAGTAATCGTCTAGAAACTTGCAATGATACAAGAAGTACAAGAAGTATTTAAACATTCTAAACACTGAGGCATGAGATCTACGAACTCTTGTTTCAGCTTGGACTTTCTTAGCTTTGGGATTCATATATGATTAATTGTTTATCAGTATTCAAAGATTTTAAAGAAAAACATGCGAAAATACAAAGTAATTAGTTGGTAGTCTAATTATCGGATGCGAGGAGAATGGCAAACGTATTGAAACTGGGCCTGATCATGGACTGCAATCCTGAATTCTCCTATCATATTATTGTTTAAAAGCCGTGCACGACGTTGGCAGAAACCCCCATAAATGGCCTAATACGGTGTCCATCGAGGCCTTGTAACCATGTTACACGTCAACTTCTGAAGGTAATAGAAGTGAGTTAGTCCCCATTGGCTGTGAAGTAGCCCCCGCATTTCCCGTTGAAGTAAATCCGCCGGCCCTGTAGAAGACTCACGTGTACTGACCAAGCCTCTCATAACCTGTATACCCTGCCGTTGCCGTGTATGAGACCATTGACAGCGGGAAAGATGGGTTTTGCCAACGCCACGGTTTATTTGAACGAAGAAAACGCACATTTTGCCAATAACAGTTCGTTAGAAAATCTCCTGCTTGCCTTTGATCTCGATGAGCTGATGAAGGCTTTCCTGGAGCTCATTAGCGACAACGAAACCGAAGCGGACGCTACTAGAAACCTATTCGGCAATGCTAGCCCCGGAGGCCCGACGAACTCTTTGGACGGTTCGGAGATAGCGATCGGGGTTTTGTACAGCCTGATCATGCTCGTGTGTGGGGTCGGGAACTTCCTTCTCCTGTTGGCCCTCCTTCTCTACAAGGAGACCCGCACGCCCACCAACCTGCTGATCGGGAACCTGGCTCTGTCAGACCTGCTCGTCTCCCTGTTGTGTCTGCCGTACAATATGGACTACCATGTTGTACACGAAGGCTCGTGGCATCACAGCACTGCGCTCTGTGCTGTTGTCAACTTCTTCACATCTGTATCCCATTACGTCTCTACACACGCACTTCTCGCCATTGGTATTGACAGGTGGGTGGCAGGATTATTCTTGAGATTTGGCATGTTTGATATAAGACTACATGTACGATAACAGAAATTATTTGTACACAACCGAGTGTTAATTCTTAACGACGTTTCGGTGACCATAATTCATCTTCCTCGGGGCAATTATGACTGGTTCATATTTCACAGCTGCTTTATGTTAGTGTGACTAAAGCACGTGTTTATGTGCCAACATTGATTCACAAACCTGGTTAAACTATTCGCGAGATAGATAGATAGATAGATAGATACTAGATAGAGAGAGAGAAAGAGAGAGAGAGACTTGATTTTGAATAAGTAATTGGTATTAATCTTTTTGAAGATAACATATGCTTCTGAAGTTGAATAGCCCTTCAATTATATTTCTATCAAGTTTTTCTTTTAACTTAACATCAATCCTATTTTGATCTGCAGCTGCTGCTAGAATCTGTTTCTTGTCTAATATCATATACCTGATTTTGCCTGGAGGCCATACAACAAAAACATATGGTCAACTCTGAATTATCGCGTAGGTTCTTGCTGCCTTTTGTTTTTAACAATTTTAACCTTTCTAACAATTTTACTTTGACTTTAATATTCTTTTATCTCAAAATAGTTCAAACGTATCATAAACCCTTGCGGTGATTTGCAGTTGACTAATCAAATTGACCGCGATGCACATGTAGCTTAGCAACAGTTGTGTCCATCCATATATAACTTTCATCTATTGTCAGATAACATTTTCTTTTTATATTTCCTAGATTATTTGTTCACTGTTATTGATTGTCGATTATTAATGATTTAAATTCCATTTCTTTTCCATTCATATATGTTTAGGAGATATTGGTCTCCGTGATATTTCATTTTTCCTGGCGTTTTCTCCGCGTCCACGTATATAAAGTTGTACATCTTTTTTTGAAAATGCAATAATAACCAAAAAAATCAAATTATAACACACCTTTATTGCTTTATCCATGCAGGTAGCAAATATATCTTATTTTCCATCACGCAGACAATTAGTGTCTCATTAAATGACAGCCAATGGTGACTGGTATCTGTTACTGAAATCGCTCCTGCATTGAGACTTTGAAATTAAGACACTTTAGTGCACACACGTAGGGATGGTACACGTTGACGTCACTAAGCTTCGTTTTTGTATGCAGTGGTGACCTCGTCAATTGCAATGATTAAATTTTAATGATTTATACATGCTGTACACGGCACGATAGTCAGACCCAATCTTGTTTTTGACCACTAGTAGGTCATCGCAATTGGTTTTATAACGAATCTATTACAGCCGTGCGGTCAACATTAGACAGGTCGATTGGTGGTCGCCACATTTCGACAATTTTTTTTCATACTCGATTGTCACCACGTAAAAAGACCCGAAGGTCACTTCAACGTGTTATACGAAGTCCACACCGAGGTTATGGGTTACATACATATATATATAATATTATGAGACTAGCTCAAGTCTCACTAAGAGTAATGTAACTGACCCAATAGGAGTAGCAGGGGTTACGAAAGTAGGTCAGAAAAATTTCCTACCCCATTTTTATTGGAAAAGTTTTGATTCGCTCACACCAGGAATGATCCCTTCTCTTTTCGATAAGTGTGGCGGTTATTTAACGTTCTCAGGGTGTGGCTCTCTTCAAACCTTTGACCATTTAACGTCCTATCCGAGGGACGTCCCTAACCAAAGCTAGGTACTCATTTCCACCTGACTGAAGTGAGGAAATTCCTGTAAAGTACCTTTCCGAGGGGTGAATTTAGTACGGCAGCAGAAATTCTGTGTATTGTTCCTTTTGACCTGGAAATGCTATGGTCTTGATGTTTTAGTGGTAGATAGCTTGTTATGTTAGAAAGACATGATGTAGGTTCAGGCTCCCTAGCAGCTTGCTCTGGACCTGCAGTGGCATTTCTGTCAAAATCTTCCAAGGAGGATAACTGAACGTAGGATCTCCATGGAATTTGGTATGAAGGAAGCTTAGACAAAGTTGTACATGATGAAATGCATATCATGCAAATTAGGACTAAATTTGCACGATTACAGAGAAAAATCTATATTTGCAGTGCAAATACATTTTACATATGTAGTTTATGGCAGGGGGGGCATAAACAGATGCAAATAGATTCCTTATTTGCATAATTAATGCAAAAACGCCATTATCCATCTAAGTGGTAAAATACTTGACCTTCAATATTGCTACATGTGTACGTTATTTAAAGGTGTATATAATGTGTAAGTTGGTTAAATGTGTAAGTCATTTGCATAATTAGAATAATTCATGGAGATATGAAGTCTTCGAACTCTTGTTTGTGAAGAGCTCTTATACTTTGAACTGATATGGCATGCGATGACCTTTCTTTAATAAGGGTTAAGCCCCGGTCACACATAGTCGACCACGGCCCCGAACCATGACGGGGAGTCCGCTGCGAGCAACGTCAGCTGTGGTTGGCAGGTGTCCGGCGCAGCTGGCTTCTGGTCGGCTGCGCCAGCCGAATACTTCAAATCGTTGAAAACATTCGGGAGTGGATGGGAGGTCTTGAATGGGTTGAGAAAGGGTTGGGCGGGTTGGTTGGTGGTGGTTGGGATTAAGTCAGGAAGATAAGCATGACCCCATTTTGATCTCTTCGTCAGAAACGAAGTCGGCAGTTTGTGGCTTGAGGTCGGGAGTGATCGATTGATGGATTGGGGAAGATCGGGGTAGATTCGGGCTGGGTTGCGGGTATCTAGTGGTTGTGAAATGGTTGGGACATGTTTGTTCGCGAAATGTAGGCCTAAAACTGGCCAGACTAGCTGTTTACTGAACTGTCAGGCTAGCTGAAAAATTATATCACACATATACGCGCGCGCACACACACAGACACACACACACACACACATGCACACACACACACACACACACACACACACACACACACACACACATTCCCTTCGTGATATGAGAAGCGGCTGGATCGGAGTGAAGAGGCGAGTGCTGGAGGTCCTATCGGCAAAACGTCCTCTTCCGACACTCTATAGGAGGACGTTTTGCCGATAGGACCTCCAGTACTTAAGGATAATTGAAGATAAAAGACAAACAGCCATGGCTGTCACTGAAGCGTCGTCAATAAACAACTGTCGCTACGGTTGGCTCGTTAAGGTTAAGATCAATAAAGGCCTGCCGGCCGCCCAATGCCTTTCAGCATACTTGTCATTCGCTTTGAAAGAGGAATCGACAACAGATATACTCATATACAATTTGCCAGATCTCGCTTATTTGCAGGATGCGTACCTATGCAGCACTTTTTTTATCATAAACGTATAACGGTAACTGTAAAGTGAAAGCGCTGAGAGTAAAAAATCCTGTCTCCTTTGCAAGCGAACTTTCGATGGAGTGTTGAGCATAGTGACCCTCCAAAATCTTGTATTGCATCCTCATAGTCTTATGGGGGCAACCCATGTGCATAACTTTTATAGCATAACCTTGACTTTCACCAGATAACATTGCATCAACGCCATGCATGCTTCATCACCACATCACTTGGCCCTTACATTAGATGCGTAGGAGTTAGATATAGATTTGGTACATGTGTAACGTTGGGTAACATAAATTCGGGATTTTTCCGATAATGGTTGACTGAAATCAATCTAGCAGAACAATAAACCATCCTTTTTCTCTATTATTCTGTCAGTATCATGTACTATCTTTACACTAATCATATATATGGTAGATTTTGTCTCTAGTCGTGCTGACACCATAATATTTCAACTTGAAACTACCGTCCGCCGCACGCACAATGACGGTGCTGTCGGACAGGGGTGCACATTAATTCGGGAGAGAAGATTCGTCTTGAATATCTTACCGCTAATCACATTTTATACAGCAGCTATTCGTTCCATCCTTGGCTTGAGGAGAGTGCTATGGATATAGACGTGTCCAAGTAAAAAAAATACACGAAAAAACGGCTGCACCGCACACATCAGGCCTTTGCTAACATGCCGTTTGTTGAGTCGGTAGAACGTCACTCAAAGTCGATCACCACCGTCATGGCAACGTGTACATTATTCATGGCAAGTTAGCTGGATGCCGTAGCAATGGTTATACTACTATGTCCATGTGTTCCTTGTTGTGTTAGGAGCAAACTTTGAGGAAAATATCGTCTTCAGTCCACTATCACACGCAACATTTAGACAAAAAAGTGTTCCTCACAAACCTTTTGTCGTCTGCTTGTCGACATGATTCTGGGTAACAATATGGCGGCGGGAAAATACACGTGCCGTAGCTTGTAGCAACAAAGAGTTTTGATGATTGATCACACTTAGAATCCAGTTGCAGCTTAGCAAAAGAGATTGTAATAAGTTGTCTTGTAAATAATTGTGTTTAGCAGGCAGGAGATGTGACATTTGTCTTATAAACCAGCGAACAACCGTGCAGTGTGAGTCTCCCACGAAGCCCCCAGACTCGTCAATAAGGGACGGAGAGTTTTTGACGTCGCCAACTTCTAATGCATGGTTATTTTCAGACAGTGTTCTGAATGCGTTAGTCTGTCAGGTTTGCATTTCTAGCGGTTTTACTGATGTTGCATCTAGCACATATCCCTAAATACCCCGTTTTCGAAAAATCGCGAATTTAAGTACCCCACGAATTTATGTTACCCAACGTTAGATCTGAAATATCCAAGCCATTCTAAAAATACAAGTTATTGTGGGTGGGTGTGATTTCAAGGCTGACCATGTTCAGCGCATGGCTACACGTACGTGCATTAGTTTATAAGTTTACATTATACACTACAAAAATTCGTGTTTCTCTTTGTACAAATACAAAATTTTTGTCAGCAAGAATATTATTCTGTATACAAGAATCCCTGTTTTAAGCACAAACAAGAATCCCTGTTTTAATCACAAACAAGAATAGCATCTTAAGCGAAGTAAGTTCAAGAGAACTATTCTAGTAGAATCAAACTTTCAGGAAAAAAATTATCTTGAAGAAAGAATCTGTTAAATACCACATTTGACTAAACAAAAACAAATCTTATAGTAAGACTGAGAAATGATCCTTTTTCTTATTTTTCTAGAAAATTCTTATGGAGAGAAATATTTTCTTAACTTCGGGAAAAAAGAATAGAATTCTTTGTGTAAGGATTGACATACAAAGACTTTCGCAGAAGGTTTCTTGAATTTTTTTTGTTTTTCTTTGTATGAGAAAATCTTTCTCACCATTAAAAAACAAGAAAAATAAAAATAACAATTTTTGCATGTATGTTGACTCCGTGTATCAAGGGCTATATATCATTTGCCAATCACTACCAATACAGATTAAGAATGATTCACACATTCATTCGTTTATCCAGTAATGATGGTAATTGAACATATGTTTTTATATCTTGTTGCGGAGCAGCATCGTAAATCGTCAAAAGCATCACAGCGTAATTTCTGTTTGTTGTCACAAATCACTTTTACAATCACAGCTGTTTTGATCTAAAAACACTTGCTCGAGCAATTTAGCCTAAAACGACATCTGCAGGTTTTTATTTATTTGCAAAATACAACGTACACGAAATAAGAAAACTATGCATGTGTAGTGGTTGGGACACACTGTGGCCCAAGGCTCTCAGGTTAACACCCAGACTGTTCCAAATACATATTAGTCTTGGGATATACGAGGAAGCAAACTGTTGTGTTTTTGTTCTAAACGGTATCAGCATGTTAGACCTAGAGCTTCTTGTACTTCTTGATGAATACGAGACAGGTTAATTTAAGTCGTTGTGGAAATCAATTGTCAAAGTATATCTGCCTAGGCTTAGGCAAAAGTTAGTTGTCCAAGCTAATCCCAGCCTTTATGCACAACACAACTTCCCGACGTGAGACCTTCAAGCAATTAGTTGGCACACGTTCACAGGCTGTGCCTGCATGCTTCTTTCTATGCCAAATGAAAGCCGAGCTAGAATTTTCTTCATGTTGGCGTCTTCTGAAGAGCCGAGCCGCCACTTTCAACATCCTCCCCACGGATAGAAGAAAGTGCAAGATAATATAGGCGGCAGTCTGAACTTCGTGACTCAACACATCATCTCATATATACTGTGGCGTCATCCCATGCTCAGACTGCTTTACAAACATGTCCCTGGTCATTTCCAACTTTGATCTTTTCCTACAAAATACTCGACATTACCTCCAGGATTTCCTCGGGGACTGACAATTCTAATAGAAGATTTGTTGTTCCTTTTGGAAGGCGGCTAGGGAGATGTATTCGTGAATTTGGATTGCCCGTTTCTTGTTCATTGATTCGACTCGCTAGAGCTGTCGGAAATTGATTTCAGGATGGCAGTGGATTACCGTAATCCCTGTTGTAAATTACTTATATACAAGTGAGGAGGCATATATATAGGATGTTAGTAAACGTTATCCTGGGTTAGATCAGAAAATGCACCTGTGGTTGGGCCACAACTTATTTCTGCAGCTCAATTATTTTATATTCATTTTATAATTCACTTCACGACTACTATTCCAACTACTACTTCTACTACTGCTACTGCTACTACTGGAACTGCTATTTCTGCTGGTAATTATCAATGATCCCTTACACCGCGTCTATAGAAGAAGAACTTTATTGCGAGACAATTGTAGACGGTAAAATGTATGGCAAGAATTCTTAAACATAATACAAAATAGAAGTATAGAATAAAACATCCTAATTACTTAATACAATAGAATAAGGGCTATAAGGAAATTCTTAACTTTCTGGGGTTTTTTTTATTGCATTTAAGTTATTTCATTTTTTACCACTACTCTAGGCCTTGATCTCCTTAGGATGAAAGATGTTCCCCATGTATGCTGAGATTTAGTTCTGCATCATCCTGTCTCGGGAGGTCTTGAGGTCTCATCCTGATAGATATTTGGATCTTAAGCATGCAGCGGATGTTTTGTCCTTGATGAGAAGAGAAAATAACCTCTAAGATACCTCGCTCCGAAATGATGCTTCAGTGACAGATGTTGAATAGCCAGTATTCCTCTTTCTTGTCTTTAACGCCCACGGTCTTGATGACGACCATTCTGGTATGATGGGAAAGTCGTGTAAAGTGCCTTTTCTAATGGCACAATATCGGTGACACGGCAGGATTCGAACCCGGGACCACTTGGTTCTGAGCAGAACACGCTGCCGCTGCGCAACACGACCCCATATTCCTTGTTGTGCCCAATTATGTATTAAAACAGTCAAGTCATGTCGGCTGTTCTATCAAGGCGTCGGTCTGGGGAAGAAGCCTCAAAATGATAGAACAGCTGACATATCTGTCGGGTATGAAGAAAAAACTGTAACAGCTGTTTGCTATCATCTTGGAATATCACTAATATGTTTCCATTCAATATTGTTAAACTTTAAAAAAAATTTTTTTATTGATTTTTCATATAAAAAAACAGAAAACAACAGAAAAAAAAAACTGTATGGCACATAAGTCAAATAAACAGTCACTAACTAAAGTATACACTATAATCTGTACGAAACTTATGTTAAACCTTGAAAAAAATAATGTATCATGTGTACTCGAACTAGTATGTGCGAATTGCAAATAATTCAATTTTTCGTGTTTTCTCTCTTATGGAATAGATGGTTGATATCTAGTCTCTATGTTGTTCCAGGTACCTCGTTGTCCAAGATGCCCGGACGAGGCGCTTCAACCCCCGGTGGACATCAGTCGTCATATGGGTGGTCGCCCTCGTCTTAGCTCTGCCAGGGGCCATCTTCTCCCGCACTGTCCCGTATCAACGCGAGGACTCCGTCTTCTGCGGCGTGCTGTGGCCTGTCTCCCTACAACACGTCTACAAAGGCTTCCACATCTTCTTGGTGGTGTGTGAATTCGCTGTTCCTGCCGTCATCATGAGCGTATTCTACTCCTTCGTGGTCTGTAAGGTGTGGCGGCGCCAGTTTCCGGGGCAACATAACGCCTCCCACGCCCGCGCCCAGTCACGGTCCCGTCGAAAATCAATCCGATTATTCGCTCTTTTCATCATGTTCGTTCTCTGCTGGACTCCTTATCATATATATTCTATCCTTAGAGACTTTTACATCGGCATCTTAGCAAAAATTTCAACGAGTTTGAATCTTTTTTACATGGTCCAGGCAATTGCCATGAGTAACAGTTTGATGAATACCCTTGTGTATGTCGTGTTTAATGACAATATTACCCGTTTTCTGAAAACGTTGCCAAGGGATCTATTAATTTCACTTCAAAAGAACTATAGGAACAAAAGCAGCCAGATACATAGACATCACGAGACACGGCAACGAGTTGACTACATGACAAGTATGACACCGAGAACTGCACGCAGCACTCTCGCGGTGAACACTAGAGAACACATGCATTCAAGTAGAGTTTCACACGAAAATAGCATCAATCGTATGGAGATGGTATCATGTGTCTAAGTATATGCATAGCTGACTCAAGTCAAAGACGTATAATGCTAGGGTCACATTTCCAACCCATGGCCCGGCCGGGCAGTCTTTCGGAACGTTAAGTATGATATAAAAGAAAACAAAAACACAAAACTTTCCCAAAATTTTCTAAGAGCATAGCTAGTGATAACTTATTGATATAGATTTTGATTTTCCTTTTCCGCAAACAGCCCGGCCGGGCCCCGGTTAGGAAATGTGACCCTAGCATTAGTATGCATATGTATAGGGAATAAGTATTTCATGTATATGTATCGTGGACATAAAATAGAGAGTGCCACATGATCCCATTATTATCAATATGTGGATGTATTCACTTTATTAAGTGGACTTTTAGGATGCTGATAAAGGATTCGTAGACTTCGTGACTGGCAAGTTAATCCCAGGTAATGTTTTGCACAATATTCTAGGATGTGCGTTGTCGTAGATAAGGCGTGGTAAAAGGAAACTAGTACTTTAGAATACATTCAGTGACGCTTAGCTGTACCCTTTGAGGAAATGAAATTGTCTCTCTTACACGGTATGCTAATCTGGTCTTTGGCAAGGATGTTATTAAAAAGTGATCGTACTTAACCTCCATAGATGTGCTCTGAATATCATTGAAATCACGACAAAGGACCACGCAGTATGGTGAGGGCGTCGACTTATCAATATACACATATACACATCTCCTGCTCATTGAACGTATGGTTTTCACTCATTGATGTACTATTATTCTTGACGTCATGTGGTACAAGTGTGGAGAAATAGCACAGAACAACAACAAAACTGCCACCAGACAGGATCAATACCGTCCAACAGATAGACGCTAGAAAAACATCCAATTTAGCTTATCTTACTAAAAATCTAGAAAGTCGTATTCGATTAAAAATGATTTTGAATTTTAGGTCATTGCTTAAAAATGAAATAAAAAGTTTTCTACCATACTGTAAATCGTGCAAAGCAGCTACAAAATGAGCAAAGATATTTCAGAAAACGATTGCCAAAGTCAAAGAAAAAGATGTGAAAGAACAAAACTTAAGAATCAAGAATTTTGCATGCCATTCTCTAGGTGTTTAGTCATTTGTTCAACCTTCCTGACGACGTAGATTTCATATAAAAGACAATTTTTTTCTGCCAAACTTTTTATTTTATTCACACGCTCGCATGAGTTTCGGGGTTCGCAGAGGATGTCATCCACCTAATCAAATCATCATGGCCTAATTATTGAGGAAAGTCTATATTTGCAGTGTTTTCCACTATAGGACTCAAGTACACGGAACATATGTGGTTTCTGGGTCTTGAGTCAATTGAAAGTTATTTGAAACGATGTGTTTTATGTGTTGCAGAATCTTTCGCATGTTCTTCAACACGTTTACGGCATACATTTGACTCTTGGAGACAGACATAACTCGAGTAGCTCATTTATAGAAATGGAAGCAACGTGTTAAGTAAAACATAATCCAACAAGCTATCTGCCACCAAAAATCAAGACCATAGCACGTCCAGGTCAAAATATACAAAAACGGAAGTTCTGCTGCCGTGCTAAGGTCACATACCAGGGAGCTCAAAATCGGCCTTGAATTTTGGCTTCCCAACACCCGCCCACATACCAAATATCATCGAAATCCATCAAGAGGTTCTTGAGTTATGCTGACTACAGTAGTGCGGAGACACAAACAGACAAACAAACAGACACACACACAGACACGCCCAAAACTATATCTAGATTTTTCATGGACATAGAAATATGCATATCTTTGGTGGTTCGGTTTTACTATCTCAGAGTCTAAGATTCAGCTTTATGGGTTTATAGCGTCACAAACAATTTGTAAGTCTAAATATATTCTACCCTGGGAAACCAGATCTAGACTAGGATCGGGCCACTTGCCGGTTACTTCGACGTCTCGAGGCAGTCAGCTCGCCCGATCTAAATCAATGCTACGGGAAGTTGTAGCCCCGGGCACTGTCCAGGCACGGTAGGTGACAGTGCCCGAGTCTGGGAACGGTCTGTGACAGTGCCCGAGTGTCACAAACCGTGCCTGGGGCAAAAGCACAGTTTGTGACACTCGGGCACTGTCACGAATCGTGCCTGGACACAGTCGTAAATGGCACGGTTAGGGACGGATTTTTGTTGTAGAAATTCGTGCTAAGACGTCCAAATCATCCAAGGCAAACGCGAAATGTATTTTAATGAGCAAGAATTACGGTGAATCTTTCTCATCCCAGCGCCCCGAAAAGAAGAAAAAAAAGATGCCGGGCTGCAGGAGAAAAACACGTTGGGCAGACTCCTCCCCCTCAAAACCCTAAGCTCCGCCCCAAAGCACAGTATGGGATTAGACCCCCTGTGTGTCACGAACTGTGCTCGATTGGGCACGATTCGTGACGGTGCCTGCGTGTCACAAACTGTGCTTTTGTCCCAGGCACATGAATGAAGTCAAACCTATTTAACCGCTCATCAAACAGAAGTTTGGTCAATCAGTCCGATCAATCTGACGAGTGCTCCTGAGAGTGACCTTTCTACAAAACACAGCGCAGTAGGCTGTTTACAACTACTGTACCGCGCTGTGCCATTATTAGTGCACAGCATGTTTTATTCTTGAAAAAAAACACGGAATGAAGCAAACATGACCTTGCACATCCTCTCTCCATTATGGAGCAATGATCAAGGGATTACAGGGGCTAACCTTTTATATCCTGAATGTTATATGCATGTCGGGTCTTAATTTAGGTTGGAGGAATTACAATCAATTTGTAACCCAGGCAAGGAAGCGTTCATCGGTGTTGTTGCTGTGTGATTGCGTGTGTGAATTTGCGTGTGTGCGTGTTTGTGCGTTTCTACGTATCATTGTCAACGTGTTTGTGTGTGAGTTTGTTTGTAATTGTTTGTATTCATGTGTGTGTTTGTGCTCGTGTGTGTATGTATGTGTGTACGTTTGCGAGCGTTTGTGTGTGTGTGTATGTGTGTGTGAGAGAGTGAGCTGTGTGTGTATGTGCATGCGTGAGTGTGTGTTTGTGCGTGTTTGTGCGTATGTTTTTTTCGTGACTGTGTAAACGTGTTTGTGTGTCTGACTTTGTGTACTTTGTAGTCGCATCCTATGCAGCTAAATATCCGCTCCAACAATGTATTTGAAATGGTTCAAGACCATGAACATTACAAGCTATAGAAAGCCTTATCGGGCTCCTACCTTGGCCGTCTCACATATACTTCCTTGACCTTCCTCAAACGGAACTTCGGAAGTACGTCAGAACGCTACTGGCGCTTTTGCTAAAAGCTTTACCACATTAGCTTTCTTTTAAAACACGGCAGGCTTCTCTGTCAGAACGTCACGAGGGTTATTGCACCAAGCAACCTCAGTCTGAGGGTTTAGAAGTTAGTTTAGCTATTATAAAACTTAGCAAGCCTAACGTACTATGCAACATAACGTTATAGTGTGTCATACTATGTTTTATCGCACGCTAGGTTTTTTTTCACTACGGTGACTCTTTGTCTATCAGTGCGTAACAAGAGATGTACGGTTATGATTTACATGGATTACTAGATATTGGAAGTCATTGGCTGGCGGCGTCGCTGCGGCCGATCGACAAAGCACTCAAATAATTTTATCGACAAAAAACAAATATTTTTAAACTCTGTGTGTTTTGTTATCATTTAGGTCATACTTGTACGTTTTGAATGATATTCCCATCATAAAGTCAAGAGTAACACAAATCCAGTTTAGGACGCAGCGACGCCGCCAGCGTGCCGCGGGTCCAGTGAGAGGGGGTCTTGAGGACAATGGGAGTCACGGATAAGAGTACATAGGATCTAGGATTACCTAAACATTGTGCCACTGATGTGATCGTGAACATTATTCCAATAATTTTTCGGTTTTTTTTAACAATGACTACGTGTACGGTTTGCGAAATGTGACTCAATACATCTACCGACCAAGAATGGTCTAATATTCACACCTCCAGATTGTCTTCAATACAACAAGGTTTAAAGTTAAGAAATGCGACATTCAATGATACGTGTATGAAAAAAATTCTACATAGACTATCGTCTGCAGGGATAAAACGTAATGTGCTTAGTATACGGATTGGGGTTCGTCTCAAAGGTTCAATGATTTTTCTGATCATTCCTAGTCTACAATAGACACAACTGTAAAACGTGACTGTCAAAAAGTAGGGCATATTAGAAATAGCAACAATGCCCTTGTCTTGAAGCTTGTATTGATGAATGAACGATTTGTCCAGTCTCATTATCTTGCCATGGTAGAAAGATAACCTAATCAGGATGGTTAACACGTTCCATTCAATCACAGCAACTATCCACAATGGTTCCAATTTAATTCTTGTCACAGTGTAAATGACCCGTTACATTTTGCCACGCAGTAACAGTGTATCTAAAGATAACCTTTGAACCGTAAACCTAAGGGAAAATGTAAGTAAACCGAATGTGAAGCGGAGAAGGAATACAGAGCACTACGACAGAATGTTGAAAAATAGAACAATGATGCCAAAACTTCAGACAGAGATGTCCCTAAAATAAGGGTCAGATTCAGGAACAAAAAATATTGTGTGATACCTCAATGATGCTTTAACTGAATCGAAGAAAAATAGCAACCCAAAACCGCTGCGTGAATAACATGTTTTTTTAAATAAATTGACTGGACCTTGATATTCTTCCACGCCAGAATAGATCGTCTGTATAAAGACAACATTTTGCAGTAGAATCTAATAAAATGTACGTAATTAAATGGACTACAGACGAAATACAAAGCATACTGAAGAGACATGGCTGTTAATTTAAAAGCAGACATTGAAAGTTTTGCTGTATACATCTATACCAACCTTGACCGTCTTGTAGATACACTTGCCTTGACCTTAAGGAATACTGTCAGTAAGATCACTGCTACAAGCTTGAGATTTCATGATACGAAAAGATTTACGAAACCAGTAGGATCTATGTGTGAACGCTGTAGGCCAAGAGCTGTTAAAAGCTTTGCCATAGGTACCACTAAAACAATTTTAAGACGATCATTGTAACCGATCCTGTTTGGTGGTTAGGTAAAATCAGTCAAAGTTCTCCCCAACACTATATATTGTATGGAACGGAGGATTTTTTTCACTCCAGCCATACTTTGTCAAATCAAGAAATTGACGGTTATATTTACCACAAATTGATAGTTTTTTTTTTCTTTTTAGATGGAGATAAAGAATGACATGAGATACGCCACATTATCCGTAAACTACCGGATGAAATTGCCTACCGCATTAGCCAGCACATTGTAGGTTTTACCACGTCAAAGTGAAAACGGAGAAACTACCAAAATGTTATATACAATGATGTGAAAACATGTTTTTCTATATCCTGACAAAGGATCTTTTAGGTAGTGGGAACTGTTAGAGCCAGTTGAAGCGCCTAAGATGGGCTTTGTACTTCTAGTCACTTTATGAATCAGTATCCTGTCTAGGTTGAGAGCTTTTAAGGTAGGTTGATAATATCCACGACTGGAGTGTTGTGATGAGGTAGCCTCCCAAACCATGTAGCCTTTTGCCTGATATAGCAGTCTGCAATTATCTTAAAACTGTGCTGTTTTTTCCTCGTGTGGGGTCGTGTGGCGTAACGGCAGGGTTTTGTGCCCAGAACCAAGCGGTCCTGGGTTCGAATCTCGATGTTGTGCCCTTAAAGAGGCACATTAGACGACTATACTCACCCCACCCAGGTGTAAACGGGTATACTATGCAGTAGTGGCGTAATATCGGACATCAAGAAACAGGGCTCATTTAGGAATCTTACAGGGAATCTTATATTTTCCAACTTCAGTGATGTCTGTAACAACAACAAGTAAAGCCACAGTTATACAGCCAGGGTGACAAAAGCTGATATTGCACCCAAGGGGATTCATCAGAAACACAAACGAAGACTTACATCTCACAGACACGAGTCATTAACCACCAACTTGAAGGTACATTGACAAACGGTTGTGACAAACTTATGAACACCCCGTCTCCTAAAAAAAATCGGGGTCTTTCTCCAAGTCTTACATCTTGCATCTTACTGACACGGGTCATTAACCACCATGATAAATTTAGATAAGGTTGTGACAAACTTATTAACACCCCGTCTCCTGAAATGAATCGGGGGCTTTCTTCAAATCTTACATCTTGCATCTTACTGACACGGGTCATTAACCACCATGATAAATTGACAGAAGGTTGTGACAAACTTATTAACACCCCGTCTCCTGAAATGAATCGGGGGCTTTCTTCAAATCTTACATCTTGCATCTTACAGACACGGGTCATTAACCACCATGATAAATTTAGATAAGGTTGCGACAAACTTATAAGCACGCTGTCTTCTGACAAAAGAAACAGGGCTCTTTCCCAATTTTACATCTACAGAATCGGGTCATTAACCACCATGATAAATTGACAGAAAATTTGTGAGAAACTTATAAGCACGATGTCTCCAGAAAAAAAGGAAGGTTCTTTCCAAATCTTACGCCTTAGACCACACCATGGGGGAAGGGGGGTGACTTGACGAAAGTTTGTGACAACATTTGATTAAGCACTACTCTCTGCTTCTATATTGCAAGCACGCAGGCTCCTGCAAGAAATGAAGGCTTTGCCCAAATGTTATATCTTACAGACACGGGTTATCAACCACCATGTTAAAAAGGTTTACAATTTTAAATGTTTGGTTACCAATGGTACATGTCATACTCATATACAGCCTATGATGCAATATATGAATAGAGTAAGACCACATGAGGGTTACTTTTGAGTCACAGGGGATTTTTTAAATTTTGAGCTTGAGATGATAGACCAATCCAACCTCAATGATCTATTGCTTCTCCGCCGGCCTTGGGGAGGATTTTAGAAACATCTGCTTTGAAAATTGCTGTACACCAGTGTGTGAAGAAACAAATGCTAACCAAAAAGATGCTGATTGGTAATACATTGTATTCTCCAAGCAGAGGTTTCGGTCGAGTGGGGTAGGAGTGTCCGGGATTTCTTACGTTCCTATTCCTTCATGGAAGAGGAACGTAACGTTAACGTGATAGAAGAGGTAGAGGAACGTAAGGAATCCCGGACACTCCTACCCCACTCGACCGAAACCTCTGAGAAACCTCTGAGAATAAATACATTGGTCTTCTCCTGTGTCCCGATGCCTTTGGTATCTTTCTTAGGCCCTGGTGCCGATGTACAATACAAATAATAGTAGAAAGGAATTGCGCAAATACTGGCGCGCACATGCAACATAAAATGAAATAAGAACGAAAGCTGGGGAAAATCCAGATACAGTACTTTATTTCGTTTAACTTGTTGTGTTTGAGATAACAAATCAACCTCAGCGACGCTGGGATGACGACTTTGCTCCCGAACATCTGCTTGGAGATTGTTGCACACTGGCTTTTCGGAAAAACTATGTTGTTGTTTTTTCAGATCTTACACCAGACCTGCACCACGTATACGGGTCATTAACCGGCACGGTCAATGGACAGAAGGATGTGAAGCTCTCTTTATCGTGGTGGTTAATGACCCGTGTCTGTAAGATGTAAGATTTGGAGAAAGCCTTGGTTTATTTTCAGGAGACGGCGTGTTTAAAATAATTTGCCACAACCTTCTGTCCATTTATCGTGGTGGTTAATTACCCGTGTCTGTAAGATGTAAGATGTAAGATTTGGAGAAAGCCTTCGTTCTTTCAGGACACTGCATACTCATGAGTAAGAAGCAGAGCACAGTTAATAAAAGATTGTCACTACCTTTTGTCAATTTACCAAAGTAGTAAATGATCTGTGTCTGTGAGATGTAATATTTGGAAAAAGCCAAGGACCCGTTACCGTAAGATGTATGATTTGAAAAAAAAGCCAAGCCTTCGTTTTTTCCAGGAGCCTGCTTGCTGATGATATAAACGCAGAGCCTAGTGACCAATCTACAATTGATGGTTAAGAAAAAAAAAAGGTTGCATAACCTTAATCTATCCAAGTAGCGACACAAAATGATGAATCCCCTCGGGAACAGTTCAATTCGATGTAAGATTTTCTGTAAGATTCTAAAATGTGCCTTGTTCTTCTATGTCCGATTTCTTGCCATATATAATACTATGTGTGGGTCTTGATCATCACGTCAACAGCAATAGCTGCCTGTGTTCCACGTGTATTGCACCGTTACAATTCTAATCAAATCAAATCCACCCAAAGGAAGGATATTGAGAGTATTGCCGTTGCTGTAATGCATTTTCATTCTTACTAGTCTCGTTGAAAGGTTTCGGGATGCCATGGTCAAGTGGAAATGTTGTCTTAACAACCTTGTACTGGCTTATATACATGATCTGCCGAAGATAACGAAAATATCTGGAGTAAATCTACGTGGGTCGTGATGAAATTGATGAGGTTATAACATATTTTTGTTATATGATCTAGAAATGATACATGCTGGTCGAAAATGCCCGGACGTATTGTGGGGTACCGGATGACATAAGTCCTGGTTAATATTATCATCATCGTCACCATCGTCACCATCGTCGTCGTCACCATCATCATCATCAGCAGCAGCAGCAGCATCATTACCATCATCATCATCATCATCATCATCATCATCATCATCATCGTCATTGTCGTCACCATCGTCACCATCTTCGTCGTCATCAGCAGCATCATCAGCAGCATCAGCAGCATCATAACCATCATCATCATCATCACCACCATCGTCATCATAATCATCACTATCATCATCATTACCGCTTTTCCTGATTAATATACGTGATGATGAAAACTAACACTGATGAATACGTATTCTCTAATCAATTAAAGATATCAAGCGCAATGAAAGGTGACTGCCAGAAACTAACAGTTGATCACCTACAAATTAGATGGACGTCAGTCAGGAACCAGAATTCCCTGTGGAGACCCGCGCGTGATACAGCCATTGGAAGTCTTCTAGGGTCCAACGTTGGCTGCCTCGTAGATGTCGCTACCTTGACTTTTGAATCCTGTCAGTTAATTAATTAAACCTTTGCTACAAGTTTTAAGATTAATGCTGCAAAACAGAAGACTTCGTTACTTAAGTAATTCTCTTGTTGTTAGAATGCTAAAACAGTAGCTTTTAAAAGCTTCGTAGTTTATTATCCACAAAACTACCGTCTAAGATACGGCAGGATTTTCACGATCTATTGAGAGTTGTTACTTGAAGCTACTAAAAGTTTGGGAGTTTGGACGTAAGTAGCTTTAATGTCAAGTCCTTCCAATACTAATTATTGCATAGTACGGTGTACCTTTCCACTCCAGCCATCATTTGTCTATCAGAACGCTTCAAGAGATGTACAGTTATGTTCCCCACATATTGCTTGAGAATCCTTACAGAAATGGAAGAAGCCAGGAAAAAAACACTTCATATGTCCGTGAACTACCACATCATTGACTAAACTTGCACATCTTTTCACAATATCAGCTATAGGTTTCACCATGTTAAAGAAGATTTTATTTACAATGATGTAAAGATATGTTCTCTTATATCCTGACAAAAGATCCTATAATGTGGAAACTCTAAGAGGCAATTGGAGCGCCTAATATAGGATTTATTTATGGACCAAGTTGAGAGATTCTAATACTATAAACTAGACTCATCTCCACATCTTGGCCGGCCGTTGTGATCAGAAAGCCTCCTCATCCGCTATCCTCCGTTGCAGGCCTCCCGCACGGCGATTTTTCAACTTATCGGGGCCGGTTACAGTCCCCCAAGCAGATACGGCTCCCCAGGAAAAGAACCTGGCCCCGATAAGTTAAAAATCGCCGTGCGGGAGGCCTGCAACGGAGGCTATTAATCCGCGGCCCCTCCCTGCTGAAACATAGCCTAATATGGCAGTCATTGTTTTATAATTATGCTGCCAAATGAAGGGTATTTACAACAGTAGCAATGGCGTGATGCATGTTTTTTAGCTCGTCTGTGTGCTGAAAAATTAACGTTAAGATCGGAATGGGCCAGGGAAAATGTTCTTTTAACTAGGTTGCTTCCTTACTTGAAAGGCGAAACAACTACCAGAGTTCCACGACATCTTACCTTCACCAAGTAATTTTGTCTCATTACAATGCACAAATGATATGCAAATAAGTCTCTGATTAGCATAATTCATGTGGATTAATTATCTCCTCTATCCAAATCACATATGTTACAAACATCGTTCTTCGGGAAGCTGTTTACTTATCAATCATACGAATGACGTCAAAATTTACATAATCCATATTGAAGATTTTATCCTTTGTCTAGCCTACATGTGCCACCAGTATGGATATGCCATCATTTACCACTAAGTTGTGATACAATTTTCTCATCAATTATGAAATTTAGGTCATGATTGCATTATCTACATCCAATAATGTTCCTCTGGAACCAAGTTACATATGTACTGAGTTTAGGACGTTCCTGTCATTTAGCACGATTGAAATATAGATTTCCCTTATTAATTATACAAGTCTTGATTTGCATGATTAACATACCCTTACGGTCATGGTAAAAATCATGAAATTGTATTCATCCCTTCTATACGTATCCAGGTTCAAAATCAGCAACTGAAACGCCCCCTGCAGTTCCAAAGAAGAGCTACTAGAGGGCCCGAACGTATGTCACAAGAGCTCTCTACCGACCACAATCGTGACCAGAACAGGCAAGAAAAAGGCGAGAGGAAGCAACAGTCACCTGATGCGGAAGGTTTCTCATAACACACGCCGTGATAATGGTGCTTAGGGACAATTGGTGTCATAAACGTGACTACAAAGGCCAGACATTGTGCCGACAGGGAAGCATAACAAGGTTTGCGGAAATTCAAAAGATCATTTATCAATACGCTGCCAGGATCCGGTCGAGCCCTATAAAAGTCTTGATTACAATTTCTAAAAGTCTTGATTACAATAAAAGCTAATCTGCCTTTTCAGACAGGTAATGGCAGTCTCCAATAACATTTGCTGGAGATCGTGATTTGTCTGTCTCCCTCTCCTTGTAAACGTATTAGGGCGATGATGATCCATGTGTGCAAAGGTCTCTGTGCGCCTCAAAGGCTAGAGACAAAATAGTAACCCTTAGGCTATATCATCGCCCTGCATATAAGTAAACGTAGACTTACACAGGGAGAATCAACGTTGATGTGGAAAGCTCAAACCTTGAATTCGATGGATATATTTCGACGCCGTGGAAAGTGCACAATAGATCCGTTTGCAGTACGTTTTCTTGAACGGGATTTTCAGTAATCTTACTAGAGGTTCTAGCAGAAAAAAAATCAGATATCTTTCCTTTCTTATCTTTAATTTCCTTTATACAAGACATTCTCATTCCAGGGAGGCAGTCATTGTGACCATTGCATCAATGTATTGACTGCATCATCCGGATAAGCAAGAAATGAATGTACGTAACATTTTCATCAAAGCAGTCCTTAGAGCTTTGGAAGAAGAAGATTGCGTTCGAAACAACATAAGATAACTGCATTAAAGACACAATGACAGCATCCTTTCTCCTTCTAATCCATCTTAGAATGTAATTTAATCTTGCGGTTCTGCAGGCGACGGTCAGACCAAGGTTAACGAGGACCGGTGGAACGGAAAAACGAATAGACCATGATTGGATCTGAAACATTTGACCAATCAAAACTGTACAATTCTAATATTCGAACAGTTTCTATAGCTTCCAAAGGGTCTGCTCATTGAAGATTTGAAGTACTTAGGCCTTATAACGGATGAAACTAATGACTTTTGTTTTCTAAGCGTTTTGATTTTTACAACCATGCTAACCAATCCAAAATATAATTTAGTAATTAAGTAAACTGGTTTATTATACATACAGGATGAAATACACTTTTGTAGCCCGAGGGCTAGATTGCTTTGTAATGTACACAACACAAGGCTTGTAATAAAGGATTAATGAACCTCCCCGAGGTGTATATGGTGTCATTACGCCTGTCCATGTGCTAAAACCACCGAATAAAACCTCTATGAGGTGGTTATAGCACATGGCAAGGCGTTATGACACCATATACACCGAGGAATAGGCGGGTCATTAATGTTATCATTATTTAGAACCCGGTCGTCTTCCCTCAGCCAATCAGGAACGTGCATTTCTTGTGACTGAATCCACATAGTGTGGCCTCCTAAGGGGTAGGGGTGTACTAAGTAACGAATAAATTGACTAAGTTGGAGACGCCCACCAGTAGGCAACGTTCCATCAACCGGATTGGACAAAATTGTGGGCGTCTCCAACTTAGTCAATTTATTCGTTACTTAGTACACCCCTACCCCTTGGGAGGCCACCAGGCAGATGTAATATATACCAGTAACACACAACACTGGTCCCACTAGGTCAGAGGTGCCAGATAATTTGTCATGGTCTGGTCAAGGAGGTTTTACATTTCAACTTACTTCCTCTTGCATTTCACCTCAAACACATTCAAGACACCAAAAATGCATGTCCTTTTTAATATATGTATTTATATTATTTGTTCGGAAAGACAGCCGGGTTCTAAAAAAGATAGATCCCGAGATCTGGGTAACTATGTGGATTTGGTACTGCTCCGCCCACCCTCGGGAGTTTGTTGGTATCCCGAGGGCGAACAACTCCTCGGGTGGGTGCACCACAGTACCAAATCCATATAGTTAGCCAGATCTCGGGATCTATCTATTACATAGCCTATCCAAACTGAATTTTCCCAGATAATATTTAATAACATGGCAATCTTGGCATATCAAATCGTTTTTAAATCTTACTATTATCTATTATCATCATTCCTCCCAGCTGGGTGTCCTTCTGATTAGTCAATGCTGTGGGCGTACATTATAGGTACGGGGACAGTGCATCAGGCAGGCCAGCTCTTAAGCCCCCCCCCCCTTTTACTGGACCCGCGGCACGCTGGCGGCGTCGCTGCGTCCTAAACTGGATTTGTGTTACCCTTGCCTTTTTAATGGGAATAACATTCAAAACGTTCATGTATGACCAAAAAGACAACAAAACACGCGAAGCTTAAAAACGTTCGTTTTTTTGTCGATGAAATTCGTCTGAGTGCTTTGTCAATTCGATCGGCCGCAGCGACGCCGCCAGCCTGCCGCAGGTCCAGTGAGGGGGGGGGGGGCTTAATTAGGACGAGACTCGATTTTCACCGGCGCGGCCGACCGAGTCTGTTTCGATCATGTCCCAGTTTTGAAGGAGCTTCTGGGGGTTTCCACCCATAAAGAAGTGTTTGTCGCTAACGGCCGCAGTTACGACCATCTTTACCGGGCCTAAGCTTAAACTCTGAAAATGAATCATGAATAGTTTACTTACGACAATAAACCAATTGTTTGCGGTTGAAAAGTTCTTTCAAACGTACTCCAGTGGGCAATATTTTTGCACATCATAGAATGATATCTGGTGACATGCTCGCCGCGGTGTGGTCCCTAGTACGCAATCCAAGTCTCACTGGGACCAGAATAATTAGACCGCATTGACGCAAGCTGCCTTTCAAGTCGGTTTTTGCACGTCATTGACGTTATCATTGAAATATGATTGTAATCTCGATCACTGCGCTCATTCAGAAAGAAAACTGCTGGTACCATAATCATCAAAGACAAGCGGTTATCAAAAGATCTTCTGAAGTCGAAGCTAATTGCCCCTGACGGTTATCCATGGGCTTTGATTTGACGCAGAACGATTTGACAGTTCGCGTAACATGTCACTATTATATGTATTTATATATACACAGACAGAGGGCTGATAGAGATGAAAGAGAGAGAGAGAGAGGGATAGACAGATAGATGGACGGATAGACATGTTATCAGTGTCGAACAGAAATTTGTCTTTTTGGTCCTTGAGCGGTCGCCGCCTCAATGAAAAGAGGAATAAAGTATAAGTCTAGTCCGTTTGAAGAATTCGTTAACGGGTTAAGCAAGTCTTCTTCTTCCTAATATTTATTACTTCCAGAGCTGGGTCTGCAAGGTGAGAAGAGTGCTCCCATGGATCATACTGATCAATAACTAAAGGTGGCAAGTACTGCCCTTAGTGCAGACAAAAAATGGTCGCTCGGGCGATGAAAGACATCGGCAAGTTTGAATGAGCCTTGTTCGAGACGCCCTAAAAGCCCTTCTCACATGGACAGACACATGAAGACTTTCTTTAAGCAGATTTACATGGTGAAAGAACCGTGTGCAGTGTACTTTAATGCAGTTTTCATGTCTGGAGAAACATCTTACGGTTACATAACTCGGATCTTAAACCTGCGTTTCAAACTAGTATGACTTCTTATGCCCGAGTCGACGATTGATATATGGCCAAAGATAGACTTCACTTTAATCTGGACTACTGAAGAGACTCATCCACTCTCGACTGATGTTGCATTAGTGCGGGACAACCGCACGGACATTAATCTCAGGACGCCGGTCTCAATCTTCTCACTGTGGTATGTATGGACATAAATCTTACAGTACACATCTTTATCGGGGTGTCCCTGCGGTGCAGTGGTCTAGTCTGCGCTTCTGTTGCTAGCCACATCTGGTTCAAAACTTGGACCAGAAGGTCCGGGAGTTCAAGACCCGGGTAGGACACATCTGGACAAGAGGTGCATTGAGTCGTACCAAAGACTTTATAAAAATGGTACATACTTCTGAAACAGTATGCAAGTTCAACACACTCCACTGCCAGTGGACTAGCCCCCTGCTGCAGTGATTGCACCACAGTGTGACCCCAGGGCTATGAAACGGGGATAAGCACCGCCCTATACACCTTATTGTGTGGGAGGATTTTAACTTAACACATCTTTATCAATCAATACGTTTGAAGTAATATTGAGAGTTTCGGTCGCCCCATGGTCACTCGACGGTCACCGTCGAGTCGTAGGGCCCTGTCACACTTGTGCGTATATTCAAGTGCGCATGAGTTCCGCAGTAACATTTTTTTGGTTGAAGTACATTTTGCCGGGAGGAAGTTGTTTTCTACTTTGACCCATCGTTGTGCAGTCTGGTTATCAAACCAAAGAAATTGCTTCTTCGTCTGCAAACTTAACCTCAACCAGAAACATGTTAATACGCAACTCATGCGGGCTTGTATATTTGCACAAGTGTGACAGGGGCTTTACTAATATCAATGCATAACATGTGCAATTATTGCGATAGAAATGTTGCGATAGAAATGTCTATTTGCAAAATTAAAAAATATACTAGAAAGGCAACATTTGCGAGCAAATACAGCATGTTTAGCCATACTCCCCGCCATGCAAAAAATGGACTGTCCCAAAATAACAATGGACCATTCTAAAATACTTCCACTAAAAAAATGGATCACCCCAGTATACATTTTGGGTTGAAAATAACGAAACGCAAAAATTGTTTATTTCAAAAATCGTTTTGAAAGGCTGTATGCCAAACATTTGAATGAGGGCCTGTGTACATGACCAAGGCAGACACATGCCAAATTTTGCATTATTTTGGTTTAAAGGCATCCAAAGCATTTTATGAGGCTTGAAACTTGAATAAAAACACCAATTTCTAGCCATTTCTACACATAGTAAGTTTCAATAACACCATACCATGACATATCGACATTAAAAGAGCAAAGATACGATGTCGTTTTGTGGTGAGAACTGATAGAAAATTCAAGCCCTAATAGACTGATCCTGACTGTCCATCACAATTACCGGTTCGACCAATTAGAGATTGACTGCATGTTCGTCAAATATTTGCATTCTTATGTTTTGATTTTGTATTTCTACGTTTTGACGGAGGTGGGCGGGGCTATTGTATCGGTCTAGCTACACTAGGCGCGTGAAAATAAAAGATCACAATGTAGCTTATTTTTGTGCCGCTTTTGAGCACTTTTGATAAGAAATCCTCACGCAAATGTGGTAAACAGTGGCATTAGATGTCAATTTCATAAAGATTACAGCAACTAGAATATTTCCAGTTTTCAAGCCTCATAAATTGCTCTGGGTGCCTTTAATGCATAGGAACTGGAGATGTGTATCTTTGTTCAAAAAAGAGTGAACAAAGCCATGTTAGCACATGTCTTACACATTCCCATACCACATTTGGTATGAATACTAGCACACCTACGCCAGAAATACAAGATAAATAGATTAACTAAATTGGCCAATCAGGTGGTCGCAAGGCTTACAGGCAGGCCAGGTGCACTTGGGGTCACTGACCTTTAGGTTGTGTTGGCAACACCATATATGGTCATATGAGGAAAATGTTCAAATGTTCTCCCCAAAATACCCTGCAAAATCGTATTTTGAAGTGATGTATGCCAAAAGTGTGAGTGGTGTCCTTTGAATAGTTGTTCAATGAACCCCCATAACAAATTGCAGGTCATTTGGATGTATTTCCAGAGCACAGGAGGCCAAAATGTACGTTTTTGGTAAGAAAAATCCAATGAAATCACTTTAAAGGTCAATATCGAAAAAAATGTTTAAAAAAAATGCCGGGGGTATTTGCCTACACTACCTTTGTACCAAATTTCAGGTCATTTGGTCAAAAAAAGACAGAGATGAATCGATTTGAAGATTTGACAGGAGAAAGAGAAGAAACCTGAGTAAAAACAATATGTTGAGCCATACTAGGTATGGCTAGCCATAATTACGTATTACCTTGAGCCGTGCACTGGCAGGTTATTTCATAGACGCTCTGAAGGCTTTATTGAAAGTGACTTGCAAAATCATGATGGATTGTTTTGATTAAGAAAGGGGCTGGTGGTTAAATAATTTAATTAGTTTGGTGGTATATATAAGCATATATCTAGACAAAGAAAACCGTTTTAACATTTTCGTCATATATACTATCCTAAGATAAACCTTTCAAGGCCGACAGTGTTTTATAAATCATTCAGAAATTAGCAAGAGGTAAAAGACAATATTACAAAGTACAACATGTAGAAGGTGTGAAAAATAGCTCAAATAAAAGTATCTAATTTTGCCAATGGATATCATTCATGGCTAATTTAAGCTTTACCCGAAGAAGGTAAGCGGATTAACTACATTGGTTGGTGCCACTAGAAATGGAGATGATGCGTCATTTTCCTAGTTCCACAAAACTCTTCGTTATCTTTCCAAGCGGTCTGCATTCAGATCCGATCAGATTTACATGCTTTCAATTCAATGTAACGTTATTAATCAAATACAATAAGAGTAATATGAACAAGGCTAGAATGAATTATATGGATATGTTTGCCATGTCAAATACGATAACAACTCTTTTCCGCCGAGTCTTTAGAAAAATATGGGATTGTAATCAACCAGGTACTTAAGTTTTTTTCTCGGAAAATTAGGACTTAAAAACATGAATCATACTAGCCATGACTTATACTGTAGCTGAGTAACTGACCAAAACTGCCTACCGTCTCCTGAGACGGAAAGAGCCGAAGAAGACACGTATACTAGCCAATATTCAGCGTGCGTCCCTGTAAATCAGTCTGGACACATGCTATCCCTCGTAATCCGTTACAAGCCGACTTGACCTGCTGTAATATGATGACATATAATTTATCTGGCAGGTTAGGCAGCGCTCACAGGGGGTCAATACAAGACTGCAGATACATTTTATTCGCATCATTGAACAGAGACTTGTTTAACGATTAAGCGGGGTCATGATTTAGACATGGGAAAGGCTAAGAACACCAACTGTCTTTGAATTCAGTGCGAAAACCTACAGTCAGCGTGGTAATCCTATATCTTCCCATTTGTGGCTGGATGAATAAGATGGTTCAAAATCGATATCTGTGGAAACATTTGCCGCAGACGGTTGCTGTAAAGGATGGGTTTCAGTTCACCCCAGCCCCCTCTCATAACTCCTCCCTCTGCGCTCATCTTTCAGGATAGCATGGAGAGATCCCATGTCACCTGGTGACCGTTACATCACAATGCATGGTTTGGTACACATTTGACAACTTCAAGACATTAGGACTTCTCTAAATTCAATCCTTATCCCGTTGGTAAACTTGCTTTCAGACGTCCCTGTAGCTTTTAAATAAGTGCTAAACTCTAGAAGGGACTGTTATTTTCCACTAGATTATGTACCAATGAATACATAATCAGCCGACTTTTTACAAAATCCCGCTTGTGGTGAATTACACAAGGTGTGTTTTGTACAATAATGTGTAACTCACTAAACCCGTGCAGACCCTACCCATGCATTCCCTATACGTATACTCACTTCCTTCATCGTAAATATTTTTGGCATAAATGACTCGATGTGATCGATGTTTTATATACTGACAAGAACGATCAAAGTAGTACACTAATAGAAGTTATTTGCCTCCAAGGACTGTGGATGATATATGGCTGTGATGTGAAGTACAGTTTCAACATACATGGCATTAAACTCCATATTAAACATTCCATAGCTCACACTTGCAAATCTCGCTGTGAGACCTCTAAACCAATGCTAACAACTGTTTTCTCCATATCTCATACATTGATGAAAGATGTAGTAATCTGTAACAGGTCTAACCATCACATTTCAGACATGCTCTAGTACCATTATGACAACACCACAACATAAAAAAGATCTAAACATGAAATAGATAAATTGTAATAAGAATAAAACTAGAAAGGCAACATTTGCGAGCAAATACAGCATGTTTAGCCATACTCCTCGCCATGCAAAAAATGGACTCTCCCAAAATAACAATGGACCATTCTAAAATACTTCCACTAAAAAAATGGATCACCCCAGTCCAAAATTGAGTCTTCCAGTAGCACCTCAACACAATATGGACCAGTCCACAACCATATCCACTTATTGATTAACAAATACACTTCTGCTAACAAATGGACTTTTTCATAATCATTCCAGCTCAAAATTGAAAGAAATAATTAAAGAATCCTCCCCTTGTAAGAATGGGATATTCCGTGCCATTTCCATGTAAACCAGTCGAAAAATATCCGCTGAAAATTACACTCTTGCGCATAATCAACCCAGTTCAAAATCGAATTAAAAAAGATCAACCCCAAGGAAGAATGAAGTTTTCCATAGTATACATAATGATATATATGAAGATTTGACAGGAGAAGAAGGAAATGACCAAAAACAACATATTTCAGCGATAGTATGGGTGAAATATAAAAATGTGACACCCCTTTGTTTGAATGCACTTTGGGTTGAAAATAACGAAACGAAAAAATTCTTTGTTTAAAAAATCGTTTTGAAAGGCTGTATGCCAAACATTTGAATGAGGGCCTGTGTACATGACCAAGGCAGACACATGCCAGATTTCACATTATTTTGGTTTAATACATAGGAACTGGAGATGTGTATCTTTGTTCAAAAAAGAGTGAACAAAGCCATGTAATCACATGTCCTAGGAATTCCCATACCATATTTGGCATGAATACTAGCACACCTGCGCCAGGAATGCAAGATAATTAGATTAACCCAATTGACCAATCAGGTGGTCGCAAGGCTCACAGGCATGCAAGACCAGGTGCAAGGCACTTGGGGTCAATGACCTTTAGGTCATATGTAGTATTGAAAGTGACAGAAGTGGCAAATATTGTCAAGAAAGCCCAAAATAAATCGTTTTGAAGATATGTATGCCAGAAATGGGAATGTAGTCCTTTAAATATTTGTTCAAGGCACATATACAGCAAATTTCAGGTCATTCGGTTGAAATACCAGGGCGCAGGAGGCCAAGATATGCATCATTGGTCATAAAAACCTCAATAAAATCACTTTCAAGGTCAATATCAAAAAGAGGAAAAAAACGCACATTGGTTTTTGCCTACATTACCTTTGTACCAAAATTTCAGGTCATTTGGTATAAAAATGACAGAGATGAATCGATTTGAATTCGAAGATTTGACAGGAGGAGGAGGAGAAGAAACCTGAGTATAAAACAATATGTTTAGCCATACTAGGTATGTGCAGTCTAGGTATGCTGATCCAATTGATGCTGGCCTTTTGCGGCAATATGAGTTGGCAAGTTCCGGAGTTCCGTGGAGCCTCGGAGGAGAGTTTTTTTTAGAACAGGTGAAGATCAAAGCGCGTGCAAATGTTATTCATAAAAATAAGTCGGTGTTAGGACGGATGTTCAGATTTTGTTTCGTGAAACATCCTCTCCTTTATACAAATTCACAAAGGAACCTGTAGTCAACAGGATGTGGTCGGAGAATAGAGCTTCATTTTAAACAGGATACAAACTTCGACGGGTAGCAATGGCTTTGCCCGTAGATGGCCGCTACCTTAAGTTGTGCCTTTCACGATTCTTCAACGAGGCGTTTTAAATGTGAATTGGCTCGATTATTAGAATTTTGGAGAGAACATAGTGCTCCCTCGGGCACCCACTAAAAGCGCAGACTTACAACACGGATGTTTCATAACTGGTCTATCGATGTTGTCGGAATAAAGCCGACAGGTTTGAGATAAGATCACAGTCTCCCTTACGAAGGTATTCATGATTTGCCAAGTGACGTCTATACTAGTGATAAATACGTTGCGTCATCTGACAACTGTGGATTCCAGTCTGCACTTCTTTCAATACACGCAAGGGAATTCGTTGACAAGGAAGGCTGGCAAGCTGTCAGAGAACTAAAGCCGCGGTCAAGAAAGAGAGTGGTCCTGTTGAGGTCGCTGTCAGCAACTTCGCAATTCGCTCATCAAATATCCTACGTCGACAGGTGCGGTTCCAGAGCTTTCACAAAAAGAACGTCGGTCCATTCCCGCTCCCTACGAGGGTACGGTGTAACACTCAGTACTTCTCTGGGATCACAAGAATATGAGCGCGTCCGTTCCGAAGGACAGAAGTCTAAACATCTCTATGGGTGATTTCTTCCCTGACTTTGACATGGATGTCCTGATCGAGGCCTACCGAGCCTTACTGCGCACCAACGACACCGACTCATCGGCAGTCTATCGCAACTTCGTCCGCACGACGATAGAAGAAGATCCGCCAGGTTCAGTGGATGGCGCCGTGGTGGTTATCGGGACTCTCTACAGCCTCATCATGCTGGTGTGCGGCATCGGGAACCTCCTGTTCCTCTTCGTGCTGCTTTACTACAAGCAGACCCGCAGCACCACCAACCTCCTCATCGGTAACCTGACTCTGTCTGACTTTCTCGTAGCCATGATATGTCTTCCGTTCAACATGGACTACCATGTCATCCATAGCGAACAGTGGCTCTTTGGACCAGCAATGTGTGCCGTGGTCAACTTCTTGACCTTTGTGTCCCTTTATGTGTCCACTCACGCCCTGCTGGCCATTGCTATTGACCGGTGAGTACAACAAATACGTTTTTTTTTTTACAAATTTATTCTTAGTAAAACTGTTTTCAATGAAAGACTCTAGTATGTATTTATGCCAAAATTGAGTGAAGATTTTGATTTTTGTATGGGGGTGTCCCTGTGGTGAAGTGGTCTGCGCTTCTGTTACTAGCCACATCTGGTTCAAATTACTTGGACCAGAAGGACCGGGGTTCAAGTCCCGGGTAAGACACCTCTGGACAAGAGGCGCATTGAGTTATCCCAAAGACTGTACAAAAATGGTACATACTTTTGAAACAGTATGCAATTTAAACACACTCCACTGCCAGTGGACTAGCCTCCTGCTGCAGTGATTGCACCTCAGTGTGGTCCAGGGCTATGAAACGGAGATGGGCACCGCCCTATAGACCTTATGGTGTGAGAGGATTTTAATTGACCAACGCAGGGCTTACCAAAACTTGGTTAACTCAACTCAGCGAAGACACATGCATTGCTTCATCAAGATACAATGTCCATAATTCATACAATTTTTAATAATTACACTGCATTGGCTTCAAGGCCAGCATCATCAACGTTGCCCTCATTAAGCGTGCTATTAAGGGAATTATATGATATGATTAATGGTATCGGTGTTAGCATTTACATATGCATAACAACTACCCGTGTGAGACTTTCACTAGTCTACTTAACCTAGCTTTGGTTAGGGACGTCCCTGGGCCGTAAAATGGAGGTCCCATGGTCGAGGAGAGCCACAAGTTACAGAACCCACAATTGACAAAGTAGGGGTCCATCCCGGTGTGAGTGGATCAAATAATGAAAACCGAACATGCCGCTTGTACTCTTTAGTACAAAACTGGTGTGTTATGCCATGAGGTGGTTTACCGGGTATGCAATCATGACAAAGAAAACCAACCGTTCCAAATTTCTGGTGAAGTATGATAGTTGCCATAACATCCAGAAACGTAATGGTCTATAAGTCATTGCTTGTTGAAATTAACGACCGAGAGATGCATGATTTATTCCCATGATGGTTATAGATAACTTTCTGTGTTAAAGAAATGGGTATTAAGCCTCCATGTCCACTTGAGCGACCAAAAGTGGATTTGTGGGACCCTTGATACATAAATGGAGTATTAGGCACGATGCAAAAGTGTGGTCTAAATAACAACAAAACACATAAAACGTGAAAAGATCGTTCTTCGTCTATAAAATTCGCTGCGGGATGTCAAATGTTTGATCGCTCACAGGTCTCAGCCAGGGAAAGGTAGTATAACTAGGGTTTTTTCATACCTAGTACCTCTGTGGTAATTTGACAGGTGATATGGAAGGGTGATCGATAGCGTATATGGCTTAGAGCAGTAGATTTGGACGTCAAACTGGAGTATTGCAGATTATTTTTGGATGATGCACCACCACCTAGGAACATTGTTCCTGGTTTATTGGATGCTTTCGATTTCCTTTCTTGATAATCGCCAAAGCACTGAATTCTGCCCACAATGGGTTTCTGGCAGCCTATACCAGTTTGCAATCATGTTGTCCTTGCGCTGTGGAGTGAACGGCCTGATCAAAGAAGCCATTACCGTGATGGAAAACTACGCGCTTGCTAACTCCTGTAGTCAATATCATCTTTAGAATGGGCTAATTACTCACTTCAAATAACATTCAAATTACATTTTGGAGGGACAAAAATATTTACTCGGATACCTCCTTGAAAAATATTACTTTGAGAACCAGAACTAGGGGTCTTGCATATTAACATGTTTGATCCTTCATGTATTACTATCATGTACCTTCCTGCAAAGTAATATTGATAAACATCGAAGTACAAGCCAAGGAGAGCCTTTTTTTTCTAAAAATGGGCACGACCTTATAACTCTTGATGACGTAGTCATGACGTCATACTAATTTGAATAAACTATCACCTTGCTATAAGGTACTACCTGAAAAAATAGGGTTGAGGAAGGTATATATAGGGTTTTTTCAATAACATCCCAAAACTCCTCAACCACCCTTCAACTGTACCTTAAGGCATAGCTATTAGTGATATGGAGCATGCACAATCTGAAAATGACGTAGTTGCGAACAAAATTGATCCGACAGTAGTAGCGGTACACTATTGTAGTAGAAATGACTCAGGAAATTACTGCCTCCCTGTCAGTCAAAATTGACACTGTGCCGAAACCTCATAACATTTCACAGATATGTTTTGCGTTTTGCGTATAGATAATCGACACTGCTCTAAATTCTGCATTTCTTACAATAAAGTTCTTTCAAACCAGGCCAGACCAGACCAGAATACATTATTTTCGATCATACGAACATGGCTCGGGGAGCGTCAATACCGATGGTCCGCCACAAACACACAAACCCCGACAGCCAAGATTGTTTTAAGGCTAATTTCTCGCTTGAAATAACTTTTTGGATGGCATGTTTTGATATTATGTCATCATTTTCCAAAATAATACTTCGGATGCTTTCATGATAACTGAAATTAGAGAATGCCTTTGCCATTGCGTCAAAAGCTACGTAAACATCAAAACCAATGCATTTCCAGGACGAAAGAAACATACAAAAACTAATATATATATATATATGATTGAATTTTCTCATTGATTATGCAGTCGTCTTATTTTGCATAATTTGCAATTTATCATGTTTATCTCTCACCAAGCTACCCACAAAAATAGAAATTTTAGTCTTCCTGTCAGTAGCCGCTTTTAGACTTCGTGCGGAGGTATGCTTTTTTAGAGCTGAGAAAATTGAAAACCAACTTCTAGAATGAGGAATTCCTCCCACAGCCAACAGGGATTCGTTGTGATTGCACCTGGCGATCAGGGCATGTCCGGCCGCCCTTAAGCCGGGGTTACAATTCATGCGAGAGGGCGAGCGTCGGCCTACTTTGTTGATCGCTCGAAGCTCGAGGAATTACAAAATAGCCCGAGCGTCAACCGTATTTTCCAAAGAAAATCTTAGGCGACGTCCGTTGAACACTAAAAATTGAAAATTCCCCATGAGATGGTACCATCTCTTGGACATGGACAAAGTCAGTATCGACTAATCTGGTGAAATTGCAATATCTGGATCAACTTCAATTTCTAAAAATCGCCCGAAGCCGCGTAATCAACAGGACGTCGGCCGTACTTCCGCCGAAAATGCACATTTGAAGCTCGCCAACACGTCGGCCGAGTTGAGTTTCTAATTTGTGATGGAGGTTTTACAATAAGTCATCGTTATGGAGGTTTTACAATAAGTCATCGTTAGTCACTATTTCAGAGACATGCGAGTCAAATCAAATATGAATTAAATCAAATATCAAATCAAATACGAGTCCAATCAAATATCAAATTGAATATGATTTTAATATGATGTAATGACCTAAGCCTGAAATATTATTCAATGCATCTTACTACTATAAGGTAAGACTTCAAATATGTTTACAATGTAGGAAGCTGTGTGCAATGAACACCAATGTTGCTATTTTCAGAACTAACGAACTTAATCAACATTGCCATAAATAAATCAGAATTAGATATGCAATTTGGCTGGATACCTTGGGCATCATCGGGAACAGCTTTTGAAATATATTCAACGTTTGCTAGGGCCGTACAGATGTGCTTCGTCTCCTTCGTTTAGTCGTTTGAGTGTAATATAATCAGCTGCTTCGCGCCGCGTGCCTGCGAAGCTGGTGTAATACGACGAGGGGCGGTTCTACCGGCTGTATAGATACAGATACAGATGTTTGAGCCGCCGGATGAAATAAGCCATCACTGCAGTGGACCACCGCACACTTTCCAACCCTTACAGCCAAGATCGATTTAAGACAGAGCAGGCTAATTTCTCACATGGAACGACTTTTTAGATCACATCTTTAGGTATTCCCCGGGGTAACACTTTGGCCGCGGTTTGTAGTTGCTTCATTAGAACCATAATTAGAGGATTTGCCTTTTAAGATACGCTTTGACTTGGAAGCCTCATATATAGTTAGTAGAACTAGACAACGTCTGATGGAGGTTATGAACGCAATTGAGCCAACTGCAGGTGCACTCTACTGGACGAGACTGCAAATTGCTGTCTTCCTGTCAGTATTTGCTTATCATAGACATCGCCATGCCTGCCATATTATTTTCACTGCTGAGGAAATTGAAGAGTTACTTTTTCAATCGGGAATGCTGTGTAGGGCGCTAGGTACTAAATGTCCTTCCCTTCAGGCAAGCTGCACTTGTTGGTGTGATTACAATGTACCGTCACTGGGAGTCGAACCGCCCTTTCAACATCGAAGTTGCCATAAAATTCGAATCAGATGTAACATAACCTACTTCATGTTATATACCTACTCTATGTCATAACTATCCGTATCACATGAGGTTCTAGAGTTGCATCACATGGGCTTCCATAGAATATTTCGAATGCATTTCGAGAGCGCCGGTTGCGCCGCCGTCGAAAATTCGAATACCGGATTCGGAGGTTGGAAACAATGTTGTTACGGTTTTTTGTTCGAGGACACAAAACTCCCTCAACTTCTTATGCATTCCTCATTGAAATATGTGTTTTATCGGGTGGGTATGACATAAATAAAATACAACACGGTGTATTCCGTATCACCCTCGGTCCCAGCCCTCCCGCAGTTCGGATTCACATCATCCAGAACTGCTTGTGAACAACATTCCACCTTTCGTAGGGCCGTGACTATGTGCTTTCCCTCCTTTAATTGTTTATTTTCCTCGCTGATGTCGAAAATTGACATTGCACAAAAGTCTGTCTCCCTACCATGGGCTTCTGGCAGACCAGTTTGTGTCCATATCAACCTCACTCAGGTTACAGTATGATCAAAGAACTGCCGCTAATACCCATGGAGCACCACACACTTGCCAACCCGTACAGTCAAGATCGTTTTAAAGCAGAATTTGCTAATTGAAAACCCTCTCGGTGACTTGGAATTGACTCTATCGCCTTTTAAATTGCATCTTTTTGATTAATGTAAAACATTTCAAGGTTACATTTTGGCTGTGATGTGGGATTCCCCTTAATGAGGATCATAATTAAAGGGTTCGGATGGTAAGTTGAAGCCTCATACATAGTTATGAGAACAGTAAGCAGTTATTATTCACTCTACTGGAAGAGCAAAAAAATTACTGTCTTCCTGTCAGACGTCACTTCAAGACAGTCTGCGGAAACCTGCCATCTAGTTGTCACTTCTTGAGGAAATTGAAGATCAGCCTCTTGAATCAGGAATTCTGTGTTGGGTACGGATTCAATCTACAGGTAAACAACACTCAGAATACTCAGAAAACTTTATTGCACAACAGTTGTACACGTTAATTCTTTTACATTAACATAATACAAAATAGTAGTATAGAATAAAACTTAACATCCTAATTACTAATACAATACAATATGGGCTAGCATACGTCTTTGATATAGCGTAGCTTCGGTATTTTTTCTAATGATAAAGCAGTCGTTTGAATATTTACCTATTTTTGCATTGTGTGGATTGTTGCATTTAAATATACACTCAGCACCAAAAAGTTTGGAAATTTAACTTTGGTCGATCATATCTCTGTTAAATTTTGCTCAATTTCAATGATTTATATATCATTACAAAGCTTGTGTGATTTTCTTTTCCATGATACCAAACTGAATATGGTTGTAAATTAATACAAAGAGCACGAAACCTGCTTATGCGAGCAGGTCACATAAAAAAGTGCCCAGATTACCCTACTAATGTCAAACGCTTAATTCAGTATTATTTTCTTCTGCTGGTAGCACGTGGCTTTTGTACGAGGGCAATATGAATCTTAAATCAACAAAACACATTAATATGAAAGCCAAGGATAGTCTTCATCCAAAAAAATATGCGTAAAGGAGCCTCGGTTATGATGAAGGTGGCTTAATACTGAGTACACAAGCCATGCGCTGTCACCACAGCCCGGCACATCCTCCTCATGCTTGTCACTAGTTTTGTTACGCGGCCCCTGGCTATTCTTCCACAATGAGTCGTCGCAGGTCGACCAGTGAGCTAGTGTTGTTCTGTTGATCATTCTTGCATGCACAGCTCGCCAGAGCTGATCATTGATCACAGAGTCTGAGACTGTGTTTAATTGTGTTGAGATCTGGAATGCAGGAGGGCCGTTCTATCCTCTGTATTCCTGCATCCTGGAGGTGGTCTGAAATGACTCATTCTGTATGGACGTGCACCATCATCTTGAAGATCTTGCATATTGCAGATCTTGGAAATGTGACTGGAGTGAGAAAGGTGTCTCTATGTCTTGACACATCGATTTTGCTTAGGATGATTAGCCTGGTTTTTCCTCTGGCAGTCAACGTTGTACTGCCCCACACCATGACACTGACTCCAACAAACAAACAAACAAACAAACAAACAAACAGTCAGTCGGTCTATCTGTGCAACAGTCAGCGTAGGGTTCTCCTCCCACACTTTCATTTACCCATCCAACAGTCTAAATAAATCTACTCTTATCTGTAGCTGTGAAAATAACATTCATCCACACAATGTTCCATTCACGATGTGGACAACACCACCACAAATGGGTTTGGCGCTGCGCTGAGTGTTTGACACTAGCATGGAAATTCGGGCACTGTTTTTCTACAACCCACTCGCGTAAGCAGGCCTGGTGCTCGCTCCATGAGATTTCAATTATAATGAGTTGAGTATCATAGGGAAGTAAATTACACAGGCTTTTCAGCGATATGTAATGCATTGAAATTGATCAAGTAACAACGGAAATATGATCAACCAAAGTAAAGTTTCCAAACTTTTTGTGCGTAGTTTATATTCCAAACAGTCTGTAACATCGAGACTCTTAAAACATGCTGTTGTGATTTCACAACACCCTCACTGGATGTTAACCTCCCTTACAACATTAAGATACTAAACGTATTTCAGAGAGAGGTTTTATTTCTTCTTCCTCTTCTATCGGCCTGTAACAGCCGGGACCAGACAAGCCCATATTTCACTCCACATTGTCGTATCAAGCCTAATTTTTCGAAGTGTTCATATTCAATTCCAGTGCCTCTAACTAAAGTGTCAGTCAAAGTTAAACTTCTGTAATGCACTCGACCTCTTGGTTTCCATAGGAGGACGTCCATGTTTTATTTCACCTGTGGTGTAGAGAATTTAACCATTAGATATTGCCTTGTGCATTCTTATGTTAAAGTAAGACTTTCACAATGCAATTTACAGTTCAGAAGCCGTGTATGATTAGCACAAATAGGCATATTCGTCTGAATTGACATAATTAATCATAGTTGACATAAACATTTAAATTAGAGACATCTTCTTTACTCGATACATTGGATATCATTTTAAACGGATCGTAAACAATGTTTATGTTTGGTAGGGATATGGCGTCGTGACTCTAGATCACTCGTTCTTAATTTTCAGCATAAACAATACTTCCGTTTTCTTCTCAATCTCTCGTATGTATCCATTGGCCATCCTTATGATGCAGCTGCCGTGCGTAACTTTGCAGTAAAAAAAGCGAAATATCAGTCATTTGTGACAATTGTCAGCTGAAAAGTTCAACTTCGTTAGTAGAAATAATTCTGAACCAAATTCAAGCTGCAATTTCCAACACAAAAACGACCCAAAATTTCAACTAAGTTGCGACTTCAGTTGTTGTGAAGGAATGAGTAGTACACCGCTTCTGTGACGTCATTTTATGCAGATAGAACACACAGGTAGTAGTGACTAATGTCATTACTATCTAACATCAATCTTTCATGCCTAGCGTTACTAGGGAAGGTGAAAGTTAACCACTGTTTTATCACATGTAATGGTTTTACTAGGAGTTGTCAGAATGTATTACCTTAACGCCACACCTAAGATAAATCTCTTAAGTCAAGATATGATCATCGATGATTAATGCTACCGTGGTTATCTAGAATTGAAAATCTGTTGATTGTGTCATAGGTCCAGCTCAAATTCTCAGCTCAGCTACCAGGTGGATGCATCTTGATCAACCTGAGATATAATCAAGGGCATGCTTTGCCTTAAAATCAATTTTTGCCGTTTGGTATGTTCGTTTATTGACCTGTGTAGCACTATGATGCATTTGACGTTGGGACCCGGTTTTTGGCAAGGAACGTTATCTAGGATTCATACCAGCAATTGACAGTCAGTCAACAAGGACACTTGGTTAAACATTCGGGAGGCAGAGGCTAGGGCAAGGGACAGGACTTCTTGGAGGATCCACCTGGAAAGCAGGGGGCCAGTTGCCTTTTATGGCAGGTAGGCAACATGAAATTATACGCAGTAATTACAATTTTATACTAGTCAAAAAATGGCAAATGTCGTCACTCAACGTAAATCCGTTCGAATCCAAATGTCTTTTTTCTTCTAAATCACCATTGTTCATTACATCTAACCTTCCAAGATCCTCCCGTGTCTTGAAATCAGTCCCATTGTCTCGAGTCGATAGTTCCGAGAATTGAAATATGAAGGAGACTTTAAAGAACCGTGGCGTAATTTTTGAGTGGAACTTTTGTAGACCACCTTTGACATTTGGAAGTAACCTTTGCTCGTCTGTACTAATTATTCTTCTAGTTTTTGTCATCTTCCTGAGACTCGTGCCACTTATTCAAGACCCTAATCGATATGGCACCAAGGCAAAGCCGACCGCCATTTGACTTCTTTGAACTGTCGCATCCATCTGATGCTCAAATGGGATCCTCTAAGATCAAGTGTATTTTAGTGTCAGATGTCATTTCATCTTTCATATTATCCAACTATCCTTTTAGCGATACAGTAGTAAGTGTACCTGAAATAAGAGTTTGAAGGCCATACGAGACAAACTTTGATTGGTAATTTTGAAAATAATCTTCGTAAGATTATACTTGATTATATCTTAATCGTACATGAGTATTTCGGCTTGACAAACTGCCACATCATGACGTCATAGTACCTGTAGATGAGGATGTTATTAGGAAAGACTGATTTTCTGCTGACGCAAATGGGTTACGGGAAGTAGCCATTTAATGATGGTTGCACCAATCTAGCCTAGCTTAGATATCAAGTGGAGACCACCTTGAAAGGTGAATTGGTATTAACAACGCTGAAGAGAAATCTTCGGTTTAAAAATCGTCTGTGGTTTAGACGAAAATTCTTGGCTACACTATTCTGAACTTTTTTTTTCATTCAATACCCCTTGCATACATGTCATACTATAAACCCTGTCAAAGGGAAATCGTTTTATTAGTCCCACAAGACGAAGATATAGCAATAATACATATACAAGAAATGATGTAACGTAGATTTTTTTACGTATCGTTGTTCTTCTTGTTGAAAAAAAATCAAGTATTCACGCTTTGAAAATATTTCAATGTCTTTAGAATATCGTGTCTTAGCTCTTCTAAAGCGTCCCCGCTACACGTCTTTAGTTGATATCTATTAGAGCCACAGCTCTGAAGTTTTAATGATATAGGGTGAGTTGAAAGAAACTGTTTGGTTTGATTTTCTATTACCTTAGCTTTATGCGTTTGCTTTATGAATTTGCGTTATGCGTTTGAACTTTTTTTATACTTCTGGCAACCTTTCTGAAACCGAACCGAATTCTCAAATAAGACTCCATGGGACAAGATGCAAATCGGCGCCCCATGTCTGTATGGAACTGTTTATATGCAATCCAAAATTGCTTTGCCTTTGTGTGACATACAGTTAAGGTATAATGTATGATATCATCAGACTTTTCTGGTGTGCGGAGCCGCTATGAAATGTCATTATATAATGACGGGTTTTGCTTGCGTGTGTCACAAATGTCTTTGACGCAAATACAAAGAACTGATTTTAAAGGGCACTGGATATTTTGGGCTCCGGGTACATATCTTGTTTCCTGATTGGATTATACCTTTGCATGAAAATAGCTGCTGTATGTAACATCATCATGCAGACATCCTTAGCTTAAGATGGTGTTGACAAAGGTTTTTAAATGTCCTCTTTGCATTGCTCTTATCACCGACATGAAAATTGCTTGCCTGTCTATGTGTGTTTCCGTGTATTGTAGTCCATAACAGAAGAACCCCATGATGGATTACAATAATAAATACTGGTATGTGGATAGGACTTGGGAAGACCAAGGTCGATGTTGATTTTGGGAGTATAGTTTTGGGGAAGCACCTGGTATGTGATCTTGGCACTGCAGCAGAACTTCCTCGTTTTGTATCATTTGCCATGGACGTGCTTTGGTCGTGATTTTTTGTGGCAGATATATCTTGTGATATAAGGAAGAAGTACTGTACGTTTGGGCCTTCTAGCAGCTTTCACTGGAACTGCAGGGGCGGGTTTTGAAAGATATGTAAAGGAGAATAACTGAACAAAGAAGCAACGGATTTCCATGATATTCAGTTTTTTTCATCATGATAGGTGGAAGCTAAGTGTTTTTTTGACAGCTCCTTTTCACACAGAGGGGCCGTGTGAAGAGTGTCTATACTCGCTCATTTTTTTAAAGTGGATTTGGATTTAGACTGGTCCATTCTACATGGGGATGCTGCTGGAAAAGTCCATTGCATGGAGGGACTATTCTTGTCAAATTCAATTTGGACTGGGATGATCAAATTTTCAGTATGAGTTGGTCCATTATGTATAAGGTTCTCTGTGGAAGAGTCCATTCTTGCATGGAAGGACAAACTGGGGAAGCACCATGACTCGACTTTGCAATAGATCACTTTTTGGGCAGATTTTTTTTTAGATATGTCAGTTGTGCCCAGGTGTGACTTTGAAACAGGTCATTTTTGGATGGGAAAGGGTATTGGTGAAATATGCTGTATTTGCTTGAAAATGTTGCTTTTCTAGTTTTAACCGCGGTTTGTGATTGCCAAATAATTCATGTTCCTATGCCAGGCATGGGGTATCTAGAATTGAACATCCATAGATTCTGAGACAAGGCTTCAGAACTCCAGTTGCTGTTTGTTTTATTACTTCGTTTATGCTTAATTCCGGGTACCGAACATAAATCTCCGATAAACAGCCAGTACTATAGTGTGGCAACGTAGCTGTCTGAAGGTCTCATTACAAAAGGAGAATACAAAGATGCCGTTTTGTTCCTTATTTGCCCCGGGTGCCTTTTATGGCTTTTATGGATCTTTCCACCGCGTTTCTAAACTAATGTAACCAGTATAGCCTTATCGAGTCTTTCATCTTAGACCTCAAAAACTATAACCTTTATTTTAACAAGACATCATGGGACAAGAATGAGACCCTTGAAATCACCTCCCGAGGACTTACTAGTACTTGATCCATGTTGTGTTGTTCCAAGGGAACTGAACAAATTCAGAAGCTTTGAAAAAATACCCATGCTCTTTTGTTGCCTTCACCAGAAGGTTGATGTTTTCGGTAGCGTTTGTATTTGTATATGTATATGTGTGTATGTATGTATGCGTGTAGGTATGTTTGAATGAACAGCATAACTCGAGAATGCCTGAATGGATTGTCTTGATATTCAGTATGGAGGTAAGTCTTGAGGAGACCGATGAGACCTTACAATGATCAGATATTGGACCCTTAGCGGATCGTTACGGTACTGCAGTGGAATCTCGTGTTTTGGACATACCACAGTCGTTATTTTAGCGTTGTAGAATGCTCTTGGGTCAAAGAGCAAGTCCTGTAGGTTTAGGCCCCCTAGCGGCATGTGCAATCTAACTTACAAAAATTGGGACCGATTGTGACTGGACCTAAGATCTGACGGCTCAGCTCCTGAGCACCCTCATAAATCAGGCCCCCTACGCTCCACGATACATCGGTCACGAAGGGGCCCTGATTACCAGCGTGCCCAGACATGGTTATTGCGACCTCGCCACCAAAACAGCTTCAGTCAATCAGAGGGGTTTGCTTCCCATCATCGGAAGCAATCGCGCATAGAACACTGGAAAGCTATCAACCAATCAGGTTACGTGTTACATCGTTGCTTTGGTTACCTAAAACAAATGGCAGCCGACAGTTTTGCTTCAGCTGTGGAAGACTTGTTTGGATTAGAGCGGCTTCGTCAGCATCAGCAGTCCACCCTACAGACACTGCTTGATGGCAGGGACGTATTTTTAAGTGTAAGGACAGGCGGAGGGAAGAGCCTCTGTTATATGGGCTTCCCATCGGCAGCGAAAGCCGCGCGAGCCCACCGATCTTGTCCGCGACATCCGTCTGGAGATGAGTTCGTCAGTCCGCTCATTGCCAAATAAGGCCAGCTCATTAAGTATTCATGGACAAGTGTCCGCGAGGTCGCAATAACCATGTCTGGGCACGCTGGTAATCAGGGCCCCTTCGTGACCGATGTATCGTGGAGCGTAGGGGGCCTGATTTATGAGGGTGCTCCTGAGATAGATGGCCGGTTGTCACACAACAGGGCGAATCAGAGGAAAGTCAGTGGCAATATTTCCAACAACCTACTTATTACAAATCACAGGTTAACTCCATATATTCAACTGACAACATATGCACCTGGTCCTCTATCTGTAGATGTGACAACTGCCTTGCAACCTGATATCACACCTCTTTTTTTCTCTTAAGCTTGTCCATTTCTAATTATCCCCCAATTTGTATTGTAGTTTTATTACTGTTCTATTTACCCTCATTATTGTATTATTTAGATGTTAAGCTTTTACTATGTTTATTGTCAGTTGTATTGTATATTTGTTGAGGAGCCGGCCCTGTAGAGAAACCAGGTTTCTGTTGCCAGCTTCTCACAGATTGTTTGAATCTGTGAAGCCGGGTAAAAAAAAGTAAAAACCTCTGCAGAGATTGGCAAACCACACGGTGACACGGATAAATGGGACTGAAATCGATAATCGAGTTAATTTAGTTTTATTGCATGTGATTATCTAACCTTTTCATGCCTATAACTCTGCCATATGTTCTGCCACATTTTCAAACCAGACAACGCCAAATCTCTCCTCTGGAATAAAAATTACTCACTATTGAAGTCGCCAACGGCTGTAAGAATGTAATATACGTACATAGCATAACTCCCACCTGCGATGTCCCTGTGACACTCACGGGATATCTAGATTAAACATCTGTTGATTCTTGCATTATCCAGCTCAAATGCTTTAGCTCAGGTATCAGGCGGGGGTCCTATTGCAGGATTGATGATCATTTACTGTGGAGAACCGATCTCTCGTTACGGGTTATCCATCACAACGTATGACGTCGATCAGAAAAGCCAGGGCAGTGGAGGGGCAGGGGTCACGGATAAAGGGTACAAAACAAACTTATAAGAGTAGTTTTAGAACAAAAGTTTTAGAATAGTGTTACAAGTCCTATCAGTGTCATTATATGAACGCTACCATGTATTTTGTATCTGTATGCCTGTACTTAGCCCGACAGGGCATGAATGTACAATAAAGGATATTATTATTTTCGCCGGAGAAGGTTATGTTTTTGGTTAATACAGCTGTCTCAGGCAGGCCTCCACTCACTGCCTAAGACAGCTGTTGGGTCTTTATGTATGTCAGGAGCATAACTCAAGAAAGCTTCGATGAATCTTTATGTTTTTTGTGTGTAGTGGTTGTGCAAATGTAGGTCAAGGAAAATTGTTTACCTTGTTATTATTACCATCGCCGAGAAGGTTTTGCAGAGGGTAGCGTTTGTCTGTTTGTCTGTTTGTTTGTAGTGTCACAGGATAACTCGAGAATGCCTTGATGGATTGTCTTGGTATTTAATATGTTGGTAGGTTTTGATGAGACCTAAAAACGATGAGATTTTGGGCCCCCTAGCGGCTTCTTACGGTACTGCAGCGAAACTTCCTGGTTTGATATCTCGTGTTCTGGACATGCTATGGAACTTATTTTTGAGTGGTAGATAGATCTTTGGACAGAGAGTAAGTGGTGTGGGTTTGAGCCCCCTACCGGCTTTTTTGGAACTGCAGGAGCAGGTTTTGCGTCTGACTTTGAAAGGGAATAACTCAAGAAGGGCTTGATGGATGGTAATGATTTTTGGTAGGTAGATAGCTTGAGTGATGATGTACATGATTAGACACGTCTTATGCAAATCAGTATCTAATTTGCATAATTAATGAGGAAAGTTTATACATCCGCCAAATTCCATGATAGGACTCTGAAACATGTGACATGTAACTGAGGAAGAGTGAAATATTAATTGATATGAACTATGCAAATGAAGACCTCATTTGCATAAGTAATGCAAAATTACTATAACATGATGGCCTTGATGGATGGTCATGATTTTTGGTATGTGGATAGTTTTTGTGATGCTTAGTATGATTGGACGATAATTATGCAAATCAGATTCTTAATTGCATAATTAATGAGGCAACTTTAAAAATCCGCTTTGTTCCATGATATGACAATTCAAATTGTTACTGAGGAAGAGAGGACTGTTGATAGATAGAAAATATGCAAATGTGGGCCTTATTTGCATACTTAATGAGTAACTTCTATTATTCCACACTGGCAAAAGATGGCAATTTCATACATTTAATCCTTTTTTGTGGCATCGGGACTTTATGTGAATGTGAACATCGTTGAATCAAATTATGCTAATAAGGGCCTCCTTTGCATAATTGATGATAAATTTGTTAAGCTCATACTTTGGACATGTTATATTTTAAGACAATCAACTGGTATGATTTATGATTGATGAGAAACACTCCTAATACGTCAGTCATAAAGGTTAAAATCATTTGGCGAAGGTATGAGGTCGTGGAACTCTAGTTAATAATGAAATGAACTTCTGTTCTATCCAGGCGATTATTGCCTTGCAGCGTTGAAAATGTAGTTCCTATAAGGAACTAATAGAAGATGACGAAAGAAGAAGTAGAAAGGTAAGACGTAGAGGCGCCAGTTTGTCCTGCAAGGTGCCAATCGCGGGTAATGCGATGCGTGCATGTGTCATGTGCGAAGGGCCAATGCTCTCTTCTTAAGTCACACTGTCAATCCTCGGATTCACTCAAAGACACGTTGATGAGTTGAGGCGCCACCTTAGATCACCATTACACTGGGCGGTAATTCTTTTGCCGGACATTGCCCAGTACCAATGGTTCCGTAGTGCGACCACTCTGTTTTAATACCTGTCTTAATCAAGACTGCGTTGGGGAATTTTTTTCTTAAAGGAAACCCAAGCAATATTAGGGTCCGAAAATCGGATTTTGAAAGTCAATTTATCTGGTCATTTCTTTACATGATTTGTTCAAACAACACTATCACAATGTATAGCAACGTCCATAATGTAAAAATACGATGTTTTTGTGATGCGAGAACTCATTAAAAATCGTGGCCGGAGTTTTTGTAGGCTCAGGAAACTAAGGGAATCATCGAATGGCACGATTTCGCACGGTTTTAAAATGCTCAAAGTATGAAGTTATTACGCAAATGTGCTAAACAATGTTAGTTAATATCATTACCATAAAGATTTCAGCATTATTTTATTTCCATTTTTGGGGCACAAATATTTCTTTGGTTGCCTTTAAGGTTAGGCTACTGCCATGCTTCCCCTTCTCTTGCCGCCTCGCCGCTGCTGTGCGTTGGTGCTTATTGTGAGCTGCTATCTCATCATTGCTCGTTTTGACAGAATTCAATTTCACGATAATCAGGGCTTAGCTGATTTGCCGTAATGATTAATTGACAGGATCTAAAAATGTTGCTGTCTGTTTGACTTTGCCAGATAATATCAACTATTCGTCATGTCAAACATCTAAGTTGATCTAACGGACAACGGTTCAGAAGAAAAAAATACAGGATTTGGTGAGCTAAAGAATGCTCGTATTATGATTATAACATACCCTCTTGTGAACATCCCTGGCGTTATAACAGGTACTGATTATGAATTCAATCATCAGTAGCTACTTCGTAGATACTTCATTTAATCCATAACAACGTCAATCTGCAAATCCAGCGAAATAAATAAGATCATGGACCTGCTGTTATCTAGATTCAATTTCTTCTCTAAAATCTGATATGTCTATTAAGATCACAAAGTACGAAGCCGATTGGTAAAATATGAACGCTACTAAATTAAAGATCAGTTACCAGTATGGTTAATCGATGTATTTTCGAATCAAGTCTCTTTTGACTTCCTTTCAGTTTTAGCATCAGACCAGAAAGTTCCACAATGATCAGAGTTCTGCAACTAAAAAAAAGCATATAAATAGATCTGACGGCAGTGGTAGGGGAGAGAGAACTACGTAATTCACAAAAAGTATTGGGTAGATTCATCGCCTGATAACACGGGGGTTAGTGTTGACCATCCTCCCCGCAGACCCGATATGTTCCTTACCTCCCATAGCGACCCTGCCCTTCCGAGACCCTGAAAACGGTTCGGGCGACGTCACCACCAAACAGCTTTCAGTAAATCAGAGGGTTTGCTAAAGCTCATTTTGAGCAAAGCCGCAAAGGACGCTGGTAAGCTACCAGCCAATCAGCTTACGTCTTACAACGCTACTTAATTATTCATGAGCAACCAGCCACTATTTGTGCAAAATAAGGCTAGCTCATTGATTATTCATGAGCAACTGTCAGTGACGTCCCCAGAACCCAAAACCTCCGTTCAAAAGATCAGGGCTGAGACCGGGAAGGTTTGCCGAACATTTCCCGAACGGGTTTCAGCGGTGATAAAGGAGGGTGGTGTTGACAGACGGATCTAATCAGTTCAAAGTTTGGCAACATGAGGCATGTAAGATATGCGCAGGCACCTACCTGTGGCATAGAAGGCCATATCAAAACCACCTTTAGCCTTGCAGGTGCGGCATGTGTTTGATTTCTCTACATCATCACGAACCTCTCGAGGGAGGTAGTGGTCGGCTGATCCAACGTTGTGTTGCACTTGGGCCACGACAAGTAGATCATGTCGCACTGCGCTAACGGTAAGAAAAGAAATCAAGGCAGCTATGGATGACCCTACTCTACTGCGTTTGGTTTCGTTTAAGCAAGTTTTATCATGTAAAGAATGAATAGATAACTATTTGGAAACCTCTTGAACAGTGTACTATGATGTCGATGTGGGATTTCTGGTAATGGCAACATAGAATACATCGAGATAATGCATGCAAATAATTTTCTCTTTCAATCTTAAAACCAGAGTTCGGCGACCGCATACCTCCATGAACTATTAAGAGCCTTTGGACATATTATGCAACTATGATATTCATCTTCAACTAAGTTGCATATGGCATTAATTCCCATCATTAACTACTGAGGGGTTGTGACGTTGTGCCATCCAAACGTCAAGACCATAGCATGGCTGGGACAAAAGGTATATTGGAAAGCTGTTAATTATATTCTCATTAATTATGCATGGTTTCCATTTAATCATGTAAATCTCTGTCTAAGCTACTTACATACCTAAAATCATGGAACAATCCTTTGTTCCGTTGATCAAGGTTAGAGATCCAGCTGATAAGATACAAAAATGGTTACTCAAGCAACTGGATACAATTTTGAAACGTCTGACTGTTTCAAAATTGTATCCAGTTGCTTGAATTCCTTGTTTCCTTTTTATTTAGTTATCCTCTTTGGACAAAAATGCTTCTGTAGTTTAGATTTAATGTTAGATAGCCCAAACTTGTGCCACTTCTTTCCAACCACAAGACCTATCTAACAACCGCATCGTGACCATAGGTCGTTCAGAACACGAGATATCAAATTCAAACGTTCTGCTGTATTACCAGCCGATGCCGATAGGGGGCCAAAAATGTAATTATTTCCAGTCTTCGTCACACCCGACCAACGCATCACATATGAAACCGTTCCATCCAGCTTTTCTTACTTTATCTTACAGACATACACACACACACACACACACATACACGAACGCTGCTGGAATTATAGCCTCCGTGACATTTCCTGGAGGTAAGCAAGGAAGGAGGCATTGAACGTTACGTTAGAAAATACTGTGGAATTCTCTTAGTTTGAGGCAAGTCAAAAGTTCCCAGGTCAACTTACTACTAAAATAACATTTAATCCGTTTAGTAATCTATAAAATGAATGGAAACTTGACGAAACGATTGGACAGCGAACGTAGGTTTCTGAAACAAGGTATGCCACGGGAATAGGAAATCGAAGCTATATCATTGAATCACCGTGCACAGTCAGTACCTTTTATGAGAACGTTAATCACACGTTAACCGCTAAGCACCCTCCTTTATCAGCGCTAAAACTCGCTCGGCAAATGTTCGTCAAACCCTCCCGGTCTCTGCCCTAATCCTTTGAACGGAGATTTTGGGTTCTGGCGACGTCACTGACAGTTGCTCATAAATATCTAATGAGCTAGCCTTGTTTGGCACAAACAGTCGTTGGTTGCTCATGAAAAATTAAGTAGCGTTGTAAGACGTAAGCTGATTGGCTGATAGCTTACCAGCGTCCTTTGCGGCTTTGCTCAAAATGGGTTTGGCACCTCTGATTGGCTGAAAGCTGTTTGGTGGTGACGTCGCCAGAACCGTGTTCAGGGGCTCGGAAGGGCAGGGCCGCTTTGAGAGGTAACGAACATATCGGGTCTGCTGGGAGGATGGCGCAAAGATACGCACTGTGATGTGACATCCTACTGTCTCGATCGTGGATCTGTACCATGGTAGGCTTAAGTGGCGTCGTGTGGCGTAATGGATAGAACATTCGACTGTCGAACAAGCGGACCCTAGTTCGATCCTGGGCTGCCTCCAGACATGTCTGAACATGCGCCCCGACGTTGTGCCCTTGGGAAAGGCACTTAACACGACTTTCCTCACTTCACTCAGGTGTAAATGAGTACCTACATGTAGCTCATCTAGGGTTAGGGACGTCTCCCGGATAGACCGTTAAATTGAGGTCCCGTGTTTGGGGAGAGCCACACCCCGCGCACGTAAAAGAACCCGCCACACCTTTCGAAAAAGAGTAGGGGCATGCCCCGGTGTGCGATGGTCCAAAAACCTACCCTCCGGCTAGTTGGGCCACCCTGCCATTTACATGCCGAACCAATAAATAAATGAAAATAGTCTAAGGTTTCGCTATGAAACATTAAGTTTTCTTTAGGACCAAGGTGGCGCATGTCAACCACCTTGTACATTAGCTTGTAGATGTTGTATTTACTTTTCAACGGATACAAAATCGTACCCAGCTCTATATGCTTTAACATGAATGACAAATATCTTCTTGCGTTGTATATAATACATGCTGTTATCTACCTAACTTGAAAATTGTACACAAAGTTGTTTCGTGTGATGGCAGCTTCGTCGCTCCTTATGTGAATACCCGTATTTCATATGTGTACAGAGACTGTTATCACAAGCGGAAAGAAGTTAGTGCTATTTAGTTAATGCATGCAGTTAGCTTTTTTTTCACATAAATCTGTTTTTTTTCTAGTTGCTCTATTTGTTTTCTGTCCAAAGCAACTAGATAGAATTTGTGAGTGTTAGCAATTGGCCTTTTTGGGATTTGATGAGAGCTGCACGCCCCGTATTTGTATGTTATACCGATTCTTTTTACTTCGTGTTGCCTAATATGACAGCCTTCCTAACATTACCTTTCCCAAAATGCCACATAGATCTCTCTTTTTTTCTAGTTGCTCTATTTGTTTTCTTTCCAAAGCGACTAGATAGAATTTGTGAGCGTTAGCAATTGGCCTTTTTTCGGATTTGATGAGAGCTGCACGCCCCGTATCTGTATGTTATACCAATTCCTTTTACTTCGTGTTGCCTAATATGACAGCTTTCCTAACATTACCTTTCCCAAAATGCCATTTAATAAAAGCAGTGGCGCCAACGTGCAATGATGGCTGCTCACGGCAACCCCGGCGATTCACCGTTAACGACTGCCATAAACCATCTGTACATGTGGATACATGGATCTATCATACGTCTAATTTAACTTTTGAACTTTTCAGACATGACTGCTTAGAGCGTTTTGACAGGTGAAGAAGAAACTCGGGGAACAAAAGTCCAACAACTCAAGTAAAGTGATTTATAAAGGCGCTATCAACCACTCACAAGGTTCATTGACGCCACAGGCACTAGCTTTTATGTTGTGAACCCATTGTGTGATTTTCTTTGAAGTCATATAAGAAGTTAATTGTATACATGACTATAGGTATAAATACACACGCCATAGGCCTGTCATGTAAGGATGAGCTCAAGTTGCTGGTGGGTTTGCTGGCGTCCTGACGAGATGTTCAAAACATCTGAAGAATTTTATTTGACTTGCCAAGGCACATGCCTGTATAGTCACGACCGTATGGCATGTATTTTACCCGATTCATTCTAGAAACCTTTGCAGTCTTTCACAAGCACCTCATCTCGCAGGTTGGCTGCGTCCTTTTCAATGAATGAATTAATGAAGAACTTTATTGTGCATTCGTACCCCGAGGGGCTAGATACAGGTCGTCTAACATAAACCTAACTAACATGTAAGTGACATATACAGTGAAATATATACAGAACATAGTTTAAAAATACATGGTAGACGAAAGTTGACTTTCCCAAACTTTGACATTGGTGCTGTCTTTTAGTGTTCCTGAGGACACAATAGTCGGGTGGCTTTGGAGCGGAATTCATGTGACATCCCCCTGAAACGTGCTTACGGCAGAGGCTTTATAGATGACTCACGACCTCATTAAACAACGAATATGTAGACATTGTGATCTAAATATGATAGAGGATGAGCAACTCTTTGTAGTAGAATGTAGTTTATACAACGAAGAGAGAGCTGAGCTTTTAAAACTAATGCAATATAAACGCCAAAAATAATTACTCAAGCAACTGGATAAGATTTTGAAACAGACTTTTCAGACAGTGTCCGCTATCGATATCTTTCGTCAGTGACTGTTCTCCAGTGCTTACTACGCTTTAGCAAAACTTACCGTATTGATCCTAAATACGTTTATGAAGGTTAGACATCCAGGTTATAAGATAGCAGATGCTTTCTGAAACGTCTGACTGTTTCAAAATCTTATCCAGTTGCTTGAGTAACTATTTTTGGGGTATCTTATTACCTGGATGTCTGACCTTCATCAACGTAATGCTATACATGTTTCCCCATTTCATACACCTTAGCAGAAAATGTCATATTTCTAATGGCTTTAAACAAACCCTTGATTATTAAGCACATCTGTACCTATATTTACACCGTAACTAACTTATTGCATCTTCATCATGTCCATATTTCCACACACATACTAGGGGTCATCAATAAGTTCTCGGTCTCGCCCAGAAATAAGGTGCACAACTCAAATTTCGTGGCATAATTATGTAGTATGTGGTCATTACTTTCCAGTCGACGTCCATTTGAAAATCAGTAGGTACGTGGCGAGAAAAACCTGGTCGAACTGTGATTAGAGCTGAGCGAGTCGAGCTCCTGATGCCATGAATGCCATGAATCGCCATAAAATCTTCAAAGACATTGTCAAAATGTTTCCTGAACATTCCCCTCTTATTTCAACTAAAAAGAAGCGGGTATCTGACATTCAGGAAAGGAAGTTGGCCCGCACAGCCCAATTGGGTTGCAGCCCAATTGTACATGTCTTTATCCTTCTACCTCACTTAACATTACTTGGTGCCGTCTGCAAAGTAATGATCACACTGATTTGAATTTTGGCAGACATTCTGAAAAGCCTTTATAATTTAAGATTATTCCCTGATATCTATGTTGTGCACCTTATTACTGGGTGAGGCCGAGGACATATTGTACAGATCCTGAAGCACATGGAAGTCTTTGGTTTATATTTGCTTCACTGAGCAAGTGGGGCTCAAAATGTCCTTCATGTCGGATCGAACGAAACGTGCAAACCAGACAGGCTTAAAGTCCTCCGGGAGCGGTGAAAAATTTCGCATCAGTCTCTTTTTCTGTAGCCAATCTATCAGATCATAAATTCCTTGATACGCTTTACCGGTTTTTCTGAATTTTAATCAACCAGTGGGAGCCAGAGGTGCTCAATGTCCCTCGTATCAGAGGGGGAAATTTCGCATCCGTCTCATTTTTCTGTAGCCAATCTATCAGATCTTAAACCCTATGATACCTCTGGAGACGCTTTACTGGCTTTTTTGATCAACCAGTCAGAGCCGGAGGGGCCCAATGTCCCTCATATCAGATGGGGAACCGTCCGCATCTATGTTATTAAATATAACCACGTTATGATTAGAGATGCATGGCATATCATTGGGGCAAAACATCTCAACTTTTTCCCTTGGGTATTAATCTACCAGTCGTGGTTAGAGGGCTGACATGATCTTATTTTTATCATTTCAGATACTTTGTTGTCCAAGACGCCCAAAGAAGACGGCTCCATGTTGGCTGGACATCCCTGGTGATCTGGGTTGTTGCGATAGGGTTCGCAGTGCCGTGCGTTCTGTATTCAGACGCACTTCCATACCCCCACGGTGATAAGGTGTACTGTGGGATACTGTGGCCAATATCCTTACAGCACGTCTATAAGGGATATCACATTTTCCTACTAATCGGTGAGTTCTTGCTCCCCGTGGTTGTTATGAGCGTGTTCTACTCATTCGTCGCCTGTAAAGTTTGGCGCAGACAGTTTCCAGGCCAACGGAATGCGTCACACGACCGGATCCAGTCGCGCTCGCGCAAGAAGACTTTCCGTTTGTTTGCGCTTTTCGTAATGTTCGTGCTTTGCTGGTCCCCGTATCACGTGTACGCCGTGATGAGAGATTTTTACTTCGGCACCCTCATCAAGATTTCAACCAGTCCGAACATGTTCTACATGGCCCAAGCCATTGCTATGAGTAACAGTCTTATAAACACGCTGGTCTATGTCGTTTTCAACAACAACATCACAAAGTACATCAAAATATTACCAAAGGATAGTTGGAAATCACTACAGCGCATGTGCAGTAGACGGAGGCGCACTCAATCACGTGAGCCTAGCAGAAGAACCCGACGCCTGCGCAGTGAGGATTTCCATTCAGGACTTCACACCACCACGACCACGCGCAATGGCAGTGTGCGCATGACCGCCGTCACTAACGTCATCCTGGAGACACGTGCTGACGTCACCGTGACTGCTCTGTAGGTGGATGAACAAAACATTTTCTTTACGAAACGTTTTTATTGCCTTTCTTCCCAAGGGGCACAGCCTTTGTCATCAAAATGGCGTAGGAATTCCACTAGTTCCTCTTCTACCGTCCTTCTTGGAGCGAAGTTGTAGAATGGTGATCTCGCACATCAAAGGTATAAAGGTAAACAACTGCGCTGCCTACATCTAGACTTAATTTGAAGACGTGGCGCTAATGTTTGTCTTCGGAGATACTCTTCCAACTGATAGGGTAGGTTAGGTTATATGTAAGAGTGGTGGTAATACCCTGGGTTCTTTAGAGATCCCGCATAGAGAGGGAAGGAATCACATAGGACACAGAATGTGTTCCGCACACACAGGGCTCGTACTTAGGCGTCCGTCAGCTCTTAGGTCCAGAAACCGACTGCCTCAGAACTCCGCCACTGTCACTTTATTTCTTGTCTTATCTAAATCTTGTCGCGACGCCGGAGTTCACCCCTAGTGGGAACCACATTAAAACGTCGTTACGGCCGTCACTTCTAAGGAACCTCGTTAAAACGTCGTTACGGCCGTCACTTCTAAAGCCCTCAGAAGATAGCGATAGTCCTGCTATCAATTAAAGACGGTTACACAACGAGAGAGTTCTGCAATTAATTAGTGAGTTTCGCCCCTCTCACATATACACCGACATCACTTAAGAACGCAATCAGAGGAAACGGTGATACTCTACCGCTTGCTTAATGTCATCTCAACGATCCATATTTATCATGTCGTGTCCCGTGATTCAATGCTTATCTATGATTCCAAACAGTAGGGCGAAACATCTCTAAAAGGCATTTTAAAAGCCTGGTTGTCGTATTTTTTTTAAACATAAGCTGTGATCAAATTGTGAAATGCTCTTTGGCATATCACAGATCATTACGTTTTTTCAGAAAGAGCGAGTCAGTGATAATGACAAGAGACAAGCTTCTCTGTTGTTCTCTTTCTTGCACCGATTGCGTACGACATAACTTTTTTTTTTTTTTAAATCGCTCCAACCTTTGACTTTCCAAAGCCCTTCTCGTCCCTGCCATTTTCATTTTTTTAAATGACATATGCACAGATAACGGGGCTGCCCTGATATATAGCATGCCTCTTCACGTGCTCGAACTCACGGCGCTCCATTGCTTGTTGCCCGAGAGTGGTTAGGTTTTGATGAATACATTTTTTAACACGTTTTTTTCCAAAAAACAAGAAATTAATATGTAAACGTATATTTTGAATGCAAATGACAGCTGTGTGCATGGACTTTGTTCATCTATATTATTAATTACCTTTCTATTAAACATAATCAGAGAAATCAAACACAGCATAACGTGCATAATAAGATCAGTAAAAAAACCGTGCTATGTTAGGGCACCCACCGTTACCCATCTGGTGATATCTTAGTAAAAAAAAAGTGCTTTACTTCTATTTTGGTACATGTGAATACAATGATCAAATGATCAACCACTAGATTTCTAAATCACCAGAAACCTGACTTTCAGATTCATATATACATATATGTATAAATAAGTTTATATATAAATATATATTTGTATATATTGATGGCAAGGAGATACCATTATGATAGTGAAATGTCATTGTAACACATAATCAAGAGCTCCTATATGTATAAATCTATAGAAAATGTATAATAACTCTTTTTTTAAAAAAAACTTGTTCCGAGCGTAACTCAGTATAACATATAAAGCGTCTTAACTCACGTTGGACAGTGGGTATCGCTGCGCCTAATAGCACCAAATTCGCGAAAGTAGCGCAACCCGGCACCAACTGACGCCAATGTTTTGCCTGAAATCATGAAAATTGGCATAGTTTCCGCAATGATTTGGCGCAGTACTAGTTAGGCGCACTCCAGTGAGATGCCCACTTTAGTGATCAGACAGGTGCTGACCATCGTGTTGGTGTCGCAATTTGCATTTCAAGCGCACGCAGCAGTTCTTCGTTTAATCGGCAAGTTTTTACCAAGGAGGTTATCCTTGTTTTGACGTATTCTTTGGGGATCTTTATCTTTGAGACATTCTATGGTGGTTATTTGAGTGGGTCAAAATACAATTTCAATTTTAATCACAGCTTAAAACTGTCATAAAATGCTTGATCTATGATTTACTGTAATGGAAATAGTCAAACCAACATGGCGGCTGCACGGCGACGGTGCAATGTAAACGCTCTATATATTCACCCTCCTTAAAGAAGGACCCCTATCGCTCGATTCGTTGGCTCGCTCGCGTAGGTGCCCTGCTCTTTAGCCCCGGTAGACACGGTTCTGGCGCCGTCGCCACCAAAACAGCTTCAGCCAATCAGAGGGTTTGCTAAACCTCATCTCTAGCAAAAGCGCAAAGAGCGCTTTGAAGCTATCAACCAATCAGGTTACGTCTCACATCGTTACTTTAGGTTCAGAACAAATAAACCGCCAAATTGTGCCAAATAAGGATAGCTCATTAATTATTAATAAGCAACTGTCAGTAACATCGCCAGAACCGTGTCTACCGGGGCTAAAGATCAGGACCCCTACGCGAACGAGTCAACGAATCGAGCGATAGGGGTCCTTCTTTAAGGAGGGTGTATATATTACTACTAATGATGTCCAATCAAAGTTTTCGTGGGAATGCAGATAGATAATCGTCCAATTAACTAATGTGCATGTTCTAATCATATTTGTAAAAAAAAGATCGGGAAAGTGATTTAATCTCTGTTAATTGTTGCAAAGGATCATATGCACAAACGAAGTATACTTAGTCTACGTTGATGAAGGTGAGACATCCAGGTAATAAGATACGCCAAAAATAGTTACTCAAGCAACTGGATAAAATCTTAAAACAGTCAGACGTTTCAGACAGCCTCCGCTATCTTTCAGTCACTGATGATTTTATCCAGTTGCTTGAGTAACTATTTTTGGCGTACACAACTGAACTGAAATACAAAATAGAAATCCCATGAAGTGAACTGTGGTTGATGTAGAAACAGCAAAATCTGAATCCGTAGAAAACGTGCATAATCAAGCGTAGCTACCATAGACGACATAGTGAAAGTATTTGGCTCACGTTAGTACCCTCTCCAAAGCTATACATGATTACTGATGTGACGTGATGATAATGATAACTATGATTAAAAGCGACCGTGGTTAATTGTACGCAGATTTGGAATGTATACAAGTCATCGTAGTAATGTATGATCTGTACAGACTGCATCCCAGTAATGATGAAGGCATAGTGAAAGTTTTCTGTCAAGGTCATTAAAGAATAATAGAGTTTCGTGGACGTACAATACTGTGATTTTTTTTGTCTATAACACATTGGTTGCACCCAGTTAGTAGTAGACATATATAAGACATATCAACAAAGAGAACAGTATGTGCAAATCAATGCATTTGACCAACTGGCACCAATATTCGCATCGATTTTCTAATTACACTACCTGGTATTTCAAATTTAAGTTAAGTGTTTTTTGTGGCCTTTTAAGTGTTCTGGCCCAATGGTGCATTCATATATCTTTACAAATCACTTTTTACATTATGCTCAGTTTATTTAAGTTACTTATATTCGTAATTTATGATTACTTCTGGTTTTCTGTCTATTACATCCAGATTATGCTTTCACTTATGCTGACCTCTGACCTCTCTCGTTCATCTCTCGTTTATTTTTGATGTCACCACATTTGTTTTGTTGAATTCTTACTTAACCAATTGTATAGTTTTTGTTTCACATTATTTATTTGTATAGCGACTCCATGAAGAATAGTGCATATTGTATATCACTAATGGAGATCTAAATAAAACAAACAAACAAACAAACTTTAACCCTTAAGGTTTCCTCCCTGTCTAAAATGGCTTTTTGACAATTCATTGATTTCTCATCGACAAATTAAAAAAGAACTGTACTGGATATTGGTTGCTGTTTTCCAAGTGCATTTTGATCAAAGCTACAAACTCACGTTCACACAAATTGATATCTACTTATCATATGTAGTTATTACAAAACTATTGTTTTACCTATTAAAAAAAATAATAGTTCTCTAATAACTATCATGGAGAATTCATAGATATCAATTTATCCGAACACAGTTTCATAGCAGTGTTATGTACCAAAGGGCTGTATTTTCTCTTAGAAAAAATAGTAGGGGCAATAAAATTTCATCATCCATATGGTCAAAAAAATAAGATTAAGAATTATTTTATGACCAGCAAGCAATATTCAGTACTACAACAGTTCATTCTTAATTCATTACTGAGAAAACAATGGAAAGTCAAAATGCCAATTTAGCCAGGGAGGAAATCTTACTCCCGGATATATCCGTGTTACACATATATACCTGTATGCCGCGCCCTGTTTTATCCAGGATACGGTACTGGTATTTCCGGAAGAAAACAACACTGCGCATGCGTATAGGCGTACCGCGTGAAACCCGGAAGTAAGTAGGACAGGTGTCAAGCCAAATTTCTGAGCTTGCCAAAAACGTGAGAGGTGCACTACTGCACCTGAGCACGACACTTTGGGGAGGAATCCAGTATACGTGAGAGGAGTACACTGAGTGCAAAACATTCGTGGGACGTGGTGATTTTCAAGCATAAGTCTGGCCCTAACCCTAACCCTAACCAAAGCTCTAGCCCAAAACCCCTTCCCTAGTCCTAATCATAACCCTGGCCCTAATGTTAACCCTAATCCTACCAGTAAATCAAGAATTTGGCTCTACACCGGGCTATTTCGCGGGTTACATATCGGGGGTCTGGGGTCAAATGGAAACCCTGAGAACATTTACTGGGCTGAAACGCAGGCAGCTTATGGCTTAAGATTCAAGGCTTTTCACTTGATGTTGAACATACAATCTCAGCACCGTACAGAGAACCAATGAGGTTGATTCATATTGATTACAGAAAAACTATCCAATAAAAGAATATAAAATGCATCAACGAATGAAATAGAATGCGTAAGTCCGGATGCAAGCTACTGCCAAGTCCTAATTGATACCAGGGCTATAGATTGTGCAGATTAAATATCATGCGCTGGGGCTTACATCTGCTGATTGCACGTATGGAATGAACCATATAGTACAAATGTGTTCTGCAGAATACCGCGATAAAGTTTAACCTCCTTTACGACATGCTCTAATTGCCATTACGATTCCCGTTGAAAGATTGATGAGCTAAAGTAACTAAGGTTACAAGACGAACACAAGGAATAGAAGGAACTCATGAGAAAGGTCAGAACACAACAGAGTAGGTCAACATGGAGGTCGATGTAACCGACGACCTGGAAATCTTGCGATGTAAATGAGCCTTCAACCAGTGTACGATTAATGCATGCAGGGTAAGAGGGGGGGTGTAGTAAAAAGAAATAAGACCCCTGTCAGCCACTGTAATTTTCTTTCCTTGTCCTCTTCATGTAAGTAAAGCAATAACTATTTTGCTGTTGTCCACTCAAACCCATTGAAAGCTTGAATGAAACTAATTGAAAGGACGACATTTTCTCACCACATTTCAAAAGCAACATTGTAGCATTATTTAATCAACATGTACGTACACGTTTCCGCTAAACATTTTCCAGTTATTGGACATAGCACCAAATTATTCTTCAGACTTTGGACTAGTGGCTTTGCTTATGGACTGCCCTTTCAAACTTAAACTAGGCAATAGTTTAACAGTATCACTTAACACTTTGTTTTTGATCACTACATTCGAGCCCACCGTGCGACATTAAACAGAGGCGGGGGGCAACACAGGCTATCTGGTACATACGGCCCGTTGCTGCAGTCACGTGTCTCTAACGTCACGTGCCGGAAGTGGACAGTTCTATTGTCTGCTGAAAGTTTGGGTGAGTCCCAATCCAACTAAGTGATGGCTCTGCAAAGTTCAGTTTTAAATTTGCTTTTGTGATGTACTTTAAACTGTTCATGCACGACAGGCGGAAAGATACATCGATCAATTACATTCCAAGCCAACGGACCATATACAATATCTGAAATGTGGCTTGAGCAGGTTATCACCGTTTGACAAGCTTTACACAAAGCCTTAGAAAACAGACAGTTCATTTTCATGACCGTCTCTTCTGTGTGGTAGACGCTAGCAAAAGAAATCGTGTCTTGCTCCATTGACCTTAAGCCTCACAGGCATATAACAGTGGACAGGATAAAGGTATCTCCTTCGAGCAGCTGTTCCGGATCCGGAAATGAATGTTCCACTCAACTTCAGAAAATCAGAGTATTTCTCATGCTCTGAAATCCATTAGGTAATGAGAAATGTGGCCATAGAGTGGTGATAATGGAAGAAGTGGACGATCTCGCCGACGGCAAAAAACTGCTCCTGTTGCCATTTGGAAAGGTCAGATATAAACTATGTGGCGATCTGAGCCTGAGGTGAATAATATTCAGAACTGTATGTCCGTACTGCTATCAATGCTTCGTGCAATTGTAGCCTGAAACTTTCTGCGGTTGGGTCATACATAACACAGGCTATACATACACAACAGCCTTTTTCTTAAAGGCAACCAAAGCAATATTAGGGACCAAAAATGAAAATACAAAAATGCTGAAATCTTTATTGTAGTGACATCTACTAACACTGTCTAGCACATTTGTGTAATAGCTTCATACTTTGAGCATTTTAAAACCGTGCAAAAACATTAGTCTCCAAGCAGACCTACGGGTTGGCAAAGACCGTATCCAACAGGCAGAAGGAGTTTTTATAGCCAACCCAAGTCTCATTGCCAACCCAAGGTCTGCCACAAGTCGGTCTGAACAAAGGCTATTAACATCTAATTGTTACCTATTCAAACTGCTTGTGTTTATGAGTTGATTACTCTCCGCCCGCACGGTCGTGCAGGGCCGCGCCAGGTCGGCCTGTCTAGTCTCCAACTGAGACCCAACGGCTGCAAAGACCGTATCCAACTTGCAGAAGGAGTTTTCATACAGCAATATGTAGAGTATCATTTACTTCGTGGCGTGTTTTGTTTCGCAAAAGAAAGGTTTAGCTTATAAGGTTTAACTCCGACGGCACGTGCCGCTTGCAACTAACGTTACATGCAAGGGGGTGGGGGGCGGTCCGAGTGTTGGCTTGAACCTGAAACAGTAAACATTCCCTTCGAATGTTTTTGTGTTTTTGTAAGAATGGTTCTGATGATGCCTCAAACATCACCGATGGGTAACATGGGTGAAGGAAACACTGTATTATTGTGAGGACTTACAAGGCGCGAACCTCCCACTGGGACGTGCTCGGGTGACTGCGCTTGTCCCAGAAATCGGTCATGAAAAGATTAGTACCCCGGACATTCGTACGGCTATTAGCATTACAACGAGGAGGGGCAGCGACGCCTTTATTGAATAGAAATGCTCCGCCCTGTTTGAGTTGTGGCAGACCTTGGGTTGGCTATGAGACTTGGGTTGGCTATAAAAACTCCTTCTGCCTGTTGGATACGGTCTTTGCCAACCCGTAGGTCTGCTTGGAGACTACAAAAACATGCCATACGATGATCCCCTTAGTTTCGCGAGCCTACAAAAACCCCGGCGACGATTTTCAGTGAGTTCTCACTCTTTGAACTAATCATGTATAGAAATGACTAAATCAATTGACTTTTAAAATCCAACTTTTGGGCCCTAATATTGCTTGGGTTGCCTTTAACATTAAACAAAATTGAAGCGAGTTAGGATACATTACATAGGATTTGCGTCTATATTAGTATCTTTTCATTAAGAAAGTTATGCTTATATTTGTGAGCAGGTTTTAGGACAGCGTAAGTCGAGAAGATGCGGATTGATCTCGATGATATTTGGTGCGTGGGCGTGTGTCGGGAAAGCAAAACACAAGTTCGACCATGGGCACCCTAGCGGCTTCCTATGGTGCTGCAGCAGAACATACGATTTTCACATCGTATGTTATGGACATGCTATGGCCAGGGTTTGTCAAAGGCAGGCCGGTGGTATCTATTTCATGTATGTAGTCATGTTTCCAAATATTTCAAAAAGAGAAAAGAAATTACTGAGTGATCAACATAAGTTTAGCAACAGTCCACAGTTTGTCTTTTTTTTTAGTTTTCAATGTTGGTATGTAGCATTTCATCAATACATGTTTTGCATCATACTTCTTATAGACCACGTGTGGTCATCCGTGCATTTAGCCCTTCCGGGCAGGAATATGCAATAAAGACTACTATAATGTTTATCTAGATTGATAATTAGGAAGAAAACAACGTGGTGTATTTCTGTGTCCTTTTCTTGGACATAGATGGTGAACAGCATTGATATCCTAACCTCTCAAATGAAAATTTAAAACACACTATTCGACTCTTATAGATAGTGTCATCAGTCCTGGAGATGTTAACTCTTTCGGCCAAACTCGAGGAGACATCGTACTTTGCACTTTTAGAAAGATAATTACAAGAATGTCAGTCCTCTGCTTCTTTATATTATATAATTCTAGTATCCTGATGAACTTAGACATAGTTGACAGACCAATATGCCATTCAGTTTAAGTAGACATGTCCACGGCCACGCATACTGGAATACGAAGAGGTTTTCTACTTCTCTATTCTGTGTTTGCATACTATTAGGCGGGTCAATACCTTCGTAATGGGGTCGTGTCCGTCAGCCCGAGATCTGCTCTTTTCAATAATCGCGGTAATCCGGGTTTATGCACCAGCAACAGACCATGACGAATGGGAGAATCTCCCTCGCAGACCTTGTCTTATGTTATAAAAGTGGACAAAATATCCTCGTATTTACAAAGGATATTGTTACTCCAGGATGTGATAGGCGGTGGTCAGCTTTTTGAAATAATTTTTTATATGATTTTTTAACAATTTTTCAAACAATTTTTCAAACAATTTCTAAAGCAATTTTTCTTGTAATCTTATAAAAATTTCTATATCATTTTTAAAATGATTTTTTTAGATAATTTTTTCTAAATTTACTTTATTCATAAAACATAAATAACAATTTCCATAGACAAGTAGATAACGGTGCATACTACAATTTAAATCAGTGGAAATTACATAACAACAGTTGAAGGGCCCTTCTGTGTGGTAGACGGGCGGCGACACAGTGACGTCGTCAATTTTATAATTTTTTTTTTTAAATTTTAGACATAGCTGACGGGCCAACATTCTATTAATGCCACCAGAGCACCATTTTTTTAAAAATTTGAAACTGCTATTAGCAAATTGATCATTCCATAGACCTCAAACAATTGGTTTGTTTTTAGTCCTAATACAATATGTTTGAAGCTTTTTCAATGCTGCATTCAAAGCATTTATATATCAACTCACAGGAAATATCCCATAATTGCTCAAGTCCTTTGCACTATAAGAACATGTGCTTATAATATTCCACACAATTACAAATGTTAGTAGGTGGTGGTCAATGTCCCTTGGTGTCAGGGTGCAGGGGTGCAGACAATAATCAGGAATGCGGGAGTAGTGTGAATGAACATAGTGTATTTTAGGACCAGCTGATAACGCCGTTACTAATTCTAGGTCACAATATGCTTCGTGACGATCATTGGTGTATATTCAATGTACATTCCAACCTCTAATGAGGAGGTTCTCAATTCAATCAAAATGATGTCCTGAATTACAGGCTTTACTGTCGGTGTTTTTGTATTGCCACATCTTTGTAGATGATAACATGTCGCTCTTGTTACCGAGTTCAGATGGCTCCCTTATAGAGCCAAAATTACACCAAAGTACAGTATTTTCTAATTATATTAAATGATGAGGATAGTATTATTCAATGATGATAGACATTTGCAATAAATTTCCGCCCTCTGGTGTCATTCAGCATCAAACTGTCCGACGTCTTGATTTCTGCCGCCAGATAATTGAATTACAGACGTTGATTATTACTCCACTTACGTCTAATTTAGCACAACAGCCAATCCGGAGCCTGGGACCGCGGCTTGCGAACAAAATACTATTGGGAAACAAACAAGCAAAGCAAATGATACAGTGCTAAACTTTCTTCCAACACTAAGGTATTCACGGATGCTTGGAAGAAAGTTAAGCGCTGTATTATGTTTACTACCAACACAGATGAGCTTCCATGATAAACAAAGTAAATATATAATTGTCGACTTACCCCTTGCATCAGTCGACGTGCTTTCGCACCATCAGGGTTATACCCTGGCATACCCTTTCGTTGGCTGTCATACAATTACAAGACGGGGATGCGCCAGTTCTCCCGTCCGGGTGAATGGTGTAAATCACTGTATGGCTGATACGAGACGGAGGTTCGCCAGGCCTCCATCCGGGTGATTTATAGTGAATCACCAACTCCAGACATAAGGATTTGGACAATCGCACACCGGGGCATGTCTCTACTCTTTTTCGAAAGGTGTGGTGGGTTCTTTTACGTGCGCGGGGTGTGGCTCTCCCCAAACACGGGACCTCCATTCAACGTCCTATCCGACTGACTTCCCTAACCCTAGATGAGCTAGGTACTCATTTATACCTGAGTGAAGTGAGGGAAGTCGTGCCTTTCTCAAGGGGCGCAAGTTCGGACATGTCTCTGGGCACAACCCGGGATCGATCCCGGGTCCCATTGTTTGACAGCCGCGCGCTCTACCACTTGCGTCACATGACGCCACATCTGTACGTAATCACGATGAATCAGTCCTGTTTGCCTCTCAAGAGTACTTTTTTGCGAGCAGTGGTGTCATTTGTAACTACTACGGAATACAATCTACGCTTTTTGGGTTTGACTTCTTTTTGGAGGCAGTGGAAGACGAAGTGTCCCACTTTTTTTGGAATGAGTGGGTTTTGGGAGGTTAACAACTGAAGGTTCTAGCTCTATTTTCGTCAATAAACGTTTGGAAATTGTTGTAAGTTTTGGAGGCTTCTTTAAAAAGCTCCTTTCTTTCCCTATCATTGAAGGGGCAGTTTGAGAATGTATTTCGTCTTCCGCCGCTTTTGACATACAGTAGTTACATAATCTTTCCCCCACAGGTAACTTTTTGTACAACCCTTTCTCAATTTCAAAAGGGTGGGCGCTAATTCTAATTTTGCTAATTGCCGATTTTAGCTCAAAGTTATCTAGTAACAGTAGATATTTTTCCATTGAGTATTCTGTTTTTAGTTTTTGTAAAATCTTAATTTACCATTATCTGTAGACAATTGATAAAATATAAAGGAACGTTTGAATGAATACATATTCCAGCCTTTTTCTCAACAATGCACATATACGCTTCTTATCTAAAGGTAAATTCATGAGTTCAAAAGAAAAGAGCAACCAATATTGTCTAATATTTCTTTTACATGTTGTAGCCAGGAATATTAACAGGTGTTAACCGGTTTATGTTGTTGACAATGCGTCTACCTGCGAGGGATGTGTGGAAAAGTCTAATTGTTTCAGACGTAACCAGTACTTGACTATACGAATGGATACCTCTACGTCTCCAAAAAAGAAGTCAAACCCCCAAAGCGTAGATTGTATTCAGTAATAGTTTTTAAAATAGCTATGTGTTCTACTAGTCAACATGTTAACTCGCACTATCTGCACAGTATACCCTTGCTATGTATTGTTTCGTGTTGCAATTAGCCCTCGGGCAAGAACTTGAAAATAAAATTATCATAAGAATGCTGTAAACCTGCTGCTGTGTTGAGTGCATCGTTAGGGAGTTGTGAATAGAACGAGATAAATAGGCTCGTAACATGTCCGTGACCAGGTTAAATGTAAAACAGTCATCCTCAATAGAGGTGAAGCATAATAATTTTTCAAGTAGCTAGTCGTAGCCTACTATTCTCGATAAGTGTGTTGGGTTCTTTTACGTGCAGAGGTTTGACGCTTGACGCTTGAGGCTTACGCCCGAAGCTCTCTCATACACGGGGCCGCCGGCTTTACGTCACCATCCGAAACGAATGACAAAATACTATACAAAAAACGGAAGTTCTGCTGCAGTCACAACATTGACCTTGATCTTCGCCTATAAAAAACTACCATATCATCACAAATTCACAATCCATACAGTGCTTAAGTTATACTGACCACATATATCCAGACAACAAACACACACGTCCAAAACAATGCCTCCGTTTACCAGGAGGTAAATATAAAAGAGTGGTACAATATCACTGAATGAAATAAAAGAGATTAACCTGGAAACCTAGGCACCTACACACATCCCAAATTCAAGACTGGATCCAGCTGGCACCTTGCCTACCCAGGCAGGACACTCACGACCCCAGAAAATACGGCCACGAGACCTATTGTGCACGGTATGTGGTCAAGATAATCCTACAAGTCCAAATTTAATGGGTTGTTGGTCGATTGCTCTGCTGCGTTTTTGCCAGTCCAGTCGGAACTACATTCAACACAAATTTGAAGAAAAACAAAAATTGGATGTGTTAACCCATCGATTTTAATATTTGTTTTCGCCTTTCGAACTAGGTAACGTAACATGACCTAATTACGTGCGGGAGCAGTTAACGTCCGGTGTGGGTCATGTCCACATGTTGCGGTGTATTATGCCAAAGCCTGTTCTCATGAGCAATAAAGAACGTCATAAATATGATCCTTAGCCATCTCTCTCTTTTATACAAAACAATGAAAAAGGTTTCCGTCCAGCGACATAACAGAAAAAACTCCTTAACCAGTAACAACAAGTTGCACCGAATCGTCGTGCATGGCGTATTTCATATGCAATTCGATACTGCGTACGTCATCATGTGTTTCTAACTTACACGATAGCTAGTATCTTTTAAAAGTAGCTGACGTTAAACCTTTCTTTGATATTCAGACCATCCATGGTGATTCTTTCATGGGCGCCAGAAGGGAAAAGGCTGAGGTGTACGATAATGGGTTACGCTGGCACAATTTTACATCATATACATCAGTATAGATACATGCTCGCACGGCGTTAAACAGTCGGAGAAAAACTTACAGGCCATGCATATTTCTTTTTTGGAGAGCTGATATTTCTGCCCATGGGTTTAACATTTGGCTCTGTCCACGCGGTTTTGAGATAAATACGTTTTGAATAAATTGGACGTTAACTGGTCACGTTACGTTAGAAGAATATGGTGCTGTACGGTTCATATCATACTTCACTGTCAAAATGTTTTCGCAGAATTCATCCTACCAGAACTAACCAGTCCTGTACAGCTCTGGCTCTTGCTCTTATTTTTCCCCTCTTTTACCTACCGATGTTCAAAAGGGCGTCGTTCGAAAGAAAATAATGGAGTCTGAATAACGACAATGGATTGAAATGTGTAGGACATTGGTACAAACGCTTTGTATTCTATAGTGTTTCAGTTTCCACTTCACCAACATAAGCTCACACGAACATGTATCCTCCCGCAGTGGCACTTTCATCGACAACATAAAGCTCGTTGAAAACCGCCTGTCATCGGCGAGCACTCCGAGTAAACCATCAAAACAAGATACACCTCATGTACACCTCATCTTATACTTTCCATTAAATTGCATACAAGCAGGGTATCATCATCTTCTGTCATTTTCACATCAAAGATGGGTAGAAATTGTAAATGTGTTGATATGAATTGAAGGCTACTGGTGTATTATTTACCCCCAATATTGCCCCATTCTTTCCACAACATAATTTTTATAAAACCTATAGAGGCTATAAAAGTTTTTCTATGACAGAACATCAAATAAAACTTCACCGGATACGAAAGGTTGTGATAAAAAACAACCGGCTGTACTGTGATACCGCTAGCTCCACTGTCTGCATATTGTCTCTAATAGTATGCAAAATGTGTGGGTTTGCTGTTGTGGTACATATGGTAGTTTAATCAAGCAGAAAATAAGAAATAAAGTTTAAAAAAATTAAAGGTTCCTTGTGGCACAACCAAAATGGTTTACCTCCCAGCGTTAAGTATAATCTCTCCTACCTTCCCTAGGGCAATAATGACTGGCTCTATTTCTGAATGCTAGGTCCTGTGTGCCCTACAAGATCTCTATTAAAGCACTAGATACATCATAAGATGTGCCACACCACCCCACTGTCAACAAAATTTGACCACCTAAGGTGATTCATGTTTGGGCACATCCTCCGTATGCCCGAAGACACTCCAGCACAAAAGGCACTAGAATTTTCCACAGTGGGGTGAAACAAATACAAGGCCAGGAAAGGAAGACATTGCACAAACCTGCACCAAAGTGTCCTGAGAACAGACCTCAACAACAAAGGAATGGGAAACATAAAAACTGCAAAAAAAAACTCAGAGAGCTACGGCAGCTTGCAGGAAAAAAGACACGGTGGAAAGAAATGAAGAACGACTGAATGCAGCTAGAGGTTGTTTCTACTGGTTGTTTCTACAACTGCCTTAGCTGCAGAATACAGTGGATCATCACCAGGTCCTTTGTTATAGATTTGAATGTGGCAGAGGGCAGAGAGAGAGGGAAATAGATGCGAACGCTGGGTTAAGGGGCCTATGTGGATCAAAAGATCTACTCCAGCCATGGACCGTGGCACACACAGGCCTAGTCATGTTTTGGGACCAGTCTTCTCAATAGGAAGTAGAACCAGTTCTTTCTGCTCGCGGAAGGCAGCAGAAGGAATAGTAAGGAAATCATTCTGATTGTGAAACATAGAAATGTACCATCCAGAACAAGCAGCACAGTTTCATACACTTTGCTCGTCCATGAAATATATTACTATAACGCAGTCCCATGGTCTTCGTGTTACCATCATAATAAAGGCCCAATATCAAAATGGACCATCTTCATACATCTTCATGACAATAAATATGTTGAATAGAAACAAGAGTTCTACGACCTCATACCTTCGTCAAATGATTTTGACCTTTATGACTGACGTATTAGGAGTGTTTTTCATCAATCATCAATCATACCAGTTGACCCTCTTCACCCAAATAACATAAGTTGTCCAAACCTCCTTGTTATGACTATGAGCTTAACAAAGAAGGTTATGCTAACATTTATCATCAATTATGCAAATAAGCTCCCTCCTTATTAGCATAATTTGATTCCAAGGTGTTCACATTCACACAACTTCCTAATGCCACAAGTATGAAATTGCCGTCATTTACTAGTATGGAATTATAGTAGTTTCTCATTGATTATGCTAATTAGGCCAACATTTGCATATTTCCTATCTATCAACATTCCTCTCTTCCTTAGTTACAAATGTCACATATTTGAATAGTCATATCATGGAACACAGCAGATTTTTAAAATTGCCTCATTAATCATGTGAGTTAGAATTTGATTTGCATAATTATCATCCAATCATACAAAGCATCACGTAAGCTATCTACATACCAAAAATCATGACCATCCATCAAGACCATCTCGAGTTATAGTTTTTCTCATTAATTATGTCAATGAGGTTCTCATTTGCAAAGCTGATATCTATTAATATTTCTCTCTTCCTTAGTTACATATGTCACATGTTTGAGAGTCCTATCATGGAAATTGATGGATGTATAAACTTTCCTCATTAATCATGCAAATTAGATACTGATTTGCATAATAAGTATCTAATCATGTACATCAGCACTCAAGCTATGTACTTACAAAAATTTATGACCATCCACCAAGCCCTTCTTGAGTAATTCCCTTTCAAAGTCTGAAGCAAAACCTGCCCCTGCTATAGCCAACCCATACGTCTGCTTGGAGACTACCTTACCAATGCCAACAGCTGGCTGACAGCCAATTTGTGTAACTGACGTTTCCTGCCTCCAATATGACCCCTCAGGACCCTTGCCCCTATGCATGACGCCTTGGAATAACACAGCCAGCACGTACACATACTTCAGCATACAATGTAACACATTTTTACACTTTTCTCGTCAATTATGCAAAACACTTCGCCCAAAATCTAATCATCTTGAGATTTCCCACATACACACCGACACACCAACTACGACAACAAACCATCCAGGCGTTCTCGACTTATTCTGTTCACTAACAGACACACAGACAAGCACCATCGAATAACCTTGTCGACGAAACCATTTCGTCGACGAAGGTAATAATGATACCCATAATTAGCCAAACTTTAATCCTGTAAAACTTAAGATAGTCATTTTGCTGTAGTGAATAGTTTTATTCCATACTTATGTCATGTTCTATATTAACCGCTGTTGCCATACTTTGTACCTGCTGTAATAGTCGTGCAATAAAGGTCTTCTATCTTCATGTATTTCATCAAGTATGTGTTTTTCCACGCAGTGGTGAAATGCAGCTTTGAGCATGCCTAACATTCGTGTCAATGAAGACGACTAGATAGGGTATCACACCATGTACCATCATTAGCATTGTTATGATTAAAAGTAATGCGAAATGCCATGCATCTAGGTGCGCATGGAAACATATTCACACACTACATGTACTTGTTGTGAAATTTCCAGTGTTTTTCAATCTCCCCTAGTTCGTCCCTAGTTCTTTCACTCCCAACACACAACCAACTTTCAAGACAAGACAAGACGTGAAGATTTAAAGGAGTCCTAAAGTCCGGGAGGGGGGGGGGGGGGTATTTTCCAATAGATGGTAATTTTAGGAAGTAGAAATGAATATTTGTTACAGTATACGATAAAGTACCCACTAGTCCCATGCGCATCCGAAAGCATTGAGTATTCTACCAAATTCCCCAGGTGACCTTCAGCCTATGTGTTTTTTACAATGTGCCTGACAATGCCTGACAAAAGTTAGATTACAAAAAGGATGTCAGGGTGGTTAAGAAAAACTTGTCTTGCTATGTGTTCTTTAATATCTTATTAACAATTGGCCTTCTTATTGTGCTTAACCACCCTCATTTACGCCGAAAATACCCAAGTTTAAAAATGTATGTTTACGCATAGGAAATACACTAGTAGAGTCTGCAGGGGTTTAGTGAGTATCATATTGTTTTAAAAAACACACCTTGTGTAATTCACCACAAGCGGAATTCTGTACAAAGTCGGCTGATTATGTATTGATTGATACATAATCTAGTGGAAAATAACACCGCCTTCTGGAGTTTAGGACTCCTTTAACAACAGAACGTGTTTGTAGTAGAGTTGGTTCCGTTGATCAATAAGGAGAGGTATCACCACTACCAATGGCCGGTGAAATGGCCTAGTGGATAGAGTGTTCGCCTTGCATACGGTAGGTCGTGAGTTCGAACCCCGGCCGGGTCATACCAAAGACTTTAAAAATGGTACATATTGCTTTCTCTGCTTAGCACTCAGCATTTGGGAAAGAGTATGGCAGTTAAACACACACCACTACCAGTGGACTAGCCCCCCGCTGTAGTGATAAAGTTGTGTGGCCCAGGAAACCGAGAACCGAAACGAAGATGGGCGCCGCCTTATGCACCGTCTGGTGGGGGGAGGACTTTAACGGTTTTTTTCACCACTACCAAGTCTAAATGCGTAATGGGTGTTCTGTGTCATGTTCAAGCCATCGTTATCATAAGGAAGTTGTATGTTTACATTTTACTGTCTATAATATGATAGGGAGAGAAACATGTTGTTTTTGCTGACATTTATTCTTCAACTTTGATTTTTCATTCTTGTACCGACGGACCATGAATTTGGCATGGAGGTAGAGTGAAGTGAAAACATAAGGGGCATGTTTTCTTCTTTCTTTTATGTAGGACTTTTTGTTCTTTTGTTGATCTTTGACAATGAGGTTATGTTTCCCGGTCTGTGTGCTTGTCTGTCTGTGTATGTGCTTTTTAGCAACATAACTCTAGAGGTCGCTAAAGTGTCTTCAAGATATTTGTTATGTCTACTAGGTAGGCGTTGGCAAAACGAAGATATGAGTAGGTTGGTTATGTTCCCCTATTGGTTTTCTAAGGCACTAAACTTTCGGTTTTGATATCTTGTGTTCTGGACATGTTATGGTCTTGATTTTGTTGATGGTAGATAGCTCATGGACTATCTACCTCATTGAAGAGGTGGCCCTTTTGAAACCACAGGAGTCGAGAGTAAGAAGGAAAAAAAAATCGAGAAGAGACGGACGGTTCGTCACCACTTTTCGTAGGTAGCTGCCTTTTCTTTCTAGCGACGATTAACAAAATATGATACGAATCATGCAGATTAAGATTTGATTTGCATAATTGGTGAGACATTTCTGTTCTATGATAGAACTTTCAAACATGTGACATTTATAACTTAAAAAGAGAGGAACATCAATCATACTATTGAAGACCTCATCTTCAAAATAAATGAAAAAATATTTACCAAATTGGTCAATGACGAGAATTTCATACTTGCAGCATTTAAAATTAACTAAAGGTGACCAGTGTTAGTCATATCACGCTCTTTCTCATTTAAACCAATTGCTGTGGCCAACTTTATGATTTGATATGAGCCAAATTACGGGCACCATCGATGCTACGTATATTTTCCCACAACACCTATTATGTTTCACAATGAATGCGACACAACATTACTTATGGGTTTTGACGTAGAAGACGTTTTTAGCAGTGGGTGACCTAAAAAGCCCTTAAAACGGCTGTCACCTGCGGAGATTTAAAAAGCAGCCGAGAACGTAGCAATTCAGTTCGGAGAATGACCGGTTAACTGCCAAAGTGTTGTTTTATGACGAAGTCTTCATAAAAACGACAATTTGGGATCTTATATGTGGCATGTCAGGGACTTCTTACTTCAAACGGTAACGGAAGCTACAGAATTTGGCGAGAGGCATAAACCACCTTGCACTGCGTACAAGGACAGTGCCAGGAGCGATCTGACTTGATTTGTCGGAGGGCCTCGGTAGCTGGATTCACCAGTTAACCGGTCATTCTTTGAACTTAATCGTTACGTTCTCGGCTGCTTTTTGAATTTTGTATGTCTCCTCAGGCGACAGCCGTTTTATAAGGCTTTTTAGGCCACCCATTGCTATAACTTCTTCCAAGTCAAAACTCATAGGTAATGTTGTGGCGCATTTTATGAAAATGAACAAAGCATCGATGGTGCCCGTAATTTGGGTCATATCAAATCGTAAAGGCTGGTCATAGCAATTTTTACATTTGAATGAGAACGGTACAAGCGATCAATGAGTTTTACGTGGCGCATTTAAACTTACTAAATGCATACTGGTTGTGCTTGTGGATTAAAAGAATTGAGTGCTAAAACAAATGGAAATGTTGCCATGGTCGTATAAGTGTGATATCAGATTGAATAGATTATATGAACATCTAGAAATAGCAAATATGGAGAGTGGCAGTTGTCAACCTTGTGCACATCAGGAATAGAGGATCGGAGTAAATAGTCTTGTACCCTTGCAGTGCATTTCAGTGGTCATCCACCAAATTAAGCAACACGCCAGGCAGAAGAGCAGAAGGTGGTAGTCTAAAACCTACATAAAGATCTCCAGTCAACCCAACTCTCCTCGATGAGTATTTGTTGTTGTTTTTTTTTACTTTAATTACTGACTTTAGAAGCTACCCCAATACATGGCTTCACGTCACCATCCGAAATGATCAATGCAACCTTTCGCACCCTCTCTATGCACGGAATATGACCCATATGGTGAAGCAGTGGGGTCACTAACCACTATCGGACACGATAACGTAATATGGAGTCGTGTGGCGTAACGGCAGGGTGTTCGGCCCAAAACCAAGAGGTCCCGAGTTCGAATTCCCCTGACGCCACCGACGTTGTGCCCTTGGAAAAGGCACTTTATACGACTTTCTCACTTTGCTCAGGTGTATAAAAAAAAGGATGTGTTGTTATCTGTACGTGGTACTGTTAATAAACTTGAGTGCAGTGCCACATCGTCCTTGTCTGTCAAAAACCTAAGTAAAAAATAAAGAAAAAGATAACGTAATACAGCATCCTAAAGTTCTACTGTATGGAAGTATCATTTAAACCTTCAATACTTTAGACTGCATGTATGTCGCAAGCAAAGAGATTCTGACAGTTTTCAAATTAACACCACGTTTTAAGGCAGATTTACCGTAGATTACTTATGGACTCTTTGCTGTATGTATGCTGTATGTATGATGTGTGGTCGTCTGAAGCTCTTCCGGCGGCGTCGGGAATATCGAATCAATCTCAGTACGCTCATCTTGAAACATGTCATGACTTGACTAAGGCTTCGGCGGTAAAAGAAAACAGGCGTTGACCTGATGCACGACTAACGTTTTACATGACTTGTTCAACTCTTGTTTTTGTACCAGTATCGACTTAAACGTGGATTATTTTAACCTCATTGTTCAGAAATGTTTTGAAAGGCAAACAAAAATGTCCAGAAAATTTAATAAATCCTTTAAATGTTTAGGACAAGTTTACATTGTGTTGTCCATGCACGGAACATTAACATTCCGCAAAGTTTCGACGAAGTGCCCTTAGGTGATTGGAAACACAATATTTATAACACAGTGCCCAGATTCAAATACTCAGATACAAATGAACCATTTAGATGTTTAGTGCAGGCATATGGGCTTAGCTTTTTGTATTGTATATTCAGAGCACATTCACGGCTTGCAGGTCTGACAGGCAGGTTCGCAATGGATCAGACTTGTGGATAAATCATAGCCCGGGCAAAATCAACTTCCTAACACAGGTCATGTCCTTTGGTCAATCTCCCCATACGGCCGGACACCCGTCTACATGGTGCCTCCACTCCTGAATATCACATTCAACCCTCGCAGTGTAAGATGTTCACCGAGTGGTGCGTTTTGGTTACGCTTACCGTGAACCATTGAAAGCTGGGGCCAATTACTTTAAAAGTTACAGCCTTAATAGGATGTTTTATGGCAGGGGGAGGAGTGAAGTCACGGAGGCCAAGTGTGCTGTACTCGCAATTTTCTATTCCAAACCATTCACGAAGCCGTCAAAGTCTCATCAACAGATATTTAGCATAGATATGAGGGTCTTGTTGGAAATAACGACTTTGACATGAATTCTCTGTGACTGATATATTGGTAGACGTCTTACAGCAGATTCTGTTGACATGAAATGACCTGGAAAAAAACCTGGTCAGTTTTATTCTAAACGCAAATGAAACAACACATGTGAAGTACAGTCATGTTTTTTTATCAAAATGTTTTGCTTAGTCTGTTATCTATTAGAGTTGAATATGTACTCGTCAGTCGTGTATGGGAACACACACACACTTGCTCTCTCTCTCACACACACACACACATACATACACACATGCACACAGATACACCCACACGCACAAACGCACACACACACGCACATGCACACAGAGATACACACACACACACACTCACACCTACACACACACACACAAACACATGCACAAAGAGATACACACACACACATGCACACACACTATGGCATCATTTCCGTGTCAAAATTACGTACGTAAAAAACGTCACGTTTTGGCGTTTATACGTGACGTATTGGGGGTCAATACGTCACGTATGAAAGGCCTACGTCACGTATGCCGGAACGTACGGATACGTGACATACATATGGTTTTGCAATTTCCGTGTCAAAATTACCTACATAAAAAAAACGTACGATTTCTCGTCCAAACGTCACGTATAACAGGTCATACGTCACATAAGGCATATACGTCACGTACTAAACGTGACATGCATATGTCGTGGCAAAATATCGTATCTACGTAGACGTCACGTTTTGTGGTTATACGTTACGCACATAAATGGGTTATGTTAACGTACCACGTTAACGTAACGTATGTACGCCCTTCAAGTTATTATAACAAACAACGTTAACATAACGTAGTCGTAGTTATCATAACGCATTACGTTAACGTAACATAGTCTTTTACGTTATCATAACGCAGAGCACTAACGTAACGTACACTAGAGTGAACCTTTATAATAGGTGTGTTCTGTTTACGTCATTGGTTTATGTTGTGTATAGCGTCTACGATAGACGCGTTCTGGTGACGTCATCAGTTTATGTTATGTACAACGTGTATGATAGACTTGTTCTTGTGACGTCATCAGTCTATGTTTTGTAAAAGCCGCAGCACACAATGTATTAGTGTGGGTACAAAGTAGTACGGACACAATTTTTGATGCCTGGCTAGAATATCCTATGTGAGCATTAGCCAGATTTAAACTGTGCCGTGTGATATACTGTCTGAATTGATGAATTGAATTGTGAACCATTCTGATCGTGTATATTCGAAAGTGCGCCATACTACGCGTCAACCCGTTCATTGAGTGAACTCAACAGATAGGCGATGCTCTTGTCGACTGTCCGCATCAAATCGTCGTCCAAATGCCCGTAGGTCGCGTACAGTATTCCTATCCTCTGCCTCGTATTCGCTCAGACTTGACCACAAGCCCTTTGCGAAATCCTTCGAGCGGCTCTTGAAATGTAAATCCTCCAGGGAACGGGGAACTTTCTCGTCCCGGCGCTGAGAATCGTAGTGGACCTCGGAGCGTGCACGTCCGACCCGACACTTGCCAACGCCATGAGGTCCCTTGTGTCCCTTCACGGGTAGAGAACAAGCACGACTGTGAGCACTTGGAACCTGCCATGATCCTAGCGCGATGCCGGAAGCGGTGACCTTGAAGGACGAAGACGAACACGAGCTGGAAAAACTTGAAATTTTAGAGAGAACGGACCGCTGTGGCCGGCACGCGCCCTGTGATCGCCGAGTGACTGTCGGCGGAAGTGGTCTGAGCGGAGATGCAAACTGGGGTTTGGGGGGCACGTGCTCAGGACCCGTATGCGGGAGCGGAGCTTGACCACGGAGACGCCAGACTACGCGTCAACGCTTCCATGGTGATCAGCCATTGGTTGGAAATCAAGGTGGTCATGAGCTCGCTGCTTGTGTGGATTACCGCCCAGCGGGCCGGGTGACAGTTTACAGTTCACCTAACTTTCTGTAAAGACGCATTGCATTATCAAAATATGAATTTACATGAATGTTATAGTCGACTTGATGGATAAAATATTGGGAAGTATAGTAGAGCATTTGTCATCGATTGTGTAACTATTGTGACATTCTCATCCATTTGAAACCTGAAATTGTTGTCTGGCCTTGTTTGGATCTGAAATGTTTAGATTTATGTGGGTTAGGATATGGAGGGATCACTATGTACTTCTGTGGAATACTGCCATACGGAAATAATGTTTTGGTCTGTCTATTACAATGTAAAAGCAGTAATGGGCGATGGTTTTAATCCCATGGCCATATATGACCGCGGCTACAAATACCCGCGAGAACTAACAGACACAATATCTGCCCGTACACATCGATTGTACTCGAAGATTCCCTCTCATGAACTTTCCAAGCCCGCCTTTGTGTCGATTTTGTAGACACTCTGGCATATCACACAACAGGGTGGTCTTTATACAACCATCAGAGAATCACACCTTTTTGTCTCCAATTGGCTTATCACAATACAAACTAATGCACCTGGTAGGGAGAGCGGGAAAAAAACCGGGGCATTTGATATAAAGGTCACTATCTTCTACTCTCCAAGCAGAGGTAAGTGGGGCAGATCGTCACCGTTTTATCATATGCCCTGTAATTTTAGTTTGGATGGGGCTAGCGGACAAAAAACGGGGCATATATTATGATAAAACGGTGACGAGCTGCCCCACAAACCTCTGATTGGAGAGTAGTAAGGGACAATTAGAGAAGCCCGCGGCCGTCGCTCAGAAAAAAAAAGATCTTTCATTGCCTCCATTGCAGACTCCGTCCGGCCAAGGAGGTCGGTGAGGTTGTTTACTTTCAAGTTAAAGCTTTACTATTACATTTTTTTGTTATTGCTGGCCTTCTCAGTCTTCCCGGACAGCAATAAGAAGAAGAAAAATGTAATGGTAAAGCTTTAACTTAACAAAGAAAACAGCCGTAAGAGTCAGAAATGGAGGCTAGATCTTTCAACCAATATCGATCTTCTAGGAGCTCTTCACATCTGCTTTGAAGCCCAAGCATCTGCTTGGATCATAAATATCTGATGGATCCTAAACATCTGCTTGGAGCCACTACCATGTGCTTTTCTAGATAATTTTCCATTGCTCCCAAGCAGATCTATAGGTCCCAATATCTGCTTTGAGTCCCAACATCTGCTTTAAGCCTCTATTATCTGGTCGGAGCTCCAAACACCCAATGGAGCAGAACGAGAAAGGCACAAGCCTCACTCAGAGTGCCAGCCCTTTTTAGCTTTCCACGTCCGCTCGCCACGACCCGCTACCTGGTTGAAAAAAAGAGCTGACACTCAGCAAGCACTCAGGCTAGAAAGGCATATCTATATATAGAAAGCACATGTTAGTGGCTCCAAGTATATGTTTGAGCTCCAAGCAGACCCTATCTCCATAGCCGACCTCCTTCATAAATGAATGAATGAAGACCTTTACTGCACATTTCTGCCACACTTAACTGGCTAAGTACAGGTCACAACAAATATAATGCAAGTACAGTTAGCGGATACAAAAGAATATGACTATCATTAAATAAATTCTACTTCTCGCTTTTCGGTTATAGTGGATATAAAAGAACAGACGTGTTTTTCAATGGGAGGTTTGTCTAGTCGCATTAGAAATATGAATTTTTGAACAGTACTTAATGTGTGAAGTAGGGAAATAGGTTTTCTACAAGTTTATACAGTTCTTTCTTTGGTATATAATACACATTCTACCGCAAAATGACATTCGTCTTCTACTCTATTCAAAGTACAATGTTTACATAATCGTTGTTCTAGAGGAGTGCGGGTATGTCTTCCCGTTTCAATATGTAGTTTGTGGCAGCTGATTCTTAGTCTTGTGACTGCATTCCTGACCCACATATTTGAATTACTTAGATATTTTTCTTCATTATAAGTAGTTTTGAATAATCTATATGATCTTAACTTATTTTTGGAAGCCCCACCTTTGTTATCGTTATGTATTTCTTTCAGAAACGTTTGGAAGTAAATGTCTTTAATCCGTTGGCCAATGGAGCTAACAATTTGTAACGTATTTGAATTATATAAAATTGGTAGGTGCCATAAGAAAGCTCTCCTCTAAAGACTTAGGTATTCCTGTCGCCCAACATTTCACACCAGATTTGTCTAGATCTAACTGACAGCAGAAAGCATCTGCTTGAAAACTGTCGGCTGAAACATTTTGGCGAAGTCTAAGGAAATATTTGACGGCATTTAGCGAAGCATCCACTTGTATTGGGTATCTTCCTAATTCCGCCCTTGCAGCTAGGCTGCAAGCAGACCTAGGTACACGTAATGATTGTTTGCAGAATTTTAAATGAACTGATTCAATTGGACAGGAATTTGAACTTTTGAATGAACCCCATATTTCAGAGCAATACAGCTGACTCTATTTGGCCCATTTCTACTATTTTCCCAACGACCCGCAGAGACTGATAGAGAAACTTTTATTGTGAGAACATTTACAGGGCTCAACCATAAAACCTCCTTGGCTCAACCAAGGCGCGAACCTCCCACTGGGACGTGCGCGGGTGACTAGGTTTGTGCCAGAAATCGGTCATAAAAAGATTAGTAACACGGACATTCGTACGGCTGTTAACATTACCACGCGCGAGGAGGGGAGGCGACAATACAAAAGGTCACTATTGAAAAGAAATATTCCGCCCTGTTTGAGTTATCGCACATCTTATAATTAGGTTGCAAAACATACTTCTTCTTCCAGTTTGATACGGTCTTCGCAACATATAGATCTGCTTGGAGATTATGGCACATCTATGATCTAGAAAAGAACATATTCCAAGCAGATGTTTGGGCTCCAAGCAGATGTTTGGGCTCCAAGCAGATGTTTGGGATCCAAGCAGATAGTTGGGATCAAAGCAGATGTTTGGGATCCAAGCAGATGCAGAGAGCTCCAAGAAGATCGATATCGGGTGAAAGATTTAGCCTCCATTGAAGACTCCTTCCGGCTATTTTCTTTTTCAAGTTTTACTATTACATTTTTCTTGTTGCTGTCCGGGATTAGGACCGGAAGGCCAACAATAAGAAAAAAATGTAATGATAAAGCTATAACATGAAAAAGAAAACAGCCTGAAGGAGTCTGCAATGAAGGCTATGAAAGTTACGGCCGGGCTTCTCTTAGCATACTACTCTGCAAACATAGGCTGGTGGAGAGTTTGTGACCTTTTTATCAAATGCCCCGTTTTTTTGCCCGTTCTCCCCACCAGGTGCAAGTTTGTGATATTTACTGGAGACAAAGAGGTGTGGATCTCTGATGTTTTATGACAGGAAGATTGTAAAAAGACCACCATGTGTGGTCTGTCAGAGTGTCTAGCCGATCGATGGAAATATGTGCGCAAACAGTCATACCTTTATGATCAAGTGGATTCACTTGAAGTATTGTCCAACACTGCGCAACTTTAAACCCCTAAGAAATGTATGGTGCTGACTATGTCTTATGAAGAGCCCACCTCCCCCCTCCACCCATAACTCTCGGGGGCAAACCCCTTCTGATCCCTTCTGGCAGTGATCGCTGCTAAAGTGTTGGGAATCTGGTTTCAGTCTAATTTGAAATGGGACAAACAAGTCTGCGAGTTTACCAAGAAGGCCAACAAATTTATGTTTATGCTCCGGAGACTTAAGACGTTCGGTCTTTCGACGGCAGATTTGGTGACCGTGTACTGCGGCTAGACCTATCCTGGAATACTGTGTACCCGTCTATTAGTCTCTACCAGTCTCTGCGGGTCGCTGGGAAAATAGTAGAAATTGGCCAAATAGAGTCAATTGTATGAATGGAGTCCGGTATCATGGAGAGAGGATCCAATAGGCCGTAGCCGACTCCCTTCATATAATTGACTCTATTTAATTTCTACGCATTTCCCAGCGACCCGCAGAGGCTCGTAGAGCCTATTAGAAAAGTACAGGGGAGTTGATACCGCCGCCCGTTACAAACAAAAACATTACTTCCGTGTGCCAGCATTTATAGATCAGCAGAGATTGTACTCGTATACAAAACTCCCTACCCTGGGAGACCAGGCACCGTATATCATTCCACAGAGGTACATAGTGATCCCTCCATATACTACATAAATCTATATATTCCAGATCCAAACAAGGCCAGACAATAATTTTAGGTTCCAAATAGATGAGAATGGGACGAACTTGCATCTGGTGGGGAGAGCTGGCCAAAAAACGGGGCATTTGATAAAAGATCATAAAAAGGTCAAAATCTCCCCCACAAACTTTTGCTTGGAGATTAGTAAGAGACAGTCAAAGAAGCCCGGCCGTCACTCAGAAAAAATATATTTCATAGCCTTCATTGCAGACTCCTTCAGGCTGTTTTCTTTTTCATGTTATAGCTTTATCATTACATTTTTTTTTCTTATTGTTGGCATTCCGGTCCTAATCCCGGACAGCAACAAGAAAAATGTAATAGTAAAACTTGAAAAAGAAAATAGCCGGAAGGAGTCTTCAATGGAGGCTAAATCTTTCACCCAATATCGATCTCCTTGGAGCTCTCTGCATCTGCTTGGATCCCAAACATCTGCTTTGATCCCAACTATCTGCTTGGATCCCAAACATCTGCTTGGAGCCCAAACATCTGCTTGGAGCCCAAACATCTGCTTGGAATATGTTCTTTTCTAGATCATAGATGTGCCATAATCTCCAAGCAGATCTATATGTTGCGAAGATCGTATCAAACTGGAAGAAGAAGTATGTTTTGCCACCTAATTATAAGATGTGCGATAACTCAAACAGGGCGGAATATTTCTATTCAATAGTGACCTTTTGTATTGTCGCCTCCCCTTCTCGCGCGTGGTAATGTTAACAGCCGTACGAATGTCCGTGTTACTAATCTTTTTATGACCGATTTCTGGCACAAACCCAGTCACCCGCGCACGTCCCAGTGGGAGGTTCGCGCCTTGGTTGAGCCAAGGAGGTTTTATGGTTGAGCCTTGTAAATGTTCTCACAATAAAAGTTTCTCTATCAGTCTCTGCGGGTCGCTAGGAAAATACTAGAAATTGGCCAAATGAGTCAGCTGTATGAAGGGGGTCGGCTATGGAGATAGGGTCTGCTTGGAGCTCAAACATATACTTGGAGCCACTAACATGTGCTTTCTACATATAGATATGCCTTTCTAGCCTGAGTGCTTGCTGAGTGTCAGCTCTTTTTTTCAGCCAGGTAGCGGGTCGTGGCGAGCGGACGTGGAAAGCTAAAAAGGGCTGGCACTCTGAGTGAGGCTTGTGCCTTTCTCGTTCTGCTCCATTGGGTGTTTGGAGCTCCGACCAGATAATAGAGGCTTAAAGCAGATGTTGGGACTCAAAGCAGATATTGGGACCTATAGATCTGCTTGGGAGCAATGGAAAATTATCTAGAAAAGCACATGGTAGTGGCTCCAAGCAGATGTTTGGGATCCATCAGATATTTGTGATCCAAGCAGATGCTTGGGCTTCAAAGCAGATGTAAAGAGCTCCTAGAAGATCGATATTGGTTGAAAGATCTAGCCTCCATTTCAGACTTTTACGGCTGTTTTCTTTGTTAAGTTAAAGCTTTACCATTACATTTTTCTTCTTCTTATTGCTGTCCGGGGAGACTGAGAAGGCCAGCAATAACAAAAAAATGTAATAGTAAAGCTTTAACTTGAAAATAAACAACCTCACCAACCTCCTTGGCCGGACGGAGTCTGCAATGGAGGCAATGAAAGATCTTTTTTTTCTGAGCGACGGCCGCGGGCTTCTCTAGTTGTCCCTTACTACTCTCCAAGCAGAGGTTTGTGGGCAGCTCGTCACCGTTTTATCATAATATATGCCCCGTTTTTTGTCCGCTAGCCCCATCCAAACTAAAATTACGGGGCATATGATAAAACGGTGACGATCTGCCCCACTAACCTCTGCTTGGAGAGTAGAAGATAGTGACCTTTATATCAAATGTCCCGGGTTTTTTTCCCCCGCTCTCCCTACCAGGTGCATTAGTTTGTATTGTGATAAGCCAATTGGAGACAAAAAGGTGTGATTCTCTGATGGTTGTATAAAGACCACGCTGTTGTGTGATATGCCAGAGTGTCTACAAAATCGACACAAAGGGGCTTGGAAAGTTCATGAGAGGGAATCTTTGAGTACAATCGATGTGTACGGGCAGCTATTGTGTCTGTTAGTTCTCGTGGGTATTTGTAGCCGCGGTCATATATGGGATTAAAACCATCGCCCATCACTGCTTTTACATTGTAATAGACAGACCAAAACATTATATCCGTATGGCAGTATTCCACAGAAGTACATAGTGATCCCTCCATATCCTAACCCACATAAATCTAAACATTTCAGATCCAAACAAGGCCAGACAACAATTTCAGGTTTCAAATGGATGAGAATGGGACGAATGTCACAATAGTTACAAAATCGATGACAAATGCTCTACTATACTTCCCCACATTTTATCCATCAAGTCGGCTATAACATTCATGTAAATTCATATTCTGATAATGCAATGCGTCTTTACAGAAAGTTAGGTGAATTGTAAACTGTCACCCGGCCCGCTGGGCGGTAATCCACACAAGCTGCGAGCTCACGACCACCTTGATTTCCAACCAATGGCTGATCACCATGGAAGCGTTGACGCGTAGTCTGGCGTCTCCGTGGTCAAGCTCCGCCCCCGACATACGGGTCCTGAGCACGTGTCCCCCAAACCCCAGTTTGCATCTCCGCTCAGACCACTTCCGCCGACAGTCACTCGGCGATCACAGGGCGCGTGCCGGCCACAGCGGTCCGTTCTCTCTAAAATTTCAAGTTTTTCCAGCTCGTGTTCGTCTTCGTCCTTCAAAGTCACCGCTTCCGGCATCGCGCTCTACCCGTGAAGGGACACAAGGGACCTCATGGCGTTGGCAAGTGTCGGGTCGGACGTGCACGCTCCGAGGTCCACTACGATTCTCTGCGCCGGGACGAGAAAGTTCCCCGTTCCCTGGAGGATTTACATTTCAAGAGCCGCTCGAAGGATTTCGCAAAGGGCTTGTCGTCAAGTCTGAGCGAATACGAGGCAGAGGATAGGAAGACTGTACGCGACCTTCGGGCATTTGGACGACGATTTGATGCGGACATTCGACAAGAGCATCGCCTATCTGTTGAGTTCACTCAATGAACGGGTTGACGCGTAGTATGGCGCACTTTCGAATATACACGAACAGAATGGTTCACAATTCAATTCATCAATTCAGACAGTATATCCCACGGCACAGTTTAAATCTGGCTAATGCTCACATAGGATATTGTAGCCAGGCTTCAAAAATTGTGTCCGTACTACTTTGTACCCACACTAATACATTGTGTGCTGCGGCTTTTACAAAACATAGACTGATGACGTCACAAGAACAAGTCTATCATACACGTTGTACATAACATAAACTGATGACGTCACCAGAACGCGTCTATCGTAGACGTTATACACAACATAAACCAATGACGTAAACAGAACACGCCTATTATAAAGGTTCACTCTAGTGTACGTTACGTTAGCGCTCTGCGTTATGATAACGTAAATGACTATGTTACGTTAACGTAATGCGTTATGATAACTACGACTACGTTATATGTTAACGTTGTTTGTAATAATAACTTGAAGGGCGTACATACGTTACGTTAACGTGGTACGTTAACATAACCCATTTATGTGCGTAACGTATAACCACAAAACGTGACGTCTACGTAGATACGATATTTTGCCACGACATATGCATGTCACGTTTAGTACGTGACGTATATGCCTTATGTGACGTATGACCTGTTATACGTGACGTTTGGACGAGAAATCGTACGTTTTTTATGTAGGTAATTTTGACACGGAAATTGCAAAACCATATGTATGTCACGTATCCGTACGTTCCGGCATACGTGACGTAGGCCTTTCATACGTGACGTATTGACCCCCAATACGTCACGTATAAACGCCAAAACGTGACGTTTTTTACGTACGTAATTTTGACACGGAAATGATGCCATACACACACACACAACTACACACACACACACCTACACATGCACACATACACACACACACACACATATATACCGACTATTTAGTGAACTCTGCACGATCCAAAACGTCTTTTAAGTACCGTTTACCCACAGCTACAAAACTTAAGTGCACTTTAGCTCCCACAGGGTATTCCATAAAACTGTATACATAAATGGCGTAGTTTGGGCCGGGGGCAACGACCTGGACCAACGTGACGACCACAGACCTAGCCTTAAAATACTTCATTTCTAACTCAACCTTTACAGACAAGACTCTTGTGACCACGTATGGTTTAATAAATCTAGTGTTTGTTTAATATATTTAGAGGTTGTTTTCTATGTTTTATGAGAGAGATGTTTTCAATGGCAGTCTGGTTAAAAGATCATCTTAATTGTCATGTTTTTCCCATCGTTCTCTTTTCTGTTGATGTATGCTTACAGCTTTTTGCCTGCTGGAATGTTATCAATGATGTATGACACTAGATGGCTCTGATGATAATCTACATGGCCATCAGCCGTGTCTACCCTCCATCGTTTTCTCTGACCTTGGTCACCAATGGCAACCTGAACTCATTCCGTGTCTGTTTAGAGATCTGTATGATAAGCATGACTATCAACATAACTAATAACATAACTGTGGGGTCCTAAGACTTTTCAGTCCACCCTGTCCTTGACAAAACGTTCGTTGAATTATTGAAGAACACGTATCGAGCCGGGGGACAGCATACATTTCAATCAAAGTTGTCTGAAAGTAAATAGAATTTCACATATTCATCTGTCTTCTGAAAGTAATGGCAATATTAATGGTCAGTCTGAACAAGCATCAACGGGACAATCTGTGGCGCTGTGATCTAAGTTGTTGTACTTGAGTGTAGCGCCACTATGACAATGCCTTTGTGTATCGTGCCTCTTTTTTTGGAACACAGATTTGAGTTGCTAAAAACGAAATTACAACACTTCTGCAAAGTCATCGCTCGCTCATAAAGACCTATTGGAATGGGATCCTACAGAGTGAACTAATTTTCGACAAACAGTCTCAATGCAATTTCATATACATCTGATAGGAATATGCTACCGTCCCTTTCTATATTCATCATCATAGACAGATAAACAAGTGAACTTTTATTTACTTGCAATGAAAACCACTAAGTGATAAATGATGGGAAGTTCATACTCGTGATATGTGTAAGTTAGTTGAAGGTGAACATCACCATGCATCAATTATGTTAATGTCTACGTCATTTGCAATAAAATTTACAAAAGCTCTAAGTTCATGGGGGTATGAGGTCGCCGGACTATTTTTGCATATCATACCACTGCTTTTAAAAATAAAGAGTAAAGGTTAAATCCAATTCACCCCATTCTAAACTATGTCCAAATGGTCAACAGTATCTTTAAATGTGTATTCAGATATGCTGTTATAAGTGAAAATGAAGGCACTGTGGAGACATATCGTTCTATTGTGGCTAGACTTTGGGTTTTGTCTCTTATTTTTGTCGTTTTCTATAAAATCTGCTACCTCATTTTACTTATTTGGTAGGCACAGCAGAAGCAGGAAGCTTTGTACCGATAACACATTACAAACACAGAATGGAAAGCCTATGGCAGCGTTGAGTAACAAACAGTAGATGTGCTGCAAAAACAGTCTGAAAATGCATGAGAACACTCACAAAGTAAAGTAAGGGCAGCTATGGCGTCTACCTACGTATGATTAACTTAATTATTGTAAACAGTTTGAAGAGCTATTACTAAATAAATCTGCCATCGAAGTATCTGCTTTGCCTTGCTTTGCATGATTACATAAAGTATTGGATAATTATTTTCTAAGTTTCTTCCTTGTATCATCACTGTATAATTTGCGAGAATTAATACGATATGTCACAGTTCGTCCCGTGGCATATCCTCAGCCTTTTCATTTGGTTTAGTCTGTTTCTCTTTGTTCTTTTCGTTTTTCTCGTTCTCTTCATTCTTTATCTGTTCCTCCCTACCAATTTTCTGTTCTTCCCCAACCTTTTCCTGTTTCTCGCTATGATATTTTTGATCTTTTTGCTCCAGTTCTTTCTTTTTCTGTTTTACCTCATTCCTTTTCTGTTCAACATTACGTGCACGATACGCAAGGATCATTCGTTCGTCCTCTTCATATTCATCTGAGGGAAGACGTGGATGCTCAAGTTGTTTAGCGCTGTTTCCTACGGCATCAAGACGGCGGAGGAAGCCTTGCGTAGGGAACACCGGTCTCCACTTGTCCTCCAGCAATTTACCTACGTAAATTTACATGTCATAAAAGGAAGTGAGTCGACAAAGGGAAAAAGGAAAGGAAAGTGATCTCGGACAAGTTTAGCTTAAATGAACTCAATGAACAGATGAGCTAATCTTCCACTGGTCGTGACAGAGAAGACAGACGCTATGTACAGTATTTACAGGTTCATTGTACGGGGAAGTTCCCCTCACTCTTTTCGGCAAGCACAAAGAACAGTGGACCACGGCTTAACATCCCGTCCTAAGGACTGCGACCCTTTCTGGTAGCGCGCATGTCAGGTGAGCGACATAGCTGGGATCGAACCCGGGGCTTATAGTTCCAGAGGCAGGGCCGCTAACCACTGGACTAAGTACGCTACATAGGAATGTGTGAACGTCATTGCGCAGAAGTTGAACAAAGTACAAATTATGTCAGACCAAGTTGGAAGAAACTTTTCTATTTTGAACATGGCAAAAATGTTTCGCAACAATTCTATACGGCTAGTGTATTCCACAGTTTAAGAAGAAAACACTAGCAAATCTCGTAACTTTTAGCAAATGCAATGTAGAAGTAGATATAAAGCTTGGTCTTGCTTTTCTGGTGTATTGGGTATATATTGATCTACAGAGACACTAGAGACCTAGAAAACCAGAACAACTCGACAGCATGCCCAGGACGGTTTCTAAACATTTCGGTTTCAGAAGGACGCCTAACTCTAATCGTCACCTCAACCCTACCCTAATCACCTCCATGAAAAGTTTATATTTTCAGCAGCGTGTGTGTGTGTGTCTGGCTGTCTATCTGTTGGTGAACAAGATAACTGAAGAACGGCTAAATGGATAGGTTTCATATTTGGCGTGTTAGTAGGTTGTGACAACAACCGGAAATGATTAGATTTTGGGCCTCCTGTCAACTTTTGTAAGTACTGCAACTAAACTTCCGTGTTTGATATCTTGTGTTCTGGAAATGCTATGATCACGATTTTTGGCCGGTAGATAGCTCTTGTGTTCTAAAAAAAAGTTACATAAGTTTGGCCCCCTATAGACCTTTCTCACGCGGCGGCCATGATAGAATGAAAACGAGGCCCCTGTGGCAAACGTTAGACCGATCCTAACTGTCAATCACAATTACCAGTTTAGCCAATGATTACCTGATAATTAGAGAATCGACCAATGAGGAAGTGGCTGCATGACCGTCAAATATTTCTATGTTTTTATTTTGCATTTCTACGTTCTGACAGAGGAGGGCGGAGACTATAGGATCGGTCAACGAAGCTCTAAATTGCTGCATCTTTTTTGTACATTACATTAGTTGTAATATTGATACTTGGATATCATATTTTAAAACTTAATGTATCATATTTTAAAACTTAATGTGATTTAGGAGGAAAACTAAATCTGTACATTATTTTTTGCTTCTTTGCCTCATTGGCCTCGTCTTCATTCTATCATGTCCGCCGCGTGAGAAAGGTGTATTGACGAGTTCAGAAATTGCTGGGGCGTTTTGTCAACATTTTTTGAAGAGGATTACTCAGAAAGGGAATGACGGATTTTCATGTTTTTTTGCATGCAGACAGAGATGTGCAACGTGAAATTCAAATTATGCAAAATAGGGAGGACATTTGCATAATTAATTAGAACATTCAGAACAGTTTTTTTCAACGTATCTCTTGTCCCAGGCATGCTATGGTCTGTACATTTGGGTGGTAGAAATCTTTTGACTTCAGGACAAAGTGAGGCAGGTAAATGCCCCCTGACATTTATTTTTGGAACTGCAATGGCGTTTTTGTCACAAATATTACAAAGAGGATAACTGAAGAAAGAAACTAAGGATGTCAATGATCTTAGGCATGCTGGTAGCTTAGATAGAGATAATCGTAATTAGATAATATTACATATTATGCAAATGAGGAGTTAATGTGCATCATCAGGTAGGAAATTCTATAATTCAATAAAAGTTTATAATGAAAGCTCATCTGTGTTGGTAGTAATCATGATACAATGCTAAACTTTCTTCCAACACTAAGGTATTCACGGATCGAATTTTCGACGACCACTGTCGCCTTCTTCAGGATCAATAATGACTAATCACTGCCGAACGTTAACTCGCGAGAGTTTCAATAAAAGTTTCTTCGCACTATTGACTTGAACGTCATGTCGATAGCCATGCACTATGTATATAGTCATGTACCTATAACAAATGTGCCGAAGTTAGCATTTACATGCCAGATCTAGAAATGGAAGTGGAATGACTCCAGTAGGAGATGGTCAAGTTTAGTATGAAGAAATAGAGGGAAAATCCTAGCAATACTCACCAGTCTTTACCTCTTTACATTCTTGAACCCATGCCTGTATTTCTTTCATGCCAAAGTTACCACTATGTGGGTAGTGACAGATGTTTCCCTGCGAGAAATAAAAACATGCGTGTGAATATAACACGTCTGACTCATTGAAAGTCTTGGCCAACGAAGAAACAAAACTTCTATCTCCACAAAAGTATTAAAGACAAAACAAGAGTTTGGAGAACTCAAATCACCATGAAATATATATTATGCAAATAAGGCCAACATTTGCATAATTTATAGTCAACTACGTTCACTGTCACATAACTTCCAAATGCCACAAGTATGAAATTCCAGTTATCTACCAATACGTAATTACAGTATTTTCTCATTTATTATGCAGATTAGGTCTTCATTTGCATAACCTTTATCATCAATGTCCCTTTATTTCAGTTACATATGTTGCCTGTTTGATATGTTTTGAACAATGAAAATATTAGACTCGAATATCAACTCTTACCGTTGAATGGTCCACCAATACTAGCGCAGGGATATCCGTACTTGCTGCGTAAAAATCAAGAAGTTCCACTGCAAACGTCTCATTTCTGTGAAAGAAATCAGCATGTTGAGCACAATCTTGTGATTGTTTTATGTTTTCACATTTTCGAAGAGAACACGCCTACAGTTATAGGAAGTTGCAGGGGAGCCCAAACCACCATGACTGCAAATTGAAAAGTTGGGTTTCGGATTAATATTTATTATCATATAGCCAGATGTCGTTGACGAATCAGAAGGCTAAATTTACGGGTCGTTATTTTCCCAAATTGATCCCATTTTGCGGGTCTTTAATCTCCATATAAAACCTTAAGATTCCCATTGGTTCAATTTTTAACATCGCCATTGCATAGGAGGGTTTCGTTTTTTTACTTGATTCTATGGAACTTTCTGATATAGACAGACTTAAAAAAAACAGTGCTAATTGAATTTAGTAAAATTATGATAGATAGTAAGTAGAATCAAAATCAACGGTAAATCATGTAGATAACAACATAAATGTTATTGCTAACCTTGACTCCTTTTTCACTCAAGGTACAACCCTCAAAGTAAAACAAAGCAGCCATCTTGTTTTTCTTCGATGGTGTAGCGTGTTCGATGTATGATAATGGCTATATAACCACCTAATAAAACTGTTTATTTGGTTGTTATAGGAACTGACAATGCGTTATCACACTTTAAACACCTCATTAACCCTATATTACGGCACACCCAGCTATAAGGTACACAACTCAAATATTGGGGAGTACTTTTAAAGAATAAAAGATTTTATGAATGTCTCCAAAAATTCAAATCATTGTGATCGTTAATTTGCAGGTGACACCCAGTAACGTTAAGTGAGATAGAAGGATAAAGACATGGACCTGCAACCTGAGGTTTGCGGGCCGACTTGCTCTGCTAAAAGTCAGATACCCACTTATTTTTAGTTGAAAAATTTAACAAAAACAAATGTCTTCGAAGATTTTTTTGCCGATTCATGGCATGGGAAACTCCACTCATACAGATCTGATCACAGTTCAACCTTGTTTTTCTCGTCACTTACCTACTAATTCTTAAATGGACGTCGACTGGAAAGTAATGACCACAATGATTTGAAATTTGGTGGATATTGCTAAAAGACGCCATACCACATACTTATGCCCCGAAATGTGAGTTGTGCACCTTGTTTCTGGGTGAGGCCGAGGACTTATTGATCACCCCTCGTACTTGCACTACTTACAAGTCCATCCACGAGAAAACTGCATTGATTTGCTCGGAAGCGGCAATTTCCCCCACCGCCCTCAGATCACTGGAAGACCCACCGAACAAGATCACGAACGGTTTGCTCCTCCGGTACAGGGCAGGGAAGTTCCGAACCGTCAGCTTTGGCTGGATGAGCAAATAGACAATATGAAGAAGAACCCTATTGCACGACAATTGTACACGGTAGAAAGTATGGCAGCAATTCTTAAACACAATACACTTTCTCAACATATGATCCACTGCTCATCGAGTCACCTGTCTCATCTGCATAACGTGACGTCACAGAAGTGGATTGTTCACTCCTTGACAAAGACTGTAGCTGTTCAGTCGAAATTTGGGTAAGTCCAATTTATTGTGTTGGTGTTTACAGTTTAAACTCCATTCAGAATGACTTCTACCAACACAGATGAACTTTACTTTCAAGTGAACAAAACAGAATATGTGTGTAGCGTCAACTCGAGAATTCCGCCCAGGTTTCCCAATAAAGAACACTTAAAGAAATGTTATCGACTTTCTCATGAAAATGCCTTGAATGCCTGCATGTCACGGGGACTACTGATACGCCATTAGTAGATCTTTTTAAATTCACGGCTGTGTGTGTGTTTAAATGGGGTGGTGTGAGGGTACCTGGAGGAATCATGAGCGTTCACGCTACATTGCTAGTCTCATTCGCAGACTTCTTGCGAGCGTTGGAAAAAAAAAATTGGGGGGGGGGGCACTGATACGCGAGTTGTTTTACACGGGCCAAGGTTCTCTAATGTCGGTTTAGGTAGTTTTGCGACCGATGAATTATACCGCGGAGGAAGGATTCCCTCTGAGACCTCTAGGCGCTCTTAAAAGTCTGCGAAGGAGACTACTACATTGCCGGCTCAAACATAAGTGTACCTTGCAGATTCGTGCTGTAATACAAGGTTCAGACGGGAGATAGGGTTGCCGTTATGTTTGTGTATTTGCGTTTATGCCAGTATCACGCAATTGTAACAGTATGATAAATATCATTGTTGTTTAAGCTATAGCTTTTGCTTTATACTGTTTAATATCAATTGACATAAAAAACGTGCGTTTTGAAAACTCTGTGGCAAATATGATATAATAATAATGGTTTTTTTAATTCATTTCGTGTAGTTGCACAGATTCGCAAGACCATTGGGATTGGCCCTGAATTGCTCTGACACTCATAATTTACACAAAATACTAGAAGTATATAACATTACTGGGACAGTATAGAATATAAAAAAATGATCTAGTATAGTGTGAAATTCAACAATTCAAGAGGAACATCCGGTTTATTTCTGGGCAAACAATGACAACGTCTGGGTTTTGTTTCGATATATGCAAAATAACTTACAAAGACTGGAAGACTTGCGACTTGAACAAAGTTGATAAGAGCTTCAGTGTCCATGGTGTCTTCTCGCAAAACCTTTTGTTGTTGATATTCATCATTTCTTTTGACAACCACAACACACGGCACCTCCGCTTCAAACTGGGCACAGCTAGAAGGATGACATGATATGATAACTTTTGATAAGTAAAATAATAAATAAATATTTCAGTTCATTCAAAATTGTCATGTTCAACAGTTACTTATTCAGAATAGACAGCATTAATAAAGAAATGATTTGTATTGTGTATGTAGTTGCTTTCTCTTTTTATATGGTTATTAGTTGAGGGATGCCCTCGAATACCTAAAGGTTTCTGGATGTATCTTGTTTGATTTGTTTTATCGCTATTGTTCTCAAATGATTTGCTCATTTTTGAGTGAATAAAGAATAAGCAATAAGCAATGTTTTAAAAACTATACTGTAAACTGCAGTTGAATACATTTACTCATAGACCTATATACCTTGGTATTACTATTAATGTTATTACTATGAGTCTATGTATCTTAAAACTCACTGCATTCAATATTACGTGTCTATGGTTGTACAACACGTTACGAAACTCCCTGTACTTCAAATTTGTTTGTGTTAATGACGCCATTCATTGCTTACAATTCAGCAGCCAATTTTTCATCTGTCACAGCACCAAGGACAAAGTATCCATGAAGGTCACGTGCAGCCTGCTGGAATATCTGAAACTCTGCAATGTTTAATGTAATTAGTATGTATGTCTGGTGAAGTGGAACATATTGGTATAGCTGCCTGACCAGAAACTGCCTTTTCTGATTCTGAGGACGAACAGCTTTCTTTATCTTTTTGTTCTACAGTATTTCCTTGAAATTTGTATATTGTGTCAATCCAATTATTTGAAGACAATATACAACAATATCACAGTTTATTAGAAACCAGGTGGGCGAAATATATAGCACAATGTGTACATTGTGTAATGAAAATGAGACTTATATACACATGTTTTAAAATGTAAAAGACTTGGCAACTTCTGGAAAAAAGTGGAAAACATGTTGAATCATAATGGAATTAGTATAAAGATAACCAAATTGTTGATATTTCTTGGACTCAATCGTAACTGGAGGTCAATGTCACTGCGAATAGAGTAATTACTTTGGCAAAGTTTGTCGTTTACATATCATGGATAAAACATAAGGACACAGTGACAGAGATCTGGAACACTTTCCAGTTCTATTCTGTAATGTTTATTATTCAACACCCTTAACTTTGAACATTGTTATCTATTTAATTGTTATTTATTTACACTTTACATTGTGTTTATGATTGTTCACATGTTGTACATACTTTCTTATTAATAAAGGTTGAAAGAAAATTTAAAAAAAAACACAATATCATAGTTTGAGGGACGTCTACCAGGCATTCCACATATCTTGCCAGTTTGTCCTTGATGACGCGACCGTAGCGAAAGACCCGTCAAACCAATTTCCTCGCGTTGATAAAAGGCATGGGAAGAAATCAGTAAGCGAGTAACAATCTATATAGCACAAGGGGACAAAGGTCTACGATAGATCAATAAAGACCCATTATGCAAAGCATGGAAAGGGTTTTGTGCATGCGGAAGTAATTTCGATTTGCTGGGTTTCTTTGACGGGTTGAATCGATGTTCTTAAGGAAGAGCTCGTGTAAGGTCATGAACTTCTCGTTGTCTATGATGAAGCTCCGTTCAACCAAGGTTATCGAGTAGCCTCAAGGTCATCCTTCTCTTCGCCAGTGACAAGTAACTCGTGAGGTACTTCTCACTATGCTCGTACAGTAATTCTCACTATACCATTAGTACGTTTCAAGGGTTTTAAATGGAGGTGGCCATGTAAAAGGTTGGATTTCAAGATCCCCTATACATAAACACATTACTATTCTTTAATAAACATGAGTATTAATCTTTATGACATTTGATATGCGCTAATGTCACTATGAGTCGGCAAAACGAAGAACAGATTTGGTTATGGACCACCTAGTTGGTTTCTACGACCTCATGCCTTCGCCAAATCTCAACCTTTATGACTGATGTATTATTAGTGTCTCCATTAATTATTCAAATCTAATCATTTGGAGGTCTCATCGAGACCTACTCACATACCAAATATCAATACAATCCATCCAGGCCTTCTGATGTTATGCTGCTAATACACACAAAAACATATATACATACATACATACATGTATACATACATACACGCGCTACCGAAAACATAACCGTTTGGCAAAGGTTATCATCACTAAACCAAGTCAGATGCGAAACCAATTTTTAAAACACATGTTACACACTGTAAGTAACTTTTATCACTATCGGTCTAGTGCATTTAAGAAAGTGTTTAATGACTGCAATAGCCATGAAGTTTCCACGTTAAAAAGGGTTGTATTTGCACGCAAATGTTGTGTCTATCTCTCTCACGTTTGTGCAATTCTAAAGACTTGTAATACGAGTCCGCATGAGAAGTCAATTATAACTTAAGGAACAGGATGGTAGCACTAATTGATAGGATCATATGGTAATCTTATGGTGAGGAGGATATTGGAAAACAGATTTGTTTTATACCTTCCTGATCCTGTGATTTGAAGGCTCCCACTACAGACGTTTGGGAAGAATCCTTGAGCATTTCAGATAGCGTCCCTGTATTGAAAGCTGCGACATCATCTAGAGACTTGATCTCTATTGGTGCCTCTATTTGGAGTCTGCAAACAGAACAAGTACAAGATCATCATTTCAAAACATGTAAGAAATAGTGATACTTTTACGTTTTAGAAAGCTAGAATATTTTGTGATTGCTGTAAACTTTGGAAGTCAGATACCTTGAGATACCTTAAGGTCACAGTCACATTGTGAATCTATACATTGATGTAAAAAAATGTGTTGCTTTACCACTCAAAACTGGAACTGCTTAGTTGTCCTTTCCAAACCCCCATCTCCGCTATAACAGCACATCGGCCTTACAACTGTACAGGCAATTCAGCAGGCAAGGCAAGACGTCCTATGATAAGGGAGTTGGGGGGCTTTTGGGGAGGGGGGCATGTTTTTCTAGTAGAAGGTCACACATTTTGGTGATTTTATTCATATCATATATCAACATTTCGGTGTTTGTTAGTCTCTTTTCAAATCGATAGTTATACTCACAACTTAACAAAGTGGACGAACTCAACAGTGTCTAGCATCCCTTTGTAATCTTTCAGAAATGTCCCTCCTACGAAGACTCTGACTGTAGGGTACGACGTGATGTTGTTCAGTTTGCAGACGTCCGTCCAGTCGTCACAAAGAACTTGTGCTAAGGTTACATTGCACTCGGCATCGTCTAGCATACAATGAAGAATAGAATAAAACGTATGGCTTAGTTTTAAAAAAAATATTTCACTCTTCGGCCAAGCTCTGTTTTTGCCACGTACCATATGGTAGTCCTTACCTTATCAAAAATTCATTGGTTCTTTTGATTATACGTCAATTCGCTGATGTTAAGGGCATTACAGGTCAGATTCCGTCATACAATTTGTAATAATTGTTATATATATTAAGCATGTATTAAAGCCTTAACAGGAACAAAGCACCAAAAAAAACCTCAACGAACCCGAAAAATACGGTACGTTTCAATTATTCGATCTTGTCACTGATTTTGTGTGTGCAGTAATGGATACTCAGTACTAGTGTTTGTCACTATTTGCAGCTGATGTATGAACAGCTAGGCCCCCTGACGCCGTTTGCACTTTCCTTCTGGACTAAAGCACCTGCAGCTGCTAGTAGATGTAAGAAATATGATTTAACACACATTCTGGACTTAAGCATCTGCAGCTGCTAGTAGATGTAAGAAATGTGCTTTAACACTCCTTCTGGACTAACGTACCTGCATCTGCTAGTAGATGTAAGAATATGCTTTAACACACCTTCTGGACTAAAGCATCTGCAGCTGCTAGTAGATGTAAGGAATGTGCTTTAACACTCCTTCTGGACTAAAGCACCTGAAGCTGCTAGTAGATGTAAGAAATGTGCTTTAACACCCTTTAACACTTGTGTACAGAAGTTGCTACCATTCAGAGTGCTACCATCATCTGAAAAGATCGAAGAATGTTTACTATTCTAAAGAAGTTTTTAGTCAGACGATGGAAATCTCTTGCCTTCTTTACCGACAAGTTCGAAAGTTCAAAAAAGAAGTAATGGAAAGTGAAAATGTAGCTAGAAAATGCCCCAAGCGCCTTGCAAACAAACCAATCGCAAAGGTCACATTGTGTGAACAAAACGTCACCCGGTCAGAAACATTAGGACAAAATCCTCACCGGCGGTAAACAGCAGTAAATGGTGTCCGAGCATTCTATCATGGGTTCGTTGCCCCTACAGCAAACCTTTGGAACATTAAAGGACCATTACCCTAGTACAGCTGAGAGGCAAGCTTACAGATGAGTCTGAAAGGGCATTTCTTGTTTCAACAACAACCTTTTATGTGGACATTATGAGGTCGAAATCTGCCCAATGTCGTGCGATTCTTTGTATGGCACACTTGCAACTCTCAATATCATGCACATGCACGCTGAATACAATATAATTTTTTCAATATATTTTTTATTTAACAATATGAGACACTTGCAGTGTTGAATATGATTCTCTTGTCTCATTTTGAGGCTAGCTCTTAAAGCACGCAATATGTGGCACTTGCAACACTCAATATCATGAAATTGCAACGCTCAATATGAAGCAATTGTAATTACAACTCGCTATATGGAGCACATGCAACTCACAATATGAGACATATATGCAACTCTTATTTTGAATATGAGGCACTTTCATGACAATGATTGTAATTCCTTTATGGTATCGCCACATGAATAATTAATGAGTTAGCCTTATTGGGCACAAACAGTCGTTGGTTGCTCATGAATAATTAGGTAGCGTTGTTAGACGTAAGCTGATTGGCTGATAGATTACCAGCGTGCTTTGCAGCTTTGCTCAAAATGAGCTCAAGCAAACCCTCTGATTGGCTGAAAGCTGTTTGGTGGTGACGTCGCCAAAACCGTGTTCAGGGTCTCGGAAGGGCAGGGCCGCTATGGGAGGTAACGAATATATCGGGTCTGCTGGGAGGATGGCACTATCGGATGATACTAATTACGAAGTTATTCTATGTTTTATACACAACACACCTGCCAGCATCTTGGACGCCTCCGAGTAACTGTGCATGAAGGCCTTGGATCTTACATCCCCTGAAAAAAGAACGAAAGTTAGTCGCAATCAAAATTGCAAACAGGGCAAACAATGTGATACCAACATGAACGCATTTCACGTGAAGATATAGGGACACCAAATGGAAGCGGGTGCAGCTATTTGAATCTCAGTAAATCTCAGTAAATCATAGTTCAAACGTCTAGATATCTTTTGGCCCTCTCAGATAATCCTAAACTAACCCATTACATGTTACGTGTGGATACATTACTGAAAAGAATATCACATTATTTTTTTCCGGTAAAACGCTGTGTACACATGTACACTGCAATGTAAATCAAGGACACCAACATGGCGCCTGCCTGCTTCATTGATATAGAAAGTGATTGAAAGCACCCTGTAACTGAATACGTTGAGGACATTGATCTTTGTGTTTTCTAATCTAAGGCTGGGTTTACACATGTGCTTTCAATCACACTCTGAGTACACTCAGCCGAAGTGCGACTCAAGTGCGGTCTGTTTACACACAGGGCCGCGAAGTGACTTGGAACGCCCAGTTGAGTAACGACCGTGGTATTGCCTCGCTTTGAATCATGACCAATTTTCCCGAGGTTACTCAAGTCGAGTCCGGAAAAGGAGTAATTGAGTACCCTAAATTTCTGTTTACACAGCCCTGAGTCGACTCCACTAAGTCGGACTTCGGATAAGTGTACTCCGAGTGTGTTTAGACATGTGTGTGTGAACCCAGCCCACGTGTTGAAAACAAGCAAGCAAGTGAAACGTACATGTCAAATGGAACACGACAACCACAAAGTGTTTCTCTTCTACAACTGTTGTAAATGTCTTGTCCGTTAGGGTAGAGATGTGCGTTGTTTCAATGGTATTCACTCTATCCTTGTTTACAGCAATGGCTACAACGTCTCCTTCGCCATCGCTATCTGTATTTAAAGAAAAATATTGATACGTGATTATCTGATATCCTCTTTCTATTTACACAATGAATGAAAATAGACATTCTTTCATTTTTTTTACAATGAAAAACAAGACACATCCTTTCAATTTTTTGTCTATTCTCATTCGTAACTATGTGACCGCCAATCATGAGTTCAAATAAAAAAAATGATAAGCTAAAGTTTGGCAACCTCATACCTACATGAGATATTTAAAGCTTTTGAAAAAAACTATGCAAATGACTTACAAATTTACATAACCTAGTAATGGTAATGATAACCTTCAACTAACTTGCACATGTCAAGTACGAGTACAAGTATATCATAAATCACTAAGATGTTTTGCCACTTTTGTATCAAATATGTAAAGCAGTTCCTTATTTCCATCTTTGGTATTCCTCACAGCCAACCAATGCACCAAACATGAAATCAAGCCATTTACCAATACGCGTTCTTAAGTTGACCAAAAGACACACGGACAAACACTGCCTACAATATAACCTACATAACTTTTTATCATAGAGGTAGTTATACCACATCTTTAGTTATCAATGTGTACGTTTGGAATATTTAAAAAGAATTGACATTAAACGTATACGAATGTATGAAGACCAGATCAGAAAATATACTACACCACGGAGGTACACGAATACCCGTATCAGAGGTTACCAGATATCACAAGAAGTATTTGATATATTTTGGTTTCTTGTTATTAATCTTTAATAACTTTACGCCGCTTTACTTCTGTAGTTCTAATAATTTTATCGTATTTGCAACGTTATTCACAAGCTTCGATACCTGTTCTGCGCTTCTTCCTTTGATGTTCCTTATGAACCTGTAAGTCTTCGTAGTACGTCACATACGTTTGTAGATACCATAGCAGATTCTCAGGAGCAAATCCACCCATGAAGTGAAGATCACCCTTGGATATAAATAAAAATGAAAATATAGTCTCGCTGAGTGATTCTAAACCATACTAATGTCTTACGGCATTGGTTAAGGTCGTACATATTCGTCTTAATTCTTTCAATTTATTCTCAGAGAAAGGAGAATTTGTATTAAAACTAATCTTTGACAAATTGACACTTATGCTAGCAGACGTCTTGTTTATTTGATGATATATACCAAAGGACGACCATATAGATGTGACGTCAAAGCAGCTGTGATTTGAATGGATTTACATATACGCACATGTCCATTAGATTGGATGGCAACCGCAGGCAGCTCAACTTCCCGCGTCATATTCACATCGAGTGCTCGTAATCTCGACTTGGAGATCTTGTCACTGTAGTATGAAACAGCGATACTCACATTACAAAACACTCTGAAATGGGTTTAAATTGCATGTTTTGACATTAAATGCAACAGTAACACCTAAAATATGACCCCATATTTCTTATATCAGTTATGATTATGATTCAATCTGACAAAGAGGAAGAAAAAAATGAATGAAGAAAAGATTTAAGAAACGGAGAGAGAAAGAAAGAGAGAAAAGTGTTTAAGAAAGAAATGAAGAATGACAAAGTGCTGAAAAGGAGTGAATAGTAAAATTGACTGTTATGAGTGATTAGTAAAGCAAAGACACACACTGAGAGGTATCTAGTCCCCCAACACTTTTAAACGACTTTGAATACGTGTTACGTTTCATTCTACATGTACCTCATTTTTGTCGTATTGTAAATGTCCAAACATGTATTTCTTGAAAATGATATAATCTTTATCATTGTATGCTCTCTCACATTGGAAGAAATAAAGAATTGAAAGGAATACCCACAGGTTAGTGAGCATCACGGCGGCAGTACCACGGAAAGACTTCCCTAAAGCTGCAGCCACTTCGGTAGCTTCAGACTTCTTGTCCGTGTTCGTGAAGACGTATATAACATGTAGACCCAGGGTCCTGCAAGTTGTCAGGTCCTGGTCCGAAAATGTTATCTGATACCGAAAAGCAAAAATACAGTTTATTTCGATCATAAACAACCTTACACTAAAATATCAATATTTCTATCCGGAGAATGGGTAAAAAGAAAAACACAATATAATATTTACGAATACGATGGTCTTAAGCTTAGCAACTTACGGGCTGTCGATCTCACCATGAAGGATTCTTGGGTGCCTAAATCATATCATAATTAAAACGGTTTTGTTCCAAACTATTGCTTTGTTCTAGTCTTACAACTAATGCATTTCCTTTTTCGAAGCTTACGGAAAGTGATTTAGAACTATTGATGAAAGAGAAGGCTCCAATCAGTCAATTCTTTAGACAAGTCCTACAAGCTTGGCTCAAGTTCCAGCTACGTCCTCCAAAGAGTACACTTGAAGTCAAACAGCAGCTCCTCTGCCTAAATTCGGAAATTCGTGTTTTGAGAAAACCATGCTTTTCATCGTCTCTCTACAACAGAAGGGTTCTTTTGGTGAACGAAATAATATACTTATAATAACCTTTTTTTGTACAAAAACAGATCTAAGAATCCCTACAACACAGCAATCAGAGATGACAAACACCACCGTTGTTGCTCCCAGTCCCACACCAACCACCCAGTCCCGCACGAACGCACACACACGCACACATACACACATACATTGAACACACACGCGCGCGCACAAAAAACTCACATACATGTATACACGCACACACACAGAGACAGATAAGATAAGACAATACTTTGCCCCTATGGAGTAAAAACAAAGCGTGCAAAATACGAAGAAATAGTGACAATGAAGAAAATCTAATTACTAACGTTATACATACAGTATATACAGAAGGCGTACCACGGTTGGGAGTTTCGTTGCCCTCAGAAAGTTTACGAGACCGTCGGACCGCAGCAAACCGCGATAGGCAGTTCTTCGACACGTTTTGCTGCCGTCTTTTTCCTCCGCGCAGTGTAGATACCAGGCTGTCGGCATACTCGGAGTTCTGCCGCCACTTTACAGGCACAGGGAAATAAACATGTGGCAAATACAAACATTTCTTGGCCACAATTAGACAAAGTCGACTGGATTATGTGGATGACATCCTCTGGGAAACCCAAAACTGATGCGAGCGTGCAAAAAAAAAAATTGGCAAAAAAAACGTTGCCTTCCGTCAGGAAGGTTGGCATTCTATGGTACTTGTGCCCGTTTCCCGATATTTTACGATTTATTTTTTCAGCTGCTTTGTACGATTCACGGTATGGTCGAGAACTTTAATTTTTTTTGGACACGGACAGATTGATACGCGCGCGGATGTCATCCATGTAATCGAGTCAACATGGCCTTACAACGACAGGAAATATACATCTATACTGGTGTAAGGACCCTGTCAGACTTTTGTGTGTATGCAAGTCCGCATGAGTTGCGTATTAGCAAGTTTTTGTTTTAGGTTAAGTTTGCAGCCGAAGAAGTAATTTCTTAGGTTCGATAACTAGGTAACACAATGGTGGGTCAAGGTAGAAAACAACTTCTTCCCTGCAAACTTTATATAAACCAAAAAAAAAATGTTCATGCGCAACTCATACGCACTTGAATATACGCACAAGTGTTACAGGGCCTTAAGACACTACTTGATCCAAAGACATACGCATAGGTCTATTCAAGATATCTACAGCTGTTCAAAATTGGCAACCAGCCATATACCTTCTTACTTTGGTCGAGCTCCCAGTCATATATTTGTCTGATTACTTTGTAAAATACAAGTAGTTTGAATCAACTTTTATATGAAGATAACTTTCTGAATAGTGAGGACGCAGACTAGTTTAAGAGAAAATTCATAAAGGGAAACTCGACTCAAATTCTTCAATCCACCAGAAGCAGAAAACCCTATGACAAGGAACATCTTGTGAACAAAGACCATACCCGAGAACACGGGAGAGTTTTTCTTTCGTTGTCACGACAAACAAGTATTGTTTCCGGTAATCCAGGGCAAATTCCAGGAAGACTCTGTGCTCTGAAAAGTATTCAAATTGTTGACAACCAATCAATAGATCTAATTTTGATTTCCTTGACTTGACATTAAAGATCAATACCATCGATTACCTTATGCTAAAATCTTCACATTTGATGTTAGACGTTTTGAGCTCATACTCGTAGATATCTTTAGCTTGTATTAGAGAAAAATGAATCAGTCAAGTTTTGTATATATGCACTGTGAGACTGATAAAGGAGATAATACATTATACATAATTCATAATTCATAATAACAGGGGGAGACACAAGTGGAGACACATTTTACTCGGTTTTAAGGCAGTTGAATTTGTAATAGCTGAATTGACGTTTGTTTACTTCCCTCAATAACAGTGTCCTCTACGATTCTACAGTGTGAGTCCCTAACCCTTTCTTGCTGTTTTACACAGCTATGCAACGCCACCATGCAGATCCTGATCACATGACACAAGACCATTCATGGGACATTTTTTTTTTCTTTACAATCATGCTAATAATATCAGATTATTACACCCGGATTAATAAACCAGGGATGAAAACCAGGGATTCTATCATAAATAGAATAACAATAGGTCAACGGCAGGGTATGGTCTTGTTATAGTGTAACGTTTGATTTTTTCTTAAATTTTTTTTTTAAAAATCATAACAGAAAATGTGTCTTAGATACCGAATGGCTTGTCGTCCATCTGATAACTGACGATGATGTCCTGGTGCCCAGCACTGCGCCTCTGAAGCTCTGTAAGCTTCTTCTCTGTTTTAATGCGCTTCAATGATTTGCCTAATAGAACCCTGAAAATGATGACGTAATGTTAGATCACTTGATGTGTATATGTATATGTATATTCTATAAGTGTCACAGCGTATAATGCCGGATCTACTCTATAGGCGAGTACACAAATGATAAGGAACATTTTCTTAATCGAAATATGAGATTTAGATGTAATCAAAACAAACGAAGGCCCGCGCTGAGTTGATTATGTGATACAGTTTGATCATTTCTCTAAGTCATAGAAATGGTTAATGATTGTAACGTACTGAAGAATCCTGCCAATCAGAACGTCTGCTTCGGTGATCTCGCTGATTGGTACCACATCTTTCACTGAACCTTGGCTGTATACAAAACAAGATGGATCATAACTTGTGGTGTGAGTATGTATGTATTTCTGTGTGTCTATGTGTGTGTGTTTGTGTCAGTGTCTGTGCTTATGATTTCACATGAATTGAACAAAATAAGTGAAGAGAGCACCCCCTCCCCCCAGGGGGCTTGTTTTGGAATTGAAGGGGCATGTTTGTCAAAAACTTTCAAAGCTGATGAATGAAGAAAGATGTGACGGATTTTCATGATTTTCACAATGTGGGTAGCTTACACAGTCAGAGATGTACATGATCATGACAGGCAAATTATCCAAAATAGAACTAACTCTGCTTAAATGAGAAGAAAATTCTAACATGCTATTGTGTTTGCCACGTATGAGGGGTGAACAATATTTTCACGGACTCACACAGACATATAGCCTGGGTGCCACCTAGATTACTATCGGGGCTCCTGCGTTCGCTCCCCCTAAAAAAACATTTTAAGATCAGTAGTGGCTCCGGATCAAAAATTCGAGAAAGTCTAGATCTTGGGCGTTCCACGTCGCTATAAAGAGATTCATGTCTTGACAAAGACGGGTAATTTACATATCTAAATTTATAAACCCTCCATTGAGTTGGAGATTCACTTCAACGCGTCTTGAGAATGATTTCCACGATTTTTCCGAACTCTCAAGTTACAATAACCCGGAGTGTAATCTTGCTTTTATTTTTTCACTGTTTTGTATTGCATAATGAATGTAAGTAATTTTACTTAAGTTACATTTCTAACAGTACCAGGTATATGTGTGAAGTACAAGATACTGGCTGTTGCCATACAAATGATGTTTCCAGCTGTGAAATAAGCTTTAACTTTTCTTTCTGTTTTCATCATAAGCATTGAGACAATGTTAGATGTTAGAGCACAGAGTGAATTCATTGTACAGAAAATGTGCTGTAAACTTGTAAGACAATGTAAATATGACTTTTTATCAGTAAAGCGAAGATTATACTTTAGTTACTAAGGCACAGGCTGTACATAAAACATGGCCACGCACATAGCGACAGCTTTTTTAGGTAAGGTCATATGTATGTATATGTGAGATAATGAATTGTGATATAGGCTAAGTATTATGTGTATATGATGTTGTAACCTAGTGTTTTGCGATTTTAATTTGAGACGATTGATTGTAATTTGAGACGATTGATTTAATAATCTTTTTTTAATCTAAAAAAAAAAAAGTTGCAATAACCAACAAGCTGCACACAGCGACGGTTCTTTGGACACATGTAATCCAAAAATTCCATGTTTCACCGAGCTCCGAGTAACGTTTTACAGCCGGGAGAACAGTAATCCAATGTAACGTGTTTTTCCTACCTGACAATGTAAACAAAATGGTGTGATTTTTCAGCACTGCAGTGAGGAATAGCCGGATCTTTGGTACAATTCACCTGAGGGCACAAATGTACAATCAACAATTTTACAATAAAAAGCACGCATTATATACTGTATTCATTAGTTCAAACGAATTTCATTGACAAAATGATTTTTTGTGTGCTCTGTTGTCTTTCCAGTCGTAATGTTATATCATAGGTTGTATTCATTATAAGATGATGGGTCATACAATCCATATTTCAGTCGTCGAGTGGAAAGATAGAAGCTTACCTTTGCAAACTGAGCGGTCTGTCTCAACTTCTGTTCCCTTTTCGCTGCGTCAAAATGTCTGAGGGCGGTCCCCAGATGGGTCAAGTCTGGCAGAAAAACACAGATGTTAATTTGAAATACGTTTCGCACATACACTCGATCCGAGCGCCTGTGAGTAAATGAAAGTTTATTCTAGAAGACGAATGTGCTTGCAATTGCTTTGAAATACAAAGTTCTGACACATGGCATTCTGTTTCATGTCCACTTTCTCTTTACTTTTCAACATCTGTATGGCAGATTCAACAGATATATAGCGTTTAAATATAAATTCATAAAAAGGTTCCCAAAGCAAATAATTCAATTCAGAAAAACGAAATGTTACTTAGAATACGAATCATATAATGCATAGTTTAGTATAGTATATATTATAGTATAGTATAGTATAGTATAGCAAATCATAGTATAGACTAGTCTAGTATATCGTATAATATAGTACAGTATAGTATAGCATAACATAGCATAGCATAGCATAGTATAACATAACATTGCAGATAAGAGCATAGTCTAGTCTAGTCTAGTCTAGTCTAGTCTAGTCTAGGCTAGTCTAGTATAGAAAGTAATAGATTGACATCCGCCACATCTTTTCAAGGTATTTCTATGAGAACACCAGTATTGTACAATATCGCTGAGTTGTACATAAGATTGTCTGATAAGTACAATTATTGTTACATCATAAGATGATCTCTAATAATCACAGTGCATTGTTTGACGCGCCATATCCGTGTTGATGAAACTGGTCGACCCAGAAAATAACAAACACGGCTGTTTTGATAAGGATTCAGTGATAGAACTGTCGAAGCCACTATAGAAACACTACAGTGACTGCATGTACATTGAAGGGTGTATGAAATGTTGATTATAGGTGCGTACAGGTAACTAGAAATGTCTGATTGTGCCGTTCTTCCTAGCAGCAATAGATTTTCTGAACCCTTGCAATCAGTTTTCTTTGTTTATCTAATGTTTATTCATTAGGGCGAATATCCGGGATAAACAATACTGACGTGGCCGTGTTCTTGTTTTATGTTAATGATAGTTAAAGATATCCCTTTAGTTTTAATCCAAAGGCGTGCTGTTTTTTTTTTTAATAAACGAATTGGAGTCGCTTCTAGCGGTGCGACCCTACATTCGAGTGTAATATATTTGCATCGGATTATGACAATGTCGAGATCAGTAGTTTACTAAAATGTTAATCTCCAAGCAGATCCACGCCGGGCGCGAAAATCGTAGTATGCTAGCCAGAGAGGGTCCAGTCAGCCAGAGAGGGTCAAATCAGCCCGGTCGATGGATCTGCTTGGAGATTACTAAAATGTTATAAATTGGAGATATGATTTAATATGTAAGAACACAACAAAGAGTTTTATAAAAGCCAGCTATGATCCCTTTGCAGAACATGATAACATCCGAGTCGACATAATAACACGACCACATACCTCTCTTATAAAAGTAGACCACGCTGATTTTTCTGGAAGACCCCACGAAAGACGCGAAAGCGTGGGTTGGGATTGAGTTGGCCATTCTCAATTCCACGGAGTCCAGGGCGTCAAAGGCATCCAGACTCAGACGTTCTGGTCGGGTCAGAGAGAACTGCGTGAAGCACAGACAGACCACGAGAGCTGTGGGCACCACCAAACCCGCCATGATCCACAACAGGTCCGTTCTTTTACTTCCGCGTCTGCGCGAACGCGATGCGCATTTGCAGTTCCGGTCTTGCAGCTCCGGTCTTGCTGACAGGTAACAAGTATAATAAATCACTGGTGACGCCAGCATATTGACGGAAATAGCTAAATAGATTAGGGCTTAAGCCATGGTACAAAGTTCAAGATCTATTTTCTTTGAGAAAATATCGTGCCAAACATGAAAAGGCAGGCTCCCGGGTATATTAGGTTAAGGAAGGAAGGAAGGAAGGAAGGAAGGAAGGAAGGAAGGAGGGAAGGAGGGAGGGAGGGAGGGAGGGAGGGAGGGAGGGAGGGAGGGAGGGAGGGAGGGAGGGAGGGAGGGAGGGAGGGAGGGAGGGAGGGAGGGAGGGAGGGAGGGAGGGAGGGAGGGAGGGAGGGAGGGAGGGAGGGAGGGAGGGAGGGAGGGAGGGAGGGAGGGAGGGAGGGAGGGAGGGAGGGAGGGAGGGAGGGAGGGAGGGAGGACCAATGAAAGCAAAATTTTCATCTCGCTAGGTTTGCATAATCAATATCTATCGATAATCCTCTCTCAGATACATATGTCAGGTGTTTGATAGTCCTATAATAAATGCAGCAGATTTATCAACATTCCTCTTTAATTATGCAAATCAGCTCCCGATTCGCATAACTAGCATATGGTTTTGTCAATCATTACTTAAGCAATCGTATACCACATGTCATGAAGATCCTTTTCAGTGCCAGGTGCATGGCGCATGATGCTTCTGGAAGTCCCTCCATCTCGACCGATCTGCTGCTATACTACTGGGAGCCTCATCTAGGGAGAAGCCTCTTCTCCTCACTTCTCTTTCCACGGTAAACTATGATGTGGCATATGGGAGTCCGCCTGTCTTTGGTATAGTATAACTTTATTTCTAAATCACGGAACGTCCACAGCAAAGTACTTTTCAACAGGACGACACATTAGTGCGAACTCTTGCAGTTTGTGTTAACATTGCTAGGCTACGCTTTTGATCCATGAACAAGGCGGTGCGTCTGTACGTCTGCCTGGGTCGCCTCTCGATCTTTTCCCTGAGGTGTCCATCTTAGCACAGTTCTCGGTAAACTATGATGTGGCATACGGCAGATGTGGCCTAGCCACCTCCATCTGCGTGCCTCTATTTCTTTGTCGACTGGGACGAGACCTGTGATTTGGTGCAAGGTTTTTTTTTTTTTTTTGAGAGTTTTAAATTTTTATTCGAACATTCATAAGTACATAACATAACAACATACACATTTACAATTAAACAAATAAACACAGTTACATATTGTTGCAGGGGCCATTCCCACTGGCTTTTTTTTCCGCTAGGGTGTGCTCCCTAGTTACATATATCTACAGGGGTCATTCCCACTGGCTTTTTTGGCTAGGGTGCGCTCCCTAGGACTTTTTTGACAGGGGTGTTTCATCCCCCCTGGATTTTCTGTGCTAGGGTTTCTTCCCTAGGACTTTTGTGCAGGGATGTCACCCCTGGGTTTCTGTGCAGGGTTTTCCTTCCCTGTGTTTTGAATATAGGACAAAATCATTTACTTTAAGTACAAATTTTACAAAAGTTTACAAAATACATTTATATATGAAACATAACAACATGTAAAACATTACACAGTTTACAAATTCAAATCATAATAACCATTATACAGGCACAAAAGAAAATAAAACAAAAAGTACATTGGCATTATATCAAACAACTACATCATATAGAAAAAGAAAAGTGAGAACAAGCGTATATAGACAAACAACAGAACCATTGAAGCATCAGTACAAATACACAAATATCATGAATCACAACAACGAAATACATTAAAAAACAAACGTTACAAATTTACAAAATCAGGCTACAATACTTACTGTTACAGCACCAGCCTTACAAAACAAAGAGATTACAACATTCTAAAATAGACAACGCCAGGTTTACAAAAGACATCATCCCTACACATACAAGAGCACAAGAACATTCTTGGGTACAATAAACAACTTACACCAGATCTACATACACAAAAACATCAGTTGATTGACATTTCCACAAATAACACTCACACCAAGCGAGTAACAGACTCAAAAACAAAAAGTTAACCAACACAACAATCACAGTTACAATCATGATCACTTTACAGCTTTACATTCAATAAATACAATTCCATACATGCGTGTCATTTCTAAGGTCCCAGAGGAAAGTAGCAAAAATGTCATCTCTCATAAAATCCAATTCATTGTCTTTATATTTTACCCATGATCTAAAAATCGCAAATTTGGCTAAGGTTACAACATTGTTTACAAAATTATTGACCTTTGACCCATATCTGTAGCCTAGAAAAACCATCAACTTGTCAACCTTTATCCTACTCACCTTCTGAGACAGTACATTCTCTATCTTCTGCCAAAAATTTTCAAGTCTTTTACATTCTATAAACATGTGTACATATGTCTCCTCTACATTACATATCTCACAAGTAGGGCTGTATACTTCACCTTTCTGATCTTTTATTTTCCATTTATTCAGTTTAGATTTACAGGGTAGAATTTGGTGCAAAAGTTTGAAGTTAAATTCTCTTAGCTTATTTTCTTTAATGTCTACAGTTATATTTTTCCACACTAGATTTTTATTTAAATAATAACATTCAACAATTCTCCCCAACTATCAATACTTTTTCTTTCTCTAAATATCTGATTATTCAAGTGACTATAAATGGTTTTAGATGTTGCCTTTTCAACAGGTACAAATTTGTCATGAAGTAATCCAATTTGTGTTGAGTTAGGTTCAAATTCACTTAGTTGGTTAGAGTATTGAATTAATTTTGCTTTCCATTCTTTTGGTATTGCTTTAAGAAGATTATTTTGTTCAGCCAAAAAGTTTTTAGTGTTTTCTAATTTCTCCATTAATGTCCTTGCTAATATGAATTTACCATCCGGAAAAATATCTTTTATCTGTACAAGGCCTACTTTTACCCAGTTCTTATAAAACAAAGTTTTTCTCTTTAAAACTATATTTTGATTTCCCCAAATTACTTCATTTAGAATTTCCTCTCATGTTTGTGGCTGCTTATTTACCCCGCCACCTGCTTGGTGCCAGGCAAGGACAACAGCTCTATAGAATATAGGTATAGTAGATATATCTGGACAATGATCTCTATTTGAGAAATTCATTTTAAAAATCAAATCACCTTCTCCAAAATCTTTCAGGTAGAAATTTGGTATCAATTTCCAATGGGCCATATGTCCATTACAAAATCTCCTGACCCATGAAGCCAATAGACCTTGAATCTGACATCTAACATTTACCATTTTTATGCCACCATCACAATAATCACCAATTATACAATTTCTAGAGATTTTATCTGGTTTACCATTCCAAAGAAAGTTCCACAATGCTTTTTCTATCTCCTTTATTGCCCATTCTGGGGTATTAATATTAATGAAATTATAAATTAGTTGGGACAATGCAAGTTGTTTAATAACTATCACTTTACCATAAAGGGTTAGTTTTCTGCCTCTCCACAAATTAAGGGTATTCTTTAGCTTCTCTATTTTCTTCTCCCAATTTAAGAGCTCACATACACTTGGGTTGTGGCCAAAGTACATCCCAAGTGCTTTAATTGGTTCTTTTGTCCAATCTAGATCTAGAATCATTTTATCTTTTTTCTCCCACACACCTATCCAAATAGCCTGGGTTTTAGTTTTATTAAGTTTAGTTCCTGCTACTTTACTAAATTCAGTTATAATTTCTACAGCATTTACTATCGAATGTTCATTTGCTAGAATTAATGTTGTGTCATCAGCTACCTGGCTTATCTTTATTTCTTCACTACCCTCATTATGCGGAACTAAAATACCATTTATTACTTTAGATTTTCTTATCTTAGTGGCCATAATTTCTGTCACTAATATAAACAGCAAACATGATAATGGGCAACCCTGTCTTATACCTCGGCTTAATTCTATGGGTTCTGATATCCAGCCATTATTCAATATATTGCAGCACGTATCCGTATATAGTACTTTTATCCAATCTATAAATGCTGGGCCAAAGTTAAATTTGTGAAGGGTTTTGTACATAAAATCTCTATTTACAGAATCAAAGGCCTTCTCAAAATCTAAGAATAATAAAGCTCCAGTCTTTTTTTCACGTTTTGCATAAAATATTATGTCATTTATGATTCTTATATTCTGTCCAATGAATCTTCCTTTAATATATGCTGTTTGACTTTGAATTATAAGTTTTGGAAGTACCTTTTTCACTCTATTAGCTAGGGTAAAGGCTAAAATTTTGTAGTCACAATTTAGAAGGCTTATAGGTCTCCAATTCTTCAAAAGATGTAGTTCATTTTTCTTATGTAATAATTTCAGAAGAGCCGTTCTTTGTGAATAAGCCAATTTTTTTGTTATGGTAACCCTCTAAAAAGGATTTGTGCACTAGGGGTCCTAATAAATTCCAAAAATGTTTAAAGAATTCAGAAGGAAGTCCATTAGGTCCTGGAGCTTTGTTATTTTTCATTTCATTTAAAGCTTCCTCACATTCTTTTAAGGTTATTGGTTTATCTATATCATGTTTCTCATAATCTGTAAGTATATTATCTAAGGTTATATCTGCTAGATAATTATCTACATTATCAGACTGAATATCATCTTTGCTATATAAGTCTTTATAGAATTTTACAGCTTCAGCTAAAATTTCATGTTGATTAAAGATGTCCTTGTCTCCCTGCTTTAGCATATCAATGTTAGATTTGGTTAAGTTTTTCCTTTCTAGGTTAAGAAAAAATTTTGTGCATTTCTCCCCTTCCTTAATCCATTTTGCTCTAGACCTTATGTAGGCTCCTTTGGCCCTGGTTTCATATAATTTGTCTAGCTGCATTTTTGCCCTTTCTAGTTTATGTTTAGCTAATAGAGCTACCTCACTATCTTCATTCTCTATAACTTTAGTTAGTGTTGTTATTGTGGTGGTCAAATCATTTTCTTTCTGTCTGCTTTTCAATGCTCTCTTCTTACAGTAAGAAATGGAGAATTCTCTGATCCTAACATAGCACAATTCCAAAAGCAAACAGTGGGGTAAGTCAGCTTCTTCTGTTATCGTGTTATGAATTAGATCTTTAATCTCATTACAATATTGTTCTTCTTTAAGAATTTCAGTGTTTAGTTTCCAATAGTTGGGGCCTCTATCCTTTTCTGTGTTATGTAATTTAAGGAAAATTGCATTATGGTCTGTCTTTACACTAGGCCTAATATCACATTTTCTGACTGACTTCAGCAAAGATTTTGAAATAAACCAATAGTCTAATCTACATGATACTTTATGGAAGTTATCCCTATAAGTAAACTGGCTAAGCTCTTTATTCTTTTCCCGCCAAATATCACAAAGGTCTAAAGAAGAACAGAACTTTCTTAAAGCTACTGATGACTGCTCTACATTAATCATTGTCCCTCCCTTTTTATCTTTATCACTATGGAAGACTGCATTATAATCTCCTCCAGCAATTACCTCTCTAGTAGTATTATTGCTAAGCTGTCTATTATCATCTATCCATTTAGTAAGGTTAGTTAGAAAGGTATTTCTCTCAGTTACTTTATTTGGGGCATAAATGTTAACTAATGTGAAGTCTAAGTCTCCAATTTGGCAATTTATCAGAATTTTCCTACCTTCTCCATTATCACCAAATGCTTCTATATTTTCCACATTACATTTTAGTCCGAAATAAATAGATACTCCTCTACTTTTACTGGTTCCACAGGAGTGGAAACCCTTCCCTCCCCAATCTAAATCAAATTCAGTCTTTACCTCCGGAGTTATATGTGTTTCCTGTAAAAATATTACATCCGCTTTTTGATCTTTACAATATCTAAAAATAGTCTTTCTTTTAACTTTATCCCTAATTCCTTTAACATTTAACGATAAACAATGAAGATCAGCCATACTCACCAGAGATTATCCAGTTTTTGTACATTTTTTGTCCGTTGGACATGAGCTCCATACCAGAACACAGAAAAGTCCTTAGCGTCAAATCCATAAGTCCGAAAGTCCGATAAATCATAAGTCCGTTCCGATCCAAGTTCGTCATCGGCGAGAGTGCAGACGTCAGGCTCGCGCGCGTGATCAGGTGTTGTTGTCCACAGCTGTTCCACGGGCCTTCTTCTGCGATGTGGGGGGGCTGGAATCGTTGGTCGGACTCAGCCCTCTCTTCCTCGGTGTGCTGGCTGGAACCGCACGCCTCCTCGCCTCTTTCATCATCCTCGTCAGCGCATCGTCTTGCTCACTAGCGCTGGGTCCCTCCTTATGTTGCCGGGTGGTGGGCCTAGATCGTCTGCGGCCCTTTTTGTTGACACTTGTCGGCGGTGTTGACTTCGGGCTGCCATGCTGCTCAGCTGGTGCCCCGGAAGTGGTCTGGTTGACCTCAGTGGTGCTGTTGTTATGGCAACCCTCGTTGTTGCCGGAAGTGCCAGGCGATGTTGCTGCAGCTGGCTCCTTCTCCACGTACAGTCGGAAGCTCCGCTCGATGACATCTTCATTTGTTTGTTTGTTTGTTTATTGAGATCTCCATTAGATTGTACATTGTAAATCTATTCTTCCTGGAGTCCAAAACAGTGAAACAGAATAAATGTACATGAAAGTAAAACCAACATAACAAAGGTGTGAGTTTAAATCAAAATATAACATAACGCATACAACATTAACTCAAACTGAAATTAAAATGAAACGTGGGGGTGGTCAGAGGTCATGCTGAATAAAGTAACAAAATCTTTTCAAAGTAAGTAACAAAGAGGATGCAAACAGCAAACCATGATAACAGTAAGTAAATTAACAAAGTGGATGCAGAACTGCAAATCATAATAACAATAAGTTATTAACACAATGGATGCAGAACTGCAAATCATAATAACAATAAGTCAATTACAAGTGGATGCAGAACTGCAAATCATAATAATAATTAAATAATAAGTGGATGCAGAACTGCAAATCATAATAACAATAAGTAAATAACACAGTGGATGAAAAACTGCAAATCATAATAACAATAAGTAAATAACAAGTGGATGCAGAACTGTGAAACATAATAACTAAGTAGAAAACAAAATGGATGCGACCTGATAATAATTTAATAACCTAAACTTACAAAGAAAATACTAATGCCTACCTTTACAATAGTTTGAGTTTAATTAATTACAGCTACAATTTCATTTAATCAAGGACTTGGTTCAAGAACGTATTACCACCAGTACTGTAACGGCCTAGTTGTGTCAATTTTAGAATGAATCCACTTGGTGATTTGTGTTTTGAAATTTGAAGGTGTAGTAGATTTCATATGTGGTGGGAAGGAATTGTGTGATTTGGTACATCTGTACAAGAATGTACGTGTCAATGTTGCTGTCTTAGGCTTAGGTAACCTGAAACTGCCACCTTTTGCAAAACGAGTGTTGTGGTCATGTGTACTGTTGACATTTTGTAATCTTTTGTAAATAGCCTCGGGTTTCTTAGTTGCTAAAAGTTTGTTGAACATGGAGAGTGTACCAGTGTAAAGTCTTTCTTTAACTGTGGGCCATTGCAGTCTCCTGTGCATGTCACTGGTGTTGTCTGTGTAGTGTGCATTTAAGAGTCATTGCACGAGAAAACCAGGCAAAACCAGGCAGAGGTGGGAAGATGGGGGTCGGCCAAATCGGCTCAAACTTTGTATGTGTGATAGGTATGTGGAACTATGAACAGCCATATAATTTAAACCCTCCAGCTATTTTTCGTTATGGCGTTATGGGACCCCCCTCTGAGACCCTCAAAAATCCAACAATTTATGGCTGAAAATTACTGAAATTGCAATGGCTACCCTGACAATTCTGATTAAGATACGATTATGAATTTTATATTTCCATACAGCATGGGTTTTCTAGTTTTACCTGCCAAAAGATTAAGGTGAAGCATTGAAATTAAGAGGGTGTACTAGGGGGTTACCAGAACCAATGAAAGCAGAATTTTCATCTCTTTGAATTTTAGTCATTTTTAAGGGGCATTATCTGCCCTGGGCAGTGGCTTTGGAGAATGATTCTACTGTTGCTGGAGAGAAGAACATCTACTGATTCAAAAACAAGCGTCGTAAATTTGGGACCTTCATAACGCGAGCCGTGAACGGGGGCTCTTTATGGGGATTTTTCGGGTTCGGGGCTATAATAAATCAGGTTGTGACGTCTCACTACGGGGTAAGTTATGGCAATTTTTTCTGCCACTGCGTGAAAAACCATGCATTATTGTTATAGAATACTAGCACAAATCAGAAATGTTGATTTGGGCTCTACATGGGGGATATGAGGATACTTAAAAAGTAAATTAAGCTTGTTTTACACATTTTATAGTTGCTCTCTAAGAATTAGTTAGTTCCTCATTAAACAATTATATGCATACATGTATTCATTCATTAGATGATAATACTTCAAATTAAAGGCTATGTATGGGGGTTATCAGAACTCCACATTTTCACTGGAACATACCCGTGCACATGGGTGCAGAGCTACATATACTTTATTTGGACAATAAATAATTAGACTATAACAAATGTCAAGAACAATTTTAGATTTCAGCTAAATGTATATAATTTTGATGGTCAATCAGGATAAGTACAGGTATCATACTGAATTCAACAAACTGCAGTTCATAGATTGTCAAACTTACAAAGTGTTCTCAGAAACGAAGCCCATTACTGTAGCATGTAATGTAATTTTCATTCCCAGGGTTACACACACCATATCAACATTTTGATACTACATGTATCTACAAAATGCATGCAATTCCTAAAATTATATCATAGGACCATTGAAACAGTCATAAGCGTTGAACAGATGAATACCATTATGCAAAAATTGACGTCCAAGATCATGCACATAAACTTGTTCATCACTCAGTCTGACTCTCAAGAAGGTGATTAAGGGGGATATTGGTTTACAGGATGATGATTCATGACAGGGACTTGTAAAGAAACTTGTGTCACCTCACAGAGGATGAAATGAATGGGATAATACAAAAATATCAACTATTGCCATCATCTATCATTGTGAGAAACGAACATCTGCAAACACGCCAAATGTGAAGGGCTGAATGCCTTGAAGCTGATAGGAGTGACGTATCGCAATTTCCACGTACTTGCCACTTGCCAGTAACACGACCATTATCCGGGAAAGCCTCCTACATCTGCCAAGTGGAAACCATTGTGCGCATCTGTACATGTTGGGCTGTTTCTATTCATTTATTTATGTCTGTTTTCTTTATCCAGGGCAGGCGCACTCAGTGCTAAACGCACTGCTTTTCAGGCGTACAGAATAACATAAACAGACTGATAACATAACAAGGAAATAACATGAACAAATGAACAAAAAGTAACCAGAATAATAATATATACACAACTGAGCGTCAAATCATACACCGTAAATCAAAGTCGATGTGGCAGGCCGTGTCTGGAGGTCAGAAGTACTGCTCTACTAGCTTTTTAAAGTTAGGCCCGACATGGCCACTCTAACTGTAGCCGGCAAATCATTCCAGGCAAATGCACACCTGTACGCAAATTTTCTTCGGCCGGATTCTAGTCTGACATTTGGAAGTTGCAATGATAAGTTTGAATTATGTCTTGTTCCATAGATGTTAGATGTTCTGTCAAATATTTGTAGGTATTCTGGCACTTGTTGGTGAATAGATTTAAAGACGGTTTGAAGGAGGTGCATTTGCCGGCGAGATGCAAGGGAACTCCAACCTAATACAGACAACTGTACATTATCCACATGTGTTGTACGTGACAGACCGAGGACAATTCGTGCTGCTCGGTTTTGAAGTTTCTGGACATTGTCAGAGAGAGATTATTCACAGTTGGCCCAAACAGTATTACAGCACTCAATCTTTGGAAGAACCATATATACAGTTGAACAGCATAGAAAGTGTCTTAGGTGGTAAAATGGAAGCTAAACGTCTTATCACTCCGCCTAGATGACACCGCATTGCACAGTTTGTTGACATGTATGCTCCAAGTTAGACAGGGGTCAAACCAAACACCTAGATATCTAAAACATGAAACTAGTTCCAAATACGTTCCAGAAAGAGTAAGATTTAGTTGTTCTTTACCTAAGCGCAGCCTTCGTATGGTGCCAAAAAACATAGACTTGCATTTACGGACATTTAGTGTCAGTCTGTTTGCATCTAGCCACCTCTTAATATTGCGAGGGTCAGCATTTAAAACTATGGACTTTTCTATGTTATGAAGCATTGACTTTTTGAATTCACTATTATCTGCATTACGGCAATAGTACATACAAAGAAGTTCAGTGATGCCCTTGACTTTTTTTCAATCTTTGAGATTTCACATTCCCATAACATTATGACAACCTCTAACCGCCTACAGCAAATGTATGTTATGGTTAAACAATATTCAAAACTATTGCAGTTGTAGCATAGTACTTTACCACTTAGCTCCCAAGTACCTGGCTGCCCTGCTAGCCAATAGCCAGGTGCCTTGTATTGCATGAATTGTGTGGATTGTATCATTTAGATTTTGTAAATGTGCAAAAGAGATTGAAATTACTAGCTACAGTCATTGGCTGAGTTCTTCGAGAATGCTTGATACCAAATATTGAATGTTCTTTGAAATGGAACAATTGCAACTGAAATGTACAATCTGTTGATTTCATTATGATTCATGTACTGACCCAAATTGAGAAGTATATTATATGTATTTATTTTAAACTGTTCCCCGACATTTGTTATAGTGACTGTCTTGTTTCTTGATTTTCCATAAAGCTGCGTGTACCAGTGATATCACATATGTGGGGTCCTGATAACCCCCATACATAGCCTTTTTCACTATTGACCACTTCATAATTGCACATAATTTTTTTAGTAAGTAATTTACTGATTGATGTCTTAAAAAGCAACTGTAAAATGTGCAAAACAAGCTTTATTTACTTTTTAAGTATCCTCATATCCCCCATGTAGAGCCCAAATCAACATTTCTGATTTGTGCTAGCATTTTATGACAATTATACATGGTTTTCACGTAGCGGCAGAAAAAATGGCCATAACTTACCCCGTAGTGAGACGTCACAACCTGATTTATTATAGCCCCGAACCCGAAAAATCCCCATAAAGAGCCCCCATTCACGGCTCGCGTTATGAAGGTCCCAAATTTACGACGCTTGTTTTTGAATCAGTAGATGTTCTTCTCTCCAGCAACAGTAAAATCATTCTCCAAAGCCACTGCCCAGGGCAGATAATGCCCCTTAAAATGACTAAAATTCAAAGAGATGAAATTTTCTGCTTTCATTGGTTCTGGTAACCCCCTAGTACACCCTCTTAATTTCAATGCTTCACCTTAATCTTTTGTCAGGCAAAACTAGGGAACCTATGCTATATGGAAATATAAAATTCATAATCGTATCTTAATCAGAATTGTCAGGGTAGCCATTGCAATTTTAGTAATTTTCAGCCATGAATTGTTGGATTCTTGAGGGTCTAAGAGGGGGGTCTCGTAACGCCATAACGAAAAATAGCTGGAGGGTTTAAATTATATGGCTGTTCATAGTTCCACATACCTATCACACATACAAAGTTTGAGCCGATTTGGCCGACCCCCATCTTCCCACCTCTGCCTGGTTTTCTCATGCAATGACTCTTAAGACAAGTCTGGCAGCCCTGTTCTGCAGAGTCTGTAGTTTGTTTAAGGATGTTTGTAGGCCAGTGGACAACAAGCAAGAACAATAATCCATGTGGGATAAGACTAGTGTCTGAGTCACAGTTTTTAGTGGTCCTTCAGAAAGGAGATTTCTTGATCTCCTTAGCACTGCTAGGGAACCAGTCATCTTGTTTAACACTTTTTCAATGTGTGGGGTCCATGTCAAGTGCTGGTCCATTAGGAAACCAAGTAATTTTGCCTGTGCTACCTGCTCTATCATTCTGCCATCCAATGAAAGCTGTATGCTGGGGTTGTGCTTTAGCTTGTGGCGACTACCAAAGATGATTGATTTAGTTTTATCTATATTCAGTATGAGTTTATTCGCTTTAATCCAGTCATGTATATTTGTGAGTTCGGACTGCAGTTTGTTTTGTACAGTTGAAGCATTTGGGCCGGAAGCAGATGGGGTTGTGTCGTCGGCATATAACTCCATACTGCACTGTGTAACAACTGTGGGCAGATCATTTGTATAAATGCAAAAAAGTAAGGGACCCAAACAACTCCCCTGTGGAACCCCACTCAAGGTCTCTCTGTGAGATGACACACTGCCATTCACCATGACAGCTTGTGTTCTTTTGGTCAGATAGCTTTTGACCCAGCTAATGGCAGAGTTGTCGAATCCGTAACTGTTTAGTTTAGCCAACAACACCCTGTGGTTTACCACATCAAAGGCAGCGCTGAAATCCAAGAGTACTGCGCCTACTATGTTGCCTTTATCTACCTCTTGTAGCCATCTATCCATCATCTGAATGAGAGCCGTAGCTGTCGAGTGGTGCATTTTGTATGCATGCTGGCGATCGGATAGAATGTTGTTAGATACAAGGTAAGATTGGATTTGGCTTTTACTTATCTTTTCCATTAATTTACTTATGGTGGGCAGGAGGCTTATGGGGCGGCTGTTTGCGCCATTCAAAGGAAGTGCTTTGTTCTTGATTAGAGGCAGTATCTTCGCATTCTTCCATTGTGCAGGGAATGTTGCTTGTTCAAAGGAGCTGTTAAAGATATGACCTAAAGGACCTGCTATGTGGTCAGCAGAGATACGTAGCAATGAATTGTCTATGTTGTCAAACCCAGTTGTATAAGATAGAGGAAGAGAGGTAAGCATATCATGTACCTGGGTCACAGTTACCTTTTCAAAAGAAAAGGTACAGTTCTTAGATGCCATAATGTGCTCCTCAATTGGTGCTGTAACTCTGGAGATGTCTGGCTCAGCTCCCTGTGTTAGGCGGGACACTTTATTTAAAAAATAATCACTGAAATGTTCAGCTATGTCACTGGGCTTTGTCAGAAACTTGCCATTAGTTTCTATGAAGGTTGGGGTCCTGCTAGTGTTCCTACCCAATATGCCATTAATTACCTTCCATAGCTCCTTGGTGTTGCCGTCACTGCTGTGTTCTTCAAGTAATTGTTTGAAATGTGCTTTCTTCTTTTTTCTGTTCTCTCTTACAACGACATTCCTCAGTCTTTTATAGACCATGAAGTCTGATGTAAGACCTGATGTCTGAGCTTCCTTTTTAGCATCATCCCTCAGTATCATCAGCTCTCGGAGGTCATCGTCTACCCACTGGGCTGGCGATGACCTCACTGAGCGTTTGCGAACTGGGGCGTGCTGGTCTGCTACTTGTGAGAACAATGTCATAAAACAATGTAGGGCATCATTTACATCATGCTCATTATATACAAGGTGCCACGGGACAACGGCAATGTCTCGGAGGAAATTCTGTGGGTTGAACTTCCTGTAGGAGCGTTTGACTGTAATGGTAGGCTGTCCTTTTGGAGGCTTAGTTTTCCTAGTTACATGCACTAGATTGTGATCAGTGCACCCTAGTGTACAGGACTTAGCTCTCGTGAATAAGTCAGGTCTGTTTGTGAAAATCAGATCTATCAAAGACGATGTTACCCTGCCATTGACATTTGTACAAATTCTGGTTGGATCTTCTACCAGCTGTTTTAAGTTAAGTGATGACAGTTCCATGTTAATTCTTTGTTTTTGTGTGCAAGTTTCACTTAACCAGTCTAAATTAAAGTCTCCTAAGATCATGACTTCCTTGTCACCAGCTGTAGCTGTTTCTAATGACTGGATAATCTTGTCAAGATATTCTGTCTTGGCACTAGGAGGCCTATACAGGCAACCTACAAGTATAGGTTGTACATAGGGCAGGTGTATTTCAGCCCATATGATTTCAATGCCATTGGTTTCAAGATCTGTTCGTCTCTTATGAGGGATGTTGCTGTCTATAAACAAGGCAACACCACCCCCTCTATTGTTGCGGTCATTCCGTAAAACTGAGTAATCACCTACATGTAGGGCTCCGTCAAGCACACTATTGTCAAGATGAGTTTCTGAAACAGCCAAGATATGGAATTTGTTGTCGTGTAATAACTGAGACAACTCCTGTATTTTATTACGAAGACTGTTTATGTTGACGTGGCCCACATGTACCCCTTTACTTGGCAGGCTGACATTGGGACCCGGATTGGTCTGTATGTCGCCTGCCAGCAACAGGGATAGTGTTGTCAAGAGTAAACATGGGTCTGTTGTACCTCTGGTGGCAGGTCTCCTTGACTCTGACTGGGTCATAAGTTGGATGCTGCTTACTGCATAAGATCCTCCCATACCCAGGGACACTGGATGGTCAGGTGCAATCTGCCATGACATCAGTGGGTCCACAGGATACACAGGTGGTGGCACAGGGCTGACTTTTGGTACTAGGCCTAAAATAATAGTAGCTACAAGCAGCATAAGGTGAGGCAACGATTTTAACATAGTCATGTTACCTTTGGACTCCAGGAAATCTCTTTTAACAATAAGAGTGCTAGTTACACTTTAGCTTTGCTTTCATAATCACACAGGAAAAACAGACAGTGTCAAGTGACGTGACTGTTTCAAATTGTTATGATGGGAACACAATTTCAACTATGTCTGAGTCAATACTAATGGCGCAACATCGTATAGTTTGCAAACTAGAGTAAATCAGCACAAGGTAAGACAGTGTTGGAGCCTCCGAGTGAGCAACTTCATCGGGATCTGCACGTTTTGCCGGCTGGTGATGCCCCAAGAGCCTGACCGCCCTCCCCACGGCGTACGGGCCGGCACGGATACAGGCAAAATTTCAGTAATAATGAGGAAAATTACCAAAAATCAGTGGACTAGTAGTAACTGGACAGTGTCTATAACTACCCTGTTACCTCTTGTACTACTGTTGTTCAATCTAACTCTTGGAATTGATGAAAAAGTGGGGCCTTATAATTACTCGCCAGCTGACATGGAGGCGTCCATTTTGGTAGCGTGACCTCTGACCTCTGCCGATGGAGATGGTATCTCGGCTTCTCGGTGTTGAGCTGTGAGGAACTGACAGTCAGGGTCACCACGTTTGTGCCCTGACATGCCGCAGTCCCTGCACACGATGTCGTTGGGGCAGATCTTGCTGTACATAGTGCCCCTTGAGCAGACATTTCCCGCAGGTCATGTCTTCCGGTTTCCTGTAGTGTTGCTCCCGGTGTTTCACAACACCTCTAAAGTTACCAAAAGTCATCTTGGCGGGCAAAGGTTCGGCCGGTATTTCTATGAACACGAACCTGTTGCCGTTCTTCCATCTGGTCAGCTTCTTGTCTTCGTCCCGGTCCTTCTCGTACATGACGGCGCTTCGGAGCTTGCACCCGAAGCGTTCCATTCCCTGGGAGTCCAGGCACCGTAATCGGATCCCCGCACGCGCGCCCAAGCTTTCACGGCTCACCCTCCCGCTGCCCCCCGAAGACTGACCCCGCCCCACTCTCCGCTCAGACCCAAACTCCGCTATCCGATTACACCGCTATCCGTGATCGGATAGCGGAGCTTGGGTTTGCAGCGGAGACTGGGGCGGGGTCGGTCTTCGGGGGGCAGCGGGAGGGTGGGCCGTAAAAGCTTGGGCGCGCGTGCGGGGATCCGATTACGGTGCCTGGACTCCCAGGGTAAGCGTTCCAGGGATTTCACGATGTCGCGGTCGTCGGCGGACAAAGGAATCCCCTTGATGGTTACTCTTGTCGTGGGGGTGGTGTTCTCCCCCTGACCATCAACGATGAAGGGGTTGTGGTCATAGATAAGGATCATGCGCCCTCTGAGAGTGAGCCCTTCAGCGAGGAGGGCTGTCCGTGCCGCCCTTGACTTGGCATAGAGCCGCCATAGCCCTCCCACTAACTGGGCTCCCTCCATTGTTTCGTAGCCGGCGATCTTCTCGGCTGCCCCACAGATCTCTCTCGTACTAAGCCACCTCTCACCTCTCGTTGTGGCCTCGCTGTACTTCATGTACACCGGCTTGACCATCGGCATGGTGGAATCTGCCGGTCGCGTCGTCGTGGTGGTGACAGATGTTACGCGCCGAAATGAGTCCTTCGAACCCTCCATACAATCAGTCGTAGTACAGTCGCGATACGTTGAATCAAGCTGGTTTATGTGTCCCTGTGATCTCAACACGTCTGACAACCTCGTGTAGGTCAGCTGAGAATTCAAAAATGTATTTGAATACGAGATTTGCCCCTTCAAAGTTGACCTTCTAAGTACTCATTTTGGCGAGGTTTTACGATCTGCATGGGGGTTTCCAGACGACCGATGTATATCATGATCCAGTCTACTTCCGGGTCAAAGGAAGCACCCAAAGCCAAACAAACAGAACACCAAGCACATTCACCAGTGATCGCCGATATTGTACCTCCAGTTTGGAGATCCGTAATTTTGTATATGTCAACAAAGGTTAACTCATCAGAAAAATGAAACTTTCTTCAAATTGAGTCATTCTAATCGCGAAACTAACTAACACTACAAGGCAAATTTGGCCGAAATAAATATGAAGCGTAGAACCAAGGACATTATATAATGTCCTTGGTAGAACTCACTAGAAGCATATAACTGTTATCTACCATTTATATGTATTTTGGCCAGAATCCTTGAGAAAAGGGACTTTGAATGCGTTTTTGACCCCCATTCTCTTGTATTCGCCCTCAAATAACGTTACTTCTAATTTAAAGCTTATAATCCAGATCACCAAACTAATGTCCTTGACACTAGATGGATCATCATAGACAAAGGGAGCAATTGAGGTCCCCCAATTGAGGGCGTGTAATTCCAGTGATATGAGTGTGCACTAATCGTAAGTGCGTGTCAATCTGGGACGGTACCATGTGTAGCCCGGATAAAGTAAAAAAAATGAATCGTGTACTGTGCCTTCTATGATGAACTCATGGTGCGTCATTTCAATGATACAAGTGAAACTCAGCTATACCAATGGTGCCTCATTCCAATGACATCGGAAGAAACTAAGCTATACTGAAGAAACGTCATTCCAATGACATAGTGAGAACTATGCTGTGCTATGGATGTGTCATTCCAATAATGTAGGCAGAAACTGAGATAAACCAAGGGTGCGTCATTCCAATGACATAGGCAGAAACTCAGCTATACCAATGGTGTGTCATTCCAATGACATAGGCAGAAACTCAGCTATACCAAGTGAGTGTCATTCTTATTATTTATGGGCATATCCAGCTATACCCTAGGTTGTGCCATTGCAACGACACATGGGGAAATCTCAGCTCTGTCATGGGTGCGCCATTCCAATACTAAAGGCAAAGACTCAGAGGATGTGTCCTTCCGATTACACAGGTGGAAATCCAGCTATGTCAAGGGTGTGTCATTACAATGACATAAGAAAACTCACCTATACCATGGGTGTGTCATTCCAATGATGCAGGCAAAGACTCAGCTATAACAAGAGTGTGTCATCCCGATGGCATAAGAGGAACTCATCTATCAGATGGGTGTGTCATTCCAAAGACATAGGGAAAAGCTTAGCTGTGTCATGTGAGTGTCGTTCCAATGACATAGGCGGAAATTCAGCTATATCGAGGGTGTGTCATTCCGATGACATAGGGGGAAATCCAGCATACCAAGGGTTTCTCATTACGATGACATAAGGGGAAATCCAGCAATACCAAAGGTGTGTCATTCCAATGACATAGGGGGGGAATCCGGCTATACCAAGGGTGTGTCATTTCAATGATATAGGAGGAAATCCGGCTAAACCAAGGGTGTATCATTTCAATGACTTGTGGGGTGGGGGGGGGGCTATGCCAAGGTCCTTTCATTCCAATGACACATGGGGAAATCTCAGCTGTGTCATGGGTGCGTCATTCCAATGGTAAGGCAAAGACTCAGAGGGTGTGTCATTCCGATGACATCGGGGGAAATCCAGCTATACCAATGATGTGTTATTCCGATGACAGGGGAAACTCAGCTATACCAAGGGTGTGTCATTTAATAACACACTCTTGTTAGGGGAGGTCAGCTGTGCCAAGGGTGTGCTTTCCAATGACATATGGAAAACTCAGCTATAAAAAGGATGTACCAATCTGATGACATAGGGGGAAATCCGGCTATACCAAGGTTGTGTCATTCCAATCGCATATGGGGAAGTCTCAGCTGTGGCATGTGTGCCACTCGGATTGTATAGGGGAAACTCGGCTATAGCAAGGATGCGTCATTCCAATGATATAGGGGGAAACTCAGCTATACCAAGTGTGTGTCATTCTGATGACATAGGCGAAACTCAGGGGTAACAAGGATATGTCATTACAATGACATAGGGGGAATCTGATCTATCATCTGAACGTTGTGCAAAAATCTGTGCCTGAATCTAAGAGATTTAACGTTTAGTATCACTATATAGAGGACTCAGCTATTGGAAGGGTGTGTCATTCCAATGACTAAAGAGGAACTCGGCTATATCAAGGTTGTGTCATTTCAATGACATAGGGGAAATCCGCCAATACCAAAAGTTGGTATTGGCGGACAATGGCCAACAATTTGGACGCAGAAGGAACAGATCGACCACTCACGCCCTCGTCAGTCTACTCGACTTCCTATACAGTTCATCATCAGTTCCAAACTCTATCTGTACATTGATAATAACTGATCTATCCAAAGCATTCGATCGGGTCGATCACACCACCGCAGTCCAGAGTCTGATTGATTTAGTAGTACGTCCATCCCTCCTTCCCTGGATCTGTAATTTCATGTCCAACAGACGGCAAAGAGTGCGCTATCAGGGTAACGTGTCTGACTGGCAACATCTCTCTTGTGGAGTCGCACAGGGAACTATCCTGGGACCTATCATCTTCCTTTCACTGATTGATAGCGCGTTACGCGACGTTACAAACAGGTGGAAGTACGTGGATGATATGAATCTCACCCAGGTGAGATCTATCCACCAACAATGCACATTGCAGCCTCTTAACAGCCTCGACTCCTGGGTCAAAGAACACAAAATGTTGATGAACTGTCGTAAGTGCAAAGCACTACATGTCTGCTTCACTAGAACCCCACATACCCCTGAACCTCTCCTCATCGATGGACAGCCTCTTAGAAACAGTAGTACACGTTAAAGTACTCGGACTGACCATCCAAAATGACCTAAAATGGGACATTCAAGTAGACTGTATGATATCTACCGGGAACAAGAAACTTTCTGCTACGCCGACTTAAGAGGTTTGGAGTCTCAACGGAAGATCTCGCATCTGTCTACACCACGTACATCCGACCCTCTGTGGAATACGCAGCGCCTGTGTGGCACTCCTCCCTAACTAGTACCCAGTCCGGAAGACTCGAACGACTGCAGAGAAGAGCGTGCAGGATCATTCTTGGCACAAAGCACACAAACTACACGTCGGCACTGACCACTCTAAACCTCTCGTCCTTGTCTGAACGACGAGTGAACCTTTGCCTATCTTTTGCAAACAAACTGTTAACCTCAGAGTTCAGAGACTGGCTCCCACCGCTAAGAAGCCAGATATCCGGCCGACGGACACGAAATTCAGATAAGCTGGACACACCAACCTGCCGAACGAAACGCCACAAAAACTCCGCCATCCCCTACATGACTGAACTTTTAAACAAACAAGATTGATCACCTTCCACAGCAACATCTCTTACTACTAGTAATATCTAAAGGCTCACTTAGTCATTTATCCGTTTAGACGACTACATATATAAAGAGAGAGATATATGTTTTGCAAGTAGTGAAACTAACTCTAGCCCTGTATTCAAACCCAATTTTTTATGGTTGAGAAGTCTTTGATACTCGCTTAGAAACAATGTGTAAATACCAGTATCCCATGTTTTTAGAAATGTAAATACCATTTTAATTCGGACTCTACCATTTAGAGTCCGCGACCGTGGTATCTCTAATAAAGATTTCAAAGTGTGTCATTCCAATCAGCTATACCAAGGGTTTGTCATTGCAATGACATAGGGAGAAACTTAGCTGTGCCATGTGTGTGCCACTCCGATAGTACAGGGGAAACTCGGCTATAGCAAGGATGCGTCATTCCAATGATATAGGGGGAATCTCAGCTGTACCAAGTGTATGTCATTGTGATGACATAGGCGAAACTCAGGGGTAACAAGGGTATATCATAACAATGACTTAAGGGAAATCTGATCTATCATCTGAACGTTGTGCAAGAATTATATGCTTTAATCTAAGGGATTCAACGGTTAGTATCACTACAGTAATTGGCGGTCATCTTTTGGGAGTTCCTATGATAGCTGAGTAAGTCTTCTTTAATCCGGCAGCCAACTTTAAAGGAAATGCGATGTTTTGTATTTGAGATATAAAAAGCGACTTCATTGTATTCTGGCACAGAGCGAGATGGCCTGACATATATGCTGTTGCACATAGCATTCCAGGTAAATTCCTACGTGCTTCGTGCACTGTCGTTTTGAATAAGCTGGGTACCAGCATTTTTAGATTTCGTCTGCTCCCCAAGCTGTTGGCCGAAAGCAGAGATTGGAGAGCGGACGAAAGCTGAAACGGCTGATACGTACGCAGGCTACATTAGGAGCGCTATTCTATCTAAAGCCTTGTGAAAGCAGCGTTTTCTCAACGCGATAACGAAACAGTCACCTAATATTCCAATCTGTCCGTGCTACCAAAGTCGTCTGTAGCTGTGCTATACCGTTGTGCTGTGTAAAGAACCTTCACTTGTCGTCATTTTGCGACGACGACAAAAAGCAGAAACATACACACACAGAAAATGCGTCATTCCAATGATAAAGGGGGAAACTCAGCTATACCAAGTGTGTGTCATTCTGATGACATAGGCGAAACTCAGGGGTAACAAGGGTATATCATTACAATGATATAGGGGGAATCTGATCTATCATCTGAACGTTGTGCAAGAAATCTATGCCTTAATCTAAGAGATTCAATGGTTAGTATCACTATATAGAGGACTCAGCTATACCAAGGGTGTGTCATTCCAATGACATAGGTGGTAAATCAACTATACAAAGGGTGTGTCATTCCAATGACATAAGAGGAACTCGGCATTTTTTTTTGTCCAGTGGGTTGGCTGGACAAAAAAATGACAAAGTAGAAAGCCCGACAAAAACGCATAAAAAGACGTCAAAAACCTGCCGGAACCCATCCTCTGCTTGGAGAGTAACACTCTTGGTAGTGTTGATTTTCCACCTTTGAAATGACACACTTCATGATTTCTCCGTATGGCATGCCATTTGAATGACACAGCAACCATCTGATACCTCGGTTTCTCCCTGTGTGATAGGTGAGTTTCCGCCTATATCATTGGAATGAGACGCCCTTGATATAATTGAGTTTCCACCTATGTCTTTGGAGTGACACTTCAAGATTTCTCCCTATATGTCATTGTAATGATGCACCCTTGGTAAGGCCGAATTTCTCCCTGAAGAAAGTATGTCTTTGGAATGACACACACTTCTGATCGGTCAGTTTCCCCATATGTCGTTGGAATGACACACCCCCGGTATAGCTGATTTCGCTTTGTGCCGTAGGAATGACACACCCTTGGCAAACATTTCACCCCTCGGAATGACATTGGATCCACACAGCCTTGGGGTAGAAATTTGAAGAAAAAACCCCACATCAAGTGGGCATGCAGTACCCGCAAAGTCACGGTCGCCCTTTTCCTCGATCTGAGAAATTCATTTGACACTGTTCTGTATCATTCGGCAAGCTTGAGAAGTGATTGTAAGGAAGCTGTATCTGAGATGAGACGGGCAGCTAACTGGTTTGCAGAAAACAAGTTATCCTACTGACTGACATCGGGACAAATCAATGTACGGTTTTTGGTCTGCCTCAGAAATTGCGACATACGGGAAAGACTGTCTCTATAACTTATGGAGTATGGAGTAAACACCTTCAAACGGACCGGATAGACTCCTTCACTTACCTCGGCGTTACTCTTGACTCCGATATGGGGAACTCATATCAAGAAGATTACAAAGAAACTCCTTGCTGGCCTTTGTGCCTTATGCCGTGCCAAACTGAAACCGTTTGTCACAAAGAATTTTCTAATTTCATGTGCAAGATATGCCCATTCATGGACAATCTCCACTGCTTAGTTGCCAACGCTGATTAACCGCAACAAGAATAAATTGCCACAACTGAACAGGTTTTTATACCGAGCAGTAAGGATCATCATCGGCAGAACGTGTACCTACCGATAGCCTGATAGTGGAGGCGGGTTGAAAGAAAGAAACACGCTAGTAACTGTTTTAATTTAAGGCAGTGTGTTAAAAGCACGAACGTGCACTGTGTGTGTGTGGGACCCGCATATATGCTAACTGCATGTACCACAGGTAAATGTACAATTATCAAAGAGCAGTCTGAAATACACGGTTCCTGTACTTTTGAATGAACTCGCCAGAGAACAAAAACACACTGCAGTGTCGGCATTTAGAAATGGACTTTGTGAACATGAATTGTTATATTCTTGTGATCCTTGTGTGTTATGTCTGTGTATCTTATTGGTATATTCAGGTAGCTATAGCCTGAAAAAGAGGTCAAGAGACTTGAGTGCACATGTGTCCGCTGGTAAAATAAATGAAATTAGAAATGAAAAATTCTAAAAACATTCCTGCGCCATTGGAAAGAAACACCCTTCAAACACCTTAATCACACACTATGTCTTTGGAATGACACACAGTTAACGTTGGAACTTCTAAATTGCACCTTTTGTGGTTAGAAAGCCCTCGGAACAGCTGAATTTAATCCTATGTCATTCAAACGACGCAGCCTTGGAATACATGAATTTCACCATGTTGCATTGGAATAAAGCACCCTTATCACACTTATGTCATTCGACTGACACAGCCTTGGAATATCTTGATTTCACCCTATGTCATTAGAATGATACACCAACGTCACGGCTATGTTTCCCCCTATACCATTGAAATGACACACCCTTGTTATAGCTGTTCCCCCCCCCCCCCCCCATGTCATTGAAATGGCACACCCTTGTATAGCCGGATTTCCCCCTACGTCGATTGAATGACACACCCTTAGTGTGTGCGTGTGTGTTTCCGGACTACTGTAGTCGGCATAACTCAAGAACCTCTGGATGGATTACGATGATATTTGTTATGTGGGAAGGTGTTGTAAAGCCGAAGCTCAAAGTTGAATTTGGGCCCCCTGGTTTGTGACAATGGTACTGCAGCAGAACTTCCGTTTTTGTATCTTTTGACTTGGACGTGCTATGGTCTTGATTTTTGGGTGGCAGATAGCTTGTTATAGCTGTTTCCTCATATGTCATTGGAATGTCACACCCTTGGTATAGCTAAGTTTCCCCCTATGTCATTGGAATGACACACCCTTGGGATAGCTAAGTTTCCCCCTATGTCATTGGAATGTCACACCCTTGGTATAGCTGAGTTACCCCTATGTCATTGGAATGACACACCCTTGGTATAGCTAAGTTCCCCTCTATGTCATTGGAATGTCACACCCTTGGTATAGCTGAGTTACCCCCATGTCATTGGAATGACACACCCTTGATATAGCTAAGTTTCCCCCTATGTCATTGAAATGACATACCCTTGGTAAAGCTGAGTTTCCCCCTATGTCAATGGAATGACACACCCTGATAGCTGAGTCTCCAACTGTGTCATCTATGTCATTGGAATAACATACACACACAGACATATATATAGTGACTCAGATGTTTGTTTTACTGGTCTAGCATTTGACTATTTCCAGCCTTCTTCATATAACATATTTTCATATCAGTTATATTCAAATTCAAATATATTTCCTGTATTCATTGACTTTTCTCAAAACTCAACTAGGCACATAGAAAATCTATAACACCAAGTTCTTCTTACAATTTTTATTGCACAATGCTACTGTTGCTGACTATTGCATGGACTATATTTTCTGCAAATTCATGGTTCCGTCACTGCATAGTAGAAGTACAACTTAAGGCACATAAGAAATTCTTCATGTTGTTTTCTACATACAGGTAGGTTAAAAATGATGTCTTCATTACACAAAGGGGAAAGCTATCGTAGCCTTCTGCACACAAGCTCAATCTACAATTTGTATCCAGTATTCACCACTACACTAAAACTAAAGGATCTATACTATAATGATGAATCCATGTCTATTTCTAAAGTGATTGAGGAAGGTATTGGAATACAAACTGGCGAGTTATGGTTAGAAAGGGACTTTTGTAGAAACCTGCGTCACCGGACAAAGGAAGGATGCAAGTATTCTGCAAAATGTACATACGACCTTGCTGCACTCACTATATATTCTACCGGAACTTACACTCTGTAAACAGTGTAACGTTACTGTCAGGATTAGAAGATTCTGTACGCAGCAATCCTTGGAGGCACATAGTAGCTAACATAGATATACAAATTGATCTAGTTCAGAAACCACACACATGATCGAAACCTACACTCATCTTACTACAAGGAAAATCACACGTAAGGTATGTACAGAGCTGGATAATTGTTCATTTAGTATCTAGCAGTGGTGAGACAAAAGGACAATCTAATATACACATCAAATTCATCATACTGTTTTCAAAGCAACAGCATCATCTACTGAGTTCAGTATAGATATGACAATATTTAAAAATTGTGGCTTACAATACAGACTGCTGGATCTGCATTTCCTCAAATACAGAGTCGCACTTTGCTATATGAGGAGTCTATCATTTTTATAATAGTTAATACAATTCTCTGCAAATACATAAATCAGGACATTTCAAATATATCTACAATGTAATAATGCAGCATGAGGGTAACATCAGGTATGAAGACGTAAACATGTAATGAACGGTTGATAGGATTATCAATATCCAGTAGTGCTGGAAATCAACATCCATTTCAGAAAGAAGTATAGTCATAAAACATTAATACATTCATCTATTCTGTTCAATTCTGTTGGTTGTTCAAGAAAACACATGCACAGGTACATGTATATGATGCACCCTTGTGTAGCCTGCATGAGACAGCAACAGCTATGGTGATAGGGTATGTATATGCAGCAAGGACAGTGAAAAGGGCCTGAAATGCCCATTCTGAAAATATATTCATAACAAAAAAATGTATTCAGATGGGCATTACACAACAATTACCAGTGTCTCCCTTCCCGTAGAAGGTATTTGTATAAAGGTAAGTTATTGTATTCAAATGAAAACCTTTCAATCATGTGAACGGACACAGTAGTTGCAGGCTAAAATTAATTCTTCGCACGGATTAACTAACAAATAAAACATATACACACAGATTATTACACAAAATTACGTTTAACTTTTATGTTATAGTTACATGGTTAGTTAAGCATCCTCAAAAATACAAACTATACCATGGCCATGCATACTAGTATCATCCATGTTAGTGTATTTACAAGTTCAGTGCCTCGTGACCATATAGAATTTAGAACAATCGCCCGAACTTACACATGGCTGGCTCTATCCAGAACATTTTAATATCGCCCCCCTCCCCCACTACGGAGCGTGACGTTTTTGTATAAATGCCGCAAACATAGCAACGAAAATTATACAGCATATCATAACTCGTCCTACGCACCACATGTGTACGTAAAGATAGTATGATTCTCCATATCGTATGCGGTCGTCCATTTCCTAATAACGTTACACTCATGGGATCTAACTGTTATATGCTCTAACTGTTACGTTACAGAAATTTGAGCGAAATTTAGTACACTGTGAGTTTGAACAAAGTCTAGACAAACCTCTTGCCTTCTGGGACACGCAGCTGGCCAGAAAATGCATTTCTGACGTCCAAACAGTCCCACATACTTGTGGTTTGTGCCAAGTATCCTCGCTAAACTGTCAAGTCGTTTCTATTATGAACTAGCTAGTGTGACCCGGAAACAGATGCGCCCCGCCCTGTAACCGGGTGCCACGAAACCCCCATGTGGTGCGTATTTCAGCCAAAAAACAATGGCGGAGACCTCTGAAAATCTTAGTTATGGGCAGACTTTGACGCGGTAACCCGTCAATCTAGTAGAAGTCTTAGCTATTTTGTAAACTACACGGGGTTCTCTGGGCCGTCATCGTTACGAGGACATATTATATGGCCTGATTTACCGTATCGCGACTGTACTACGACTGATTGTATGGAGGGTTCGAAGGACTCATTTCGGCGCGTAACACAGACGCGTAGGTCGCCATCTTGTCTTCTTCTCCGATGTTGTCGTTCCAAGCGTCTGGGTGTTTTGACTCTTGTCCGATGTCTCAAAGCGACCAAAACTTGTCAATATGTTGTTTGAAGCCTCTCCAACTCACTCTGCACGAAATATAAACAATCGCTTTCGAAAACAGTGAATAATGCTGCCAAAAATCTCACGATTTCAGGAGCTCTCACAAAGCGTGACTGCCGTGGCTTGCCTCGCTTTCGCTCTCCTCCTTGGTGCAAGGTTTTGCTTGATATGATGTTTGGCCAGAATATTCTAAGAATACTGCGCAAGCACTTGTTCTCTCTCTCTCTCTCTCTCTCTCTCTCTCTCTCTCTCTCTCTCTCTCTCTCTCTCTCTCTCTCTCTCTCTCTCTCTCTCTCTCTCTCTCTCTCTCTCTCTCTCTCTCTCTTTCCCTCTCTCTTATTAGAAAATGAGCAACAAAGAAAGCAAAGAACAACTTTTGTCATAGGTGACATATATAGCACCTTTTTGTTCATGGATCAAGAGCGTCGCCTGGCAATTCTCAATGGAATTGCAATATTATCTAACGTCAACGGCGTTTCAGTCTAATCGCCAAAAGCGATCTCAGCTGGAATCTCAGATGATAAGGGATCTACCGTGTAGTTTTCACCATGTAGGTCCACAAACACTAGTGTACAAAGCCTACAGCCAGGATTTCGCCACCCCCAGACCCCGGGGAAGACCACCGAAGAGATGGAAAGACCAAATTGTGAAGGACACGGGCTTAAACAGTCGGGAAGCAGAGGCTAGGGCAAGGGACAGGACTACATGGAGGATCCTCCTGGAAAGCAAGGGGCCAGTTTCTGGCCTGAGCACGTAGGCAGGTAGGCAGGCAGGTCCCCTGGTCACACCACGGGAGTCCGCCTGTAGTTGGTATAGTATAAATCAATTTCAAAATCGCGGAACGTCCGCAGCAAAGTACTTTTCAACAGGACGAACTCTTGCAGTTTATGTTAACATTGCTAGGCGACGCTAGGTGATCCTTGAACAAGGAGGTACTAAAGCAATAGCACTATTTCATACTTGATGAACTGCTGTATCATTAATGACGTTACAATACTTGCGCTATCATTACTTACTTTCTCGCTCTATTTGAAGCATTGTGCTCAGTCTGTAAGTATTTCAAACATGTATTTTCAAAGCGTTTGAAATGCAAAATGCTTTGCAACAGGACGTCGGCTGGCGCAAAAGTAGTTAGAATTAGCATTTTTAATTGTAGGCCACGCTTTTATCCAAATATCCTAAGTTCGTTTGTTTTTGGCGACGCCTCAGGGGCGGAGCCTATAGTATAGTGCTGCCATTGGATAACCATAAATTCTAGACATTCCGCTAATGCATTCCCTAGGGAATTAGTTTTTGGCAACAAATTGAGGGTATGGAGAAGATGGTATCGCAAAAGAACTCTACAGCTTGGTGTATTAAAAAAATCTAGATTTAGAAAAAGCGCTACATTTTACACACTATTACAGCTGTTCATCGACGTTTGATGTTGGTTTGGTTTATTGGTTTATTGGTAAAACGACTCCATTAGTGAGTACACCGTAGTGTACTGCACTACTCTTCCTGGAGTCACATCATGTTGAACATACAGATTACATTGGAACACATACACATAACATAACATTACATAATATATGCATATTTAGATTAAATTTAAATTGCTACCAGTTCATAATGTTTTTGTCCATTTTTAGTCTGTCTTTGATGTGTATTTTGAATGTGGATGGTACAGATGTTCTGATATGATATGGAAGAGTGTTGTATGATTTTGAGCACCGGTAGAGAAAAGACTTGGTTGCAGATGATGTTTTTGGTTTTGGCAGTTTGAAATATAAAGCTTTCTAGATGTTGCCATCCACTCAATAGTCAACCCCCTTTGAGAACTTTTTGATAGCTCCATTTAAGAGTTGACGACTTTTGTAAAGTATATTCAGGAAGCAGTTGGGACCGGCACTGCAGAAAAGGCCCTGATAGTGACAGTCAAGGGTCATATCTTTAGAACCCGCAAATACTTGTGCAGCGCTAACTCGGAATCATCCGTTTCAACTACGCTAAAAACCTACACCCTGCTACCATTTCTAAATTATCACTTCCTTTATTTTGATACCCACAGTATCTAAATCATACTGAATAGAAATTCTAATGAATTTCTTTCACATAAAAAAGCTTCATTTGTGCTACAATCCTCTCAGATTTGTTTAGACCATTCCTAACACAATCGTTATGTTTGGTGAATCGCACATTGTACATTTGTGAGCCGTTCTTCGTTTCAATACAGAAGATATTATTTTCTCACGGGCCCGAACTTCATTGCAGTGGTGGAAAAATCAGTTTCCATAATTAACCGTTGTAGGGTCCACCCAGAACCCAGCATATCAATTGCAAACATGAAATAGCAAGCTAAAAAATACAAATTTTGTGGAGTATATTTATCGAGCGCTTGGGGCCGCCACTGCCGAAAAGGCTCTGATAGTGTGAAACTTACAGCAGTGACTGTCAACAGTCATATCTTTACAAGCCGTAAACACTTATGCAGCGCTTTCACGGAATCAATCGAATCCTCTGTATTTTTGTCTTAGCCGTAGGCAAAAGGATATGATTATATGTTTTGATCGGGATTTTTGGAGTGATGGTATTGGTAATTCTAGTACAGAACATACGTATACCTATTTGCTAATCTTGCATAATTCCTAAGTCTTTGGTTAACTCATAACTTATCTACGAGGCGTATATGAATCAAGAGTTAGTTACACATGTGAAAACAAATGAGAGTATTTGTGATACTTTATTAGTGATACTTTAAAAATGCCAAGCTTAGGCAAGCTTAGGCTGCTCTTCCCTTATTATTAACGATTGACCCAACATTGAATGTTATGTTTGAAGAATTCATGCCGATGGCGGACTTTCTTCTGGTCTCCCCCTGCATTACGGAATTTCTTGTACTCCGCTGGTTTATCGCTGACGTGGTCAATTCTCGCGTGATCACACGATGCAACTCGCAGTCTGCCGATCGCTGCCATGAAAAATTCTGTCGGGAAAAAAAAAACTTAGGTAAGATTATGTTTCTGAAAAAAAGCAATCGGTTTCCCATTAACAAATTTTTAAGCTAACTTTTATAACAAGAGTTCGGAGACCTCATCTCTCCATTAACTATTCTGATTATGCAAATGACTGAATTACAGCACTTTTGCATTTATTATGCAAATTGGGAATCTATTTGCATAGTTGGTATCTGTTAAAGTTCCACCTGCCATATATTACATATGTTACATGTACGTATTTAAGTCCTGTAATGGAAAACACTGCAAATATTGATTCTCCTCATTTGTTATGCAAATTAGGTCCCAATTTGCATGATCTGATCCGTCTTTCCTTTCTTCAGTTAGTCTCCTCGGAAAATTTTTGATAAAAACGCTCCTGCAGTTCCAGAGCAAGCTGATAGGGAGCCCAAACCCACACGTACACCACTTCTTCCTTACATCATAAGCTATCTGCCACCAATAAATGAGGACCATACCACGTCCAGGTAAAATGATAGAAAATCAGAAGTTCTGCTTCAGTACCAAGGTCACATACCAGGAGGCCCAAATCGATCGTCTTCCCATCATCTACCAGCATACAAAATACCTCAATAATTCATTGATAGGTTCTTGAGTTATGAATACATAAATACAAGGATGACTACAAAAATCCGGAAACACACACACGCACACACACACACACAGACAGACAGACACAGACACACACACACTTGTATGTAATTTACGTCTATCAATCATACAATATGGCATCATTTGCCATGGTGGGTTCACTTTTTTTCTCGCGATATCGAACCAAATATGAGAAACCCGTGCGTGAATGATGAATAGTTGTAGTCCAGGTACGTAATCACCACGATAGGCAAAAGAACTCGAGCTGACTCAAATGTGATATAAGAACAGATGTTGTCTCTTACGTGTATGCGCGATTCGTGTGTACACGGGGTCAAAGCCGACCGCACGGACACTGTCAGTCCTTGCAAGGAAGAAGTTGATGACCCTGGTGGACAGACGGCACTGCGGGAATCCCGGCACCGGGCCCCAGTGGTGGAGATCATGGATACGCAGACAGTCGCCATTCTCATCACCGGGGACGATGTCCATCTTCTCCGTGAATCTTATCCCAGTACGTCCCACAGTGCCAGCAACCTGAAAAAAAGACATAAGCCCTCAATTTGAACTTTTAGACCTTTAAAGGGACCTTTACATCTGATAGAGGTCACAGTTGGGACGACCTCACTAACATTGTAGCAGCGACACCTAGCTGCAGTGCAAAGTAGAACCAGTCCTGAGGAAGGCAACAGACGGTCGTCTAAACGTGGGCTCTTGTATATATGTGGTCAGTAAAGAGCACATCTATTAACCTGATGAAATTATTCACGGAGACAACTTACAAAGATCAAAGTATTACAAAATTGATTACTAAGTGGATTTTCATTTTCTACTTTGCAAGACGTACACATGATTTCATGTCTAAATGTTACTGTTGATGCTCCTAAACACCAAACGTCGGAGAAGTGAAGAGGCGGCCGAGAGGCGGAATAGAGGACAAATTGCACTTGACCTTGGAAAGTCTAAGATTACAGTGATAATCAGTGGTCTCCTGCACTCGTATAATACTGTACGTGTCTTCGCGAAGTTGTTTAGTAAAACTTTATAAAAACTTCTCCGAACCATTATCCCTATAATATGTCAGAGAAGACATGCTTATCGAAATGTAAACGTAGAACTCTCACACCATGTAAAACCCAACACTGGTTGTGGAGTGTATGCATACTTCAATGTATAACTGTTGACCACTTCTACTTTGCAAACTGATCATACACTTGTGAATTTGGCCTAGAGATGCAAAGTATGACTGCAAAATATTCTAACAAGAAGGGGAGAGTCAGTATTAAGTATTAATTGATATCAGAGGGACGAACAATCTCTTTATACTTACCAAGTCCAGCTTGGTGTTCTCAAGGACTTCCAAAAGGTTTTCTAATTTCGTTTCTGGCACAAAAACGAAGTCGTCGTCTACCCATAGGAGGTAGGGTGTGGTCACCTGTGACACGGCCAAATTCCTGCCGGCAAACCATCCCTATATATGGAGAAAGTGGAAATTTGTATTTTGCATTTTATTCAGTCTCCGTTAGAGTACATTGTACGTATGCACGCTACTCTTCCTGTTGTCATAACATCACTCTGAATACGGACATGACATATAATCATCATCATACCTAAAATTAACACCGTCTATCATCAAACCAGAAGGGACTGACAACCATTTGTTATTAAAGGTGCCCTGGGCGATTTCAGGGGGTGAAACTTGAAATATTCTGGGGAAAGCAATTCCGTTTGGTGAAATTTAAATTGACATATACTTACCCATATTAGCCCATTTGCATCATTACCTTCGTCAAGAAGGTTATTTTTTATGCTTGTCTGTGTGTCTGTTAGTGAACACGATAAGTCGAGAACGCCTGGATAGATTGTTGTCGTATTTGGTGTGTTGGTGTGTATGTGGGAAATCTCAAGACGATTAGATTTTGGGCGAAGTACTTTGCATAATTAACGAGAAAAGTTTTGAAATGTGTTATATTGTATGCTTCAGTATGTGTTCTGGCTGGGATGTGTTGCCGGTGTTGTTTCGAGGGGTCATGGATAAGTGGTAGAGGTGCATAGTTTTTGTGTGGGAGGCAGGAGACGTATTGCTGGGACAAATTGGCATGTCACTCAGCTGTCAGCAGTGGTATGAAAAGGTAGCAGCAGAAAGTGGTGTGGTATTTGGTGGAAGCAGGCCAAAATTGGATATACACTACCTTACATCAGGAAGAACAATCAGTACTCGTGTGTCACAGCATGGGGATAGGACGGTGTTCAGGGTAGGTGGGTTAACTATGTTATATCTGGGAAGGAAGAGGTATGGTGTACATGGAGGTTGTGTGGAAGTTTGCACTAAGAGTATGGATATGTATTGCTGAAGAAGTATTTGATGAAGGGTGGATGTAATATGTATATAGATATCAACTATGCAAATGAAGACCTCATTTGCATAATTAATGAGAAAATACTAGAACTCAAGATGGACTTGATGGATGGTCATGATTTCTGGTATGTAGATAGCTTACGTGATGCTTTGTGTGATTGGATGATAATTATGCAAATCAGATTCTTATTTGCATAAATAGTGAGACAATTTAAAAAAAAACGCTGTGTTCCATGATATGACTATTCAAATATGTGACATTTGTAACCGAGGAAGATAGGAATGTTGATAGATAGAAAATATGCAAATGTAGGCCTTATTCGAATAAATTATTGAGAAACTACAATAATTCCATACTAGTAATGACGGGCGGCAATTTCATACTTGTAGCATTTTGCAGTTGTGTGATTGTGAACACCATTGAATCAATTATGCTAATAAGGACCTCATTTGCATAATTGATAAATGTTAGCATAACATTCTTTGTTAAGCTCATACCTTGGACAACCTATGTTATTTGGGTGAAGACGATCAACTGGTATGATTTATAATTGATGCGAAACACTCCTAATACAGCAGTCATATTTAGGTTAAAATCATTTGGCGAAGGTATGAGGTCGTAGAGCTCTTGTTATTTCATACTTTGGGCGTTTAAAAAGAACACAGAAACAAGCCACAAAAGGAGTATCTTATTTGTTGGTGCCACCCAAATATCAGCCAAGAATCCAGTCGTATACGTTTTCTGTCGACAATTTTCGTTAACGTCCGGCCACGTGGCGTCACAAAGCCCGAGCACATTGAGCCATGAGTCATGACTACATGAATATTTCTCCGGAAGCGTTCGGGACTTATCGGTCAGAATCGTGCATGTTCGGAAGGTTTGAAATGATGGCTGGCCTCCAAGTGCTCAGATTTTCAATGAGTCCCACCACACACCGACATGGCATTTTTGCTCCATGATGGTCGATATGCGATGGGATAGTGTTATTTAAACTTACTATGGATAGAAATTCCTAAAAAAATCAATTTCACAAATACGACTTTCAATGCCCTAATATTGCTTAGGCTACCTTTAATTGTGAGGCCATAATACGATTCCATGCTGCACAGGCATCAGCCATGGCTTATGGATTTGAATGCCCGGTCAATAATGGCCATAAGCCATGCCTGGGTAGTGGACCATCGCATGATGAATGGGAATGTTTCTGAAAGTGTTTGTAACAACAGCTATCTACCACTCAAACATCATGACCATAGCACTTGCAAAAAATGGCCAGACTTTTAGCGGATTTATAAACTTACCTACTTTATCATTCAAATTACCTCATGATCAGCAAAAACACCAACTGCAGTTCCAAACAACCCGCTAGGGAGCCTTAACTTACGCCACTTACTCCCTGTCCCAAGAGCTATCAACTACTAAAAAATCATTAACCTGGCGTATCCAGAAAATTTGACGTCAAACTTTGAAGCTCCACTTTAGACCCGGAGATACCCGCTCGGAGGCCCATTACCTAGCCTGACAAATAGCGCTCCTAGCGGCCGGCCGGTCCTGTTACCGCCAGGGGTGGGGGTCAGTAACCTCCGGCCGAGAGCCTTGTGTAAACACAAGCTAGCTCATTATCGAACTTGACCTTCCTTTTCGAGGCTCCCAGTAACCCATCCAATGAATATCATGCATAACCATCAACAGCCTCTCGAATCATGTTGTCTACATAGCAACACGTATGCAAACACAGCCTGCTGCAGTACTGTAGGAAAACGCCAGGTGAGTTCTTTTTGAACTTGACCTCCGTTCCTACAACCGCTACCAAAAATCACGAAGATCCGTCCATCGTACCTCAAGTTAAGTTGTTATGTTTGAGTGGTATATAGCTGTTGTTACAACCCCCAACATGAGTTCTTTTTGAACTTGACCTCCGTTCCTACAACCGCTACCAAAAATCATGAAGATCCATCCATCGTTCCTCAAGTTATGTTGTTAACATACAAACGCACAGACATGCACAGCCCGCTTTAATACTGAAGGAAAACGCCAGGTGAACCATTTTCAAACTTGACCTTCCTTTCCACAACCGCTACTCACCTACCAAAAATCATGAAGATACCTGTGTCTAATTCAGTGCGATTGAACTCCCCTTTTCACAGTCGGAGCGTCATACTGTTTTCTAAAACTGACCCCAACAAAGCTGCATACCGGGAAGATATATTTCTTCTGTCGGTTTGAACATGTATAGAAAACAAATGGTTAGGAAAACGATACTGACTGCTGCGAACGGCATAACAAAATGGTCGACGTTTTCCGCCTGTAGATCTTCCACCGGGCGACTGTCGTCTGCCACAACTACCCGGATGTTAGGGTAGAATTTCCGGATGCTGGACAAAAGTTTGCGGATGGAGGCATACCTGATGAACGTTTTGGTGATGATGGTGATCTTTCGACTGATGTCGTTATCTGTGTTTAAGGAAATAGAATGTATAACATACAGGCATGTTGAAACGGACATAAGAAGGGTGTGCAAAATCAGATAATCCTCATCACTGTCTTCCACTTTCTTTGAGGCCAAACATAACAGGTATACTGACTCCCATTTCAAAGTACACACAAAGAATACTCTGGAAAAGTACTAGCCTGCAGATCAATCTACTAACTTAAAGAAAGTCATAAATTACCATGGAAAACCACAAGGGTGTAGTCAATAACTGGAGGATAAAAGGAGATTTTGGCCAGTTTATTTCTCTGTCATTTGGACTAGAATGGACCTCAGATACCCAGAGTCAGACCCAACATCTCATCTAAAATATGTAAATATTTACCCACCTGAGGAATTCTCGACATACATTTGATAAATGTTTCCCCTTGCCCTTAAGTCTAGAAATTGTCTCAACATTTTTAATGGAAAATGGGGAATCTTCTAGGCTAGTAACTAAGAACTAATTTAGTGTTCACAATGTGTTCACACACACACACACCAAATGAGCTGTGCAGCTGTCACCGATACTCGGTTCGTTATTGCCTCCCAGCTGTTCATATGTCCTATCGCTGCTTAGGTTCGTTCAACTATTTCTTCCAAATCCTTGTCAAGCATAAGAAACCAGAGAATACTTTAAAACAGAACAAATTAAACACATGTAAAACCAATGGACATTTTTACGATACAATGAAACTGTCACAATTTGACACGTACCTGGACCGGGGTCATAGAGGAATGGAACTGTGCGAACTCGGATACGGAGAGGAATGCTGACTCTGTGCTGAAGGTACCTGAAGGTAACTGAAAAACAATGTACACGTGGTTGATCACAGTCTAACTAGGGTGTGATGTATCACTAGTACATGTACTAATGGGGTTAGCAAGTAGTGGAAGATGTTCCGTGAATAGTTTCATAGTTTTGATCAATGATAGACTGTAGTGTTTTCTTTGTTTACAACAGAGATATGATCGATCCAAATCAAGTTTTCAATCTTTTTTTTATATTTTCGGACTTCATTTAAAGTTGCAAAACTGCACCTTAAGAAGGACAAATGATCAGTCATTGTGTGATATCAAAATAAACTAAAGTTAGTGACAATGGTATCCAGGTTAACAAATTTTCATATCACAATAATTTCAAAGTATTAACGTATATCATTCTATCGGAAATAATGATAACTTACCTGTTACCTGAGATTTTTATGTTTATTCATTTTTCAATTGTTTTATAAAATGAACGTCGTCTCCTTGTCATGGTTTGTTCAAAACTTACTCTTAGATGCTCAAAGTTGTTCACCTTACTTTCCACTTACTAAAAAGAATGTGATATAGTCCATTATATAGAATTATATAGAAAGATACTTACTGATTTCTGTGGCATCAATGTCATACACGGTGTTGGTATACACGATAAATTGAAGCTGGCGATTCAGACGAGAGAGACTTTTGCTGCGAATGGTTAACGATTTGGTTCGCAGTCCTTCTAACTGCGCCAGCGCAACTTCCGCAACGGTGTCCAGTACGCCATAGTCAGTCGTCTGTAGTTGAACCTGTGTGCAAGAAAATGATGTCATGTTGATAAATACGATATAAACACAAAGAATGTTCAACATGTACGAGGACTGTTCAAAAAGGGTTTTCCTGGCTTATTCTGAATGTTGTAGGCGGCAGAAATTTGACCTGTATGATCGTATTACATATCTCTATAGGTATGTTTTAATATCTTAGACCTAATGTAGGACAGAATGATTCAAATGGGCCAACAGGGTCGTGAATACGAAACTTGCCAGCTAAAATCGGTGTCAAGTTTCGTTCCTCCAAGGTTAGTTTATCGAAAAATAATCCATGAACACCTAGCGGAATTAGGACCCTCACACCTCATTTTAGCACCTGAAATTGTCAAGAGCTTAGAAATAAAAATAGGCATGTGATCTGATGTGTTAAAACAAACGCGTTATTTCAGCCTCCTACGCTAACTGCTAGTGAGTCAGGAGAAATCTATATTCTCCCTCCCTCGTACTATGTTCAAATCAACACTCCCATGTCCGTGCGGTACATTTGTATTGTATTATTGTCGTATATTTATTTACGTTTACTACTCATAATAAATAGAAAGAAGAATGATACTAGGTATGCATGTGCCGTGCGCTGTCTTTTGTTCAGCTACGCATTCCTATCTGGTTTCATGTCTAACATATTCTCATTGAAGCGCTATTCACCAATGAAGTAACAAAATACTTGTAACTCCCTGTCAAATCTACAGTCGTCGGATAAATACGACCCAATATATGGCTTCATGCAACTTACTTCATATTCTTGTCGGGCAGTTTCATCTAGAACCGCAAGCCCTGAAAATGTACACACTGAATGATGAGTTTTACTAATTACCGAAAAACAACCGAAAACAAGAGTAAGTAGACCTCATATCTCCATGAACCATCTTGTTGATGCAAATGACTTACACATTTACATAATATATGCTTGGTCATAAACACCTTTATCTAACCTAACTACAAGTTGCAGTATTGACAGTCCTATCATTTGCCACTTAGATGACTTATGGCGCCAGACCAAGCTGCTAGGGGGCACAACTTCTTTATTACATCACAAGCTATCTGCCACCAAAAAATCAAGACCATAGCATGCCCAGGTCAAATGATAGAAAAAAAATCAAGTTCTGCTGCAGTTCCAAGGTCACATACCAGGGGGCCCAAAATTGACCTTGAGTTTTGCCTTCACAACACCCGTCCACATACCAAACATCATTCTAATCCATCAAGAGGTTCTTGAGTTTTGCTGCTTATAGTAGTCTGGAAACACACACAGACACACCCAAAACTATATCTCCATTTTTCATGGAGATAACACGAGTCTGAGGACCCCAAAAATCTCCATGAAATATGTTTTATGTGCCATAGGTTGCTTGTGCCTTTCTTTAGTATAATGTGTTCCACAAGTATGAAATTCCAGTTACATGTATCTACAAATATGAAATTACAGTATTTTCTCATTGATTATGCAAACTAGACCTTCATTTGCATAACTTTAATTTATCAATGTCCCTGTATTTCTCAGTTACATATGATGTATTTCTGAATTGTCGCACCATTGAATGGAGTGGGTTTATAACATTTCTCCATTAATTATGCAAATAAGATTCTGGTTTGCATGATTACCATTTCATTATATCAAGTAACACTTAAGCTATCCACATAGGAGAAGCAAGTACCCTCAGATATATGTGGTTTGACCACCAGCTGTCGGGCCCCTAGGGGGTTTATGACCTACTTTTGAGCCCAACAGGTGCCAGCTTTCATAGCATGCCTATAATGGACATATAGGATTTTCCTGATTACTTGTGCAAATTAAGTCTCAATATACGATATTTTGATCTGAAAATGACACGACCAAATGTACGTCACGTTTAGTGCGTGACGTAGATGCCTTACGTGACGTATGGCCTGTGATACGAGACGTATGGACCCGAAAACGTACGTATCGTTATGTAGGTAATTTTGACAAGGAAATTGCAGAACCATATGTACGTCACGTATCCCTACGTTTTGACATACGTGACGTAGGCATGGCATACGTGACGTATTGGCCCCCAAAACGTCACGTATAGACCCAAAAACGTGACGTTTTTTACGTACGTAATTTTAACACGGAAATGATGCCATAAGGAGCCCAAAAAGCCCCCGACAGCGATTATTTGTATAGCACATGCTAATCAATTATAGTGCATTTGCTATATCTAATAATGGCATAACGTGAACATGAAGTTATACACTCATGGTACCGCACCTGGGAGTTCCGCGGTCCCCTCCGGGACGACCGTCAGACCACGGACGGGGTAGCTGAGCGGAGCCGCCCCGTCAACAATCATCAGGGTCTCCTTGGATGACTCGACTCTGTTAGAACGGAAACAGCTTATAAGAACTAGACGCTAAACATGATTACTTTACACAGCGTAGCGTAGTCCAGAGGTTAGCGGCCCTGCCGTCTGGAAAAGACTTCGATTCCGGCTATGTCGCCCACCCGACAACCACGCTACCGGAAATGGTCGCAGTTCTAAAGCCGGCGTCACGTTGAATCTCCGGACCATTTCACTGGAGAAAGTCAGAATACAGGACTACTTTATGAGAGGTATAAAGGAGGCCATATACATCAGGGCACTTCAGCCATCTCTTGGTGGGCGTTATGAACTCCCAGGCACATTTTACCAATTGCTTACGTCACAAACAGCAAATATGATGGCCATAACTGAACAACCAGAACTAGATAGATACTGAATTTTTAGATATGTTGAATACCATACGTAACAGAAATGGCCATGCATCAAGAAGAATAACATTAATATGTGATCATGTCAAGCATAACTTACTGATCCTGAATGAGTACTCTTATACAGAGCAAAAATAGTCATACATTGTGAAACACTTGCATATGTCAAAACTAGTCCGCAATACTGCATACTGTGGTAAAATGTACACAACTGTGTCAAACATAAGAAATCAAATAATCAAACACTAATTCGTTAGTATTACAATGATAATACAAAAATTGCAATACCTTTGATTGTATTTCGTGAGTTCTTTTGACCGGCGTTCGATGGTAGCGGCTCTGTCCTTTTCATCGACATCCTTCCACAGGTTATGTTGACTCTTGGAACAATCACACCGGCTTTTATCATGCAGAAGACTGAAACACAGAACGATCAAACAGTTTTGAGATAACTTCTCACCTTCTCACCCTGACGCCTTTAGGCCAATGGCCTGTAAGTTGTAAGCCTCCTGGCGAACTCTCTCCATACTGCTCTATCCTCAGTCATTTTCTTCACTACTTGGAAGTTTGGTTCTTGTCTTCTAGTAATCTCAACGATTTGGTCTAGCAACCTCTTTCTTGGTCTGCCTGCTGGTCTTTTCTTTTTTGGTGTCCAGTTGAAGATTCTTTTTACATCTCTGTCCTCTGGCATTCTGTGGAGGTGTCCAAATCACCTCAGTTGATTTCTTTCAACCAATGCCAGTATGGACTCAACGGACAGTGTCTGGCAAATGACCTCGTTTCTGATTCTATCCTTTCTGGTAACTCCAAAGATGAGCCGCAGTACTCTCATCTCGGTTGCTTGTACCCTACTTTTCAGTTTTGTAGTTAGGGTCCAGACTTCACTTCCGTATAGCAGGACTGGTCTCAGTATGCTAGTATAAATGCAAGTTTTAACGTCTCTGGGTATGTTCTTCTCCTTTAAAGGCAACCTAAGCAATATTAGGGCGCTGAAAGTCATATATTCAAAATCAATTTTTTTCTGATTTCTATCCATAGTAAGTTTACATAACACTATCCCATCGCATATCAACCATCATGGAGCAAAAATGTGATGTCGTTGGGTGGTGGGAACTCATTGAAAATCTGAGCACTTGGAGGCCAGCCATCATTTCAAATCTTCCGAACATGCACGATTCTGACCGATAAGTCCCGAACGCTTCCGAAGAAATAATCACGTGGTCATGGCTCAATGTGCTTGGGCATTGTGACGTCACGCGGCCGGACGTTACCGAAGATTGTCGACGGAAAACGGTTACGGCTGGATTCTGGGCTGATTTTTTGGGGGACCCAATAAATAAAATACTCCTTTTGTGGCTTGCTTCTGTACTATTTTTAAACGCCCAAAGTATGAAAAAATGATGCAGATGTGCTAATATAGGGAAGTAAATGTAAATTTCAACCTCACCAAACAGAATTGCTTTCCCCAGAATATTTCAAGTTTTACCCCCTGAAATCGCTTAGGGCACCTTTAAGAGGGGGTACAGGGCACATAAGTTTTTGGTGAATGTTGCAATCCTGTTGTTGATTTCCTCCTCAGTCATTTTATCTGAGGTCATTTTGCTACCAAGGTAATTAAAACTGGTTGTCTTTTTGAGAGTGTGATTATTGATGGAAATGTTGCTTCCACCTTGTCTCCGACCCACTCTCATGTACTCAGTTTTCTCCTAGCTAAGTTTTAGTCCTGCTGTGGTCAGCTCTTGGTCCCACTGGGTCATTACTCTTTGTTGCTTTTGTATGCTATTTCCGGTTTGTGCAATATCATCTGCATATCCAAAGCGTTCGATTTCGAAGTCTTTCCTTTCTATATTTTGTATTGTATGGTTGAAGTAGATGATGAAAAGAAGCGGAGAGAGAACGCTTCCTTGGCGTACACTGGTATTGGTTTCAAAGTAAGTGGAGCCTCCCAATACAGTACTACACTGGTCAACATATGTGCTTCTAATAGCCTGAAGGAGTCTACTGCTTATTCCAGTTTCTTTTTGACTGTCCACATCTTTTCTCTTGGTATGCGGTCAAACGCTTTTTCCAAGTCAAGGAAACATATGTGTTGTTCAATAGAATATTCCCAACTCTTTTCCAGGAAAAGTCTCAGTGCAGCGATCTGGTCTACTGTTCCCCTACCGGGTCTAAAGCCACACTGGTTTTCACTGAGTAGGCTCTCTGCTTTTTGTCTCAGTCTCCTTTCAAGGATTCTTTCATATAGTTTGCCAATATGGCTCATAAGGGATATGCCCCTGTAGTTTTTGCACTCAAGGGGGTCTTCTTTGTTCTTAAAGATGGGACAGATTACAGACTTGTTCCATTCAGCGGGCACTGTTCCCGACTTCCAGGCATGGTTAAGAATGTCCAATAACATGTATTTCATACTTTCTCCTCCTGCCTTTACTGTCTCAATAGGAATATCATCAGGACCTGGAGTTTTGTTGCTCTTTGTGAGTTTTAGGCAGATTCTACTTCCTCTATTGTTATGAGATCATTCGATTCTTCCAACTATCTGTGCTAAATTGAGAATAGTAAGGGATATATACATTTTAGAGGTTTGAGAGAATATATTTCTGTGTTGCTGGTGGATATTCAAGCTGTTGTATTCAATTTTTTAAGTGATAGACTAAGTTAAGGGGCGAATCGACGGAATTTCTCCCTACAAATGCACGTTGTCCTCAACATATGGGTTGTCAGGAATCGTCTTTCTCACTGGCGTTTACAGAACCACTGTATTTTCAAGGTCACACACATTAGACGCGATATCTGATGCTATTTGCTGAAATATCATTCCTGTTGATAATTTATAGTATTTTTCAGCCTGAATATCAATGCAGTGTATGAAACAAGTGCTTATGTTCAGCCAAAAGACGACTAATATATGATGTGTCGACCTACTGTGGCACCCTGAACCAAAACAAACGTTCAGTTACTTTTGTACTCTGTGAATATCGCGCTAGGCAATTTCATAAGGTATATTCAACGTATTATGTATAATCATATAAATGACCAAAACATTGACTTTGTCATCGCAGAAAAGAGCCACTTACAGAACTTGATTCATTCACACCCCCATTGCCTTGCTTCGTAAATGTCTCTACCCAAAGTAGATGTAATATCACCTCAGTGTCTCGTTTCTCCATGTGAAAGGAATGTTCTCGACACTTTCTGCAATCATATCCATCTTGCCGAGTTGAGAACTCGATGTACGATGGATCTCTTTCCAATGACAGTGTCCGTCGAAAATCAACAAACACACGATAACCACCACACCGGCCAGCAAGAGCTGTCGGAGGCTTCCCGTCCAACACTTTAAGCGAAACGTGCCAGTCATGTCGACTATAGGACCGACCTTGTTGGGGAGAAGAAAAAGGGCAATATCAGATAAAATCGAACAGCAGAACTGAAGGGAACAAAGGAGTCAAGTCAATTTAAAAGACGAAGTTGGTAACAGCTGGCTCTTGCTTGACCAATTGAACATAGCCCATACAAAAAGTCGTTCTTTGTGTACGGCGAAGAGGATACGCTTCTGATTCAAAATACCAAATAAGTGCATCTTTGAGAATAGTTAACGTTACGTTATCGATTATGGGTAAGTTTATTGAAAACGTATTTATTTTTAAAACGAGGGGAACAGAGCCAAATGTTGAACCCATGGGAAGAAATATCAGCTCTTTTAAGAAGAAAAATGCATGGTCTGTAGGTTTTTCTCCGCCTGTTTAACGCCGTGCGAGCATGTATTTAATACTGAGGTCCGATGGAGAATTGTGCTAGCGTTACCCATTATCGTCCACTTCAGTCTGTCTCCTTCTAGCGCTATATTTGAACATAGACAAGAAAAAATGCACATTAACTGTTCAAAGTAGTCTACAGACAAATGATAGTATAGTCACTATGTCCCGCCACATGCTTGACGCGATAGAGGAAAACGATGTTGTGCAGTGAATTTCACCGACGACGTAAGCGGCACGTGGCGTTCACGTGATAAACGCATGGCCATGATGTTTTGAGGTTCAAAAATGTACCATTGGCGTGGGGCTCGCTGGGTTGTATAAAACCTTTCTAAAACTAGTAAGAGTTTTCAACCTCGAATCGCCATGAATATCAAAGAAAGGTTTAACGTTGGCTACTTTTAACAGATACAAGCTATCGTGTAAGTTAGAAAAACATGATGAAGTACGCGGTGTCGAATTGCAGATGAAATATACTATGCATGATGCTTCCATACAACTTGCTGTTACTGGTTAAGGGGTTTATTCTGTTACGTCGCTGTATGTAAACATATTTCATTGGTTTGTATAAAGAAGAGTCATAACTAAGGATCGTACTTTATTGCTCACAAGAACTAGCTTTGGTAAAATACACCTCGACATGTGGACATGACCGAAAGTGGACGATAACTGGTAGTGCACGATAACTGGTAGCGTTATGTTACCTTCTGTTGTTAAAGAAAATAAAAACAATTTATTCAGATGTACAGTAAACTGTACAGTAACGTCCGTGGTTAGGTTAAACATCGCCAGCTGGAGCTGTGACAGCTAGTGGTACGTCGTTGTCTCCCTAGCCTCCTTTAGAATTATGTATTATTGATTGAAACTGCTACCGGTTAGAACAAAAGGATATCTCTCTCTTTCTATGACTATTTCATAAACAAACTAGAACGTCTCACGCAAGGAGGCGACATAGATATAGCCTGTATAACAGCTCCGAACCTTGACCTTGAACGAGGACATCAGCGATGTCATCTCGGGAGACAATGGGTTCTTCAGCACCAATCGTTACTATCAATATCGTCTGATTTGTTGTGATATTGTTATCACTTATTACTATAATTTTGTTATAAATTGTTAGATTTATGTTATTCTTTGCTTATGTTTTTATCTCCATGAAAAAAAACACCTTTTCATGGGGATATGGTTTTGCATGGAGTTTGCGTGTGTGTTTTCCTGTGTGTATGTGTGTCACCGGACGCTTAAAATCAGCATAACTGAATAACGTGTGGATGGATTGTAATGATATTTGGTATGTGAGTAGGTGCTGGGAGGAGAAAGATCAGGGTTAATTTTGGGCCCCCTGGTATGTGTCACTAGAACTGCAATGGCGTATTTGTAAAAATATTCGAAGGAGAATAACTGAAGAAAGGAACGACAGATTTTCATGTTATTTGGTACGCAGGTGGTTTGGACAGAGATGTACAAACTGAAGTGGTAATTATGCAAATTTTGACTGAATTTGCATAAGTGATGAGGAGTATCTACTTCTCTATTGTGGGTATGGGCTTTGAGGTCGCACCTGTTGGATCCATTGGTCTCTTATCTTATCTTAAGTATTCCCAGGTCCCAACAGCTGGTGGTCAAACAACAAATGGGTACACTACCAAACCTGTGTACTTGTTTCTATTATGTGGATACCCTCTGGCACATAAAACAAAAACAACCAGCAGCAACAACAAATAACTAGGGCAAATAAAACACATCATATATAAAAACAAATTTCATGGAGATTTTGGGTCTTCGGACTCCTGTTTTTAACTGCGATGGACTCTGTGTTAATATCTATTATTTCAGTATCGAGTTATGCTATAATTTGATATATACTTTCTATATGCAATCATTTACTATTTTTCTCAGCATTATTATTGTCTGATCTGTTTTCATATTGTTATTGTTATCACTTACTACTATAATTATGTTATGAATTGTTAGATTTATGTTATTTTTTGTTAATCTAGACGGGGGAAGACCTTGTACAAGCCATCATTGCTTTTTTTTCTTCCCCCAGTACCTGTATTTTCTGTTCTATTCTTTTCAATTATGTACTACAAACTGATTTTAATATATGCTTATTTGATCAAAAATCAAATCAAAAATGAAATTAAATCGTGGATTAAACATCATGGCATCCAAGAACTGTACCTTTTCATTTCAAGATGTAACAGTGAGTCACGTCCACAAGTTACTCTGCTCACTCCCAGTCAGCAAATCCACCGGACTTGACAATATTGACAACACTTGACTGAGAATCCCAGCTGACTATATAGCAGAAGCCTTGTGCCATATTTTCAATTGTTCATTTCGACAAGGGGTATTTCCAAAAATGTAGAAACAGGCTAAGAGAATCCCTAAAAAAAACGAAGCTCGTCCACAGAACGGACCTAACAGCCGTCATATCGGTCTCCTACCCGCAATAACTAAAATGATTGAAACTGTAGATAAACTGAGAACCCAATATGATAATGCAGGTTATTTGATTGTGGGTGATTTTAACCGTATTGATATATCTGAGGTGTGCTCTGGCAACGGCCTTCAGCAAGTTGTCAACGTCCCAACTAGATCTGAGGCTACTCTCGACCTCATAATCACAAACCTTAATGTGTTCTATCACCCTCCCATCGCGACCTCACCATTGGGGAGCGGTGATCACAATGTTATTCTACTGAATCCCAAGCACCAGGTGGTCGTGAACAAGACCTCAAAGCGTCAGGTACGACCAATGATGGATTCTGACATCCGATCATTTGGACAGTGGATAACGAAGCACCAGTGGGAAGAAGTGTTGGAAGTACAGGGAACACAGAGCAAAACTACAGCCTTCTACAGAACTTTGATTCAAGCAATAGAAACACATTTTCCCAATAAAGTCATCAGAACCTACACCCAGGACAAACCCTGGATGTCCCAAAAGATCAAGTCTGCAATCAAGGCTCGTCAACGAGCATTCAGTGCACATAACTGGGTTGAATGGCGCTCACTCCGCAATAAAGTCCAGTATGCGATCAAGAGGGCACGAAAACAATTTTACAACACGAGAATCAAAAAGTTAAAAACAGAAAACCCAAGCGCGTGGTTCAGCGAACTCAAGGTCCTAACCGGCACCCAACGTAAAGACTTGACGGTCCCGGTTGAAGGTGTTAACCCGGAAAACAACGATGAAATCGCAAACATCATCAACAGCAAGTTCACGGATGTTACCACATCGCTGCCCCCCCTGGACTTGTCCGGGCTACCGGCATTCCTTCCTTCACGACCTCCCCCCCACAGTGCAGCCTTGGGAAATGTATGAGGAACTGAAGAAGGTGAAAACAACTAAGTCTCCTGGCCCAGACGGTATCGGCGGCAGGTTGCTGAGGGAGTTTGCCTGTGAAATAGCCACACCTCTCACCGACATCTTTAACAGCTCCCTGCGTGAAGGAATAGTACCACAGCAATGGAAAGAGGCGATCGTAGTTCCTCTGCCAAAGACTCGTCCACCGTGCCTTGACCAGCTCCGGGCGGTGTCCTTAACCTCCCTCATCGCTAAAGTGTGTGAGGGGTTTATTGCCTCCTGGGTTCTTCAGGACATTAAACACACAATATCGCCAAGCCAATTCGGATGCCTGAAGGGTCGGTCGACCACTCATTGCCTGGTAAGCCTGGCAAATCAGCTCTACAAGTCTGCTGATTAGCGGGGGAATTGCAGCACATGGATTTTAACCGATTTTAGTAAGGCGTTCGACTTAGTCGACCACACAGTCGCGATAAAACACTTACTGGAGCAGGGTGTCCGACCAGAAATCATCCCGTGGATTTCTAACTTCCACGAAGGCAGGAGTCAGAGGACTAGGTACAGAGGGGCGTTGTCCCATACAAAACATCTTACCTGTGGTTTGGCGCAGGGCACCAAGCTCGGACCTATTGTGTTTATCGTTCACGTCAATAACCTACCGGACATTGTACGTTCCCCTTCGTGGGCCTTTGTTGACGATCTGAACTTAATGGAATCCAGGCTTGCATCTGAACCATCCAGAATTCAGGAAGATCTCGATAGTCTGTCACGCTGGACCATCGACAAGAAGATGAAACTTAACCCAGGCAAGTGCAAAGCTATGCAGGTCTGTTTCTCCCGCAACCCTCCCTCGCCACCTACACTTAACATTGACGGCCACCAGTTAGCAGTCGTCAGTGTGGCCAAGTGTCTTGGGGTAACATTCCAGGCCGATTTGAAGTGGAACACTCATGTCACGGAAACAACCAAGAAGGGGAATCAAAGGCTATACTTGCTTTGTCGTCTGCGTCAATTCAACTTGCCCACCGAATATCTTCTTATTGTGTATACTTGTTTCGTGCGCCCTGTGCTCGAATATGCCGCCCCATTATGGCATCCATGGTTAACCACAACGCAAAGAAAGAAGATCGAGAGCATACAAAGAAGAGCCACCAGAATCATCCTTGGCAAGGAGTTCACCAGCTACAAGTCAGCTCGGGAGGTTTTACAGCTACAGACACTTGATGAACGCAGAGTTGCTCTATGTAGAAAGTTTGCAAATAACATCCATACTTCCACCATGTACCGACACTGCCTACCACAAACCAGGGGGGAGATCAGTGGGAGGACAACGAGACAACAAACAAAACTTGACCGATTGCCAGTGTAAATGCCAATGTTTCTTAAATTTGCCGCCTTTAGAAATGTTAATAAGATACAGGCAAGTTCCCGCCAAATCTAGGACACGTGTTTTGGATAGACTCTAGGGACCTCAGCACATGGAAAGAAAATAGGCTCACTCAGAAGAGAGGGACAGGCTTCTCAAGACAGGAGAACTCAGGGCTTTCTCACAGGGAGAAAGAAGGATTTAGGCTTCCCACAGGGGGCAGAAATCAGGGCTTTCTCACAGGGAGAAAGAAGGATTTAGGCTTCCCATAGGGGGAAGAAATCAGGACTTCCTTGCCGGACAAGCAGGAAGAAATCAGGCTCTTCACTGGGAGGAGAAAAACAAGTCAATAAAGGATAGAGGACTGGGTCAGAAAGGTTGGGAGAATTGACCAGTTTTTACGGTACTTATCTGGACTTTGGAGGCATTTACCAGGATACAGGACAATTGTTGGATCGTTATTCAACTTGGATTACTGCGACATCCACTCGGAACTTTGAACTAATCATACAACTCGGACTAACTTCAAGATTCCACACGAGGAGGCTTTTCATCACAATCAAGAACTGTACCGGGACTTGCATTAGTCAGTAGAATCAGGCGGCATATGTGTAATCACGGTGAACTACTAACTCTTCTTAATTAAACCATCAAAACGGAACCTTCCGACTCCGTTCATGTTGCCATCAAACCAGGTAAGACCAGTTAATTCCCTCTCCTAACTTGCTGGCCGGCGGTGTCAAGCACAGGGCAAGTCACCGCGCTTACAGCCAGCGCGCACCGAAAGATATAACAAAAGCACATTACCGTACCTTATCCACCTCATAAATAACCCCATATAGTTGGTCTACCAAGAATTTTATAAGAATTTTATCAATGTTAAAGTATATGGTTTTATTGTCACTGTTTGTAAACGCCATGTTTTCACATAATTCAGCCGACATAAGGCTGCGAGGTGAATGGCAGTGCATGACTCTATTGTATTGATTGTATTGTGTCTGAAATGAAATGAATAAACCAATGATATGATATGATATGATGGAAAAAATATGTAAACATCAAATTCAAACTTACCTTGTTTCCAATCATATTGTCCCTGACTACCAGCACGCATATAAACAGTATCATTTTTTAGATATTCAGTGCACGGTCTATATCTAGTGCAAATGTCAGATAGGACATTGGCAAGGGTAATCTATTATCTAGGGTGCAGTTCTTCTTCAGTGCCGCATTTGACGTTGTTAATGATGAAATCTTACTAGCTAAATTAAAAATGCTATGTTTTTGTAGAATCTGCTCTAGGTTGGCTCAGAAGTGGGTGGGCCAACAGTTATCCTGGGATCAACAACTTGACAACGTTAAGTCCAAATTGGCAAGTGCACTGAATGATATATTTCGAAATTAAAAATGAATTGTGTTTAATTATGTTGCTTTGAATTGCATTTGTTGTACAATTTCAACACATCCTTAGATGTACAGACAGCATAGTATTTTGTATTTACAATTTCAACACATCCTTTTATTAACATTTAGTAATAGCACTTTCCCAATGGAGCTCAAGCTGTCTTGTAGTCAAAGTCGTTCTTATGAAGGTAATTGTAATGTAGTCAGTTTTTGAACAATGCTAACATCATCAACAGATATTGTATAAAACAGCATGAACATGTATATGTCGGTTAGCATTCTTCGCTACAATTAACATTCATGCCAACTGCATGTCTAAATCAGATTCTGTTCCACTGGCAGAGCAGAAAGTGTCTGTTATTCTCAGGTATTACCTTCACACGGTATAACCAGTTTTCTTGCCGCCACTTACTGTACAGAATTTTGAGTGTGTCTGCCTCTGCAGAATGTGCGTCGTCTTGATCAGTCTTGACTGTAACCGTTATTAACAGGTGTTTCCTTTACACATGGTGTAGCCCATTCAATACAAGTCACATTTAAACGGAAGGGAAGAACACAGTATTCTTGACACTCCAACTGTAAGTGAAAACTGCCCACAGACTTATATGGCTAGATGCTGTTGACCAATCAGACAGAGATATATACATGACTTTGACCGATCAGAAGGCGATCCAGCAGGGTAGAATGATCATGAATATAGTAGAGTAGAGAGGATTTGAAAACGATTTGACATGCCGAGATTGCAATGTTACAAAATATTGTCGGTGGAAATTTCGATTTCAAAATGAATTCTGTAATCTTACCAAAAGGGTAAATTTTGAAATGCGTTTCTCAGAAATTGGACAAATGTATCTATATTTAGTCCGGGAAGGCCGCCCGATATGATGATGATCTACATGTATATCATTAAAAACTCTATGCATCATGTAGGAATCTATACCTCTTATATTTGTTTAATTGGATAGGCTATATGATGATAACGTTAATGACCCACCTATTCATCTATGTATGTGATGTCATAAGGGCTTGTGATTTGCTATAACCACCTCATTAAATCACCTAGTTTGCATTGCTCTCTCGGTGATCTTATTTGGTGGTTGTAGCGAATGACCAGGCCTTTTGACACCATATTGACCTGGGTAGATCATTTACCCTTAATTGTTTTAGGACGTTTCCAACGAACAATCCTGTTTCTGAAATGTTGCTGCTCTGAACTGATTTAGTAGGTTCTTAGCAAACGTCTGTAGCATAACTGCATAAGTACCAACCGGTGGTCTTAGTATTACCAGAGTTGGGTAGACTGGAATGAGTATGCAAATAAGCAATTGTTATCCATAGAAATGTGAATTACAGTAAAATCTGTGATGAATTTGTACATTTTTAAGAAGGGAATTTGACCTTCAGGAAGCTATTCAAGGTCTTGATTTTCATAGACATGCGGGTTGTAATGATCCTCTGCGGACTTCTCAATCCCAGACTGGGCATCATGTGTCATGTGGTGGGAGTGGGGAAGGCTCAGCTTTAGGGGTACGTTGATGAAGGTTAGACATCCAGGTAATAAGATACGCCAAAAATAGTTACTCAAGCAACTAAATCTGCACTGCTGACAGGGTCATCAGTAGAAAAAAATGCACTACTGACAGGACGATCCTGTCAGCAGTAGAAAAAAATGCACTGCTGACAGGATGATCCAATTTTTTCTAATACTGACAGGATCATCCTGTCAGTAAGTAGCCACTTCCTTATTTATGCATTTCGCGTGACGAGTTTTACGTTAATCTTACGATTTGCCGGCTCTGTCATAACTCTTTGGTCATAGTTACAGGAAGCGGAATTTCTTGTGTTTTTTCTAGGAACAGACCAAAATCAATGCGCGCGCGGACGTCATCCATAAAAATTACTTGGTGCAGCCTTACAACATTTACGAAAACTATATAGGCGCACATGAGCCTGCAACACGGTGAAGCTTATAAAATGATAACCTATTCCTATTTGTGCACGTAGCACCTTGACATCTTGTGTGCAAATTAAGAGTTGCAAATTTTTTGTGCCCTAAGGATATGCTATACTTGGTACTTTGACATTTACAAATTACACTGTATGTATTTTCATATTTCGATATGCACATTCTTAACTTTGAATGTCACAGCATCCCAGTGCCATGCCTGCAGTTTACAGAAGAGGTGTCAGAGGTGTCAGAGGAACAGTGGGAAGAGTTTATGACGACAGCAGCACAAACCATTAATCCATTAGCAATAATGGCACTGAAGCACACGAGATGGAAACGATAACAACAGCCTGCAACACACGCGCAAAGAACAATGAACTTACAGACATTGATAGAGCAAAACACAGGAACTGAGACGAACCGAGACTTAACCTATACCTGGAAATTAGAGTCACGAAAGGACACCAGAGAATGTATGTAAGGGTCACAATGTGGGAACTGTGAAAGGAAATAGGGCTGATGATCATGTGGTTATGTGTGATGACAACTTAAAAGCCGTTAAAATTATACCCGATAAGGGGAGGAGAGACAAGGGAATTGAGCACTACAAAAGAACAACAAGTAACACAAGCTTTGACATATCGTTGTGACAGACGTCATATACCGTGAGAGGTGTAAATATGTTTTGCCTTTTATAGATGTATCAACAATTTTATATTTAACTGGAGTGTGATGAAGCTATGCGGATAGGGCTGATGACCATGTGATTATGTGTGATGACAACTCATAAGCCGTTGAAAAATTATACCCAATAAGGGGTGGAGTGACCGAAGTGAATCGAGCACTACAGAAGAACAACAAGTAACACAAGCTTTGACATACCAATGTGATGGATGTCATATACCACGAGATTTGTAAATATGTTTTATCCTTTGAAGATGTATCAATACTGTTATGTTTTAAGTAAAGTGAAATGAAACTATGCTCTCCTACGGGAGGAATAAAGAAGAAGAAGAAGAATGAATGAATGAAAGACCTTTATTGTGCATTCATGCCCCGAGGGGCTAGGTACAGGTCGTCTAACTTAACACATGGGACATACAAGGACATAAATTCAACAATACAAGCTGTAAACATATAGAGTAGACAAACGTGTTATTAAACTAAGCTGGTCCAGTAGGGTCGACTTCTTCTCGCTTCTTTGTACATGTGTAAATGTATGAATATATGAAATATTTTATATACAATGATTATCCAGGCGTGATAAGAATATGAATTTGTCTGTTGCATTTAGATGTTCGAAATATGGGAATTTTTCTTTGATAAGGTTAAAAAGTACACTTCTTTCGCTATCGTATAATTAACAATCTAGGACGAAATGTTGCTCATCTTCTACTTGATTTAAATTACAATGTTGACAAAGTTTATGTTATAGAGGCATGCGGTTGTGCCTTCCTGTTCCGACATGTAATATGTGACAGCTAACCCTGAGTTTAGTAGTAGCCACTCTGTGTTTGATGTTGCTAATGGATAAATACTCTTCTTCTTTATACCATGACTTAAACAGACGGTAAGTTCGGAGTTTGTTGCTGTAAGATTTATTCCTGTTATCGTTGTGGATTCCAGCTGAGAATGTTTGAGTATAGATGTCTTTTTATCGTTGACTAATGGAGTTAATGATAAGTGACAAATTTGTTTCTAAGGATACTTGTGGGCTCCAAACGAAGGCATAACCGCATTCCTCTAGCATGTTACGAACACCGGACGCCCAGCATTTTTTGCCATTGGCTTCTAATTGAAATTGGCATAACAGGGCGTCGGCTTGTAAACTGTCAGCTGGTACGTTGTGGCGCATCCTAAGAAAGCATTTAATGGCGTTTAGAGCTCGAGGCCTCTAGGTGAAGGGGGTACCTCCCTAGTTCTGCCCGTACTGCAAGGTTGCAAGCTGTTCTTGGAAGATTGAGTGCGTATTTGCAAAATTTTAAGTGTACGGATTCAATAGGACAAAACTTTGGGCTTTTGAAGGACCCCCATATCTCAGACCCATATAGTAGAACGGGGTTAACACATGTGTCGAAGAGTTTGTTTTTGACTGTAAGTGAAGCATCAGCGTTGTCAAGTGATTGTCTGATACTGAAAAAAGATGTTAGTCTCTTGCTGGATAACTGTTTGTTATGATAATCATGATATACATGTAAGTGCAAATTCACTCGGTTTACATTTTGTTGATCAATTGAGAGATAGATGGAAGGTGCATAAGCCATATGCATGCCTAACACTAAGTCAAAAGTAGAAGAAACGAACTTATCAAATGGTCATTATATTGCGGATTTTTATCTTATACACAACGAGAAAGTTTTATACTTATATAGGCTAGCAATCAATTATCAATAGTTAGTAGTAGTAATCAGCATACTGTTATGCTTTACAGAATAGCCACAATAATAATTGTATTTTCCAATATGGTTAAGTTCAAATTTGTCCGTCTGTTTATTTCCGGATATTTAGGCCATCTAAGAATGGATTGTCATGATATATAGACTATTTTTAATTAGTAGGTTAGGTCTTGGGAAGATAGTGGTCAAGGTCAGTTTGGGCCTTCCAGTAGTTTTGTTTTTAGCTCTGCAGCATAATTTCTAGTTTCTGCATCCTGTTCGGCTGAACTCGAGAATACCTGAGTGGATTATCTTGATATTTGGAACGTAAGTAGGTCTTGTTGAGACCTAAAGATGCTAAAATTTGTGGTCCCCTAGAAACTTTCTAAGGTACAAAATCGCCAAGTGTCTTTATTATATTGTCACTACCTACGGACATACCAAAAATCGCAACAATCCATCAAAAGGACCTTGCGTTATCAGGGTTGATACACACACAGAACAGACGACCTAAAACAATAGCCCCTTCACGAGGTATCTACATAGTACACAGCAACCTTTATTCTGGTGTCTGAGACATGCAACACTTGTGTAGGTATTGTCTATATGGCTGATTTAAACGTGCGTTTATGGGTAGTCAAAGTACCCTTTCACTGTTCATGTATACATCAGAATATTTGATCTTTTGATTTGATAGATCTTTCAGCTTCACGTAAAGGAGTCCTAAACTCTAGAAGGGAGTGTTATTTTCCACTAGATTATGTAGCAATGAATACATAACCAGCCGACTTTTTACAGAATTCCGCCTGTGGTGAATTACACAAGGTGTATTTTTTGTAAAATGATATGTAAATCACCAAACCCGTGCAGACCCTACCCATGTATTCCGTATATGTATACTCACTACCTTCATCGTGAATATTTTTGGCATGCATGAGGGGGGATAAGCACAATAAGAAGGCCAGTTGTTGATAAGATATAAAAGAATACATAGCAAGACGAATTTTTTTATCCCCCCTGACATCCTTTGTGTAACCTAACTTTTGTCAGGCCTTGACAGGTACATTGTATTCAGCCATAGGCTGAGGTTGTTTGATTAATTACAAAATAGAGGATCACCTGAGGAATTTAGTACAATACAATCATGCTTTTTGATGCGAACGGGACTAGTGGGTACTTTATCGTAAACTGTAATATTATAAGTATTCATTTTTACTTCCTAAAATTATTATCTATCGGAAAATAACCCCCCCTCCTCTGGAGTTTAGGACTCCTTTAAAAAATGAAATGTTTTTCATCCAGCATGTAGTCACTGCCTCAATTACGCACAACGCTGCTTATTCAGGAAAAAGCATGCTTCTAATCCCTTGGTACTTCTTCAATAATACCTTGGCACTCGGGCGTTCCTTGGGGTCCCTATCTCTACACTGTTGGTGCACGTCAAACAAGTGTGATCTGACAACATCACTTCCATTTACCTTTCCTAGTAAGTAGTTAACAACAGGTGGTATTTTCCAAATGTCAGTTTTCTCATCATATGAAGGCATTCTTGAGTAATCATATGTCTCATTTCCAAAGGGCCAAAGCTGTTCAGGTGCAGCAAACGTACTCGTAATTTGCGGTTCTCTACACTTAACAAAAAGCTGAACTTCATGGTTTACTTCCGGTAAATTATCCAAATCGTTTAAGACAAGCTTAAGGTCCTCTGTGATGAGGAACTGGGATAGAGTATGTATGAGCCCGTTTGTGTCGCACATGACTCGCGTGCCAACTGGACTATTGTGCAGGAAATGTATTGCTTCTAGGTAACTCAGAGCCAAGTTAAATCTTGTCCGAACGTTGTTAAACCTGCTGAAATTCCTACTTTGTAGGAGATTCTCAATACCATCTGCAGATCCAAGTCCGTAATACTCTGTAACGAGACTTGAGTTGCAGAATCCAACCACCTGCACGACATGAGAAGACTGTTGCATCTTACACAGCATCTCTACACCATGAAGGACGTATTTGTGATAACCCTTCGTCCAGTTACTGTACACCACCGTCTGTCCTCTCCAGGTAGCTTTGTAAACCTACAAAGTGCAGATGGGAAGTATGTTACATGTAACTACCATCAACATCATTCAGCCGGGTTACATAAATCCACGGCTTTGAAAACCAGTAGGGTTAAGAGATTTCTAGTGCAGAACTCACAGATATGCACAGTTTAGATATATAGGAGTGCATCATACTGGGGGATGTTGGGGTGTAGATCTGTTTGTATGTATCTTTTCAGGGTGGTGGAATTATGTACCCTGAGGCTGATGCACTTGCATGCTGCTGTTTTTTTGCATGTAATGTTGACGTACCCTCTTATACATCCACCCCCCGTCTCACAGTATTAAAATCTATAAGATAAAATATTAGAATCAGAAAAAAAGTTATGATTTGGTTATACCCCGGGGAATAACCGATAACGTATATGACCAAGGAAAAAATCTATCAAAAATATTTTGAAAATCAATGTTTTCTGAATATGAGAATGCCCACCTATCGACCGTAAAGGATAGAATTTGTCAGGACTCAGCAGATGCACTATATAATGTACAACATGAAGATTGCAAAAAAACGTGGGGGGTTGGGATTTAGAACAGATGAGTTTTACCTGGGGTTTACCCGGGCTTATCCTGCGATTTCTGTGGAATGCTATCGTAGGTGTATCGTACGATGTACTAGTACGTGGCCTCGGCTTTGGTCTAGCTTCTCTTTCTACATTAGCAATGACATACACTCAACGTTTAACAGTGGTCATATGACAATATGAGTAGAAGGCTTTATGCACTTCTTGTCTCTAATACTCGCAAAATATATGTCTATAAAAAATGGCAAGTGTATAAACTATGATGAAAGTAACGGTACCTTTACCTTCTTCACGGCCCCTCCGATTTTGTTCTGGACGGTCACCTCGTTTGTTATCTCTTTGCATCCGAGCCACGGCATACAAGTTTCCATCGTGGCAAGTCGAAAACTTTCCGGCGGGCACAACCCCCTCTCGCCGGGCTTGCCAACTCCCAGTTCCCCCTCAGCCACGTCGACAACATCCGGATTGGACTCATAGGCCTTTTCCTGTAGTTTCCGACACGAACTTACATCGTCTTTAAAGTTGAAGGAGAGCCCAGGATGCAGGTTCGCACCAGAGACTAACCAAAACAGAAGTAAGTAGAGCAGCAGGGGAATAAGAAGGCCAAGACTGACCACATATCGCAAACATACACGATCCATCGTTACGACGTTTGCTTACTCTGACCTATCTGACCTGTAACAGCTTGAAGTGAAAATAGCACGTTAGCCATATATGCAATATCAATAGAACCAACGTTGACCCAGACATGTGAAGGTGGCTTTAAGTTAATATTTGGTGGTAATATTTTTGATTGATAGTGTAAACATCTGGATAATGAGAGTCTGCGAATCAAGAAATGGGCTAAGATTTTTAGTTACTACGATATCTTAACAAAATTGCATTATTGGAAATGACGGTAAATGTTTATCAAACATATGTGTGCGCTAACATTATTTTCTCCAAGCAGCTGTTGGGTTATGAGTTGTTTTATATAAAGGCCTTTGTCTCTAGATCTATCAGCTCCACATCAGCTGGTGCCATTATGATGCCTGCGTCATATACTTTGACCCTTTTTAGTACCTTGCAGGTATTACTGCACTAAACGTACATGTTCTGCAATTACTGTTTGGCTGTATCATGCATGGTGTTTGTCACAAAAACAAAACTAAGATATCTACTTATATATATATAACATATTTGGAGCATACCTGCTGCTTGGCTTTGGCCTGAGGTAGCATTTTGAACTTGGAACATGTCAGCCACGTTGTATAATGAGTCCCACATGATACCAAAAAGTGTCCTCATGAAACTAGGCACATTTTTGCTCTGTTATTGTAAGATCTAAAGCCCACATCAGGCAGATGTAGCTGGAGCCCAAACTCAACCAATTGACCAAATTCAAACTGTCAGTACAGCAAAGTATGATGGGAGTCTCAAATTTCCCATCATCCTTAGAAACATTTACTTTCTCATTACAAGAAAAACAATCTTAAACTTAACAATGTTAAGGAAATAAAGATAATTATGCTGATTTGAACTATCTTTTTACTTTCCATTTTCAGATAACACAGAAAAGCAGAAAACATCATTCTTTAACTTTTCTGAATAGGAAAGGAAGAACATTTGGGAATTTTATGCAAGTCATAACTTGTTTTATAGTTTCTTGATTTTCTTGTTTTTCTAAACTGTATTTGGTTAAGAAACTCTTCCATCTTCCTAAATATCAGTAAGAAAAGCAAGAATCACATTTCTTAGACTTCCTACATTAAGAAAACAAGAAATGTCGGGAATGATTTTCTTAGTGAAACGAAATTCTAAAGAAAAATTCATGTATGAGCAAGAATAACATAGCGTGTTCAGTCACGTCTAATGCATTCTTACAGTTAGACTGGTGATATCCATTCAATACATACACACGGCAGGCAAACAGTTGTTATATTGCGTATATTACTTTCCTAAATCGCCCTGAAGGAATTGAAATAATCTAATAGTTTTAAAAAGGATAAATACCATGACTAGAGACAAGGTCGGCTCCCATACTATAACCACCCAATAAACCACCGAGTGAGCAACGCAAACGAGGTGAAGACATGCAGAGGTGAAGACATTCAGATTGTTGATATGCAAAGGTGAAGACATGCAGATTGTTGATATACACATTATGACTGTTGTGGGTTCATGTACTTCGGGGCTGACTGTCCATAAGAATGAAGCTTGTGTTTTGTATAGGACAATGATTAGATTATAGTGGAGTGGAAGGACTGATACTGTCAGCGTTTTTGTTTTGTTACGTGAAAGACACAGGTGAGATATTTTATAGATTCCATCGTTCAGCACAACTATACGCACCTAACAAGATCCAAGTACAACAATAAGATTCATGTTTAAGGATTTTATTTCAACAGCAGATTTTTCGTCCGTTAGTTTATTTTATCTACCAGAATGAAGTCACACTCAGTCATCCGGACTGTTTTTCAGGTTTCCTTCGGGACACATACAATGCTCATAAACTAGAACATGCATACGTTACAGAGGTAAAAAATAGTAGCCTCCTTCGCAGACTTCCTAGAACGGCGGCGTATATATACTTCGCTAGTCACTAGTTATAGACAATTACGTTTGTATAGTCTAGTCTAGCCTCTTTTATACCTATTTTTACCCTGTTTTTTTGTATGTTGTTTGCAGGAATTTGCAATAAACTTATTATCATTATATTTGGGGGAGGGGGCTGACACGATTTCTTACACGGGCCTAGCTTTTCTAATGCCGGCAAGGGAGTTTTGCTGCCGAGGGAGTTATGTCGCCTTTGCCGGCATTAGAAAACCTTGGCCCGTGTAAGACATCGCGTCACCCCCCTCCCCCAAATATATACGCCGCCGTTCTAGGAAGTCTGCGAAGGAGGCTATTGTTGTGGTGACACTCGGCGCTTTATTGCGAAGTGCCTTGTGGCAAGCGTGTTTTCTTTCACTCGTCCCGTTAGTGGTTCCATTCTATCCTCTGCTAACAGGGATTCGATGGAATTGCATGGTCCTTGAATTTTCTGCTGTTCTGTTACCTTTGCCGAGTGGGTCATGATTTAGTTGTCACTTGTTTGTATGTATGTTTGCTCGTTTGTTTGTTTTTTTGTTTGTTTGTTTGACTTCATAACTTGAAAAGACGATATGATATTTGGTATGTGGTAGGGGTTGGCAAAACGAAGGACAAGGTCGATTATGGGTCTCCTAGTGACTTTCTATGGTAGTGCAGCAGAACTCCTAGTTGTGATATCTAGATGCTCTCACCATCACATAGTTTCCTTGATACGTCTAGTCCTAACAATGAACCAAATTTCATAGCATCCATCCATAGCTTCAACTGCAAACGCCGTTACACTGTTTCAGACACTGCAAAAACACAATCTTTTTGGCAAGGGAGTAACAGCTTATTGGTCCAGGTTACAAAATACTTACTTTTTTTCCTTCCACCCCTACCTCGAACTACAGACATGTCCTGTGTATCTTCTCCTCGAGCCTCCGACTCTTCATATTCTATGTTTGAAGACAAATTTCTTTTTATAAAAAAAACACAATCCCTTTGGGGAGCATGCAGCATATTGTAAAGATTTTTTTTTTATATTCGCAATTATGTTCGAGAAAAGACGTTTAAAAAAAGGATAAACAGAAACAGGTGAAACATTGCTAGCGTCTTCTAACATAATTCCGCTAGGTAACATAAAACCGGCACATTAAACAAACACAAACGAAGAGATTTTCTCATCCAGCGTCAGTAATCTCCGAAGTATTTGAAAGATTTCTTTAGTACACTTTAAAGGCAACCTAAGCAATATTAGGGCGTTGAAAGTCATATTTTCACAATTAATTTTTTAGTGATTTTTATCCATAGTAAGTCTAGATAACATCACATCGACCATTATGGAGCAAAAATGCGATGTTGCTGTGTGGTGTAAACTCATTGAAAATCTGAGCACTTGGAGGCCGGCCATCATTTCAAATCTTCCGAACATGCGCAATTCTGACCGATAAGTCTCGAACGCTTCGAAATAATCATGTGGTCATTGTGACGTCACGCGACCGGAAGTTACCGAAAATTGTGGACAGAAAACGGTTACGGATGGATTGGTTTCCTTGGCAACCAGGCTCTTAGACATAGCAGTGACGTAATGATCATTTCGAATGAGTAGGAAAAGTGTTGGTGACCGGAGTCAACTTTAGCGTTATAATCACACAGCGTATTCAAATATAGGATTATGATATTATCTACATAAATCCACAGTAAGATATATATGATCTGAAGTTTGAACGATTTTGTCAGATAAATAAACTTTCAGCGGCTAGAAATGCCAATAGATATCATATCGAAGCTAGATTGGTGTCATTGTTGAAGGCATCCAGGGCATTTTATGAGGCCTGAAACTTGAATAAAAACTCTAATTTCTAATCATTCCTACACAGCGTAAGTTTTTAACAACACTATACCATTACATATCGACATTAGAGGAGCAAAGATACGATGTCGTTGTGTGGTGAGAACTGTAGAAAATCCAAGCCCCAATAGACTGATCCTGGCTGTCCATCACAATTAGCGGTTCGACCAATGAGAGAGTGACTGCATGTCCGTCAAATTTTTGCATTTTTATGTTTTTATTTTGCATTTCTACGTTTTGACGGAGGTGGGCTATGGTATCGGTGTATCTACACTGATATATGAGGATTTTGGGCCAACATGTGGGCAGTGCTTTTCACAATAGCACTTCAATACATACAAACTCGTTACCTATAAAACTATGCTATAGATAACTGATTAACTTGACTCGGGTAGCATTTTTTGAATTATTACTTTCTTTTCTTTTTAAACATTCAGTGTTTAATACAAACACGCTTGAGCCATTTCTTTTACATAGAATAAGCTTTTATTTGCACTACAATCGTCTTCGATTTCTTTCACCTTCCTAAACACAATTGTAATGTTAGGTGAAACGCACATTGTACATCCGTATGTGCTTTCGCAGTGGTAAAAAATCAGTTTCTATAATTATTACCTTCATAGAGAAGGTTATGTTCCGCACGGCGTCCGTGTGTGTGTCCTTTTGTCAACACGATAACTTAAGAATGCCTGGATGTCACTGACGAAACTGAGACAGCGGATGCTGTCTGAAACTTCTTACTGTTTCAAAAGTTTAGCCAGTTGCTATTTTTGGCGAATGCCTGGATGTATTGTCTTAGATAGGTCCTCTTGAAACCTCAACATGATTAGATTTTAGACCCCTAGCAACTTCCTATGGTACTAAAGTGGAAGTTCTGTTTTGATATCTCGTGTTCTGGAGATGCTATGGTCATGATTGTATAGTGGTAGATAGATATTAGGGGCAGAGTAAGTCGTGTACGTTTAGGCACCCTAGCGGCTTATTTTAGAACTGCAGAACTGCGTTTCACATTTTGAAAGAGAATAACTCAGGAAGGGGTCGACGGATCGTCATGAAATCTAGTATGTAGAGAGCTTCAGTGATTATTGAAATTTATATGCTAATTATTAGCTCTATGTGGAGATATGGACAGTCGGCGCTTTTATTGTACCATCATAATATTATGTAACGTTAGATAGAATGATTATTGAAATTTATATGCTAATTATTAGCTCTATGTGGAGATTATTGAAATTTATATGCTAATTATTAGCTCTATGTGGAGATATGGACAGTCGGCGCTTTTATTGTACCATCATAATATTATGTAACGTTAGATAGAATAAATCGATCCACAAGTTGTCGTTTTCTTTCAATAAGATTTATTGAATAAGCAATTTCAGTGCACGGAATGATGTATAAAGGAGCATGAATACATGGTATTCTTGTTACTTACATACATATGGTTGATGTTGTACATGTGAGCAGACGGATTTGAATCTGTTTTTATACACATTGTTTTACCATATGCATATCCGTTTGTATTCTCTTTGAATTCCATATTATTGCATGTTAATTGAAAGCGATCCCTCTGAGTCCCTTGACTATGTAAATTCAGATAAAGACAACCGATAAATGACATGTTGTGTTTAAATCATTTTCGACATAACTAATTCCTTTTATCGTGACTACTATAATTTGATGACGTCACTTGAAACCTCCGTTGTGCAGGTCATCCGACAGATCGCTGAGAACTAGCGTCTCCTTCGAGCGTCTGTGAAAAAAAAATATCAGTATAAACGACAGGGAAAGTAAGAAATAAATTGCTCTAAACCATGAATAAGCGAATAAAGGACAGATATGATAATTTTGCAAATTTGTTGTACTCAAAGAAACACCTTATTCTGATTCAACCGCATGTCTTCAAAAACACATAAAAACGTGTTTTGAAAGGAAAGGAACTCGGACCGACGCACTAGCTAGCAAAGTGGTCAGGCCGTTCCCAAGTGAAAACCCCGGGGGTGTCAGGATCATATCTTGTGGCGATGAATGAATAACACCATTGGGTGGTCTCAACACCGCCACAACCCCCGGACCTGTATCCAAATTATTTTAGCGCACATCTCGCGGAGGAAGCGCACCAATCTTTTGCTCCGATCTGTGTCTGCCCACGTTTATCCTTATGCTCCCTTGAGGTCGGTAAGGATTTCTGACATTGTAAAACAAGTTTGCCATGGAAACCTGACATGGTAAAGACGTGGTTATGGAAAGCAGGAGCCCACTGGATCAGTAGTAGTAGAATAAGGGATACCAAAAAATTGTGTCTTGATATTGTCAACGACGTGACCGATGGATTTCAAAAATCAATAATTCCTCATCTTCTGGCCATACATTAACGGACATAAAATTGTTCCCATAGAAAATGTCGTGAATTACACATTTTGTGTGTTAGAGAAGGTATTAGAGAAACTGAGATCTCGTTGGAAAGGGAACAAAACGTTAACTCGATGGATTTCTTACCCTTTTCATAATCCGTGAGAATGTTCTCCATATCCATTCCCTCTAGTCCCCGTAAATCCAGCTGATCGGACTGTTCATCCAGTTCTTCCAGGAGCGACCTCGCCTCTTCCACGACCTCCCTTAGCTCTGAGTCAACTGGACGGAGAAACGGGAAGGCGCACATTGATTAAACACATATATACATGTATGGTGCTGGTGCTGCAATAGTACACACCATTCTTCAATACCATCTTAAACTCATTTTAAACTGATACGAAAGTGACGGCATGTAATGTATCTCGAGTTCTATTTAAATGGTTTTGTTCTGCGTGCGTAAGAACAAAATTGTGTATGTGATGTACCGTCTGAATGTTTGTGATGACCAGACGTACCATCATCGGCATCGCGTTTACCGCTTCTTCTGCGCCTGCGTCGGCGCCTCCATCCTTCGGAGTCGTCGATCAGCGTTGCCACGAAAACCATCGTGACAAGCAGCATGCAAACAAACAGCTTCATGTTGTAGTTTGAACTGGAGCAGGGAAAGAAAACATTGATTAGTCTGGTCTTGTTTTGCTTTTTTGGAAACGTCCTTGAGGCGGAGGCAAATCATCCCTGGGATACTTGAAAACATTACAACAACAGTGATTGTAAAACGACAGAGTCGGAACATTTAGATCAGTTTTATCATTGTGGTTACCCGCTAAGAAAATATTAAGGTAAGACCATGGTCGAGACAAATGCATTGCAGAAAACCATGTCCTACAGTTGGTAAGGGCTTAATACTTACAAAACTCCTGGACAGGTAGATCACGGAACGACGTCACTCAGATGTCGGGGCTGGAGGGAATGAATGAGAAGAACTCGCGGAATGGCAATATATATTCCAGTGTAAGACAATTATGCAAATGAGTCATTGTATTAACGTTGGTATTCTTTGTCTGTTGATGATACTGCTATGGGCGTGTCATACCTGCTTAAAGACACATGTGAAAAGATGACACAAATATGACAAAGGAAATTGTCTGTCAATGGTAGAGGCGCGTCATACTGATGAATAGAAAGAAAAGACAACTTTTAGATAATGCACTCAAGCGTTTATGAAAGGAAATGGCATCTGTGTGTAAAATCAGCACACAAAGTACAGAAAATCAATAAACAAGTTATTTTGCTTGATCGTGTCTTGAATTCAGAATTGACACGTACGATTGTATTTGGTAACGTGTATGAGTAGTCTTGGCGCTGGAAATCGTCAAAACAATTTTAATCGTGATATGCAATAGTTAAAAATAAAAGTGAATTCTTTATTGCACAGGATACACAGAACAAAACACGAGCGTGCGAAATTGCTTAGTACGTGTATTATTGAACTGAGAAAATAACTTTTACAATCTTTGAATAACAACTGTTTGTAGTCTTTTTGAAGTACTCCCAAAGCTTAAATTTGAAATTCCACTCAGTATTCAACTCCCTTTGAGGACTTTGTTGATCTCTCCATTTAAGAGCAGACCAATTTTGTGAAGTATGTTCAGGATGCGGTTGGGACCGGCACTGCAGAGAAGGCTCTGATAGTGATAGTCAAGGGTCAGATCTTTAGAGGCCACAAATACTTATGCAGCGCTTACTCGGAATCTTCCAGTTTCACTATAAAAACTACGCTAAAAACCTACACCCCGCTACCATTTTGAAATTATCACGTCCTTTATTTTGATACCCACAGTATCTAAAACATACTGAAAACACATTTGATGCGTTTCCTTTACATTGAAAAACTTTATTTGTGCTTCATTCCTCTTAGATTTTTTAGACCATTCTTAACACAATCGTATTGTTTGGTGAAACGCCTTCGTTTCAATGCAGAAGATATTGCTTTCTCATGGGCCCGAACTTAGTCGCAGTGGTGGAAAATTCAGTTTCCATAATTGACCGTTGTAGAGTCTTGCCAGAACCCATTATATAAATTGCAAACAAGAAATAGCAAGCTAAAAAATACAAATTTTGTGAAGTATATTCATCGAGCGGTTGGGGCCGCCACTGCAGAAAAGGCCCTGACAGTGTGAAACTATGAACAGTGACTGTCAACGGTCATATCTTTACAGGCCCCAAGCACTTATGCAACGCTCACCCGGAATCATTCGAATCCTCTGAAAATTTGTCTTCGCCGTAGGCAGAAGGATATAATCATATGTTTTGGTTGGGGTTTTTGGGGTGATGGGGTTGGCGATATAACTCTTGATGTCATGGACGGATGTTGGTCATTTTTGGTAGGTAAGTTTCTGTTGGGGAGACAAAGGTCAAGGTCGAAGATGGGTCTTCTGCGGGGTCTCATACTTGTGGCCTTTGGAAGTTGACAGTAAACATAGTTGAATATAAATTATGCAAATGTAGTCCTAATTTGTTATTGATACATATCTATTATCAATTTTTGAATGTCGAAAACAAATTTTTAGTTCTGCGGAGCACAAGAGAGACCTCCAAACCCTGTATTGTTTTATGTACTCAGATTCTGATAAAAGAGGCACATTTTATGAAGAGACTTTATAGTCCATATCTAATATGATCCTGCATAAGAGGCACTAAAAATACGAAGTAGCTAGTCAGTAGTACAGAAAATACCTATCTGCTAATCTTGCATAATTCCTAGGTCTTTGGTCAACTCATAGTTTCCGGCTACCTCAATCGAAGCATTCGCTTATTTTCAGTCCGTACACATCTGACCTCGACTTGTTTCGAAAGTAAAATGGATGCAGATGATTCGACATTGGCTATTGTTTGTTGTTTATTTGTGCACACATACAAATAATTGAAAACAAAACTAGAGTTCCATGACCTCATATCTTCGCCAAATAATATGAATACAGATGCAAGTACCAAATTACCGCCATTTACCTATATGTATATGATTACTATCTGTCACTTAGATGTTAGTTAGGTTTGTGTTAAACGACCGACCTGTATCTAGCCCCTCGGGGCACGAACATACAATAAAGGTCTTCAATCATCATCATCATTACATAGCCGTTTTTCTCAACGACCATTCAATTTAAGTCTTTATTTGCTTAAACAATATCTATCAATGTTTCCCTCTTTCTCAGTGGCTTGATATGCCACATGTCTTAAAGTCCTCATATGGAATGTCAATAACAGTTAGACATCCAGGTAATAGGGATTTTTCTGATTTGTTTATTCGGCTTGTTTAAAACACATTTCAAACCTCCAATATTTATCACATCAGAAAAGTTGGATTTGTCATTCCTGTTTAGGTAAAAATACGGGAGGTTAATTCTAGTATTTTAGAGAGCTGAATCCAGAAGTTTGAGATGAGACTAGGATGTCACCCCTTGTCTTAAGTGATGGGTCCAACCAGTGAAAAAGATATCCGGCATCCATTAGGGGTGAAAACATGCGGATTGTTGATATAAGCCTAGGTTACACATAGCCGAACATGGCTCCCGAACGCTAGCCGACTCAGGTCGGCGGTAGTTCGGGAGCATTCTGACCAGTTTTTGGGCCACGCCTATCTTTTGGGCCGAACATGCGCCGAAGATGCGCCGATCATCTCCTAACCAGTACACGAATTACTCCCGAATGGGCCCCGAATGCTTTCTAGCTTACTCCCAACCATCCCGACCTCTAGCCGCAGACTGCCGAATCTCTCCTGACTAAACCCCGACCGATTGCAGACCCTCTCACGAATTGAAATGGACATATTCAGCGACTTTCAAAAGAGGGGTCATTTTCGGTTTTAATTAAAATAATCCATTCTATTATGTTGTTAACATCACCGAGAGATCGAATTCGGATCATGGCTAGCTTTAATACTGCTTTTAGTGTTCTTCTTTGTTTTTGGTCGTGTGAAGGTCGGGGGTGATTCGCCCACGTTCCGATAGTAGTCACTTGGTTGAGAATTAGTTAGCAGAGTTTTGTCTACGGCCTTGGGGTGAGTTATGGGTAGGTTGGAAACTAGTTGGGAGTAAGTCAGTAGTGTTTCTGGCGTGGTTAAGGTTCTAATTTTACTACTGACTCAATCCCGAATACCAGCCGAGCACTAGCCGACCGCGCCGAACACCAGCCGAACACCAGCCGACCCATTTCAGACCCTCCGTCCAGAGCCGAATGTTTGGAAATTTTCAAAACATTCGGCTGGCGCAGCCGAACACCAGCCGACTCAGCCGAACGCCAGCCGACTCGGCCGAACGCCAGCCGAGCTAGCTCCCGAATCACTCCCGAATCACTCTAACCATGGTCGGGGGAGAGTCGGGAGGCCATGTTCGGCTATGTGTAACCTAGGCTATACACAGGACAATGACGTGTCTGATTGTTGTGGGGTCCTGTAGTTATATTATAGTGGAGTGGAAGGACTGATACTGTCAGCAGATTTTTTTGTCAGTGAGTTTATTTTATTTACCAGAATGAAATCACACTCAGGGATGCAGCCTGTTTTTCAGGTTTTCTTAGGGACACATACAATGCTCATGAACTAGAACATGCATACGTTACAGAGCTAAAAAATAGTAGCCTCCTTCCCAGACTTCCTAGAACGGCGGCGTATATATTTGGGGGAGAGGGGTGACGCGATTTCTTACACGGGCCAAGGTTTTCTAACGCCGACAAGGGAGTTTTGCTGCCGAGGGAGTTATGTCGCCCTTGCCGGCATTAGAAAACATTGGCCCGTGTAAGACATCGCGTCACCCCCCTCCCCCAAATATATGCGCCGCCGTTCTAGGGAGTCTCCGAAGGAGGCTATTGTTGTGGTGACACTAGGCGCTTTATTGCGAAGTGCCTTGTGACCAGCGTATTTTCTTTCACTCTTGTAAGTGGCTTCATTCTATCCTCTGCTAACAGGGAGTCGATGGAATTGCGGTCCTTGAATTTACTGCTGTTATATTGTTACCTTCGCCAAGAGGGTCATGGTTTAGTTGTCATTTGTTTGTATGTATGTTTGCTTGTTTGCTTGTTTGTTTGTTTGACTACATAACTTGAAAAGACGATATGATATTTGGTATGTGGTAGGGGATGGCAAAACGAAGGACAAGGTCGATTATGGGTCTCCTAGTGACTTTCTATGGTACTGCAGCAGAACTCCTAGTTGTGATATCTAGATGTTCTGGCCATCACATAGTTTCCTTGATACGTCAAGTCCTAACAACGAACCAAATTTCATAGCATCCATCCATAGCTTCAACTGTAAACGCCCTTACACTGTTTCAGACACTGCAAAAACACAATCTTCTTGGCAAGAGAGTAACAGGTTAGTGGTCCAGGTTACAAATACTTACTTTTTTTCTCTCCGCCCCTACCTCGAACTACAGGTATGTCCTGTGTATCTTCTCCTCGAGCCTCCGACTCTTCATATTCTATGTTTGAAGACAAATTTCATTTTCTAAAAAACACAATCCCTTTGGAGCATGCAGCATATTGTATAGATTTTTTTTATATTCGCAAATATTTTCGAGAAAAGACGTTTAAAAAAAGGAGAAACAGAAACAGGTGAAACATTGCTAGCGTCTTCTAACATAATTCCGCCGGCTAACATAAAACCGGCACATTAAACAAACGCAAACGAAGAGATGTACATGTACTCATCCAGCGTCAGTAATCTCCGAAGTATTTGAAAGATTTCTTTAGTACACTTTAAAGGCAACCTAAGCAAAATTAGGGCGTTGAAAGTCATATTTTCACAATTAAGTTTTTAGTGATTTTTATCCATAGTAAGTCTAGATAACACTATCACATCGACCATTACGGAGCAAAAATACGATGTTGCTGTGTAGTGTAAACTCATTAAAAATCTGAGCACTTGGAGGCTAGCCATCATTTCAAATCTTCCGAACATGCGCAATTCTGACCAATAAGTCTCGAACGCTTCGAAATAATCATGTGGTCATTGTGACGTCACGCGGCCGGAATTTAGCGAAAATTGTGGACAGAAAACGGTTACGGATGGATTGGTTTCCTTGGCAACCAGGCTCTTAGACATAGCAGTGACGTAATGGTCATTTCGAATGAGTAGGAAAAGTGTTGGTGACCAGAGTCAACTTTAGCGTTATAATCACACAGCGTATTTAAATATAGGATTATGATATCATCTACATAAATCCACAGTAAGATATACATGATCTGAAGTTTGAATTCGAACGATTTTGTCAGATAGATAAACTTTCAGCGGCTAGAAATGCCAATAGATATCGTATCGAAGCTAGATTGGTGTCATTGTTAAAGGCATCCATATCATTTTATGAGGCCTGAAACTTGAATAAAAACTCTAATTTCTAATCATTCCTACACAGAGTAAGTTTCAACAACACTATACCATTACATATCGACATTAGAGGAGCAAAGATACGATGTCGTTGTGTGGTGAGAACTGTAGAAAATTAAAGCCCCAATAGACTGATCCTGGCTGTCCATCACAATTAGCGGTTCGACCAATGAGAGAGTGACTGCATGTCCGTCAAATTTTTGCATTTTTATGTTTTTATTTTGCATTTCTACGTTTTGACGGAGGTGGGCTATGGTATCGGTGTATCTACACCGATATACGAGGATTTGGGGGCCAACCTGTGGGCAGTGCTTTTCACAATAGCACTTCAATACATACAAACTCGTTACCTATAAAACTATGCTATAGATAACTGATTAACTTGACTCGGGTAGCATTTTTTTAATTATTACTTTCTTTTCTTTTTAAACATTCAGTGTTTAATACAAACACGCTTGAGCCATTTTACATAGAATAAGCTTTTATTTGCACTACAATCGTCTTCGATTTCTTTCACCTTCCTAAACACAATTGTAATGTTAGGTGAAACGCACATTGTACATCCGTATGTGCTTTCGCAGTGGTAAAAAAAATCAGTTTCTATAATTATTACTCCTGGTATAAATTGGGACACCAGCGTAACAGATAAATCAGCGTAACAGATAAAATCAGTTTCTATAATTATTACTCCTGGTATAAATTGGGATACCAGCGTAACAGATAACACTAAGAACCACACTGGGCAGGCAGAGAAGCTACTGCATTTAGTGGATAACCATGGGTTATTCCAAACAGTTCAAGAACCAACTAGAAATGGTAATCTCTTGGACCTCGTTTTAGTTAATAACCCCAACATAATTGACAAAACCACAGTAGTCCCAGGAATAAGTGACCACGACATGGTCCTGGTGGACGTTAACCTGGCACCCAAACAGAACAGGAATCCAAAGAGAAAAGTGTACATTCGTACGAAAGCTGATGAACCGGCTATCAAGGAAGATCTTGCAGACTATGCAGAGAACTTTGACAAAAAATGCAAGGACATGTCTGTGACACAGAAGTGGACAGACTTCAAAGACAAAATGAAACACACAATGAATAAGCATGTACCTAGCAAAATAACATCAAGCAGATTTAACCTGCCCTGGTTCAATAGAAACTTAAGAAGGCATTGTCGCAAGAAGCAACGCCTTTACAACAAAGCTAAGAGAACAGGACAGGAAGAAGACTGGAACAAATACAAGAGAGTTAAAAAGGGGGTCCAAAAGAGCATAAAAGTAGCACACTCAAAATATGTGGCAGACATACTGGGGGAAGCTATAACTGACAAACCTAAAACATTCTGGTCGTACATAAAAGGATTAAGGAGAGACCTTGTCGGAGTAGCCCCTCTAAAGGTGGGAAATACCATTATCAGTGACAGCGAGAAAAATGCAGAAGCACTCAGCTCACAGTTCAAAAGTGTATTCACAGAAGAAGACACCTCAGATATGCCGTCACTTGGACAGCCATGTACCGATCCCATGGAGCATATTAAAATTTCCACTGATGGTGTCGAAAAAATGCTTCATGGTCTCAATCCCTCTAAAGCATCCGGACCAGACCAAATACCACCGTGGTTCCTCAAAATGACGGCTAGTGAAATTGCACCTGTGTTGACCAATATTTTCCAACATTCCTTAGACACAGGAGAAATCCCCAAAGACTGGAGAGATGCAAACATATGCGCCATTTTTAAAAAGGGAGATAGAGCGGTCCCAAGTAACTACAGACCTGTTTCACTGACCTGTATATGCAGCAAATTGCTTGAACACATTATTCACAGCCATGTCATGAAGCACCTTGAGAGTCACAGTATATTGACGGATTATCAGCATGGATTCAGAGCCAAGCGATCAACAGAAACACAGCTGATACTAACAGCTCACGACATAGCTGGTGCACTGAACAATAAACGACAGGTGGACTTAGCAATACTCGACTTCACCAAAGCCTTTGACAAAGTCCCCCATAACAGACTTATTTCAAAACTGGAGTACTATGGAATTCAAGGCACTACACTGAATTGGCTGAAGGCTTTCCTGACCAACAGGGAGCAGACGGTAGTGGTAGAAGGGAAGGCCTCAGTCCCGGTTAGAGTAGCGTCGGGAGTTCCACAAGGAACCGTCCTGGGACCATTGCTCTTCCTTTTGTACATAAACGATTTGCCAGATCAGCTTGATTCAAATGTGAGGTTATTCGCCGATGACTGTCTGTTATATGTAGAACTGTCCACACATAATGATTCACAACTTCTGCAAAAAGATCTGAACGCACTCGAGGAATGGCAAAGCAAATGGCTCATGCAGTTTAATCCCGAAAAATGCTACATTATGCACATAACAAGCAAAAGGACCCCACATGTAACTAGCTACCAGTTTTGTGGTAAGACTTTAGCAACAACAAAAAAACACCCATACCTGGGTGTTACATTAACAACCGACCTAAAGTGGGGTGCCCATGTCAACAACATAACAAACAAGGCTAAACAGACGTTAGGAGTGATCAAACGTAATTTGTGGGCATGCCCATTGAAGGTAAAATCACTTGCGTACACATCACTCGTAAGACCAAACTTAGAATACGCAGCAACAGTATGGGATCCATATACTAAGAAAGACAAAGATAAATTGGAGAGGGTTCAGAACCAAGCAGCCAGATTCTGCACGAACAACTACGCCAGGGGTGCTAGTGTCACCAAAATGAAAACAGATCTGCAGTGGATGTCACTCGAGGAGAGAAGGAAAATGTCCAGACTATGCATGATGTACAAAATGACTAATAAATTGGTGGACGTACCAACTAATAAGTATCTAATACCAGCTCAGAAAAGGACAAGAAATAGCCATGCCTTTAAGTATCAGACTTTTCAACCTAGGATTGATGTGTTTAAGAATTCGTATTTTCCTAGAACGATCGTAGAGTGGAACTCGTTACAACCAAGTACAGTGGAAGCATCCTCATTAGATAGCTTTAAACAATGCATGCAGTTAGATATGCGAAGGTTAGACGTGACAGGTCGTTCGGTGTAATATAACCAGCTGCTGCCGCGCCGCGTGCCTGCGAAGCTGGTGTGTTACGCCGAATGGCGGTTATACCGGCTATAAAGATACAGATACAGATACCTTCATAGAGAAGGCCATGTTTCGCACGGCGTCCGTGTGTGTGTCCTTTTGTCAACACGATAACTTAAGAATGCCTGGATGTCACTGACGAAACTGAGACAGCGGATGCTGTCTGAAACTTCTTACTGTTTCAAAAGTTTAGCCAGTTGCTATTTTTGGCGAATGCCTGGATGTATTGTCTTAGATAGGTCCTCTTGAAACCTCAACATGATTAGATTTTAGACCCCTAGCAACTTCCTATGGTACTAAAGTGCAAGTTCTGTTTTGATATCTCGTGTTCTGGAGATGCTATGGTCATGATTGTATAGTGGTAGATAGCTATTGAGGGCAGAGTAAGTGTACGTTTAGGCATCCTAGCGGCTTATTTTAGAACTGCAGGAGCCGATCGCGTTTCACATTTTAAATGGGAATAACTCAGGAAGGGGTCGACGGATCGTCATGAAATCTAGTATGTACAGAGCTTCAGTGATTATTGAAATTTATATGCTAATTATTAGTTCTATGTGGAGATATGGACAGTCGGCGTCCATTATTGTGCCATCATAATATTATGTAACGTTAGATAGAATAAATCGATCCACAAGTTGTCGTTTTCTTTCAATAAGATTTATTGAATAAGCAATTTCAGTGCACGGAATGATGTATAAAGGAGCATGAATACATGGTATTCTTGTTATTTACATACATATGATTGATGTTGTACCTGTGAGCAGACGGATTTGAATCTGTTTTTATACACATTGTTTTACCATATGCATATCCGTTTGTATTCTCTTTGAATTCCACAGTATTGCATGTTAATTGAAAGCGATCCCTCTGAGTCCTTTGACTATGTAAATTCAGATAAAGACAACGATAAATGACATGTTGTGTTTAAATTATTTTCGACATAACTAATTCCTTTAATCGTGACTACTATAATTTGATGACGTCACTTGAAACCTCCGCTGTGCGGGTCATCCGACAGATCGCAGAGAACTAGCGTCTCCTTCGAGCGTCTGTGGGAAAAAATTCAGTATAAGCGACAGGGAAAGTAAGAAATAAATTGCTCTAAACCATGAATAAGCGAATAAGGGACAGATATGATAATTTTGCAAATTTGTTGTACTCAAAGAAACACCTTATTCTGATTCAACCGCATGTCTTCAAATACACAGAAAAACGTGCTTTGAAAATTGTTCATAAAATTTTTCCCATGAAAATGTCGTAAATTGCACATTTTGTGTGTTAGAGAAGGTATTAGAGAAACTGAGATCTCGTTGGAAAGGGAACAAAACTCGAAGGGTTTCTTACCTTTTTCATAATCCGCGAGAATGTTCTCCATATCCATTCCCTCTAGTCCCCGTAAATCCAGCTGATCGGACTGTTCATTCAGTTGTTCCAAGAGAGACCTCGCCTCTTCCACGACCTCCCTTAGCTCTGAGTCAACTGGGCGGAGAAACGGGAAGGCACACATTGATTAGACTCATATATGTATGGCACTGGTGCTGCAATAGTAAACATATTCATTCTTCAATACCATCTTAAACTCATTTTAAACTGATACGAACGTGAAGTCACGGAATGTATCTCGAGCTCCCTTTAAATAGTTTTGTTCTGCGTGCGTAAGAACAGTGTATTAGCAACCCTTGGCTACCCAGACAAAATCTGGACAAAATTGAATTGCCGTCTGAAAATTTGTGATGACCAAACGTACCATCATTGGCATCGCGTTTACCGTTCCTTCTGCGCCTGCGTCGGCGCCTCCATCCCTCGGAGTCGTCGATCAGCGTTGCCACGACAACCATCGTGACAAGCAGCATGCAAGCAAACAGCTTCATGGTGTAGTTTGAACTGCACCAGGGAAAGAGAACATCATAGTTAGTCGGGTCTTGTTTTGCTTTTTTGGCAACGTCCTGGAGGCGGAGGCAAAATCATCCCTAGGATGCTTGAAAACGTTACAACAACGGTGATTGTAAAACGACACCGAGTCGGAACATTTAGATCAGTTTTATCATTGTGGTTACCCGCTAAGAAAATATTAAGGTAAGGCCATGGTCGAGACCAATGCATTGCAGAAAACCATGTCCTACAGTTGGTAAGGGCTTAATACTTACAAAACTCCTGGACAGGTAGATCACGGAACGACTTCACTCAGATGTCGGGGCTGGAGGGAATGAATGAGAAGAACTCGCGGAATGGCAATAGATATTCCAGTGTAAGACAATTATGCAAATGAGCCATTGTATTAACGTTGGTGTTCCTTGTCTGTTGATGATACTGCTATGGGCGTGTCATACCTGCTTAAAGAAACATGTGAAAAGATGACACACATATGACAAAGGAAATTGTCTGTCAATGGTAGAGGCGCGTAATACTGATGAATAGAAAGAAAAGACAACTTTTAGATAATGCACTCAAGCGTTTATGAAAGGAAATGGCATCTGTGTGTTAAATCAGCACACAAAGTACAGACAACCAATAGACAACTTATTTTGCTTGTTCGTGTATTGAATTCAGATTTGACACGATTGAATTTGGTAGCGTGTGTGAGTAGTCTCGGCGCTGGAAATCATTCAAACAATTTCAATCGTGATATGCACTAGTTAGAAATAAAAGTGAATTCTTTGTTGTACAGGAAACACAGAACAAAACACGAGCGTACGAAACTGCCTAGTACGCGTTTCATTGAGCTGAGAAAATAACTTTGAATAACAAATGTTTGTAGTCTTTTTTTAAGTGCCCCAAAGCTTAAATTTGAAATTCCACTGAGCATTAAACCCCATTTGAGAACTTTGTTGATCTCTCCATTTAAGAGCAGACGAATTTTATAAAGTATATTTAGGAAGCGGTTGGAACCGGCACTACAGAAAAGGCCCTGATAGTGACAGTCAAGGGTCATATCTTTAGAGGCCGCAAATACTTAAACAGCGCTAAGTTCGAATCTTCCGGTTTCTCTTTGAAAACTACGCTAAAAACCTACACCCTGCTACTATTATCAAATAATCACTTCCTTTATTTTGATACCCACAGTATCTAAAACATACTGAAAACACATTTGATGCGATTCTTTCACATAGAAAAAAGCTTCATTTGTGCTACAATCCTCTTAGATTTTTTTAGACCATTATTTACACAATGGTATTGTTTGGTGAAACGCACATTGTACATTTGTGAGCCGTCCTTCGTTTCATTACAGAAGATATTATTTTCTCATGGGCCGGAACTTAGTCGCAGTGGTGGAAAATTCAGTTTCCATAATTAACCGTTGAAGAGTCTACCCAGAACCCAGCATATCAATTGCAAACATGAAATAGCAAGCTAAAAAATACAAATTTTGTGAAGTTTATTCATCGAGCGGTTGGGGCCGCCATTGCAGAAAAGGCTCTGATAGTGTGAAACTTACAGCAGTGACTGTCAACAGTCATATCTTTAAAAGCCGCAAACACTTATACACCGCTGACCCCGAATCATTCGAATCCTCTGTATTTTTGTCTTCGCCGTAGGCAGAAGGAAATAATTATATGTTTTGTTCGGGATTTTTGTAGTGATGGTATTGGCAGTTCTAGTGACAGAAAATATAGCTATCTGCTAATCTTGCATAATTCCTAAGCTTTTGGTTAACTCATAGTTTCCGGCTACCTCAATCGAAGCATTCGCTTATTTTCAGTCCATACACATCTGACCTCGACTTGTTTCGAAAGTAAAATGAATATGGATGATTCGACATTGGCTGTTGTTTGTTGTTTATTTGTGCACACATACAAATAATTGAAAACAAAACTAGAGTTCCATGACCTCATATCTTCGCCAAATAATATGAATACAGATGCAAGTACCAAATTACCGCCATTTACCTATATGTATATGATTACTATCTGTCACTTAGATGTTAGTTAGGTTTGTGTTAAACGACCGACCTGTATCTAGCCCCTCGGGGCACGAACATACAATAAAGGTCTTCAATCATCATCATCATTACATAGCCGTTTTTCTCAACGACCATTCAATTTAAGTCTTTATTTGCTTAAACAATATCTATCAATGTTTCCCTCTTTCTCAGTGGCTTGATATGCCACATGTCTTAAAGTCCTCATATGGAATGTCAATAACAGTTAGACATCCAGGTAATAGGGATTTTTCTGATTTGTTTATTCGGCTGTAGATAAGTAGAGCCAGGGTTACCCAAAGGCTAAGGCTATTACGGGTTAGCCCTAGTAACTGAACAATATCCCCCTGATACAAGCTTTCACAAAGACTGAAATACGACTTAAATGCATATGAACGCGCCCAAACATAGAAGTCGTCAGATTTTGAAAAAAATTCATTAATCATGCAAATTAGGTCCTGTTTGGCATAATATCATCAAACGTCAATCATCAGATTCATTTTTACATCTAGCTATCTTCATACCAAACATAACAGATACATTTTAGTCCTTTCTTTTCAATCGCCCAGCTAGTAAGCTAGCTGTTGACCTAGATTCAGGACGCCAGCTGTTGACCTAGATTCTGGATGCCAGATGTGTACTATCACATGCCGCGTACTATGGTGCAGCAGTGCTATACATTTTCCTCAATGATTACGTAAAGTAGGTCATGATCTGCATAATGAGCATATCATTATGTTGATCATCACCTAAGGTACATATATACCAAATACAAGAATAATCCATCAATCACAGTTTGAGTTATCCTCCTCAAAAGTTACAAACAAATAGGCCCACTGCAGTTTACGGCAAGCCGCAAGGGGGCCCAAACTTAAATCACTTACTCCCTGCCCCAAGATCTATCTACCACTCAAAAATCATAACCATAGCACCTGCAAAAAAATTGACCACAAACTTTGAGCAGGTTAATAAACTTTCCTTATTTACTATGCAAATTAGCTCCTGGTTTTCATAATATGTATTTCATTATGTAAAACATTACCTAAGCTATCTACATGCCAAAAATCATGACGATCCGTCAACCCCTTCTTTAGTTATTCGCCTTCAAAGGTTTCAACAAAAACGCCAACTGTAGGTCCAAACAATCCGCTAGGGGGCCCAAACTTGCACCACTCATTCCCTGTTCAAGATTCAATGTATTACTGAAAAAAACATGAGCCTGGCACCTCCAGAAAATTCGACCTCAAACTTTAAAACTCAGCTGCAGTACCTTAAATATCCGCTAGGAGGCCCATTATCGAACTTGACCTTCCTCTTTGACACTCCTACCTACCAACTTAATATCATGCACAGCCGTCAAGAGCACCTTGAGTTATGCTGGCGACATACAAACTCACACAAATACAAAGCCCGCTGCAGTACTGTAGGAAAGCGCCAGATCAATAAATTTCGAACTTGACCTTCGCTCCTACAACCTCTTCTGATCTACGAAAAATCATGAAGATCCATCAACGTTTTCGTCCCTTTTTTGCCTACATAAAAAAACACGCAAAGTCTGCTGCAGTACTGATAGAATATGCCAGGTAAACGGTTTTCGAACTTGACCTTCCTTTGCACAACCACTACACACCTACCAAAAATCATAAAGATTCATTGAAGCTTTCTTGAGTTATGCTCCTGACATACATACAGACCCACCCAACAGATTTTTCAACCGATTTTACGAGTACTCGGCGAAGATAATGATGGACACCCCCCCTAAACTACACAACTGAACAAAAGAACTAGTTGAAAGTATACAATAACTTATCTATATGAATCAAGAGTTAGTAACACATGTTTAAAGATGAGAGTATTTTTGATAATTTATTAGAGATACTTTGAAAATGCCAATCTTAGGTAAACCTAGGCTGTTCTTCACTTATTGTTAACGCTAAACCCAACATTGAATGTTATATTTGAAGAATTCATGCCGATAGGTGACTTTCTTGTTGTCTCCCCCTGCGTTACGGAATTTCTTGTACTCCGCTGGTTTATCGCTGACGTGGTCAATTCTCACGTGATCACACGATGCAACTCGCAGTCTGCCGATCGCTGCCATGAAAAATTCTGTCAGCAAGAAAAACAAAAAACCTAGGTTAGGTAAGATATGTTTCTAAAAAAAGCAATCGGTTCCCATTAACAAAAGCTAACATCTATAATAAGAGTTTGGAGACCTCATCTCTCCATAAACTATTCTGATTATGGAAATGACTGAATGACGGCCATTTTCATTTATTATTTATGCAAATTAAGAATCTATTTGCATAGTTGGTATCTGTTAATGTTCCACCTGCCATACACTACATATGTTACATATATTTAAGTCCTGTAATGGAAAACACTGCAAATATTGATTCTCCTCATATTTTATGCAAATTATGCATATTTTATGCAAATTTATGATCTGCTCTTCGTACATTTCTGTCTAAGCTACCTGCATACTTAATATCATGGAGATCCGTCTTTCCTTTCCTCAGTTAGTCTCCTCGGAAAGATTTGATATAAACGCTGCTGCAGTCCCAGAGCAAGCTGCTAGGGAGCCCAAACCTACACCACTTTTTACTTACATCATTAGCTATCTGCCACAAACAAATGAAGACCATAGCACGTCCAGGTAAAAAGATAGAGAAAAAACAGAAGTTCTGCTTCAGTACCAAGGTCACATACTAGGAGGCCCAAATCGATCGAGACCTTCGTCTTCCCATCATCCACCCGCATACAAAATACCTCAATAATTCATTGATAGGTTCTTGAGTTATGCTGACTACAAAAATCCGGAAACACACACACACACACACACACACACACACACACACACACACACACACACACACACACACAGACATACATACATACACACACGCACACACACACACACACAAACACACACACGCACACACACACACAGATACACCGACAGACACACACACAGACAGACAGGCACACACACACATGTATGTAATTTTCGTATACAGTAGCAATCATACAATATGGCATCATTTGCCATGGTGGGTTCACTCTTTTCTCGCGATATCGAACCAAATATGAGAAACCCGTGCGTGAATGATGAATAGTTGTGGTCCAGTTACGTAATCACCACGATAGGCAAAAGAACTCGAGCTGACTCAAATGTGCTATAAGAACAGATGTTGTCTCTTACGTGTGTGTGCGGCTCGTGTGTACACAGGGTCAAAGCCGACCGCACGGACACTGTCAGTCCTTGCGAGGAAGAAGTTGGTGACCCTGGTGGACAGACGGCACTTCGGGAATCCCGGCACCGGGCCCCAGTGGTGGAGATCATGGATACGCAGACAGTCGCCATTCTCATCACCGGGGACGATGTCCATCTTCTCCGTGAATCTTATCCCAGTACGTCCCACAGCGCCAGCAACCTGAAAAAAAGACATAAGCCTTCAATATTTGCCCTCAGTTTGAACGTTTAGACCTTTAAAGGGACCTTTACATCTGATAGAGGTCACAGTTGGAACGACCTTACTAACATTGTAGCAGCGACACCTAGCTGCAGTGCAAAGTAGAAACAGTCCTGAGGAAGGCAACAGACGGTCGTCTAAACGTGGGCTCTATAAAGGTGGTCAATAAAGAGCACATCTACTAACCTGATGAAATTATTAACGGAGACAACTTACAAAGATCAAAGTATTACAAAATTGATTACTAAGTGGATTTTCATTTTCTACTTTGCAAGACGTACACATGATTTCATGTCTAAATGTTACTGTTGATGCTCCTAAACACCAAACGTCGGAGAAGTGAAGAGGCGGCCGAGAGGCGGAATAGAGGACAAATTGCACTTGACCTTGGAAAGTCTAAGATTACAGTGATAATCAGTGGTCTCCTGCACTCGTATAATACTGTACGTGTCTTCGCGAAGTTGTTTAGTAAAACTTTATAAAAACTTCTCCGAACCATTATCCCCATAATATGTCAGAGAAGACATGCTTATCGAAATGTAAACGTAGAACTCTCACACCATATAAAACCCAACACTACTTGTGGAGTGTATGCATACTTCAATGTATAACTGTTGACCACTTCTACTTTGCAAACTGATCATACACTTGTGAATTTGGCCTAGAGATGCAAAGTATGACTGCAAGATATTCTAACAAGAAGGGGAGAGTCAGTTTTAAGTATTAATTGATATCAGAGGGACGAACAATCTCTTTATACTTACCAAGTCCAGCTTGGTGTTCTCAAGGACTTCCAAAAGGTTTTCTAATTTCGTTTCTGGCACAAAAAGGAAGTCGTCGTCTACCCATAGGAGGAAGGGTGTGGTCACCTGTGACACGGCCAAATTCCTGCCGGCAAACCATCCCTATATATGGAGAAAGTGGAAATTTGTATTTTGCATTTTATTCAGTCTCCGTTAGAGTACATTGTACGTATGCACGCTACTCTTCCTGTTGTCATAACATGACTCTGAATACGGACATGACATATAATCATCATCATACCTAAAATTAACACCGTCTATCATCAAACCAGAAGGGACTGACAACCATTTGTTATTAAAGGTGCCCTGGGCGATTTCAGGGGGTGAAACTTGAAATATTCTGGGGAAAGCAATTCCGTTTGGTGAAATTTAAATTGACATATACTTACCCATATTAGCCCATTTGCATCATTACCTTCGTCAAGAAGGTTATTTTTTATGCTTGTCTGTGTGTCTGTTAGTGAACACGATAAGTCGAGAACGCCTGGATAGATTGTTGTCGTATTTGGTGTGTTGGTGTGTATGTGGGAAATCTCAAGACGATTAGATTTTGGGCGAAGTACTTTGCATAATTAACGAGAAAAGTTTAGAAATGTGTTATATTGTATGCTTCAGTATGTGTTCTGGCTGGGATGTGTTGCCGGTGTTGTTTCGAGGGGTCATGGATAAGTGGTAGAGGTGCATAGTTTTTGTGTGGGAGGCAGGAGACGTATTGCTGGGACAAATTGGCATGTCACTCAGCTGTCAGCAGTGGTATGAAAAGGTAGCAGCAGAAAGTGGTGTGGTATTTGGTGGAAGCAGGCCAAAATTGGATATACACTACCTTACATCAGGAAGAACAATCAGTACTCGTGTGTCACAGCATGGGGATAGGACGGTGTTCAGGGTAGGTGGGTTAACTATGTTATATCTGGGAAGGAAGAGGTATGGTGTACATGGAGGTTGTGTGGAAGTTTGCACTAAGAGTATGGATATGTATTGCTGAAGAAGTATTTGATGAAGGGTGGATGTAATATGTATATAGATATCAACTATGCAAATGAAGACCTCATTTGCATAATTAATGAGAAAATACTAGAACTCAAGATGGACTTGATGGATGGTCATGATTTCTGGTATGTAGATAGCTTACGTGATGCTTTGTGTGATTGGATGATAATTATGCAAATCAGATTCTTATTTGCATAAATAGTGAGACAATTTAAAAAACCCGCTGTGTTCCATGATATGACTATTCAAATATGTGACATTTGTAACCGAGGAAGATAGGAATGTTGATAGATAGAAAATATGCAAATGTAGGCCTTATTCGCATACTTATTGAGAAACTACAATAATTCCATACTAGTAAATGACGGGCGGCAATTTCATACTTGTAGCATTTTGCAGTTGTGTGATTGTGAACACCATTGAATCAATTATGCTAATAAGGACCTCATTTGCATAATTGATAAATGTTAGCATAACATTCTTTGTTAAGCTCATACCTTGGACAACCTATGTTATTTGGGTGAAGACGATCAACTGGTATGATTTATAATTGATGCGAAACACTCCTAATACAGCAGTCATATTTAGGTTAAAATCATTTGGCGAAGGTATGAGGTCGTAGAGCTCTTGTTATTTCATACTTTGGGCGTTTAAAAAGAACACAGAAACAAGCCACAAAAGGAGTATCTCATTTGTTGGTGCCACCCAAATATCAGCCAAGAATCCAGTCGTATACGTTTTCTGTCGACAATTTTCGTTAACGTCCGGCCGCGTGGCGTCACAAAGCCCGAGCACATTGAGCCATGAGTCATGACTACATGATTATTTCTCCGGAAGCGTTCGGGACTTATCGGTCAGAATCGTGCATGTTCGGAAGGTTTGAAATGATGGCTGGCCTCCAAGTGCTCAGATTTTCAATGAGTCCCACCACACACCGACATGGCATTTTTGCTCCATGATGGTCGATATGCGATGGGATAGTGTTATTTAAACTTACTATGGATAGAAATTCCTAAAAAAATCAATTTCACAAATACGACTTTCAATGCCCTAATATTGCTTAGGCTACCTTTAATTGTGAGGCCATAATACGATTCCATGCTGCACAGGCATCAGCCATGGCTTATGGATTTGAATGCCCGGTCAATAATGGCCATAAGCCATGCCTGGGTAGTGGACCATCGCATGATGAATGGGAATGTTTCTGAAAGTGTTTGTAACAACAGCTATCTACCACTCAAACATCATGACCATAGCACTTGCAAAAAATGGCCAGACTTTTAGCGGATTTATAAACTTACCTACTTTATCATTCAAATTACCTCATGATCAGCAAAAACACCAACTGCAGTTCCAAACAACCCGCTAGGGAGCCTTAACTTACGCCACTTACTCCCTGCCCCAAGAGCTATCAACTACTAAAAAATCATTAACCTGGCGTATCCAGAAAATTTGAGGTCAAACTTTGAAGCTCCACTTAAGACCCGGAGATACCCGCTCGGAGGCCCATTACCTAGCCTGACAAATAGCGCTCCTAGCGGCCGGCCGGTCCTGTTACCGCCAGGGGTGGGGTCAGTAACCTCCGGCCGAGAGCCTTGTGTAAACACAAGCTAGCTCATTATCGAACTTGACCTTCCTTTTCGAGGCTCCCAGTAACCCATCCAATGAATATCATGCATAACCATCAACAGCCTCTCGAATCATGTTGTCTACATAGCAACACGTATGCAAACACAGCCTGCTGCAGTACTGTAGGAAAACGCCAGGTGAGTTCTTTTTGAACTTGACCTCCGTTCCTACAACCGCTACCAAAAATCACGAAGATCCGTCCATCGTACCTCAAGTTAAGTTGTTATGTTTGAGTGGTAGATAGCTGTTGTTACAACCCCCAACATGAGTTCTTTTTGAACTTGACCTCCGTTCCTACAACCGCTACCAAAAATCATGAAGATCCATCCATCGTTCCTCAAGTTATGTTGTTAACATACAAACGCACAGACATGCACAGCCCGCTGTAATACTGAAGGAAAACGCCAGGTAAACCATTTTCAAACTTGACCTTCCTTTCCACAACCGCTACTCACCTACAAAAAATCATGAAGATATCTGTGTCTAATTCAGTGCGATTGAACTCCCCTTTTCACAGTCGGAGCGTCATACTGTTTTCTAAAACTGACCCCAACAAAGCTGCATACCGGGAAGATATATTTCTTCTGTCGGTTTGAACATGTATAGAAAACAAATGGTTAAGAAAACGATACTGACTGCTGCGAACGGCATAACAAAATGGTCGACGTTTTCCGCCTGTAGATCTTCCACCGGGCGACTGTCGTCTGCCACAACTACCCGGATTTTGGGGTAGAATTCCCGGATGCTGGATAGAAGTGCCCGGATGGAGGCATACCTGATGAACGTTTTGGTGATGATGGTGATCTTTGCACTGATGTCGTTATCTGTGTTTAAGGAAATAGAATGTATAACATACAGGCATGTTGAAACGGACATAAGAAGGGTGTGCAAAATCAGATAATCCTCATCACTGTCTTCCACTTTCTTTGAGGCCAAACATAACAGGTATACTGACTCCCATTTCAAAGTACACACAAAGAATACTCTGGAAAAGTACTAGCCTGCAGATCAATCTACTAACTTAAAGAAAGTCATAAATTACCATGGAAAACCACAAGGGTGTAGTCAATAACCGGAGGATAAAAGGAGCTTTTGGCCAGTTTATTTCTCTGTCATTTGGACTAGAATGGACCTCAGATACCCAGAGTCAGACCCAACAACTCATCTAAAATATGTAAATATTTACCCACCTGAGGAATTCTCGACATACATTTGATAAATGTTTCCCCTTGCCCTTAAGTCTAGAAATTGTCTCAACATTTTTTATGGAAAATGGGGAATCTTCTAGGCTAGTAACTAAGAACTAATTTAGTGTTCACAATGTGTTCACACACACACACACACCAAATGAGCTGTGCAGCTGTCACCGATACTTGGTTCGTTATTGCCTCCCAGCTGTTCATATGTCCTATCGCTGCTTAGGTTCGTTCAACTATTTCTTCCAAATCCTTGTCAAGCATAAGAAACCAGAGAATACTTTAAAACAGAACAAATTAAACACATGTAAAACCAATGGACATTTTTACGATACAATGAAACTGTCACAATTTGACACGTACCTGGACCGGGGTCATAGAGGAATGGAACTGTGCGAACTCGGATACGGAGAGGAATGCTGACTCTGTGTCGAAGGTACCTGAAGGTAACTGAAAAACAATGTACACGTGGTTGATCACAGTCTAACTAGGGTGTGATGTATCACTAGTACATGTACTAATGGGGTTAGCAAGTAGTGGAAGATGTTCCGTGAATAGTTTCATAGTTTTGATCAATGATAGACGGTAGTGTTTTCTTTGTTTACAACAGAGATATGATCGATCCAAATCAAGTTTTCAATCTTTTTTTTATGTTTTCGGACTTCATTTAAAGTTGCAAAACTGCACCTTAAGAAGGACAAATGATCAGTCATTGTGTGATATCAAAATAAACTAAAGTTAGTGACAATGGTATCCAGGTTAACAAATTTTCATATCACAATAATTTCAAAGTATTAGCGTATATCATTCTATCGGAAATAATGATAACTTACCTGTTACCTGAGATTTTTATGTTTATTCATTTTTCAATTGTTTTATAAAATGAACGTCGTCTCCTTGTCATGGTTTGTTCAAAACTTACTCTTAGATGCTCAAAGTTGTTCACCTTACTTTCCACTTACTAAAAAGAATGTGATATAGTCCATTATATAGAATTATATAGAAAGATACTTACTGATTTCTGTGGCATCAATGTCATACACGGTGTTGGTATACACGATAAATTGAAGCTGGCGATTCAGACGAGAGAGACTTTTGCTGCGAATGGTTAACGATTTGGTTCGCAGTCCTTCTAACTGCGCCTGCGCAACTTCCGCAACGGTGTCCAGTACGCCATAGTCGGTCGTCTGTAGTTGAACCTGTGTGCAAGAAAATGATGTCATGTTGATAAAGACGATACATAAACACAAAGAATGTTGAACATGTACGAGAACTGTTCCAAAAGGTTTTTCTTGGCTTATTCTGAATATTGCAGGCGGCAGAAATTTGACCTGTATGATCGTATTACATATCTCTATAGGTATGTTTTAATATCTTAGACCTAATGCAGGACAGAATGATTCAAATAGGCCATCAGGGTCGTGAATACGAAACTTGCCAGCTAAAATCGGTGTCAAGTTTCGTTCCTCCAAGATTAGTTTATCGAAAAATAATCCATGAACACCTAGCGGAATTAGGACCTTCACACCTCATTTTAGCACCTGAAATTGTCATGAGCTTAGAAATAGAAATAGGCGTGTGATCTGATGTGTTAAAACAAACAAGTGATTTCAGCCTCCTACGCTAACTGCTAGTGAGTCAGGAGAAATCTATATTCTCCCTCCCTCGTACTATGTTCAAATCAACACTCCCATGTCCGTGCGGTACATCTGTATTGTATTATTGTCGTATATTTATTTACGTTTACTACTCATAATAAATAGAAAGAAGAATGATACTAGGTATGCATGTGCCGTGCGCTGTCTTTTGTTCAGCTACGCATTCCTATCTGGTTTCATGTCTAACATATTCTCATTGAAGCGCTATTCACCAATGAAGTAACAAAAGACTTGTAACTCCCTGTCAAATCTACAGTCGTCGGATAAATACGACCCAATATATGGCTTCATGCAACTTACTTCATATTCTTGTCGGGCAGTTTCATCTAGAACCGCAAGCCCTGAAAATATACACACTGAATGATGAGTTTTGCTAATTACCGAAAAACAACCGAAAACAAGAGTAAGTAGACCTCATATCTCCATGAACCATCTTGTTGATGCAAATGACTTACACATTTACATAATATATGCTTGGTCATAAACACCTTTATCTAACCTAACTACAAGTTGCAGTATTGACAGTCCTATCATTTTCCACTTACATGAATTATGGCGCCAGACCAAGCTGCTAGGGGGCACAACTTCTTTATTACATCACAAGCTATCTGCCACCAAAAAATCAAGACCATAGCATGCCCAGGTCAAATAATAGAAAAAAAATCAAGTTCTGCTGCAGTTCCAAGGTCACATACCAGGGGGCCCAAAATTGACCTTGAGTTTTGCCTTCACAACACCCGTCCACATACCAAACATCATTCTAATCCATCAGGAGGTTCTTGAGTTTTGCTGCTTATAGTAGTCTGGAAACACACACAGACACGCCCAAAACTATATCTCCATTTTTCATGGAGATAACACGAGTCTGAGGACCCCAAAAATCTCCATGAAATATGTTTTATGTGCCATAGGTTGCTTGTGCCTTTCTTTAGTATAATGTGTTCCACAAGTATGAAATTCCAGTTACATGTATCTACAAATATGAAATTACAGTATTTTCTCATTGATTATGCAAACTAGACCTTCATTTGCATAACTTTAATTTATCAATGTCCCTGTATTTCTCAGTTACATGTGATGTATTTCTGAATTGTCGCACCATTGAATGGAGTGGGTTTATAACATTTCTCCATTAATTATGCAAATAAGATTCTGGTTTGCATGATTACCATTTCATTATATCAAGTAACACTTAAGCTATCCACATAGGAGAAGCAAGTGCCCTCAGATATATGTGGTTTGACCACCAGCTGTCGGGCCCCTAGGGAGTTTATGACCTACTTTTGAGCCCAACAGGTGCCAGCTTTCATAGCATGCCTATAATGGACATATAGATTTTCCTGATTACTTGTGCAAATTAAGTCTCAATATACGATATTTTGATCTGAAAATGACACGACCAAATGTACGTCACGTTTAGTGCGTGACGTAGATGCCTTACGTGACGTATGGCTTGTGATACGTGACGTATGGACCCGAAAACGTACGTTTCTTTATGTAGGTAATTTTGACACGGAAATTGCAGAACCATATGTACGTCACGTATCCCTACGTTTTGACATACGTGACGTAGGCATGGCATACGTGACGTATTGGCCCCCAAAACGTCACGTATGGACCCAAAAACGTGACGTTTTTTACGTACGTAATTTTGACACGGAAATGATGCCATAAGGAGCCCAATAAGCCCCCGACAGCGATTATTTGTATAGCACAGGCTAATCAATTATAGTGCATTTGCTATATCTAATAATGGCATAGCGTGAACATGAAGTTATACACTCATGGTACCACACCTGGGAGTTCCGCGGTCCCCTCCGGGACGACCGTCAGACCACGGACGGGGTAGCTGAGCGGAGCCGCCCCGTCAACAATCATCAGGGTCTCCTTGGATGACTCGACTCTGTTAGAACGGAAACAGCTTATAAGAACTAGACGTCACAAACAGCAAATATGATGGCCATAACTGAACAACCAGAACTAGATAAATACTGAATTTTTAGATATGTTGAATATCATACGTAACAGAAATGGCCATGCATCAAGAAGAATAACATTAATAAGTGATCATGTCAAGCATAACTTACTGATTCTGAATGAGTACTCTTATACAGTGCAAAAATAGTCATACATTGTGAAACACTTGCATATGTCAAAACTAGTCCGCAATACTGCATACGGTGGTAAAATGTACACAATTGTGTAAAACATGAAATATCAAATGATCAAACATTAAATCGTTAGTATCACTATTGTACAAAAATTGCCATACCTTTGATTGTATTTCGCAAGTTCTTTTGAGCGGCGTTCGATGGTAGCGGTCCTGTCCTTTTCATCGACATCCTTCCACAGGTTATGTTTACTCTTGGAGCAATCACACCGGCTTTTATCATGCAGAAGACTGAAACACAAAACGATCAAAGAGTTTTGAGATAACTATCTGTGCTACATTGAGATTAGTAAGGGATATATACATTTTAGAGGCTTGAGAGAATATATTTCTGTGTTGCTGGTGGATATTCAAGCTGTTGTATTCGATTTTTTAAGTGGTAGACTAAGTTAAGGGGCGAATCGACAGGAAATCGTCTTCCTCACTGGCGTTTACAAAACCACTGCATTTTCAAGGTCACACACATTAGACGCAATATCTGATGCTATTTGCTGAAATAATATTCCTGTTGATAATTTATAGTATTTTTTAGCCTGAATATCAATGCAGTGTATGAAACAAGTGCTTATGTTCAGCCAAAAGACGACTAATATATGATGTGTCGACCTACTATGGCACCCTGAACCAAAACAAACGTTCAGTTACTTTTGTACTCTGTGAATATCGCGCTAGGCAATTTCATAAGGCATATTCAACGTATTATGTATAATCATATGAATGACCAAAACATTGACTTTGTCATCGCAGCGCAAAATAGAGCCACTTACAGAACTTGATTCATTCACACACCCCATTGCCTTGCATTGTAAATGTCTCTACCCAAAGTAGATGTAATATCACCTCAGTGTCTCGTTTCTCCATGTGAAAGGAATGTTCTCGACACTTTCTGCAATCATATCCATCTTGCCGAGTTGAGAACTCGATGTACGATGGATCTCTTTCCATTGACAGTGTCCGTCGAAAATCAACAAACACACGATAACCACCACACCGGCCAGCATGAGCTGTCGGAGCCTTCCCGTCCAACACTTTAAGCGAAACTTGCCAGGCCCTGTACCAGTCATGTCGACTACAGGACCAAACTTGTTGGGTAGAAGAAAAAGGGTAATATCAGATAAAATCGAACAGCTGAAGTGAAGGGAACATAGGAGTCAAGTCAAGTTAAAAGACAAAGTTGGTAATAGCTGGCTCTTGCTTGACCAATTAAACATAGCCCATACAAAACGTCGTTCTTTGTGTACGGCGAAGAGGATACGCTTCTGATTCAAGATACCAAATAAGTGCATCTTTGAGAATAGATAACATAACGTTATCGATTATCGGTAAGTTTATTGAAAACATATTTATGTTTAAAACGAGGGGAACGGAGCCAAATGTTGAACCCATGGCAAGAGATATCAGCTCTTTTAAGAAGAAAAATGCATGGTCTGTAGGTTTTTCTCTGCCTGTTTAACGCCGTGCGAGCATGTATTCAAACTGAAGTCCGATGGAGAATTGTGCTAGCGTTACCCGTTATCGTCTACTTCAGTCTGTCTCCTTCTAGCGCTATATTTGAAGAACATAGACCAGAAAAATGCACATTAACTGTTCAAAGTAGTCTACAGACAAATGATAGTATAGTCACTTTGTCCCGCCAAATGCTTGACGCGATGGAGGAAATCGATGTTGTGCAGTGAATTTCACCGACGACGTGAGCGGCACGTGGCGTTCACGTGATAAAGGCATGGCCATGATGTTTTGACGTTCAAAAATGTACCATTGGCGTGAGGCTCGCTGGGTTGTATAAAACCTTTCTAAAACTAGTAAGAGTTTTTAACCTCGAATCGCCATGAATTTCGTAGAAAGGTTCAACGCTGGCTACTTTTAACAGATACAAGCTATCGTGTAAGTTTGAAAAACATGATGAAGTACGCGGTGTCGAATTGCAGATGAAATATGTCATGCATGATGCTTCCATACAACTTGCTGTTACTGGCTCAGGAGTTTATTCTGTTACGTCGCTGTATGTAAACATATTTCATTGTTTTGTATAAAGAAGAGTCATAACTAAGGATCGTTCTTTATTGCTCACAAGAACTAGCTTTGGTAAAATACACCTCGACATGTGGACATTACCGAAAGTGGACGATAACTGGTAGTGCACGATAACTGGCAGCGTTATGTTACCTCCTGTTGTTAAAGAAAATTGAAGTTGTTTTATTCATATGTACAGTAAACTGTACAGTAACGTCCGTGGTTAGGTTTAACATCGGCAGCTGGAGTTGTGATAGCTAGTGGTGCGTTATTGTCTCCCTAGCCTCCTTTAGAATTATGTAATATTGATTGAAACTGCTACCGGTTAGAACAAAAGGATATCTCTCTCTTTCTATGACTATTTCATAAACAAACTAGAGCGTCTCACGCAGGGAGGCGACATAGATATAGCCTGTATAACAGCTCCGAACCTTGACCTTGAACGAGGACATCAGCGATGTCATCTCGGGAGACAATGGGTTCTTCAGCACCAATCGTTACTATTAATATCGTCTGATTTGTTGTGATATTGTTATCACTTATTACTTTAATTTTGTTATGAATAGTTAGATTTATGTTATTCTTTGCTTATGTTTTTATCTCCATGAAAAAAAAAAAACTTTTCATGTGGATATTGTTTTGCATGGAGTTTGCGTGTGTGTTATTCTGTGTGTATGTGTGTCACCGGACGCTTAAAATCAGCATAACTGAAGAACGTGTGGATGGATTGTAATGATATTTGGTATGTGGTTAGGTGCTGGTAGGAGAAAGATCAGGATTAATTTTGGCCCCCCTGGTATGTGTCACTAGAACTGCAATGGCGTATTTGTAAAAATATTCGAAGGAGAATAACTGAAGAAAGAAACGACAGATTTTCATGTTATTTGGTACGCAGGTGGTTTGGACAGAGATGTACAAACTGAAGTGGTAATTATGCAAATTTGTACTGAATTTGCATAAGTAATGAGGAGTATCTACTTCTCTATTGTGGGTATGGGCTTTGAGGTCGCACCTATTGGATCCATTGGTCTATTATCTAGGTTAAGTATTCCCCAGGTCCCAACAGCTGGTGGTCAAACAACAAATGGGTACACTACCAAACCTGTGTACTTGTTTCTATTATGTGGATACCCTCTGGCACATAAAACAAAAATAACCAGCAGCAACAACAAATAACTAATACTAAACTAAACTAGCAAATAAAACACATCATATATAAAAACAAATTTCATGGAGATTTTGGGTCTTCGGACTCTTGTTGTTAACTGCGATGGACTCTGTGTTAATCTCTATTATTACTCCGGGAAGGAGGAATACCTCCTTCTGGGAGTATTGGAAGTGCTTTTGTTTGCGCGTTCGCAGCTATAACTCACGATCCCGTCGTCGCACGGGATTGCAGAAAGAGCTGGCCCTGTCTACCTGGCCTGTCTACCCCGGCTGTCTACCTTTTTTGTGCCCCAAGGGTATGCATGGGGGTTTGGGCTTTAATGGAATTTCCTTGAGGAAAAACTGGGTCAATGTGACTCCAGATGTGTGTGAGCTGGATGGAAGACAATGCCTATTGGGTTGGGGCGGGGATGTGGGTGAAGCTGGTAAAGCAATTCCACCAAGACTGGAAAAAACGTTCCAAGTACATGTATACAATAAAATGTTCCTGAAATGTTAAACAAAATTGAAGTAGAAAATAATACAGGGAAGCAAATAAAACTGGTAGGATGAGCCAGACAGCAATACATGTAGGACCTTTGTTTGTCACAACAGCTAAATTCACATCAGATGTCTGACACTCCTGGGGGTTACTATAGCTCAGAAACTACGAATCTTTAGCAGCTGCTGCTCCCCCAAACCATCCTATCAAGTTTTTTTTTTATCCTGTACCCCATCACACCTCTTCTATCTAGTGTAACAATCCTAGTACATTTTATTGTACACTTAGATGTTTGTTTATCAATAATAGATTTTCTTCCAGTGTCGGTGGAGTTGCTCATAACTGTCCCTATCCTCCAACAGTATGAGCCAGCCCACCCACAGCTGAGATTACCACTGACCCAGGTTTTCCTCAAGAAAATTCAAACAGATGCAAAACCCCCATGCATGCCCTTGGGGTCCAAAAAGGGTAGATAGCCAGGGTAGACAGGCCAGGTAGACAGGGCCAGCTTTTTCCGCAAACCCGTCGTCACACTGGTGTGTAACTTGGCATATCGTTTGCCTGGTTCGGCGTGGTGATGCACAATGTCTCTTTTACACTGTAACTACTTTAATCGTCAATATCGTAAATGCACCCCTATAACTAATGGCAAGGGCCACTATCCTGCCTTAGAGACCATGTTATAACCCGTTACGCTTGACTGCAATACTTCAGGCAGATACGGGGTACGAAGCTTTCCTACTTGCTATGATCGTATAGTCACTGTTACATTGTAAAATAGACAACGTGCATCACCACACGCAACCTAGCTAGCGATATACCAAGTTACGTACCAATGCGGCAACGGGAATTGTGAGTTTTCGCTGCGAACATGTGCAGAGTGAGCTCCAGTCTGTGTATTAAGTAGTGTCCACTAGTCGCATACTAGTTTGGCGCACGGGACGGACGATGCACTTTTACGCATAGTGTGAAAATGGGAAATCTCCGGACCTTCAAACTTACCACACTTGTAGTTTGTAATACGGAGGCTGTGACAATGTAAAAAGTAACCCAGTGGATGAAAGATTGTTGAGATAAATCTCTCAGAATAGTGAGCGCGGACCGGGGCCAGTGTCACTTCCGGGCTGTTCACCGGATTGTGACCTTTGACCTTCGCGTTATGTTACGATAATACAAATTTTCCTTTTTTTTATTGTCAACAGGTTGATAGCTATAGATCAGTCATTCCTGCAAGTAATTGTGAAAAGAGAATTTACTGCATATTGGTGATTTCTGAAACATCTTAATTGTAAGGCTGAATGGCTCGTCGATAATCTACAAAAGAGGCCATCTATATCTACATTTGTGACTTTTCCCGGAATTTCTAGATCCCATCTGTGCCATGCTGTTAAAACGTACTTTTAGCAGGTTGACCACTACTGTATTGAAAGAAAAAGATAAACACTTTTTCTTTACTTGCTCTAAAACACTACTTTGACTGTACAGAGATGCAATTTGTGTGGGTCAATACTTTTAATTCTTTAATTACCGCTTATCAAAAATGCACTTTTCACACCTGGCTCCACATACAACCCATGATTCCGTTGCTGCACAGGTACTAAAGTATCACAAAATGATATAGGACTGGAGGTTCTAATCGAGAAATAGTGCTTCATGATAGAGATAGGACATAAAATTGACCAAACAATTATAATCTGCGGCCATCATTAACAATTATTCAGTATAATGGCCCATCCCTATCTACCAGGATAGTAATTGTCTGTGATTTCACACCTGACATGAAGATCCATTTCATGCATTTATCTTACAACTGAGCAGGTCACTTGCAAAGAAAATTTAACAAACACCTCACCCACAATGTACACACTATAAATACTTCACGGAGAATTGTGTCCTACGGACTCTTGTTTCAGTATCGAGTTATGCTATAATTTGATATATACTTTCTATATGCAATCAATTACTATTTTTCTCAGCATAATCATTGTCTGATCTGTTGTCATATTGTTATTGTTATCACTTACTACCATAATTGTGTTATAAATTGTTAGATTTATGTTATTTTTTGTTAATCTAGACGGGGGAAGACCTTGTACAAGCCATCATTGCTTTTTTTTCTTCCCCCAGCACCTGTAATTTCTGTTCTATTCTTTTCAATTATGTACTACAAACTGATTTTAATATATGCTAATAAATCAGATCAAAAATCAAATCAAAAATCAAATCAAATCGTGGATTAAACATCATGGCATCCAAGAACTGTACCTTTTCATTTCAAGATGTAACAGTGAGTCACGTCCACAAGTTACTCTGCTCACTCCCAGTAGCAAATCCACCGGACTTGACAATATTGACAACACTTGACTGAGAATCCCAGCTGACTATATAGCAGAAGTCTTGTGCCATATTTTCAATTCTTCATTTAGACAAGGGGTATTTCCAACAATGTAGAAACAGGCTAAGATAATCCCTCTTATAAAAAAAAACAAAGCTCGTCCACAAAACGGACCTAACAGCCGTCCTATCGGTCTCCTACCCGCAATAACTAAAATGATGGAAAAGATATGTAAACATCAAATTCAAACTTACCTTGTTTCCAATCATATTGTCCCTGACTACCAGCACGCATATAAACAGTATCATTTTTTAGATATAATTCAGTGCACGGTCTATATCTAGGTCAAATGTCAGATAGGACATTGACAAGGGTAATCTATTATCTAGTGGGTGCAGTTCTTCTTCAGTGCCGCATTTGACGTTGTTAATGATGAAATCTTACTAGCTAAATTAGAAATGCTATGGTTTTGTAGAATCTGCTCTAGGTTGGCTCAGACGTCGGTGGGCCAACAGTTATCCTGGGATCAACAACTTGACAACGTTAAGTCTAAATTGGCAGGTGCACTGAATGATGTATTATAAAGGTTTCAATATGATTATGCAAGCAAGGTTACAAACAAGGATATTGTATGAGTTTATGATCCTTACCTAAATAACACAAGTTGTGGCCAGGTCAAAATATGAAAGTTCTGTATTGGCAAAAAAGCTAATATTTTATCAGATATGCAAATGATGCAGTACCTGAAAAAGTTGATGGAAGACTCAAAATCGCGATGTCCATTTTGGACCTCAAAAGATACTCTCATACCAAAATTCATACAAATCCATCAAAAGGATCTTTAGCCTAAGTGTAATACACACCAGCGTATATAGGCAACAACAGTACCCCCGTAGAAGGTGAACTCCCTCGAGGTCCCGGAGGTAACAACGATGATCATGTGCACAGTCATAGTTGTGGATTATAGCTATTACACGCATGCGCATTTTCCTTATCAAATCATGAATGAGCAAATACGTGTTCGTATAACGCTACCATAACGCCTATCTTTCACAGGACATCTCTACTTGGCATATGCAACTTTAATCACGGTAGTATACCGCCAATGGATATAGATTAGATGCAAATTGGGTAATTACAACGATTACCATGCTAGACCATGCGACAGTTTTTATGGACACATCGCGGGGTGTTACGGCAGCTAGGGCCAAATTTAAAGGTACCCTAAGCAATTTCAGGGGGTAAAACTGGAAATATTCTTGATAGGGCTATCTGTATGAAATTGACATTAAATTCCCCATATAAGCACATTTGCATCATCATTTCATACTTTGGATGTTTAGAAATAGTGCAGCAACAAGTCGCAGGAGGGGTATCTTATTTATTGGTGCCACCCAAAAATCAACCCAGAACCCAGCCGTAACCGTTTTCTGTCGACAATTTTCGGTAACTTCAACGCCCTAATAATAGTAAGATTGCTTAGGTTAAGTTGCCTTTAAAGCCCCTAAATCTACCAAATACGTCGTGCGTGATGTGTAAGGTGTGATATGCAATTCGTCCATGACAGAAATTACAGGTTTGCGTAGCAAAACCTTTGTTAAATCCGTTGGTTTTATTAGGATTTATGGTACAATTTCAATTTGTTCTTTCGTTAATTTTGCTTAGTTTTGATTATGTATAAGTTCGTAAAAATACCCATTGTCTAGTTTAGGGGAGGCCCATGAAAAGCCACCTAGGCTTCTGCCCCCCCCCCCCCTTCATGTTTTCTTTTTGCCCTGTTTATCTTTTTATAATTGTACTTTTATGCGAATAAACAATAAAGAAATAAGCAAACAAACATATGTCTCGGTGTACCAAGGGTGGAACGTTAAAGCGTTGCGTCGTTTAAAAAACATTATGATGATTGCGTACTTGTAGGATTAGAATTTTGCATCAATAGAATAAAGGCATACTAATAAAGTGTAAATATGTCGTCAGACACCGTACTTTATCTAATTAAGAATTCGACAGATGTACTAGGTATGAGATCGGAGAGTTTTTGTATCTGTTCGGGAACCCGTTGGACCGTCATCGAAATTCAGCTGCTGTCCAGGTGATGGTATTCAAGCGTGGTACGAATTTCGACTGTCCTTGAATGTTTTGAAACGGTCCATAGCCGCTGGCAATTCTATGTGGTTCGACTGGTCCAATTTATATTGATAAGTGTGTCATTACGAATACAAACGTGCACAGAATAGCTTGTGGACAGGTCAGAGCCTTGCGTACGTCGGAGACAGAAGTTCCGACAGACTAGTCTGTGGCAGAGGGACCAAAATGTGAGTAATTTTTGCGTTTATTTGGCTAGGTTTATTACCGTGAACAAAATAAATCCCAAATTGCTGACATTTGAACAGCGTTCCTTCTGCGTCAGCCATGTTTCTAGTTGTTTTTGATCGTTCGGTTCTAGTTCTCTCATAGGGTACTGGTGAACAGAGACCTAATTATTAGGCAGGACGTGGTTTTTAGCTGTTCTATCGGATACCACGTTACAATACTGCTTTAATTGTTAAACATTTTTCATATAACGTATATCCATGTAACATATGAAATATTTTGACATGCTGGTACTAGTATTATGTCCACCGAGGCGGCACTACTTCAAACAGGTTTGATATGTTTTAAAGCTATCTTTGTAACAGGCGGGTGGGAGTATTAGTGAATGCACAGAGTAATGTACGACGACAAGCATGCTCAATACCCCCCTCCCCCAATTCTACCAAGCTTAACCAACATAGAACCATATTCATAGCAAATATTATACATAGTAAATTTTGTTGTATTTCTAATTGTGATCGTGAATGATTAAGCAAGATAAAAAATGTCTACAAAGCTTTATGATTTATATCGTTGTCGCAACTGATATACAGTACAGATCACAGAACACCCTCACTAAATTATCATCGTTTACGAAAAAGCATTTGTGCTGGATACTGTGTTGGGCAGGTATCAAACAGTTGCACTTCCTGAGTTGTAATTCTCAACCGCCTCGCTAGTCTACAGCACCCTGTTCCACATCCATTTAGCTCATTCACTGCGTTCAATTATGCCTTGGTCAAAATCGCGAACAGGAGCTCCTAGTACTAGTAGTTAAAGGACGGGGCCCCTGTGACTGCGCATTTTGGGGCTCGAGCTGGCCCCCGGTTCATTTTAATTATGAATTAGAATCAGCTCGGGTCCTGCCGGGTGCCTGCCGAACACCGACCGAAAACCATCACTACGTTACTTAGTACATCCAAAACTGTTAGGTGATAGAGACATTGTTTTGTTGTTATACGTTGCAGATTGAACTGAACATGGTGTTCACTGCGGCCCAGCGAGTTTTGTCGGTCGTCATCCTGATCATCTTGGTCCAGGAGATAAGTATGGACATTTTGTACTATAGTATACTGTTCAAGAACGACACGTATAGCCTCGTTCTCGTTGGATTTTGCAGAACGCTGTCGCAAGTCTTGATATGAAGTCAATCACAGGCTACATCCCCACAACGCCTATTATGTTTTACGAAGGACGCACCACGACATTATAATAAGTATTATATTAGTTGACCGCTAGGAAGAAATGAGAGCCACGTGGGGGGTTCCACCCCTTAACATGACAGTCGTCTTAGAAGACATGGAGAATTCAGTAACATGCCTTACCGTTAGAACAGGACGGTCGTGAAACTTTGATTAGCCGTATGTAAGACAAGACATTGTAGTTTAGTGACGTTTTACATGTACGATTTTTCTTTCTTTTTTTCCTTTTTTAAGGAACAAAAATGTCGTTTGCTGCCATTTGTAGCTCACTCTGCCGAAATAATGTTTTACAGTAATGACTGTACCATACGTTACCATTTTTGATGCTTTCTATCCTATTCTATTATTCACTTGAATTGAACCGGGGTAAGAAGTTGCACAGTTTCTAAATATCCCTACGTACGTCCCCTTATACCTAAACAATGTAGCCATGAAATATGGAACCTTTCGAGGAAAAATGGAAAAAGCGTAGTGTTATAACATACGTCAATACTGGTAAAGAATATTACTAGTATATATGAATATATAACGTTAACGTTATGTCCATAATATTTAACAATACGTCGAAGAAAAAATAGCTGACGCTTTTTGGATATCAATAATGGGGACAAATAAAGAAGGTGCGTCTGAAAAATGAGCTCATCTATATATTTTTTCAAACTTAAAGTTGCCATTTTGCACATTTCACTGAGAACAAGCCTATAACGTCATTGCCTTGTTCTTTAGATACACGGTCGCAAATATTTGAAGTAATTCATGACTTATGCTCTTGGGTTGCGATTAGATTTATGTAAAAGTTTTTTAAAGGCACCCAGAGCATTTTATGAGGCTTGAAAACTGGAAATATTCTAGTTGCTGTAATCTTAATGAAATTGACATTTAATGCCACTGTTAACCACATTTACGTGCGGATTTCTTATCAATAGTGCTCAAAAGCGGCACAAAAATAAGCTACATGGTGATCTTTTAGTTTCACGCGCGTGCTGTAGATAGACCGATACCATAGCCCCTCCCACCTCCGTCAAAACGTAGACATGCAAATTAAAACATTAAAATGCAAACATTTGACGGACATGCAGTCACTCTCTCATTGGTCGAACCGCTAATTGTGATGGACAGCCAGGATCAGTCTATTGGGGCTTGGATTTTCTACAGTTCTCACTACATAACGACATCGTATCTTTGCTCCTTTAATGTCGATATGTAATAGTATAGTGTTGTTGAGACTTACCATGTGTAGGAATGACTAGAAATTGGAGTTTTTATTCAAGTTTCAGGCCTCATAAAATGCTCTGGATGCCTTGAACAATGACACCAATCTAGCTTCGATATGATATCTATTGGCATTTCTAGCCGCTGAACGTTTGTTTATCTGAAAAAATCTTCAAATTTCAGATCATATATATCTTACCGTGGATTTAACGTTGGGTAACATAAATTCGGGATTTTTCCGATAATGGTTGACTGAAATCAATCTAGCAGAACAATAAACCATCCTTTTTTTCTATTATTCTGTCAGTATCATGTACTATCTTTGTACTAATCATACATATGGTAGATTTTGTCTCTAGTCGTGCTGACACCGTAATATTTCAACTTGAAACTACCGTCCGCCGCACGCACAATGACGGTGCTGTCGGACAGGGGTGAACATTAATTCGGGAGAGAAGATTCGTCTTGAATATCTTACCACTAATTACATTTTATACAGCAGCTATTCGTTCCATCCTTGGCTTGAGGAGAGTGCTATGGATATAGACGTGTCCAAGTAAAAAAATACACGAAAAAACGGCCGTACCACACACATCAGGCCTACGGGAACAACCCGTGTGTTGAGTCGGTAGCTATAGAACGTCAAAGTCGACATCCACCGTCATGGCAACGTGTACATTATTCATGGAAAGTTAGCCGGATGCCGTAGCATTGATAATAATACTATGTCCATGTATTCCTTGTTGTGTTAGGAGCAAACTTTGAGGAAAATATCGTCCTCAGTCCACAATCACACGCAACATTTGGACAAAAAAGTGTTCCTCACAAACCTTTGTCGTCTGCTTGACAACAGGATTCTGGGTAATGATATGGCGGCGGGAAAATACACATGCCGTAGGTTGTAGCAACAAAGAGGAGTTTTGATGATTGATCACACTTAGAGTCCAATTGCAGGTCAGCAATTTTAAGAAAATAAGTTGTCTTGTAAATGATTGTGTTTAGCAGGAAGCGGATGTGACATTTGTCTTATAAACCAGCCGACAACGATGTGGTGTGATTCTCCCACGAAGCCCTCAGACTGTTCCAATAAGGGACGGAGACTTTTTGTCCTCGTCGTCTTCTAATGCATGCTTATGGAAGCTTTTCAGACAGTGTTCTGAATACGTTAGTCTGTCAAGTTTGCATTTCTAGCGGTATTACTGATGTTGCATCTAGCACATATCCCTAAATACCCCGTTTTCGAAAAATCCCGAATTTAAGTACCCCCACGAATTTATGTTACCCAACGTTATGTAGATAATATCATAATCCTATATTTGAATACGCTGTGCGATTATAACGCTAAAGTTGACTCTGGTCACCAACACTATTTCCTACTCATTCGAAATGATCATTACGTCACAGCTACGTCTAAGGACCTGGTTGCCAAGGAAACCAATGCCGAGAAAATAGACCGACTACTTCGAGAGATAGAAGGTAAGATGTTCTATTTACAAGGAAGCTATGGTGCTAGAACAGTGTTGACGATTTTATGTTTGCTAAGTTTATTAAGATAACTCGGTAGTTTGTCAAGTGATCGAAATCTAGTTAGCAAAGAAGCAGCCGACATTTTTGCATGTTACATGTTATATACTATTATTACCATGATCGTAGGAATCAAAGGGAAGAATGAGAAGTGTACTGTAGAAATCTTTCAAATACCTTGAAGAGTATTGATACTGCATTAGTACATCTCTTCGTTTGTGTTTGTTTAATGTGCCGGTTTTATGTTACCTGGCGGAATTATGTTAGAAGCCGCTAGCAATGTTTCACCTGTTTCTGTTTATTCTTTTTATAAACGTCTTTTCTCGAAAATATTCGAGAATATGAAAAAAAAACATTCTATACAATATGCTGCATGCTCCAAAGGAATTGCATGTTTTTTGAAGAAATGAAATTTGTCTTCAAACATAGAATATGAAGAGTCGGAGGCTCGAGGAGAAGATACACAGGACATGCCTGTAGTTCGAGGTAGGAGCGGAAGGAAAAAAAGTAAGTATTTGTAACCTGGACCACTAAGCTGTTACTCCCTCACCAAGAAGATTGTGTTTTTGTAGTGTCTGAAACAGTATAAGTTGAAGCTATGGATTGGTTGCTATGAACTTTGTTTGTTGTTAGGACCTGACGTATCAAGGAAACTATGTGATGGTGAGAATATTTAGATATCACAACTAGAATAGTGTAATGGTCCGCCATCTTAGATTTTGACCGATTACGTCATCAAATTAGAATAAATTATGAATATCAAATCATGAGAGTTACATCTAATTACATATAATGCTATACATGTAGGAAAACTAGGGTGGTTGAGCAAGAAAACCTTAGAAATATCATTGTTTTTAAAAAATCAGTGATTTTTGCATAAAATGCCTGTAAGAAACCCGTTGCCATGGCAACACGAAAAATGATAAACTTATATTATTATCGTGATATTGTTGTCAACTAAATTCTAGGAAAAGTCACCAAGTTTGGTAGTCCTAGCATATATCTAGCCTCTACCAGTTAATCGTCGATGGCAGAATGTACTCCCTCCGTAGCTAACTCCCTTGGCACACTATTCACTCTATTACGGCCAATTTCTACTATTTTTCCAGCCATCCGGCGGAGCCTGGTAGAGGCTAGCATATATCGTTCGGCAGTTATACGATGTCAAAGTTGGCGCGGGCACTTTTAGCCCCCCTCCCCCCTAGTCTAGACAGGGTTAATGAGGAAAGTTTAAAAATCAACCGTGTTAAACTGTCGGAAAGCTCTAAAACTTCAGATCACTCTCTTTAGCTATGTTGTTATTGTCTACCTGTATATTTCTAAACCGGAACTTAATGCTAAGAAATCTTCTATTCAATACTGATAATGTAGAACCGAAGACGCCTAGAGTGAACCTGGGACACCGTCAGCTCAGCTTCCCGGCCCCTCCCGCCACTAAGAACTTCGTTGAAATTCCGGGGATGTCCGAAGATCTCCGAAGCTTCACCATCTGTCTGCACATGCGCACTGACTCTGAGAAAGGCAGCACGCTCTTTACCTACTACGACAAGGATGGCGTTGAACAGATATCACTTTACAGTGACGAGAGAAGGACCAAGTACAAGGTGAGTCAATCTCTGTACTGTAATTGTGTACGTGCAATCTTACACTGATGAGAGCTCCACGACCTGGTCCTGTCGTGAAAACTGAAAAATCATTAGTAAGTCTAGAACCAGGAATATCTAAACCGGAAATGCTGCCGCATTACCGAAGAAAGCCGATAGGGGTTCCATAATCGAGCCTGCCCTTTATGTTACCGACGCATACCCACGTATACAAAATGACATAAAGATCCATCTACAACTTCTCGAGTGATGATATTCACAAACACACAATGACACAGGCATATAGACCCGACAACAAAAAAACTTATTTGTAAACAAAACCTCTTCTTCCTAAGAAAACCTAGCCTTTTTTTACACAATCCTTGGTTGGGGGTTATCGACCCCCTCTGGTAACTGTCGGGAGTGTCGCTAGGAGCGCGATTTAGTCAAGCTAAAGAAAACCATACAGCATTGGCTTCTTCTACCACCCAAAAGTGATGCATACAGAGATGGTAACTTTCAATAAGATAAATTCTAGTCTTATAGATTTTTGAAGGAAGGTGTTAGAATAATCTAGGTACACTGTATCACTGATTTCAGCTGCGAATCAATGCAAGGCACCACGGCCAAAAAAAGGCGGAGCTGAAGAATTTAGACGGAAAGTGGCACGTCATTTGCGCGCTGTGGGAAGGGAAACACGGAAGCTACGAGATTTGGAGTGATGGCAAAATTCGGGTGTCTGGAGAGGGGCTGGACGACGACTTCAAAATCAGCGGGGGCGGAACATTCGTTCTCGGTCAGGGAGGAGACAAGAAGAAGAAGTTCAAAGACGACGCCGCCTTTAGTGGGGACATCAGTCACTTTAACGTGTGGGACGAGTGGCTGGACAAGGCTGACCTGAGGAGCAGGGAAAAGTCGTGCAAGTTGGAAGGAAACGTCATCAACTGGAACGCCGATGACATCAAACTAACCGTGAACGGGAAGATCCTTATCGACAAGTTCAGCTGTAGTAAGTGGTTCTTAGTACTGTGAGTCGCAAGATATATTCGTAGTGTTGATATATCCACGGTTTTAATGTTGGGAGGTCATCACTGTATGTGTGTGTGTGTGTGTGTGTGTGTGTGTGTGTGTGTGTGTGTGTGTGTGTGTGTGTGTGTGTGTGTGTATGCATGTATGTGTGTGTGTGTTTTATCTGTGTGCTGTGTGTTTGTGCGTGTGTATGTGAGTGTATTTATCTGTGTGTTGTGTGTGTGCTTATGTGTGTGCGTGTGTGTGTGTGATTGCGTGTGTATGTATGTGTGTGTGCATGTGTGTGTATCCGTGCGTGTGTGTGTTTATCTGTGTGTTTTTGATTGTGTGTGTGTGTGTGAGTGTATGTGTGTGTATGTGTGTGTTTGTGTGAGTTTGTGTGAGAGTATGTGTATGTGTGTGTTTGTATGTGTGTGTGTGTGTGTGTGTGTGTTTGTGTGAGTGTATGTGTGTGTATGTGTTTGTGTGAGTGAGTGAGTGAGTGAGTGAGTGAGTGAGTGAGTGAGTGTATGTGTGTGTTTGTATGTGTGGTTGTGTTCGTGCGTGTGTGGTTGTTTGTTTGTGTGTTTGTGAGTGTCTCTCGCTTGAAATTCATTTGAATTCACTTCATCTTTTTCTTCTATCTCAGTGTGGAAGCGGGAGCTCCCAGCCGATGGTGAGACATTCGTTTATTGCAGTTTATTTGAACTGACACAGAAGACTATCCATGGATCATTATCATATATATACATATGTATAACCATGTTGTATAGTGAAGATTATTGCCATGATGAAATGCAAGATATGCAAATCCTTTCACATGTCAAAAGCAATTCATATTGAGACTTTATACTACACTGTTGTTGACCCTACCTGCCATTAACAAAAAAAAACATTGCACCCCCTCTGCGATTGTCAAGTGGTACATCCCTATCACAAAGATGAACGATTGTTATATGATTTATTTATTGTTGTTGTAGAAGTCGACCTTCTGACTGAACGGACTGAGTAGGACAAGGCTTTGGAAGAGGATGACTGAGGAGAACAGGATAGAAACTACATTGAAGATCTATTCAAGCATTTGATATTGACTTGGGTGCTTATAAGTTAGCTTTAAGATAGCAAGGAAACTACAAAGTGGAATAGTTTGTATAATGGGCATATATAATTTATAAGTACATGTATCTTGAAATCTCTGTACACTACATGTATATGGGTTTTGGGCAGGCCACGATATTTTTTTAGATTGTCACCAGCATTGCCAGTTTCAAACAATCAAGATACAATGTAGAGACTAAAACTTCATAAATCTATGATTTAGGTAGATTAGATAATGTAATTATATAGCCAGAAGTGATTGGCCAACCAGGGCTCCGCATTTCTTACTTATTATGAGGCTTTAATACGATTGGCCAGCTAATAGTCATGGTTTATAACCGGTCCAATGAAAGCCATATGCCATGGCTGATGGCTGTTGGACCATCTGATGATTGACGGGCCGGGGTATTTTAAAATACTTCCGGAATTTGTAACTATTTTGTGATGAGACGAACATATCTACAATAAGCTTTCGTTATAACTGCATAAGCAAATAAGAAGAGTACAGTTAGCCAAGACGTAGTCAGGGACACTAAACGGTGAGATGCACAAAAAGACGCAAATATGTTGCAAGCTGAACGATAACTTTTATTGCCTGTGTTAATGTGAATATGCTATATGATAATAACGTTAATGTTTTGGCCAGGCTAGGTGCCAATGGTATTGTAGGTCCTGGCCGCCGAATAAACCACCTCGTTTGCGTTGCTCACACGGTGGTATATTGGGTGGTTATAGTATTGGAGCCGACCTTGTCTCTAGTCAGGGTATTAATCCTTTTCAAAACTGTTAGATTATTTCAATTCCTTTTAGGGCGATTTAGCACAGTAATATACGCAATATAACAACTGCTTGCCTGCCGTGTGTATGTATTAGATGGATATCACCAGTCTTACTGTAAGAATGCATTAAGCGTAGCCGAACACGCTTTTTTATTGTTGCTCACCAGGTATCATGGCATATGTGAGGCTAAAACGACTCACAGTTCCTAACAACAAGAAGTTCTCGTTTTGCTCATTTTTGGTCCATAAAATATGAATAAAGGCTGGTCAGAAATTCCGTCTTTATACGTGTTTCAGTCCGTTAAAGCATTGCACTGACAGGTTAGGAAGAAGAAGCTGGACAGGTGTTTACGCTTTCCGGAGTTAGAGGACTAATACAAATGCAGACACTATTGGACGTGCGTGACAGCATTACTACAAAACCCCAGGACATGTAGCGTTTGTCAGGATTTGGTTCTGTGTCGTGGCGTAACTGCGCCCGTAGAAGATAGATCAAAGAAGATGCCCCCATCTAAAGTTTGGAAAAAGGTTCAACAATTACAAGTCATTGATTATAAGTAAGACAGCTACAACACTGCAGCGCTGACAGTTTTAGATGGACAGCTCGTTATTTGTATGACTATTATGAGTACAGAGAAAATGTGCTTTTATCACATCAAATGACTGAAACATGTATGTCATATATATGTATATTGAAACAATTATATTGCAAACTGGTTGATATTTGCAATCTTTGGTTAATGGGCATTAGAAAGACAACTCCAAAATCGTGTATCAAACAATTAAATTAATACGGTGATAAATATGATTGAAACATATATACATTACGGAATCATTAATTTAATGGTATTCTTGATTCAAGACCTCAATCTTAGTATAAGAAACTGTTTCTAGGTTTAAGGAATTCATTCTTAAGGACAGAAAGGTATTCCCAGTAAAAGAACCTCACTCTTAGTGCAAGAAACTAATTCTAGGTGTAAGAAATTCATTCTTGAGGACAGAAGAAATAAGTAAAAATCAGTGAGGACGCCAACTTTTTCTTAGAACATTTTTCTCTGAATAGATATCTTAGACAAACATTCTGTACCCCAGAAGAGTTATAAAAACAAGAAAATTTATCTAGAAGTTTCTGGTCACATATGTGTGAGAAAAAACAGCTTGGTCAGAGAAAAATATTGTAAGAAAAAGTTAACGTCCTCACTGACTTTTTCTTACTTTTTCTTATTCTTGCGCACAGAATAGTTTTCTTTCTGGAGGAGAAATTTTCTTCAACAAAGAAAAAACAATACTGCCATTTTTTGCATTGTACACAATCAAAAATATAAAAGAGAATACTTATAATATTTTCTTGAAGAGCATGAGAAAATAATGAAGCGGAACTAACCTGACGTGGGCAGCTGTTGGCCGACAAACACAAATTTCCCCGTGGAATAGGGAGAATAGATTTTTTTTTGGGGGGGGGGGGATCAGGTTAGCTGTCCAGTGTATAGGACCTGTACACCCAAAGGACATTGACAGGTTGGAATTTTGCGAAAAGTTGGTGCCTTAAGTATAGATGCAGCCGATCAGGTAGCAGGCCTCTTTTTCTAAGTTTTAAAAATGTTTTAGCATGCTATCCGATACCATCTGTAGGACACATTGACTGTTTTTGATAGTGCTTTTGGCTTGAGATGTCATTGTGACATTAGCTAGCGCTGTACTTCCGAATGTTACTCTTGTGATGTACTTTATTTTACATGTTACAAACTATTCCAAAATGTGGATTAAGTGTCATATCAGATTGTACACTTGGCTCCTCTGGTTATAAGTTTCAATCCATCTTGTTTAGTGATACCAGGGCCAGAGCATGTACAATTTGTCTATCGATGACATCTGCTCCCATATTTACTTTCATTTCCTTTTACCTCATATGGAAGAAACAAGGATTAAATTTGTCGTAGAATTTCATCTATAAATTGTATTTGTCATGGCCACAGATAGACCTAAACCTTCTCAGTAGCATAGCAATTTGACAAAGGTTGGAATAAAATTTTGTATTATAATAGCAAAGACTAACCCTCAAACGTTTCATCGTGGTACTAAGACGCTGTCTAGTGATTCGTGGCGGCACTGCAGCCTTGGAACTATCGATGGTTTAAATGTTGTAGTACGGTCACGGATCGCCAGTCGGCACTTCAGTAGCGTGATTGAACGCTTGCGTGGGACTCATCAGTTGACGCAATGAAAACTAGATTTGCAATGAAAACACAAAGCAGGCGATGCTGTAGTTCTCCTTAATCAACGACTCCAACTCATACGACAATGTTTATAAGAGTGAAATAATTGTCCTTTTTTTTTTAATACAAACCATGCCACATATTTAGTTTAACGCGCTATCGTTTGGCGCCAATACTGTAAATGCAGAAATGTTCGCGGTGGCTTTATGTTGGCGGTTTTTGCGGTGAGCTTTTAGAGCGAACTTGAAACACACCGCGAACATTTTTGGCCAGCTATGGCTCTAGCGCTACTGTTCTTTAAAACGCGAACTCCCCATTTTCTCCCTACCGCGAAATAAAAGCAGCCACGCGAACATTCGAACTTAAATGCATTTACAGTATTTTAGACTTTCCCGAGTATGTATACACGTACATGAATGTAACAGTGGTTTACACAATGAGGTTTTTAAAAAATTATAGGTTTACGTCATTTTACCCAGGGCAAAAAGTTTCAACAATTACTCAGGCAAGGAACTTCTTGCTCGAGGTAAATTTTTCACTCACTTCACAAGTCTCTATTATCATTGTTAATTAGTCCCGGCACGGGAAGTTTCCTAAGGTGGGAAACTTTGGACACTTTGTGTGCACTTTTGTGTGCACATGTGTCCAAGCTTGGAGACACGGGGGTAGGAATGTCGTGTACACAGCAAGGAAATTTCAGGTTTCACCATAGTGCCCAAGCTTAAAAACTTGTAGAAATCTTTGTTTTCATGCAGCGTGAAAATCGCACATGGACAGCTTGGACACATGTGCACACAAAAGTGCACACAAAGTGTCCAAAGTTTCCCACCTTAGGAAACTTCCCGTGCCGGGACTAATTAACAATGATAATAGAGACTTGTGAAGTGAGTGAAAAATTTACCTCGAGCAAGAAATTCCTTGCAATGCCACCTCCATGTTGGTGGCCCTATGACGTCACGTGAAAACGTTGTGGAGCTGGTTTGGAGCAATACTGTGCTTCTTTCGAAAGCCTCATTAAAACTGAAAGAAAAATACTGGTTTGGGTAGAAAAATTTTGAAAAGGAATCAAGAAAAACGTATTGCTATATGATCGCACGGTTATTATGGAATAGCAAGTTGCATTTTGTAGCTACAGTGCAGCTGCTAGAAAAACAGCTGATATCGTGAACCATGGAAAGAAGAGGAAAGGGCGACATCTGGCAGTTTGACACCAAATTGCATTCCAATTTTCTAGTTCTTCACACGCTAACAGGACAACGCAGCGAAATCGAAATCCTGATGAGTATTTCACATGAAGATGGATCCAGCATTGCTAATTTTCATCATTTATTGAACATCAACAACCAATTTTGTGTACCGCGGAGCACAAAGGTGATCTCCAAGTAATGTTTTATTTACTCAGATACTGATGAAAGAGTCACATTATATGAAGAGCTTTTGTCCATATCTAATATGATACTGCATCTGACTCACTAAAAAAATACGAAATAGCAGTGCAATGAATACCTATCTGCTAATGTTGCGTTTTTCTTCTTTTTTTCTTCTTTTTATTGCATTTCACAAAATGAACAACGCATAACAGAAAACAAGAGAAAAACAAAGTACAGAAATATAACATAAACCACGGATCCAATACAATAAGTAAAGATGGAACGGAAATGAACTATACGTAATATCCAGAAAAGTACTGAAAACAGTATCATTGGCAAATAAATATAACAAAATCAATATCAACCAAAGATTACAGAACATTAAAATCAAACAGAACTCATGTTGACAAATGAAATATGAAAAGTCCATATCAACAAAACTATCAGAACATAGATAACAAAAAGAACCAATAGTGACTGATCAGTGGCAAATAAATATGGCAAGAAAACAATATCAACCAAGAATAAGTTATTACATTTGATCAAAATTTCAACAAAATTCTAGACAATGTAAAACAAATTGTTAGCATAGCGTCAATACAGAGGACAAAAGAAGAATCCTTAATTAAATGCATTTATCATTTCCCCAATTAGTTGTAAGGTGTTGAAAGTTTGTTCTTAACAACTAAACAGTTGCATATTTCTTAACTCTTTGCTTAACTCTAAGTTTCCGGCTTACTTAATCGAAGCATTTGCTTTTTTTTTTCAGCTAGTCCGTACACATCTGACCTTGACTTGTTTTCATTTTAGTGCAAGTGTTTTTAACTAGTTCATTGAACTAACGTAAGAGCTGCTGACGGAAGAGTTTATTATAAAATGAGCATGGCCTGTTAGAAATTCAATTTCGGAACAGCCCATTTTGCATGGGGAAGGGAGATGAAGCGAAAACGCCGAGGTTTGAAAATGTTACCTTTCTATTTATTTTCATTTTCCCCACATGAGTTACACTAAAACGCAAACCTGTCCATATTTGTTAAGCAAATATTTCACTCTAGTTTATGTTCTGATAGTTTTGTTGATATAGAATTTTCATATTTCATTTGTCAGCATAAGTTCTGTTTAATTTAAATGTTCTGTAATCTTTGGTTGATATTGTGTTGTGTTGATGCTGACATCATGTTAAATTTTCAAGCCTTTGCGCTTCAGTGGCAAATACAGACAGGTTTGCTCAAAGAGTCAAGCAATATTCTGGAGGAGTCAACACTAACATTGCACTTGTCTTTAGGCACTAGGTTCTTTCAAAAAAGGTTGGCTTCCTTAGAACTTGAATGGCTTATGTGCACTTGATTTGAGATCTCATTCCTGTATTACTCCGAGTCGGACACCGTGTCAGAGACGGTCTGCTAGCGACCTCTATCGATTCTTGTCAAAACTGCCGTCTCATGAATAGTGGTACTGCAGTATTAACAGAAGCAGATAGGGGCGCTGTGAGACCGTCGGTGTATTTCAAAATAATGGGCATGCACACAGCATGTTAAATTAATAAGCATTTGCGCTTTAGCGGCAAATGCAAACAGGTTTGCTCAAAGAGTCGAGCAATATTCTGGAGGAGACAACACTATCATTGCATTTGTCTTTATTCACTAGGTTCTTTCAATAAGGTTTTGCATCCTTTGAACTTGAATAGCTCGTGTGCACTTGATTTGAGGTCTCATTCCTGTATTACTCTGAGTGACCCAGTGTCACAGACGGTCTGCTAGCGACCTTTATCGATTGTTGTCAAAACAGTCGACATAGATAATGGAACTGCAGTATGGACAGAAGCAGATAGGGATCGCTGTGAGACCGCTGGCGTATTTCAAAATAATGGGAATGCACACAACATGTAAAATTAACAAGCATTTGTGCTTTAGCGGCAAATGCAGACAGGTTAGGTCAAAGAGTCGAGCAATGTTCTGGAGGAGACAACACTAACATTTCAATTGTCTTTAGGCTCTAGGTTCTTTCAATGAAGCTTGGCTTCCTTTGAACTTGAATGGCTCGTGTGTGCTTGATTTGAGGTCTCATTCCTGTATTACTCCGAGTGGGACACCGTGTCAGAGACGGTCTGCTAGCGACCTCTATCGATTTTTGTCCAAAATGCCGTATCATGAATATTGTTACTGCAGTATTGACAGAAGCAGAAAGGGGACGCTGTGAGACCGTCGGCGTATTTCAAAATAATGGGCATGCACACAACATGTAAAATTTACAAGCATTTGCGGTTTATCGGCAAAGCAAACGGGTTTGCTCAAAGAGTCGAGCAATATTTTCGAGGAGACAACACTAACATTGCACTTGTCTTTAGGCACTAGGTTCTTTCAGTAAAGTTTGGCTACCTTTGAACTTGAATTGCTCGAGCTCGTGTGCACTTGATTTGAGGGCTCATTTCTTTATTACTCCGAGTGGGACACCGTGGCACAGACGGTCTGCTTGAGACCTCTATGATTCTGGTCAAAACTGCCGTCTAATGCATAGTGGTACTTCAATATTGACAGAAGCAGATAGGGGCGCTGTGAGACCGTCGACGTATTTCAAAATAATGGGCATGCACAGAACATGTTGAAATAAGAAGAATTTGTGTTTGAGCGGCAAATTCAGACAGGTTAGGTCAAAGAGTCGTGCAATATTCTGGAGAAGACATAACGATAATTGCACTTGTCTTTAGGCGCTAGGTTCTTTCAATAAAGTTTGGCTACCTTTGAACTTTGAGCAAACCTGTCAAACCTCTAAGCAAATGCAGACAGATTTGCTCAAAGAGTCGAGCAATATTCTGTTGGAGACAACATTAACATTGCACTTGTCTATAGACATTAGGTTCTTTCAATAGAGTCTGGCTTTCTTTGAACTTGAATGGCTTATGTGCACTTGATTTGAAGTCTCATTCCTGTATTACTCCGATTAGGACACCGTGTCACAGACGGTCTGCTAGCGACCTCCATCGATTCTTGTCAGAACTGCTGTGTCATGAATAGTGGTACTGCAGTATTGACAGAAACAGATAGGGGACACTGTGAGACCTTCGGCGTATTTCAAAATAATGGGCATGCACATAACATGTAAAATTTACAAGCGATTCCGCTTAAGTGACAAATGTAGACATGTTTGCTCAAACAGTCGAGCAATATTCTGGAGGAGACAACACTAACATTGCAATAGTCTTTAGGCACTAGGTTCTTTCAATAAAGTTTGGGTTCGTTTGAACTTGGATGGCTCATGTGCACTTGATTTGAGGTCTCATTCCTGTATTACTCTGAGTCGGACACCGTGTCACAGACGGTCTGCTAGCGACCTTTATCGATTGTTGTCAAAACAGTCGACATAGATAATGGAACTGCAGTATGGACAGAAGCAGATAGGGATCGCTGTGAGACCGCTGGCGTATTTCAAAATAATGGGAATGCACACAACATGTAAAATTAACAAGCATTTGTGCTTTAGCGGCAAATGCAGACAGGTTAGGTCAAAGAGTCGAGCAATGTTCTGGAGGAGACAACACTAACATTTCAATTGTCTTTAGGCTCTAGGTTCTTTCAATGAAGCTTGGCTTCCTTTGAACTTGAATGGCTCGTGTGTGCTTGATTTGAGGTCTCATTCCTGTATTACTCCGAGTGGGACACCGTGTCAGAGACGGTCTGCTAGCGACCTCTATCGATTTTTGTCCAAAATGCCGTATCATGAATATTGTTACTGCAGTATTGACAGAAGCAGAAAGGGGACGCTGTGAGACCGTCGGCGTATTTCAAAATAATGGGCATGCACACAACATGTAAAATTTACAAGCATTTGCGGTTTATCGGCAAAGCAAACGGGTTTGCTCAAAGAGTCGAGCAATATTTTCGAGGAGACAACACTAACATTGCACTTGTCTTTAGGCACTAGGTTCTTTCAGTAAAGTTTGGCTACCTTTGAACTTGAATTGCTCGAGCTCGTGTGCACTTGATTTGAGGGCTCATTTCTTTATTACTCCGAGTGGGACACCGTGGCACAGACGGTCTGCTTGAGACCTCTATGATTCTGGTCAAAACTGCCGTCTAATGCATAGTGGTACTTCAATATTGACAGAAGCAGATAGGGGCGCTGTGAGACCGTCGACGTATTTCAAAATAATGGGCATGCACAGAACATGTTGAAATAAGAAGAATTTGTGTTTGAGCGGCAAATTCAGACAGGTTAGGTCAAAGAGTCGTGCAATATTCTGGAGAAGACATAACGATAATTGCACTTGTCTTTAGGCGCTAGGTTCTTTCAATAAAGTTTGGCTACCTTTGAACTTTGAGCAAACCTGTCAAACCTCTAAGCAAATGCAGACAGATTTGCTCAAAGAGTCGAGCAATATTCTGTTGGAGACAACATTAACATTGCACTTGTCTATAGACATTAGGTTCTTTCAATAGAGTCTGGCTTTCTTTGAACTTGAATGGCTTATGTGCACTTGATTTGAAGTCTCATTCCTGTATTACTCCGATTAGGACACCGTGTCACAGACGGTCTGCTAGCGACCTCCATCGATTCTTGTCAGAACTGCTGTGTCATGAATAGTGGTACTGCAGTATTGACAGAAACAGATAGGGGACACTGTGAGACCTTCGGCGTATTTCAAAATAATGGGCATGCACATAACATGTAAAATTTACAAGCGATTCCGCTTAAGTGACAAATGTAGACATGTTTGCTCAAAGAGTCGAGCAATATTCTGGAGGAGACAACACTAACATTGCAATAGTCTTTAGGCACTAGGTTCTTTCAATAAAGTTTGGGTTCGTTTGAACTTGGATGGCTCATGTGCACTTGATTTGAGGTCTCATTCCTGTATTACTCTGAGTCGGACACCGTGTCACAGACGGTCTGCAAGCGACCTCTATCGATTCTTATCAAAAGAGCCGTCTCGTGAATAATGGTACTGCAGTATAGATAGAAGCAGATAGGGGGCGCTGTGAGACCGTTGTCGTATTTCAAAATAATGGGCATGCACACAATATGTTAAATGAACAAGCATTTTCGTTTTGTCGGCAAATGCAGACAGGTTTGCTCAAAGAGTCGAGCAATATTTTCGAGGAGATAACACTAACATTGCACTTGTCTTTAGGCACTAGGTTCATTCAATAAAATTTAGCTTCCTTTGAACTTGAATTGCTTGAACTCGTGTGCACTTGATTTGAGGACTCATTTCTTTATTTCTCCGAGTGGGACACCGTGTCACAGACGGTCTGCTAGCGACCTCCATCGATTCTTGTCAAAACTGCTGTCTCATGAATAGTGGTACTGCAGTATTGACAAAAACAGATAGGGGACGCCTTGAGTCCGCTTGCGTATTTCAAGATAATGGGAATGCACACAACATGTAAAATTAACAAGCATTTGCGCTTTAGCGGCAAATGCAGACAGGTTAGGTCAAAGAGTCGAGCAATATTCTGGAAGAGACAACACTAACATTTCACTTGCCTTTAGGCATTCGGTTCTTTCAATGAAGCTCGGCTACCTTTGAACTTGAATTGCTCGAACTCGTGTGCACTGGATTTGAGGTCTCATTCCTGTATTACTCCGAGTGGGACACCGTGTCACAGACGGTCTGCCAGCGACCCTATCGATTCTTGTCAAAACTCTTGTCTCATGAATAGTGGTACTGCAGTACTGACAGAAGCAGAAAGGGGACGCTGTGAGACCGTCGGCGTATTTCAAAATAATGGGCATGCACACAACATGTAAAATTTACAAGCATTTGCGGTTTATCGGCAAAAGCAAACAGGTTTGCTCAAAGAGTCGAGCAATATTTTCGAGGAGACAACAATAACATTGCACTTGTCTTTATGCACTAGGTTCATTCAATAAAATTTAGCATCCTTTGAACTTGAATGGCTCCTGTTCACTTGATTTGAGGACTCATTCCTGTATTACTCCGAGTGGGACACCGTGTCACAGACGGTCTGCTAGCGACCTCTATTGATTCTTGTCAAAGCTGCTGTCTCGTGAATAGTGGTACTATAGTATAGATAGAAGCAGATAGGGGTCGCTGTGATACCGTCGGCGTATTTCAAAATAATGAGCAAAAAAATTGGGCATGCACACAACATGTTGAATTAACAAGCATCTGTGCTTTAGCGGCAAATGCAGACAGGTTTGCTCAAAGAGTCGAGCATTATTCTGGAGGCGGCAACACTAACATTGCACTTGTCTTTAGGCACTAGGTTCTTTCAATAAAGTTTGGCTACCTTTGAACGTGAATTGCTCGAGCTCGTGTGCACTTGATTTGAGGACTCATTTTTTTATTACTCCGAGTGGGACACCATGGCACAGACGGTCTGCTAGCGACCTCCATCGATTCTTGTCAAAACTGCTGTCTCATGAATAGTGGTACTGCAGTATAGACAGAAGCAGATAGGGGACGCTGTGAGACCGCTGGCGTATTTCAAAATAATGGGAATGCTCACAACATGTAAAATTATCAAGCATTTGCGCTTTAGCGGCAAATGCAGACAGTTAGGTCAAAGAGTCGAACAATATTCTGGAGGAGACAATACTAACATTTTACTTGTCTTTAGGCACTAGGTTCTTTCAATGAAGCTTGGCTTTCTTTAAACTTGAATGGCTCGTGTGTACTTGATTTGAGGTCTCATTCCTGTATTACTCCGAGTGGAACACCGTGCCACAGACGGTCTGCTAGCGACCTCTATTGATTCTTCTCCAAAATGCCCTATCATGAATGGTGGTTCTGCAGTATTGATAGAAGCAGAAAGGGGACGCTTTGAGACCGTCGGCGTATTTCAAAATAATGGGCATGCACACAACATGTTAAAATTTACAAGCATTTGCGGTTTATCTGCAAATGCAAACAGGTTAAGTCAAGGAGTCGAGCAATATTTTCGAGGAAACAACACTAACATTGCACTTGTCTTTAGGCACTAGGTTCTTTCAATAAAATTTAGCTTTCTTTGAACTTGAATGGCTCGTGTGCACTTGATTTGAGGACTCATTCCTGTATTACTCCGAGTGGGACACCGTGTCACAGACGGTCTGCTAGCGGCCTCTATCGATTCTTGTCAAAACTGCTGTCTCATGAATAGTGGTACTATAGTATAGATAGAAGCAGATAGGGGGCGCTGTGAGACCGTCGGCCTATTTCAAAATAGTGGGCATGCACAGAACATGTTAAATTAACAAGCGATTCCGCTTAAGTGACAAATGTAGACATGTTTGCTCAAAGAGTCGAGCAATATTCTGGAGGAGACAACACTTAACTTTGCACTTGTCTTTAGGCACTAGGTTCTTTCAACAAAGTTTGGCTTCCTTTGAACTTGAATGGCTCATGTGCACTTGATTTGAGGTCTCATTCCTGTATAACGCTGAGTGGGACACCGTGTCACAGACGGTCTGCTAGCGACCTCTATCGACTCTTGTCCAAAATGCTGTATCATGTATATTGTTACTGCAGTAATGCCAGAAGCAGTGAGGGGACGCTGTGAGACCGTCGGCGTATTTCAAAATAATGGGCATGAATACAACATGTAAAATTTACAAGCATTTGCGCTTCAGCGGCAAATGCAGCCAGGTTTGGTCAAAGAGTCGAGCAATATTCTAGAGGAGACAACACTAACATTGCACTTGTCTTTAATAGGCACTAGGTTCTTTCAATAAAGTTTGGCCTACTTTAAACTTGAATGGCTCCTGTGCACTTGATTCGAAGTCTCATTCCTGTATTACTCCGAGTGGGACACCGTGTCACAGACGGTCTGCTAGCGACCTCTATCGATTCTTGTCAAAACTGCCGTCTCATAAATATTGTTACTGCAATATTGACAATAGCAGAAAGGGGACGCTGTGAGACCGTCGGCGTATTTCAAAATAATGGGCATGAACAAAAAAGGAAAATTTACAAGCATTTGCGGTTTATCGGCAAAAGCAAACAGGTTTGCTCAAAGAGTCGAGCAATATTTTCGAGGAGACAACACTAACATTGCACTTGTCTTTATGCACTAGGTTCATTCAATAAAATTTAGCTTCCTTTGAACTTGAATGGCTACTGTGCACTTGATTTGAGGACTCATTCCTGTATTACTCCGAGTGGGACACCGTGTCACAGACGGTCTGCTAGCGACCTCTATTGATTCTTGTCAAAACTGCTGTCTCGTGAATAGTGGTACTACAGTATAGATAGAAGCAGAAAGGGGGCGCTGTGATACCGTCGGCGTATTTCAAAATAATGAGCAAAAAAATTGGGCATGCACACAACATGTTGAATTAACAAGCATTTGCGCTTTAGCGGCAAATGCAGACAGGTTCGCTCAAAGAGTCGAGCAATATTCTGGAGAAGACATAACGATAATTGCACTTGTCTTTAGGCGCTAGGTTCTTTCAATAAAGTTTGGCTACCTTTGAACTTTTATTGCTCGAGCTCGTGTGCACTTGATTTGAGGACTCATTTCTTTATTACTCCGAGTGGGACACCGTGGCACAGACGGTCTGCAAGCGACCTCTATCGATTCTTATCAAAACAGCCGTCTCATGAATAAAGGTACTGCAGTATAGATAGAAGCAGATAGGCGGCGCTGTGAGACCGTCGGCGTTTTCAAAATAATGGGCATGCATACACCATGTTAAATTGATAAGCATTTGTACTTTAGCGGCAAATACAGTCAGGTTTGCTCAAAGAGTCGAGCAATATTCTGGAGGAGTCATCACTAACATTGCACTTGTCTTTAGGCACTAGGTTCTTTCAATAAAGTTTGGCTACCTTTGAACTTGAATTGCTCGAGCTCGTGTGCACTTGATTTGAGGACTCATTTTTTTATTACTCCGAGTGGGACACCGTGTCACAAACGGTCTGCTTGAGACCTCTATGATTATGGTCAAAACTGCCGTCTAATGCATAGTGGTACTGCAATATTGACAGAAGCAGATAGGGGCGCTGTGAGACCGTCGACGTATTTCAAAATAATGGGCATGCACAGAACATGTTGAAATAAGAAGAATTTGCGTTTGAGCGGCAAATGCAGACAGATTTGCTCAAAGAGTCGAGCAATATTCTGTTGGAGACAACATTAACATTGCACTTGTCTATAGACACTAGGTTCTTTCAATAAAGTCTGGCTTTCTTTGAACTTAAATGGCTCGTGTGCACTTGATTTGAAGTCTCATTCCTGTATTACGCTGAGTGGGACACCGTGTCACAGACGGTCTGCTAGCGACCTCTATTGATTCTTGTCAAAAATGCCGTATCATGAATAGTGGTACTGCAATATTGACAGAAGCAGAAAAGGGACGCTGTGAGACCGTCGGCATATTTCAAAATAATGGGCATGCACACAACATCTTAAATTAACAAGCATTTGCGCTTTAGAGGTAAATTCAGACAGGTTAGGTCAAAGAGTCGTGCAATATTCTGGAGAAGACATAACGATAATTGCACTTGGCTTTAAGCGCTAGGTTCTGTCAATAAAGTTTGGCTACCTTTGAACTTTGAGCAAACCTGTCAAACCTCTAAGCAAATGCAGACAGATTTGCTCAAAGAGTCGAGCAACATTCTGTTGGAGACAACATTAACATTGCACTTGTCTACAGACATAAGGTTCTTTCAATAGAGTCTAGCTTTCTTTGAACTTGGATGACTTATGTGCACTTGATTTGAAGTCTCATTCCTGTATTACTCCGATTGGGACACCGTGTCACAGACGGTCTGCTAGCGACCTCCATCGATTCTTGTCAGAACTGCTGTGTAATGAATAGTGGTACTGCAGTATTGACAGAAGCAGATAGGGGACGCTGTGAGACCTTCGGCGTATTTCAAAATAATGGGCATGCACATAACATGTAAAATGTACAAGCGATTCCGCTTAAGTGACAAATGTAGACATGTTTTCTCAAAGAGTCGAGCAATATTCTGGAGGAGACAACACTAACATTGCAATAGTCTTTAGGCACTAGGTTCTTTCAATAAAGTTTGGGTTCGTTTGAACTTGAATGGCTTATGTGCACTTGATTTGAGGTCTCATTCCTGTATTACTCTGAGTCGGACACAGTGTCACAGACGGTCTGCAAGCGACCTCTATCGATTCTTATCAAAAGAGCCGTCTCATGAATAATGGTACTGCAGTATAGATAGAAGCAGATGGGGGGTGCTGTGAGACCGTTGTCGTATTTCAAAATAATGGGCATGCACACAATATGTTAAATGAACAAGCATTTTCGTTTTGTCGGCAAATGCAGACAGGTTTGCTCAAAGAGTCGAGCAATATTTTCGAGGAGATAACACTAACATTGCACTTGTCTTTAGGCACTAGGTTCTTTCAATAAAATTTAGCTTCCTTTGAACTTGAATGGCTTGAACTCGTGTGCACTTGATTTGAGGACTCATTTCTTTATTGCTTCAAGTGGGACACCGTGTCACAGACGGTCTGCTAGCGACCTCCATCGATTCTTGTCAAAACTGCTGTCTCATGAATAGTGGTACTGCAGTATTGACAGAAACAGATAGGGGACGCTGTGAGACCGCTGGCGTATTTCAAAATAATGGGAATGCACACAACATGTTGAATTAACAAGCACTTGCGCTTTAGCGGCAAATGCAGACAGGTTAGGTCAAAGAGTCGAGCAATATTCTGGAAGAGACAACAATAACATTTCACTTGCCTTTAGGCACTAGGTTCTTTCAATGAAGCTTGGCTACCTTTGAACTTGAATTGCTCGAACTCGTGTGCACTTGATTTGAGGTCTCATTCCTGTATTACTCCGGGTGGGACACCGTGTCACAGACGGTCTGCTAGCGACCTCTATCGATTCTTGCCCAAAATGCCGTATCATGAATAGTGGTACTGCAGTATTGACAGAAGCAGAAAGGGGACGCTGTGAGACCGTCGGCGTATTTCAAAATAATGAGCATGCACACAACATGTAAAATTTACAAGCATTTGCGGTTTATCGGCAAAAGCAAACAGGTTTGCTCAAAGAGTCGAGCAATATTTTCGAGGAGACAACACTAACATTGCACTTGTCTTTATGCACTAGGTTCATTCAATAAAATTTAGCTTCCTTTGAACTTGAATGGCTCCTGTGCACTTGATTTGAGGACTCATTCCTGTATTACTCCGAGTGGGACACCGTGTCACAGACGGTCTGCTAGCGACCTCTATTGATTCTTGTCAAAACTGCTGTCTCGTGAATAGTGGTACTACAGTATAGATAGAAGCAGATAGGGGGCGCTGTGATACCGTCGGCGTATTTCAAAATAATGAGCAAAAAAAATTGGGCATGCACACAACATGTTGAATTAACAAGCACTTGCGCTTTAGCGGCAAATGCAGACAGGTTCGCTCAAAGAGTCGAGCAATATTCTGGAGAAGACATAACGATAATTGCACTTGTCTTTAGGCGCTAGGTTCTTTCAATAAAGTTTGGCTACCTTTGAACTTTTATTGCTCGAGCTCGTGTGCACTTGATTTGAGGACTCATTTCTTTCTTACTCCGAGTGGGACACCGTGTCACAGACGGTCTGCAAGCGACCTATATCGATTCTTATCAAAACAGCCGTCTCATGAATAAAGGTACTGCAGTATAGATAGAAGCAGATAGGCGGCGCTGTGAGACCGTCGGCGTATTTCAAAATAATGGGCATGCATACACCAAGTTAAATTGACAAGCATTTGTACTTTAGCGGCAAATGCAGTCAGGTTTGCTCAAAGAGTCGAGCAATATTCTGGAGGAGTCATCACTAACATTGCACTTGTCTTTAGGCACTAGGTTCTTTCAATAAAGTTTGGCTACCTTTGAACTTGAATTTCTCGAGCTCGTGTGCACTTGATTTGAGGACTCATTTCTTTATTACTCCGAGTGGGACACCGTGTCACAGACGGTCTGCTTGAGACCTCTATGATTCTGGTCAAAACTGCCGTCTAATGCATAGTGGTACTGCAATATTGACAGAAGCAGATAGGGGCGCTGTGAGACCGTCGACGTATTTCAAAATAATGGGCATGCACAGAACATGTTGAAATAAGAAGAATTTGCGTTTGAGCGGCAAATGCAGACAGATTTGCTCAAAGAGTCGAGAAATATTCTGTTGGAGACAACATTAACATTGTACTTGTCTATAGACACTAGGTTCTTTCAATAAAGCCTGGCTTTCTTTGAACTTGAATGGCTCATGTGCACTTGATTTGAAGTCTCATTCCTGTATTACGCTGAGTGGGACACCGTGTCACAGACGGTCTGCCAGCGACCTCTATTGATTCTTGTCAAAAATGCCGTATCATGCATAGTGGTACTGAAGTATTGACAGAAGCAGAAAGGGGACGCTGTGAGACCGTCGGCATATTTCAAAATAATGGGCATGCACACAACATCTTAAATTAACAAGCATTTGCGCTTTAGAGGCAAATTCAGACAGGTTAGGTCAAAGAGTCGTGCAATATTCTGGAGAAGACATAACGATAATTGCAATTGTCTTTAGGCGCTAGGTTCTTTCAATAAAGTTTGGCAACCTTTGAACTTTGAGCAAACCTGTCAAACTTCTAAGCAAATGCAGACAGATTTGCTCAAAGAGTCGAGCAATATTCTGTTGGAGACAACATTAACATTGCACTTGTCTATAGACATTAGGTTCTTTCAATAGAGTCTGGCTTTCTTTGAACTTGAATGGCTCATGTGTACTTGATTTGAAGTTTCATTCCTGTATTACTCCGATTGGGACACCGTGTCACAGACGGTCTGCTAGCGACCTCCATCGATTCTTGTCAAAACTGCTGTCTTATGAATAGTGGTACTACAGTATTGACAGAAACAGATAGGGGACACTGTGAGACCGCTGGCGTATTTCAAAATGATGGGAATGCACACAACATGTAAAATTAACAAGCATTTGCGCTTTAGCGGCAAAGGCAGACAGGTTAGGTCAAAGCGTCGAGCAATATTCTGGAGGAGACAACACTAACATTTCACTTGCCTTTAGGCACTAGGTTCTTTCAATGAAGCTTGACTACCTTTGAACTTGAATTGCTCGAACTCGTGTGCACTTGATTTCAGGTCTCATTCCTGTATTACTCCGGGTGGGACACCGTGTCACAGACGGTCTGCTAGCGACCTCTATCGATTCTTGTCCAAAATGCCGTGTCATGAATATTGTTACTGCAGTATTGACAGAAGCAGAAAGGGGACGCTGTGAGACCGTCGGCGTATTTCAAAATAATGGGCATGCACACAACATGTAAAATTTACAAGCATTTGCGGTTTATCGGCAAAAGCAAACAGGTTTGCTCAAAGAGTCGAGCAATATTTTCGAGGAAACAACACTAACATTGCACTTGTCTTTATGCACTAGGTTCATTCAATAAAATTTAGCTTCCTTTGAACCTGAATGGCTCCTGTGCACTTGATTTGAGGACTCATTCCTGTATTACTCCGAGTGGGACACCGTGTCACAGACGGTCTGCTAGCGACCTCTATTGATTCTTGTCAAAACTGCTGTCTCGTAAATAGTGGTACTACAGTATAGATAGAAGCAGATAGGGTGCGCTGTGAGACCGTCGGCGTATTTCAAAATAATGAGCAAAAAAAAATTGGGCATGCACACAACATGTTGAATTAACAAGCATTTGCGCTTTAGCGGCAAATGCAGACAGGTTCGCTCAAAGAGTCGAGCAATATTCTGGAGAAGACATAACGATAATTGCACTTGTCTTTAGGCGCTAGGTTCTTTCAATAAAGTTTGGCTACCTTTGAACTTTTATTGCTCGAGCTCGTGTGCACTTGATTTGAGGACTCATTTCTTTATTACTCCGAGTGGGACACCGTGTCACAGACGGTCTGCAAGCGACCTATATCGATTCTTATCAAAACAGCCGTCTCATGAATAAAGGTACTGCAGTATAGATAGAAGCAGATAGGCGGCGCTGTGAGACCGTCGGCGTATTTCAAAATAATGGGCATGCATACACCATGCTAAATTGACAAGCATTTGTACTTTAGCGGCAAATACAGTCAGGTTTGCTCAAAGAGTCGAGCAACATTCTGGAGGAGTCATCACTAACATTGCACTTGTCTTTAGGCAGTAGGTTCTTTCAATAAAGTTTGGCTACCTTTGAGCTTGAATTGCTCGAGCTCGTGTGCACTTGATTTGAGGACTCATTTCTTTATTACTCCGAGTGGGACACCGTGTCACAGACGGTCTGCTTGAGACCTCTATGATTCTGGTCAAAACTGCCGTCTAATGCATAGTGGTACTGCAATATTAACAGAAGCAGATAGGGGCGCTGTGAGACCGTCGACGTATTTCAAAATAATGGGCATGCACAGAACATGTTTAAATAAGAAGAATTTGCGTTTGAGCGGCAAATGCAGACAGATTTGCTCAAAGAGTCGAGCAATATTCTGTTGGAGACAACATTAACATTGCACTTGTCTATAGACACTAGGTTCTTTCAATAAAGCCGGGCTTTCTTTGAACTTGAATGGCTCATGTGCACTTGATTTGAAGTCTCATTCCTGTATTACGCTGAGTGGGACAACGTGTCACAGACGGTCTGCAAGCGATCTCTATCGGTTCTTGTCAAAACAGCCGTCTCATGAATAGTGGTACTGCAGTAAATATAGAAGCAGATAGGGGGCGCTGTGAGACCGTTGGCGTATTTCAAAATAATGGGCATGCACACAATATGTTAAATTAACAAGCATTTGCGCTTTATCGGCAAATGTAGACAGGTTTGCTCAAAGAGTCGAGCAATATTTTCGAGGAGATAACACTAACATTGCACTTGTCTTTAGGCGCTAGGTTCATTCAATAAAATTTAGCTTCCTTTGAACTTGAATTGCTCGAGCTCGTGTGCACTTGATTTGAGGACCCATTCCTGTATTACTCCGAGCGGGACACCGTGGCACAGACGGTCTGCTAGCGACCTCTATCGATTCTTGTCAAAACTGCTGTCTCATGCATAGTGGTACTGAAGTATTGACAGAAGCAGATAGGGAGAGCTGTAAGACCGTCGGCGTATTCCAAAATTATGGGCATGCACACAACATGTTAAATAAAAAAGCATTTGTGCTTTAGCGGCAAATGCAGACAGGTTTGCTCAACGAGTCGAGCAATCTTCTGGAGAAGACAACACTAACATTGCACTTGTCTTTAGGCACTAGGTTCTTTCAATAAAGTTTGGCCTACTTTAAACTTGAATCGCTCGAGCTCGTGTACAGTTGATTTAAGGACTCATTCCTTTATCAATCCGAGTGGAACACCGTGTCATAGACGGTCTGCTAGCGACCTTTATCGATTCTTGTCAAAACTGCCGTCATGAATAGTTGTACTGCATTATTGACAGAAGCAGATATGGGGCGTTGTGAGACAGTCGGCGTATTCCAAAATAATGGCCATGCACACGACATGTTAAATAAAAAAGCATTCGCGCTTAATCGGCAAATGCAGACAGGTTTGCTCAAAGAGTCGAGCAATATTCTGGAGGAGACAACACTAACATTGCACTTGTATTAAGGCACTAGGTTCTTTCAATAAAGTTGGGCTTTCTTTGAACTTGAATGGCTCATGTGCACTTGATTTGAACAACAGGAATTATTAGTCTGCTATGTAGAGCATGTGAGGAAACGGAGGAGCATGCGCATCTTTATTTTTTGACCCATTTTCTTTGTGTGATAAAGAGAGATGGAAAAAGATTTTGAAGATACGTTTTCCACAATCCCGAACGGTGCAAAAGTACCTCAAAAGGTGCATAGTCTGAGTTGAATCTTGCGACAAAACCGCATTACCGCTACCACACACCTATACTAAGGAGGTTTTCTTAACCCTCATACACCCGAACGGGGTCATTTTTGACCCCAGGCGTGGATTTTGACGTGCTTCTTGAAAATGTTTGATCTGAAAAAAAAATTCCTTCCGTGACTTTGTCAGTAGTAATCTTTTCTAACCTCTCCTAATTTTCTAGGGAGATCGGCACAATACTGTTGACATTATATAGGAAAATCTGTGTTGAGTCCTCTGGGGTCATTTTTGGCCCCCGCTAAAATAATGTGCTGTTTTTGAGACCTGCCCTCATTAACTCCTAAACTACTTATTGTATGACCACCAAATATTCAGAGGATGATGCACATGTGAATTAATATAACCAGAACAAATTTTATGTCATAATGACGTAATATCACGTCATTATGACGTAATTTTATGTGATTCTATACGCCATCTTGGATTTTGACCGATGACGTCATCAAATCAGCATATACTATTAATTCTAAACCATAAAAGTTAAATTTGAATTACATAAGATGATAACAATGTAAGAAGATACATTTGGCGTACTAACAAAGCCTCGAAACGTCATTGTTTTAACTGAAATTAGCAGATTTGGTAAAATATGCGTGTCAAAAACCTGTTGCCATGGCAACACCAAAGACGATGAACTTACGTTATAACTTTTGAATTTTTGTCAGGGACATTTTATGAAAAGTCTCTAAGTTTGGTGGCTCTCGCGTAAGCTGTTCATTAGTTATGCAACATAAAAAAATTGGCGTGACCTTCAAAAATTCCCTCCTGGTCTAAATAGGAATAGCTCAAGACGTGGTCCTTCTGATCTTTTTGCATAAATTATGATAATGAGCGGGAATTTTTCAAACCTAAACATGCCAAAACATTCCTCTTACATTCATGAAGCAATGTATGGATAACAATCAGCGAAAAAAGTGAAAAGGGAGATTTAACTGAATAAAACATTTTGAGGTCATTTTTGACCCCGTTCAGTCATTTTAGTCGCAAAAATAGGTTCGGGTGTATGAGGGTTAATCAGATAACGCTATTGATCCAGATTAATCGCTATGGATATGCACCAACTTTATTATTTCCTGAAATGCCCGTTCAACGTAGCTGTTTTTGTTGACGCAGTTTTGGTCGCCGTGTCCGACGAAAACACTTGGTATTACATGACTAACTACAGTTCCACGACCTCATACCTTCGCCAAATGATTTTAACCTTTATGACTGACGTATTTAGGAGTGTTTCTTATCAATCATAAATTATACCAGTTCATCGTCTTCACCCAAATAACAGAAGTTGTCCAAAGTATGAGCTTATCAAAGAAGTTTATGCTAACATTTATCATCAATTACGCAAATGAGGTCCTTATTAGCATAATTTGATTCAACGATGTTCACATTCACATAACTTCCAAATGCCACAAGTATGAAATTGCCATCATTTACCTGTATGTAATTATAGTAGTTTCTCATTAATTATGCAAATTACGCCTACAATTGCAGATTTCCCATCAATTAACATTCTCTCTTCCTCAGTTACAAATGTCACATGTTTGAATAGTCATATTATGGAACACAGCGGGGTTTTTAAAACTGTCTCGTTTGTTATGCAAATATCTGATTTGCATAATTATATCCAATCATACAAAGCATCACGTAAGCTATCTAGACACAAAAAATCATGACCATTCATCGAGCCCATCTTGAGTTTAAGTATTTTCTCATTAATTATGCAAATAAGGTCTTGATTTGTATAGTTGATATCTATTATTATTTCTCTACCCCTCAGCTACATATGTCACATGTTTGAGAGTCCTATCATGGAATTTGGCGGCTGTATAAAGTTTCGTCATTAATTATACAAATTAGATACTGATTTCATAATTAGTATCTAATCATGTACATCATCACTCAAGCTATCTACTTACCAAAAATCATGACCATCCATCAGGCCCTTCTTCAGTTATTCCCTTTCAAAGTCTGAAGCAAAACCTGCTCCTGCAGTTCCAGAAAAGCCGCTAGGGGGCCAAAACCTTACTCTCTGTCCGAAGAGCTATCTACCACTCAAAAATCAGGACCATAGCATGTCCAGAACACGAGATATCAAAACAGCAAGTTCGGCTGCAGTATCGTAATAAGCCGCTAGGGGACCCAAAATCTAATCATTCCCATGTGTCATCAAGACCTACCCACCTACCAAATATCCAGACAATCCATTCAAGCCTTCTCGAGTTATGCTGTTTGTTACAAACACACACAAACGCTACCCTCTGCATAACCTTCTGGGCGAAGGTAATAACAAGGACGTTTTAAGCATGTGGTAAATACAAACCAGAACCTCGCCCTGCGAGCTGCAGTACTTTGCTATCAATCATTTGTTAATCACAGATCGTCATGGTGCTGTTTGTTGTGTCGCTGTTATTAATCTAATTAGCACAGATGACCAACTTGGTGAAACAATCTAGAGTCAGATAATATCATCAGACAGGTAACCAATCGGGGGAAAGACATACTCAAAGGAAGTGGCTTCTGACAGGATGATCCTGTCGGCAGTGGAAATAATTGTGGAAATAATTGCACTGCTGACAGGATTATCCAGTCAGCAGTAGAAAAATCTGTGACTGCTGACAGGAACATCCTGTCAGCAGTGTAGATTTTTCCACTAGATTTTTCCGTCGAAATTTTTCTACTTCTGTCAGGATCATTTTGAAAATCTAGATTTCCTGATAAAAAGCAAGTGTTTTCCTGATATCCCTCCATATGTTAGAAACGTACAACTACAAATGACTCATACTACTTAGATCAAAATCACACGGGTCTGTGAATTCCGGGATTTATTGAACATGGGAACGATTCAATAACCAATATACCCAGTGGGAGGGGGAAGGGTACTTTGTAAAGTCTGGATACGTTTCTCAAGACTCGGTTCAAACGACTCAGTTTTCAGCATACAAAGTGAGTCCGCGCCCGGTAGGAGTTATACACGGGATCGTTGTGGTAAACTGCCGCGGCAAACTACTATGAATGAATGAATGAATGAATGGTTTATTGAATGAATGAATGGTTTATTAGGAAAAAGTGTAACATGGCAGCTAAAAGCTGAATTACGTACACTGTACAATCATATATCACATTATCTTAAAAACACAAGGAAAATACTTAGAACGTCTTGACATACATTATCAAAATATCCATAACGGTTAAAACGAATCAAATTTATCTACAACTCGGTGACATAACAAGATTCTTAAAAGGTAATGAAACAAACTATTCTGTATCCCATTGTGATTAATTGTTTAGTAAGTGGACTAGATAGGGTACTGGGGAGTTCTTGTAGCGGTTAGTTCTGCACTTGATGTTTCTGAGTTTCCCACAGTTTCTAGTGTTTCTGCCATGTAGTTCCCCCACTGTAGGTGGGAGGAGTTCGGGGTTAAGTTTGTTCGCAAATTTTCGGCATAGGTCCTCTCGACGGTCGCTCAGTATCTCAAGACCTGTTAGCTGCAGGGCTGAGTCATAGGTGGTGTATTGTCCTCTCAAAATTGTGCGCAGCGCCCTCTTCTGCACACGCTCCAACCTGGTTACCTGCATGCATGTAAGTCCGGCGTTCCACACAGGGACACAATATTCCACGACAGGTCGTACAAATGAGGTATAGACCTTAAGTAAGTCCAGAGCTGACAGATGGAACGTTCCTAGGCGTCTTAACAGAAACAGACGGCTGTTGGCTTTTGAAAGCATCTGTGACACGTTGGCCTCCCACTTCAGATCAGCCTGCATCAATAACCCAAGCAGACGTGCGACTGCCACGTTCTCCAGTTCTTTCCCATTAATGGTAAGAGGCAGCGGTGGGGGTGGACGCATCATGAAGCAGAAGGTCATGACTTTGCATTTGTCGGCGTTCAAGAGCATGTGGTTCTGTTCTGACCAGTGGTTGAAATTGTCCAGCTCCTCTTGCATGATAGATGGTTGTTGATAGTGTCTCGATTCGGCCATTGACAGGTCGTCCACAAATTTCCATTCTAGCACACTGGGGGGGATTTCTCTAACTGCATCGTCAAAGACTGCAAGGAAAATACTACCGGGTGCCAAAGATAATCCCGGTAGCGGAAAACGCCTTCCGCCCCGTAGAGGCGGTCTATTACGCCCGGCCTGAATTCCAGGTTAGGTAGACCTAGGGTTGGAGTTATCTGGACATGGACTCGATGTAACGTTCGGACGCGTTATACGTTAACGCATGTTGAATTTTGTCGGTTAACAGGACATCGTCCTAAATACGCCCCACGCATCGGTTCACGCCCAGATGGGCATTTAGAATTGTAAAACATCCAGTGAAACACCAATATCTCGGGTACAGTAGCATAATGCCTACTCTCCTAGCAGAAGAGGGTTGGTTTTTGACGTGTTTGAGACGTTTTTGTCGGGCTTTCTACTTTGTCATTCTTTTCGTCTCTACAAACCCCACAGGGACAAAACAAATGACAAAGTAGAAATCCCGACAAAAACGTCTAAAACACGTCAAAAACCAGCCGGAAAATCCTGTCAGCAGTTGAAAAATCTGCAGTGCTGACAGGATGATCCTGTCAGCAGTAGAAACAGTTGCACAGCTGTCAGGATCATCCTGTCAGCAGTGCAGATTTCTCCACTGCTGACAGGATGATCCTGCCAATAGCCTTAGGCATACTCAAAAGTGCATTTCTCCAACCAATCACAAGCCAACTTGCCTGACCAATCACAGGCCTGAGTGATGTTTTTGGTAGGGAGTAATACATCAAGGATAATGCGAGTCTACGTTTATATTTTGAAATGACGATTTTTGGCGAATTTTTTGTCAAAAATAACAATAAAATTCGCCAAAAATCATCAAAATATAAACGTAGACTCGCATAATCCTTGATGGTTTACTATCATGTACATTCCTGCAAAGTAATATTGATAAACATTGAAGTACAAGCCAAGGAGAGCCTTTTATCTAAAATGGGCGCGGCCTGATAACTCTTAACGTAATCATGACGTCCGATGATACCAATTTGCATAAATTATCATCTTGCAATAAGGTACTACCTGAAAAAAATCAAGGTTGAAGAAGGTTTATAAACGACAATAATTTTTTTTTTTTCAATAACATCCCAAAACTCCTCAGCCACCCTTCAGTTGTACCTTAAGCTAGCATTAGTTAGCATTTTTCGCATAGCTTTCTTTCTCTTTGTGAGCATTTTTAGCTTAGCTTTTTTAGCTTAGTTAATATATGGAAATTTAACCATTATTTTCAACGGTCAGCATTTTTAGCTTGAGTCACGAGCCACTATTCTCCAAACAGAGGTTCGGCATGGTAACATCAAGTACATGGAAAGTCCGATAGAGATGCCTAAAACCGCCGGAGCCGAACTTTTGCTCGGAGAGTAATGAGCCACTGTCCCTTAAGGACAGTCGTTAACATAGTTTGCATTTTAGTTAAGTTAACGTTAGCATTATTTAGCATTTTTAGCTTAGCTTTTTTTAACTTAGTTAGCATATATTTTGCAATTTTACTTTTTTTATTCAACGCTCAGCATTTTTAGGTAGAGTGACGAGCCACTAATCTCCAAGCAGAGGTTCGGATTGCCAACATAAAATAAATGTGACAAAAACAAAAGTCCGATAGAGACGCCTAAAACCGCGTCAAAAAACAGCCGGAGCCGAGCTTTTGCTTGGAGAGTAATGGCCCATTGCCGTACTTAATGAACATTTACAACAGCTAGTGTGTTTATAAGATAAGAATGCACTTTGTTGTTTTACATTCTTTGCTAAAAGGTCTTTTGTTCACACTTAGCCTTCTGATCAATAGGTTTAGTGCTATTTGTACCTTTTTGTAACACATTGTACACTTTCGATTCCTCCGCCTTGTGAAGAACTTTTATCGAATAAACAGTTTGAAACCAGGTGTGTAGTTTATATTTCACATTAGATGTACATTGATGCTTTCTCCCTTTCCACCCACGAATCCACATCAAATGGATGTTCCCCCTCCCCACATCCTCACTGACCTGAAATGGAGTCTCCTCACCCTGACCTTAAAATGCATGATCCCTCTCCCATTCTCTAAATTCTATGTAAAATGGATGTTCCATCTCTTCCTTTTCAAACCCATAACCAATGTGAAATGGATGGTCCCTTTACTTCCCCAGAAACTCAACCCCACGTTGGCAGTGCCTCTTTTCCCCACCCCAGGTAAATTGATATTCCCTCCCTTCTCCTTTTTAGACCGTTAGCCCCTAGTGAAATGGATCGTCCCTCCCTTTCAAGACACTCAACACCGTTTGAACTTAATGGCCCCTCCCTTCCCAGACCCTTACCCCCTTGTTAAATGGACGATCCCTTCATCCAATGTGAAACGGTACCCACTGCATTCACGCTTTTTATCTCCATGAAAAGATAGATATAGTTATCTCCACGAAAAATGGAGATATAGTTTTGGGTGTGCCTCTGTGTTTGTGTGTCCGGACTACTGTAGTCAGCATAACTTAAGAACCTATTGTTGGATTACGATGATATTTGGTTGTGGGCAGGTGTTGTGAAGCTGAAAGTCAAGGTTGATTTTGCCCCCCCCCCCTGGTATGTGACCTTTGTACTGCAGCATGCGCAGAACTTCTGTTTTTATATCTTTTGACGTGGACGTCTTGATTTTTCAGTGGCAGGTAGCTTGTGATGTAATGAAGAATTGGTGTAGGTTTGTGCCCCCTAGCAGCTTGCTCTGGAACTGCAGGTGCGTTATTGTGAAAATGTTCTAAGTAGAATAACTGAATAAAGGAACAGTGGGTTTCCGTGATATTTAGTATGCAGGTACCTTAGACAGAGATGTACTTAGTGAAGTGCAAATTATGCTAATTAGGACTTAATTTGCATAACTAATGAGGAAAATCTATATTTGCAGTGTTTTCCATATTAAGACTCAAATACATATAACATATGAAGTTTATGGCAAGTGGAGCATCAACGTACATTAAGTTTCGGGTATTTGATATGACACTTTATTCATTTTGTTAAATAGTTTGTAACATTCGGTAGTACAGCGTTAGCTAATGTCACAATGACAGCTCAAGCCACAAGTAACAATCAATGTTTCTTACATATGGTATCTGATAGCACGCTAAAACATTTCTGAAAATAAAATAAAAACATGTAAACGTTGTATGAACTTGTGCTCGTCTGAGCTACGGTTTATTGAAATGCAAACCAATGACACCAAAATGGCGGCCAGCACCTGATCACTTTATTGAAATTACAAATGAGTGAAAATGCTCTATATTTTGGCCTCACGGCGGGTTGTCACCTTTTGTTTCCGCTATACAGACACGAGGCCCAGCCCCGCTCAGGAGAGAACGGGGTGATAATACTGTAATGGGGAGTGGCGTAATTGGACGTGATGACATTTTGATCGATATAACGGAGGGACCATTTACTTTGAACGTAAAAATTGGTCTGGACGCATTGACGCATCGGAATCCGATTTTGGGACGTGTTCTGCATTCCGGTTGGACAACAGACAGTGGGGGGGGTGGGGGTATCAGGACAGCACGCCAAATTTCATGGTTATAGAATAAGTTGCTCACTCAGAATTTTCCAACCGTGTCAGAGTTATCGCCCTGTTGCTGACAAATTCCTTTAAATTCTACCGATAAAACTTTGTTTTCACGACCAGGGAATGATTGGCATATGTCCAAATATAGGCATATTGCATTAATTCCCCATCCTAAAGCGGCTATTTCATGTAGTAAGATATTCACACAATATCTACTGTGTTTTCCATACTGAATACCTAATTTGAAAATGTAGTATGCATCCTTGTACGCGAGCGATACAACAGAAAATGTATAGGACTTGTCACAAAAAATATTGCGTACTGTATGGTTATCTGATTATGGCAGTTTGTGCGATATATTTTCCGGTATGCATGGTGAAGGTGTTCATATAATATCTTTATCGTCGGTACGTGTTGTAACTTAAAACAAGTGGTACAACTCCGGTGCATGTTACAACTCAGTACATAATTCAGACACAGTACTGCATTACGATCAGCGAATCTACATGTATCTGTGTTTTATCCTTCCTGTGCTGTGATGCATGTAATGGTATAGATTCCAGTGTTCTACCTCAGATAAAGGGTTCTTGTCAGGTCGAAGCGATCGATGTTTTGTGAATGATTAAAGACCTTTGAGAACCCTTTAATGCTTTCCCATTATTTGTTCTTGTTGTATCTTCCATTGATATTCATCTGTTGTTATGTGATTTTAATATGTGCTATGTTGTTGCGTAATTCAAAGAATGCGTCATGAATTGCAGAGACAGGTGCAAAATCTCCGGGACGGTGCAGCTATATTGTCCACTACACTACTGACCGCTCGTCGCATCCGTGAAGAAATCAAACAGTCATTTAACGTCCAAAGTATGTTAAACCTAACCATCTCGTTTAAATTACAGGTTGTACATGTATCCATAAGCGTGAAAGAAAGGCTCTTGGTATTCTCCTCCCTCTACCCATTATAAACTGGTCGCATCAGCACGAGAAACATTAATTGAAATTTTTTGCCCCTCATTTTGCCCATATACCGTTGCAGGGTAACCACCATCTTGGATCCGCATGGCGAGCACGTCGAATTTGGGTCACGTGAGCATGTACAATATCCCGGATGCATGTGGCAAGAGAGGCAAAGTTTCACGTCGTAACCACGCCCACTTCTCGTTTCTGTAAAACTTACGCACAAAAGGGCCATCAATCACAGCAGCCTGGGTACACTTCGCCTGGTATTACCTTTTATGGTAGGGTTCATTGTCTCACAGTGCCGCGTGTTTAAAGTCAAAGCAATTCCTTTGCGCTTTTTAACAGCACATGCAAGTTGATATACTGAAGTCACTGTCGCTCTTTTAGGACCTTCACGTAAAACACATACATATAGTGAATACAAAATGTACTGAACGAAATCGATTTGAAACTCGTCTTTCTCTGTGGAGAACCGATACCTGAAATTATGGTACATTTTGTATCGCTGGCACATAATCGAAGTCACAAAATCATTGGTTTCCGATTTCCTAGGATGATATTGTTTCGCCATGATAATCAATTTTTGCACTGCCAAGAAGACACTGACTGACATATCGTACAGCGCGGATACAGTGTTCACAGAATGCTCTTATTCCTGTAATACATCCGATGCTATTCCTCCTCGCAATAGATATTAACGCCATTAAAACCAAATGTGTCCCTCGCTCATATAGTCTTCTGGCACCCTCCCAGTACAAAGGTTAGATAGCAATCTTCTTCAAATTGCCTGTTGAGGGGACAGGATTGGCCTGAAATTGCCTTCCGATTCAAACAAATCAGTGTAACGTGTTGAATCTATCTCCTTGACACATGCACAGTGTGTACTGTTACCTATGCCTAAACGTGGTGACAGGTGTATTAAACATACTCAGACTTACGAAAACAGACGGAGAGATCTGTAAGATGAATATTGACCATGAAACACTGTTATGGAATAAAAACTCGCTTATGGTCATCGCAAGACCCGCCATCTTTAAAATCTTATTCGGCAGCTGAAGAAAGGGATACACATTATTAGTTTTACAGAGTATTACTAGTGTAGGGAGCATACACCACCGACTTCCGGGTTATGGGCTAAGAATACATATTTACAAGAGCCCTGTGCATATGCATGTCTCGCTCATACATTAAAAAAAACACAATAGATAACATTAAAAACGCGCAAATCTCCGTAATTTATCCAGTAGTAGAGTTTAAATTGTATATTAGTATCAAAAACACTAATACCGAGCAGATAACAGTCCACTACTGGCATGGCGCGTGGTGTTCTCACTGGCCGTGAGAGGTCATCCCCTGCCCATGGTGCTGTTTTACATTCTTGTGAGCACGTGCAGAGATTGATGCTGAATTTTCTGAAGCTTAACTCAGGACCTGATTCTTGCAGGACGTTCCCGTCGCATTCTCCGCACAGCAAATCTCAACAACCATCCCCCTCTTTTAGAATTGTCATTTAGACAATCTAATGAAGATAAATGTAACAGCATTCCGCGCCCGCTGTGCCGCGTGGCATTTTCCCTGAGACCATTGCCGGTGGAGGATTACTAATTAGCATTCAGAAGAGTACATCAAATGGCGCTATGACATTTTGCCTTTGGCAGTGACCGGCGTCCATTTTAAAGACTGCACTATCGGGTGTCGGTACCACAGAGATATCGAGATTACCTTAAGCTATTGCGGGGTTCATTCAATTAATGTGATCTGGTTGGATATGATATCACCTTGCAAAGTATCATTTCCATAGCTTTTCTCTAATCAATGAAGAAGGCAGGTGCTGACGGCCATGTTGGTGTCCATATTTGCATTTTAATGAATTGCAACTAAAGCGTACACAGCATGATTCATCTGGTTAGCCTTTAAGTGCTCTTCTGGTATTGTTGAATAGTAGTAATTTGATAGGATCAGAGGATCTTTAAGGAAACGCTGTGAGTCACGGAAATGCAAATATGAACACAAATATGGCAGCGATGACGAAGTGACAAATGCTGCAAGAATGAAAATCCGATCCTTCACGTACCTCTATGGAATTACAATATGTTATCATTACGCCAAATAACAGTTACTCAAGCAACTGGGCATGATTTTGGAAACAGTTAGGCGTTTCAAGTAGCATCCACTACTTTTCGTCAGTGACTCTATGTTATCAGTAATTGCGCAATTTAGGCCTCAATTTGTATACTGATGTCTATCGGCATTTAAATCTTTGTCGGTCACATGTGTCACACATAAGAGAGTTCTGTCATCAAATACAGCGGATTTGTAAACTTTACTCATTAATTATGCAATTATAATCTTGATTTGCATGCTAACTATTCAATTGTGTTAATAATAACCTAAGCGAGCTACATACAAAATATCATAACGATCCGTCAGCCCCATCTTGAGTTATTCTCTTCCAATGTCTGAAACAAAATCGGCCCCTGCAGTTCCAAACAAGCCGCATGGAGCCTAACCTTACACCACTTACAGTGCCCCCTGCCCAAGAGCTGTCCAACACTCACTCCAAACTTTGTTTCGAGGCAATACCGCGAGAAGTCGCTAGGAGGCCAATGATCGAACTATGTTTTCCCGACCCCAGTCCACCTATCAAATATCATAAGGATCCATCCACAGCTTCTTGAGTTATGCTGTCCACCTACAAAGACACAAACATACAGGTTTCTCTGCAGTACCATAGGAAGTCACTTAGAGACCAATTCTTGAACTTGACCTTCCCGCCTACCCACCTACCAAATATCATGACCCTCCATCCACCGCTTCTCGAGTTATGCAGTTTACATGAAAGACACTTGCATCCACAGCCCCATCGCAAAACCGACAACACAACCTTCAGGCGAAGGTAACAAATGTTCAGCCACCCCCGATAGCGACTTAAAGTTACACACACCGGGTCACCATCGAACATGTGCAGCTCTTGATGGTAACCGGTTGGCATTTAAACTAGCGAGGTGACATTAACACAAGCGAGTCGAGTTATTAACGTATAGATTGCTGTTGCCGTCCATGGTGCTGAATGATATTTTTATACTTGTACCGTTGATAGTGATTTCTTGGTTGACATTCACACTAGCACCTGCAGAGAATCACCATTGCTTCTTAAATTATCGATTTTAATTTTCCCTAACAGCGATATTAAGTAGCATATTGCCAACTGATGATTGTTATCTGAACTGGCAATTGTCATATTTTATGTCATTTAGCCTACTAACCGTGCACTGACAGCAGAGCATGGGGCGTTCGCATGGAGCAGTCGTGCTGATTAGTATTCCTTAGACATCGATGGAGATCTCGTTTATTGCCCAAACGTGAGCGATATGAGGGCTGAAAAGACACGGGGAATCGTTAAGAACTAAAGCCTAACAAGAGCACAGAGTCATAAAAACATTTAAAACACCATTTTGCGAGTCTCTAAAAGCCTGGGTAGAAAGGGCATTGCACTGTTCTTGTGGTCTTTCAGCCCTGCAGCAATGTACATGCAGATGACTGCCCGACCTCGTCACCTCGCCATGTTTCCCCAGTAGCTGTAGCTGGAAGCTGGCCTCTGGAATGTGTGCTGCGAAGAGTTCAGCTAGTGGCAAACTGTGACAGACAACCAGTAGGCTGTTACACAAAATCTGGCAATGGTGGCTTCTAAACAGCTTTCGTTGGCTAATAGTGCAATGTGGCTTCCCTACGACACGCGTATTTTGGCCAAACGCACAGGGTCACCCCTACGCTTCTCGATAAGTGTGTTGGGGTCTTTAACGTGCAGAGGTTTGACGCCCTGAAGCTCCCTCGCACACGTGGCCGCCGGCTTTACGCTCCCCTCCAAAAGGACGATGCGACTCCTTTCCAGTCGTGTCCAGGCCCGGGCGCAGACTCGGGCCGCTGGCTCAATGGAATTTAAAGCAGATGTCCTGAGGGGGAGCGTGCGCAGACTACTGCACCAAGCGGACTTAACTCGCAATTACTGTTGCCGCAATATGCTCACCAAATGCAGCATCATTGTCATGCGACCCACACACCAGCATTATCGCTAGAGACGGCGTTATTTTATTACACCATGTAGTGTTTTATATTGTGCAAATGCATAAGGCTGAACGTGGTAAAAAAAAGCCCCAATGAGCTTCTTTGGCTATTACCATATCATTAGTGGTTCGTGGACTTAAAAAAGGAGGGTGGCTGTCACCTCGTTTCCTGATCCCCCTGTTGAATCACTCATAACTAGAGTTAAGTATTTGTGCTACATATACTTCAGGTTTGCTATGTTAGTCTAGCGACTACGGGGTCTTTCTATAAATATGAATTTGTATTGAATTTTTCTTTTTATTTGAGTTGAATGTGTGAGAGTTGTGTGCCAATTTGTTAAAAATAGAGAGAACGCTAGCGACCCAAAAAACACCTCTCCCAATGAAATGGTGTGGCTACCCTGCGACGTCACAAAATTAAGATGGCGGCCACCACAGATGCCAACGGATTCAACAAAGGTTTTGCTACGCAATCGTTATTATCCGATCGGTGCACATTGAATATTTTTAGCATCAATAATAATGCTGTCGTAGATTCAAGATGGACCTCACAGATTTCCTGACAGACTTTACAGCACTGTATCTTTGTGATTAGCCCCATGTGAGCACTATTCAATTTTGCAGGCGTCACTAGAGCGATCAGCCTTTTCACGTGACGTCACATGGACACCAACAAAGAGGCGGGTGGAGCTAGTAGTATGTGCACTTCAGTGAATCGTAGTTCAAGAAATTTCAGACATTTAGATGTCTAAAATGTTACCTATGCCAGGCGTGTATATTTCAGAGAAAAAGTAATACTTAGAAAAGAATGCGTTAATAATTGCCAATAAAACAAGCAAAAATACTGTGTGTGCTTGAGCTACGATTAAATGAAATGCAAATCAGAGACACCAAGATGGCGGTCAGCGCCTGCCTGTTTCAATGAATTGCCAAATGTGATTGGAGTGAAAACGCCCTATACCTTCTACCAACTCTGCCTTATCCGCATTACACATAGTGGCAGATGTTGGGCCGAATATTCACCAAATAAAACTGTTGAATTTAGAATTTTTACCATCATAGCCTCACCCCCTCCAACCTAGATAGCAAGGCACTAATTCAAAACTACATCATCAGTTACGTGTTGACATATATTCGATACTAACAGACAAATGCAGCTTTCCTTGTCCTCTCATTTCTGACAGAAGATCCCGCCATTCGCACTCATCATCCAACATCAACCGTCACGATAGAACGAACGTAAATCCTCGTATATAGAGGCGAAGCTGACTTGCATTTTATTGAGTGGGTGGAGTAAGAGAATTGGATACTGGATAACCGTTTCGATTTGTTCATTTTTGTCGTGTCTGTGGATAAGATTGGCAACCATAAATCCTTATTAGACTGCTAATAATGTACCCGTATACGTACTCTTTTGCATTTACGATCATCAAATCACGTGGCGGATGGATTTCCAGTCTTTGACACGGTGACCTACATTTCCCTGAGTGCGGAATGATGAGCGCGAGTGAGTGATGCGCCTGTCATGATATTTCACCTGATGCCGCAGGAATACATCTAACGGCTGGGCAGGCACACCCCTGCGCACTGTTACTGCCACCAAACGGCACCGTCTCAAAACGTGTCTGAAATATTTATCTTCGCCGAGTATTTGTACTCGGAGAAGATTATGTTTTCGGTTGAAAAATCTGTTGGGTGGGTCTGAATGTATGTCAGGAGCATAACTCAAGAAAGCTTCAATGAATCTTCATGATTTTCGGTAGGTGTGTAGTGGTTGTGCAAAGGAAGGTCAAGTTCGAAAATGGTTCACCTTGCGTTTTTCAACAGTACTGCAGCGGACTTTGCATTTTTTTGTGTTTGAATGTAGGCAAAAAAAGTGACGGAAACGTTGATGGATCTTCATGATTTTTTGCAGGTGTGTAGATGTTGTGAAAACGGAGGTCAAGTTCAAAAATGGTTCCCCTTGTATTTTCCGTCGGTACTGCAGCGGGCTTTGTGTGGATGTGTATTTGTATGTCGCCAGCATAACTCAAGAAGCTGTTGATGGATCTGTATGATATCTAGTGGATGGGTAGGGTTTACAGAAAGGAAGGTCAAGTTCGATAATGGGCCTTCTAGCGGGCACCTAAGGTACTGCAACAGAGCTTCAAAAATTTGGAGGCATATTTTCTGAAAGTGCTATGGTCATGATTTTTGTGTGGTAGATAGTTCATGCCACAGAAAGTAAGTTCTGTAAATTTGGGCCCCCTAGCGGCTTGTTAAGAACTGCAGTGGGTGTTTTTGTTTTGACATTCGGACATGAATAACTTGAGAAGGGGTCGACAGATCGTCGTGATATTTGATATTTACAGAGCTCAGATGGTGCTTTACATAATCAATGACTAATTATGCAAATCAGGAGCTAATTTGCATAATTAGAAAGGAAAGTTTGTTTACCCACTGCATTTCATAATCGGACATGGGACTGTCAGGTCATGTAACCAGATGGCCTTGCATAAACGTACATGTAGGTCAAATAAATAAACTATCCTCCAAGCAGAGGTGTGGGTCCTGCTGGTTTTTAATGCGTTCAGTTTAGGCATTTTTGTTCACCACGGTTGGCGACATAATGAAAAGGGGACAAAATAGAAAGCCTGACAAAAACACCTAAAACACGTCAAAAACCAGCCAGACCCACTCCTCTGCTTGGAGAGTACACTGTACCAAAACTGCACCACTGCTAGGTGCGGAAAAGTCACATGTACATGTACTATGTCTTGCAAAATGTGCATGATATGGAATAAAGATTTATTCTATTCATATATATTGACTGTACCATTTCATCATCACTTTCAACTTACAACACTGCAATATCGAACCTTTGTGGCCCATATAATATCAACATACTCATATTTTTTCATGACCAGTTATAAGATATACATTTGTATCAGCACACTCTACACATATACTAGTCCTGTACCACCAAATGATTTTTAACCCCATCTAGACTGGACTCATTCGCCCCATCATAACTTCCAAATGGTAAGGTGCATGATCAAGTTTGCAGGGGGTGATAAGCACGTAAATATCAATCACAGCTGAATGTCACAAGGTGTTGGGTATTGATAGAAGAGTTCGCTTGTCATCATCTTTTTGTGTGTATTGTCTCTTTAAATATGACTAAAAAGACTGCAATAAACATTGGATACGAGACCACAAAATGATACATCAAGGGACCTAAATGTATCATTTACGTAAACTATACACTACTGGTTCCAAGGTCTAAACACTCTTTGATGTATCCGAAGTACCAAGGACATTATATAGGAAGGACTGAGGACAGAATCAGTCCCTATTCAAGAACCTTCGGTTCATGGTTGTAAAAATAATCAACACCTACATACCAATCACCCCCAGATTTGCATATATTCCAAGCGGCCACAATCGTCCAAAATGGGCAGACTAGGCCAAGAGGACTTTGTTTGAGCAAGGACATTATACAGGACATTATATAATGTCCTTGGAAGTACCTATTCGTAAAGAGTAAGGGTTATCTCTTTAAAATTGGAATGCTAAGTTATGTGACTCTTCTTCTATGCTGTTTTTGTAACATGAACCTAACATGGAATTGCAACAAAATATATGAGCTTTACTCGGTACGTCCAGCTTGTTTTTTTTAAGTTAAGTATATTGTATTTGGTGGTTGCTTTCTGATTGATGAAAAACTTATTTTCACAGATAAACAGAAATAGACATTACATATTACCCCAGCATACATAAATTATGCAAATGTTGGTTCTCCAAATAACATTTATCATTGACCTATCAATTTTCTGTACGAAGGATCCACATTAAATATCACGAGTATTAGTCTGGCACGAATCTTGGTCACCAAAGCATGCGCAATACCATCGTTCATTCAGATCTTGTTAACGTGTACGTTAATCAGTATTCAAAAGTTTGTTGATTCGTCAGTTTGTTTAATCAGTTTATTTGTTACAATACAACACGTTGTTGAAACCACAACACACAGTAAGATACCTCATGACTCATGACCCCTGTGGTGAAAAAGTGCGAGTCGACATTTGCGGCAGGTTTTTTGCTATGTACGATTAGTCCAATTAAGTAACACATGTTGATATTCCATACCGTTGATTCAGCGTACAGTTATGTGCAAAATTGGAAGGAGGTAAACAAGTTAACAGTTATTTGTTCAAATTGTTCATATGCTATCTGTTCAATCATGACCTAATTATCTCCATGAAAAATGGAGATATAGTTTTGGGTGTGTCTGTGTGTCTGTTTGTCTGTTTGTCTGTCTGTTTGTGTTTCCGGACTACATTTGCATAAATAGAATTGTCCATGGAGATATGAGGTCGCGGAAAGTTTTGATAGAGATCGTTGTTATCCAGGCCTGATATCCCCAAAACATGCTGATAACCAAAATTTGAATCTAGATTCTTCATCTAAAAGCTGAGGGTAAAGTAATTTCACTCATTTGAGACGCTGTGTCCATGTTCATGGAAAGTTCTTGTCCCAAAAATCACACTTCTCAGCCAGATATCCCTGTTTCTGTTGGTTAGTTGGTGCAGTGAACTTCATGTTGACGTAGTTGTTGAGCTTGTTGTATTTTGGCCAGTTGGTGACGTCACCAGGCTGTTGTGGGTGGACCTGGTGCTGGGAGGAAACTCGCCATCCTGAGTTGTTGGGATCTCCGGTGTGGAGGAAGTTTCCGAAGTAGTAGGCCATGGAGTCGGCTGTGCTGTGTTCTTCATCGGTCACATGCAGTCCGGCTAGCTTCAGGGTTTGGAAGAGATAGGTAACGTCGGACCCATGACAGACGCGGCTATAGCACTCCTGGTCGAACTGTGACCACACGTCCACATCATTGGCCTTCGTCATGATCTGGTCAAAACGGCAAAGCCACACATTGGACAGTTCAAAGTGAGTGGCTGCACGGATCACCCTCCGTGCAGGACAGGCATAATAATGGTGTGTGGAAGCACGTGACAGCGTCGGGTGTTGGTCTCCAGACGAATCTGGCGGGTACTTTTGTAGCACTAATTCTGCTTTCCCCAGGAAAACACTAAGCATGACTTCTTCATACAAACTTTGCGTCATGCTGTCCCTCCATGCAGTATACATGATCGGAAAAGCTTCATCAGTGGTAGAACCAAGGATAAAGGGCTTCTTCTGTAACTTCCCCCTCAAGAACATGTCCTGGAGGAGTTGGGTCTTGACGGTGATTCCATCAACATGAGGTGCCCACTCCACATACTCCTGTATGATGTCGTTTGGGACGATAGCCAGGTTCCGACTTGGACCCAGCCTTAAAGACCTTGTTTGCTTTTGCAGCCCGAAAGCATGTCATGTTGCCCGTGGTACAGTTCAGAAGTTCAGCTACAACCCTGCTGACTTGCAGGGCTTCAGCACGTGTCTTGTGGGGAATGAAGGGAATGCTCATCATGACGTTTGAATAGGTCTCCAGTATTTTCTGCCAGGAGATGAAGCGCCACAGAATCTGCTCCTGAACTTTGCCCCATGATGATCACCTGGTCTTTGGTCCCTCCAAAGCCCCCAATGTTACCCTGGACCCATCGCATGGCAGCTATCTGATCCAGTGTTCCTTGATACAGTCTACCCAGTTAGTCTTTTAGAACTGTTGCGAAATATTTGTGGCCATGCACTACACTTTATACAACTGTCTATATGATGTGCATATATATTTATAATAATCCTGCTTCATGTTGTCGTGCCTTCTTCTGAACACTTTGTTTTTAATCGGTTTCTTGTATTTGCATACCGTAATGATAAACAACCTCATGGGGGAACACACCAGATGCGTACTGAACAGTGCAAGCTGCATATCCGTACAGATTTATTTGATCCACTCACACTGCGGTGGACCCCTACTCTTTTCGATAAGCGTGGTGGGTAATAGACCCCTTTCCGAACTCCGGCGCCATTTTGAATCCAGCGCGAGCGCACGTGGTTTGAGCGCGGGAAAAGTAAACAAGCGGAATACGACGGAAGCGGTAATAGATTAAGATTCCGAGACAACTCGGCCCCTGGGACAACTCGGCCTCTAGCCATTCAGGACAACTCGGCACCAAGCTCAGGACAACTCGGCACCTATTACTCAGTGCATGATAAGTGTATTTGGGGCTCGAAGAATGACAATTCTACCGATCTGACAGGCTGATAAGTGGAACAAGAATTTTAAGAAACTAAACTCAGTCCATACATAAGCATTTTTGTATTTCCGTAAGTCTCAAACGTTCCAAGACCGTCAAAAACATGTTGCGGGCCGGCGCGGCGACGCAATTTTGTTTGTTATTTTCGACGCTCTTTCATGAACTAGCTACGCTTATGTTCTGTTATGAAAGTGGTTATAACTTATAACCGATGAAACTAAATGTATAGCAGTTCATTCTGTTTTGTCGGTCAAAGATTTTAACAGTTTGTAGGTTTTCATAACGCGTCGAGACAACCGAGATGATAAAACTTCCTTATTCATATTCAAACTATCAAAGCGTTCCGGGGAAATAACCTGCAGAGTTTTACAATTTCCTATCTTTTTTAGACGAAATGTTTGGCAGTTAAACATGCTTTATACCTCATGTGGATTTTAAAAACTTCCTGTTCTGTTTGCTGATCTATGTCAGTTTTGAGGTTCGGTGCCGAGTTGTCCTGAGCTAGGGGCCGAGTTGTCCCGAATGGCTAGGGGCCGAGTTGTCCCAGGGGCCGAGTTGTCCTGATACCATAGATTAACTATGGCGTCCCCAATAGAAAGCAGCGTCAAGTCATCTTCGGCGGCGAGATGTTCTCCTTCTCGGTGAAATCCGTCGATATATATGCATGGCACAAGTAGATAATATTGTTGTGGACACTTGGACTCGATATCGGTCAGTAAAATTGTGAATTTCTGCTACTTTTCCACAGTTCCTGCCGGGCTGTTGGACGCGCGCTACAGTGATAGAATTCTTATAATATGTTAACACCACGTGCTTGTAGTTTCCCCAATAATGTTAGTTCAAGTCGAGAAAAATCCCACAAAACGTACACATTTCGGGCTGGGATCCTTGTAGTTACGTATAGGTATGATTATAACTGTTGAGCCTTTTGGCGGTCGCGACAGTACAAGGTGTGGCATTCAAACACAGCGCTGAAGCTAAGTGCTCATTAACTTATTAACACCTGAGTCGAGTGGGGAAATTGGTGCAAAGTGCCTTTACCGAGGGCACAACATCGTCAAGGGTCCAAACTCAGTGTCAATAACGTACCATAAACACATAGCCACCGGGCCAAGACACATTTATTGACATGCGTTTGCTAACAGGGAGTTGCCGACAACTCGTCATCGGAAAGACATGCAAACAGCAACGTCATACCAGAGCGGTCTTTCCAACCTCACGCTTAACAGGAATTGTTATGGTAGGATTGTATTGGATTGGATTGGATTGGGAGAAGCAACCACGACAGGGCAGATTTCTTTCAATTAATCAAGTAATTCCGAGAAAACAGGTCCGGACGCCGTCAACACGGTTTTGAGAGCATGGTGGCGCCTGTCTGACACATTTCACACTTCATCCGTCTGTTGATGACGTTGTCATGGTAACATTGGACCTCAAAAAGTTGTTTAACACACCTTGGTTTTATAGTGTTGATTGACTTGCAAACACTCCAACTTTTTTATTTGGGTGGGGGGCATTGTTTCACAAAAGTGCAGTTTTTTGCTGAAATATGCACCCAGCAATATGGAGACGGTCTATCTGAATATGAAAATGCAAAAATTGTAAAATACTAGTCTATACATTGTTTGAAACTTCTTCTACGCATGCCAACTTCCTTCCACGAAAGACGGGAAACCGGCCGGCGCACCTGTGATCACGATCATGTTTGTTAAACCATATATAATGTCCTTGGTCAATAGCTATAGTTCTTTCAACTACTTCTAAGAAGGCAGGAAGCCGGCACTTAACCATGCATGATGAGAACTGTGGCGGGCCAACTTTGAGGCTATAAAAGCGAGTTTGCGGGGCAAGTGTGCGGCAGTTTGCGGGGAGACGACCACTCTTGACTTCAGAAAAATTGCAAGACCTCGTTGTCTACACGCCACAGACGGACACTTCAGAGACAAAGGCTTCATACTGACCACGCAAGGTGAGATACGGAGACCGTCAATAATGGGGACTGATTGCGAAGGGGCGGGGTGGGGGATGGTGGGGCTCCCACCCCTTCCACTTTGTCGAGTTTTAGAGAATTTCGAAGATAAAATGGGGTAATCTGAGTCTTCCTGAGGGGCAAAATTACTGCCAGACATCGACAGGACACAGTTGAGGACTGTGGCTACGTGTGACATAGTAGCATCATCTAAATGTCATGCTTGTCAGAGAATCTGCTCCCCTGGGTAAGAACACGAGGGCGCGCGGCACCCGTTGCCCCCTCTACTCTAGAAAAAAAAATGTTTATGTTCATGTTTTCATTCATGTTGCTCTAGATTTGTTCATTACATTACATTTTGTTTATGATCTGTAAAAATGATAATATTTAGCATAGCTCTAGATTTTGATTCTTTCAAAAGTTATTTCTTGTCTAATGCATGTGTATGCCTTTTTTTTTTACTCACTGGCTTTAGGTAGTGTCGTTAAATGCTTATTGTATAATAATCAGCGCCAAACGTATACGTATGACATCGTGGGCCAATTATATCCCTAGCCCTGGCGGGCGTGGGTTGCTTTGTTGGCCGCCGATATCTTAGTAACTACTGGGCTGGTGTACGTACCAGGGTGAGCGATGATATTATTAAACCCATTAGCAATACGAAAAGGCTGGTACAAAACCACGTTCCTTCAACATCATGCATTTATCCCGCGATGCAATTATAATACCTTTATTTTGGTCTCGTATTTTTGGTGGTATTGTTATCCTCACTTATCCAAAATATTATGAATCAAATGTGGAATAGCCAGTGTTGGTCTGGTAGACCCACCCCACCCCCACTCAATTTTCGTGGCACGCATGTTCGCACTTTGCGGCGGAAAATCATCGATCGTTTACGAACAGAGTAATGTCGCAATTTATCTCTTAGCTTTCGTGACAGATAGATATGATATGATATCTACATATCGATGTTATCGGTAACCACCCGCTCGGCTCGGACGTCCTTAAGTTTTACGTTTGCATGACTTACAAGCAGGTTCATACTCGTCTCTTTACATCAGGCCTCCTTATTAGCCATCAAGTTTCCAATATGATCCACGGTCTGGCTTTTTCAAGCTAAAAATTTTTAACAAGCCGACTACAGGCAACCTGTTGACGAGCTCTGCAACCTCTAAATTCTAAGGTTTCGGCAAGCTGCGAATATCGGCCTATACGTATCAAAATTCGCAGCGGAGGCCGCAGTGATATCGAGGCACTGGCCGTGTTCCTACCGAAAATGTCCTTTTACTGTTCTAGAGCGCGCAGACACGCCGGGCGGGCTGAGGTTTCGATATGTTACGCCTCCTTAGGATGATGGTTATTTAATCTGAACGCTAGAGTTACTGAATATACAGTAACAGGTTTCTATATACATGGTGGCGGAGGTTTCAACCCTTGGGCTGCTTCTTTGTTGGTTACTTGTACATTTGTATTGCTCTCAGACATAAAAAAGGTTGACTGCATCTATTATTTCGAGCTTTTATTTTGATAGCATTGCGCAGTCTTCAATCTGTAATATCGTATAGCAAATGGAGACCTGCTATTAAGTAAAATCTAACCGATGACACGTGCAATGGTTTCCAAAATTTGCTTCGAGCAATAACGGTCTCCCTGTCCTCAACCTGCAATACACGGTCTCTAAAACTTTCGTTCATCTTTCCGACTGACAAACAAACAAACAAACAATGGAAACGCGTTTATTAATCTTCTGTAATTTTTTTGTAATGAACAGTTGGTTTGAAACACGATGCCCCTATTCTAATAAATAAAGAAACATTAACGTGCGATCGCCATTATTATTGTGAGCGGCACACCTTTGACGCGAGACCATTTTCGCCGGGACACGACATGTAGGTATGGCGGCGTTTCCCTGTCGTGCCTAGTGACACATAGGGTATCATTATCCCTGTTTCTGTAGCAAGGAGGAGTTGAAGGCCCTCCGTCCAACCATTGACATTTTTTTCGTAATGTCCTTGCTCAAAGATGTAGAGTTTTTTTTTCGCTGGAAATATTTTCAGCATAATATTGACTTATAAGATTATCAATTATATTACGGTATTTTTCATGTCCAATGAAAAACTTACGCTGACCAACACAGACTACAAAATCTGGACATCTGCTGTTCTAGGTCGGGAAAACAATACGAGATGTTTGTCGGATCACTGCCGAAATCCTTTTGACGTTTGATAAGGCCACAGCAAGTAAATTTTCTGGATGACATCAGGGCGCGCATTGATTTTCGCCTGATTTTGAAAATTTCACCCTTCGGCAATGGTCAATGTACCGAAATGGGGTAAAATGTCACGAGCGTCTGCCAGTTCCATCGCAAAAACGTTCTAGATGACGTTACATTAGCACACTTCGGAATGTTGAAAAATTCGTACAAATGTGTTGTAAAACTATTGCGTATACTAGATGTAAAAAGGTTGCTCCTCATCACCAACTTACACGAAGGCACAGGGCAGCCCTCATACCAAACTTGTGATTGGAATTAGTCTGTAATGCTGTGTCAATGTCATCAGTAACGTGTATTGTAAACCGATGTATTATTCTTGAATGAAGTGAACTACTAACAAATCCGACAACAGGGTCAGATAAAGTAGCTAATAAGTAATATCATGCGGTTTAGGTAGAACATTGTATAGCTGTCTGCCTGTTGAAGAAAGAACAGAAAGACGGGGGAAACCCACCTGAACCTGAAACTTACCCTGCACCAAATTGCACTGACTGTCTATTGTCCGAGATTGACAGATCTATTTTGGGATCTATTTTGCGGCCGTGGAAACTTCAACCACCTGTCTCTGCCATCCCGAAGGCTATTGCCACCGTTGTAATAGTGACGTTATCTTTGGCCAATGGGAATTTTGCTACGTCTTTGCCACTCCCATTCCTAAGCGGGCGTTTTTGATATGCAAAACTTTACCTGTAGCTATTGTCACCATTGTAATAGTGACGTGGCTATTGCCACCATTGTAAAAGTGACGTAATATTTGGCCAATGGGAGTTTTGCTACGTCTTTGCCACTCCCATTCCTAAGCGGGCGTTTTTGATATGCAAAACTTTACCTGTAGCTATTGCCACCATTGTAATAGTGACGTGGCTATTGCCACCATTGTAAAAGTGACGTAATATTTGGCCAATGGGAGTTTTGCTACGTCTTTGCCACTCCCATTCCTAAGTGGGCGTTTTTGATATGCAAAACTTTACCTGTAGCTCGTGACCAGACTAACTAGTCTTTCGTTGGGCGGAAGTGACTCACGAAGATTGTTGTTCAATGTCACAGACTGGCAGGTAGGAACTTTTCCAAGCTAAAACTTCAGGATCTTAAGAAAGTACGTTGTCTTCTGTCACTGTGGATATAGTTCATTACTTTTTCGTCAAAAAAATCAAAATCAAGTATAGATATTTTGCCCATATATTTTGTTCGCGCAAGACACCAGCTTAGCGCGCGCTGCGGGAAGCACGTTCAAACTTTGTTCAAGTCGGGCAGGATACATACCTGAGGGGGTCCCTGGAATATTGGTGATAAAAGGATGTTCACTTATGATACTTGGCGCGACGTCGAACATATTATGAAATATAAGCATAACGTTAGCAGTGTTAAACGTTTACAGTGACAGAAATTACCAAAACGAACTGACACGAATGATATACCAGATTTCACTCTATGTGTTTTGTATCATGTATGTGTAATGATGTATGTTTCTAGATTTATCAGAGCAAACAAACCTTGGAACTGACTTATTACTTTTTACAGAATAAATGGCACCTTTTGGAGACCATTGGGGACCTATTGGCGACTAATGGTTCCAAATAGGGGGCCAATATTGGAACTAGTTCGAAACTAGTTTGCGTCCATTCACCACTTGCGGTTTTTATTAACTTCCAAAAACAATCGCCACTGCGGGAGACGAATTTGTGTTCATTGGAAACCGCGTGGAAACTACTTCTCAATTGTGCGAAATTAGTTAGCGAATGCCATTTGCAACTAGTTGCCGACTAGTTGAGTGAGATAGGGGCTTTATGACCGACCAAGTCCTCTTACATGTATTCTCCCTATTTTGGCACTAAGAATGGTTCCTTCCTCGTGCCAAGTGACATTCAGCAAGTTTATAAACATTGACAACTTGTTAGATAACACACTTTCAGATGAAACTTAATGATCTGAATTCTGCCATTTCTTCCAGGCGAACCGTCGGTCTCCAATGATGACTCCCCACGCGTGGTACCGAGTGATGCTCCTCCTACTGGTCGTGGGTGGAACTGCAGGTAACTACCCCCCACACAGACATTGACTCTCTCACTAACTCCCTCAGTAACTCGCTCACTAACTCACTCACTAACGCACTCACAATCACTCACTTATTAACTGACTAACTTGCCGACTCACTCAACTCGTTCACTCACTTACTCACTTACTGACTAACCTACGAACTCACTTACTCAATCAAACATCTAACAAGAGTTCTACGACCTCATACCTTCGCCAAATGATTTTGACCTTTATGACTGACGTATTAGGAGTGTTTTTCATCAATCAAAAACCATACCAGTTGATCCTCCTCACCCAAATAACATAAGTTGTCCAAACCTCCTTGTTATGATTATGAGCTTAACAAAGAAGGTTATGCTAACATTTATCATCAATGATGCAAATAAGCTCCTTATTAGCATAATTTGATTCAATGGTGTTCACATTCACACAACTTCTGAATGCCACAAGTATGAAATTGCCGTTATTTACTAGTATGGAATGATAGTAGTTTCTCATTAATTATGCAAATTAGGCCTACATTTGCATAATGTCTATCTATTGACATTCCTCTCTTCCTCAGTTACAAATGTCACATATTTGAATAGTCATATCATGGAACACAGCAGGTTTTTAAAATTGCCTCATTAATTATAATCTGATTTGCATAATTATCATCCAATCATACAAAGCATCACGTAAGCTATCTACATACCAAAAATCATGACCATCCATCAAGCCCATCTCGAGTTATAGTATTTTATCATTAATTACGTAAATGAGGTTCTCATTTGCATAGCTGATATCTATTAATATTTCTCTCTTCCTCAGTTACATATGTCACATGTTTGCGAGTCCTATCATGGAAATTGATGGATGTATAAACTTTCCTCATTAATTATGCAAATTAGTTACTGATTTGCATAATAAGTATCCAATCATGTACATCATCGCTCAATCTATGTACTTGCAAAAAATCATGACCTTCCATCAAGCCCTTCTTGAGTTATTCCCTTTCAAAGTCTGAAGCAAAACCTGCCCCTGCAGTTCCAAAAAAGTTGCTAGGGGGCCCAAACCTATACCACTTACTCTCTGCCCAACGAGCTATCTACCACTCAAAAATCAGTTCCATAGCATGTCCTCAACACGAGATATCATAACAGGAAGTTCCGCTGCAGTACCGTAACAAGCCGCTAGGGGGCCCAAAATCTAATCATTTTCAGGTTTCATCGAGATCTACCAACATACCAAATACCAAGACAATCCTTCCAAGAATTCTCGACTTATCGTGTTCACTAACAGACACACAGACATGCTCGGTAAAATATAACCCTCTCGGCGAAGGTAATAACTCCCTTCACCACATTCCACACCAATGAATACAGCTGGCTGACAGCCAATTTGTCCCTGGCAGTAACTGACGTTTCCTGCCTGCCTCATGACCCCTCATGACCAACTTAGCACCCCTGCCCGTATCAATATCCCTTGAAACAACACAGCCCACACGTCGCAACCAGAATGCATAGTATGAGCATACAATTTAACACATTTTTACACTTTTCTCCTTAATTATGCAAAGTACTTCGCCCAAAATATAATTATCTTGAGATTTCCCACATACACACGGACACACCAAATACGACAACAAACCATCCAGGCGTTCTCGACTTATCCTGTTCACTAACAGACACACAGACATGCATCAAAAAATAACCTTCTCGACGAAATTTCGTCGCGAAGGTAATTACATGTATGTACCAGCCCCGGCCCCGGGACTGTAGAAGAGACAATGTGTTGCCTACTCTGACATGCGATCTTAGACTATACTTTTAGATACGACATAAATTGGATCTTTCTGCTTGTACCCTTGGGCAGGCTTATCCTTTGTTAGTGAAGTTTTTAAAATTCTGGTGTCAAATTTTTCGAGTTTATTTTCTAGTCTCTCGGGATGTAATTTTCCAACTCAGATGAACTTCCATGCTAGTCCTATTTTGACTCGAAAGATTCTAAGAGCGAGACATATTGTGACATTTGCCCAAGCTTCGACTATAGTCTTTCTTTAATACATCAGATCAATTCTGAGATAATCATGGATCAGGAAAAATGAGCTCTCTAGAAAATTTGGAATATATGGAATCATTTTTAAATCTTCGTTTCCAAAGAAATGTTGCCTGAGGGATCCAGTACTACCATATTGGGACGTCAACTTCAGGGAACCACTAAGGACCATTTGCCCACAGATCAGGTTACCATTAGCCCGTTAGCCATCTATTCTTAGTAGGACAGACAGCCAAGGCTATGCTTTTCATAAAAATATAAATTATACTACTTACAGCTTTTTATGCATAATCAATGACACATGACAAAACAAGACATTTGCTAAAAGCACTAAATATTTCGTGGAGGTATGAGGTCTCCGAACTCATATTTTCATTTTTCATTGTCTTTCCTTTCCATTTCAGTCCTCGAGTCGTCTGCTGCTCCCGAGAAAAGGGCCCTGCCAATCACTGAGGTTGATTCTATCGTCAAAAAACTGGAAGGTAGCTATAGGGTTTCTACAATATTTCAGAAAATTGATTTATAGAGAATCTGATTGTTTGAGTGAAGTTATTATATTAGCATTATCATGTAGATGTTCTTGATAATTGGAAGTAGGTCAACATCTAGCGTGACTGAAGATAAAGGTTGATGCAATGGACGAGTAAGAATTGTCGTAACGCTTCGGTCTCAATTGGAAAAAGGGACCCCGCCTAGTAGTTCACGGTTGTTGTTGTGCTTTTTTTGCACTTTCGGGCGTGACCCCTACGTGGCCCCGTCGGGCACCCTGCGCTTGCCGGGTTATTTGGGGGCCCGGTCGGGATCCCGAATCAATTTAACTCAGACTTAAATTGAACGCGAGACCTGGTAACAAATAGACGCCGTGAGCTAATCGTTCAAGCACCGGGAGGTTCTACATTTTCTACCGTTCGGGACTACACCACCGACGGGCCCCGGCGCAATCGGAACCAAAGCATTACTTTCTATGATTACATCAGAAGACATGTTAAAGATGATACTAAAAACCGTAAGAAGAGAAAAGGTTATTTTTAATTCATCTTCATTCATCTTACAGAACTGATTGCTGGTCAAGCCGGTGGAGATAAAGACAAGACCATGGATGTAATGGAAAAGGTATTCCATTTGGATTGTGACGTATAGCAAGGGTGTGTCCTGGTGGAATGAGGTAACATATGAAAACTGACTTGCCCGTGTTATGCTTCGGTCACATTTCAAAGCCGGGGCCCGGCCGGGCTGTTTGAGAAAACAAAGAATAAAAGACGCATATCAAGGATATACATAACGTATTGTAAGGAATAATTTTTCAAAAGTTTTGTGTGTTTTGTTGTCTTTTATGTCATAGTTTTCGCTCCCACAAGCTGCCCGGCCGGGCCCCGGGTTGGAAATGTGACCCTAGCATTACCAGGGGTTCTCTATATTTCCCAATATGCAATGGGATCCGTAATATAGTCTATACGCCTCATAGTTCAATAATGTCTAATATGACATAGCAATTTACACTTGTTCTGTGAAACTGTAGTACTACACATGGTAGTCTATACTGTAGTAGACTATAGATTCACGGTCACTTTACACTCAATGACAGGAAGTCTAGCAGGACACCTGCTGTTCCTGATTGCCATGAAACTGTAGTGACCTATTGTGACCTTTCAAAAATCGCGAGAGGGAATTTCTGCACTGTTTTTATTTGTGAAAAAGTCACTGAGGGGATTTATCTGATGCGAAATACCAAGAAAAAGGGCCTGACAGCTTGGCTTTCCTGTGAAAACCAGAGAGTGGCCGCAGATGAGCCGAAATGGAACACGCGATTAGTTCGAATTACATCAGATCGAACATGGTTGTTGCCTCTACCTCTGTACTACAGTTTCGCTTTACACCCGGTTCGAAGTCTCATGGAACCTCCACCGAAGTGTAGTACTACTACCCCCGGGGATGTAGTAGACTTCTGTAGCTATAGTAGACTACAGTAGTTTTCTTTTTACACCCAGAAAAAAGCTGTTGACTACTACAGTAGTAGACTACCATGTGTAGTACTACAGTTAAAATGACAAGTATAAATTGGGCCTAACGTTAATTGGATATTGTTAATATTCACACACAGATATACATACACAGGCAGAAACACACAAACATAACGTTACACACACACACACACACAGACACACACACATCGATAATGGACAAACACGCACACACACAGAGACACGCACACACACACAGGAACACACACTGCCATACGGAGAACACCAGTTCAGTGGCGCCATTTAGTTGTTCTTGCGTTGGCCAATGTCCTCGGGGTTCATAGATATAGAATCAGAATCATGTTTCTTCAGTATATGACTAAAATATCACATAATGTACAATGTGTCATGTTCTTCACTTTTCCCATAATTAGGACGGCGAGCTGACTGAAAAATTCGGTGGCGATTCCTGGCTTCCCCAAACACGACAAGTTGGTGAGTCACAACTCTGAACCTTTTACCAATATCCACCAAAATTTAAATCATTATGATCAGGACTTTGTAGGCGACGATCTTTTGAAAAAAGGAGGAAGACTGTAGTCGTCATAGAATCTTTATTTTCCCCTCAGCTTGCTCCAGTGGCTACCGGATGCATAACGGCATCTGCTACAAGGCCTTCAGCACCCGAAAGAACTTTCGCGACGCGTCTTCCACATGTGCAGCTGACGGAGGGACCCTCGCTATGCCAAAGGACGCCGGTACTAACGCATTCCTGCTCTCCTTGAAAAACGCCGTAAATCGGCCTGGCTTTTTCTGGTTCGGCTTGGTGGATCAACATCAGGAGGGAGGTTGGGAGTGGATAGACGGCACGCCTCTTGCGAGCTACAGCGCATGGAGCCCGGGAGAACCGAACAACGGCGCTGGTGATGAGGACTGCGCCGAGTTCTTCCCGTCGAAATGGAACGATGCAAAGTGCTCTGTGACTGACAGAAAGTTCATCTGCCAAAAAATACCTGCAGGTGTGCTACATTTATGTTTGTCCTTATCGACCCTTCCATCAAAACTTCTAATTCACTGATCCTATGTTGCATTAAACGGCCTATGAAGGGCATCAAGAACAAGTACTGTCAGTTCAAATGATATTCCGATTTGTTCTGAAATAGGTTGTCCAGTCGGGTACGTTTACCACCAACCCAGTCGTCAGTGCTACAAGGCCTTCAACGACAAGAAAACTTACAACGCTGCAGCCGCGACCTGTACTTCAGACGGGGGAACCCTCGCCATGCCCTGGGACACCGCCTCCAACAAGTTCCTCATCTACCTGAAGAATGCCGTCGACAACAACGCGTTGTTCCGTATCGGGCTGACCGATCACCGCCAGGAGGGAGGTTGGATGTGGGACGATAACATTGCTCTGGGCAGCTTCAGGGCGTGGGGACCAGGAGAACCCAACAACTCGGGTAACGAGGACTGTGCTGAGTACTTCCCCGGGAGTCACGCGACCCATAAGAACACGTGGAACGATGGACCATGTACCCGTGCCGACAGGAAGTTTATTTGTCAAGTCACGCCATCAGGTCAGGTCCAAAATATTGACGTTATTTGCGATTCATTTTGAATCTTGAAGAATCATTCTCTACCTTTACTACTGGCTTCAGTGTATTTTCAAATATGTGTACGTCTAGCTTTTTCGTGTTGAGAAGGACAGTTTTCTGGTTCGTTTCAGGCTGTCCCTCGGGCTACCAACAGCATGGTCCCAACTGCTACAAGGCGTATAACGATGAGAAGTCGTACGACGCAGCTACCGCAATATGCCGGGCTGATGGCGGCAGTCTGGCCATGCCACGCGACCAGGCCACCCACCATTTCCTGATCACCGTGAAGAACCAGGTGAACAGGGCTGTAGGGTTCTGGCTGGGCTTTAACGATCGGAGTCAGGAGGGAGGATGGCGGTACGTCGACGGGACCCGCCTCGGAAGCTTCCAGCCCTGGAACCCGGGGGAGCCGAACCAGCACGGAGGGAACGAGGACTGTGGTGAGATCAGATCGGACTCGGAGTGGAATGACGAAGCGTGCTCTTCCCAACGGAAGTTCATCTGTCAGATATCTCTCCAAGGTTAGCTTTTCTCAGATTAAAGTGTGTAAACATGAAGTTAGATAATTAATAGAACGTTGTCATTCATATAGTAAGTTAGCTTATGACAATGTGTTTTTTCTCCTTGGACCTATTGTATTCATACATTAGTTGTAATCCGCTTACAGTTAGCCTTCGTGCAAGAATATTGCTATAGAATTCAAATTCTTTATCATTAGGCAATGTTGATTTGATTATATGGATGACATCCGCCGGGAAGTCCACAACTGAAGCGACCGTGCGAATAAAAAAACGTTTGGCAAAAAAAGTTGCCTTCATTATAAAATCTACGTGGTCCGGAAGGAGGAACAAAACTAAAGACACAGATTATGGTAAAGCGAACAATAGATTCTTCATTTTTGTTCTTGTACATCTTCTTTGCACTTTGGAATTGACTTTGGGATTCTACGACATTAGCAAGTATTCGTTTTCTGAAATATATTTTTGTCAATTTACATCATATATTTGCTCATTTTGCAGTTGCTTTGTACGATTCACAGTATAGCCGAAACTTTTTTTTTCCTTAGAATGCGTTATATTTTCTGGAAACGGACGAAAACTGATGCGCGCGCGGGTGTCATTCATATATTTAACATGGCCTTATAAAAAACGCGAGCCGTAGCGAAACCGCATTGCACCTCCACCAGCTACGTGTACCTGAAAAAGTATCATGCTTCCTCTCAATTGATGCTGACTGCCTTACTTTTTTTATCATCATTATCATAATCTATGTGTCTTAGTTATCGGGTCTTGTGGGGGTAATCTTCCTGGTTCTACTGGTGTCTTCATCTCTCCCGGCTACCCCCAAACTTACAGCGACAACCAGAAATGCAGGTTAGATGATATTCAATGCATGGATCATGATACTAAGTTGTTGTTTTTTCTTGATGTATTGATGATGAATTGTTTTATTTTCTTCACATACATGCGATGCATTTGTGGATTTTCAGAAATACCCATCCTTTCATATTCAAGGCCTGCATACCGTCTGTTTATGTCAAGCATCGGCCTTGGGGCCTACTTATCATCCTTCTCACTGCGTCAGGGCTCAACAAATCAGATATTCATCCCCTGTTGTTGAAGGTAACTTACCAGCCAATCACTAGCTTGGGTGCTATCCTTTTAAGCTTTCCTCGGCTCTCTCGATCGTCCCCGTAGCTACCGAGAGAACGGAGCATAGTTAAAAAGTATGTCACCCTGGCTAACCAATCACATCATCTCCTGGCTGTAGGCGGCGACATGATTAGCCAGAAACTTTCCCTCCAACAATAGGGTGGGATTTCATTGGCTGATGGCTGGCCAGCGCAAACGCACCGAGAATGACGAAATAAAAGCCGGTGTGCCAGGCTTGTTGCTTGACAAAACCAGACGGCAGGCCTGGCAATAGCAAGATGTAACCATTACGTGGTCAACATCTCAGTGAATACTAGTAACTAAATGTGATTTCTATTTCAACCGTCAGCTGGTTCATCAGTGTCCCACAAGGACACATCGTGCGCCTTGACTTTTTGGACTTCGACCTTGAGAACCATTTTGACCACGTCACCGTTCTAGATGGATGCAACAACAGGCGGCTGGGCAGGTTCACTGGTAAAAGCCGTCCTCCTGCGGTCAGCAGCTCGGGCAGGACCTTGGAGGTCGTCTTCACTACGGACGGTTCTAAGACAGAGCGCGGTTTTAAGGCTCGTTATTACGGTAAGCTGGGAGAGAATGGTCCCTGTTGCCTGTGGCAATCACACTGTCGTCAATAAGTCTGAAACAATCACACATTGATCCAACTGACACTCCAGTGAAGAGCCGATGACTTCTTAGTAATTTTTTTTAGCCATTGGGTTTAGATACAATTGACAAATGCTAAAATGAAGATAACATTGTGTTGAGTATACGACCATCTACGAAAACAAGGCTTAGGAGTTTGGACGGCTTTTTTGATTCACTTGCCGTGTAAATGAACTACACGATGAAAAGCACAAGCCAACAAGGCCATCAGAGGTGCTAATGCTTTGCGAAAGTAGGTCAGAAACACACACATAAAGCCGACAAGGCAATCAGAGATGGCATCCACGACAGATACATGTGAAGACCATTTCGATAGCACTTATTGTTTGAACTAATATTCTATTAATTATAATTCTCCAGCCGTGGCAGTGACCGGAAAGAGGGAGATGTCTGATCCGCAGGAGCGGGGGCTAGGGGAGGCTGACCCACAGGGGTTGGAGCTAGGGGAGGCTGGCCTAGAGGAGCAGGGTCTAGGGGAGGCTGACCCACAGGAGCAGGGTCTAGGGGAGGCTGACCCACAGGGGTTGGAGCTAGGGGAGGCTGGCCTAGAGGAGCAGGGTCTAGGGGAGGCTGACCCACAGGAGCAGGGTCTAGGGGAGGCTGACCCACAGGGGTTGGAGCTAGGGGAGGCTGGCCTAGAGGAGCAGGGTCTAGGGGAGGCTGACCCACAGGGGTTGGAGCTAGGGGAGGCTGGCTTAGAGGAGCAGGGTCTAGGGGAGGCTGACCCACAGGAGCAGGGTCTAGGGGAGGCTGACCCACAGGGGTTGGAGCTAGGGGAGGCTGGCCTAGAGGAGCAGGGTCTAGGGGAGGCTACCCCACAGGAGCGGGAGCTGGGGGAGGATACCGAAACCCCCAAGGAGGAGGTGTTAGAGGAGGCTCTGAGGATGCTGGAGAATGAAGTCCGTACCGAAGAAGCGAACTTGAAGGTACGATGTATGAAAGCTGTCATCTTTATACAAATGGTTGTATTTTAGAGGATTTTACCATGGTCAACATTGACTGAAGGAGGCCATATAATGTATTCTTGAAAAAGGAAAGAAAGCAGTCAAGTACGTACAGCTAATTTGCTGTTACGATGTATGGTATCGAAATCTACGCCCTCATATTCACACAGTCACAGACACGCACATATGTACATACAGTCGCACAGACGCAGTCACACAGAGGCACACACACACTCACATGCACACACACACACACACGTACGTACACTGACACGTACGTACATGCACGCATGCACACACACAAACACTCACTCACACACACACTCACAAAGCCATCATCACGGTTAAGATCTTACAGGAATAAATAACAGATTTGACAATGTTGAAGAGGTTTTTGAGTGTCCAAAGTTTCACTCACAACCAATTCTCATTGAGTAAACATGTATGTTTTGTTCCCTTGCAGTACGGCATGGAAGAGTAACACCTACATGGTCTAAGAGTCTGCTGTTCCAGCCTAACAACCAGTGAACATGCAGCACAAACAGTGAATATATCAACTCTAAACAGATAATGGGTTGAATCATCGTAACTTTTCCGGACTGGCCCGGGGCAGTCAGAAATCGTTTCTGGCAAATTTTCTCCGAATATCTGCTTGAGTATTGCTTATTCAAAGCTTTTGCAAGATCTAGAATAAAGTGCATAGATACTAGACAGTAGGGGATAGATTCAGAACAGATAGATGCAGCCAGATATTCTTAAGCACTGTGAAGTGTTAAGGGCGTTTCAGCTCTTATCTTGGAAAATACCTACCAACTTACTTTCTCGGTTTTCAGTACTTACTTAATTACTTATTCGGATTTTAGTTCTTATTTGCATGAGTAGTAAAACGGTGAATGCTTGAAAGTCCATACGGCTACGTTGAGAAGGTCATGAAAAAAAATTCGATCTGGATTGAAATGCCACATTCATAACAGGAAAATCTGATCCTAATTGTCTCATTATAAAATGCCTAAAATAGTATCAGTCACGTTCTAGTATCATTCTAACGTTTCTGATATGAAAGAATCCAACCTTTCCATCCAGAATAGGAGAATATGACAGTTATAACACATCAATTCCTGATATCACCACTGTAATTGCATTGGCTTACTGATGATTCCTGTGAAGAGTTATCACTGTTTATGCATATATCGATATTCTCCGTAAAACCTTCTTGTACTATCAAGATGGTTGCATAACCCGACAGCAAATACATGTTGAACAACAAGGCATTATCATGTAAGATGACATGTTAGCTGATGAATGTAAGCAGATTACCATCATAATTGTGGAACAATCATGATTATTAATAAAGTCGCAGCTTTCACCAAATGAACTTGTTCTCAGAAGTTTTATTGGCCTGTCGACATATAGATAGTTTACTTATATAGCTCAAATGTGTACAAATGACCATCAGACCATGGCCAATGTAAGCTTTTGATGATTCCTTGCATGATTGACACAAGCAGTAAGAATCCTGTCTATAGTTACCAAATGTCCACAAACATGTGTACCAGAGTTTAATGGTCCCCTGATCGGTCTTCTGAAGCAGTTTTGAAGGGAATCGTTCATATTAAAGCTGTCTACGCCGAACAGATATTTATCTCATGATGACTTACAAATGCCAAGGCAAATGTGGCGATATAGAAAACATACATAAAAAACACATTTAATGCCATTAGTTAAGTCTCCAATAAAAGGATTATATCATTAACATCATAGATCTGCAGCAGCCATGGCGCAAGTTTTGTTTGAAACTTTGAGAATAAGACAATAACATAATAATAAGAGGTTGAAGGATGGATTTTTGGCATGTAGATAGCTTCAGTGATGACTTACATAATTATGCATATAAGGAGCTACTTTGCATAATCAATTAGAAAAGTTTAGACATAAATCACAAGGGACCCATTTACATAATATATGAGGAAATGCTACAATGGCCTTCTTTGCTAAATTTGTATGTGTTATGTGATGAGAAAAGGATCACTTGATGGAATCTATGCAAATGAGGACTTAATTTGCATACTGAAAGATAAACATTTATCATATATCACTCGAAAAAGCTAACATCAGTCGGCGAAAGTATGAGGTCGTGGAACTCTAGTTAATCATGTGGTCGGTAGAAGATGAGCAACCAAGGAGACCTGTACAGTTTCATTGCCGCACGAAAGCTGACCTACACTTGATCAAAATGTTCTTCCTACTTATCGTCTTATACCAAATAGAAGATAAAGACACACTAGTCTCTTATTTTCGAGCTGAAACGTTCGGGGCTGTTCCTCAGTTAAGCAAGCCCGACTTCTAATCTAGAATCAATACCTCCCCGTGACAGAGACAGTGACAGGAATACTAAAAAGACAAAAACATGTGCCTATGGTGACCCCTTTTCCCAGAGAAAATGATAGATGCATAGCTCACTCATACATTTACCTCAGCATTTATGGCACGATATTTCACGTGGGGAATGTGCTTTGTAAATGAAGCATGTCAAAATTTATGAAGTACCTAACTTCAGATAGAATTGGCGAAGGGAAATGGTATTATCATTGAATTATTTAGCTGGCTGTCAAATCTAGCACGGCAGCGGGGATATTTATGTCTAGGTTTGGCACAGGTGCATAGTGTGATTCTTGCTTCCTTGCCTCTTGATAAATCATTTACAGGTTTATATTCCAACCTGTCTTCTAACGCACGAAATATGTACTTATTCTTGTATGTTTATGGTACAGCCGTCTTGAAAAGGCGCTGTTTATTTATGGTTTCCGACTGCACTAGCCAGGGTGGCTCACTCAGTGTCTAGCCAGTGCTTTCCAGTGTAAGATGTTACAACAGAATATAAGTATTGTACAAATAAAATGAAGTTACAAACAAACAAGCTAAAACAAAAATTAACATTCAATGTAAAACAGTTCAAATCGTCATAAACCATGCCATTGTAATAAGCCATTATCGTAGATAGACTCGTTGGAATATAGCTAGGGGTAGTAATCAAATTACACATCGAAAACTTAAGTTAGATTTTAATGCTTGACGGAATTATGTTTTGTGACAAGATAGAATGATATGTTCCAATTATTTCTTCAAGCAAACATAGAGCTTCGACAAAAAATGGAACAGCTTCACAAATCCTCGAGTATGTGTGCATGTTCTGGATATTGTAGTCTTATGGAAATCTATGCAAATAAACCCAAGATTGTAATGTTGGATACTCATCTGATTGCTAGGCTACGTTTCTCTTTTATTTTTTTTTATTTTTCTTATTGCATTGCACAAAATGAACAACACATAATACAAACAAGAGAAAATTAAAGTACAGGAAAATGAGCATAAGCCACGGATCCAAAACAATAGGTAAAGGTGGAAACAGAAATGGACTACTTGTAAAAGTAAGTAATATCCAAAATAATAGTAAAACAGCCTCATTGGAAAATAAATATAACAAAATCAGTATCAACCAAAATATTGAAATCAAACAGAACTAATGTTGACAAATTGATATAAAAAGTCCATATCAACAGAATCGTGAGAACAAAAAGAACTAATAGTGACTGATCAGTGGCGAATATAAGTGGCAAAAAACAATATCAAGCAAAGATAACAGTTATTACATTTCTCTTTTTTTTGCATCTTCTGAAGAAGATGTTCCCCTTGACTAATGTCAGTGCTGTAGGGCATTTTAACGAGCTAAAGCCAGAAGGTTTAGACGAGACTAGGATTTCATCCCCTTTTCTCATGGATCAGTCCAAACAGCAGCGAAATATTCAGGGGTCAATCTGAGGTCAAATCATGCCAAATGTCACATATTTCGGCCAGATTTTCAAAATGCACATTCTTTTGTCCTCCTATCAGAAAACTGGACCATTCTGAACAAAATTTCCCCAGGAAAAAAATCATTTGAAAAATAAGTAAAAAAATAATCTGTTGCACTCTACTGCGCAACTCATTTGGTGGTCCCTCGCAAATCAAGGGACAGGACAAGTTGTCTTAGAATAGCTAACATATTTTTCTCCTTCACGTTCGGAAATTTGGCCTGAGTAATGACGTTATGTGAGTTATGCTGTCACGGTTACACTATTAAAGCCTGTGTTCACCTATGTAAAATCAAAACACACGCATCATATATAACTTGTATACGGGAAAAGGACAAATCGCCATTTTAGACCAATCATATCACGTTGAAAATTGTGCAAAGCATGAAAATGATGATGTCATAAGTAAATGACCCTCACCAGTGCCCTAGCACTTTCGTTAAACTACGTGATACAAAATAAACCTTTCTGTTGATAACTTTATTGCATAGCAATTATTATACAAGATATAACGTTTGGCAACGTCTATCACAATTCTACAAAACTAAACTATGTAGTATGCGCTGACACTATATTGTAGTTTCAATGTATAGCATTTGAATTTCCAACACTCGGAACACACGTGTACTTTTCTATATCAACAATGCAGGGGTTATCACATGTCAGTATATAGTTACATTTGTTCATTATATCCATTGCGATTCTGGTATAGAAGATGGCAGACGTGTATGTATGTAAAATTTTGGGGCATTCAATCAGAAATGTCAGTTTGTGGCATCCAATCCTTAGCTTTGTAATATGCATGTACGAGCCTTTTAGGAATCACCTGCCCCGTCCCTTAGATATGGATAATAAAACTTCCCTATAATGCCAAATATGGACTGCATATCTCCCCGTACATATCGCGTGGGAGTCCATTTGTAAAACAATGAATGTCGTCATCTGTATTCTGTAGATACCTGCCCACTGCGGCAGTGATAAACATAACTCATACTTAGCTCGTCTCATATAAAATGTGCTATAGTATAATGTCCCAATGAACGCCTTCGTATTTATGGCCGTTAAAAGCAAAAGAAGGTTTTTTTTCCGTAAAACATTCGAGGGCAAGGCGGTCAGAGGTGTTCTAAGTGGAGGGGGGGGGCGTTCTTTACATCAAATTCTGCACACACACCCTGACGTTTTTAACGGAATAGCCGATGTTCATACTATGTTATTCCTCAATTTCAAATATGCCAGTTATATTAATCTATGGTTAGTTAAGTCTAGTTTAGAAAACATTGAATTTCTATGCCACAATTTTTATTTATTATATCGAGGCTGTTAGAATTCTCTATAGCTATCAAGCAAGAACAATAACCCATCCAAAAGTACTTTTATATGAATAAATTGTTTTGGATGTCAACAGAAACCCAACCTGTATCTGGTGACATTAAAACCAAATAATATGATTTGGACTGGCAATATGAAAATTGCTAACGATGGAACCTTTTCTACATAATCATGACAGTCGCCAGACATATATGCGTACTCCGAGGCCCAGATGAACTGTTTGAATGATGTAACATGGTGGTATGGTAGTCTTATCACATCAAAAATATCAAGTACAGTATGACCAAGCAGCACTATGATAGACCCCTTGTTGCTGAATTGATCAGTAATAGTTCCCATTTTGTCCACGAAACACGATAACTACCTGACAATAGCTCGGTTAGCAGAAAATTGTCGGCAGGTTCGTAATTACAACCTAATATTGTAGCATTGACTGAACCTAACCCGTCCATTAATGTCCGCGGATTCAACCATATATTTCCTCCCTGATGACAGACTGCCGGTAAAACAACTCGGATCGGATAGCAAGTGATTTGTAAGCACAGATCGACATGTCGTCCGATGATGTCAGCTTTATGACCGGGTCAATAAAACCAGTTCCAAAATGCCACGCCCAAATTGTACACCGAGTATATAACGGTTATTTATTTCAAATTTACATCGCCTATAACGTTGAGCAATGTCGTTGTGAGAGCAAATCCACATGTCTTTGTACATAGAAATATAAGGACTGCCGAGCTAATGTAAAAAATGAAATGACATTTGTTAGACACACAATGGTGAGTTGGAGTCGATCTTCGTTCTGTTCGATTTTTTTCTCTCCAGATAAAGCCTACGGACAAAAGCCCCGGTCCTCTGATTAAGTCTAACGTGGATCATCGATGATTGTTCAGTACAATCCATTAGGTGCGGGCCCAGCTGAGGTCTGGCTCTCTGATCCAGTGGCGGGGGAATGGAAGTTTGATGACCTGACTGAGTGTGCACATGCAGGCCGTCCTCAAACGGCTTTTGACCCCCATTTGTCAGCCATACTTGGACTTGGTTAAAAATACAGAAACTATAAGTGTTTAACCCTATCTAGACCAGGCTTTCTTTGGATTCGTGAGGCCAGGGGGGGGGGGGCTCTTTCGGCCCCCCTTCATGACTTCCGAAAAATATGCAGGGAGTAATTTACATGTCTTAATCACTCCTGTAATTTTGGTATCGTTATGACGTAATATGACGTAATCATGACGTCATCGGTGTGATTTTATTGGCTAAAACCGTCTAAAGTCGGAATTTCCTTTGGATCGTTACTTTGAGTTGTCTTCATTTATCATCATTTAAAGAAGAGCAATTTCAGCATGTACTTCTTGATTATACAAATGATGTCAAAACTTACCTAATTCAAATCTGAACACAGCCAGACTCCCCTTGATGAAAGACTGCACATATTCTGTGATGAAAGATGAAATGTACTTTTTTGTATATATTAATTTCTCTTTGTTGTGTTAACGAAAATTATTCATTTTTCAACACAACAAAAGTTCTGTTGGGATGTCAGAGAAACATTTTTGTGTGACAGAATACAATGTACGTTTGTGAATATCAGACATCCAGTATACAGTATATAGTATATAATTATATTATAATATAATATTACTATTACTAGTATTATAGATTATTATTGATATTACTGATTATTAGTATACAGTATATTGTTGAGCCAACATTCCAATTTTGTGAACGACCTCGTGCATTTAAGCCCACTGGGCATGAACATGCAGTAAAAAGCTCTGTCATTGATATAATTCCCTACCATCATCACATGTGTACTGACCAGGGGATTTTTTTTAAAGAATCACGGCATTTCGTCGATGATGTTGTCCGAATTCGCATACATTTATCTTACAAGAAAATACATGTAGCTAGTTTACATATATAGTGCTGTATATGCAAAATAATGTACACAATAATTTGCATACCTCCGTACCTAAATATACGTCCTAACTGTCTGATTACCATTATGTAAACCAAATAGGTACGGCATTTGCTCATGCATTATTCATGATTGTAAAGTACAATGGCACCCCAAGATAGGCTGCATATATAGTGACTATGAAATTCCATAATCACCTATCATTTCCTTATTAAGTATGAGAATAGTTTCCTGAGATAACGAGCATTTGTAACATAATATGATCATCCCTTGCAAAGTCACGTGTACTCGAATAACACAAATATGATACTGAAATTATCATTCACCATAGGCGGAAGTAGATAGCTGGGAACCAATTAAAGTCAGTTCTTTTGTATCCTATCGAAAAAAAAGTTATTTCAAATTATTCATAAACATGCAACACTTGCTAAGAGATCTCCCTCCAAGCTAGCATTGAAGTGCCATCAAAGATTTGTTTTTGTTTTCAAAATTGCCGTTTTATGTTTATATTGATGTCTCCATCTTAACTTGAATATTAAGTCATTTGTTTTCTCGAAGAAAACGGAATCTTTCTGCAAGTTGCAAGAAGTCTGCAAGTGACATTATAGGAAAGCCATCACGCAAAGTTGGCATGACATCATTTTTGGCCAGAGGAACAAGTAGTTGGCAAGAAATCAATTGATGGAAAGACCAGAAATTGTCAGCGGTCAATTTAGTAGTCAGATTACTTTAGCATGAATCAGTTGCAATGTCCTATTCTTTTGTAGATTGTAACCCGTGCTTTGTTGCAAGTATTTCAACCGAGGTCTCAGAGCTTTCCTTCAAAGATTTCCTCGTCTGATGGCCATCGGCGCGTCACGTACGGCCGACACTCAATATAATCCGGGCTCGGGAAAAATTATGAGACCTCCCACATTTCTTAAGTGCAAAATCGATTCAGGCAGCTGCTTTTATTCGAGGCGAAATCTGGGTTTTTACTCACCACAAGCTGAGTCTGTGCGTGGCGTTAATGGTACTGATTACGACGTAACGCTACTCAACGACCTCAACTCGTGTACTCCATAATGATCAGCCCGCACTGCTCTTTTAGAGTTAGCAGAATGTAAACTCTCGCAGTGCCCTGCTCTAGCCTACGCCCTAAGAATGGAAAAATCGAAGAAAAGCTACGCACTGCTGTCAGAGTGATGTATAGACCCCGCGATAAAATCGACATTGATCTCTGGCAAGACATGTAATGTGAATACGGGTTTCTCGATTACATGGCAGTCTCGGCGCTTAACGTTGTCATTTTGGGGAAATTCGTCAAGTTGACTCAAGGCGCCCCGTGAGAGTGTGGAGCCCGGCTATCATAGATCAAAATGTTCCACCGGCGTTTCTTCCTACCATCTTCTATCTTTGTAGAAGCCTATATGGAGGCAATCTAAAACTTCTTAAGCCGTAGCTCCAGACAAACATAAAACTTGACTAGCCCTTCTAGTGCAGTGCTCTTCATACCGCGGTATGTTGTCTAATTGTCTAGATCATTACTTATAGGCGTTTTCACGTAACGTCATTGGGACACCAACATGGAGGCGGACGCAGCTATTTGCATTTCAGTGAATCGTGGTTCAAACATTATCAAACGTCTGACATTCTCAAACAGCCTCTTTTAAATGCGCATAACTCAAGAAGAGTTCACAAGAAGAATACATCAAAACACGCCAACAAAATATGTGTTTGAGTGACAGAAATGCAAATCAAGGACACCAAAATGGCGGTCAGCTCCTCTCAGCTTGACTGACGCGATATATGAGACGGTACTAACGCTGTCGTGTTATCTATCATGATAAAATATCATATGCAGTAACTGCCAGATAAGCTAAATCGTGCGCAAGAAGTAACACCGGAATTTTAAGTGATTTGTAAGGCTTCCCTTGGTCCATTTGCCTCATGACATGTGCAGAACCAGGGGCCATGTCTGGCTACAGGGGGCGCTTCTACAACGGTTTACCTTTTACAGAGTTGGTTTTTGACTGGGCTGTCATTCTGTCACAGCGTGTAGAAGTAGACCAATTAAGTGAAAGAACACACATTGACTGTAAATAATGTAACAAATATGAAACACCAGGAGCTTCATATAAATGTGCATGTACGCTAGGCATCTTTTGATTGCTAATCATTGAAACAAGACCGTCTAATTTTTGAGTATATTGATTTCTACTGATTGCACCTTTTCTTCGAACCAGGGGAAAAGATTGACAAACATTAAGATACGGAGCAGTTGTTGATCATCCGCTAGCATGTTTCACTCGGCCAGAACACTAGCTAATGTCTATTGATCATTGTGACATGACTTTGTGATATAATCAGACTAGATTCGTCTCGTTTTTCCCCGTAGCGGTTATGAGCCTTGAGCCTGTAGAATGATGGTGCACTGCAAATCGGGTTATCACTGTATATATGTTAGGAACGCAACCCAGATTCTATTTGGACGGTTAGACCAAAATCACTGAGAAAATGCTGGGCATAATCTTTTGATATGAGAATCATCGAAGAATGGAACACGCGAATACAAAGGGGTAAAAACTGAAAGGAGTTCTAATATTTTCGGCGCCCTGTGAGGTCTCTTGCCTCATAACAAACCCTGTGCACGTTCGACATAAGCCTTGGCGTTATTGGTACGTGACTTGTATACGAACAAACGCTTCTAGCCAGGAATACTTTCTACAGTCAAACCCTAAGCCCATATATGCATCTTAGCCTGAATTTTGCCCACGTGTTTGATAACCAGAATGCGACTGGAATCTCCTTCTATTAATGTCCCATTGATTGAAATGAATCTTAATATACACTTTAACTCGATTCCTATCCAATGCATTCATGGTGAATATGCAAGACGACGCTTTGGCCATAACTCGATTAGACTGCCAGTGCTACTTGGATAAATAATGAATGAAACAGGTTTGGGTCTCCTTTTTGTTCACACTGTGTGCTGGTGCAAGATGGCTTGGCCGATAATGTAGTTTTGTATGCACCGCCCTTGAGGGACTGGCACCAGCGAGACTTACAGACAAGACACACTGATAACTGTTCTAAAAGTAGTGACTGTCGATAGCATTAACAGCCTCGTGCAAGCCGCGATTACTCATGACCAAAAAGTGTGGCATTTCTTTAACACTTTGGTCCACAGCCAAACGGGTGGATACCCTGAGTTAAGTTAATAGTTTGAACAGTATCGCACATGGAAGCGCATGATAGCGACGCATGCATATCCAAGCAGATGTAAAGGGATTTTTGTCCGGGATTTTCTCCTTTTTTTTGATTCGAGTAATGTATAATTTCACCTTCTCCTATGCCTACTTTTCCCGGTGGTTTAGTGAGGTGTCTATCTGTTGATAAAAAGCACAACGGTTAATTTGTGTCTTGACAAAAGCACAAACAACCACGAAAAAGTCTTTAAAAGGCAACCAGAGCCCAACATCTGCTTGGATATAGGCGAACTGAGCTGAACACAGCTATCGCCTGCGTGTGATGATGATACCCTCTCCCCCTACTGTAAAAGTTTGAAGTAAAAGTTTGCTGTCGTTTTTTTTTTGTGAGGAAAAGTTAGAGGTAGACTCCCACTTATTCTAAGTAGGTACCTCCGAGTTTTCCAATAAAATGTCGGTCGACAAAAGCAGACGATTGAAGCACGTACATAAAGCTTGTGGTCGCCCCCCTCCCCCACAACCTCCCAAATTTCTCTGCCGTTATTGCAATCACTTCGAACAAGATACATTCTCCAGTTTGCGTTGTTGGACCAACGCCAAGCTCCGCTAATTCAGTTAAGAAAACCAGCTGGCTAAAGGAGTGCAACCAGATACTACTGTTTATTCTGAACACCCTTTAAATCTTCAAAGGCCAAGTTATCGAGCCACAAAGGAACTGGCTTTCGGGTTAAAATATTTCTTAGTCAACTCACTGTTTGGCCAGTTGTGTCTCCTTGACCTCTTAAAGTGATTTTCGTCGCTCGCGTTTGAAGTTTAAGTCAAAAGAAGCTACTAGTACGTTACCCCTCCCACGTCACACGCATGCGCACGCGCACACATGTACGCTATACATCCTCACACTGACAATGTCAAGTCCACAGTAATTATTAATTCAGCTAATTATTGCCGAGAACCCTGTTTTGCTGTGAAAGACGGCGGCATTAATCTTATCACACCCCGCTACCCCCCTACACAAAATCCTCCCCTACACATTTTGACAGATTTGGAAGTCCAAGGGAGAATCAAGGGACAGTCCGTGACCAGTATGGATGGGTTTGGAAATTGCGATTTTGGACCCTCTAACAGTTTGTTTCAGTACTGCAGCGCTTTTAGTATAACTTTCATTATGAACATCAGTCGGACTTCTTACATGCCCTTAGCGTCAGATGGAGATTTGTGAATTACGATGAGCCCTCTAGCACCCTTGGTTGGAACTGTAGCTGTTTGTTTATTTGTGTGTGTATGTGTGTGTATGTGTGTGTTTGTTTGTTTGTTTCTTTGTTTGTTTCTTTGTTTGTTTGTTTCTTTATTTGTTTCTTTGTTTATTCAATCCAACTCAAGTCTTCCATGATCCAGGTGCCTTCGGCCATATTCGTCTTAGGCTGGTTTTACTCACGCGTTTTCAAGTACAGTCGATCAGAGCACTCAAGTGCGGTCTGTTCACACACGGATCGCGGAGTGACTTGGAACGCCCAGCTGCACCGGCGGTGTGACGACCGTAGTATGCCTCGCTTTGAATCATGGCCAACTTGCACCACCGATTGCACAAAATTTACAGACATAAAAATTATGGCATAAAGAGTAAGAAGCAAATTTCCATATTTGTGTCGAGTGACTCCACTGATTGTCATATGACCCCTGACCTGAGTATTGTATACCTCGCTGGGAGTAGACTCGGAGTCGACTCCATGGATTTACACACATGAAAACGCGACTTGAGTCTGACTTGATCTGCTCATATAAATATTAAATAGCAATTATAATCTCCTAACGTCATCGTATCTACCAGTCGTTGAATACCCCGGATCTAAACCAAAATAGTGATCGCTCGTATGGTTAGCCTGGAAACAATAAGATCGGGGGCTCCCCGATATCTCCGATGGCGCTGGGAGTGATGCCCGCCCGCCCAGACAGCTTATCCCGCTCGGGGTGCGGGTTTAGTTTACGGCTAAGTAAAAAGGCTACAAAATTCTATATGGCAGCTATTAGTAAGTAGAAAGGCTGACGGAAACGGCTCAATCATAAGCAGACTGGGCCCGGTAAAACACCCCAAAGCCGACCCCTAGAGACTGGGACCAGGCTATCGTATGGTCCGATTAGCAGCTCAACTCAGTGAAATTAATTATGTCGCTGTCATCTTTTATTGTCCACTGTTCGTTATCGAGACATCTCGCTAGCAAGATTTTGTAAGGTGATTTAAAACCACCCAAGGTGCTGTGTGATAGGAACCAATTAATATGTGTATGTCGCTTTGTTAAGGGCATGGCAGTCATGGTTAGCGGTGGCGTCTTTACTTTGGTATGCGTCACAGTATTGTGAGGTCAACCCACGCTTTCTATGTGTACAAACACAAGTCCGAGGCTCAACAAAGCACCATTGTTGTCGCTATACAGCCAAACAAATCAATGGTAACGACGTGGGCGTATACTGTAGACTCTTCCATGCTGACAACCCAGAGCGTCTATTCAAGTCGGAACCCGATCGCGGCTCCGCTTAACTTGCTGGGCTAACGAGCATCCTTCAATGTCAAGGTCAAACCAAACAGTTCTGTTGCGTCAGTACAGTATGCACAGCCACAGTAGCACAGGTGAAATCCGAGGCCGCCAGCGTGTCCAAAGTGATAGGGTGTTTGAGGCTCCCATTGTAGGCTTTTATGACTCCCATTTATAACAGCTTCTTAAAGGCAGCCCAAGCAATACTAGGGTCCGAAAATCAGATTTTGAAAGTCAATTTATCTAGCTATTTCTATACTTGATTAGTTCAAACCACACAATGTATAGAAACATCCATGGTGCAAAGATATGACGGTTGTTGTGATGTGAGAACTCACTTAAAATCGTGGCCGGAGTTTTTGTAGGCTCGCGAAACTAATGGGATCATCGTACGGCACGATTTTGCGCGGTTTTAAAATCCTAAGAGTATGAAGTTATTGCACAAATGTGCAAAACAATGTTAGTAAATGTCACTACTATAAAGATTTCAGCATCCCCCCCCCCAATTTTTGGGCCCTAATATTGCTTTGGTTGCCTTTAACATATTGTGTCCGTTCTATCACATTTCAAGTGCTTATCTATGCCCAAAAGATACCTAGTAAGTTTTTGCTTTAAAAAGCTGATTTGTAAACGAGTCCAAGTTTTTCCACCCGTTCGCACAGCACAATGGCGCCGTACTTCAACATCTTATTCAAAGAAATTTGATTGCCCCAATCTTAATTACTAACAATAGGAGACTTTAAACATTCTGCGATAAGATATCCTGTTTTCCCAGTATTTGGAGGCCTACACAGTGAGTCATGTATGATAAAAAACACACCCACGAGTTTTCGGGGAGGGGGCGTTACGCGCAAAGGTAGCTTCGGAAGATTCGGAAAAGAAAAAAACAAACCTATCCAGTTTCAAAAACTCTTTCGCAGAGAAATATAAATAACTGTCCTGTAACGAAGTTATCGGGATAACTCGAGAGAATCTAGATGTCCTAGCAGGCCCGAAGGCCCCCTTGGGAAAAGCACTTTACACCTATCTATTTACTTTCACTCACTCTCACTCTCTCCCATAGCTTAGTCACCCTTATTACCTTTGCCGAGAAGGTTATGTTTTGCACAGCGTTCGTGTGTGTGTCCTTCCTTCCGTCTGTCAACGCGATAACTCGAGAATGCCTTGATGAAGATTGTCTCCTTACTTGGTAGGTGGGTAGGTCTGAGTGACACCTCGAAATGATTAGATTTTGGGACTCCTATCGGGTTACTACGGTACTGCAGCGGAACTTGATATCTCGTTTTGATATCTCGTGTTCTGAACGTGCTATAGTCATGATTTTTTTATTGGTAGATAGCTCTTTGGAGGGAGAGTTAGTCATGTAGGTTTGGGCCCCCTAGCGGAACTGCCGGAGCAGATTTTGTTTCAAACTTTGAACGAGCTCGAGAATAATTCAAATAGAGGTTGACCGATCGTTATGACATTTGGTATGCAGATAGCTTAAGTGATGATTAACAAGATCATATGCTAATTATTCAAATCAAGTCGTGTACGATACGATAGCGTCTCATAACACTTGCTCTTTCTGGGCTCACTCGACATTCGTTGTGCAACTAACAAGTGTTGACAGAACAAACAAACAAGCGTCAGCAAACATTGGCGTGGTCGCTCCTTTACACCACTATGGACACGACACCATAACCGCCTACTTTATTTAGACATATCTCGCTTTGTTTGATGTTGTATTGATACGTTCCTTACAACGTGTCCGATCAAAAGTGTTGTCAGAATAGCTGGATTTGGAATTGACATTTTTTTTCAGTGGTTAGTATTGACCATATGTACCCAGCGAAGCTCCGCACTACGCCCCGCCCACTGCTGCATGCTGTGACTGACGTCAGTGGCCTTTTCCTTACCTCCCCTGTCAGCTGAGCCGTGAATGTGTCCCGAGACTAAGTGGTCTGGATCATTGCTGGCAATGTTGTTTGTAAACGACGCGGTCGTAAATCATGACATCTGACCCAATTTCAAAGCTTTCTTGGCAAACACACTCAGCATCAAATCCCACCCCTATTCTTACACATACAGTCAAATCTGCACAAGTGACCACCTCTGCATAGCCTTAGCAAGGAGGTTATTTTAACCTCCTTGGCCTTAGGGACCAACTGGTCAATGTGGTTAATTTTTGGTTTTGATTTTCCCATTGACTCAAGCATTAGAATCCTGACTGTTATGACGACCTGTCCACGTAGACCAGTGTTTCTCGGTTCCCTGGGTTGTCTTCTTAATTTGGGCGGTTTTTATTTCTTCAACGTGGAGGGCCCAACGTCCAAATGTAAGACGTGCCCTATAACATAAGACGACTTTTGTAGCTGATCTTATAACGCTTAAACTTTACGATCATCCTACTTGCGCCGCCAAAGACTCAAACAAGTGTGTGATATCTTACAACCATGTCATGGCATAGTCACAAACATTCAAGTGGGGCGTTCCAACGTCTATCAAAGCGTTTGCCTTTGGGAGAGCGGACTATTGACACCATTCACACCATTACATAACACCTAATGTCGATATACCCAAGCACATGTTGTAGGGCAAAACCGTGCCCGTTCCTGACTGCGTCATATCTAATCATCGCTCAGCCCTCAGATCTAGGGACCCACTCAGAAACTGTCATGACTACCCCCCTCCCCAAGATCTGCTTGGAGATTTCCGATGATAACACCGGTAATTATCACGGTTCATTGAGTGAAAAAATTCGCAGGAGCGAACATTGGACTTCATTCCTGTTATCAAAACCTGAGTCATGTACATGACGCTAGACGCTTGTTTGATGTCATAAGTATGATGATGCCTATCAGTTCTCTATTGCAGATGTCAGACAGACTGTTTTATCGTTGTGAACCCTGAACTCAAAACTTTAGTAGGGTCTTGATTTGAATTGCCCAAAACTTACCAAGATAGAACAGGCATGCGACAAATGCGTTGCTCACTTACATTTAAAGCAGGTTTCGAAATGCTCTACTTAATCTATCCAAAATGTTTTTCGCCAGTAGAAGACAGATTAGCTGACAGATACGAAGATCCCCTTATTTACAGACGATGACGCGCGCGCGGACATACAAATGGACAAGAGTAATTTCAACACACCGGAGGTGACAAGCCAAACCTTAAGTGGATTAATAGTGAATAGCCAATTACACCTACAGATTTGTTTACCCTCGTCTCCAGTTTCCACCAGGTGACGTTTTGACTAAACAGAAGTAAGATAAGAGGCCTGGTCTCAGACTATACGCATGAAACAGGGCCAAAATATGACGTTGTTTTTGCGTTTGTCTTCATAGCAAGACAGCCTGAATTCTGGACGATATGCCCATTATCTAACGAAAGCCCTCAGTTACCAATCGTACTACCGGGCCCTATTATACTGTGACACACTGGATGAAACTACACACGTATATGTCCTGTTTGATTGGTAAATAATCTATATAAAGTCTTTTACACTTTGCGTGAAGGATATTTTTAAAAGTGGTACCAGATGGCAGACTACTGCTAGCGTGTGGTCGTCCCACCTTTTGAGGAGGGGATACACCTTAAGATAACAGATAGTATTTGTTGTGCTGTCAGTTTGTGTGTATAGTTTCCGAGTCATGTCCGGGCGCACGGTCTACTTAAGAAACACTCACACCTGTTAAAAATACCGGGGGGAAAGACCATACGAAAAGCGTACTCACAGCCAAATCACGGAAAAAAACTCTATTTACAGATTTTACAAACAAATTTGAGTCAAGGTATGGAAGAAACAAATACAGTTTGAAAATCCACCCATCCCCTCGATTTAACAACGGTCGATCCCCCGATTTGGCTCGTGTATACAGCACAACACATTCAATACATATCATATGTACGGAAGTAGTGTTTATGTTAGAGGTAATTTCTGTTGTGGTTTTTCTGTGCTACCATACATGATTCCGGTGCCATGGAGAGCATAAACATAGAATGAATCTAAAGACATAGACATAAACGATAAAGCATTCTATCAATGCCCACTAAATCGTCATCGTCTTGCAGGTGATAATATTTTGAACCGCTGTAGGTTAAGCCCCCCTCTCACTGGACCCGCGGCACGCTGGCGGCGTCGCTGCGGCCTAAACTGGATTTGTGTTACCCTTGACTTGATAATAAGAATATCATTCAAAACGTAGAAGTATGACCAAAAAGACAACAAGACACATAAAGCTTTAAAAGATTCGTTTTTGTCGATGAAATTCGTTGAGTGCTTTGTAAATTCGATCGGCCGCAGCGACGCCGCCAACGTGCCGCGGGCTCAGTGAGAGGGGGGCTTAAGAGGGGAAACAAGAATAAGGAGGAAGTCAGAAGCATGACCACGGGCCTGTGTGGGTCATGTCTGGTGGTCCCTTTACCTCGAGATCTGACACTGACACTCGGTAAGGACTTCCCTCGTATTTCAACTGAAAAGAAATGGTAGTCAGTCTATAACCAGAGTAGAGAGACATCTCTAAGTTGACCCACACACCTCTGGTTGCAGCCCCATTGTTATTGGCTTCTTGCATGGAAACCCTTCACCTAGTACCTACCTACATTCTATTAAATTGAACTTCGATTTTGAAGGACGAAGAAGAAAATGACAATGTCTGGAAATTTGTTGGACAACGGTAGAAGGCTTTGCATACACTATTAGCTAATGTGAGGCCCTCGCGATGGACGTTTTTCTGCATACAGAAGACAAACAAGCTGGAATACTACACGCTGCAACTGTCCTTGAGGTTTGTTATTACCATACAAAACGTACCAGGACGTCTGTACTACGCATGCTCACAACCCGAAGCGTTCTGCGTGGTATCTTATGTAATGGTGTTTTTCTTCGTGTTTTACTCACGCCAGTACTTCCATTGTTTCGCTCCGAACTTGAAACCAGTCGGGGTCATGGGTCGATTCAGAGCAGCTGATCCCCCGCATGACCTTGAGATCGTCCAGTGGTTGCTGGACAGCTCTAAAAGTCAAGTGCAACCTGACACTAATTGTTGTTCAACCTACGCATCTATGATTTCATCTTTAACGAACAACTACAATGAAAAACTGCTACCTTGGTAGGTGTACGAGTAAACTACACTCCACATGTACTCGGTGCGTCTTTCCAGTGACCATGTTGATGCCCACCATTGTGTAAGCGAAAAATGAGGCATGTGAAACGTCCAAACAAATAAATACAGCTCTTCACTCTTTATTCGACCCTTTGCTTGTGTGCGTGTTTTAGGGAAAACAAAAACACCTGCTCAGTTTCTACTGGTTATATATAGAACATTGACCTTGTGAACATTTCACGACAGACGATTAGCAAAGTCTACGTCAAGTTTTGATAAGCCCGGCGTGGTTTTGCTGACCGGTGCGGGCCTCTGAAGCAAACTAAATATTTCCAATTTTATCTCATCAGAGATTACACGAGCGACAATTGCAACTTGGCTCCGTCTCAGTTTATTTATTTATTGGTTCAGCATGTACATGCCAGGGTTGCCCAACTAGCCGGAGGCTATTACTAAGGGCGAACCCATGTGCGGCTATAGGACTGTAGGTCACAAAGTTTGAACCACTCACACCGGGACATGCCCCTACTCTTTTTCGAAAGATGTGGTGGGTTCTTTTACGTGCGCGGGGTGTGGCTCTCCCCAAACACGGAACCTCCGTTTAACGTCCTATCCGAGGTACGTCCCTAACCTTAAATGAGCTAGGTACTCATTTACACCTGAGTGAAGTGAGGACAGTCGTGGGCACAACGTCGGGGCGCATGTCCAGACATGTCTGGGGGTAGCCCGGGTTCGAACTCGGGTTCCCTTGTTTGACAGTCGAATGTTCTATCCATTACGCCACACGACGCCAAGTCTCAGTTGAGAGGATTTCAACCGTCTCGTGAGTTATTATATTCCCCTTCCAGTGGGAAGGGGGATATATTGTTTTTGCTTGCCTGTTCTTCTTCTTCTTCTTCTTTCTTCTTCTTCTTCTGCCAAAAACCAAGTAGATGCGCGGTGGTAGCTCTACTAATGGTATTGCAGAAAGTTATATGTACCTTATGTTACAATGTACGGATGTTATATTTGAGATGTAGGTACCTGTAGGAAAGGTGAATACACCTGACAATAAATTATGCTAATGAGTACCTTATTTGCATAATCTATGCATAAACTTCTATTTCCCTTACCATAAAAGCTGTGGATGTCATCTTTGAAATGTAGGTACCTTTAGGAAAGGTGAATGCACCTGGACATAAATTATGGTAATGAGGACCTCATTTGCATAATTTATGCAGAAACGTGTACTTCCGTTACCGTAAAAGCTGCAGATGTCATATTTGAGATGTAGGTACCTTCAGGAAAGGTGAACACACCTGGCCATGAATTATGCTAATGAGGACCTCATTTGCATAATTTATGCATAAACTTCTATTTCCCTTACCGTAAAAGCTGCGGATGTCATCTTTAAGATGTAGGTACCTTTAGGAAAGGTGAATGCACCTGGACATAAATTATGCTAATGAGGGCCTCGTTTGCATAATTTATGCATAAACTTGTATTTCCCTTACCGTAAAAGCTGCAGATGTCATATTTGAGATGTAGGTACCTTTAGGAAAGGTGAACACACCTGGCCAAAAATTATGCTAATGCGGACCTCATTTGCATAATTAATGCATAAACTTGTATATTCCTTACCGTAAAAGCTACGGATGTCATATATGAGATGTAGGTACCTTTAGGAAAGGTCAGGAAACCTGGCCATAACTTATGCTAATGAGGACCTCATTTGCATAATTTATCCATAAACTTGAATTTTCCTTACCGTAAAAGCTACGGATGTCATATTTGAGTTGTAGGTACCTTTAGGAAAGGTCATAAAACCTGGCCATAAATTATGCTAATGAGGGCCTCGTTTGCATAATTTATGCATATCCCTCACCGTAAAGGCTACGATTGTCATATTTCAGATGTAGGTACCTTTAGGAGAGGTGAACACACCTGTATATAAATTATGCTAATGCCGACCTCCTTTGCATAATTTATGCAGAGACTTCATGGTAATGGGAGGGGAATATCCTGCATTTTCCCGAAAATGTTGCCATTCTAGTGGTCTGTCTGTATTTATGGTCTAACAAACTTGTGGGAACTGAGATCAGTGTCTGTCTGTGTTCCATCAAGTTCCGAAGCACTTTTTCACAACATGCGACAAATATTCTTTTATTCTTCTTTTTGCTGTTGACCATATAGGCGGTAAAAAAGGTAAAGCAGCCATCCTCAATTGAGGTGAAGCATAATGCTTTTTCAAGTGTAGATAGTAGAAGTGCAATGCGGCTTCGCTACAGCTCGCGTTTTTGGCCAAGCACACTGGGTCACCCCTACGCTTCTTGATAAGTGTGTTGGGTTCTTTTACGTGCAGAGGTTTGACGCTTGAGGCTTACGCCTGGTACATTGTCATATTATGAGATGCTTTTATCTATAAGGTATGAACGGATAAAACTTTTTTGTGCAGTACGCAAAATATATTTACAATTTCATACCAGTAAGGTATATCAAAGTAAGAACTAAGGAATATGACAAAGAGCATAACTGATTCATACAATAGAAAATGCTTGACTGGATATTAAACAACCAGCTGTTTAATGGTGATATGAGATTGTTTTTAAAAAAGTGGCTATCTCGTAGCCTGAACTCAATCAAGCTCCTGTAACAGCTTGCTGCCCTGTAACCGCATAGCCGCCCTCCCCGCGGGGAGGGGACAGAAATCCCCGGACAGCTGGAGTTTGCGTTATACAGACTAGCTATCTCGTAATATTAGGATTTAAAAATTTGTCTTACATTCCATGATTGGATGTACAACAGGTCGCAGGTAGAGCGACACGTTGCATCTGATGGGCTCCTTCCTTATTAACGATGTTCAACAGTATTTCATTGAATAATTGCAAATATCTACTTTCCATTTTTGCTATAAATTCAATTCCCATAATTCTGCCAGGTACCCTAAGACTTCAATATAAAATTTAAAGAGATTACCCAATAGAATATCAGTAATCCATCAAGTATGCATACTTCAGATATCCCGGTGTATATACTCTCCAAGCAGAGGAGGGGTTTCGGCTGGTTTTTGACTTGTTTTTAGGCGTTTTTGTCGGGCTGTCTACTTTGTCATATTTTTTTCGTATAGCCAACCCACAAAAATAAAAAAAAGTTGACTGAGTAGAAAGCCCGACAAAACGCCTAAAACACGTCAAAAACCAGCCGAAACCCCTTCTCTGCTTGGAGAGTAGGTGTATAGAGATTATCGGAAAAGGCCTCGACATCACCTTTATTTCAATGTGGCGGTCTGAGGGTATCCGGTGGAAGTATGAGAGTTGACGTAAATCCAAGATCTTTGGTAAGGGATTGTTTTCGTCATTTCGGATGGTGACGTAAAACCGGTGGCCCCGTGTATGAAGGAGCGTCGGGCGTAAGCCTCAAGCGTCAAACCTCTTCACGTAAAAGAACCCAACACACTTTGCGAGAAGAGTAGGGGTGACCCGGTGTGCTTATTATTATTGGTTAGGCCGATTGCTCTCTCTTCGCAGCCAGGGGCTGAATTGCGAGGAACATACAATTGGCGGGGCTAGATCGCAAGGTCTGGAGCGGCTGCCATTCACCGCTAACTCAGGTGATCTCAATACGACAATTGCCCCATGTGCGGCCATAGGACTGTAGGTTTTGAACCACTCACACCGGAATGGACCCCTACTCTTTTCAATAAGTGCGGTGGGTGCTTGGCCAAAAACGCGAACCGTGGCGAAGTCGCATTGCACTACCGTAGCTACTTGAAAAAGCATTATGCTTCACCTCAATTGAGGATGACTGCTTTACTTACTTTTAGTCTTCCTCCGTTGTTGTCCTGTTCTTACGTTGTGACCTTTACGGAAAGGTCACGTATTCCGCTGGCAATGGAAACTAGATCAAACCGGTCTATAACCCTCCATCCAGGCAACTACTCTATTGAAATAACAGCACAAAATGCACACAAAAACGCCACAAGATACTCTCAGCGAATGTACACACGTGTCTATGTATATATAGATGGTCTTTAAAACCTTTTTACTGCAGTGCAGCAGACCGTGACTGACCTGGTCTTACTACAGTTCTTTATAGCAGCTAGACCGACACGTGTACAACACATGTGTTTACAATTTCAGTCCCAGTTCTGGGCGCAGTTAATCCTCGATACGACCCGTGAACTCTGTGAACTTACTTTCACTACTGATGGAATTACGCTGCCGTTTCCATGGCAACGATGGAGAAAGTGGTTTCGATGCCATCTGGATTCACTCAGTGTGCCTAGCTATAGTGTCTACGTCATGCTATTCAAAATACACAGAGCTGCGATGTACCCACAGTATGTCAAACCCCGTTAGTTACCTTAAAGGCTACCAAAGCAATATTAGGGCCCCAAAAATGGAAGTAAAAAAATGCTGAAATCTTATGGTAGTGACATCTACTAACAATGTTTAGCATATTTCCGTAATAACTTCACACTTTGAGCATTTTAAAACCGCGCAAACACGAGCTGCACAATGATCCCCTTAGTTTTGCGAGCCTACCAAAACCCCGCGACGACTTTCAGTGAGTGATCAGATCGCACTGACGTCATCTTTTTGCATCATGTACGTTGCTATACATTGTGATCATGTATATAGAAATAGACAAATAAATTGACTTTTAAAAACCAATTTTCGGGCCCTAATATAGCTCTGGTTTCCAACAAAAATTCAAATCGGACATTGAATTCTAAGTTTCAAATCTAAATTCATAAGTTACATTTGATTCTTATATTGAATTTTACATTTTGAATGGAACTATTTCTACATTTCATAAGTAGACATATCAAAAGATACTAAGTAAATTGTAAATGTACTAATATCTCAAAAATGAGTTCAGTATGGCATGTATTTTAATAATCTCTAATAATGATATCGAAATCATGACATGATACATATACATTTTAAGCCCCCTGTTATGTAGAGTTGCCATGGCGGATTGTGGGAGGGCAGTTTGTAAAGATGCGCATGCACCTGTTTTGCCTTGCCCGGTTTTCACGTTGTGGTAAACACAAATAAACAAATAAAAAGAATGAAAAGATTGCCTGTTTCAGCTTATTTGCTGTTCACAGCGTTGTTTGTTTTCCCTGCGTCACATCGGTTTTACAGTCTACTTCAGTCTGCGGTCACTCAGGTCTACGGTCTACGGTCTTCTGCCTACGGTCTACGGTCTACTGTCTACTGTCCGGTGTACGGTGTACGGTCTACTGTCGACGGTCTACTGTCGACGGTCTATACGGTCTACTGTCGACGGTCGACGGTGGTCTACGGTCTTCTGTCGACGGTCTACTATCTATGGTCTACGGTCTTCTGTCTACTGTCTACGGTCTACTGTCTACGGTCTACCTGCTAAAACGGTCTGCGATGAAAGAGATACATATCATGCATGCAAGACTGTTGACAAGATAACGGTGATCATATCGCGACCATCAGATAACATATCTCCTGAGATGAATGTAGCACCACATTTGGTTATCGCATAACCTCGAATTACATGTAACAAGGACGCCATTTTTGAAGGTCATGTTTGGCATATGGGGCATCCAGCAGGCTAGGGGGAATGTTGATGAAAAGCAACTATTAATTGATTAAGCAAAGATGTTGACTTACGCAATACGATTACTATGAATTTCTGACATGATCACATTTTATTGATGTTAAACATTTCAAAAACAACATTCAACTTCTCAAATTACAACACATGTAGCTGTAGATAGCCACCTGACGATTGTTACAAAACCCTCAGATCAATTCGGCTATTTTTTTCCGCCATGCTTGCGGATCGATGGGCCGATAATCCATAACAGTGAGAACATACAGAGGAAGGGACGGCTTTGAATGCAGCGGATGCACTTGGCAGTGACCTTTCAATCTCGACGGGAAACATCCGCCGGGACGTATTGTTGAGTACCGTGAAGAATGATGTCACCTTGTTTGAACATGGGAACCCAACAGCGCGGCAGCCTGTTAGCAGCTACCTGGAGTCTTTAATTTAATAGTCTCCATACATAGCAGGCTCTGCGACTAAAGTCGGACTAACATTCGCGGGTGTTGCCCCCCTTTCAAAAGGTGACATACTGTATGCTTTACCATGTTCTGATGGCTCCGATTTTAACAAAATAGTCCTGCTTTGGCAACAATCAGAAAACATTATGCAATCTGGGAAAAAACGCCAATAGCCAAACGCTGGCTGTACATGATATGAACCTGCTATGAAGGCCAGCATCTTGTATTTATTAACCAGTAACAAGGTAGCATGGATTCCAGACCCCCAATCTCTATAATATCTACGATAGATATCATGGCAAGTATGACATCCAGGCTAGTATTAAGGCCCATATTTCCACTGAATGGAGACCGTTTGTTCAATAGTCGCCACCACAATTTAAAGGGGGCATTATAAATAGGTGATTTCTCATACTCGATATAATACTGTTATGAATTGTACATCGCTATGTATGGAAAAGAGGTTTCATCTTTATAAAAGAGTGGATTTCATTCCATCTTTGTTATTGATTCAATTTTACATGGAAGTGGGCAAGTGAATTTACATCATAGCAAGCACTACGGACTGCCCTGTATGTACCTTGTCAGCGTCAAAGCCTTACCTCTGCTATCGGGTGACATATATTACATGTATGTCCCCATAGCAGAGGTAAAACATTGACACTGTCGGGCTGGGCATGACTACAGAACAGTCAGTAGCGCTTGTTATCTTCTTCCAACGCTTTAAACTCAAGGTCAAGGCCCAAGGTCAGGGTGATTAGCAATTAATTTGCCTCCCGTAGAGGGCTTACAGATGCCAGGCTGGCAAGGTCAGATTTATGGACGTATAGCTTGTTCTCTGTGATACGTCAATCAGATTCCGCCGGTAGACTTGGATATGGATATATGTTTCAGCAGGGCCCGGAATAGCCTGGATGCCAGACCCCCAATCTCGAAAGTATCTATCGAACACGACAGATATTTTAGAGAGTGGGGGTCTGATATCCAGGCTAGGTACGGAAATATTGCACGGTTCGAATTCAGGAAATCAGTATAGCGTAACTGAACTACACATAGGTAGATGGCGTCGTCCAATCAGAAGCCTCCATTGCCCACAATAAGTGGTCTGTTATCTCGCCATAACACACCACTTATGACGTCATGTCAGAACACAACCGTTCCATTTTGTAGAGGGGGTATCTTTTTGATGAATCTTTTTCTTAACCTTGTTTAAAAAATCTTTATAACCGTTGCATTTTGTAGAGGGGGTATCTATTTGATGAATCTTTTTCTTAACCTTGTTTAAAAAATCTTTATTGTCTTAGAATTCCTAAAGATTTCCCTAGAATACATGAAAAAGGGAAAACAAATTTAAAATTCCCAAAAATGTTCCGCGTGTTCCATTTGCTGTTGGCCAAAGAAACCACGTTCTATCTAAGGTTCCGTGCGTTCCATTTCCTGCTGGCCAAAGAACCTGTGTTCTATTCAGGTTACCTGAGGTCATGTTGCAGGGAGATTCTTCAATGATAACATTTTCTGACTGACCTGAAACCGACCCTCCTATCCTGTGTGGTTGAAATAAATAAATCAGGCTACAGTTGTACATATTCTTCATCATCTTCTGTTAAAAAAGGACAAATGTGAATTCTCAAATGCATTCTTGATAGTATAAGGGATTTATGCGTCAAACAGAAATTGTCTACTCTTATATGCGTCAGTTTGGATAAGCTATATGATAATAACGTTAATGACCCGCCTCTTCCTCGGTGTATATGGTGTCATAACGCCTGGCCAGGTGCTATAACCACCTCATAAAACCACCTCGTTCGCTTCGCTTACTCGGTGGTTTTATTCGTTGGTTATAGCACCTGGCCAGGCGTTATGACACCATATACACCTTGGGGCGGGTCATTAACCCTTAATTATCTGGAATATTTAACTCGTCAATTGTGCAAAATAAACGCATCATGTTGACCAGTGAAGCTGGGCGTCGGGGCTTCTCAGAATCTTCCGGTCTTGTCAGAAAACGTGTGTACAAAATGTCGTCATAAAGGTCAACATATTGCTTAGCGACAGATCGAGTATAAAGCGCCTATAAACGACACTCGGCTGACTCGAGTACACACTACACTAGAATTTCGACAAGGTCAAATATGTCGTAAAATGCCTCATAAAATATTATAATAAGCGCACCCTTTCTTGGAACGGGAGAGCATGCCTGAGGATGTTTGCCCGATCACCATGGCAACCGCACCTGACTCACTCTCTCGGTATTTTACGACAAGCCGCGATGTGGGCGAGGTCGGCTCCCCGGGTACACGCCACCTCGGCGTGGGGCCCGCCCCCTTCCTTCTGAGGTCCCGGTGAAGGAATTCGGAGGAATCGCTGGACCCTACCCCGGGGAAACCAGGCTCAGTTTGCGACGAAATCGTACCCTGGGTTTCCCACCCACCACATGGTTTTCATTGACATGGCTGGCATGGCGTCAGTGTAACATTTGGCACTCGTTGAAATGGGCGGGGATATTTATCAAGCAGGCTGACAGAGCATGGGTTAGCGTCGGGTCAAAGGTGTTATATGAACGTGGGAGAAGATTAGCGTCAGTCCCATGCGTTCTTGACCTCAAGCAGAACTATTTCACCCAAAGATATCATTTCCGTCATTAAACATTGCCGTGCACTTGTTGTTGACCTTCTAGGCGACGGGTCTGGCTATATATTATTGATACATCTTCCAGACAAAACTGGCTCGCCCCAGTTGACGTACGTCATACTGCTAATAAAAAGCCAGAGTGACTAAAAGGCGCTTGAAAAAGATCATAATTCTCGTGGGACCGTCCGTGCCGAGAGGCCCCAACTAAGTCTTAGCGATGAAAATTGAATTAGACATTCCAGGTGTTTTGAAGCTTGCCCCTTAATAAGCTAAGAAATACCACAGCAAATAGATGGTGTAAATCAGTAACAGGCCAAGGTCACCTCCAAAGTAACCTAGAATCCAGACTGTTGCCAGGGCCCACACGGACAGGTGTCCCAGCGATTTCGCACCCCCCTGATTTTGAACCCCCCGGTGCGAAATCGCTAGGGATCTCACACCCCCCGGTGCGAAATCGCTAGCGATCTTGCACCCCCCAGCTAGTGATCTCGCACCCCCTCCTCGAACCCCCCTAGGGATTTTGAACCCCCCGAAATATTTCGAAAGGTGCTCTGTCTGTGCAGCAATTACATTTAAAACTGCATTTTTCAATATAATGAAGCCATAGTTTAACGTGTTGATCGAGAGTATTACAAGTTGCTGTGTCTGACAGAACAAACATCTAAGACTCCGGGAACCCATGCCCTGGACTAATGTAACGCTACTAGAATTGCAGCACAGCGCGATGATGGTGACTCTCTGTGCACGATGATTCGTTGTAATATTCTTCCTTGGTGCCATGAGGAATGTACGATTAGTTCATAGTTTTATTTAGGTGTTCATAATTGATTTTTAAAATTATTTTAGAGAATTGAATAACATTTTATCATGCAAAATTATATCACATATTGAATGGATGACGGGTGTCAAATAGGGTTAGAAAAAAACTATTGAAGCCTGGTCCCGTCGGAAAAATGAAATAATATGATATTTTTGAGTCAGAATTATTAGTTATTTAATGTTAAAAACTACGGGATAAAAAAAATGTCGCCACCAGGATATGAACACACGAACCATGACTCCCATATATTCATTGCACAACCCACTCCGTTACCACTTTAGCCAACAAATCAAAACCATGCATGAAGTAACGTTTATTTACTATTATTCACATTCAATTTGTTAAAAAGATAGCATCTGATAGTAGCCGCTGTGAATTATGAATGCCGTAACAGAACACATACTAATGTACGGGGTAACAAATTGATTGGGGGGGGGGGGGTGCGAGATCACCAGAGGGGTGCAAAATCACTAGGGATTCCGCACCGGGGGGTGCAAATTCACTAGTGATTTCGAACCGGGGGGTTCAAATTCACGGGGGGTGCGAGATCCCTGTGACACCGGCCGCTTCGGCACCAGATCTAATATACCCCCAAAGAAATTTACCCCGGTCCCTCTTCCACCACCACCCCTGGGAAAACCCTTTCGTTATCAGTTAGAAAATTCTGGTAGGCAAAATCACCGGGGTGGACACCATGGCAAAATTCGGGTACACATGATGGTAGGCCAGGCCGGGATAGAAGCTTACAGTGCACATGAATCCCAGACTACATCCGCGGGAAAGACTGCTGACGAGGTTACCACCAAAGATGATACAATGCTGAACTGAGGACACGGTTCCCATCGTTCTGTTCGTGATAGCTGTCATCACTAGGGCTTGTACAAGCATCGATGATAGGGGCAACAGCAACTTAAATAAACTAAAGCATGTCAAGAAACAGTCATCACATTTGGTCTTGACGGTGTGTTTGTTTGGTACGTTTTCCTCGGTTAGAGAGACCCCTCCCCATTCACGACCCACCCGTCATTCAGAATTATTAATTGATATTGCCTTTTTGTTCAGGTTGCAAACGCCTACAGACAAAATATAAGTGTGGCCCGCAGCTGCTAGTTGCGCAGACATTCTTACCGATATTTTCTCAAAGGAACTATAAAGTTGGACGGGATCGCCAGCTCCCAAGAGAACTTAATCTCAGTTTGGGCGATATATATATGATTGTGGAAGTCAGCGAGGTCGTCTGTTCAGATTTGCCAACAAATCACAGCATAGTGCACTAGGCCGCTAGGCGTGACTATTATAGTGGGCGAATTTGTCTGTACACAGATTCTGGTGTAGAGTGGAGGAGGCTAGTATAGGATTACATGTACACAAAGGAAAAAGATGGCAGTGGGTTTGTGTGTTTGTCGATCAGTGGGTCGTCATTATGATAAAATATTACTACGGGCGTGGCCGGATTAGGTGATATCGGACAGCGTGATGGTGGAATTTTAATCAGTTATTGCATTGTCCCCGGCTCTCCCCCAACATTTGGGGCCACGCGTGCCGAAATCGTTCTTCAATGTCAACGTCGTTCAAGGAACTTCCTCAGTGGCCAATATTTCGCTGTCGACGAGGGAAGGGCGGATCGATCTTGAAGTGCACTGTCGTAAAAAGGTCGCTCGGTTGAAAATCCCTTCACAGATGCTGCGAAAGCTATGATCAGTAACAGAATGTAAGTGGGCGGAGGAAGTGACTCAACACAATTACACATACACGTCAACAACGCTTGTTGGTAGTTCATGTTTCAAACGTGAAAGGTCAAATTATTTAACAACACGCAGAAGGTGGGCGTTACAACTAGAAGGGGGAGGGGGGCATCCGACTGATTAGAAATTCACGCACAGTGCAGAGAGGGGTTCAATTGGCAATGGGCATCGTACACATCAATAACCAGGCCGCCGAATGAGCTTGGATGATACATGCGAACGTCATTACCACTCGGTGCCGCAGAAATGCCAGCGGATCACCCGATTCAATCTCATTGGGTCTTATATTGGACATCTCAGGGGTGAACTTGGCCTGAAATTGGGCTCATGGGATGATCATGCTCACACCGAGACTTCAAAATGTTGCTGGCATCTTGACAACGACAAACTGCATGGTCATACAAGGAGGCCATCATCTCTACCTGGTCAATACTTTGGGTCAAGCTTGGGATCGATCAAAACCTCGCAGGGGCCGTGCTGAAAATTGGACGGTTTTGAACAGAAATCATAACTCGGGAAACTTAAATCGAGAAAAAAGAAAACGAGGAAAGTAAAGAGATATTGCAGTCAAACCTGATCTCGTTATACAACGATAATCAGTTCAGAAAATATATTCATCGTATGACAGGTATGAACACGAAAAATGGTTTTAGACCCCCCCCCCCCCTCCAAATGCTGAATATTGTATTGGCAAGGCTCCCCTCTCCCAATAAACCCTTTCTTACAATGGCTCTCGACATTGTCTACGTGTACTGCCTGACGTTTTAAATACCCGTCCCAAATCCTCAGTTATGGCCTCCCCCTTTTTTGTGCGCTGGTGGTAACACATGGTTGTCACGTATGGGGGGTTGGAGCCCTACCTATGCCACAAGGTCAAGTTCCTGAAATGGTCGACGGAAGTTTGACATCATTGCGGGCAAATCGCCAACATTGGGGGCCCACTCATGGTCTCATACATGGTGGGAACAACCCCTTCTCCCAAACTCCAATTATAGTATGTATGTACTGTATGTAAGTATGTATGTATGTATGAACTAAATAAGGTTTCTACGATACACCGTTTGAGGCAATTTTGACTGATAATATTCTGTTGTCTCAGAATTGAATTACACCAGCGAGGTGAACACGATGTGAAGTTGGCAGGTGCAGCGGGCGGGAACGGTCTCCATGGCAACGTTGTAGCGTCTGCCACAGACGACATTTTGGATGTGTTTTTCATTCCTGTCCGGTCATCTCTGCCGCGCCAGGTTCAGATACGTAACGTTTACATACAATAAGGAGGCGGAGACATACTTTCGCTGGTGATGATATAATATCACTAATCAACATGGCGTGAGAACACAGACAGGTGCAAGGGGCGGGGGATATTGCCATGTATAAGCTGTGTCTTTGACTATGGCATGTCGGCTTCAACTGTGCGACATTATGATATTCTCAGAGCATATTCTACGATAACAAGGCCTGTTTTTTTATCATTGTCTAAAAATGACTGAAGCGGGAAAATTGCACGTACAATTTTAATACGTTAGATTAAAATGAAAGCTTGCTATGTATATATTTGTAGCTACCGTGTAGTCACAACACAATGTTGAGAGTATATGCTTGGTGGGATTCTTGAGATCGCCCACCCTGGCCTCCCGCCGTTATACCACCGCCTCAGGACCTATTCCCACGAGAAGACGGGACGCTCTCGCATGGATGACCGAAGAAGGGTAGGAGGTTCCCTCGCACGTTCTCCCGTGAGTTGGCCTCTTCAAGTAGGGGGCAGAAACCAGCGAATCTTCAAACGAGCCCAGGGTATTACACGCATACATGTGAAGGAAAACTCCGCCATTTTGCAACCCAGCCACGTTCAGACATAACATCTACTAGCTGGGAATGGGTGGTAAATTATGGAAGAATCTTGGCTCGAGTGATAAGGTTGAGGGGAGTGTTCAGCCCAGCGAAAATTCTTGGGATGGCTAAATGCTGATATTATCGATAAGTAGAGACGTTCACATTGCTGATGGGGCAGTCATTTGGAAGTGTTGCCCGAGAACGTGGTTACAAGATGAACTAAGGTTGCAATAAAGCTTCATATAGCACAATCATTTCATGCACAGAATATTTAGAAATGGAGTAGGAACGCCTTTTGATGACTAATACACCCGCCCAAGCTTACTGAAGTTGAACTTGCCTTTGTATGCAGTTCTCATAAGTCAGAAAACTGACATAAAAGGTTTTCCCAGCGATAATCAATAATCATGAATAAAGGTAGCGTTCTTAGCATATCCTAGTGGGCGGACCTTACCTAGGCCCCGCCTCCTTACCAGGGGCATTGTCAAACGCTACTGGTCTTTGCGTCTCCAGGCCTCTCCCTAAACTCCCAAGTGAATATGGCTAAATTGTTCTAGTTTGATGAGAAATTGCAATAGTATGTGATACTTGGCAGTGCCCTTACGATAACGCTCTAGTCACGAATGGGAAGCCTGGTGTACCCATATACATTACCCCGCGCGTCCTGTTCAACCAATGACGTGCCTTGCCTTGCGTAATGATTGACAGGGAGTGGGCACACGGATGAACTTTAACAGCGTGCCTTGAGTTCCAGGCCTCAGCTGCACGGTCGAACGTAACGGTACCGGGCAAGCGCGAGAGAGCAGCCGCTGATAACGACACCGTTTTCAGACCAGACAGATCGCTGCACAGAACAGGAGTGCGTCCACAGTCGCATCCCCTGGCTTCCATCCTCCCCCAGTAGCCGGCTGAAAGAAGAGTTTCCGTTGGAAGCAAGCGAACAGCAACAACAGTCTCAACATGAGTACCCAAACCAAGAAGGTGACCCGCACCATCATCACGTCCTCGTCCGGCGGTGGCGGCGGCGGCGGCGGCGGCGGCGGCGGCAGGGCTTCATACAGCTCCTCCAGCAGGTTCAGCGGTGGTGGCGGCCGTATGCGCGCCGGCGGTGTAACATCACGCCGTAGCGTGGGCTCTTCTTACTCAACCGGCGGTGGCGGCCGCGTCAACGCCGTCATGGCTGCAGGGGTGATGGCATCAGTGGGAGGGCCGGCCGGCGCGCTACAGACCCTCTCCGACGCTCGCATGACCCGCGCCCACGAGAAACAGGAGCTGTCCCACCTGAACGACCGTTTCGCCTCCTACATCGACAAGGTGCGCTACCTCCAGGAACGCAACTCCAAGCTGGAGGCACAGATTAAGATCCAGGAATCCCGCGAGGCGCCCAACATCAAGGATCTGTACGAGAAGGAGCTTCGGGACCTCCGAGCACTGGTGGACGAGCTCTCCAACGACAAGGCTCAGCTGGAAATCGAGAGGAACAACTGGCAGGAACAAGCAGAAGACTACAAGATGAAGTAAGTCTTCTTTTCTTAATTTCATTTAAAAATGTAATTCCCCCAAGCTTTTAAAGCGCGCTCAGTGAGACCTTAAGTGTAAGTATTTGACCCCTCTTACTGGATGGTCCTGCAAATTTGCTACCATGTTTAGTGTGTTTATTGCTGTTTAATTTGATTTCATAGCCGTGTATAATTCACTCCAGAATCAGTTCTATCATTGATCAATCTGTGTCCTCTGTCTGACCGCCCCTGTTTAAAAAACGATCCGCCCCTAAATGTAGTATAAATTGCTTGCCTTGGAAAGGGTACGCATGTAGGGGCGACTGATGCACTAAGCGAATATACTTACATATAGTTAGCCATGTAGGATCATACTAGGTTGTGCAATAAGATTGTCTGCAGCAGTGTTGCATAAACATAGCAAATACTCACGCTGCTTTTTGATGTGTTGTAAAAAATAACACTTGCATAGGGCCGGGAGAGAATAATTGCTTCGCGCCCGTCAAAGCTTTTGTTTGTGAAAACGACACTTGTCGGCTATGTGACCCCCTCAGCATGGGATACGTTTTTTATAACCAGTGTCAGTTGTTGAATCTGCCATTGTTTGATTGGTATTTTTGTTGGCTGAAAAAAATGGTTGTTCCATGTATATATAACAGGTGCATGAATATATTTTGTTACATAATGCGCTGTGCGTTGTGCCACTTGACCCGCATTCGCTGTCGGGCAGTTGAGAAACCTCTCCTTGCTTGTTCTAAGCAAAGCCTTTTTGTGCAGGTCACTGGGTGCAGGTCTACATAGCGTCTTCTTAACATATCAAAGAAATGCACAGAGAGAACTAGTGATGTCATATCAGATACTAGATTTCCAGACATCTGGTCTACTTTCTCAGGGGGGTTGATTTTCGAGATTCCTGTCACAGATAGAAGTAGCTTACTGTAAACTACATTCTTGAGGAAATCTGTCGTTTAGACGGAAAGGAATTTTCATTAAAGCGATGTTGTTGGTTGTTTATGGTCAACCCGCCTGTCAGGATAAACATGACATACATGCACATGAGGCGAGTGGTGACAAATCCAACCGGGCGAAGCTAGGGCGAAGCCATGCCGCCGAGTCCTGTTGACACGCACCGATAGTACGCTTGTAGATGTTTGTTTGCGGGCATCGCTGTGACCCCGTTACACCTGTTACTAATCAAACAAGGTGTCCAGACGTGGCTAGCGCCCAGAAATACGACAACAAGTCTACCTTTGAAAAGGTCAAAGAGCCTCGCTGAATGCCCCTAAAGTGGGCGGGGCCGCTCTGCCGAAATCAGACGATACGCCCACGGTATGACGTCTCGTTCCCAGTAGAAAATCGTTTGTCGGGCGTGTGTTTTAAAGCTTTAGCACGGTATTCAAATCCGATTCAGATAAGTCGTTGGCCAATAACTTTCTTTATCCAATCCCATGGATCAAAAGACCGTTATCTTGGTGCAATGCAGTACTTTTAGTGAAATATTGACGGAAGGAAACCGCAATGATATGGTAGCACCGGCGGTGTCAGCGCAACGGTATGCAGGGCCCATCGATTCGATATGCAAAACTGGTTTCATATGGCTTCTAAGCACCCGGGGCAGCTTCATATGCAGAGAATGGCGTGCAAGAATAATCAGTCCGTGTAAGACTGCAGACATCACCCCCCTGCAGTATCGATTGCTTTGAATAATAGATGGTTATCCCCTCAAGTTCATTGGGCCTGTCCACCCAAAAAGTATTAGCGCTGAAATCTGGATGCGCGCTGAGGAAAATGACGTCTGACTTCATTTATATTTCATCGCGATTTCCTGAAATCTTCATAGAGAGGGAATCGGTAATGGACTAGTGGAAGTGTATAGGACGAGGGAAATGTGGTCATGTCATGTCAGATGTGTGCAGGTTTCTGTCAGATCGCTTTTTGTCTTTTTCTTTGCGGGAAAATGTCTTATTTTTCAGCCCTCATCTGGGGCCACACCCTCAAGAACCCCGGGCCCCGCCCGAATCGAGTATTCTGAAATGTTCTGCATGCATTCATATCACGTCTTCAGACAAAGGGACGCAATAAAAATCCCAAATTTGGCTCGATTCCCCGTGGAGATCTTGGCGCTACGGTTTTTCCTTGCCACGCCCTGCTCGTGTGCAGTGATTTTCCCGGTAAAGCTGCGGGGAGAAAGGGTGTGTCAGCCTCTGTAGTCACGTACTGCCTGCCCTTGACCGTGCCCCCTGCCCCCTACAGTGCCCCGCAGACGCACCTATTTCTATCCGATGACTGCCGCTGGTGATCACGCCACGTTACGATCAAATCAGGACTATGCATATGACCGGAAACATTTGCCATCGAGAAATTTCTAGGGCGTCCCTTTCACATAATTATGCACAAACGATGACCGAATTGTCCTTCTCAAAATCATATCACCGAACCAAAATGGCCCCTGAATTCTAGAAAAACGTTTTGATGCCTTCATATGGTGATAATTCATCATAACTTGAATTATGCTGATAATGCCCTACAAATGTTCCCGTGACCTGATTACCGTACTCTGTTCATAATTGGATCCTACGGCTTCTGCGCCATTTATTGCGCCTTGTAGCGTTCTAAATAGGTTTTAAGGAGAGAAGCTATGAAGGAAGGTCAGCTGGCATGTTTTAGCCTAACAGACTCAGATGAGAACACTGATCCTATTTCTTCTACCTTTGGGCATCTTGCTGTTTTACCCATGGAACTAATACGCCACACGCAGAGACACGGAGGGTACAAGTACTTAGCAAAAGCAATGAGGTCAGCCCTGTGCCCTGATACCTGAAACTAGGGGGGGGGGGATATAAGCAATTGCTTTCTTTCTAATGGCTGCCCGATTTTTTTAAAATCACCGGTGGAGGGCTGGTTGTAGAAAAACTACGAATAGGGATGGTGCCAGTTTAGACGAGCACAACACGCCCATCACAAATTTCATCCAACACAACAGTGACCTACATAGAAAAATTGAAAACACCTATCGCGGTATCGAGGTCATTGACCCCCCGTCTCCCGTTTCTACTGAGCAAAGTTCACACGGCTGAAATATGGTCACTTTTCTAATTCATCATTACAAAAACATGAGTTTCGAACTCCTTTCTTGATCCGGGGCGTATTATGTTTTTCGTCCACCCTTCGCTCCAGAACAACATATAACCTGTGTTCTCTTATCTGTTACCAAAGTCCAGCCAGTGTGAATGACCTAAATACATAACGTGACCCCGACCTGTATAGGCAAGTCTGACTTCCGCCACTTCGTATGTTTGCACAAGGTTAAAGTTGTCTCTTGTCTGCCAGTTTGGTCCGGTATGTCTGGCACATTTTAGATAGTACAAATTTTGTTTTCTTTGCACAGAAAAACTCAAAAGGCCATTAACCATTTTAGGCTTGAATCGACGATGTGTGACTAGAGCCCATAGAAACGTGGTCTTCACTAAAAGTTTAAATCACTAATTAGGGGATCAATATGCAAGAGTATGCAAACAGTGACAGCTACTTTGCAGGAAAATACCCATGATGCAGCAGTGGATCCCGCGTCGTGTAAGAGTCGAAACATAAATTATGCTAATCCGCTCATCCATCTGAAATGTTCATACATATTCACCTCATAAAAAAGAAAGAATTACATGAACTAAAAATTCGAAAAGTAAATCAATTTCTTGAGCAAAAGGCGTTAGATTATTTCTGGACAGGGACGTTGTCCCCAAAAGCAGAGTTTTCACTTTCATACAAGTTTGATTGCTGGTGCCGATATCCCCGCCCCCCAAGTAATCCTGCACCGTCCTAAGGAGGCTTAGTCTAGCCACTTTGATCATTAATTCTACAGATGTGACGTTTGACCCCCGGCATCAGTGAACACACCCTCGTGAGACCAGAAGTGGAACCATGCTTTTCCAATCGCAAAGCTTTAAAAAAAATCTTCACATCCGGAAACCACTCGAGCTATAAAAATACAATTGGTGAATGATGGGACTCTTGATTTGGTTAAATATTCAATTTCAGTCGTGTTCCCGTTCAAAAGAGGTTCCCCGGGGTAAAGTAAGGGGGATTTGGGAAAGTGGGAATGTTTCTGGGGAAATTGTCGGGATGCTTGTTTTGTCTTGTCCATTTGGTGGAGAATGCACAAAAGAGGCCAGAGCGAAACCTGCCGAAAGGGGCTGTAAAGGAAATTTAGGTGACGTGTAAAAGCGCTCCCGAATGCAATTTCTTTTGCACCAAATTCATGGAAGGTCCAGAGCGGCAATCCGTCCATCCGTCAACAAGAGTCCAGATGTTCCGAGGCCAGTAACTAGAGCTGAGCAGCTTTCTTGACATGCTTGAGGCAGAAACGCTGCTAAATTTTGCCATCACAGGAAGTGAGATTAAATTAGTCTCACACTGACAAACAGGTGCAGCGGATACAACTGTCTGGCTTGATTTTGGGCGTTTCTTTTTTTTTCTCTAGGTAGTTTTGACTGTCTTTTAATGGCCTACAAGCTGATCAAATTCACTTGCCATACGCTGTAGGGCAAGGGTGTTTATCCTAGACAGATTTTTTTGCAAAAATACGTAAGGCGTTTCAACATGGTTTATTTTGGATGAAATTGACAGGAGTCTCTAGATCTTGAAGCAAAAATGTCAAGATCTTTACTCTAGATTAAACCTGTGCGAAAGGAGAATGGGTAAGCTGTATTACATATTCCTCTCCCAGTGCAAGAGTTCAATGCGCGATATGACATTTACTGTAGCGGGCGCCTGACCGAACATGGGCCGACACTAATGAGGAGAAAGGTCGAAGTCCAAATATGGCGGACTCTGTCTGGAGAAAACCACTCCAGGAAGTTTTCAGACCAAAGAAAAAAAGAAAAAAACACAAAATCGATTCAAGTGCCACTCATCACCCCATGTTCGATTCAAAGATCTTTGAATTGAAAACAAACGTGGACAGCGATTTGGTGACTAAAAGCAGGGAAAAGAGCGCTTCCCTTTAAATACGTGAATTATAAATCTGAAACAATGGACTCTTACAACATTTCTTCTTAAGAACAGGAGCCAGACAGGTTCCCTACCAATTCACCCCAGGAAGTCGTTTTGTTTCTCATAACGCCAATTTAGTTTCAACGAGGCTCACCGCCATGTAAGAGGAACGCACTGAACTGAAGGTTACTGAGTTTGAAAGTCAACCAGACACAGCGGGGTATCCTACAGGCAATGTCACCTTTGTTTGACCTTAACGGTCTGCCACGCATTTGACTTCAAACCCGTTTATCTTTAGCCTTCTGTCCGTCAACTTTGATGTAAAGCAGATTCTCCGCCATATTTGCAGAGTTTGGATTGATCATAGAACGGGTCCGGGTGGACGTACATGTAGGTGGGGGCGACAGGCATTTTTGGTTATTTCTAAAACGACAAAATATGAACTTAAATATACAGACAAGTGTAAAACTACAAACGTGCTCTACAAGTGGTTGAATGGTGTTTAACGTGTCAGAAATTAATACTAATCTATCCCTGTATGGGTGTAAGATATGCTACGTAGAAGTAGAACGGATCTGCCAGCATTCACGGGGTTTGTAAACGGCTGTAGTGAGTTTCCTGCCTACTTATACAGAAGCACTTCCCAACAACATCAGTGCCTTTGATGGACGTAGTAGTCCCCGTCACCACATCCTTACTTAAAAACACAACAAAGTCTTTCTCGGGATGCGGATTCTGTCGTTTCAATAGCTTTTATTTTGTACGTAAAATCTATAGTTTGAATCTTCAAACCGTCCTTTTAGTAAGTAGCAGTCACTGACGGGCGATTGCCATTCCCCGGAGAAACTGTTACCGTCAAGGGATTGGCAGAGAATGATAAATGACAGATTAGATGGTTGCTCCGTGTGATCACTGTCAGTCGTATCAAAGCTGTCGTGATGACTTACGTTTTACATTTCCTGGCTGGCATTGTGCAACAGGAGACTACTCACTGACAAGTTTACTACAACTGGAAATTACTTCAAATTCCGCTTCTTAGAATTCACGAGAATTTGCGTTAATAATAACGATTCTCATGTCAAGAAAGACAGACCAAAACTTTTGTTATTTGCAGTAACTCAGTTTTGGAAATTGCCGACCTACCAAAGCCGTTTTTTTGCCTTCCAAGCTAGTTGTGATGAAGTTGTGATGCATTGTTCCTTTGCCCTCTTCAACCACTTGTTCGGACACTTTTGACCTAAATTCACCGAGTAAACATTCACAAGAGAAGGTGTAAGTTGTCCCACGATGTGAAGAGTAGTATGTAATACGACATGGTTGCTTGTAGGAAAGTCCCATGCATATGCAATCGTATTTATTTACACAGAACGTGTTTATTTGCAATATAATCCGCATTGCCTCGGATAAAGTTCTTAGTCTAAGACTTTAGAGCTAAGGTTCAGTCTGAATCCTTTGATTTTTAGTTTCTGTACCACCAAAACGTGCCCTGGGCTTCTTAACTGTACCCAGCATAAGGAGGTGAATGTTTAGTCTACAGCTTAGGCCACAGGGTGTGCAAGTAGAAATTGAATACGCCTGTACTTGGTGCGTGTTTAACTAGGTGCAGACTAACAGGTCAATGAGGGCTGTGGAGAAAATTCGTCTCGTGTCAGTGAAAGTACTGATCTCAAAGACGCTAATCGTCTTTGTCTCGGGTTCAGAGATTGCAGGAAACAAAGTTTTAATTCAAACGCCCCTGCAACAATGGTTGACTGCCAAATCTCAGCATCAGTGACAGGAAAATATCTGGCCGATTAGCATTGACTCGCGTGTTTATGGTACATCCCCACGTGTACAGTGCCGGTAGTTTGTCTGGAAGTAATTCTACCTGGTTGCCTCTGTCCTTGAGAGCTGTTTCCCCGTGTCGGTTGCCTGACATACTAGTACCTCAAATATGCCAGTCCGTCTTGGAGGTAGATCTTCTTTCCTATCGTGCCCAAAAATAGTAGATTACTGAGAACTTCGTCCGAAAACTTTTTTTTTTACATCGGTGACCGTGTTTTTTTTTTTAATCAATTAGTCTCTGTCTCAGCTTTTTGGTTTAGCCCCAGACGATGTCAGCCATTCGGAGCCAGTGGAGATATAGCCATAAATAAAACTGTCCTAGTTCTTTTTTTGATGGGAAACTTTCCAAAATGGATGGATCCCCAAGTTTGGCCGTCGGCCATCTTGTTCAGGCAGACAGGCAGACATGAGCATATAGCTAGTTACGTCACGAAGTTTGCGAAGTGTGACACGTGAGAGACCCTCAACCAACCAACTTGTTCAACAGCTCACAAAAGAAGCATTTCATCAGGCAATTCACAAGTGGATATTTAAGCAGCCAGGTATTGTCGGGCACCAATTTAAAACAAGTAGGGCGTCAGTACATACAAGAGCCGCATTGTTCGGGCAACACAGAACTTGAGACTGAGAGACGAACAGTTGAACTGGGCCGTCACATTCCACATGCATACCGTTAGATTAGATCTGTTTCTCCGCTGTCGTCTGTAGGTCTATGTCGAATGGTACTAGGACGACCTCCATGTACCCCATTTACTGAACTTCCCCCGTCTGTGGTTCAGTAATGATACTGTTTTGAAAATTGGTTTTTAAAAGGGGAACGGGGACATTCTGTAATTGCAATCTGTCGCGCCATTCCAAAAATAATGTTTATTTTAAACGCCATCCGTTAGCTGTTTGTTGTTGTTCAATCGGCACAAAACTGTTTTGGTAATTTTCTATATCCGTGGAAGTAATTGATACTTCGGCGTTAGAGGACATTTTTGTTTTGTTTTAGGAACAGTTTTAGGGTCCGCGGGGACGATAATAATAACTCAGGGTCGGTCGTCTTGCCCGGCAATTGCGATGCCCGCCATAGTTGTGGGCGACCTCTGACCGAACGGAAATTATTTCAGGCCTTGCCGCCATGTTGTTGACTGCACATCTCTAGTCCATCAAATTTCCAGTCGATCAATTTTTATCACACCATTCAGACAATTGAAGTGGTAGTCTTGATATTTCGGCCGTACGGATACGTTTTTACATTATGTGATTAACAGGAAATTTCACAGCAGAATACGCCCGCTACTTTGAACCGCCTGGATTTCGGGTAAAGCTAAAAGGGTTATCTAGTTTCGCCTTGTTTATTTTAATAGAAGGACGGCTAGACTATTACAAGATCTTACAAGCCAGGGTTTGTCACGGAGGAGGCTTCTTGAAAAGGCCTGCTTCTCAGTCTGCTCGTTAGGTGCTATGTCTTTTTTCAATCATCCGCCGTGTTTGCAAAATAAATGTTGAAAACGTGGTAGGCTTAACAAACTCTGAAGCAGCTGCATTGTACAATAGCCCAAAGGCAAGTGCACATGAGAAATCCGATATCCCAATGCAAGCCGCCCCCTTGGAGCAAACACAATTCAACGACGCAAATGTAGTTTCATGGTCTGTTCCCCAATTTAGTGGGAGTGGTAGTCTCAAGCCTGGCTTGGGAAAAGGGCTTCGGTGGTATGTAATAATCCGTCACCATGACAGCAAGGCTGAAGAAACGTTACAGTGGCGATTAGAATTAAAGATACCCGTCTTAAAATGCCCTTTTATGGCCCACTGTGGATGAAGGCGCAAATCCCCTGTGCGCGCAAGTACCAGTTCGAGCAGTCATAGATAACATCAAAATGTAAAAGTTCACTGTAACAGGTCGACGTCATCCATCGCCATTGGCAGCCATCTCGTTAGGATGCGGTGCACGTGCGCACAAAATAAAAGGGTTGGAGGTTTTCAGGAGCTACCTGTTAATTTTCTTCCGTGAAAAGTCATTTTGCAAGGAATTAGGGGTGACTGCAAAGCTCATGTTGAACGGCTTTATGTACAAATTGCTTTAACAAGCCGGTCAATAACGATGGTGGCTGTTCAGACCGGTAGAAAATCTAATAACCGGGCAGATTTGCCGGCAGACAGTGACGCTACTTTGGAGCCCCCAAGAATCCGAGAGCAATTATCATAAATGCATACTATATCATGCTCATGGGAGTATATGACAGGAAGCTATCAATAAATAAGATTGTCATGGCCGTTTATATTTCAACAGTCTCATTTTTTCCGGATATTAATTTCTTCCTTCGTGGTTTGAAGGCTGCATGACGCTAGCATGTACGTGAAGTGGATACAAAGTGTGAGGCAGCAAGACCCATAGGCCCTTCTGGGACTGCACAGACCGGCTCTTCGGCACCCGGACCAACATGCCCCCGATGAAAATTTTCCTCATTCCCCCCTGAGGTAGAGCTGGATTCAGGCAAACGAAAATCACCGGGGTATGGTTAGTTGACCAGGCGGGGATAGAATATCACATTGGCGAAGAAGCCCAGCCCTAGTGACCAGGTTCATTCGTGCGGCTCATCCATACTGTGCCCCACTTGCTGTGTTGCGCAGAATCTTATTACCCTACAAATCACACAGCAACCAGTAAAAGAGATGCATTAGACATGTTATTACCTCTCGCTGAGCCCCAGAATGCCTCCAGGTCGTCTGAACGGAGCTTGATGGATTGGCGGGGCTGAAATACCTCTGGCCCCGCGCACATACCGAACGGTAGACGTGTTGACAGTCAACAAGGGTTATTACAAACTTTGCAGGCAAACACCAAATGTCGGCTGTCAACCTGTCTTGTAGTAGGGTAAAATGTAGTTCAGCTGTGCCTTTTCACCAGAGCAGAATTAGTGATTATTACAGCGAGCTTTTCATAATTCATATTCAAGCAACGTGTCTTTACAGACGGTTTGTTGATTGGAGTAATGTTTGTGTATGCTTAATCATATCAAATGTAATTACAATTGGACTTTGTGCACAGACTGTGACTATCTCACTATCAAAGTTTGCTTACATGGTCCTCCTCACATCACCTTGTAGAAATTAAGATAAAAGTTTCACCCCAAATGCTGAGTATTGGTCCCCTTCCATATAGCCCGAGGCACATCATTTTAATGGCACCCCACAAGATAGCGATATGGGGCCATCTACATGAAGTAAAAGGTGATCAATTAAGCGTAGCTCATGTAATGGTCGGCCGACGCAGCGTCCCATTATGTATGATTAAATATTGATTCCTTTTATTGTTGGGCAGGTGGCAGGACGAGGCGGGGTTGCGTGCGGAGCTGGAATCTGAGATTGAAAGGCTGAAGAAGGTGAGTTCCGCCCCCTCCTCATTTGTATCCGCCATCTTGGATCAATCGTGGACTCGACAGTCGATACTGGAACGTGCCAAACCGCACGTTAACTTTCCTCAAACTAAGAGCCAGTGTTCCTTATATTGTCACCTTTTCCTTACTTGTAAAAATAATCTGAAATACAAACTGTGCCATTAACACCCTTTCCTCTGAAGAAAGCTGAAATAGGAAAAGCCTGGGAAGTCGAAACTTGTATCGAATTATGTTACGTCAGATTGTTTAATTATGCTTGAACTAAATACCGCTTAGTCGTTGACCGAGAAATTCTGTGCAGACAAACATTCATTACGCTATCAGTCACGGAAGTTATCACCTCGCGGAACCTCAATTTAGACATTTCTTGATGAGACTAGAAGATAAGGTGGTTTTTATCAGAGCGGGAAGACGGTTGGGCGATCTGAGCGACCCTATTGGTAGACAGGTGCCCATAGTTGGCTAAGAAATGTTGCCCTTCTCCGTGCCACAGCCACAAGAGCATTCAAAGAATTCCTGTCCGCGTAACCCCCTGAACCGACAACAGAGACATTTCCCAAGTGATATTAAAAACAGACCCTACAGAGTTAGAATGAGTTGTAGAGTCCTCGACAAAAACTGCTGTTTCAAACTTCGGTCAAAGAGTGCACAGAGGGGCACAATTTCGCTTAATTGATCAACATAAATGAGTTAATTTAGAATAAGAACGCGTTCCCACTCTTTAATTGAGTGTCGTTAAAATATATTGACTTCTCGCTTAGTTTTTGTCAATATCCGGGACTAGATTGGGCCGAAAGTTGGACGGCAGGATTGATTGATAACGACATTATTGCTTGGAACGCATTCATCCGCTTCTGATATTTCGGAATTGTCAATAAAAAAACCCGTAGGCCATAAATCCATCGGAACTAACGGCCCGTTAAAAATGGTGCCTCGCCAGCACTCCAAGTAGCCTATATTGGAACTGAACATTACAAAACTTGTCTGCAGTCAAAGGTCTCGCCGAAAATTGCACCAGTTCTCAATATACGAGCGCAGAGCGGCGGGTTCTGAATGCAGAATAGGCCTGTAAAAACCAATTTACCCGGCCAGTTTTGCCCGTATATGGAAAGGGGCGCAGGCTCGGTACGTCGAGCCGAGTAATTGCACATCTGGGATTTGCTCCAGGAGGTTGGCAGTGAGAAGTTATAATTTTCCCTCTGTGTTAGATGTTTCCACTTCAATGGATTATTGATCTTGAGTGAAGAAAAATGAGGCGTCGGGGTTGAAAAGGTGGTCACTGTAATTTGCATCTCGGTAAGAATGAGAACAGAAGAGACACCCACTCAAGATATCCAGATCAAAGAAAGTCGATATCGGACGTTTGATGGTAGAATTCAACAGAAAGCCGGGAATATATCATATTAATCACTCATCGAGGTTTGATGGGCAAGAAATTTAATCGAACTCAAAATGTCGCGAAGATTGTCATGGCAGGAAGAAGACTGTTGGAGCTTCCTTTGAAGGACGAGACGAAAATCTTGTTTTCGCCATAGAGATGACATGCAGTGTAGATGGGTGCATTAGGGATGTGTTTAACGACGGGAGTGGGGCGTCGCCACAATGTAATATCAGAAAAGGGACGATGTAGATGAACATGACAGTCTGTCTGGCAGGGACAGACATGATTTCATCGCCAGAAAGGCAGTCCCAGGAAGAGGTTAAGCCGGCGCCAAATTTATAGCGGCAGCTTGAACGTGACCTACATACACGATTCTCAGATTACGTTACAGTGCCCAGTGGGAGATGACCTAGAATTTTCAGACATTTATGATTACAGACGAATGTGTTCTACATACTGTGTGATTACACTCATTACTCAAGTCATATTTTAACGTGTTTATGTTTTAATGTACCTACTTTAGTTTAACTGCCAATGCCAGCAAAACGTTTGGGTGAAACATGGTGACATTGGCGCTACTCAATAAATCACTGCATTATTCATAGGTTCTTAACACCTGCATCCTCTCCGGACATAACCGTCGCGACTGTACCATGAATAAATGATAAGGCAGTGGGGGATTACTTCCAAAGTTCCGGTGTTTTTCACTTTTGACTTTGTTAACTCTCCCGGATGTTCCGCCATGTTTGTTAACTTACCCGGATGTTCCGCCATGTTTTTTTTTTGCAGGAGCTGGATGCAGCAACCATGGCGCGTGTGGACTTGGAGAACAAGCTCTCCACCGCACAGGAGGAGATCGATTTCTTGAAGAGGGTTCATGATGAGGTAGGTGCACGTACATGAAATCAAGTCGTTGTACTAGATAATTTTTGGAAACCTCTGCAGTTTTGCAGTCTCTGAGGTTGTCTGTGAATGCGTTGTTTGATTTAATTTGATTTGATTTCATATCTATGCTGATAGTCACGACTTATTTGTCTTTTTGCAGGAAATCCGTCAACTGCAGGACCAGTTGAACGAAAGTTTGACCATTGTGGAGGTGGACTCCCGGGCTCCCACAACTTTTGCTCCTGGACCTGACCTCACTGATGCTCTGCGTGAGATCCGCACTCAATACGAGGAGCTTGGACGTGTCAACAGGGAGGATGCTGAGGTCAAGTACAAGCAGAAGGTCAGAGGAAAAGTCTTGAAAATTATTTAGAAAATGTTGTTTTCTTCTTGGTACAGAGATAACATTTTGTGCCAACACAGAAAGTTTGCACATCGAATTTTCGACCTCAGAAGTCAAAACCCGAGTGACTAATGACCTAAAACCTTGCGGACAAATCACGGCAGCAATTGGTCAAAAGTGCCAGGAAGTTGATACCACCCGACGTCTCTGTTCAGTACTTTGCGTTGTCAATTTGTACTTAAAAAGATACGCCATGTCGCAGTTAACCATCATTAGTTTATGCCTAATTCTATAAAACTGTTGATGGCTGGTTGATGAACATTTTGTGCTTTTCTTCTAAATTCAGTTCAGCGAGCTGGCCCAACAACGGGAGCGTGACAACGAGGCTCTGATGACTGCACGGACAGAGGTGACAGAACTCCGAAGGAACCTCAACTCCCTCGTCGCCGAGAACGAGGCTCTCAAGAGCAAGGTGAGTGGACAATTAATGGCAGCAGGCTCGCCAGATATTGTTTCATAGATTTCAGACAGTCTACATGTTATATTTCATTTGGGTACTTTAAAGTGCCATTGTAGAAAGTAGGGTACATTCCCTGAATCTAAGACTTGAACGTTTCTGCTTTCCGATTTATGTAAGATATAGGTGGGGTTTCAAGACTAAGCCATTTTCCTGCTTGCCTGTAATGCTATAGGCAATTAATGCTTGTCAACACGTATTAAATGACGGAGACGTCATGCTGGGGCAATATTCTATGCATTTAGGTCATTGACAGGGCCCCTACATAAACGTGGGAAGAAATATGACGTGACCTACTTTAGCGGGAAAGAGATGTAAATCATTGCTGTCTCTCCAGCGTTTAATGCATGTGCTGCTTGGTATTCACTAGACACGCGTCCTGGAAACAAGCCTTTCTATCTTGACGAGGTGGCACGAGAAGATAGCAACCGACCATGAAAACTGCCTTAATAAGCTGCTTCTTGAAATGAGTCTGGTCAAAGAAGACGTAGCATCTATGTCCAGGATACTGAAGGGGCTTGGGACTTAGCGCCTTGCTCGAACAGTTACCATAGACTACACTCATCCAGGTAGGTAGGAGGCTGCCAACTCAATCGTTACCCATCGCAAGTTTCTATTCTTAAAATTTTTTGTTGGCTCTGACCACATAAATTTCCCATTTTTGACGTTCTATGGAATGGAATTTCAAAGTGAAACTAACCTTAGATCTCGTCAAAGCTGATGATGTACCTATTTGATTTTCGAAGCTAACAGAGTCAACAGAACATTTGGCATTGAGTTCCTAACAAGCAGCCTCCTACCTGCCCGTTCAAACGCCCCGGGGCGAGTTCATGCGCCCCGCAGATATGTACATGTGGGTTTTCTTGTGTTTTCAACAGAACAATGCTCTGGAGGGCAGCCTGGCCGAGCTGGAGGCTCGCATGCAGCTGGAGATAGAGGAGTATCAGGCTGCAATCCGCGACCTCGAGCAGGAGCTGGAGACCAAGACGAGCGAGATGGCTCAACAGATGCAAGCCTACAAGATGTTAATGGACACCAAGATGGCGCTCGACATGGAGATAGCAGCTTACAGGAAGCTTCTGGAGGGAGAGGAGATCAGGTGTGAACATTTTCTTAACTTTCCATCTTACTAAGACGACTGGTGTGTTATATCCATCTTGGAACGCGAGGAAACACGGGATAGAAATGGCAAGACGGCACCTGCAAGATCCTCGCAGGTAAAACACGGTTACTCCCGGAGTTTCCTTGCATGATCGTTGTTTTTGTGGCCATTGGTGAAGCTGTGCGTGGTGACGAGTGAATGTAGTTGTAGGAGGACCTTGTGCTACGTCTTCTTCGCTTTTTAACACACGCGGAGAACAAACAATCTAATCCCAAATCGTACGCCCTTCTCCCTTCCATCACTTCCCGCTCAAATCTGAACACCTTCTGCTCTTCTGCTTTTATTTGTGCAAGACTATTCCGGAACCCGGCGAGGGTCCGGATCGTCCAAACCCCGCCCGAAGAAGGGTAAGCCAAATTCATTCCGTGGTACGGCCCCTAAGGAAGCTTGCAGATGCTCTTTTGTCGAATCAGCACCATTTGAAACTTTCAAACGATGTCGTATTTTAATCACATGACTGTTCCTATCAGGCTAAACTGCCATTCGTTCTGGCATGGTACAGGATATTAGTGACATAATTAACGTCTCCTTTGATTCTGTTCTAGCTACGTCGCTGGTTGTAAAACAGTAAATGACTTTAATCTATCTGACCAACCTCGATTGAAGACATATCTTGTCGCTTGCCTGAGTAGATTGATGACTGAAACATGCATGACAGTCTTTTTATGACTTCTGCTACCGCTAATGGTGCTTCAGAATCGAACAAAAGGGCATCTCTGACTCGCTTCGCGAGGCACGGGCGGCATACAGAGAGGCCATGAAGACCAGATTGTCCCTTGATACTGAGGTCGCAGCCTACAAAAGAATCCTGGGCCCTGGTGTAATGGAACAGAGGTACTAGCCATACTAGACAATCAAGGATTTCCGTGCAATCTCCTTTCTCCAACATCTTCCCCTGTCCAAATTACTCCGTGTCCCCCACACTACGGTTTGGTTGCAAGATTTGAGTTTCCTTATACCTCCAAGTTACGTCTCGTTTCGTCATACCATTTTGCTTTGTTTTCTCAGGAACTTCCCTATGCTGCCTGCTTTGTTTGAGTTGCTGCTTCTCTTTTGTCTTTGACGGTTTGGTTTTTGTTCTTGCTCGTTCTCAGCCCAGCAGCACTGTCCTTTCTGAGACTGCTTCATACCTATGGTGATGACTACCTGCTTGCCAGTATTCATTTTAACCATTAGTGAAACTGCTTCTCAAGGTCTGCTTTAGGTGTACATGTGAAGTGGCTTATGCTGAAGAAAACTCTTATATGAAGATCTTATGAACCTTTATCTTGCAGCTAGGTATCTCCGGGTTGTGTGTAAAGGCTAACAGGTGCTCTTCCATCTCTCTTTTGATGTGGCCATTGAAGGACACCAAATATTCCCGTCATCTCATTGTACCTTGTTCGCCTTGCAGCCCCAGGATACCTAGCCAAGATTTGTCTAACGTATTTCTTCGATTTTAACATGGACCCTCCTACCACCACCATTTCTTACCCCTTCCGTGTTTACATTTCGTTTCCCGCAGGCTGTTCGGTGAGAGTAAGGAGGGAGTTCAGCAGACCTCCAGCAGCAGCAGCAGCAGCTATCAGTACTCCATGAAGTCCGGGTCCGGCGGCGGCGGCGGCGGCGGCTCCTCGTCCGGCAAGCAGCAGGTCACCGTCAGTGTCTCCTCCGGTGAGGAAAAATGATGGGTCAGGCCATAGCGAAAGATTGTGATGTGATGATAATGCATTCGTATTAAACACGCCTTGCCGACTAGCCTACCTACTCTACTACTAGCCGCAACATACTGCGTGCTGTTACAAAAAGCAGATGCAACTCAAGAAAAGCGTACAAAAATTGATGTCGGTGCTGTGAAGCGCACGTTTTAACTTCTTATTTTTCATCCGTACTGGAAAATAGTGACTTAAAGTAAGCTGTACAAGTAATGAATTTGCTAGGCTGCTAGGCACACAATGCGGTGCACTCGGCTACTGTGCTTGGAGTTGTAAGATAAGGAGGAGTGGCTTGTTGGACAACCAACCATAGACTTACGGCAGACTCGTACCATGTCTAAACCAGTGTATCAGTTATCGGAGAGGATTCGAAAGTTGACCAGAAATGTTAGAGGACGATTAATTGTAACCATGTATTAACCACTTGGCATGAACATTCGAAGAAGTATAATGTAACGAAAGGAGGGACAATAAAGTGTCGGTGCGAAAACGTCTGAGCCCGTGCCAGTGTCACTTTGTGTTTTGTTGCTGGTTTTGTAGAGTAGGTTAATGATACTCAACGGCTTGTGTCTCTGCCCTGTCTCACCAGCCATTGAGGTCTATTCATAGAAAAGCGCCCCAGTTATTTACGCATGTACGGTAAACGCACAAGGTTAAATTGTTTTATCCACGCCAAGGAACATGCACCTTCAGCTGACCCAGTACCTGTTTTTTATCATTCTAGTCCTGTGGAAGGACTCATGTGTCTTCCAATTTTCCCACTCTTTGGTTTCATCGGTAACGTTTATGCCCGCTTCTATCATTTGCATGCCACAATTTTCTTTACAACCGTACAAGCGTAGCATGTAAACACTTAATTGTTGAAAGTTGCATGTTCTGCCATTGTTAGCAATTTTTTATGAAACCAAGCTTGTTTAGTACTCGGGTCGTGTGAAATGCCCCTCCCATATCTGTTTGGCTTTTGACACTTCAACAACAAGGATTTTGGAAAGGTTCGCCGAACACGAACAGTATGTTTTCCTGATCTGGCATCAGGCGAGATTCTGCCGTAAGCCTCTGGTTGATGACCGGTCCATTGTCGGTCCATGATTTGTTGACTATAAATACAAATTATGCATTATTGTCCTCTCTACCTACTGGGTCTGGGCATTTGACATGATATATGCCGTTAGCGCGTTAGGCAAATGTATATACATGTATATGTATATATAGTTGGTAGGGGGATAGATGCGGGAGGGTTACAGAACGGTGAATATATGATGCAGCATTGTTCTGCAGCTAGACCACCGTTATTACTGTAAGCAAGACGATAAAGCATACCCGGCTCGAAAGACGAAAGGTGTAGATATTTCCACCTGATGCATTTCATGAGTGCATCAATGAAGTCAAAGCAGCAGCTAGCTAGTTGGTAAATTGCTCCAGGAACGGCATGCATCTTGGAGACATGACATGTTCGTGACAGCACGTTTTTATCCATGTGAAAGTCCAGTCTTATGCACATTGACTTGAAAAGATTTGCGGGGAATGACTCTTCAAAAACCTCCCAATACACCTGTCAACGACGCATGTCTTCAACATCTACGCTGATCTTAAGAAACATTAAAATCTAGTCACATAAATCTGGCTGACCTAAAGATCAAACGACAAAGACTTTAAAACTAAACAAGATGACCTGGCCCATTTCTGTAAAAAGTAGGGCAGTTGGCCAACGTCTTAAAGACCTGCGGATCTTCACACTTCTGAATATTCTTGGAATGCAAATTACACGTGTCGCTTCTCGTGTTAGCACTCCGGGAAATATTGACGAAATGTGTGAAAACAGATGTTCCAACAACCCATCACGTTTCATACCCGCATGACATGTTGGTAGTCTGTCAATCAGCCCATGTTCACAAGAGGAAGGATGTTTCGTGTTATAGACGGTTGGCCTACTTAGTCACTGCATGAGTAATTGGGAAAATATTGCCAGCGGGTGTACATGTGTGTTGTCTCTTAAAAGAGTCACATGCGATTGTACGTGACCAAAATACAAACGAACCTTTTCCAACGACCTTTCCTAATACGGATAAAAATGCAATCAATGTAAATCACGACAACCAGCACGATGGCACATTCCAAAAGTACAAAACAAATCTGTTCACACTTTATAAACATTTGTCACTAACACGTACGATGAAACATATAGCCTTTAAAAGCATAAATCTATCATCCGAAAACACTTTCCATATAGCTTTGGGCTGTTGGTTTTCAGTAGATTGAACACCGGATGGTGTTGTAGTTAGCAAAGGAAACAACAATCAGAACTGCTGAAAAGGTTGATAGACCTACGTCCTTGTCAGCTTTGATTTTCTGTGACTAGATTGAAAGTTTCTCCGTGAAAAATGTCCCATTATGGTCCACACGTGGCACTCGTCCGCAAACCACGGCTCACTGACGAGGCACATGGGTGGGTCACTCGACTTTTACCACCACTAGTCTACGAAATCTGGGCGTCCACAACTTAGTTGATACTGCTGTGTTCAATCCAACCCGAACCAGAAGTTAACAGGTTTCTTATGCGCGAAGTCGAGTGACGCACCCTGTCTGTGCACCCAAGGACCTGCTCCTGAACGTCACCAGTCTCTACGTACACTCACGATCTATAACGCGTCTCCAAGGAAGAGATGACTGCTACAGACTGCTGTGGAGACACTTGTCCCTTTTCACTGCTTTTCTTCCAGACGCCATCTTGATTTTTCAGCTCTCTCTGTTATGCTGTGACATAAATACGTATTGCCTGTCAAGCAGGTCCTGTCTCGGGGATTGAGCATTGTCTTTCCTGGAGGACATGGGTGATATTGCAATTCCTTTTTCAGTTTTTATTTTCCTAATGAACTTTATGTCGGACCACAGACCTCCTTTAAGTTCCATTCCCAGTTCGGTTGGACATCGGAAGGTCCCCCATGCCTCCAAGAAAAATGGCCCATCCCTAACCTTTCCTGTCTTTCTTTGACCTTCCCCTCATGCAACTTAAAGAGGAAGTACTAGGCGCTGCTCCATGTCTTGAGCCCGCTGGTGATGGTAAGCCCCTCTAAAGGTGTCACTTTCCGCTTCTAAACGCACCAGCAGGGGTTTCAGTTCTTTCCATTGATCACGTTGTTTCCTTCGTTCTCAACGCTACCGTATTTTTCTTAGATCCCCATCGACATTTGTGCTTGGGTACTAATGCATGCGCCGGTGGGTTGGGATAATAGAGGGCTATAATTTCTCTATACCTTTTGATAGCTGGTATGGAGATGGATTCGCCTCAAAGCCAGATGGTTACGACCTTGTTTGGTTCATACTACAATTTCCATTAATCCCAGATATAGACCTCAGCTTAATAGTTGTCAGGGAAAACCCTGGTATGCATGTAGACTAAGATAGATATGCCCAACTTTGAGTGTGCATGTCTATCGGAACGTCATGATTGTTATTTCACCCTCTTGGTTCGGGAGGCAACAGACCTGACATCTGACCTGCATGCCCCACTGACCTCCACCATCGCGAGGTTATCAACCTTTGACCTTCGTTCTTTAATGTTTCCCATGCTACCTGTCAGTCAAACCTGATGAACCAGACGAGGCCGACGGTAAGACCTGCCGAGACATTTCTGCCTGTTCCTTTTAGTGTAACTGCAACGGTAGCATCCAGTTGCGTTCCGCCATTGCGTTTTAAGACAAAATAAGATAGGATTAACTTTTCATTTAGCGCTCGATCCTTAAACTGCATAATTAGACCCACACATCATAGCCAAGAGACTAATCCAAGTCACAGGACAATATTATTGAAGGTCGTGGCAATATTGATCTTGGAAATACTGTTATCTGCAGTGCATTCTGCACATATCGCATACCATCAAGAACCCCCACCGTTTCTGAGCAACAATATTTTCTGGCTCCCAATCGAAGCAACTGAAGGGCCTGTTCTGACTCTCGAATATTTTCTCCAGAAAGGTTTCTAAAAAGATATTGATTGTTATCTTAAACATTTAGTCTAGCGTGCAAGGATACCCTTGGGACTCAGAAGAATGACACACACAGTAAAATTTAAAACGAAGCTAGCAGCCAATCCCTGACATATTTAAAAATTCATGAAGTGAAGTCTGAGCTTCATGGTGCCAGTGTCTGAAAAAGGCAGTAACAAAACGTGAGAACAGAAAATTTATCTACAGTAAGAATGCAGAAACCAAAATCCAATGGCTTCGTAAAGAATGAGAGAAACAATCGCCAATGTAGTATATGGCTTAACTGGATATTCACGTTATCTTTGGACCATTTTGACTGCGGCGTAGGAAAAGAGGAAGAAGAAGAGGAGGAAACAGCTGGTAAGCTTCCCCAGTTCAATCCTTAAACACATAACTTGAAAATATACAATACCGTTCGAATCATACAAAAACGTCCTCTTAAATTGCTCTTAAAAGTGTTCATGAACAAAAAAGGCCACACCCTTAAGTTGACAAGAAGTAGCAGTCGCAAGCAAAATGCTAAGCAGATCTGAGACATGGAAGTGACATACGCAATTAAATTTTCATGCCCCATAGGAGAGGAAGAGGTAGAAGAAAAGGAGGGTAAGGCTGTAATAAGTGTATTTGTCATGGCTACAGGACGTTTGCATGTCATATGGCGTGCAGAAATGGTACCCTTTGAGGCAGTCAGTGCATCTGAAGGGAAGTGCGAACCAAGCATGCGAAACCGCAATTTTGATCTACATCCCGCACATAAATCCTCTGTTGTTTTTTCTAAAATCCCAAGATGTCGAGGTGCTTGCAACCAATCGCGTCAAAGATAATGATTATGAACGTTGCGGATCCAGTCTATTCAATTGTGGAATGCAAACAATCAGATCGAACGGGCATCTTGCAGCTTTGCCTTTTTATGGACAACCCCCTCCCTACCCCTAATAACAATTGTTCCCACGCAATTCAATTTCGTCTTAGAAGAAGAGGAGGCAGAGGAGGAAGCCGAGGATAAGGAAGAAGATGGTGAGATCTTCATAAAATCAAACAAATATTTTCCATATGTCAGAAAAAAAAGCTTATGAGTAAAACAACGCCCACTTAACATATTTTCTAAAGTAACTGTATAAAGTAATTTTTACAGGTGCCATAAAACACAATTATTACCATGCATGTTGCATGTAATCGAAGATAAGTAGTTTCTAGTGCTAACATTCACAAATCGTTTGTCCACGCGTCTTCTGTGATTAGCCGAGGAGGAAGAAGAGGGAGAGGAAGAAAAGGAGGAAGAGGGTGAGATTTACATAAATCAGATTCCAGCCCCCCTTATTTAAAATCCCATTCCCATCCTCCCAATCTTGCATCTTGATTACAGTAAGAGTCAGAATTAATACATTTAAAGGTTTTGCACTTGCCTTGCGCTACTCTACCTTGAGCAATATCCTTAAGTCCCGACATTTTCTTTCGTCATTCCAATGAGCCCTTTGACTTTAGTTGAAACTTGACTATACTATGATGCTCGATCTCTCGAACGGTGCATGCGTTTAGCCAATGGCCTTAAGAATGGTTGACCATCTAAACACGGACAATCGCGTTCCTCCCTTGGAAAATTTGAATAACGCTTACCAGCTGAGGAAGAAGCAGCTGCCGAGGAAGAAGAAGAGTCAGAAGAGAAACAGGAGGCGGAGGAAGATTCAGCAGAACCCGAGGGTGAGCTCAAGTTGACATTCCTCAGACATTCCTCCCCCCTTATGTCGCTCACCAAATAATGACGCCTTTTACTACTTTAGATCAAGCCCAACGACGATCGGGGCATTCAAACACGCGTCAAAGAGTATTGCTTTGTTAAGTGTTAACCCGAAGCGCTAATGAAATATCTAATTTAGGAATGACATCTTCCCCTTCATATCCATACTTGTCATGCAACCAGTTTATGAACTTGTCACAGGCATTGTTTAGATCTTCAAAGTTACAGGATACATCGTCTCTTAGACTCTTACCTTGCGATGCTCACCAGTTGAAACTCAGGAACATTCGTTTAAAACAATTCAATTGGCAATGGGTTCGTCCCCTACATAAAAACTGCGACGTGCAATAGTTTTTTTTGAAGACATTAATCATAATTTAAAGTGCAACCGTTGCAATGATTAAATCATAACTTCCCGTATCATGCAACTTAGCTGAGGATGAAAAAAAGGAGGACGACGCGGAAGGTAATTAGAATCAACAATTTTGAATTCCGGCTGATTAACAATCTCACGACTTCTTTGAAAAATGAACAATCCTCGGCTCATGCTTATTAGACGTACCAAACTTATTTAATTTAGGATGTTTTATCCAGGTGCAAATGTTAACCTACATTTTACCTCCAACAAAACCCAAAATATTAAATAATGCCATCAACCCTTTAATCCAGCTGAGGAGGAAGAGAAGGAGGAGGAAGAAGAAGACAAAGAGGAGGGTGAGAATTTTCTTCAAATTTTTTACTATCCCAAGCATGAAATGTCCCCTTACGGCCCACCCAAATTTTAAGTTCAAACATTTTTCGCACCCAGGATTTTTTTATTTAATCATCATGATGAAATCACCCATTTGGTTCTTGAGTATTTAAAATTTTTCGATATTTCATAGGCACCAACGCCCTAGTCGGGAAAAATAGTCCATTATAGTATACCAGTCCTCAAGCTAATGTAAATTTCTACCGATAGCAAACATTACAACTTTGCTCTTTGACTTCATCTTTGGACTAGCTGAGGAATCAAAAGCAGAAGGGGGTGAAGCTGAGGGTGAGCGTCTTAAAATCCTACCTTCTCCACTCTAAATCCGATGTTATTCCGCCTTTTTTTACAACAAACATTTAATTTACAATCACATGTGTTAACCATCAAACGTATTTTGATACTCTTCAGTCGCGTATGATCTGACAGGGTTAACCTTCATTCCGCTTTGTTCTCCTCAAGATCTTTGATTTCACCGCGAAATCAAATCTAATATGGACGTCACGCTTAGCTACAGGAAAATCCCAAAATGTATTATTTCATGTAATTGTGTTTCTTTCCGTAACTCATTGCCCAATATAGCTGAAACTGAGGGAGAAAAGGAAGCTGAAGAAGTAGAGGGTGAGGCTCAAACAAAATCACCAATAATGTCCTTCAGAATATTTTTGCGCGCTACAATTGTAGATAACTAATTTGTGGAATGCACCACATGGCTAACTTCTATTATCTAAAGCCGGCCTAGATTTGGGAAAATACCAAATGTCTATCGAAAGTTTATGACAAGTTAATTGTATTTCTTTCGTAACCCATTACGCAACAAAGCTGAACCTGAGGAAGAAAAGAAGGAAGAAGCGGAAGTAGTCAAGGGTGAGGCCAAAGAAAAACACTTTTGCAGTAAAGGCACACAAATCGCCGGATTCTTTGAACGATTTGAGCACTATAAACAGCTGCTTTATGAAAGACACTAGATTGCAAAATTCTATAACGATTTGATTCCTTGCAAAAGGAAAATCCCAAAATGTATTCGTATCATATAAATATATTTATATGTAACTCATTTCGCAACAAAGATGAGCCCAAGGAAGAAAAGACGGAAGAAGCGGAAGAAGTCGAGGTCGAGACCAAAACGAAAACATTTTCAGTTCACGAAAACATTTTCAGTTCAGAGTATATACCGTAAATATCAATTGTTGCTTTGTGGACGACATGACGTTTCTTATTTCTACAATGGTCTGATTCGTAGCTACAGGAAAAACCTAAAATATATTTGCACGATCGAATTATATAATCATATTTCTTTTCGTAATTCATAACGCGATGTAGCTGAACCAGAGGAGGAAAAAAAGGAAGAAGCGGAAGAAGTTGAGGGTGAGGCCAAAACCAGACAAAAACGCTTTGATAAAAGCACCCTAGTTGCCGATAGAATTCATCTAACGTTTTCTGAGCACCAAATAAACAGCTTCTTTATATAAGATAAGAAATCACATCTTCAATTTCTATAATGATTTGTAAATCCTCAAATGTAGTGAGTAATCGAATTCCCTTTCCTAACTCATTGCGCAACAAAGCTGAAACTGAGGTAGAAGAGAAAGATGAGGAGAAAGCAGCAGAGGGTGAGCCTGCACTTGAACTAGATGCACCCTGATCACCGAATCCTTTTTTGCGCACTGTATAAATATACGAATGCCCGCTTAAAGGTTATATGCACTAAATGTGATGTCGATGATGATCTAATGCTCGCGAGATGCAAAAAAAGGACCAAAATGTATTCATAACGTGTATTCATGTTTCCTTTGTGAACCACAATGCAACAAAAGCCGAAACTGAGGAAGAAAAAAAGGATGAAGAAGAAGGCGAGGGTGAGATTGAAATAAAAGCTGCTTAATGATAAAACCCTACCCGCCAACGAATCTGCGCGCTACATAGGTATTACCGCTGCTCTGAGCATTACCCAATCTGCAGCAAAGAGTATTGATAAGCATATTCCCACAAGTTTTGCTTTTAGTGCTTCTACATAAAGAAAAAATGCAATGAAGTACAATTAAAGAAAATTATCTGAAATTTCACATGCTAACTTAGCTGAGGAAGAAGAAACCGAGGAGACAAAGGAGGAGGCAGAGGAAGTAGAGGAGAAAGAGGAAGTAGAGGAGGAAAAGGGGGATGAAGGTGCCGAAGTAGAAGGTGATGAGAATGATTTTTTGGTCGCTAGAGATTACAACGCCTTCTAAAAATACTGAAACGCAAATTTCGTTTTATCTACTGAAATATATGGCCAACCGTCTTCTCAAACATCTTTTATGCAAACAATAGCGGAGGGAAAAGAGGAGGAAAAGGAGGAAGAAAAGGAGGAGGAGGAAGACACAAAAGAAGGTGACAAAGGTCTCCTATATAATTAATCAAAGACGAGCGGTTGATAAAACGGATCTATCAAACGCAAGGGACTGCCATGACTTCGTAAAGTGGGCCTATTCAGTTTTGAAATGCCTATAATCTACAACTGGCTAGAATCTAACGTTGAGTAAATCGTTTTAACACTTTTCATGCAAACAATAGAGGAGGAAAAAGAGGAGGAAAAGGAGGAGGAAAAAGAGGATAAGGAAGACACAAAAGAAGGTGATAGACGTCTCCAAATGTAATCTTCTGCTATCTGCACAAATCATAAAGTCTATCAATAATATATACACATTGTAAACTCTAAGTATCACCAAGCAAATGATGATAATACTTTTGGCTCGCCATATCTTTTTCAATTGTTTTGAAAAAGAATGTGATAATAGTTTTTAACATTTTTGCATGCAAACAACAGAGGAGGAAAAAGAGGAGGAAAAGGCAGATGAAGAAACAAAAGAAGGTGAAAATCGTTTCCTGCATCATGCTACTTGCTCAAATTGCGATTATCTATAAGCTGCTCAGATAACAACGTTTTACTTGAAAGGGCAAAATGAAACAAGTGTAAATGCTTCCGCGCAGGTCGTAGATTATCAGGCGTGCTACGTTAGCAAAATTGGACGACGCAAAACATTAACACTGTAAATTGAATTATCCAGCCGAGGTAGAGGAAGAAGAAGATACAGAGGAAAAAGGCACAAAAACAAAGGAAGATGACACAAGAGAAAGCGATGGTAATCTCTCTAGAATATTTCGAGCACATCTTCGTGTTGAATCATATCTTCACCATTTTTCATTTTGTACAAAGGTGAAGATGCTTCTCTCAAATAATAACGCAATACTGTTGAAGGCTGATTCTTTAATCAAATTGTTTTGTAATTTTTACAACGCGTAGCCGAGGACCAAAAGGAGGATGACGAAGCTGACAAAGCAGAAGGTGACCTGTCCTACAAAACATGACAGCTTGCACAACTGCCTGAAATATACATCTGCACGGGTTGAAAATGCAAGAGCTTTTAACTTTCCGCAGCTCCATTGATAAGACCGAATACCAGAACCAAGCAATAGAAAATTCATCAACCATTCTGCACGTATATGTGGTGATTGCTACCATGAACTACAACTCTATCTTGTACATAGTAATGTAATGTCAGGCTTCGCATGTGCTCCGGTTACCGCGCCCATACTTGACTTTGAGTTCCTTCTTCAACTCGGCGGACCCTTCTTTACTGCAAGTTCAGCTCTTCGGAATTGAAATTCCCCCCCTATACACCCTGTGCAACTTTTTTTCCGAGCAGTCCCCTTGCACACATCATACATGTACACCCTACTGGTCGCTTGCTTAGCGCCACCCCTCCGGAGCTGTTGGAGCCATGTACATTGCACGTATACAATCATGGCACAACAGTGTCAGCAATATACCGTGTTATAGTTTCCCCTGTAGCGTTCCGCATACAGTGACTTCTATGTTCTTTTGTAACGTAGATGAGGACGATAAGGAGGCAGAGGAGTCAGCCGAAGCTGACGGTGAGATTATCATCGTAAATGTAGCAGGTGTAAAATCGGGTTATGGTTGTTCCTTTTTTGGCTTGGGTTTACTGTTTTTGGTACTAACATTTAAAGGCTTAAGGATCACTTTTACTTTACGAAGTTAGGGCCTCGGGTCGGTTTTGATCTCTAACCATTGCAACAGGTGATGGGCAATAGTTGTATAGCCTTGGCCGGTTGGGGCTTCTTCTATCTGCACACTGCTGCTTATTGTCATATACATGCCGCTCATGACTAGCTTGGCTTGGTCTGCCAGTAGTGAATGAGATGCTTAGATGTTTGTCTCAACTTTTATTCGACTTAGCAGCTGCAGACGATAAGAAGGAAGAAAAGGAAGATGAGGAGACTGGTAAGACAATATTCTTACCTAAGTAAAGCGTGGCCGATAGGGATTGCAATGTTGCAGTAACGCCAAAGAAGCTTTTATCTAAACGCAAAATCTCGCCGTCATTTTCAATTATGAAACACCTTATTCTAATGTGCCCAGGTTATCATGTGTCAAACTGGAGAAGATAATTATACAAACTAGGGAAGATAAGAGAATCATAAATCTGCCACTACGAACTGCTCGCTTTGTAACGAGGAACAAATCGTCAATTTTGAATTTCAGATGATACCGCCTGAAAAAGGTTCTGGACACCTTGCAGCCCAATCTGTCGGTTAGCATGTGAAGGCAGACCACGATTAGTTACACGTACCCTTACGCCTCTCCTTGTTTACTTTGTTGACCCGAAGTTGGGTGAATTGTTGACCCGAAGTTGGGTGAATTGTTGACATGGAGTTGGTCGATATGCTAAAAGAAAAGTTAGGGTTGTGGTAATAGTACAGATAACCAATAGAATTTAAAAGACACTTAAACGGAATTCTATCATTTGATCTCCAACGCATTCGTAGAAGAGGAGGAGAGTAAGGAGGAAGAGAGTAAAGAAGAAAGTAAGGAGGAGGACAAAGTAGATGGTGCCGGTAAGGCTGCCAGAAAATTAGCTTCATACATCTAAAAACACAGCGCTTGAATAGCATTTAATCCCTAATATTTAGTAATTTTTTGCCGGAATTTTTCAATCAACATGTATTCGACGTATCAACTCTAAGTCTTATTCCTTGATCTTTCAATACATTCCTAGAAGAGGAAGAGAAGGACGAGGACAAAAAAGATGAGGCCGGTAAGATTTCAACCAAACTTGATGTTAGCTAGCCATGTCTTTAACAACGGAAACATGACCATGACAAGCAATCGCATTCTCGAAATGATTTCATGCTCTGTGTGGAAAAAAATACATGCCTGTGTGTAAACAGATCATGTCGATGCCTTGTCGTTTGGAATCATATTGTCTTTTTACGCATCACAGAAGATGTGAAAGAGGAAGAGAAGGAAGAAACAAAGGAAGATGCACATGGTAACTTTGCATCTGATTCTGGGAAATATCATTATTCAAATTTCAAAACATTTCATTTAGTAATACCCTTAAATCACAGTTTTGAATCAAAAGATGATACACATGGCAAACGTGCATCTTATTTTGGCAAGTCGCAATTGTTCAGACATATCATGTATTATGGATGCATTGACATAACTAAAATCAGTTACGTTGTGCGTTCATCACCGTTGTGAAGTTCAGATTGACATTGTCTTTTCATACATCACAGAAGATGTGAAAAAGGAGGATGAGAAAAAGGAGAATAAGGAAGAAACAAAGAAAGATGCACACGGTAAAACGTGCATCTTATTCTGGCAAATGAATATTCAGTGTATTAAGCTCAAACAGTTGCATCATTATCATCAGAGGTAAAATGATTCACTTAAATCAAATGTTGTAGATTTAGTCAACATTTTGAAGTTTGGATTGACTTTGTTTTGTGACATTGTCTTTTCCAACATCACAGAAGATGTGAAAAAGGAAGATGAGAAAAAGGAAGATAAGGAAGAAACAAAGAAAGATGAACACGGTAAAACGTGCATCTTATTCTGGCAAATCAATATTCAGTGTATTATGCTAAAACTGTTCCTTCATTATCATCAGAGTTTACCATATCTATCATATAGATAGCTTGAATCAAATGTTTCAGATTTGGTCGCCATTTTGAAGTTTGGATTGACTTTGTTTTTGACATTGTCTTTTCCAACATCACAGAAGATGTGAAAAAAGAAGATGAGAAAAAGGAAGATAAGGAAGAAACAAAGAAAGATGCACACGGTAAAACGTGCATCTTATTCTGGCAAATCGACATTGAGTGTATTATGCTAAAACGGTTCCTTTATTATCATCAGCGGTAGAATGATTCCCTTAAATCAAATGTTTTAGATTTAGTCACCATTCTGAAGTTTGGATTGACTTTGTTTTTGACATTGTCTTTTCCAACATCGCAGAAGATGAGAAAAAGGAAGATGTGAAAAAGGAAGATAAGGAAGAAACAAAGAAAGGTGCACACGGTAAAACGTGCATCTTATTCTGGCAAATCGACATTGAGTCTATTTTGCTAAAACGGTTCCTTCATTATCAGCAGAGGTAAAATGATTCGCTTAAATCAAATGTTTTAGATTTAGTCAACATTTTGAAGTTTGGATTGACATTGTCTTTTCACACATCACAGAAGATGTGAAAAAGGGAGATGAGAAAAAGGAGGCTAAGGAAGAGACAAAGAAAGATGCACACGGTAAAACGTGCATCTTATTCTGGCAAACCAATATTCAGTGTATTAAGCTAAAACAGTTGCATTATTATCATCAGAGGTAAAATGATTCGCTTAAATCAAATGTTTTAGATTTAGTCACCATTTTGAAGTTCGGATTGACATTGTTTTTTGACATTGTCTTTTCCAACATCGCAGAAGATGAGAAAAAGGAAGATGTGAAAAAGGAAGATGAGAAAAAGGAAGATGTGAAAAAGGAAGATAAGGAAGAAACAAAGAAAGGTGCACACGGTAAAACGTGCATCTTATTCTGGCAAATCGACATTGAGTCTATTTTGCTAAAACGGTTCCTTCATTATCAGCAGAGGTAAAATGATTCGCTTAAATCAAATGTTTTAGATTTAGTCAACATTTTGAAGTTTGGATTGACATTGTCTTTTCACACATCACAGAAGATGTGAAAAAGGGAGATGAGAAAAAGGAGGCTAAGGAAGAGACAAAGAAAGATGCACACGGTAAAACGTGCATCTTATTCTGGCAAACCAATATTCAGTGTATTAAGCTAAAACAGTTGCATTATTATCATCAGAGGTAAAATGATTCGCTTAAATCAAATGTTTTAGATTTAGTCACCATTTTGAAGTTCGGATTGACTTTGTTTTTTGACATTGTCTTTTCCAACATCACAGAAGATGTGAAAAAGGAAGATGTGAAAAAGGAAGATGTGAAAAAGGAAGATGTGAAAAAGGAAGATGAGAAAAAGGAGGATAAGGAAGAAACAAAGAAAGATGCACACGGTAAAACGTGCATCTTATTCTGGCAAATCAATATTGAGCGTATGATGCTAAAACGGTTCCTCAATTATCAGCAGAGGTAAAATTATATGCTTAAATTCAATGTTTAGATTTGGTCACCATTTTGAAGTTTGGATTGCCATTGTCTTTTTCACACATCACAGAAGATGATAAAAAGGAGGATAAGGAAGAAGTAAAGGAAGATGCACCTGGTTAACGTGCATCTCATATGCATTCTGACAAATCAGCGTTTACCTCAAGATTTCAAAATCTTTCCTTCGGTATCACCAGAAATTAATGCATACAACTTATACCGGTTTGAACTTTCAAATGACATTGTCTTTCTGTACATCACAGAAGATGAGAAAGATGAGAAAAAAGAGGATAAGGAAGAAACAAAGGAAGATGCACATGGTATTTTTTGCAAAATCATTATGAAACTTCTGAAGACACCACCGACCATTGTTTTATCGTCAAATTCATAAATTTGATACTTGCTGCCTCGGTTGATACGATTCTCGTGGTAAAAAGCGAAACTGCTACAGTAGGAAATTAACATTCCGTGTTCTCTTAGCTATGAAGCAAACTAAAATTGCCAAACCCACGATCCTTTACTTCTCAGTAATAAATATTGCAGCAACTTATTGTCGAGTTTGTCTGACCAGGGCTTCCTTTCTTTTTGTTCGTTTATCAATGAGGGCTGAAGTCTAGTCATGTCTAGTTTACCTTTCTCACGAGAGACGCGTGTGTCAAATCTACTCATTGTTCACGATCTAGCCGAGCCGGCAGCTGAGGAAAAAGCTGACAAAACTGAAGAACACGGTAAGATTCCGTGGCTCATTGGCATTGGCTCGGCTTTGACTAGGCTTTGTTTATTTCTTGTACTCCATTAAGTAACACTTTCGGGGACCTGTGACAAATGGGAGTCACAATTGATACTCAATTTGTGTTGGCAATGCTAGCTAGAGATCACTCAGTATTTTTTGAATCCGTTTTTATGGGCACCCTTCTTTAAAACAATTGTAGAATTGAACTGCGATTGGAAGGTGTTTATTCGGCCTGAAAGAATTCTTTGCTAATTTCTAACACAGATGAGCTTGAGGACGGAGACGATAAAGTCAATGGTCACGGTAAGCATAGTGGGACTAGAAACATGTTCACTAGATCACTATAGACGACACACAGCCTTGTCCATGAACGCTTCTGTCAGTTCTATAATGAGTGCATAATGCCTGCATCCCTCAGTGATGGCATGACTTGTGATGTATAGAGACAGACCAGACGTTGTGGCGCCACACGTCGCGACGCAGACACAAAATTCTCACCAGAGACCAGTTAATAACCGTGTCATACCCCTGCAGATTGTCTGACCTCCATTTATTAATACCGGCAGGGATTTCATAATACAGTTAAATCGCCATATTCAAGTTCGGGTTGTAAATGTAATATTCTACATAGTCTAGGGCTGTTGATGAATTGTTCTGAAAACAAAATACATTCTATATGATGTTTTGCTCCACTGGCAACATTATTGTAAAAGATTTCTTTGATCTTTTTCTGCGACCAAAGACGATAAGGAGGATGCCAAGGACGATGATGATGAAGGTGACTGAAAGACTATGTTTTGCTTTTGTAAAAAGGCGGACAAAACAATTTCTTGAGAAGTATACTGTGTCATCAAAACATAACTGTTATCACAATCTAAAGTCCCGCGTTAGAAGATATAGGCTTGGGCCCTGTTTGAACATTGGACGAACAACACATCTTACAACATTGCTATAGAACGTTTGAAGGGGTTTGTTCTTTGGTTGGGTAAAGAACTCTTTGATAATCAAATAGGTACAAACATACATTCCCATTGTTCCCTGCTCCCCAAGCGGAAAAAGATGACGACACAAAAGTTGACGGAGATGGTAAGACTGACCCTATTCTTTGGCTTCGTAAGCAAAGTCTTGCTTGAAAACATTAAGAAGTTGTCATTGATACCAGATATCAATTGTGAATGGATGTTCCTTCTATGCTTATCTATACGAAATACGTATTTGTAATACCTCGGGTGCTCTCCAATAGTGTTTGCGATAGCTTGCTTAACTGTCTATCTGAATACGGCCATGATCACTAAGATTTTCAAAATTATGTCTCCAGATAACGGCAAGTAGTTATTTACGTTACCAATACATTTAGATATTTTAATGAGCTATAGACATTGTCGTTTGCAGCAGTAGCAATAGCAAGCTAATAGCAGTAGAATTAGCTGCAGTAGCACTAGCCGCAAAAGTAGTTGTAGTGATCATAATAATGACGTACCAATATCAATTTTTTTTCCTTCAACTACCCATAGATTAGCAATTTTACAGCAATTTTTGTTTGCCGCCTATGCGTAAGCCGTCACATCTGAAGATAAACAAGAGCAATCTCTGTATGAGTGTGATTATCACCCTGCAGGTTTAACTGGTTATCATGAGTTATATCATTCAGGACCTGCCTAACCTCGTTCCGTGATGGTTCATGTCTTCCTTTTATCCCCTTCAGACGACAAGGGTGAAGACAAAGTAGATGGTCACGGTAAGACCTTACACCCATCAATGTCCTATTGTTGTACTCGAATGATAGGCATTAGGGGTCGACATAGTTACTACTTAAGAATAGAATAGATCGCGAGCTTGACCCAACGGTGGTGACAACCAATTCCTCCGTTAAAATCAACGAATTTAGTATTTTGTGGACCTCAGCACACAACACACACATTTCCTTACGTCCTTTTAAAAACTTTATCAAGACTTGCTTGTGGGAACAGTCTGTCCCTGCGGATCGAGCTGTGACATCTTTCCCATATTTTTGTATCTCGAATTTTTCTTCATGCAACGTAGACGAGTCTGAGGAAGCCGATAAGGAAGATGAGGGTAAGACGTGTTATAATTAATGTCTCACAGACATCGCTTCTTCGCCACCCTGAGAAGCTTAGGTAACTTCCTTTTTGAGCACAGGTGCCACTTTCCTTTAACCCATACTTTCCTTTGATACGGTTCTCTCATGGACCGCTGTGCCACACGCATGATTCTTTCCACCCTGGCCTTTTCTCTGCAAGAGTGGACAATCATGACCCACAAGCTTCTTCCCATCCATACGTTAGCTGTTTTCTTTATTTGTTGATCCCTGTTTATGCTGCTTGACCTCTCTCCACAGAGGAAATATAGAAGAAAAGCATGGTATGTAACGTCAACGGAAACATACTGTGTTTCTTTTGGTAACATATCCGATTCGATATGTTGACTTACGTTCTCACTACCTTTGCTTTTCTATACCATACTCGATGATATATTTATGCCACTTTTTCCTTTTCAGTGCCTCATTAGAATCTGGCTCCGGTATGCTTAGCGCTACTGTACTCACGCATACGTTTGTTATCTCTCTGCTTGAGACCACCGCTTCGTTTGTTGTTTTGAAGCACAGTCTATCTAACATGGAAGCAGAGGTGCCATAACTTGAAGAGGAGGTTATCGTTATGGCGACTTCTGCTTCGCTCCCACAAAACTACAATTCTGACAGATAAAACACACGGCAGCCAGCAATGCGCCGCTGCACTGACTGCTGTTGTACAGTTTGACATGTGTGGTTTCGCTTGGCCTGCACCATTTATCTACTTGTACATGTGTTTGATTCGTTTTTGTCGATATTTATGTTTCTATTCTATATAGCCGTGGTATTTCTTTAAACAATATCTTTCACACATACAGATTGCTCTAATATATTGATATGTTTTATGTACACTTTTATGTTTGTCTCTCTTGAGAACTTGAAAACACTAGTACGACAGACATTTATCAGAATCCGGTCGGTAACTTTGATATTGGATGAACTATGTGAAGGCAAGAGTATACTAGAAGAATTGGACTGAAAGTAAGACGAAATTGAACGCTTTTCGAAACAGGAAGAAGCTTGAAAGAGGTCGTTGACGAGAGATCGCCCGCCAAATCATCGTCCGCTCCCCACGCCGCAGTCGTCACCAAGACCATCACAAAAACCATCGTTCAGTCCGTGCCCAAGCTCATTGGTGGAGGTAAGTGTGACGTACACATCACGTGATGTTATTTCTTCTTGGTTTATTAGCCCTTGGTTACAAAGTTTCTATGTTGCTTTGAAGTTTTATGTGCTTTAGTATCATAGTAGAACGTGGATGGATCTGGTGCTGTTAAGGTAAGATTTGTATGTCAATTTATGACTTTAACCTCCCAGTACAGATGACATCACCTTTCTGTTGAAGTTTTGTCAAAAATGACTCGCATGATGAGGAGGCCCATAAGGTAGAAAACTGAATGAATCTTTTTCACTTAGCTTCACTCCTTGGCCTTATTAGTATTCAGAACACCATCCAATTTAAGCCGTTTGGCTCTGAAAAATGTATTTCTACTACGGCATCCGCTCATGGACATAGCGGCATGTAAATTTCTGAAAATGATCGATATCTATGTCTAATATCTTTGAAACATTTGCAATGGTAGAATTTTTTTTAGCTTAAAGCAGCTTCGGTTCATGGTAATTGGTATTGAGCGTTCCATTTCTTGGTCATTATTCGGTTACTAATTCGTATTGGCAGTTTTCACTTTTAATTCAATACCTGGTGAAAGAATGCCCAGAGATAAAAGTGTCAGAGATGATAATATGACGTAGATATATGACAGTCCAGGTTTGGAAACCGTCGCGTGACCAGTGGTTGTGTGATCTTCCGTAGTGACTTAAATTGGACCGGAAAGATGCTGCGTTCGCATATTCGCACTTCAAGTGACTTTGTACATAATTGATGGGTATTGAGTGTATTTTCTGTCCCCAGCGGATTTAAGGCGAGCAGATAAAGCCTACCGTAAACTGCTGCCCACAGGTACATTTGTATCACAGAAATCATGAGAAACACTCAATCCGCCACGCAGCAATAAAATGCAGCATAACCGTCATCGTTAATCGTACATACAAGCATTACGATCACTAGATGACTTCATATTGAAGTTCATAATATCATACACAAGAGGGGTAACTTAAGAACTCGGACCAATTGCGAAAACAGAGTTTGCAGCAGCAGATCTATAATGATGTGCAAATCATAATGTCTGTGGAGTCTGTGGTCTTGTTAAGATATCGTCTGGTAAGGGACTTTCAACATTCAACATTCGAAACTTAATCAGAGTGGATTAGATTCATCACCAGATGGTATCCGCGCAGAAAGACCTCGTATTTCTTAAACTGCCCACTTCAAAACCATGTTTTGGGGTCAACTAGGGATTTAGCCCCATTGAAGCCACCGCCGAATAAGCCCTTATTATACAGCACTGATTTAATGGGATTTCTCTGACCAACATTTCGGTAAAACCAAACAACAGAACAGATGAAACGTTCTCTAGGTTTAATAATTGTGGAATGGATAAGCCTCGATGTCTCTTTCAATTGATAGCTGCTGACAGAGAGATGGGCTGTCTGAAACACGTGGACTCCAGTCATCCTCTTAAATCGCCAACATAATCTGCTAAATCATTCCAGTGTACGTGACAGCTTTACTGACAAGAACTGCTAGGAAATGATTTGAAGTGCAAATCGGTCACCAGATTGAATTGAGTAGCTGCAGACCGACTTGAAATAGTACAAGGGGAATCAGGCATTTGTCTTTATCCAGACTGTTCGCTATTATCATGAATGTTGCCCACACCCAACTAGACTCTTACATCACTTTACATCTCTCTCTCCGGCAATCTAGTCTGGGGAGCCGCAGGCCGGCTCTCTCTCATTGACCGCCGGGTCTTTTTACGATCCATTCCGCTGACAACATGCAGCTTTTCTCATAACAGGTCCCCGGCCAACAGCAAGGGGTGCTGGATGTTTAGAGGACGGATGGATGTTTTATAAGGGAAAAGACACAACCCGGGTACCGCTAGACTAGTCTGTAAATGTTGGCTAAGTCTCGTCCTAGACGAGATTTCTGTCGTAGCGTCACGTCCACAGTTTCCTCATGGGATCAGACCAAACCTGTCTAAACATTTGCCCTGCATGTGAATCACAGCGATATTTCGGTAGGGAGGTTCTGGAAAATATTTACCTTGACTTGGCGTTTTGACTACTTTCTTATGAGACCGCGTGGAACTCGACTGATTTTGTTGCGGACGCGGAGGCATGTTGCCAAGGGGAGGGGCGGCTCGGTGTCGGGCTGAGAGATTGCGTTTGAAATAAGTGCATTTAATTTGTCTGGACCTTTCAAAGGGGTGTGTGTCTGTCAACCGTTTTCATTTCACGGCAAATGTTTCTATTACTTTCCCATGGATAACGCCCTCAGAGGGCGGGAGGGTTTCAGACATAACGTACTTTCATGTTGATGACAGCGAGGTATGTCACGGAGTAATGTTCAAACGTCTACTGTTGTGGATTCTTTTATCATTCGAGCGCTCTCTTGGCATATCAATTATATCATTGGGCCGGAGGTGGGTTAGTGGTAACAAAAAAAGCTATCCGGAGAATTTGTGTACTACTTGTAAGTTCCTCTTCCAGATACTGTACATTTAACCACCCAGGTTTGAAAATGAGACGAGCCCTTGGCGTGGCAAACATATTTCCCTGCCACATCCGGGAAGTTGAGTTACGTGTGCTTTGGCACGAGTCTGCGTAGAAAGTTTACAGATTTAACAGACGCTTTCTCGGAAATGACTTCCAGATGTAACATTAACATTGTCTCTAAAAAAAAGTCAACACACAACTCGGATGTTTAGGGTTTTATTTGGTCATGGTGTTCACCAAATTCGGCCATTCAGTACTTTCGGATTAAGCAAATTGAAGTTCACGTTCAATGTCATACCCCGATGAACCCATTACTATAATGACCTCACACAAAATGTGTTCTGTCTGGATGGCTGTGTACGTGACACACTAAAACAATGGCGGCAGCGGGCTGGTAGCGTGGAGTCTGGGGCAGTGTAAAATTGAACACTAGACGAAATAAAAAAGGGCGTTCCGCGAATAAAAACTTGGAAGGATTACTGATTGAAAAGACAGAACGCTGCTTGTACATCTGTTATGATTCCTGGCTTAATCCCAATCCAAGAATTAACTGACATGTCTACGGAATCTTACACAGACATATATACAGACGGTAAAGCACACGCAAGGGGTTATCGACAAACCGTGAACTTCAATCGAAATGTGAAAAATGCTAATTGATAATCCAATCATGAGTCCGTCGGGACGTCTGTGACACATGGGGTGTATATTAGGGGAGTGTACGTGGATGTCTGGCGGGATGAAAGCAATCTTCCGCCAAAGTATTAGTTGTTTCTGGCAGAGTCGTTCAGTTACAGGTTTAGACTCCAATGCCACAATATAAATAGAAGCTTGCAGTCTAGGAGGCCAAGTTGTTGTGAAAGATGTCATTTGAAGGGTATATATATTATTTCAGATCACCGCCGCTATTAACTGCACGCGCCACTTTTGCTAGTCTTGAGAAAATCGGCCATATTTGATAAGTTTTACCTACCCAAGCAAGTTCGACCTTCGTAATTGCTCTCAAGGAAACGTTTCATCCAATCTGGATTATTCTCAGCTATTGCAAAGTTGACATTATATATTTCTGTTATATATCCCATGCCAAACGAAGTAACCTATGTGTAATGCCCCGTATTGTCGATGTAGAAGTTTTTGAGTCCTTGAGAAGATTATTGATACAAATATGGCAGACTTCATGCCAGATATGTCATATCTGTTACTATCATTTACTCTCCATTATTATTAAACTGATACAAATTGATTCGAACTACTCTCATTATTTGGGTAACCTGCAAGATCCAACCATGAAAATGTTCCTGTCAGGCGTGAGGGTATTTAGGCCATTATGGCAGATCCTAGATTTCCCAGTCTATTAGCACGGCAGGTTGGTGCACCATGGCACCAAACTCACCTCACGTCCCTCTATAATCCTCCCTTATCCCCACCAATTCTTCATGCCTTGCTAAGTCGCTTCCTAAAAACCACTTAACCCATTTCCTTTCACGCCGTGAAGTACTTAGTATTCTGGAACAGGAATTCTCTGGCAGTGACAATAACTAATGATCTTGTGTAGAAAATCTCTCGTTGGACAGCACCCAGCTAACCTGGCCACCAGGGCTATAGGCTGAGGTTCATCGGCACTGTAGGCTTCTATCCCCGACTGGCCAGGTAAACCCACCCGGGGATTTTTTAGAAACAATTAACAGCCCTGTTGCTAAGGGGTTTTCTCCAGGGGGCTGTGGCAAAATTTCCTCGGGGGCAGGTTGGCCCTGGTGCCGAAGAGCTGACCTGTGTAGGTCCTGCCAACAGTCTGGAGTCCATGTTAGCGCCCAGTTCGCTGAGCAGGAACAGATTATAAAGTCAGCAGATCTAACTCCAAATCTCGCGTTAGCTGCCCGCTCGATCGGAGGGAATTGGAGGCAGTTTGCATGAATAGGCAATTACGACTCAATACCTAATGCCATCTTGGATATCTGCTATTCGATGAGGCTATTCCGCGGGCAGGTTGTTGTACGAGTTCGGATCGGGGATTGCGGTCATTCAGGTGCGAAAATTGAGCCCACCTTCTTGACCTGGGCTAGGCGCAGGTGATACACGGGCGTTTTGAGAGAGGCAGCGGAAAGGGAATTGAAAATACAATTTGTGGACCTGTGCGACGATTGGTCGTTGGTAATAAAAGAATTATCGGTTTATTTTTGCTGCACTGCTGTGCGCATAAGTAGGGCTCTCGCCTCCGGTGGATTGCTAATCATGTCATAAAGGGACTATTGTGTATGGAGAGTGCAATTCAGCAGATCTAGAATGAGATCGCTTGATGAAGAGGACGAATGCAACACCATGATTAGAACATGTGTATGCATGTCCATGTGGTGACTGAATTAAAGTAAGCCGCCATGCTGGTCCATCCTGACAGCAATAGGTTGTCGGACGTGCACGTTTTGACAGGGATGACCCCTGCATATTTGTCAGCCTTCCCATCTGTCCGACCACGCCCACCATCTGCCTAGCAGCAAGCTCCGGCCACATTCAGAATGTCGATTCCCAAAATTGACCACGCGCGCGCATATACATATTATTATCAGGGCCTGGCGGGTTGCGCTGCGTGCCAAAACCTTCTGCCGCATTGCACCACAAGTTTGGGCCGTAAAACATCCGGGCGGGCGGTGAGAAATGGGAGAGCGCTCGGGTCACGTGGAGAACTCGGAGGATATCGAGCGGCCATGCTCAGGGTGATGACAAGGTCACGACTTCTGTGACCTTTCCAACGGTTCCTCCATGACCCCATTGCAAACGGACAGACCCTACAATATGGACATGTAGACCCAAATCAGCTCAGTCGCGCTCAGTGACAGTTTCCCATCGCAGAGCTGGTCACGTATGTAGATTTAGAATAGCGATCGATCCCAGCACGTCTTTATCGCCCTTTATGTGAAAAGAAACCTGACGTGTGGCTGCCATTTTATTTCCTTTAGAAGGATCACGGGGGCCATTGACCTGTGCTGATGGTGCGGCACTTCTAAAACGCGTATCTGGCATAGATTTTCAGCATAGCTTAAATGACAGAGATGAGGACTTTTAAAACAACGGTTCCTATTTGTACTGTCATCGAAGGACGTACTAAATATAGGCTGTAATAAATTACAACTTATCCAAATTTGCTTCTGTACAAAAGAGAAGGAATCCTCACCCAACAACAGAAAGTTTTTCGAGACAAGACAGATATAATGTTTTTATCATTTAATTTTTCTGTGTGGATCCGTCTCCATCATACCCTCATTTGTTAGTCATACATATTTATTTCATTCCCTCTCCTTCCGTCCGCAATATTAGGCTATACCTTCCACGTACTGCGGCCACATGGTAATGGCGCACCGTGCGGAAGTTAAATGAACTGCATGTGTATGTGTCAGTGGCTCTCGGCTGATACAATATTATTTCCCTTGCATGGCCGTTCAAAGCTTTTGCAGGTTAAAAAGATTACGTAGACTTCTATAGATTGATTTTATACAACCAATGATTGATACTGTGTCTCTGTAATCATTCTTTGAATGTAAAATCAGAGTCTTGTCCTGAAAAAAAGTATTCAAAATTTCGGTTGTTTCAATTTTGTTCAATCAACACTCTTCTGTGTGATGACTATGGGTCTCAGCAAATAAACGTGAAAAAACACTGACTACGTATACTTTCTGTTTATAGACACCGTTAATCCGCTGCTCTGGGAACATGTTAGTGTGGATGTCAAAATCAGTCTCTGATATCATCATATGACATTTTATAGACGTGTAGAGGAAACTTTATTGCAGACGTTCGTTCTCTTTTTATTTCAGGACAAGACATTACCACATGAATGTATTTATCTTGCTTTCGACACCTTTATTTTAGAAACTATTGTTAACGTATTGCTATACTCCACCATACCTGCACCCAGGATGGACACTACTGTTCAAGGCCGTCTCAGAGACCGGTGGACCCGTGTTCTCTCACTGGGAGACCGAGGGCAAGACCAACGAGCCCACAGGCGAGCCCGTACGGCTGGATGTTGCCGACCCCTACCGTTACAAGAGCAGTATCATCGACAACTGGGAACAATACAGTATACAGGAGGTAAATGACTTCCTGATTAGGTCTACCTCATGTTTAGATGTTCTGGAGTTTTCTTTTATTAACCAACCAACCAACCAACCAACCAGCCAGCCAACCAACCGACCAACCATTCAATCATCAAAAACATGATTATATATGTTTAATGTCTTCCTACCATGATTCATAGTTAATGATCATTCAAAGGACCATGAATACATCCCATCCTACATTTGTTTCAAATGAAGAAATGAATGAAAAACAAAAATATTGGGAAAAGGTGTTTCAAAACAGTGTTTAAAGCAGTGTGAAATAAGGTGGTCTATGGGCCAAAATAGGCTGGTAGTTGGTGTAAACAGTCTGAACTTTTGTCCTCGGTAACAGGTCAAAGTGGTGCTGTACAAGGATAACGAGGAGGTGCTGGTCCTGCGCTTTGACGCGGAGGGAACCAACAAGTCTGACTGGTACAGCCAGGACCGCCTGATCGAGTCTCCCTTCATCGACCTCTCTCCAGACAAGAAGGCCAACGGCTTCTCCTTCCAGGGACAGAGAGACGGCAAGATCGCCAGGTGAGACCTTCGCTGTTCACCGGTCTAGTACCAGCCTATCGGGGGCTCCCTGGGATCTCCTCGGTACTAGGAGTGTTACTTGCCCGCCCATGTCCTTCTGCTACCTTCGGAAAAGCCAAAATGACTGGTTCTACTTCCCACTGCTAGGTGGCGCTGCAGTGAGACCATATGTGGCCGTAAACGTGGCTAAGCGTGTACTAGTATCCCCCCCTCATTACTCGAGTAGATTTTCTGATCCATAGACATAGACATTATTATCCATACATATACTAACCTAACCTAACTACGAATGCGCCCTTTTCCCCGTATACCAGGACCATGTTCATCGATGGCGGTGTAGACCATGGGTGGTTCGTAGTCATCGACAAGCCTGACAACGCGCCTTGGGCCAAGAAGGCAGCTGTTCCCCACTTCCTGTATTCCACAACTGACCAGTGCGTCAACTGGAACGATGGTGAGCATTTCAGTACCAAGGACAGGGTAGCACAAATGGTCCAGAAAAACCATACTGTAAATGCATTTAAGTTCGCGTGGTTTTTATTTCGCGGTAGGAGAACATGTTCGCGGTAGTTTTAAGTTCACGTTTGAAACAATAGTAGTGCTACAGTCATAGATGGTCAAAAGGTTTCGCGGTGGTTTTAAGTTTGCGCCGTAGAGTTCCCCGCGAAAACCGCGAACATAAAACCACCGCGAATATTTCTGCATTTACAGCATTGCTGATCCTCTTTCTTGCAGTATGCCGTGTTAGATGAATTGTTTGGGGGTTTCTCTAGTCCCTCTAGATTAAGATAGTCCACTGTCTCCAAAACTTGGACAGGAATGCTATGGGCATGCAGGGCAGCAATTTAAGGTTCTCTTGTCAGTCACAGGGTCATGTAGTCAATGTGGCAACTATATATATACATATATATCGTACCAATTTAGTGAATTTCTACTTTTGAATGAGATAAAAAAAACTGATTGCTGAATTACTTAGGAAGATGAATATACAATGGTTTTGTGGCACAATTTTAGAGTGTTTCAGAGGTTGCTTTTTTTCATCATTATCCCGGTCTCTCTTTTCCAGCCGCAGACGTCGGACAAGCTGACGTCTTGGCAATCTTCGCCCTCGGCTTCGGCGCAAATGACGAAGAAGAGGAAGATTAGAAACCAAGTAAGTAGTCAGGAAAATATCTAAATGTAAGAATCCTTAAATGTACTTAACTATTCGTCCTGCTGTCTTGTACTACCAAAATAATTGTGATAGGTTAAGAACGGGTTTAGGTGTAGAGTTTATGAAGTTTTTCATTACAGTCTCGATTACGATTATAGTTGACAGTTTCGATTCCAAATGAATATCAGAATTGTCATGCAAGTGAATTGGAGCAAAAGCTATCTGTACATTGCGATAGGGATATATGACTGTAAACTGATCAACACTCAAGTTAAAGTAGTGGTACAGAAGAATCTGTGGCATTGTATTGTTTTTGCAGAAACAAATCGCACTACTCACGTGCAAATATATTATTATCAACAATATATAATACACAGGCAAAGAGTCGTACACAAGAATCGTGTCACAATGAAACATTGCAGTCCTTCCATTTCTTTTACAGAATTACAGTATTCAATTCAGAGATGCCACATGGGGGATTGGAACAACAGCGACTGTAGGGGACGCAAGGCTTGGGCTTCACAAAGTTGCCAACAACAACGAAATTTAACATTCTGACACACAGCCATGACGACTGAAAAACCGTTAACAACAAAGCAGCTTAGAATTATACAAAAGCAGCCATCACAAGCGTGATTCAGAGATAATGTATGGGAGGGAAACCGCCTTGTCGTCAGGAAATACTTCCAACAAACTCCTCACATAGTTGGTTACTGCGTACATAATAGCTTAGACGACGTTTAGTTTAGGAGACCAAATATGTGACCGCAACTCACTCATGAGCGGCTCGTTTAGACATAGGTTGGACTTATTTCCTACAAAGGCTCGAAGGAATGGAATTTCAACGGGGATATCAAGAAATAATGACTGTAAACATCTTTACACGGGTCATGGTTGAAAAAAAAGTTCAAAGGACAGTCAAATATGACCAGAAACTGACCTGAACACCTCTGCTAGCTTCCGATGCTCTGCTTATACTCGCTTGATCTCCGTGCATGAGTAGTAGGTAGGTGGGCTACCAAGTCGGCATTTCTAAAACTTTGTCATTATTCGTGTTGAGATTCTACAAATTAACAGCGGAGGACAGAAGGGTGGTCGTGAAGAGAGCGCCAGCGAGACATTACGTGGGAAGGTTGTGTAGAGATGTAGCTTTGAAGCAGAAGGATAACGGTTTGCAAACTTGAGACAATGGGAAAAATCAACAAGGCGGATTTCCTCCTGTATAGTTTCTTAACATTACATCAACACAGAATGCTTGCTGATATTATAATACCTACAACAAAAAAAAAGTAGTCAATGCTTTTAATAGACTCCACACAAGTGCAAGACAATTTTCTATGCTGTAGAGCAAATTTAGCAACTCTTGCTGTAAGGAACCCGCTGATGTAGACAGTGTCAGGTAAAGAAACAAGACTCTCTGAATCATCATATGACAGGGACTCAATGTTTAAGAAACTCTTCCAAAGTGAGAGAATTTTCAGGTGCAGCTGCTTTCAAGTGTGGTGCTGGTTAAGAAAATACCAACAACGTTAAGAGACAAAGTCAACTAGACTTCACTGCCTTATAAAATGTACGCTCCTTTTCCTTGGCGAGTCCTGTTAGTCCTGCGGTATCTGGCACGAGTGGATTTGTTTTGTTGTGCCTTTTTCAAGTAGCATGCTAGAACCACTACCCAACAACTTGGGGAACAAGTGACAAATAATGAATAAAAAAATTGGAATCGTAATTATGGCAATAGTAGCTTTTCTGCGTATCGGAAACAAAGTTGTATATCTGTAGTCATGTTTATCATTAGATATTAGGAGTAATAAAATAACTAACATTTTCATTGAGACTCCAAACTAATGACTGGCTTGCGCAGTGCCGTTCGGTTATATTTGCAAGGTGATAGCCTCTACCTGCCTGTCATATCTAATGTAGACTTGCTGCTCGCTGCATTGCCAATTTGGGCTACCTACCTGGCAAGTATAGCAGGGGGTACTGCAAGCTAGTATTCCTATCAAAGACAGTACAGTATAATTCATCTTCACTGGGTCCAGATTGCAAAGAATGATGTAATAATAATAACAATCTACTGCAAACGACATTCAAAGAATGTTCCAATTTACTCAGATCTCTATGTGCAGTGTCTCGGTGAAAATAAACGTGTCGTACTGGATAACAACACCTCACTTTGTCCTTGTGGTCTTGTCTGTGTCGTGTCACTTTTCGTGTGTGAGGCACTTTCAGCGTAGGGCATTGGCAGAATGGCACTGAATATCATTGGATGTGTGTATATCTAAGTGTGTATACACCTAGTTGTGCATGTGTGTCTACGTGTGTACATGTGTGACTACGTGTGCATGTTAATGTAGGTGTACATGTGTTCATGTCGCTTTGTGTGCATTTTTGTGCACAAATGCATGTGCTGGTTGTGGTCTTCGTGAAAACATACAAAATTGCCAGCTGGGACATCAAACACGATTGGACTTCACAAAGGACAATTTTATCAAACTCCATGCCGTTATGTTAATGTCTTAGGCAAAGATCCATGTAACGTACGTGTAAGTCACTTAATTTGAACAACCTTCAAATGATTCAGCAGACCAACATCGAGGAAGACCTAGCTTGTTAGGGACGTCCTGTCGTATGGGACGTAAAGTGGAGGATAGCAACACCTCCAAGCACGGTAAAGAACCCACCACACAGATTGGTAAGATTGGTGGTCTTTCCGGTATGAGTAGATCAAACACATCTGGTCTTACACGGCTTATTCTTAGCCTAAAAAACTGGTGTGTAAGCTAATAAAGAAAGAGTTGTGAAAACTAAAGCCAATTAACAAGCTGCTAGGGGGCCCAAACCTACACCACTTCTTTATTACATCACAAGCTATCTGCGACCAAAATATCCAAGACCAAAGCACGTCCAGGTAAAAAGATACAAAAACCGAAGTTTTCCTGCAGTACCAAGGTCACATACCAGGGGGCCCAAAATCGACCTTGATGTTCGGCTTAACAACACCCGCCCACATACCAAGTTAAAAGTTAGTTAAAATCCTCCCATACCATAATTGATGTATAGGGCGGTGCCCATCTCCGTTTCATAGCCCTGGGGCCACAATGTGGTGCAATCACTGCAGCAGGGGGCTAGTCCACTGGCAGTGGAGTGTGTTTAACTTCCATACTGTTTCATAAGTATGTACCATTTTTATAAAGTCTTTGGTATGACTCAATGCGCCTCTTGTCCAGAGGTGCCCTACCTGGGACTAGAACCCCAGACCTTCTGGTCCAAGTAATTTGAACCAGATGTGGCAGAGTAGCAAAGGCGCAGACCACTACACCACAGGGACACCCCGCCCACATACACCCCCACATACCAAATATCATCGTAATCCATCAAGAGGTTCATGAGTTACATGTATGCTGACTAGAGTAGTCCCCAAAACACAGACAGACACACAGACACACCCAAAACTATATCTCCAATTATTTTTGGAGATAATAATGAGCAGCTGTGAGTTTAACAAAATCAAAGGTTGAGTTCGATCTGTATTTTTGGTGTAATCCCTCATTTATTCACAGATCTGTTGTACACGAGAACTCAATACTATCTACATACAAACCCATCCGTTCTACACACATTTAGAAATGGTCTAAATCTTTCCTGATTCTAGCATTACAAACTTTATGATGCATGGATAATATATGACTAAACTGGAATGACACCAGGTCATGTTTTTTTTGGAACTAACATTTGGAACTTAACATGAAATGTACAAGTCTAAACCAACACTATGTAAGTGACACAATACCATATAAAGCAATGGAAAGTGGATAAAAAAGATCTGTTGATCAGAAGATGCTATGGTCCCTTATGAAGGTAACAGATGTGACCTGAAGCAAAACACATGATCAATAAATAAAAATGCCTCTGCCCAAGGCATCAGCACAAAAAACAAAGCTAGGAATGCTCCATAAAATAAATAAAAATTTTGGGAGTCTCAATCAATTGTACTTTGTAGTTACTGCTGAAAGTAGAACTGTTACTGAAACAGGTCTGTGCTATGCTTAAGGCCTCATAACCCGAAATGTTAAAAGTTACAAAACCAAAGTCAACAACATATAGATAGCTACATAACATTTCTTTTAGTTTAAAATGAAGGCGTTTCCTAAAATTAGAACCGGGACACACCACAAACTTTCTGCGATGTTGTATTCACAACTACATTGTATTCTATAAAATAACCTTACATAATGTCGTTAAGTCTTACCAATCATCCAAAGCTTAACACACACAACTATTTCACCGTCTTTGATAATGTAATAAAATACATTCTTCACATAATAAAATTTACATGATTACATAGTGAATACATTATAACTTCTCACAGACAACAATACTAAATACTAGTCTGTATAAATTTTACACTGTACAAAAATAAATACTTCTATTTTCATGGTTAATAAAGACATAACTTCGCCTAGTTTCCAAAGCAAAGGGGCTCTCGAACATGCAATAAGTGTGGTATGTGTGGAGTTTCATTTGAACACAAGCAAAGCATCTGTTTCTTTGGCATCTTGAGTATAGAGATATGACAAATTCTACATACCATGGTTGATATACAAATAGTAAAACAGCCTACAGTGGTTCTGAACTATATGTGATTATTGCATGTTCAAGAGCCTTGATACCCGAAGAGCCCAAACACCACATCACAATCACCCTGCCCACACCTAATGTTTGTGTCAATAATCAATGTTGTCAATACTGATCAAAACCAGAACAAACGGGAACAAAGTACGTTGTTGAAGGTTAGACATCCAGGTACTAAGATACGCAAAAAATAGTTTCTCAAGTACCTGGATAAAATTTTGAAACAGTCAGATGTTTCAGGCAGTATCCCCTACCTTTCGTCAGTCACTGAGAGTCACTTTTTTACACAAAATTTTATCCAGTTGCTTGAGTAACTATTTTTGTGGGAACAAAGTACTTCAGTTGTACATCCTCCGCAATAGCTACTCTCAACTATGATCATGTTTACAAAGGTGTATCTTATGTTAAGAGATAAAGGTTTGCAGAGAAAGAAAATTTGTCTGCAACAAAGGTATAACTTTTTCAATGAAAATATCATAGTTTCACTGCTCCCTCAATTGTCATGTATTTGGTGTGTGCAAGGCGAGGAATGTAACCTTGTCGTAACTTTAATCATCTTGTCGTGCTGATTATTCTATCACATATTCTCAATTTCTCTTCAATATATATAATATCATCATTAATAAATACAAGCATTTGTTGACGACTGGTCAAAATTATACTTTCGTGATAGGTAAACCTCAGGACTTTCAATTTGGTTCAGCGTCAGTGACAATGGTCGTGACATCAAACGTTACATTCCTTTCTTCTGGTAGGGCATACACCTTTTCACGGCTCCCATTGCATGCTGGGAGACACAGAGCACTATGGGTAACTAAGGGCAAACAACGTCATTACCATAACCATGTACAGCGTATGTGTACTGCATTCAGTCAGGTGTATGTTGTCTTGGTAATGAATTAGTTTGCACCCTGCATTGCCCTGTGTCTCCCAGCATGCCATGGGATCTGCGTTCAATGTTCTTTTGCTACAAGTTCAGCATGTCATCTCCACGGAGGGTAGCCATAGCTGTACCTGTAGCTGTTGTAGGTGGTGTTTGGGGGCTGGGCCTCTACTTTGACTTGGAAAGGGCGTGCTAGTCAATCCAGCGATATGACGTCGGGCTGTCCTGTACTGTGCGAGCGGCTGCTGCTGCCTCCGCTGCTGCTGCTCAGGGGGTCCAGGTACAGCGGCTGTCCAAACTGCAACAGAAAAAAGGGCCCCCAATAGTAGTTTGGGTATGGAGTAGTGCGTCACATTACTTGAAAAGGCCATAATTTTTCTTCTGTGCTCGTTAGCAGGGCTGAAACTGTGGTGAATAGCAGAGGAAGACGTCAGTTTTGAGACTGTATGAGATGGATTACGATGTTTGTTTGGTCGGGCTGGATTCGCGCCTGAATATTGTTATCGCCCGACTACTGTCAGTCGGCTGCAGTACGGTGACCTCCGCTGGGGTCGTATCAAAGTGGCTTTTAAAAGGGAACGAGACGGCAAATTTAAGCTCATTTTCACATAGTTTGTAGATTGAACCTTGAAGTTAGCATATTAAAATCGGGCACCCTAATTGTACACCTTACTATACATTTTCAAGCGTCAAAGCTTCTCACTTTGGGATCCTTAACCATGTAAATCCCTATAGGCGAAATACTGTGGTCTGCAACCTTACATGTTAGAGGCCCAACACCAAACCTGTACCTCAACAAGTTGTGCTAATTATTCAAGTTAGCTATTATAATAATAGTTTTTTTTCAGTGGGAAATTGTCACAATTGTACGATGATTTATACAGTTCACAAGCATTTGTATTTACAATGTCTCTTATTTTTCAAGTGCTAAATATATAGTCATCTTTGAGATAAGATTCTAAAAAAATGACATACATTGTACACTAGTTTTATAGTTTCAGGTTCAAACTATAGTTGACTCAGACTGTACCTAAATGATTTAATAGATGGAAGAGAAAGCATGGATGCGCAATAACACATATGCAGCCATCTTGTGGTCTCTAATGACTGCATGTGACACAAAAAGCAGGCCTATTATATATGCACAGACAGCACCTATTGGCAGTCACAAGCACATCAAACAAGCCACGTCTGCACTGCTGCGAAATCACAGGGTACAACCTATGCCATTGAAATGGCGGCAGCCGACCAATGGGCGGTGGAAGGTCATCCAAAGTCTTCCAGAATCCTTTGCGGAGGTCAGTGTCTCAAGATCATCTGAAGACAAAAATTTTGGTCCTGTCTTCAAACTAAGTTGAGATAAATCATATAGGGGGCGCAGTTGTAGAGTGACAACATCTTACATGAAGAATATCAAGGTAGACATCCCCGCACACCACATTTGACAACATTTCTTGTCTTCAGAATCAGATGATCCTGTGATTATTCCTGTTTCTGTGTATAAACCCATCCCGACATCCCCCCCCCCCCAGAAGTCGGCAGATTTAGAAAAAATGTCTAAATTGGGCCCTTGTCTTATAGGTGGCAGAGTATCACAGGATCATCTGATTCTGAAGACAAAAAATGTTGTCAAATGTGGTATACAGGACGCTGTAGCGGTGAGTGTGACGCATGATACCGATTCTTCCACGGCCGCCAACTGGCAACCACGGCGCTCTTTTGTCTGGCTGAGGTTGTCGCCGGCTACTGGTGGGCATTAGAAATGATCTAAATCGGCCTTGTCGCAAACTTCCGCTGATTTTATGGAGATCTTTGCTAAATTCCAAGCTCTAGATCTGTCTATATCTTTACATGCCGATTTTTTGTCTGCAAAAATTATGGAAAAGGCAGAATTTTTGTCCATCATCAGCTGAAAAAAAATTGTCAAATGCCAGAATTCGAAGGACCGGCGCTGGCTAGAACACAGGAACATGCAAATTGTCTCCTTTTTTGTGACTGGTGGCTGTTATGATGCCTGAACCCTGATTTCCAGATGTTGGCTACCCAACATATTGTTTTTATGTACGCTGAATCTGTCAGGTGAATACTCCAGAGTGGTTCGCTGAGATTTTCCAGACATCTTCCTGACAAATCCTCATTAAGACCATAAAATACCTATTTTTAAACAAAATGCCAAAAAAGCTGTTGCTGACCAGATGTCGGCAATCCAGAAAACCTGCGTCTAAATTGGGCCTAGGTTAGCGTACACATCGACCTGATGGACACTAGAAGAGGTCAGGGCGGACAACCTGCCACCGCTCGCTGGTCGGCTGCTACCATTTCAACGACATAAGTTGCACCCTGTGAACATAAGCGAGCTGATGGACATTTGTCCCACCTGAGAGTCATTTTGTAACAATGACAACAGATCCAGGCCTGGCATATGATGAGACTCGTGCTGAACAGGCAACAGGAAGAATTTCACCTACAGGAACTTTTATCTATTACTGTGGTTCAAGACCCAGTATATGATCCACACACAAAAGTCATTCTTTAAATCATCACTAATATGAATTCCAAGTCTTCATTAAGTTAGACATTCATGTTAAAGGCATCCAGAGCATTTTATGAGGCTTGAAACTTGAATAAAAAAACTCCAATGCCTACACATAGTAAGTTTCAATAACACTATACCATTACATAATATTATCGACATTAAAGGAGCAAATACGATGTCGTTGTGTGGTGAGAACTGATAGAATATCCAAGCCCTAAGTAATAAACTGAATCCTGACTGTCAATCACAATTAGCGGTTCCACCAATGAGAGAGTGACTGCATGTCCATCAAATATTTGCATTTTATGTTTTAATTTTGCATTTCTACGTTTTGATGGTATCGGTCTATTTACACTAGGCGCGTGAAACTAAATGATCAACACGTAGCTTACTTTCGTGCCGCTTTTTAGCACTTTTGATAAGAAATCCGCACGCAAATATGGTAAACAGTGGCATCAGATGCCAATTTCATAAAGATTACAGCAACTAGAATATTTCCAGTTTTCAAGCCTCATAAAATTCTCTGGGTGCCTTTAAGAATGTAACTCTGACTTGGAAAGAGGTACAAAACAATATCATAATAATAATAATAACTTTGATCTATCACAAAACATCTCTATCATATCTCCATTCCTGAATTTCTTACACTCTGACTCACACTAAAAGAGCAGTGTAGCATATTTGATCCTTTTCAGAAGTATGGAAAAATAAACTGATTATTACATATACATTGTAATATCTAGATGTGCATTTTGAAAAAAAATACACAGGATCTAAATCTGCAAATGACAAAGAAATATCTGAGGGATGGCCTATTAACAGAATTAGCATGTTGTCCATCCTTTTTCAGCTCCAGTTTGGTCATCTACTAGTCATTTTCCTCCAGTAGTACAGCATCCGTTACCATGTAAGCAATTGGCCCATGCAACTACGAACCAATATGTACATGTAGCTCTCACATATATTTTTCAATATCTAAATGCTAATCGGTCCTCCATGAACATGTGTCAGTGAACTTGGCAGGGAAGCAATCAGAGAAGACTGGAAATAGAATAGGATGGCTAGCTGATAGTGTTAACCTTGCAAAAATATCTTTACCTGGCTGTCATTTTGCAGCAGAGACAGTAGGTCCAATCCCGGCATACCCTGGAACTCTGGTGGTAGGGGCGGCATCGGGTAGGACGGCATGAAGTCCGAAGACGACATCTGCATCGCGTACGGCTGGCGGGAATCCAACAGGGACCTACTGTGTGCCCTGGGCGCTGGTGACGGCACTAGCTGAGGAGTACTGAAAAGTTTTCAGATATTTCATCAACTTTGTGTGGTACTGTGGCTTAGAATACAATTATCATAGACTTTTCAAGGATTCCATTGCATGCTGGGAGATGTAGTGTACTATGGGTAGCACTGATACAATGTGTACAAAATGTATGTAGCAGATGCGTACCACGTCCAGTCTACATTTGTATGTCGCCATGGCGATGTTGTTCTTTGCTCCCTGCAGTACCCTGCATCTCTGAGAACGCAATGGGATCTATGCAAACATCTGAATGTGAATTGGGCAAATCCCTACCATGTTGATATGTTTTCTAACCTGTGTTTTTGAAATCTGGAAAAAGACAAAATGTCTGTCTTGCTGTCCTGGCTGTATATGGCTTAGGGAATGTTGATGATATTGATAGGACAGTTTCTATCTAATATAATACTGTAAGGCATTGCACAACATGATGATGATTAAACAAGATTTGTTCTGCAACCAAGTGCTTCTTCTTTCCTACCAATGTTTTGGTAGTCCTTGTGCTACTTTCCTCATTGCAATAATGATAGTGGCGTTGTGTGGCGCAACGGCTAGAACATTCGGCCGTCAAACAATGGAACCCGAGTTTGATACTGGCTTGCCCCCAGACATGTCTGGACATGTGCCCAGACATTGTGCCCTTGGGAAAGGCACTTAACACAAATTTCCTCACTCTACTCAGGTGTAAATGAGTACCTAGCTTCGGTAAGGGACGTCCCACAGATAGGACGTTAAATGGAGGTCCCGTGTTTGGGGAGAGCCACACCCCGGGCACGTTAAAGAACACACCACATCTTTCAAAAAAGAGTAGGGGCATGCAGTCTGGTCTGGGTTGACATCTTGAAAAGGTGATACTGATAGTCACCTGTTATGTCAATCCTTCCACAAATGTGGTAAATCTAAATAAATAGATAAATAATTAATAAATGACTGGCCCTAATTCTCATGGCTACCTACCTACCTCTCACAGCTAGGTGAAAATAGTAGTTCCAAACATGACTAAATTTGTATCCCCCTTGCCCCAGTCCAGTCATGGTGGATACACTCAGGCATGTTTGGAACTGCATTCTTTCCACCAGAGCGCCACCTACCTACAAGATGACTAACTGCAGTCATGACTGCCTTGAGCAGGGTAGCAGGACTAACGGAACATTGGTAGGCAAGAGGAACTTCAGTTTGTTAGAGAAAACTCTAGTATCCCATGACTTACCAATCTGATGAAAATATTTATGGCTGTTTGAAATATAGTTAGAAATGTGTGTGAATGTATCAGTAGAGACAATGAAACCATGCATTTGAAAGAGCACATGAAGAAGTCAACATGGACAGTAAAATAAGAGAAGACAATAAACAGTACCATAGAAGAAATACATGGAGGTGCACTTCTAAGAGGTAGTTGTGATTGGTATGATGATCTAGTTGAGACTGCTAATCTAATTAACTTTTTCCACAGGGATAATCAGACTTTGCTAATCAAATTGGGCATTTCGATTGGTCGATAGAGATGGACATGATAAAACTAACAGCTGTTTATCACACAGGTAATGCAATAAGGAGAAAAATCAATTTCCTTGTTGAGACACCTGGTTGGTAGGCCTTTGACTTTTCAGTTGTCCTTCTTTGACAATAGGCCAGAATTTGTAGTTTCTAATTCCAGGCAAATGATAGAAATCTTGACAAAAAGCTTATGTTTCAGGAAGTAGCTAATTTAGCTTCAACACCCTAAATCGAGTTAGGGTAGCCGGTAATTCAATAACTGAAATCATCAAAATGTAACGCCTTTTGGGCAACATTAATACCATTCAAACTTAATAAAGTTTGACTTGCAACGTTTTTTTCCAGTGTTGGAGAAGCTTTGTTATTTTGGATAGATTTGACAAACAATACGACAAAGGAATGCCAGACTACAAAGGAGGATTGTTTTCAACATTTTTATTGCAAATGCCAACTAAAGTAACATTGAATGTGACAATGAATGATACAGTTTTAATCTAATCTTTGGCCCAAAGGGTAGAATAAAAAGCAATTCATGGCGAATGATCGTAACATGTTTCATTAATTAAAAAAGAGAGGACGGGAAGATACGTTCACAGAGTATTCCAAAACAAAAACAGCTTTGAATGCACAAGACATGTAACAATGGATAACAAAGGACAATAAACATTTACAGGTCCAATTCCTTACATTTGATATACATGTACTACCAAAATAAATTCCATTTTTTTCCTCTGAGAGGAAATTGAAATAAGGCATAAAGAAATAACATCTGCTTCTGTGCTAAATAATTTGCACACATATCTACACATGAAAATACCTTATCGATTGTAATATTTCACAAATAGTTATTGAATTGTTAAGTGAAAATGGGCTTTTTTATATTCAATTTTCTAATATTACAGTGACACATTTGCACCATGATCTGAAAAAAACAAGTTTCAATCAGGGCCAAAATCAATTTTGATTCAAATTGTACTACCTCTACGTTATGATAATCTCATGTATGGGCCGGTCAAATCTGAAGTTAAAAGTTAAAGCATAAAAAAAAAAAATGCCACAAAATCTTGTCCCCGAAAGAGACTATTGATTTTTGAAAGGAACAAACAAGATTGTTTCAGTATGTCTGACCAATAATAAAAGACTTTCATGAGCCATTCCTACATTTCCAATTCTGCAAAACATCTTAAGCCGATATTCTAGACAAAGGCAGCCAAGGTTAATTTTGCCAAAACAATTACTGTACAATGTGGATGTTTGCATAATAGAAACAAATGACAGGCCTAGAAAAGAAAAGAAGAGACAGATGATGTAGTTGTCTGGTCTAACTAAATGGCAAAGTCGTCATCTGACATGTCACTTGAGCTACCCGAGACAACTGATAACTGCTTGTGGTACAAGTTAGACGTAGATGTAGTAGACGTGCGCATGTCATAGTCTTGGTATGGGGAGTCGGGTACAGTATAGACGGGCCTCGGGGGCTCAAAACCAAACAACTCCGTGTCTGACATGAAGTCACTTAGTCCAGACCTGCCTGGATCAGAGATGGACTGGAGTAACATTTGCCACAGGTCACGTTCGGGGGGCGACTGAAAGTCGCTGTTTCTCAGCACCTCGCGTTCTACCACTACATCGGAGTCATAGTTTGTGTTGACAGAACTCCGCGAGGCTTCTGACACCGAAAGATGGGAAGGCACGCACCCAGTGTCTTTGGTGGTGGGGATGACCGAGTCGCTGTCGTCGTCGTCCTCGTCGGAACTGTCGTCCAGCGTGAGGTCGATGATCTCAAACTTCTGTCTATCGTGGGACGTGGACGCAGACGACATGCTCAGGTCTGAAGTTCAAAGGAAAAAAAAATTGTCTGAGATTGGAGAGAGGCAACATAGTGCTAACGAAATCATAAACTGTACTGTAGTAATATTCCAATTTATTAAGAGTTCGGAAAGATTATTCACAGAATCCAATCAACAAATAACCCTCACACAGAACAAAATACACATTTCACATTCATCCTTCAGTCAATGTCAAGAAAGTTCTTATGGCGCTATAAATAGTACAAGACTTTGAGATTCATAGAAAGCAAGTCAGGATGTTGTTTCCCTCCACAACATTTATGCAGACCGTTTCCATGTGACTGGGAGATCAACAAGTAGACGGCCACAGATATCCGCATCTCAGTGATCTCAGTGTTTTTGGACATATAGAGATCTTCTGACGCTCTCAAATAACCACTATCAAGTGTGTTCAGTTCACAGAAGAGAATACCAGAAAATGTATAATTTTTGAATTTTTTTTAATGCTCTGAACGTATGAGCTGTGGTTCATTTAAAAGGCAAATGAAGGACACCAAGATGGCGGTCAGCTTATGCCCACTTTATTGAAAAGAATAAAACGCTTTATACAAGAGGTAAAAATTGAAAATACTGTAATTATGTTACGATTTTTGTAGGCTGCAGAATTGTGTTGCTGAGACTTTCTTACACAGTAACCAGTATGTTACCAACTTTCAACCACACAACAAGCCCTTGCACATAACTTTGTTTTGTCTTCTCAAAACACTCTTGGTACAAATTCTATTCCAGATGACATTAAGAGGGCTACAACCTAGTGCAACAGCAAAGAACAGAGCCTTCTCTGTGCATGACTTTGCAACATGATCTGGTCTTAAGTTAACTTAATCTAGAATACGAACAAAAAAGGTTATTGTTAGCAAAGTCAGCTTTTATAAAGGTCTCAAATAAACTTGCTATGTTTCCAAAACACCTGGTCTGTTTTGACTTTGTGTGGCTGTATAGATGTTAAACTTAGTCTCAAACGGATGACGTTAAAAGTTTAAAAAAAAAAGTTAAAGTGGTCCCATGCATCGAAGATGCGTAGGGGGGCGCCCATCTCCCATTCGAAGCCCTTACTCTTTCCCAAATGCTGAGTGCTAAGCAGAGAAAGAAGTATGTACCATTTTTTAGAGTCTTTGGTATGACCCGGCCGGGGTTCGAACTCACGACCTACCGTATGCAAGGCGAACACTCTACCAATTAGGCCATTGCACCGGTTACAATGACGTTGACGTTGGAAATTATTAAATCAAACTGAGAAAAAAGAAAACACTTGTTTGAATATCTTTTTCAAAGGGTTGCTTGTGGCCTGAAGGGCTATATAGAGATGGAGATGGGTGCCACCCTATACACCACATGGTGTGAATAGGATTTAAACTAACACACATACATACCTTCTGCCATAGACTTTGTTGGTGTTGCCACCAGGCAGGTTTCCCTCTGTGGCTTGATGGAATGCCAGGATCCATCCTCAAAGAACTGGATCTCATTCAGCTCTGATGATGTCCTCTGTAGGATCTCTGTGAACAGCCTGTTACCAGGAACACATAACAGTCAGAGAGCTGGTTACACAACTAGTGCTGCATACCTAAACTCATTTTCAGGTTCAGGTCCGGATTCAAGTCCAGAGGTTCAGGTCTGGACTTATGAGTCCGGACCTGAATCCATGGCACATGTGTGCTAAAAAATATAGTTTTTTCAGTTATATATAGAATAGCATATTGGCATAAATCTTACATGAAATTTGAAAACTATACATGCAAAATCATATAGTCAGTAGTAGACACAACACAAATACAGCAGTGTTTTTGTCTTTTCCGACGGAAATTTCACGATCTAAAAAAGGTTTAAGATGGTTCAGAACAAAAAGGAGAATATAAGTGAGAAATTTTTTTGCAAGCCCAGACTTGTTTCCAGATGTTTAGGTTTTTTTTGGTCTTGAACCTAAATGTTTGGTCCAGTCTGATTCAAGACAAGGGTTTACATGTAGGTATGCAGCACTATACACAACACACAATTACATGTTTTTCAGGCATAGCTGTTGACTAAAAATCTGCTCACACAACATACATGTACTTAGAATCTAAAGTAAAGGTTCAATGATTGAATTGCTAACAGGTCTAAATGTTGTGCCCTTGAGAAAGGCGCTTTTAAAACACCAATTTCCTCCAGTGAAAATAAGTACCTATACATGTAGCTTCAGTTAAGGGACGTCTAGATGGGACGTTAAGAGAAAGTTCAGTATTTGATGAAACAAACAAAGAAGTCTATGGGATTGAAATGGATATAATGTACTGTAGATGCCTTCAAGCTCGCAAGGATCTAATATCGTGGTTGAAACTACAATGTACAGCACAGTTGAAACTACACCGGCTCTGCAGGCTGGTAGGAGACAGAGCAAATATTTTCACTGTGGTTTTAAGTTTGCAGTGGATAGGTCACTGCAAAAAACGCTAACATTAAACCATCACAAAAATATCCAACATTTACAGTATCCTGCATTTTCAGACTTTAAAACATTCACACTTTTTGCACAACATACCAAGAATAACCCATCAAAACAGATGAGAATTACAATGACATTCACACAAGAGTTATCTTGAGTTTACGTCAATCTAAAAGAACAAAGACAAAACTTGTCAGCCTTTCCTGGGCTAAGATAAATTGTTTTTCAAGATGGCCAAACATTCATGCTTGAATTTCACAATATTGTGCAGCACCCTGGCTTTGTTTTCCTGTAGTTTCTGTGAGAACTTGTCTGTTTTCTCCTTGGAACCCAGCGACCCTGGAAGTTGTTGCACTCCACTGTTTCGGAAACAATACTTTGTATATGACTAAGGCTTCAAACATGTTTATATTTAATGATCTTTTCTTTCGCATAACAGGTTAATGCCTGAGGGCATTGCAGACAACTTTTATACATTATGGACATGCTGGATAAGGACTGATTCAATCACACCAGGACCCCTTCTATTATTTCAAGGTGTGGCGGGTGGTTTTACATGCTCAAGGTGTGGCTCTCCTCAAAAACAGGACTTCTGCTTTATGTCCCATCCTAGAGGTACCACAGGTAAATGCCACCACTCTTGTGACATGCAGTGACCCCAGAAGTAAGTCTGAACTTACACATGCATGACGGGGAACACCTAAACAAAGTTGATACATCAACATGTACCCTACATGCAGCTAGACTTACCCATCAATAATCAGGTCATCAAAGGGTGCCTTAGAGTCACAGACAGGACATATCCATGTGGGCTTCCTGTATACAGACATGGACAAAAGGTTGAATTAAGGACAGCAATAAGTAATGGTGTATACAGTAAAAATACTTGACCAAAGACTACTGCATATTGTACGCTTTGGCATTTTAACACAACCATGTTACACATTGAGTAACTATTTTTCGGCGTATCTTATTACCTGGATGTCTAACCTTCATAAACATATGAAGGATCAATACGGTAAGTTTTGCCTAAGCTCAGGCCACACCAATTTATTTTCTTCGTTTTCGGAATAAAAAAAAATGTGTTAAAAAATGCTAGATTGGAAAAACAACATGAAAACAATCTGAGTCAGTCAGAGGAATTTTTTTCATTTGGTGCACAGTTTCAGGGAGTGAACAGGGTCAGGTGCAAATTTTGAATCCAGCCGTCTGTTTTCATGACTTTTTTGTGTACTAAATTTTAACCAAGAAATCAAATTGGTGTGGCCTCAGTGGGGGATCTGGAGAACAGTCTCTGACAAAAGATAGTGGATGTTGTCTGAAACGTCTGACTGTTTCAAAATTTTATCCAGTTGCTTGAGTAACTATTTTTGGCGTATCTTATTACCTGGATGTCTAATCTTCATAAACGTAACACTGTAATTTGTCTGAAAAACACTCAGACAAAGCACAGGGCAAACGAAACTCAACTTTTTTCCAGGGAGAACAGTATCTATTGTTCATGAATTAACAATCAGAAATTTGATATAAAATATCTATTCAACCCATACAACTGTACAGTAAAGACAATTTTCCATATAACAACCACAGTCAACAAGAAAGTCAAATAAGACACTTACTTTTCATTCATTTGAAGGTACAGGGAGGCATCAAAGCACTGAAGATGTGTGCAGTTCTTGGGTCTGCAGGGGATGGTCATTCTCATCTTGCCCAACTAAACAGAACAGACACTCCTAATGAATTCTGCCAAATATACATATTCATAATGGCACTTAGCTGCCAGAGTTTCAGCCCAGTAAAAATCGTAAATGTTTGACCCCTGACCTCCCTCACAAAACCCGTGAAACAGCCGGCGACCCTAGCTCCCCGGTTTCGTGCACTACACACACGCAATGCTGTTTTTTTCCAGGGGAATACCCTACAGTTGTATCCCGGTAATAATCGGGCGCAAACACACAGGGCATGTTTCTGTATCACGGATATGCCCGGGGCTGGCAGCTTAAGGGTTAACACAATAATAATTTTTTTATGATTCTACAAACATTTAGTTTTGTTCTGAAAATAAGACTGTGAGTATCATATCCTTAAATGAAGACATTTCACAGCTAAAAATTGGCCAGACACATATAAAATCACCCCTGAATTCACAAATTCTTTCTTGGCTGTTAAAAAATGTGCTTTTGTACCAGATATCAGTCTGAGAGTAATATATACACTTCAGTTTCATCTGCATTGTGTCTAAGTCATCTCTATAGCAAACTGAAACTAGACAAAGTTACGTGATTTCATAGAAGTTAAGAAAGAATGTTAAGAACTTACTGGGCATAACAAGGACACTCTTAGGCTTGTGGTGGCAATTTCACTGTCTGGATCATGCTCTAGCTTCTCTTTAACTGAAAGAAAGTAAATAGTTGTCAATGAATTATTTTTGTGTGACTTACTAATCTGTGCAGTGGATCATTTACATTATTCAAGTACAATTTCAGTCAATCAAGATAGATTTGTAAAATGAACATTCGTAAGTGCACATGTGACTTTTGGCATTTTCTTTTTATCAGTGCCTTTGAGTTCCAATCCAATCAGCACCAAACATAAAAACCGAAGAGTTTTGAAAACTCTTAAAACCAAAACATAAGTAAGTGATGCCAGTACTTTTCTATAAGCCGTACCAAACAGCGCTGTTTCTGGCAAAATACACGTAAATACAGCATTGCCATATCCTTACCAATAAGGAATCCAGCCAACACTTTTTATAGCAGCGTTTGTTTCAAAATGATTATTATTCTTTTTTCCAATTAGACTAGAGATTTGTTTTTCCCAATTAGATTAGAGATTTTGATTATTCCATAGATGCATTTTATACCATATAAAAATGTAAACTAACATCCAAGTACATCCTATATTGTTATGATGAGGTTAACATTCCACTGAATACTTACTCATGGCTCTAGAGTGATCAGCGTTCCTGATGCCATGACCTCTCAGTCTGTTCAGGAGGATACTTGCCGACAGTTGCCGAACCAGATACACCGATACTGTGTAACCCTGAAGGCAAACAAACGTTAAGATGAATATTTCTATAAAAAATGCCTCTGCCCACGAGTTGTTGCAAAAAAATCCACCATAAATATTCAAAACCACACAGCATAATAATCACTAACTTGTGGCATTTCATAGTGAAAATACAATTTTCATTAGCATACATGTAATTATTTGCACAACATGAAAAGGAACTGCTTGTAATAGAAGACAGTTCTACTCCTTGGGGATCCTTTAGATATATCACAACAGTGAAGAATTTAAGGACCGATCATCATTTTTTCAAGCATAGCTATTGGTCTTCAGAATCTAGATTACCAGTTTAAATGTAAAGCATTTCCTGAATGAAAGGCACCTGGAAATCAGTCGAATATTTTAAATGTTCCTGCCAGTGAAAGGTTGGTTCAGGCCAGTGAAAAGTTGATTTTTTGCTTTTTTATCAAACTAGAGTTAAGTATTTGTACTACATATACTTCAGGTTTGCTATGTTAGTTTAGCGATTACGGGGTCTTTTTATGAATATGACTTGGTATTGAATTTTTCTTTTTGTTTGAGTTGAATGTGTGATAGTTGTGTGCCCATTTGTTAAAAATAGAGAGAACGCTAGCGACCCCAAAAACACCTCTCCCAATAAAATGGTATGGCTACCCTGCGACGTCACAAAGTCAAGATGGCGGCCACCACACATGCCAACGGATCCAACAAAGGTTTTGCTACGCAAACCTGTAACTATCACAACCGTTTCTGGTGCTGCATCTGTACTGACCCTGCCATACTCCGGCGCCCAGGAGATGTTGACGTGGTTGGGGACTGTGGGCGACATGCGGCACAGCGGAGTGATGTTGATTGGTCGGCTGGGACGTTTCTGTTCAGCCCCTGCTTTCTGCTGTGGGATGTAACCCTGTTGGATAGAAAAGAAGCTTAATACAAATACTTTCAAAATGAAAATAATCGCAATATGTACAGTATATAACTCATGACTACACAAATATACTTTATGATCATTGACTGACCAAATCAACATTGCAATGACCTGAAGAAGACAATACACATGTAGGACATCAGAAAGGTTTATAACATCTAGTCAAGGCAACTGTCAATAAAACAAAGGACAAGATTGATTATTGGCTGCCTAGCAGCTTTCTATGGTACTGCAGCGAACTTCGAGGTTTGTAAGACATGATAGTGGCAGGTAGGTTTTCAGCTTTGAAATGAGTCTTGTTGGTTTGGGTCCCCTGGTAGCTTTTCCTGGAAATGCAGGTATGTCTTGGTTGGAAATTTTGAAACTGCATAATCGAATGGTTTGTGAGTACCTTGGGCATTGGCATATGCAAATAATGCACGTCATATGCAAATCAGGAATGCAAAGGACTCACCGGGAGTGGACTGAGTTTGCCGTTGATCTTGACACAGATGCTGGGAGGGAAGTGGTCCTCCTGTTCACAGCTGGTCTCCAGCAGACAGAACCTCAGCTGCACCTGGACATTGTACTCTGGCTTCATACCCGGCCTGATATCCCTGCAGTGGTGTAGAAAAAATAAACATGAACCAACATACAACAGAAGCATCTTCATTGGGAGGATACGCCATTCACAGTTTTAGTGGGCATGTGCAGTCATGAGGCATTGTGGTTTGAGGACAAAGTTTGAGGGCAGATACCACAGTCAGACTTGTGCATAGGAAGCCATGCTTTAATGCACTGAAACAAGGGCTCAGAAAAGTACTTACTGACATTACAAGCCCAAAAAATTCTTATGCACCAGAAAGCCATAGCTGTCTTTTTTAGAATCATGCGAAGAAAACAGATAATTGACAAGCTCGATCGCTCGGAACAGCTGACAGAAGAAAACAACACTCAACTTTGACCTACTTCTAGGCTGGAACAGTCCACGCAGGGCGTGTGAAACCAAACCACTAAGATATCTCCTTACGCCAACTAACCTACTGAAACGAACAAATTTTGACAAAAATTGGAAAGCTTAGACCCTACCTGTTCCTTCTAGCCCAAAAGTCTCCAAAAAGACCAAAATTTTCAAGAAATGGAAGGGTTTTCAAAGGTTTAGTGTAGGGACTATAGTTGTATTCCCATTTTTTGCACTCCACTGCGCAACGAAACTATGACCTCAGCCCTTAGGGCCCCCGGCTGTAGACAAAAAATGGCCATAAGCTAAGGGGCCACAAGATTAGGTGCACAGCTCCAATTTTGAGTGCACAAAGGTGCACATGCACCCAGCATTTCAAGCCCTGGTTTACAATAGCTACTTGTAATTTAGGCTTTTGTATTCTGCTGCATAGCTACATCATTATTCTAAAAAACAAGCATGTTGTTTACATTTCACTTGCAATTTAAATTTTTGTTCTACAACTTGTAGGTTGTTATTTAGAGCCCTGACAGTTGTCTGTGTGTAGACATTGAACCTTGAACATCTGCAGCTGTATTTATTTACCTTACCTCAAAAAAAAAAAAAAAGAGATCAGATGAGAACCCTGACCCGTTCAAGCATCTACAGTTTACCATATCCTTGCAAGAATTTATTCTTTCAATAACATAATCAGATGACCCGTCCTGGCCTGTCCCAATTAGGCTAAAAAATATGTCTCAACAAAATAGGTCATGCTGATATTGACACATGGAAGTCATCAACATATCCTCCATAGAATATACATGCAGATACTGTATCAACACATGCTACTAACATGACGATTCTCAGCATATCTGTTAACATAATACATGTATCAGTAGTATATATACCACCAAATACACAGATGGGTACTGGAGACTTTCAGCTATTGCAACAACTGTCTACAAAAGCTCAGTTATCAAAACATCAGCAACCTGCAGCTTGTCAGAGTTCTAAAGAGACAGTTGGCCTTGACCCTGACTTAAACCACTATCTATTGTGGATTTGTACACCAGTAGCTTGTCTCTATATCGAGTGTTTTTGCATGAAATCTCTATTTGTACTTAATTAATAAGTTAAGAGAATAATAGCTCAAGCATTTTTGTACACTTCTGACCCTCTCAAAATCAAATAACTCTTACTAAATATCTGCAGCTCAAAGAGTCTTATATATAAGTACTTAAGCTACCATCCATTGAAATGCAAATAAGGACACCAACATGGCAGCCAGTACCTGCCTACTTTATTGATATGGAAAGTGTGTGAAAGGGCTCTATACACCTATACACATTATCATTGAATCCTATTCTAAACTGTATGCCTTTCAGCCTTAGTGGCTGCCTTAGTATTATTTGGTAACTTAACATCATAAACATATCATTCATTTTGAAAGAAGGATAACCATTAGTTACATTATTACCTTGATGAATTGATGTGTGCTGCTTGCTGGGGTGTCAAATGGAAAACAAAGTAGGTCTCTTGGAACCTGCTGTTTCCTCTTGGCACTGCAATGTCAGGGAAAGATAGATAACAATCATTTATAAACAACGTCATAATACATTATTTTTACAAACAACAGTTTTATCGTAACCTCTTTTCAAAAGAACACCATTAACAGGCTAACAGCTGGAGTAAAACATGTTTTTATGTATAACGGTAGAAATACTTTTTCCAGTGTCTTAAAATATTGCAGAATGTAAAAATTAAATTTGAAAATATTTTCTGCAAATAGACAAGCCTCCTTTCTGTCATCACACCTACACGTATGTCCTGAGTTAAGGGTCTGAAGAAATTATCACAACGCAAATACTTGCTGTGAAAAAGTTACGCCAGAAACACCCAGGAATTGTTTCCCCAACTTTTGCCGACCCTGAGATCGTGACCGCGGATATTAGCGAGATTAAGACGGAAATGAACAAATTAAAATCACATGATTCGTCCCCAAAGTTATCATGGAAAGTGCCGGAAAGTCAGCGCAAGGCAGTCTATGTCCGCATGCTAGGAAACGCCGCCAGGTTTGCACGGCGCAGGTTTTAGTTTAATTTACAGTGCTGCTACCTGTAATCTGCTAAATTGAGAACCATGGAATCTCGAGCCTGATTTTTTCCTTCTTCTGCAATCTTCAAAATCTGCAAATTGCAGACTGCACTGTATAAGCATACAAGGTCAGGTTTGCATATACCGGGATAGCATGTAATATGTAGTCTCCATATCGTTGTGTCCGAAGCTGAAACACAAGCTGTTCAGATGCTACTTTGACCAAACATCCATTAGCTACTTCTTTAATTACAAGACAACACCTCAACATGGCTGACAACATACTACAACTGAGGTACCATGCCAGTAAAGTGATAAACAGGGTCTACTTATTGACACTTGACTTGCTCCCAATTATCAAATGATAAAACGATTCATCAGCAGGGTTGATTGCCTCGAGTTTCATGCACATGCATTACGTATACATCCTGGGCACATGTTCATAACACGTACAAAATCAGTGATATTTTATCAGTGATACACCTACCTAGACTTGTTGGTTTGATGAGTTCATCGATGATATCGTAGAAAGGCAGTCTCCTGAGCGTGACGTCTGGGTGCACGGGAGGTAGATGTGGTGGCAGGCTGCTGTTTTGGATGTGGTTGGAGAAGAGCTGTTGTGCCTCTGCCTGGTGACTTATACTGGTCAGCGCAGCCTCTAAGGGGGTGGGGTTACTGTTGGAACTGGTGTGTGATAAACTGCTGGGCTGGCTGGGACTCATGTTCACGCGCCGGGGGAACCGCCTCCGGTACAGCTCCTTGATTTTCAACTGGATCGGCAAGCTGCAACCGTTCCGAACGAGGCCAAGGGCACGCGTCATGAGGTCCTGTTTCCGACCGCTCTTGTTACGGCCAGCATATCCCAGCAACACTTGCAGTTCGGACACTCTGAAGGTCATGATCATATGCTGAAACAGAAAAATTTAATTACTCTCACATGAGTACACACCAGTTGAGAGTCAGGCACATTATAAAACTACACTGGCAGTAAACAAAGTTGCAGAATGAAAACCTGTTTACTACAGTTTAAAACCGGCTTTTTAACGTTGAAAAACTTTACGTTCCATCTGAAAGGACATCTCTTACCAAAGCTGTGTACTCATTTTCACATCTGAGATGAGTGAGGAAATGGGCATAAAGTGACTTTTACAAGGGCAAAACATGGGTCCTGCTAGAGATTTGCCAAAACTTAAGATAAACTTTCATAATAAAGTCAAATTTCTATCATAAATCAGTATCAGATCTTGATTTGATAATGGCAAGTTTGGTGTGCCATATTTGACATGTTGTTTTCGAAGTATTATTGACCTTTTTCAGGGTTTAGGGTTCAAAATTCCTCTGTTGTAATTCTATTCAAGCACTCTTGACTTCTCTAAGCTCTTAATACTTGGTGCAGGTAACATACAAAATGGCCTGCACCAGAAAACTTTTACCTGTGCCATAGACCACTAACTTTTCTTTGCCAATCTAATTTGTTAGTCTGTCAAACGCTCTGTTTGCAACTGTTCCAAGCAGTATTGAAGATCTTGTTATTTGCCACAGTATTTACAGACAGTCTTACAAAGAATGCAAGGCATGTTGGGATGCTACAAAAGTATACTGGTCGTATGTCACCCTTGGCTACTTTGAAGATTTATCACGGACCGGTGCAGGTTACATTTATAGGTGCAGGACTGGTAAATATGTAGACATCATTATCAATACCTGCATAGGCAGGTGGTATTTGAAGCCCTGGAGTAAAAAAAAACGGCACTCTTGACATATAACTTCCCAAAATTAGACTCAGTCAGTCAGTGTGATATGTGCTTGGCAGTATCTGCAGGTCTTAGAATAACTTCTCCTTGAAATGTACTTGAAATGTCATTCAGCCATGCTATATGGAATCAATTACACATGCTAGATATGTTGATGGCTATTAGATATGGTAGAACGTGGTGATGCATCACTGTAAAACAACGGGTAATCATGACAGAGGACATCCAAGGTCAAATGATGTGACATTGACCTTTCCATACTAATGTAGGCCTGACAATGCACCCAAAACTCCACAGGTTACCTTACAGGTTGTGTATCACATGTATACCTGTACCTACATGTAGCAGGTAAAAAGGATGAAAATTTTCAGCCAATAACTAAGTCCCTGTTCATGATGAAAAAATCAAATAATAAAATGGTTCGAACCATTTTGACATGAACGCTCCAAAACGCTTTCGTTCTATTTTATTCTGAACCTCCTCCCAAGTAGTCTGCAACGGTTCATAATAAAACTGTTTCGCAGAATTGTCATCATGAACATAAAAGGCGTGAAACCGTTTTGCCTCAAGTTTATGACGTCATACACCGTCAATAGAATATTTAGGCCACGTTTTTTAGTAGTAAAATTTTGTTACAGCCGCCAACTCGAGGCGGTGTGGGATCACAACAGACTTTGCATAGTATGCAAATTTTGCCACACAGTGAAAATCAGTTCACTTTGTTACAAAATGTTCAAGGGTTACATGTGAGAAACATCCTTCAAACAAATTTGGTCCTAAAAGTACATAGTACATGTAAGTCTATAATTCAATTCTACCAAATTGCAATGCAAGCTAGGACAGTACACAGAATCTAACATCTGTAATGACTAGTATAAAATTGACTCTCAAAGTCATGACTAGTGCTACGAACCAGTATGAAGAAAGCTCAAACAGTTGAGCCTTTTGTGTTGACGGATTTTTTTTTCTTGACTGAAACAATGGTAGTAACACATCGAAAGGTATGCTGATCGCATGACATATATAGATATGACTGATTATGAGGCTGAGCAGTAGAGAAGAACAACAAATGTTTGTGGTGTAATGACTGAGTTTGCAGTGATATATAATATAGGGCATGGTGAAAAATTAGAAATTAAAAACAATGTGAAATTAACGGTCTACTATACATGTCCTTCTGCTAATATCCTCTGTCTAGTATATCTTTTAAGCAAGGATGGTCTGGTAGGTTGAGATTCAACAAACTTGATGGGGCTTGACGGCTTGTATTTTTGTAATACTACTGTAATACATGTACTACATTAACACCTGTACCTACATGTACATGTACATTCTGGTAGGTAAAAAGGTGGAAAAAAATCAATAACTGTTTTTAGTTTACACAACCTTTGGTAGAATAATATATTTAAAACTTTGCAGATCATCCTAGTAACATCTTTTTTTTGCCCACATTCAAACACATCTTGCATACTGTGTAAACTGTAATGGGCACAGTTCTGCATTCAGGAGTTTTTTTTTTCGGTTACTGCATGACCAAATGAAAAAAAAAATCAATAAAGGATCAATCCGTTCTTGTCATTATGTAAATTGTAATGTTCAGGAATGACACAGCAAATCAGTCTTTGCTGAATTCAGTTGGATGGTTTTATGAAATAGGTAAGTCAAGCCCTCCTAGATACAAACAATTTGCTATTTTTGGCAGCATATTTTAGATACTGTAAATCTTTATTTTCATTTCTTTTTGTGGGTACTTAACTAAGGAGTTGTCGGTTCTCCGTTGAAAGAAATTATTCTGAACTCATGTATACTGAGGGAAATGGAGAGGTCATTGCAAAAATTAAACCACCACAAAATTCAAGAGTTACAGTAACTACCAAGTAAGCACCGAGGTGACGTATTTGTTCTGTGACCTAATTTGACCCCATGTTGTGGGGCTGACCCTATGGCTGCATGCCCTATTAACTAAGAATCATGCATGTAAAACTACAGAAAAGTAGGCCATGGTTTACAAAGCCTGCAAGCCAGCTTAATATCATGAACTTCCTACTCTAAAGTAAAATTATAGGCGGAATCGTGTATTTCCAAACGTAACATCCGGTTTACATCTTTTCTAAGAAAATAAGGGGAAACCTCGCTGTACTTGCCTATACTTTGAAAATGTAAAAAAGTATAGTACCACCGACTAATAGAAATAAAACAGGTGTCAGAAATAAAGAAGCAACTGGTTAAGAAAGTACTGAAAATGTGTTCCTTAAAAAAACAAAACAAAGGGGGGGACACCAAAATTTGTATCGCCTGTATAGGTAAACGTTTGGTATTCTGATAAAAAAATTGAATATGGGGATACAAAAAGCAAAGTTGATTGCTTGACAAACTTACTGCTGATGTTGTTTGGTTAGAAAGGCTAGGAAAAACACACCTGAAGACAAAAAAAGGACAAGTGAAGCTAAAGTACCTTCAACTCCGCAGCATCCATTTCGCCATCCGCCATTTTACCGAATGGCTCCTGAAAACGTTTTCTCTTGTCGTCTGAGCCGAAAACGAATTTTCCTCACAAATTGCCGGCCAAAACCTGGTATGACAGAACTATAACGGCGCCTTTGGAGACTGAGTTTGGGGACGTCTCACTCTGTAGTGTTAGAAGGACTTAGATCATTTTAGGGAACTACAAAATGTGTCATAATTCCGCACGTCCACTCGGAAATTCGCAAATGAAACTTCCTCCGAGGCGATCACGTGTGTTCACGCGAGAAAATGTGAGAGCAGAAACTGTTGAAATCTTCTTTTTACACAATTCTCAATTAAATGTGTATAAGTCAACTGATACACACCAGAAATATATACTATCATACCATTTGTACAATAGTAGACAGTTATGTTTTGTTATGAACACTTTTTGTTGAAAAAATTGAATAAGGTCAAAGGTTATTTGCGGTCGCCAGTGGAATGCTTTGGCAGAGCGAAAATTGAAAACTCGACAAAGATGACGGAATTGAGCTACCAGGCGCTGAAAACTGCGAATCAAGCCAGAGAGGCTGTAAGTATAGATTTTAAGGATTAGGTAACAAATGTTGATGAGTATCTTATCGAAGCAAGGATGTTTCCAAGCCAGGAAACCGTTTGTTGTCAACAGTTATGGGAGGGGGGCACGGCACTGATGTAGGGTTGCCATGGTTTTGACGCCAAAACGTAAAAGTTATAGATGGGTTCAAACTTCAAAATCTGCGCTACGATTTTTCACGCAACAGTGTCTACCTGCAATTAATAGAGTTGAATCAGTTTTGATATTTGATGTTTTTTTCAGTTGTCCAAGAGTGTTTTTTATTTCTTTATTTTGAAAATAAATTTATAATTGCCGGTAGATATTTTATTGCATACCGGTTATAACGTTAAGGCCGCAAGTTTTATCATTTTCCATTACCATAATAAACTTTTCTGCAACAAAAATACATAATCATTTTGTAATTTGCCTGGTCACAAAAATGATTTGTAAGTTGAAATCATTTGCTTTAAAATTTGGGATGTCGGACGATTCGGACCATTGCCAACTCTGCCCAGTACCGTGGTCAACTCTGCCACCAACACTTGACGTGGCGACTGTCTTGTATATGGCCCTTATAACATGGGCTATATAAATGGACAACACGGGCTATATACAAGTCAGCAAGTAAAAATAAGCCCTGTAACAGTTGCCAACTCCTAACAAATAGCTTAACAAGTTGTCTAATTATAACATTGTCTAATTAGTTTATAGTATAGACAAGGAAATAAACTGGTGCTGTTATTAAGTCATCAAATTTTGCAACAAATTTTACAGAAGACCAAGAATGGTTTTTTCTGTTTCAAAATTTAACTTTGTCAGGATGGTGTATATCATAGCCATAGGGGTGTTAGAAGACAAGTTGACCAAAGTGTTGGGCTGAGACTTTCATATTTAATTTGCCATGGTCCGAGTTAGTAATCATTGTCTAGGGCGTCCTGATTCCCAAAATTTACTGTTTTTTTTTTTTTTAAATTATTCATGTTCTGTTTTGTCTTCTTCTTCTGTTTCTTCTACTTTCAAATTGATAATATTGATATTAGTTGATAACAATAGCTGTATTCACTAGGTTTTACAGTGAAAACAGGTCAGAACAACAAAGTCATAATGGTTTTCAATGTTGCATTTTGAAAGCTTTTATCTTTGAGTAAAAGGATTTAGGGGGTAAACGCAGGAGACCCACAGTGACGACATACAAATGTGGACTAGTCACTAAATACACATTGCTATGTTTTGTGCTTGCAAACACCGTATCAAGAATGTATTCTACCGTCACAGGTATGTCAGACAGATGTGGACCAAATAGTTTCTATTATTGTGACTGTCAGGAATTTGTGTTGCTGGAAAGCCTGCTAAGTAATGTCATGCCCTATGTGTAGGATGGCATGTTGATTTTTTGGTTACTTAAGTTTTTTTGTTGCTTCTCGGAATAGCCTGTCCTATTTTTCCCATTTTTAAAAAAAAAGAAATGGGTCGATACTCCCATTCACAAATTTTTGCGTTTCGGCGCATGCGCGCCGGAACGCATTGTCCTGGCTTTTACCTTCAAGCAAGGAGGCAAGGAAGGAACCAGGGAAGCTTGGTTCAACACTGTGTCGCACACAATAAGACCTTATATGGCAATACGTTCTCAAATCCTTGTATAGCCGTTGCCTTATATGGCAAGAGAGCACGAAAATGCAGGCAGGCTAGATTTGCATGTGACACAGGACGGCGACCGCATGTAACTGCTACAACTGTTCGGAAATATCATTGCATTGTGGTTTCGGACTTTGATATCCTGAAAAATGACCATATTACATCTATTCCACAAGATTGCAGAAGAAAAAAAATGATTTCGTCAAGAAAACGACCAAAAATCGGCATAAATGATACCATATAGTGAGGTTATAGCATTACGTCCAGAGTGAATAGTTACGTACCGCAGCTTGGCCGATCTGGCAACGCGAAGCACTTCGGACCCAGAAGATCCGGGTTCGTCTCCGTGCATGGATTTTTTTTTTCTTTTTAGATATTGAATATCAAAAATATATATTGATATTATATTAATCTATCAATATCATATTTATGAATATCATTTTTTTTCATTAATAAATAAAGAAATATTTTATATTTGTTATCTTTAAATATTCATTTAATATATACAAGGCCTTTGTCTTATGAACAGGACTTCATAGATTCCAAACCCGGCATTCGAATTTTTCTGTTCATTGTAATGGAAAATACCGTGCAGCGGCTCCTATGCGCGGTAAGATGATTCTTGCAAAACACTCGCCACTAAACTTCTATCCCCGATGTAAACAGAGGCTCTTGATGTTGTTTGCAAAACAGCGATTCTTTGTTACAGTAGCAAATGCTCCATTGTTCAGTATCGACTTCATTCAGACAACACGGACGTGGAAAGTGGCGCCCCTCGGCACAAAACTATGGGAATTTTCATGAATTTTAGCAAAATTACCCAGGAAAATAAGGAAGAAATGTTGTAAATGCGGAAACCAGAATAATACGGATGAGGTAGCTGTTGATTTGTTTGACATTTGGTAGTCATTTTAGATAGAACCTTAGCTGTTATGAACTTCTATTTCACTTAATTACCATAGTGCTGATGATTCAATGGTGCTTTTTCAAATTTTATGTTTTATTGCGTGCCATGTACATAATTACATTGATAGCTTTTATAATGAGCCTATTATACATTCTACAAATAAGTACAAGTTGTAGGCCAAGACCAGCTTTTTCAAAAGCACTTAAGTTAAGTGACGTAACTTCAAAATTGCTTTCCCCAATCTGCCTTTCTCTATTAAAACAGTACTCATTTCCCAAAATGACAATTTTTCTTATAGACTGAACGGCCCTTGAGTGACTTCCTCTGGCAGATTTTACTTCAAGTAAAGGGAAAAGACAATTCACACTTATAAACGTAGCCGAAACGCCAGCTTTTTTTAAAAGCTCTTGTTACTTATGATTTTACTATTTGTTCAGTTGTAAAACTCGATAGACACCGAAATAGATTATAAAGGCCTGCACATACAGTGTGGTCACATGTTATCATTCAGATATTGCAACTATCTCTCAATATCAACTCATATATTTAGCAAAAGGTAATTTTGTTACTGAAGTTATAGTACTAGATCAAAGAAAGGGGTTCATTGCATAAAATGAGCCATACAAAGCTGAAACTTGAATAATCCTCTTATTATTTATGTTATGTAAACCCTTATCTTCACCCAAGACTATTTGCAAAAAAAATTTTTTTTTTTTTCGCCCTGTCGCTCAAAGAAGCAACAAATAAAATTGGTGTGGCCTTATCGCTCTTCTGATTACTTTGCAGCAGAATAGTCTGGTACCGTATACGTACCAGACTATTCTGCTGCAAAGTAATCAGAAGAGCGAGTGGTACCCGTTGATAGAGAAAATATTTGTATTTCAATTATCATTTTCATCAATCCCATGAATGTATTTAAAAATTCTTGTTAAAGCTAAAATACAAGAAGGCTTTAGTGACCACCTGTTAAGGTGACCCCACCATTTTTTGGGGGGTCCCCTGATCGATGAGTGGTCTTCTTAGGCAGTTTTAAGTCTTTGACTGCAGATTACCAGAGTGCATAATAGTAATTTGCAATTTTGCAAGCTGTCAGACATTTTTCTTGTCATTTGGGAAAATAAACAAACTACAAGTCACAAAATTTGCAGGTTGCAGGTGGTTATTTTGAGTCCTGATTACTACATGTAGTAAAATCATTCTTTATTCGGAAATATCAGTGCTACTGTACAGTTTTGGTATACTAGTGTACCCTAACCAATAGGTAACCTTACACTGTGTCTAAATACAGCCTATGTAACATTAGAAGGCAGTGCCTGCTTCAGAAAGGCTGCTGCTATTGTGTCCATTCTTTGCCTCAAGCACAAAGTGCCTCCTGGTTATTGTTTGGTCCAGTTGAGCTGAATGTTTGATAAAGTATTTAAGGTTGACTCCAACAACAAAATGTTCCACAGGTTTTACTTCTTTACAGTTACTGTTGTGTTGTTGCCGTGTTATAATTACAGTTTCAATGAAAGATGTTATTTTATCAGTGTTTGAGACAACAATTGATATTCCATATTCCATATTGTACTAGGTACTACTAGTATGACTTTGGTTTGAGTATTATCATGCATTGCCAGATTATGATTGACATTAAAAGATTAACTTCTCTTAGCTTGTTCATATCAAATATACTATAATTTATATATTTATAGGATAACACTTTCAATATTAGAGTGAAGTAAAGTTGACTTTTGCATTCATGAGTTATGTTGTATTCAATACATTCAGTTTTTGGCAGAAATGTATGCATAAGTTGACAATGAGACTGGCCAAAGCCAATACACAAAGCAAAACTATTGTATCATGGTCAAAGTCAGCTGTTAAAGTTCTCAATATCACTGCAGAAAAGAAATGTTGCAGTTTTCCTTGAAGAATATTAAGTTACCTTCCAGGCCTGTCTATATTAGCCATTATATTTCTCAGAGATTTACATCAATATCAATTTTTTTTTTTCATCATGTTCATTTTCTCCTTTTTGAATACACATGTTTGAAAAGATAATATTGTATTGGATAGATTTATATCAAAGCCAAATCACACATTTTCACACTGAGTGAGAGCCCATGATGTAAATGACTCCGGCCATCTCAATTTCTGCCTAATGTTTATATAAAACAAAAAGTGGTCATTTTTCGAGGTTGGCTATTGTTCCGGTATTTACCATTCTACATTTTCAGTATCTTTTATATGCCTTGTAGCCAGTTTGACACGTATTCTCCACAGCGTACCCTAGATACAACATGTACGCTATGTACGGTCCTACAGCTGGGAGGTGTTCGGTTGCCACGGAGTTCCCAGTGTTTATCATAATTAGCTTAACTCTTGCTACAACCTTTGTCTACGCGATCACGGGGAACAAACATTCCGTGATCCAAGACGGCGTACCTTTTGTTTGCTAATAAGCAGCACGAATGATAACGTAAGGAATGACAGGTCCGCCTGCTGCAAGACTTGGATCAACGAAGGGCCTTTTGCAGAGCAAATTAGATTTACATGTTTAAAGCTGCAGACACTCTGGAAGAGGATCTAACAATGCCAAGTATGTTAGCTGCCTATAGACTAAAGCAGCTGAAAGAACAGGTGATTTTAGTGTGATAACTAATCTAATTACATTTAGCCCTTAAAGCCAGTAGTAACCGTTGTAAAAGTTAGTTACTAGTACCGCAGTGTGTTACATTTTGCTATAGTCTAGAATCCATTTCTTATACATTTTTGATTACCTGTATAGAAATATCACATAACTTTTACTACTTTGTATTCACATTTTACTTTGTTTAACAATATGTACATAGTACTTAACATGTTTTTTAGTACAAGTAAATGGACAAAGCTTCAGGATTTTGTCAGCTCTTACAATTCTGATATGCATGGAGAAGGATATCAATCGTTTATATTTAGTAAGTACATTTTTGTAACTGTTGTATAATGTACAATGTAGTGCTATAAATGCAACTTGTGATATCCTCATGTACATGACTTTTAGTAAATGTATTGTATATCATGATGTGTATGTAAGTTTTAACATGTATTGTGGGTATTGGTCAGTATTTTATGATATCATTGTTATGTTTTTGCTGATTCAACCTCATCGGAACTGGAAGATTAATTTTTAATCCTTTTTTCCTGCTGACCTGCACCTGCATCATTGCAGAGCTGGTGTTATTTGAAAATTTGCACAAGTTTAGCATAAACAAACTTTAATTTGCTTTGAAGATGTTCCTTGTAGCACAGTTTTTGACTGCTATTGACTGCAGGTGCAACTCCTAGTGCAGCTGGTGCAGTAGGCATTAGAAACACCTGCACAACTGCAATTTTATCTGCACTGCATGTAAACAGGATATGCAGGTGGATTCGAATTTCAGGCCAAGGGTTTGTTTAAATCTGTTTCTGTGTTTTTCTTTGTTTTTTTTTATTATTTAGATTTACCACATTTGTGGAAGGATTGACATAACAGGTGACTATCACCTTTTCAAGATGTCAACCCAGACCAGACTGTAAGGTTTGGACCATCGCACATTGGGGCATGCCCCTACTCTTTTTCGAAAGGTGTGGTGGGTTCTTTAACGTGCGCGGGGTGTGGCCTCCCCAAACACAGGACCTCCATTTAACGTCCTATCCAAGGGACGTCCCTAACCGAAGCTATAGGTTCTCATTTACACCTGAGTAAAGTGAAGAAATTTGTGTTAAGTGCCTTTCCCAAGGGCACAATGTCCGGGCGCATGTCCAGACATTTCGCTTGGGTTCCCTTGTTTGACGGCCGAATGTTCTAGCCGTTACGCCACACGGCGCCACTTGAATGAGTGTTAATAAGATACCACCCCTATCGACTCATACAAAAAAATATGTACAATTATTATTATAGTACCCGTATTGTGTGTAATGTATCTTTTTCACAATTGTGATTTGATATCGTTTCAGGATGAACAGAGAGTGGAGTCAAGAAGAAAAAACCTACTTATGCTCATTCTGCATTATCTGAATACTGAAGGGTAAGAGATCCATATTTATCTTTTGAATTAGATTATTTCTATTATTCAACTATCTTCCTGTTGTGTTGTATCGGATAAAGCAAATTATCATATAAGTCAGTAGGTACAGAGTCACATGTACATCATGTAATTGTTACCAAATGAATGTATGCTGTAAACAATGCAATAATCATTTGAATAATTATTATTGATTATCATACCAAATAATTTTAATGCCACCCTACACATAATATTTTGTTTTCTGTTTATTCTTATTGTTGCTTTTTCATGTCCCCCTGCACTAATAATTGATATTTGTTTTGAAACTTTGAGACATTAGAAAAAAATTATTTGCTGATTTCCATTTTGGTTGAATAGCATGTTTTAGTAGCAAATGATAATAAGGAGTGTAATTCTGTTTACTAGACTATATACCAGTACAATTTGTACATTTAAATTTGATATGCGCGGTAGTTTGGACCTGTAACGAAAGGTTTTGTGCAGTATCATATACAGTGAAACCTCAGGTGCAGGCAACCACCTGGCACAGGCAACCACCTCCAGTAACAAGCCACACGAAAGCATACTGTAATTCACTTTATGTTCACGGTAGCAAAATTTCACTTTCACTGAACTTTAACTTCATGGTGGCAGCAAGTGATTTACAGAACGGATGTGTGAAGGAATCATATATGATAACAACAGTTCTCTTCACTGTGATGATGTACAGAGGTGACCGTGAAAATAGTGAACATAAAGTTACACTGAAAGAAACAAGAATTACAGTAGTTAACCCCACCCTGTCCTCTGCAACCATTTCCCTTGGTCCCTTAAGTGGTTGCTGAATCCAGGTTTGACTGTACTAATATTACCCCAAACTGTACCTAAAATAACAATCATTATTGTCTTTCCCCAGGTATTTAGAATCAGTCAAGTCACTGGAACATGAAACTAACCTGAGTCTTAGGAAGTTTGAGGTGTGTGACAACATTGACCTGGAGACTATACTACAGGAATACGAGTCTTACTTCTACATTAAGTTCCAGAAGTATCCAAAAATCACCAAGAAACTTGCTTCCAGTGGTGAGTGATGTTTTGATTTCTGCATCCTGTATGGGTACAAAATTAGCTAGAATCTGGAGACATAAAATATTATTTTCAGTACCTACATGTATACTAGTGTATTGCCCATTTTGAGATACTGGCCTAAGAATAATTCAATGTGTGCTATGAATTTCTAATCTACATTTAAGATCCCAGTTTTTGATCTTGATTCTATTTCTCTTTCTCTAAAAGTTTTTCATCCAATCTGTTGCTTAAATGACATTTGGTTTAGCTTTGATTGACAATATTTGCATGCATGTATGAAAAGAAAGTCAACAGTTGCATACTCTTACATAAAGGCTGACTACGACAGTCCATTGCAAGTTTGTATTGTTAATCCATGTAATTGATTGCCACAAAAAGCAAGCTTTCCAAGGCATCCAATGTGGTTTGTTTAAGATTATATTGTTTGTGTCAGTAGCACGTCGTGAAAGATTGGATAACCTCTGAAGTAATCTCCAGTCTTTTGTTATTCACAGTTGGATTTGGAAAACATTATTGGATTTGGAAAACATCCTTTTCAGGGTGACAGTGTCACCAATGATTTCCATAAAAAGTCACGTAAAACTGAAATTGTCACAGAGGTTTATATTTTTGCACTGATTATAATTGCATCACAGAATTGTTTGAACCTCAAACTTATAATGCAGCCAAAACCTCGTTCTTTCATAATGAGAGTCCCTGTGAATGTTGATAAATTCACAGTAATAAACGTTATTGATTGTCTTTATTTTGCAGCTGATAGTGCAAATTCCAGAGTAGGCAGAGGGGGAAAGTTAAGGAGGTAAGTCTACTATCAGTGTGTTTTTTAAAAGTTCTTTTCTACTCTGAAAACGTTTTCTTACCAAATTGTGAATGTTCTCTCATCTTATACATGAATGACATACCCCCATCTTGACTTTCAAAATGAAAAGCTGAGCTCTCTCTATTTTTTTAAGCTATTCATAAAATAGATTTCCTCACTCTGTGTTTGAAAGTTGTAATTGGTATGTATACTATTAGTAAGAATTTTATGATGGTTGGTATGAATCATATATGTTCGGAAGTTGAACTTCATAACTCTAGTTTCATCAGTAGGCACTACAGTAACAGTTCTGTAGTAGAACGTAATGAACAAGTTTTCACCTCCACAGGTCACAAAAACTGCTGTCAACACGTTTAATTGTTGGCAGAAATGATGTACCCTCTCTTTGTGTCAGCAAGCAGTTTTTGTGATCTGCAAAGTGCTAACTCATTCATTATATCATATTGTATCTCTTTAACTGTGATATTCATCATTGACCTAAAGATCTAATTAACAATGTAGATGATAGAAAAGTTTGGGTGAGTTCTGTTAATATCGTTTTGTTTTGAGGGTGGTAGCTAGACTAACGGTGGTGGTGTATTCTCATTTCACCCATCCCCCAATAGATCAGGCAGCACTGTGTCCCTTCCCAGAATACCTCTGGACAGAGATAACGCGGAGGATAGTGGGAAGAAAGAGGCGGCCTCGCCCAAAAGGAGCAAGCCCAGCTCTGGCACCAGGAAACCTCCAGCCGCTGCAAACAAGAAGGGTGTTGCCAAAGACTCCAAACAGGTCTGCATGAATTTTACTCACTTTTCAGATCATTATAAAGCAGGCAGGCACTGACTGCCATGTTGGTGTCACTATTTGCATTTCCCAGATCCCATAGCCTGCTGGGAAGACAGGGCACTATGGATAATTCAGGGGATAAACAACATAATTATCGTGACACCATATAAACCGGACCAGACTCAGTACGCATGTTTTGCATGCGCATTGCTATGGCAATGATGTTGTACTGAAATGCATTTAAGTTCACATGGTTTTTATTTCGTGCTAAGGCAAAAATGGAGTGTTCGTGGTGGTTTTAACTTTGCCGCAGCACTTAAATTGATACAGTACAGTATTGGACAAAAATGTTCGTGATGGTTTTAAGTTCGCGGTGAAACGGTCGCCGCGAAAACCGCGAACATAAAACTACTGCAAACATTTCTGCTTTTACAGTATGCAGACTGTGTTATCCATAATGCCAGCAGGCCATGTGATTTGTGAAAAGGTTTCATGAAGTGACCAGTTTTCTATTTGAACTGCCCCAGCAGGATGCTACGGTGGGAGACTCCACAGACCTGGGTCTGACAGTGTCCGCTGCTCCGACTTCCAATGGTACAATAGGGTCAGACAAGGAGAAACCACACCATGAACATGGCAGGGTGGGTACTTGTTGCAGTCTATTCCTTTCAATGTCTTCATGCGTAGCGTGCGTAGTCCAGTGGTTAGCAATCTTGCCTCTCAGGAACAAGAAGCCGCGAGATTGATTCCGGCTGTGTCGCTTACCCGACATCCACGCTACCGGAAAGCGTCGCAGTCATTAGGACGGTACGTTAAGCCGTGGTCCAATGTCCATTGTGCTTGTCGAAAAGAGCTAGTGAAATTTCCCCAGTACAATGAACCTGTAAATACTGTACATAGCATCTGTCTTCTCTGTTATGACCAGTGGAAGATTAGCTCTTCAGTGAGCTAAAAACTGGATCGAGATCACTTTCCTTTTTTTCATCAACATACGGTACAACATACGAATAAAGAAAAAGATGTAAAGTTGTACACTTGTAATGCCTGTTGTTATGCTTCACAGAAACAAGTTATTGACATGCGGTCTATGCTTCAAGATGCTATTAAGGGGGCCTCCAGAGAGATCAACATGAACAGCTATGATTCTTCTTCAGTAAGTCTTACTTAACATCAACATCAAAGTCATTGTCACTTGAGTATCAAACAGTTTCTGTAATATAATGTAGGAACTAAATATGATTGTTTCACGCGAGTCATAGACCACACCAATTTGATTCATGGGTTCTTGGATTTTTTTCTAGAAAATGCTCAGTGGCAGGTCGGAAAAAGAAAAAAGAAACCCAAATGCTACCATTGTGTCAGGAGCCACAAGTCAACAAACCAAGCTGGTTAATGTTTCAAACAGTGAATTTTCAACTTGATGTACGTTAATACATGGAAAGACTGAAACATCTAGATAGACCATCATTGACTGTTTGTGAAAAAAAAATAGCACCTGGGTTTAAAGTTTATATCCTGAAAATTACCATTATCAATGTCTTTTTTTTCAATATGAAATCAGAACAAATTGTAGCAGCAAATCAATGAACCCAGTAATAAGTTTGGTCAGGGCTTAGTACGTAATATAGAACGTATATATCTATAGACGAACAATCTTGAACATCTGAATATACGTTGTAACTTTAAAGGACACTTTGTTTTTCAGGATCGTCTGTTGAAACCACTTGGAGGCTATGTAGGGTACAATAGTGAATGGAGAGAGCTGGCACAGACTATCAGTAGGGTATGTACATGAGGATATACAATAATACACTATCCATACATACATGTACATATAGAATGGACCTGTCCTTGGTGCTGAATACCATACATACATTCATACATATATACATACAGAACAGACCTGTCCTTGTTGTTAAATACACCCACCCATCCATCCATCCATATGTGAGAGAAAAATCTAAACATTCTATGGACATAAACAGTTAACCTTTTACTCTAGATGACCTCTGATCTCCGAACACATCTATTTTATTTCATGTATGTAGTAATGTATTAATGCATGTGATCAAAAGACTCAACGATGTTACATTGGATTGTAAGGCTGATTTTCATTGATTGTTAGTAGCATTATATTCAAACTAGTGATGTGTTAATTTCCATTGCCTATGTATTTGTCTGTCCATAACTGTCAACTCTCTAATATCAGCAACACTGCCTCCAGGGACAGTGTAATGTAACATGACAATGAATATAGATGAAACAGACCTGTCCTTGGTGCTGAGCACTATTCATCCATACTGAACAGACCTGTCCTTGGTGCTGAGCACTGTCCATCCATACTGAACAGACCTGTCCTTGGTGCTGAGCACTGTCCATCCATACTGAACAGACCTGTCCTTGGTGCTGAGCACTGTCCATCCATACTGAACAGACCTGTCCTTGGTGCTGAGCACTGTCCATCCATACTGAACAGACCTGTCCTTGGTGCTGAGCACTGTCCATCCATACTGAACAGACCTGTCCTTGGTGCTGAGCACTGTCCATTCATACTGAACAGACCTGTCCTTGGTGCTGAGCACTGTCCATTCATACTGAACAGACCTGTCCTTGGTGCTGAGCACTGTCCATTCATACTGAACAGACCTGTCCTTGGTGCTGAGCACTATTCATTCATACAGAACAGATCTGTTATTGGTGTTGAACACTATTCATTAAAACTGAACAGACCTGTGCTTGGTGCTGAACACTATCAATTCATAAAGAACAGATCTGTCCATGGTGCTGAACACTACCCATTCATACATGCATCCAAAACAGACCTACCTTTGGTGTTGAATACTATCCATACAAACAGAAAAGGCCTTTCCTTGGTGCTGAAGTAAAAGATACTTTGAATTCACAAAGCTAATATTTTTGTAGTTTGGTATTTAAGAAGTATTTGTGATTGCTTTTGGCTGTTACATTTGCAGGACATTTACCTTAACAACCCTAATGTGAGATGGGATGACATCATTGGACTGGATGCTGCTAAAAGACTGGTTAAAGAGTCAGTGGTGTATCCTATCAAGGTATGGCATATCTGTCATCACATTCTTGTCAGCTGACTAGTTGATATTTCTTTCACACATAGTTAAAGCATTATTACTGCTTAAGTTACACAGTATGATTTACTGTAATTTCATATTTCAGATCCATGAACTTTTTTGCTTTATGTTACACATTATCATTGGAATGATGCTATTTTACTTCTTAATCTTTAGCACACTGAAGTAGCCATTTGGCACTCCATTCTCTATTGGTTACAGTAAGGCAGCAGGGAGAAGGTTAATAGTATAAATCCTCCATTGTGAAATGGATGTGGAAATATCAGTCCCTGTATAAACAAGGATTTCTTACACATTGCTGTTTACTGATGATACACTCTCTGCTATATTACAGTACCCAAAATTGTTCACTGGTATCCTGTCCCCATGGAAAGGATTATTATTATATGGACCACCAGGTGAGCTGCAAGGAATCTTCTTCAACGTTGATGACTTTTGTTTGTTTGATAAGATAATTTAAGATGATGCCCGGGCCATGATGGGAAAGACCATTATTTTTTTTCAAACCTACATTAGGTCAAGGGACAAGTTTATATCTAAGGAAATTGTTTTGTACTAGATTGACTAGATTAAATGACAATAGTTTGTAATAAAATCAAAGTTGATAGATTATAGAAAGACCGATGTATACATGCAGATATGTAAGGATATCAGTTTGTCGTTTGTCGTTTTACTAATGTTATTAGAAATTAGATGGTAATAAAAGTTGACACATATTATCATGGCCACAATCATTTTTTTTTACCATAACATTTTCTTCTTGTGTGTACATGTATTTGGTGTTCTAAGCTCTAAACTGTTGAGAATATTTAAGTTTTTTTTAGTGTTTCATACCCTAACTGCTGAAACGATAACTACTTGAAAAAGCATAAAAGACTTACTAATTAAACCTGTGTCTCCTTGCAGGTACTGGTAAGACGTTGCTGGCCAAAGCTGTGGCCACAGAGTGCAATACAACATTCTTCAACATCTCAGCATCTAGTATTGTCAGCAAGTGGAGAGGGGACTCGGAGAAACTAGTTAGAGTAAGTAGTCCAGTGATTAGCGATCTTGCCTCTGGAACTAGAAAACCAGGTTCGATCCCGGCTCCGTCGTTCACCCCATATGCATGCTACCGGAAAGGGTCGCAGTCCACTGTTCATTGTGCTTGTCGAAAAGAGCTGGGGGAATTTCCCCGGTACAATGAACCTGTAAATACTGTATATAGCGTCTGTCTCCCTGTCACGACCAGTGGAAGAGTAGCTCATCTGTTCATTGAGTTCATTTGAGCTAAACTGGTTCGTGATCACTTTCCATTTTATACCATTTTTGTGTGTCACAAGTTTTTTTAATGTCAGTGATGAACTTGGCATTTATCAGTCAGTATGTTTACCGATATTTTACCATGTACAATATTCTGCAACTTGAGAATATTCCTGGTGGTATTGCCAGTGGAGAACTGAACTCACACAGTCAAGCAAAATGCAGTAACTTATGATACTCTGTTACTGTGTATTGTTTCAACCGCAAACATCCCCTGCTACCACGAAATTCGCTCCCCACCAACTTAGATCAATTTACAATAGTGTGACTAAATACCCATGGCCAGTGGACAACAGCTGTGTCAAACCTTCATAACCATATTTCATGGTGTTGTTTTCGATTCTGTTTGCCCCTTGGTCCATTAAAAGATATGATGATGAAGATATGTTGAATACAAAATACAGTCAATGTGATTCCTTTATACAAAATTCAAGCATCCAATACACATGGTTTACATGTTTTTGAACCAGTATGTTTATTTTATAGGAGAATTAAAACGATGTACTTTTCTTATTCAGATAATCCTGATTTTAGAAATTGAATTGCATGTACTGTTACGAGTCTAAATGTACCAAGTGTGATTTTCCACAGGTACTGTTTGAGCTGGCCCGGTTTCATGCACCCTCTACGATATTCCTAGACGAACTGGAGTCAGTCATGGGACAGAGAGGTTCAGGTCCTTCTGGGTAAGTACTGCACTCAACTTTTAGTAAACAGTTACTGTAAATGCGGAAATGTTCGCGAGGATTTAATTTCAGGGTTGGGAGAAAATTGAGTGTTTGTGGTGATTTTGAGTTTGCGTTGAAACAACCGTAGCGATACAGTCATACAATGGAACGACTTTTCACAGTGGCTGTAAGTTTGCGGTAAAGAGTTCACCGCGAAAACTGCAAACATAAAACCACCGCAAACATTTCTGCATTTACAGTATTATAATATTTCTGGAATGGAGTCACTCTTTATGACAATGTAGTTTTCATTTTCCAATTGGTAACTCAGCGACCACAAGTACATTTATACCTTTTGCAGTTTGGAACACTTGTCTTGATATCTTCAAACACCATATTTTTGTGTATTTGAAAGTATTAGCAATAACTTGATAAAACAAGATATAGAACTCTGAATAGATGCGGGGTCATTTGGGAAAAAGGAAAAAGATGTACTAAGGTTGATAGATTCAGAAGCAAATAATGTATTTCTGACAAATCACTATGCCATGTCACTATGTGTTTGGATATGGAGCTGATACTTTCATGTGACATTTGCCAAAAAAATGACACTGAAGATTGGCATCCAAAAAATTCAAAAGTAAGCTTTCAATTTTTTTTCAATTGTAGATAAGTGACTTGCAGAAATTGTTTTATGTCACTATGTGTTTGGATATGGAGCTGATACTTTCAGTCACTGTGACATTTGCCAAAAAAATGACACTGAAGATTGGCATCCAAAACATTCAAAAGTAAGCTTTTGAGTTTATCAGTTGTAGACTTATTTCTCAGCAGAAATTGTTTATCTAGATGACAAAAATTTGTTGACCAATAATGTATGAGGGGATGTCCTTGTGGTGTAGTGGTCTGCCCTTCTGTTACTTACCACACCTGGTTCTGATTACTTGGAACCAGAAGGCCCGAGTTCAACTCCCGGGTAGGACACCTCTGGACAAGACGTGCATTGAGTCATACCAAAGACTTAATAAAAATGGTACATACTTATGAAACGGTATGGAAGTTAAACACACTCCACTGCCAGTGGACTAGCCCCCTGCTGCAGTGATTGCACCACAGTGTGGCCCAGGGCTATGAAACGGGGATGGGCACCGCCCTATACACCTTATGGTGTGGGAGGATTTTAAATGTACATGTGTGATATGACTTCAGAAACGAGCACGAGGGAAGCCGTCGGATGAAGACCGAGCTGCTGGTACAGATGGACGGGCTGGCCAAGTCTGATGATCTCGTCTTCCTACTGGCTGCCTCCAACTTACCTTGGTTGGTTCTGTATACTGCAATTCTTGTTTCTTTCAATGTAACTTCACTGTTTTCACGGTCGCATCTGTACCGTGAAGTTATCATCACCATGAAAAACCTGTTGTAATTATATATGATTCCTTCACACACCAGTTCTGTAAATCACTTGTTGCCACTGTGAAGTTAAAGTCCAGTGAAAATGTCCATTTTCCTTACACCGTGAAATTTTGCTACCTTGAAGATAAAGTGAATTACAGTTACTGTTATTAGTATAAGGAGTCATCAGAGAAGACTGGAGCTAGAGTAGGATTGATGCCTGGAATAGATCAGATGCAACATTCACTAACAAAAAACATTAAGTATTATTGTTGTTTTCTGTCAGAGGAATATTCTTAACATTTTGTCCACATCTACTGCACGAGTACCTCTACTCCCCCATCTTCTCTGTCGATGTTGATCATCTTTGGTTTTTATTTTTTTCTTTGAATCATTGTACAATGTATTTTTACCTCTTACATGTACATAGTATTACTGTAACAGTACCTCTCCTTAGCACTTTCAATCAACTGTGAACTCAATGACCCTCATTTCTCTGAACTGCTGTAATGTTTATTCAACAAATTGTTGTTTATCCATGTTGCAGGGAGCTTGACCATGCCATGTTGAGAAGACTGGAGAAGCGTATCCTGGTGGATCTGCCCACCAAGGAGGCCAGACGTGCCATGGTCCAGTTCCACCTGCCCAGAACTATCAACCAGGGCACAGGAGTGGAGATCACCACGGACCTGGACTACGAGCATTTAGCCGAGGTATGGATACTAGTAGAGAGTTTTCATTCACTTTTCATGTAAATAAAGCAAGCTGACCATGGATATGGAAGGCTTATTTGACCCTCTCTCTCTTTTTGGCCAATTTTTACTATTTTCCCAGCCATCCGCGGGGCCTGGTAGATGCTACCCTTTTATTACCTGAGACCCGACCAGTACTAGTGCTGTGAGATCAATTTTGCCCGTTGAGATTAAAGCACCGTTGACGGTAGATTAATGCAGTTCCATTGAGAATTGCCAGGCGATGCTCTTGATCCATGAACATAAGGTGCTGAGCCCCATGTTGGTGTCCCTATTTGCATTTTATTGGATTGTAGCTCAAGTATACACAGCATCTTTTAATCTTATTGCCAAGTTTGTAAGTTTTCTTCTGGTATTCTCTGCTTTGAGGTGTAGATATTCAACATTTGGTTAACATTCAACAAGTGGTTATTGGAGAGGATCAGACTGAAGATCTTTTGGTGTCCGCAAACCCTTCAGCTGTGACCCACTGAAATGCCATAAGGGATGCCAACATAGCGGCAGACTCAGCAATAACGTGGTACAAAAACACTTTATAGATGAGTTCACACCTTCATAAGGAACCAAAATCATTGCCTCACTGTATTCATGGGTCCAGCGCCAGGACCAATATGTGAGTGGGTAAATTAACAACGGAGATAGGATTTACCAAAATAAAGTTTCTTACTAAGGTTTTTGCGGGTTTTTTTTTAAGTTAGATGTTTAGTTTGGTACTCTTAAGTCTGTTATCAACATTTTGATTCCTTCTTTTACCCTTTTTCACTTTTATGTCTCCATTGGGCCACAGCAATCTAATTTGTTGGTTCTCAGATTTTTTGAAAATATGCTTAAGTGGAAAAACGTGTTGAAAAGAAAGCCAGAGGACCAGTTTTATGGATCAAATACAGTCACATTCAAGTTCTCCTTCCTACCCTCTGCTTTTATGTTGTCTGCTTGTTATATCATTAAAGTCCGAGAACCAGAAGGAATTAAATTGGTGTGGCCTTGAATGCTGTCTTCTCACAATGAATCTTGTATTTGTCCTAGTGTATGGAGGGATACTCAGGGGCTGATATCCGGCTGGTGTGTAAGGAAGCTGCCATGATGAAAGTCAGAAAAGTGTTTGATGTGTTGGAGAACCATGGACAAGGTACTACTAGAATTGATAACACTTTTTCCAGGGATGTAACAAAGTGTCATGGTATGTTTTTTTGCAATGGTAGTTTGGTATGTTGGCACTGTGACGGACCACCAGCTCTCACCATATGTAGAAAATAGATCGTAATACTTATTAGTGCCAAAGTTTTAAAAAGAGGTAAGCAAAAGCTAGATTCTAAGACATTTGACGGGTGACTGGTGAATCCTTGGAACTCTTGACAAAAATGTTGTTCTGCCAAGAAAAGCATCATATTATCATAAGACCCGACTGTTTGGATGTTTTCTTACATCAGTCCCTTTGCAACTGAATACTAGACTGTAAACCTGATTTCTGAATATTGTGAACTTGTACTTTCATGTACAATTTGATGTTTTGGTACTGGGTTTTCATTCTGACATGCCATTGATGTTGTACCCTTAGATAGGACACTTAACACAACTTTCCTCACTCCACCCAGGTGTAAAAATAGGTACCTGACTTTGGTTGGGGAGATAAAAGGCAGTCAAAGGAGAGGGTCATGTACTAGATACAGTGGATAACAACCCACTTCCCCTACAGCCTCAAAAAGGCTATCGGACTACCTGAAATTAAAGTTTACCTTTTACTGTCATGTAATTCTGAATAATCTCTTTTCTCCTTACAGGCGACCACCTCCCAGACTTGAAGATAGACCCCATCATGACATCAGACGTTAAACTGGCCCTGGTTCACACCAAGCCGTCTGCACGAACACTTAAAGACAAGTACGCTGCCTGGCAGAAAGAGTACGAATCTGTATGATTGGTTCATCACAGCATCTGATTAGCTTAAGGACAAGAGCAGATGTACTGAGCTATGATCACTGTGGTTATGTCTGATGCATCAGATGGAAACATCACTGATTGTTTCATCTTCCAGCTGTGCATGTCACATGAGACAATTTGGTGTGTTCATCCTCAATATCTGCAGATCACAAAACTGGTTCCATCACAGAGGAAATATGTGATTTCCGCTAGAATTTGAATGCGTTAGATGCATATAAATGTGTGTAGGTTAGGGCAAAATACATTCAATTTCGTTAAAACGCCTTCAAATGTTGGTGGAAAGTGTACTATGTACATCCCGTCGTGATGAGATATTAGTTTTTTTGTAATCTGTAGAAGTGTGAACTATTGATGGTAAACTCTTTAGAGCAATGCTTTCCTCCACAATTTTTCTGGCTATTCAACTGACTGGAACAAAATCCTTGGCAGTGCTTTTTATATTTTCAGTGCAGAATAAATAGGCTGGATGGTGCCGTCCATATATATCATGACAGATTTGTCACCTTTTTTTAGTGTTGCTTTATGTATGTGTGGTTTTATCAGAAAGAGATGTTGTTGTCTAGCCTGGTATCTATCCTGTCCTAGCTCAAGTCTGCTCCTCTGATAGCTTCCCTAGCAAATAGTCTGGCAGTAACAGAGAATGAACATCTGCGTAAAATATCTTTGAAAACACTGATTGGTTACATGGTCTATTGTTACTGATTGGTTATTGGTTACATGGTTACGTAGTCCCAGCCGATGGCCGATAGATAGATAAACATGGTCTTACATGTATGTAACATCATGGCAACGGCGATCAAACATGCATTTGGAAGTGCAACTCGATTTACACTGCTTCTGAGAAATATCTAATACCTTAGATAATAATGACATAAGGACCAAACATTGAATGAGGGCAAGTGACAGACTACTAGTATTTGGCAGGGATTCGCGATCAGAGCAGGTTACCAGAGCAAGAATAAGATGGCTACCAGGCTAGTTGTTGCCATTACATGGGATACAAAGTCACTGAATGTGACTAAACAATGCTGCTACAAATATATTGTTAACTGGTGTCCTTTAGCTAGCTCTCAAAAAGAAGTTTTGTTTTCTATTAAGTCTATTTTCTCAAATGCTGTTCTTAGGTTTAAGTCCCACTGAAAGCAACTTGTATGTATTCAGTTGGAAAAATGTATAGCTTTATTGAAGTTATGAAAAAGTAAGATAGAATTAGTGCATGTTAGCAGAAAGTGCATTGCACGGGTCAGGTTAATTTCACTGTGAAGAAGAGCTAATAAGCAAGAAAAGTGTATACTTGCTATATTGTTCTGCTGGATATGATAATTGCTTTTTCATTATATTTGAAATTGGTATGTGTACAAATGTATATGTTTAAAAGATGTATCATTCAAATAGTGAGACATTCTGTGTAGATAAACTTTTAAGGCCACTGGGATTCGGATTTCATTCAGTAAATTTGGGGATTGTTGTACAGTCTGAAATGTTAATGGCAGCTTATGTCACAAGAAGTGCCTTCTACACTTGAAAAAAGAGATATCATCTCTCACCATGGTTTCATCTCATATTATTTACCACTGTTAAATGTAATAAGTTAATGGTTGTTTAAGACTGAGGTGGATGTCCTGTCATATTGATTTTACTAAAAAGTCTTTTATATCTTGAGGACAAAAAAGGAAATCATTCCTAAGCCTCAGTGAAGTCTATCTACTAGACTAAGTGTGAATTTTGCTGTATACTGACCCCTTGATGTGGGCTTTTACTTGAACCTTTCACATACCAGATTTCAGACAGAGCATATGACAATCTTTGTAGGAGCAATTTTCTTTGAAAGATTGTTATTGTATAAAGATATGAGACCTCTGGCTGAGCCAGACCATTGTATATGTACATTGATTGAGTTTTCACAGTTTTCATCCATTAAATAGGGCATAACTTGTGTATGCTCAACACAATCACTTTTCTGATTTTCATTTCTACAGCATGTGAAAAATCTTACGACGCTGGAAAAACTTTAAACATTGTACGGTTCTTGGCGATAGCTGATTTTACCTTCGATTCACTAGCGATCATCGTGAAATCTACGGGGTATAGTATCGCAGGTGCATTGTATGTGACCGGAACTTTCGACAAAGATGCACACAATAAAATGCAAATTACTGTCACAGTAATTATTGATTTGTTAACTGTAACTTAATTTTAGCTGATTTAACTGTCACTAGTCAACAGCTAAAATTTCATCATCGCTAATATTTGATCACTAATATTTAAGCCAGCAATGTTTGTTCCAACCGTTAGAATTAAGTGCCGTGACCTACTCGATTTTCCCCCAACCACTATATTTCCTGCTGCTATATTAAAGTGATTTACAGTATACAAATTAGGACTAAATTTGCATAATTACTGAGAAAAATCTATACTTGCAGTTTTTTTCTATAAGAGGACACTAATACATGTGACATATGTTATTCATGTCAGGTGGAACATCTACAGATACCACTTATGCAAATAGGGACCTATGGTTCATGTGAAAGTGCCATAATTCCATTGTGGTAAATGGTTGGAATCACATACTTGTAACGTGTGTAAGTTAAAGGTGAACATCACTATGTATAGATTATGAAAATAAACAAGTCATTTGCATAATTCATGATAAAGTGAAAACATGGTATTCTGCCAAAAGAAATGACTTTTACACATAAAATGTATATGTAACGTTAATTTTGGTAGAGAAGACCATCATTTGGAATAGTCTACGCTTACAAAAAATACAGGTATGACATATCGACGATTTACAGACTGATCACAATGCTTAGAATAGAGCGAGAAAGTAATGATAGTGCGTGTATGGGAACGTCATGGATGACAGCGGTTCATCAAGTGTGAAATATTGCTATTGCTGTAGCACCTCCTTGTTCATCGATCAAAAGCGTCACCTATCAAAGTTAACAAAAACTGCAAGGGTTCGCATGAATGTGCCGCCCTGTTGAATAGTACTTTGCTGTGGACGTTCAGCATTTTAGAAATACACATGACTATACCAACGACAGACGGACTCCCGTTGGTGTGACCAGGGGACCTACATAGTGAAAACTACACGGTAGATCCCTTATCATAGTCTCTACCAGACTAACCGTGCCGCCTATAGGTCCTATAGGGAGAATATTTGCCAGTGGAGTTTGGCCATCCAGGGTTTCATTCGCAGGCGTAGTTATGAATGGCATATTTGACCCTCCTTTTCATATCATTCACTCTATTTGGCCAATTTGTACTATTTTCCCAGCCATCCATGGGGCCATGATAAAGACTACCCTTATTACCTGAGATTCCATCCCGACCAGGGCTGTGAGATCGCTGTTGTCCGATAAGATAAAAGCACCGTTGACGGTAGCATTTGCAGTTCCATTAAGAATTGCCAGGGGACGCTCTTGATCCTATCATGAACATAAAGGTGCTATACTATTAACTAGCAGAAAATCTGTTAAACACTAGTTAATACAAAGTCTGTTGCTGGGAATGGCTGGAAATATTAATACACATGCATAAACTATACCAACGACAGTCCGTTGGTGTGACCAGGGGACCTACATAGTGAAAACTACACGGTAGATCTCTTATTACCTGAGATTCCATCCTGACCAGGGCTGTGAGATCGCGTTTGACCGAAGAGACTGAACCGCCGTTAACGGTAGATAATTGCACTTCCACTTTGAATTGCCAGGCGACGCTTTTGATCCATGAACATAAAGGTGCTATAGCAGAAAATCTGTTAAACACAGCAGTTAAGCATTCGTGTTTTTCGGCAAATACAGATAGGTTTGCTCCCAAGTAAGGAGACATCACTGTGGCTACATATGTGGTTTATACAGCAAACTTGATCAACTATTATCTTTATGACACCATGTTGATGTAATGACAATCAGTCAGACACATCTTGATAGGACAATGGATTAAGCATGCATATATGGGTGCCATCTACAGACTAGACAGTCATAGACATGTGGGTGGGGCTATTTATGTATTTGAAGATACAACCATCAAGAAAGGGCTGACTGGAAAGACCTTCCAGTTAGTTGCACTATCCTGCCAAATTCTGAGCTACCCTTTACCAAACCCATTGTTGTCGGTTCGATCGCAGACCTCCGACTGCCACAGAGGCATTCTTCTCACTGCTGAGAAACAGTCTTGAGACCTGGAGCATCTGCACTCCAAACTCATCGGATGTTCCTGCTAGGGACGAGGATGTTTACCCGAAACACAAGCAGCACAGGAGACAGACGCATCACAAACCTTAGTTCAGCTACTAGAGCAAAGCTTGCCATCATTTCACGGTTATAACCCTTTAGGAGGGTCTGCATGGGGGGTCCCGACAACACTAAGCTGAATTCAGAAGAACCCCCAATACGTATTACGCTAATTAAGTCAAGGAAGGCGAAAACGCAAAATTTGGTCGCTTCGCTACGAATTACGTGACTATGATGGCTCTCCCTAGCTTCGAACTATAAGGTCATGTTGATTTGATTATATGGATGACATCCGCGCACACATCAATTTTCGTCCGTTTCCAAAACAAAATTCTGACCATACATACAAGGCAGACGCAAAATGAGATCATATATGCTGAAAACTGCAAAAAAAAGATCGGAAACGGATACTAATGTCGTAGAATGCCAACGTCAATTCAAAGTCAAAGAATAAGATGTGAAAGAAGGTTAACAAAAATGAAGAGTCTATTTTTTGGTATACCAAGCTCCAATGTTTCGTCATTTGTTCAACCTTCCCGATTACTCAGATTTCATAATGAAGGCAACTTTTTTTGGCCAAATTTTTCTTTCAATTCGCACGCTCACATCATTTTTGGGATTCCATATAATCAACTCAACCTGGCCTAACATCAAGTAAAAAGCTGAACACAGCACGGAGACCAAGTTTATACCAAGTCTGTTGCTAGATATGGCTGTTGGTGTGTTGCAGAGATGAGTCCAGGGTGTCCGACTTCAACTGTGCCAAGCTCTGAAGTGACGATACAGTCCTTACTATCCAAGCAGAGGTTGGTGGGGAAGATTGTGACCTTTTCATCTTCCCCCCACAACGGGGCACATGATAAAAAGGTCACACCTACCAACCTCTGCTTGAAGAGTAACAGTCCTGAGGAAATCGAGCTTGTGACAACTACTTCCCGCATTTGTAATGAATAGGGTTTGTGGTGTTTGGTATCCTAGCTCCTATCTTAAGCCCAGGTTACACATAGCCGAACATGGCCTCCCGACTCTCCCCCGACCATGGTTAGAGTGATTCGGGAGTGATGCGGGAGCTAGGTCGGCTGGCGTTCGGCTGAGTCGGGTGGCGTTCGGCTGAGTCGGCGGGTGTTCGGCTGCGCCAGCCGAATGTTTTGAAAATTTCAAAACATTCGGCTCTGGACGGAGGGTCTGAAATGGGTCGGCTGGTGTTCGGCTGGTGTTCGGCGCGGTCGGCTAGTGTTCGGCTGTTAAGTCAGCAGTCAGCAGTAAAATTAGAACCTTATTCACGCCAGAAACACTACTGACTTACTCCCAACTAGTTTCCAACCTACCCATAACTCACCCCAATGCCGTAGACAAATCTCTGCTAACTAATTCTCAACCAAGTGACTACTATCGGAACGTGGGCGAATCACCCCCGACCTTCACACGACCAAAAACAAAGAAGAACACTGAAAGCAGTATTAAAGCTAGCCATGATCCGAATTCGATCTCTCGGTAATGTTAACAACATAATAGAATGGATTATTTTAATTAAAAACGAAAATGACCCCTCTTTTAAAAGTCGCTGAATATGTCCATTTCAATTCGTGAGAGGGTCTGCATTCGCTCGGGGATTAGTCAGGAGAGATTCGGCAGTCTGCGGCTAGAGGTCGGGATGGTTGGGAGTAGGCTAGAAAGCATTCGGGGCTCATTCAGGAGTAATTCGTGTACTGGTTAGGAGATGATCGGCGTATGTTCGGCGCCAAAGACAGGCGTGGCCCAAAAACTGGTCAGACTGCTCCCGAACTTCAGCCGACCTGAGTCGGCTGGTGTTCGGGAGCCATGTTCGGCTATGTGTAACCTAGGCTTTAGCGATATATGAACTCAGAGCCAAACCAGCTGCAGTCCGATTACTATCTGTGAGCCGTGCGTTTATTGCCTTCGTCGTAGGCAGAAGGGTATATTTTTGGTCGGGATTTGCGGAGTGATGGTGTTGGCGGTATAACTCTTGATGCCATGGACGGATGTTGGTCATTTTTGGTAGGTAAGTTTCTGTTGGGGAGACAAAGGTCAAGTTCGAAGATGGGTCTTCGGGGGGGGGGGTCCTTGGGTGCAGCAGTGGACCTTTTGTGTTTGTCAGTTTGTTTGTTGGTGGTATAACTCGAGAGAAATCAAATGGATCGTGATGAACTTAAGTAGGTTGTTGCGGGTTGGGGAAACGAAGGTCAAGTTCGAAGATTGGTCTTCTGAGGGGTTTCTACGGTACTACAGTGGGCATTTGCTATCTAAATTTTGGAGGATAACCCAAGCAGGGCTTGGTGAATCTTGATTGTTTTGGGCAAGTAGAAACGATCAGGGATGATTAACATAATAAGATTCAAATCAGGTCCTTCTTTACACGATTAATGAGAAAATATACGAGGACACCTATATACAAGGACACTACCCACATGCTGGGGTTAACGTTACCATGTGGGCTGTGCTTTTCACAATGGCGCTTCAAGACATATGAAGTGAGAACTGTTAATAATATCAATGTTACAGGGCCCCACTGTCCTAGTTGGGGCTGGCATAGGGGTGGGTACCGGTACTAACAACATAGGTCCGGTCCAGGTCCAGGTCCAGAGGGTCAGGTCCAGGTCCGGACCTGTACCTGTACCTGATTATAGTAGTGTCGCAGCACATCATATTTTGGAGAGCGAGACACACGTAAAAGTCTCCAAACGTCATGTCTGGAACGATATAATTTCTTAGGTTTGCACTTTGTCTCAAAATTATAATTATACTCTTCTCGCCGTCTGTTTACTAATCCTTTAAGTGTTTCTAGGTATGATTCACAGCTAACGTCTTCGAAAACGAAGTTAAATCTGCTGTTTTGTATTTTCTTAGACCAGTTATGTGGCCGCCTGGTACTATGAATTTTCTAATCGGTCCATAGGCCGGTCCACTGATTTTTTACGGACCGGTTTTTTTGGACCGGTTTTGTACCGGTACACGGTACCGGTACCCACCCCTAGGCTGGCACGCTCCGTGTCCCTGTAGGGAGGGGATGCTGTCAGGGCCAGCGTTTAGGTGGCTCTAATTTGACAGCTCCGTGGATCTACAATGTGTTTTTCCACCATGATGTCAATTAGAAAGACGTATAAATCTTCCCTTTTTTTGTTGAAAACAGGAATTGGACATGGGATAAAATATAATATAAACAAATGAGAACTTTTAAGGCCCCCAAAAGTTTGTGATGATTTCATTTCACGGTAAGGAGAAAATGGAGTGTTCTCGGTGATTTTGAGTTCGCGATAGCGCTTAGTCCTTCAGTGATGGGAACATTGTATCCTTTTTTAGACGGCTATTGCTAGCTGCACTACCGTTCTGAATCGTTATCAGATGGCTTGTGCGTGCTGGTCGCGTTGCTTTAATTAATTTCATCAGTGTAGATAACCAATGAGTGACAGACTCCAGGATTCTCATCAGCCAATAGGGAAAATGTGCACTCTTGTTACCAATGGCAACCCGGAATTCTCTACTTTGACGAATCACAGAGCAGTATTTGTCCACGTGCCGTGTGCAGAGGGCCTTCACGTGGCCAAGCGGGAGGTCATAGCGTCACTTCTGGGACTAGCAATCACTAAGGGAAGACCTTAGGCTTCTGCTGCCGTCAGCGCCGTGAGTCGACATGTTGAACACGGCAACGAGCTGGTATTCAGCGTCAACGGTTATCAAGCGTCTGACCGCAACGGGAGCTTCGCGACAAGCCCGAAAAGAAGGCTTCCAGGGCCTGTGATCCAAGACGTGTCCCCGAGACCATCTTCGAGAACATGCGGTGTTTGTTCGTAAAGGTTATTTATTCCTTTGTGTTAACAAGTTACAGGCTGTTTTGATTTCTGATTGTGAAGCATGCTTTAACGCTAGAGAAGTCTTGTTCGTTTACTTGGTTGTCTGATTGTGAATTGAATGTAACGGTTAACTTAGGATTTGAAAATTATGGTCAGCTTATGCATGTCTGATTATTCCGTTAATATGCAATGTCGCAGAGAAATATGTCTTGTGATTTAGTCCTTTATTTGTGCTGGCAAGTTAAACGTTTACCGACAGTTTCAATTTCTGGATATGAACAATGCTTTAATGCTAGTAAAGTCTTGTTGTTCTTTGTCAGCTTATGCATGTTTGTTTCTTCCGCCAGTGTCTCAGACATGTCTAGACGGGCTACTCCGGGACCCCACCATCACTAAAGGCGCCATGTGACAACATCCAGTACATCACGAAGCCAAGGATGCGCCAAGCGAATTTACCTGCTTATCCACGAGAACCGTAACGGTTGTGTTCTTTTGTTAAAGTTGAGACGGACAGCAAGGTCGAGAATTGAACTCGCTAGCTTCAGGATATTCAATCGTCTTTTGTTTCGCAGCTCAAAAAGATGTTACTCTGCTTGCTTGCTTCAACTTAGCTTGCTTATGTTACTCTGCATCATCCTAATTGATTATTTCACTTTCTTGCAGTTACAAAAGAAAGGGAAGCTGACATCTCTCAGCAGCTTCCAGGACCGCATTGATGCCATCAAGCCCGGATCAGCTACACCGATGTTCATGGTGGGACTATCCTGGGTGAGAGGTTGTCCGACGAGTGCGCCATCTCAACGGTGACGACCAGGAAGACCGGTGCTCGTGTGTACGCCCTGCAAGAGGACATGGCATTGTTAAGTTTTTCATGCTTAATTATCACGGGAATAAGTTTGATGTGCAAACTGTTTTCATAGGATTGGGCTGGGACTGACTAATGTCATTGGCGTGGTAGGAAGTTCATGATTTGTGATGTTCCATTTATAGTGTTAACTGAACGTACGGTTCCCTATGTGTACCTGAGGCGTTGTCGGCAGGGGTGATCACAATCTCTTGGTTGATGGTAGGGTGCTTGACGTGTGTTTTGTTGACATCCTGAGTGATATTGCTGGAAGGGGTCGGGGCATTTTGTGAGTGGTGGCTACTTTTTCACACAGGGCTTCAGCCCGTTTCTGTGGTGTATAGGCTCGGTGTGTGGCTGTTTGGATTCTGTGACTGGGTCGGTGGCTGAGATTATACTCGGGGTGGCTGTGAAGTTCATTGTTTCAGAGAACGGGGACTTTCCTGGTTTTGTTAGTTTATGACTGCTTGGGTTTTTCTACTATCTGTTGTCTTTTCTGTTTATGTAGTGGTCGGTGGTTGTCGGGGACCTAGACCACGACATAATTTGCCTTGTGTCATATCTTGGAGTCCCGACCTAAGACAATGACACAGGGCCAGAAAGGAAGGCAGGTGGTTGGAGAGCCTGGGTAGTTATGAGCTAACAGAACTAGGGAAATCCCTGATCTCGGGAACATTGAACTTTGCGGTTTCTTCGAATGTAATCCCGGCCATCGACATAGCCACAGAGATTGAATTAGTCATATATTCGGGTCTGTTTACCACAGAAACAGGCTGGAGCGCTGTGTACAGAAGTAGTCGTTGCTCTCGAGATGTCTTGACCCCTCACCAGCAACAAAACTCAGGGTGTCATCAAAATGGACTCAACACCTTGCCATCCGTCAAGAGATCATGATTCTCTCGGCTGATAATGCTTCAGGTAGACAGTAGGGGATGGTACATTTCTAGGTTGAACCTAGAACTGAAATGACAGTAACAAATCAAGTTAACTTCCTGTCATGCCCCCAGCAATCTGTAGATGAAATTCTTTTATTTTCGTCTCATCTTTTTGCATTTTTTATATCTAGTAGATGTTGATATTGCCCATTTATGGTATAGAGGACTGAGCTTGTAGCTTTCTATAAAGTCCTATTGAAATTTCGGCTACTTATATTAAGGCTTAGGCTGACGTTGGAACGCACATACATACACACAAACTAACACTCACATGCACACACACAAACGTGGCGTCGGGGTGGCGCAGTGGCAGGGTGTTTGGCCCCAGAACCCAGAGGTACTGAGTTCGAATCCGGGGTTCCCTGATCTGTCCCTTTGACGTTGTGTCCTTGGGAAAGGTACTTAACACGACTTTCCTCACTTCACTCAGGTGTAAATGAGTACCTAGCTTCGGTTAGGACGTCCCTCGGATAGGACGTTAAATGGAGGTCCCGTGTTTGAGGAGAGCCACACCTCGAGCACGTTAAAGAACCCACCGCACTTATCGAAAAGAGTAGGGGCCCTTCCCGGTGTGCGTGGTTCAAAACCTACAGTCCTATGGCGCGCAATAACACACAGATAAACACACTAACACATTAACAACTATCTGACAGATGACTTAGCCAAAATAACTTTCTTAAAGACTTGATTAGTCCAAAAAGGTTTCAAGCAACTACCGCTCTACCATGTGCTGACAATATCAACATTTATTACCAACATTTTAGCATAGTAAGCATTTTCTGCTTAGTTAGGATTAGTTATTGGGTCCCAAACTGGCACTAAATGGATGTTCCCTCTCCCCACATCACCAGTTATAAAGCGTCATCACAACGGGGACTTCGCGACGAACCTGAAGAAGACAACTCCTGGAGCAGTACCAAGACGTCACCGAGACCATCTGCGAGGACATGCGGTGTTTGTTCTGAAGGTAAGACTGGCTGCTTACGAGCAGTCAGGGACATGGTTTTGTTATTAGTAACTTCGGTTAGGTAGGAGTTTTTTTGCAGTTTAATTAGCCTCTTTATCCAGCTTTTTTTCAGCAGATTGTCATTGGGTTTGCGGGGTGATGATTTATTCCTTTGTGTTGGCAGGTTTAAGTTTACGATACTGTTTTGATTTCTGAACCTGAACAATGCTTACTGGAAAAGTCTTTGTCTTTTACTTGCTTGTCTGATTGTGAATCGAATGTAGGATGTAGATATCATGGTTGGACTTTGTCAGCTGATGCATGTCTTTTTTCTGCTGATGTCACAGAAATGTCTGGACGTGCTACTCCGGGGTTGGGTACGGGAGGTGCCAAGTGCCACCGTCACTGAAGATGCTATGTGACAACATCCAGTACATCACAAAGCCAAGCGAATCTACCGGCTTATCTACAATAGCTGCTGTTCTTTTCTTAAGGTGAGACAGACAGAACGGTCAAGAATTGAACATCCTTGTAACCTTCACGATATTCAATTGTCTTTGGTTTCTCAGCTCAGTACTCTCTAATTATCAACTCTACTTATGAACCACGAACATTTTCCGGTAATCGAGATGTGTGCTTGAAAACGTCCTGACTTATAATCAAATGTGTTGTATTTTTCTTTTCCAACTTAGGACTGGATGAACAGTTTAGGTGACTGAGGCAGTTGATACGTGCACATACCCTGGCCCTGCTGCAGAATTTTAAACTAAAGGGATTGGAGGAATAAGCAAGGAGACTGCTGGATTAGCACCGGTGTGTATTTCAAGTTAAACTTACACCAACGATGATTTATTCCTTTGTTTAAGTTTACGAGACTGTTTTAATTTCTGAACCTGAACAATGCTTACTGGAAAAGTCTTTGTCTTTTAGTTGCTTGTCTGATTGTGAATTGAATGTAGGATGTAAATATCATGGTTGGACTTTGTCAGTAGATGCATGTCTTTTTTCTGCTGATGTCGCAGAAATGTCTGGACGTGCTACTCCGGGGTTGGGTACGGGAGGTGCCAAGTGCCACCGTCACTATGTGGCAACATCCAGTACATCATATTAAGCCAAGCAAATCTGCCGGCTTATCTACAATAGCTGCTGTTCTTTTCTTAAGGTGAGACAGACAGAACGGTCAAGATTTGAACATCCTTGTAACCTTCACGATATTCAATTGTCTTTGGTTTCGCAGCGCTTGACTCTCTAATTATGAACTCTACTTATGAACCACGGACATTTTCCCAGTAAACGAGATGTGTGCTTGAAAACGTCCTGACTTATAATCAAATGTGTTGTATTTTTCTTTTCCAACTTAGGACTGGATGAACAGTTTAGGTGACTGAGGCAGTTGATACGTGCACATACCCTGGCCCTGCTGCAGAATTTTAAACTGAAGGGATTGGAGGAATAAGCAAGGAGACTGCTGGGTTAGCACCGGTGAGTAGTTCAAGTTAAACTTACACCAACGATGATTTATTTCTTTGTTTAAGTTTACGAGACTGTTTTAATTTCTGAACCTGAACAATGCTTACTGGAAAAGTCTTTGTCTTTTACTTGCTTGTCTGATTGTGAATTGAATGTAGGATGTAGATATCATGGTTGGACTTTGTCAGCTGATGCATGTCTTTTTTCTGCTGATGTCACAGAAATGTCTGGACGTGCTACTCCGGGGTTGGGTACGGGAGGTGCCAAGTGCCACCGTCACTGAAGATGCTATGTGACAACATCCAGTACATCACAAAGCCAAGCGAATCTACCGGCTTATCAACAATAGCTGCTGTTTTTTTCTTAAGGTGAGACAGACAGAACGGTCAAGAATTGAACATCCTTGTAACCTTTAGGATATTCAATTGTCTTTGGTTTCGCAGCTCAGTACTCTCTACTTATCAACTCTACTTATGAACCACGAACATTTTCCGGTAATCGAGATGTGTGCTTGAAAACGTCCTGACTTATAATCAAATGTGTTGTATTTTTCTTTTCCAACTTAGGACTGGATGAACAGTTTAGGTGACTGAGGCAGTTGATACGTGCACATACCCTGGCCCTGCTGCAGACTTCTAAACTGAAGGGATTGGAGGAATAAGCAAGGAGACTGCTGGGTTAGCACCGGTGAGTAGTTCAAGTTAAACTTACACCAACGATGATTTATTCCTTTGTTTAAGTTTACGAGACTGTTTTAATTTCTGAACCTGAACAATGCTTACTGGAAAAGTCTTTGTCTTTTACTTGCTTGTCTGATTGTGAATTGAATGTAGGATGTAAATATCATGGTTGGACTTTGTCAGCTGATGCAAGTCTTTTTTCTGCTGATATCGCAGAAATGCCTGGACGTGCTACTCCGGGGTTGGGTACGGGAGGTGCCAAGTGCCACCGTCATTGAAGCTTATGTGACAACATCCAGTACATCACAAAGCCAAGCAAATCTACCGGCTTATCTACAAGAGCTCACTGTTCTTTTCTTAAGGTGAGACAGACAGAACGGTCAAGACTTGAACATCCTTGTAACCTTCAGGATATTTAATTGTCTTTCGTTTCGCAGCGCTTTACTCTCTACTTATCAACTCTACTTATGAACCACGAGCATTTTCCGGTAATCGAGATGTGTGCTTGAAAACGTCCTGACTTATAATCAAATGTGTTGTATTTTTCTTTTCCAACTTAGGACTGGATGAACAGTTTAGGTGACTGAGGCAGTTGATACGTGCACATACCCTGGCCCTGCTGCAGAATTTTAAACTGAAGGGATTGGAGGAATAAGCAAGGAGACTGCTGGATTAGCACCGGTGTGTATTTCAAGTTAAACTTACACCAACGATGATTTATTCCTTTGTTTAAGTTTACGAGACTGTTTTAATTTCTGAACCTGAACAATGCTTACTGGAAAAGTCTTTGTCTTTTAGTTGCTTGTCTGATTGTGAATTGAATGTAGGATGTAAATATCATGGTTGGACTTTGTCAGCTGATGCATATCTTTTTTCTGCTGATGTCGCAGAAATGTCTGGACGTGCTACTCCGGGGCTGGGTACGGGAGGTGCCAAGTGCCACCGTCACTATGTGGCAACATCCAGTACATCATATTAAGCCAAGCAAATGTGCCGGCTTATCTACAATAGCTGCTGTTCTTTTCTTAAGGTGAGACAGACAGAACGGTCAAGAATTGAACATCCTTGTAACCTTCACGATATTCAATTGTCTTTGGTTTCGCAGCGCTTGACTCTCTAATTATGAACTCTACTTATGAACCACGGACATTTTCCCAGTAAACGAGATGTGTGCTTGAAAACGTCCTGACTTATAATCAAATGTGTTGTATTTTTCTTTTCCAACTTAGGACTGGATGAACAGTTTAGGTGACTGAGGCAGTTGATACGTGCACATACCCTGGCCCTGCTGCAGACTTCTAAACTGAAGGGATTGGAGGAATAAGCAAGGAGACTGCTGGATTAGCACCGGTGTGTATTTCAAGTTAAACTTACACCAACGATGATTTATTCCTTTGTTTAAGTTTACGAGACTGTTTTAATTTCTGAACCTGAACAATGCTTACTGGAAAAGTCTTTGTCTTTTACTTGCTTGTCTGATTGTGAATTGAATGTAGGATGTAGATATCATGGTTGGACTTTGTCAGCTGATGCATATCTTTTTTCTGCTGATGTCACAGAAATGTCTGGACGTGCTACTCCGGGGTTGGGTACGGGAGGTGCCAAGTGCCACCGTCACTGAAGATGCTATGTGAAAACATCCAGTACATCACAAAGCCAAGCGAATCTACCGGCTTATCTACAATAGCTGCTGTTCTTTTCTTAAGGTGAGACAGACAGAACGGTCAAGAATTGAACATCCTTGTAACCTTCAGGATATTTGATTGTCTTTGGTTTCGCAGCGCTTTACTCTCTAATTATGAACTCTACTTATGAACCACGAACATTTTCCGGTAATCGAGATGTGTGCTTGAAAACGCCCTGACTTATAATCAAATGTGTTGTATTTTTCTTTTCCAACTTAGGACTGGATGAACAGTTTAGGTGACTGAGGCAGTTGATACGTGCACATACCAGTGGACCTGCTGCTGAAACTGAAGGGACTGGAGGAATTCACAAGACAAGGAGACTGTTGGATTAACACCGGTGAGTAGTTCCAGTGAAACTTACTCCAGCCTGACACAGATAGCTATTTTTGACAAGTTCAGGCCATTGTCACAGTGATTTTGATAATATCTTTGCCAGTATCATCCACTTTTTCTAGTTGAGATCAGTTAGTGAACCAACAGTTTAACATATTTGTGTAGCAGGCATTATTGTACTATTATTCTATTAAACTTCTTCCTGATTTGTCACCATTTCCACTCCTGAGATAATGCATCCTTCTGCCTTGTTCAAAATGTTCAAAACAAAAAGACGATAGTCTGCTTTATCCTAATTGATTGTTTTTAACTTTCTTGCAGTTACAAGAAGCTGACATGACTCTGCAGCCTCCAGGATCTTATTGATGCCTTGAACCCCATGTCAACTACACCGAAGTTCATGGCCATGGGACTTCTGGGTGAGCGGCTGTCATCCAAAGTCAAGTACGCCATCTTCGCTGTGACGCCCAGAAAGACCAGTGCTCGTGTTTACGCCCTGCCAGAGGACCTGGAATTGCTAAGTGTTTGCTTCATTGCAGAATTTTGCTGGGACTCAATTGTCATTGGCATGATGGGAAGTTAATGATTTGTGATGTTGCATTCATAGCGTTAACTGAACGTACGATTCCCTTTGTGTACCTGAGGCGTTGTCGGCAGGGATGATTACAATCTCTTGGTTGATGATAGGGTGTTTGATGTGTGTTTTGTTGATACCCTGAGTGCCGTTGCTGGTAGGGGGTGAGGGCGTTTTGTGAGTCGTGGCTACTTTTTCACGCAGGACTTCAGCCCGTTTCTGTGATGTGCATGCCCTGTGTGTGGTTGGTTCAGTCTCTGTGACTGTGTTTATGGCCGAGATTGTATTCGGGGTGGCTGTGAAGTTCAATGATTCAGAGAACGGGGACTTTCATGGTTCTGTTAGTTTATGACTGCTTGGGTTCTTCTACCATCTGTTGTCCTTTCTGTTTATGTAGACTGGTTGGTGGTTGCCGGGGACCTAGACCAGGACATAATTTGCCTTGTGTCGTATCTTGGAGTCCCGAACCAAGATATGACACAGGGTCAGGAAGGAAGGCAGGTGGTTGGAGAGCCTGAGTAGTTGTGGGCTAACAGAACCAGGGAAATCCCTGATCTCTGGAACACTGAATTTTGCGGTTTCTTTGAATGTAATCCCGGCCATCGACATAACCACAGGAATCGAGTTAGGCATTCATTGGGTTTGTATATCGCAGAAACAGGCTGGAGTCCTCTGTGCAGGAGTAGTCGTTGCTCTCGAGATGTCTCGACCCCTCATCAGCAACATAACTCAGGGTGTCATCAAAATGGGCTCAACACCTTGCCATCCGTCAAGAGATCATGATTCTCTCGGCTGATGAGGCTTCAGGTAGACAGAGGGGATTGTACATTTCTAGGTTGAACCTAGAACTGAAATGACAATCACAAATCAAGTTAACTTCCTGTCATGCCCCTAGCAGTATGTAAATGAAGTTCTCGTAATTGCAATTATTTCAGGTGTAGTGCAATTTGTTCCTTTTTGTAGCACAATGTACACTTTGCATTACTCTGTTTGGTCAACAATTGCTATCAAATAAACAGTTTAAACCTGGTTTATAGTTTGTTTCACATTTGATCTTGAAAGAAAACGGATGCTTTCTCCCTCCCAACCTCAAACTGGCATGAATGGATGTTCCTTCTCTCCACATCTGGTGTGAAACGGATTTGCCTCTCCATCCAAGCTGACCATGAATGTATGGTCCCTCTCTTCGAGCCTCTGTGGTAGATGTAAAATGGATGGTCCCCTTACTTCCGAGACGCGTGCCCCGTGTGAAATGGATAGTCCCTTTACTTTCCCAGAACCTCGACCCCCGTGTAAAATGGATGCTCCGTCCCCTCCCAGATCTTTAATCCATGTACAATTATTGGCCCTCTCACACAGACCGTTAACTCAATGTGACATTAATGGTCCATCCCTTCTCAGACCCATGACCATGTACAATGGATTGTCCCTCCCATTATAGACCTTTAACTTTATGATGTGTGAAATGGATGGTCCCTCTCACCCTTAGGCCTTCATCCCATGTGAAATTGATTGTCCCTCTATTCCCAGACCCGTATGAAATTGTCTTACTCCCTACCACGAGATGAAAGTAGCAGCACGCAGTATTAAATCGCGACGTAGAGGTAAAAGATAGAATAACTCTACAAGACATATTTTTTATGTGGATAGGAATTGATGAGACCTCCAAATACTTAGTAATTAGATCTTGGGCCCCCTAGTGACTTTCTAAGGTACAGCGGTGGAGCTTCCTGTTTTGATATCTCGTGTTCTGTACATACTATGGTCGTGATGTGGAGTGAGTGGTAGATAGCTCTTTGTAAGGAAATTAAGTAGAGTAGGTTTGAGTCCTCTGGAACTGCAGGAGCAGGTTTTCTTTAAGAATTTGAAAGGAAATAACTCAAGAAGGGATTGACAGATGGTAATAATTTTTGGTGTGTAGATAGCTTGAGTCATTTGCATAATTAATCATAAAATACTTAAGCTGAAGATGGGGTTGACGAATCATCATGATTTGTATGTAGATAGCTTATGTGAAGCTTGCTATATAATCAAATGATGAGTATGCAAATCAGGCTATCAGGTTTGCATAATTAACTTCATAAACCTGCTGCGTTCCATGATAAGACGTTTATAACTGAGGAAGAGGGAAATGTTGATAGATAAATGATAAGCAAATGAGGACCTAAATTGCGTATTTAATGATGACTACTATAATTCTTAACTGATAAATGACGGCAATTTCATACTTGTGGGGTTTGGAAGTTATGTGAATGTGAACATCACTGAATATAATTTATGGCAATGAGGACTGAATTGGCATAATTGATTATAAAATGCTGGAATAGCCTTCTTTGTTAAGATAAGACTAACGTTATCATAATTTGAAAAACTTATTTGGGCAGAGATGATGATCATGATAAACTAATATGATTTATGCAAATGATCTTATTTTCATAATCATCAGTCATAAAGCTTAGGATAAAATCATTTGGCGAAGGAATGAAGTCGTGGAACTCTAGTTGATCCATACAATACTCAACACTAGCATATACAGGTCTAGGATAACAGGTTGAGGATACAGTGTGCCTAGATAGATACTAGTGGTATTTATACTGGGGTATATGGTGTAGAATTGTGCTAGGCTTGCCCTTTATCGTCCACCTCAGTATTTTCCCTTCTAGCGCTATGTTTGAAGAACATAGACCGGAAAAAATGCACAGTAACTGTCGAAAGTAGTCTACAGAAAAATGACAGTAAATTCACTATGTTTGTCCCTCCTCTTGCCCGACGCCATGGAAGAAAACAATTTTTGTATTGTGAATTTCCGCAACATCGTCAGCAGGTGGCGTTCACGTGATAAACGCATGGCCATGATGTTATGCCGTGCAAAAATGTATCATCTGAGCGACATCCACATTTTCAAACTTGAATACCATAAAGCATGTAAGAAGTATTGAAGCGATAAAACGCGTTATTCCAACAAGTTTTTTGTCCCTGTATTCAATAAAACATAACTAACACTGATGTCAACATTAAAATCATTAAATTCTAAATTTAGATTCGGGTTTGTATAGCACATCAAGACGGCAGAGAAAAGGTGTCCCGTAAAGTGGGCACGGGAGTCTCCTGAGTCATGAGGCAGACTGACTGTTACTACAATGCTGGCTCTGGTCACTTTGTCTCAGCTGAAGTTCCCTCCGCTATTGCTGTCCTGACTGTCTGAATTGCCGTGCCTTAGAAATCACCTGTCTTGTCATTCTGTTTTCAACATACAGACACTTAGACAATGGTCTACTCAAACCGCATGAAATTAGTTACTTCCTTTGACGCTAGCCTGTTATTGAATTTGATAGTAATGGCACAGAGATTACAGACTATATCCTTTCGAGAAGTTTGATATGAGGGCTGCACTGTGTCTTCCTGTAACTAGTGTAAGTTGGTGACGAGGAGCACTCTTATTACAGCTTACGTACACAATAATTGTACAACGCATTTGTACCGATTTTTCACCATTCTTACATGTGCAAGTGCCTTTTTACGGCATCTAGAACGTTTTTGCGATAAAACTCACAGTACTTTGTAACATATTGTACTATCTTCGGTATGTTTACCATTGCCGAAGGTTAATAAATAATCGTGCTTTCTATTTCAAAATCAGACGAAAATCAATGCACGCGCTGATGTCATCCATAGAATTTACTTGCTGTGGCCATATATTTTTAATACATTGTATTGACAGTTAAATTGAGCGTCAGTCTAGACTCAAGGGAAAGACTCCACACACCATTTGAAGAAAACACACTTTATAAAAAAAACATACTGGCAGTATTTGTCGACATGAATGACAAATACAGTAATTCATCATCATATTTGTGAATTATCAAATAACGTGTGATCCTGGTAAGCTCGCAGAGCTTTAATAATTTGTCGGGAACATGCGGAAATTCTTTTGACTTCGTGCCAATTGAATTCAATTTTCTCAACTTTTAACTCAGTACACATTGAATATAACCTTCTCAACTTTTAACCCAGTACACATTCAATTCAACTTAGTCAACTTTTAATTCTGTGCAAATTGAATTCAACTTTCTCAACTTTTACTTCAGTACACAATCAATTCAACATTGTCAGCATATCCAGTACACATCGAATTAAAATTTCTCAACTTTTAACTCAATACACATCGGATTTAAGATTTTCAATAGACAGTATTATTCCTCTGAACTGCTAGTGTCAGAGATACAGCAAAGCAGTCTGCACACCCTTCTAAAACCGGTGAAAAGCCGTCGAACCTTGCCTGTAGGTTTCAAGTTCGCTTTGCTCTTGGTTTGCTCATGTCCAGATTTGTCATTCTCTTCCGAAGTGAAATGATTGTGTGAGTCTGAATCTGTCGCTCTTTCGTCGTTGCAGGGTACACCATCCGTGGTCAATTTAACATCTGAACTTTCCGACGATGTGCCCGTGAGCTTGGATTCCGGCGCCGATGGTCTGATACCATTGCCATGTTTGCCTTTCTCTTCTGGGTACTCTCTGTGTGCGTGTGATATATATTTGTGACCGTCGTCCACGCTAGGGTGCGTTGCGCTGATTAGAGAGTTCGACACGTCACCCATGCTCTCATGAACAGGTGATGCTGCTGCTTTATTAACGATCTTCTTCTCAGCATTCGATACAACCTCCTTGTCGTCAGATTCAGTCATCGGTTCCTGCTTATCTCCGTCGAGCTGTAGAAGCCTGTCAGATAACTTCCCCTTGTCGTCTTGTTTCTTCACAAGTTCTTGTTTCTCTTCTGACAGCGCAGCGGACATCTTGTCGCTATTCAGAGAATCCAGACTATATTTCCTCCACGTACGTTTCCGAATGCGACGCTCCTCTTCCTTCATGCGTTTCCTGCATCTGTCTCTCATCGCCTTGACGGTTTTCTTAGACTCCTCCGTTCTAAGACTGATCTCCTTCTCCTGTTTGTCTTTCAATGACAAGTGTCCGTCTTCAGTTTCTAGAGCCTCCAGGATGTCTTCGGTGGTGTACAGACGATCTGTGTCGTTAGGCGGCGCTCCTACCTTCTCGTCGACAGGTGCGTCTTTTGTCACCATTTCAAGGATGGAGATCTGTTCCACACCTTTACTGCCGGGAAACTTCGGTTGGTCTGTAACCTCACCATGACGTTCCCTTTCGAACTGTCGCAATCCTTCTTCTATGTCGTCCAACGTGTACAATGTCTGGGTCTCACTGCATTCCTTATCAGAATCTACGGCAAACACAAAGCAGAATGGAAGGGACACATTATGCATTTGATTGATAGAAATAAATAAGATCGTATATGCTGGTGTATAGATGTGTTCTCTCTTTCAAATGCTGGTATCATTGATTTTCTATTGTGGTTTTGACAATGCGATCAGAACCTCGCTCACCCCTCCATAATCCTGGCTATGTGATCGACTAATCTTCTCTGAATTCTACAGTCTTCATGTTTTCTCAAGTCCTCTCCCCTCCCCTCACCAGGGTAAGGGTTTGAATTAACCGTGGTTGAATTTTTATGCCAACCCCGTCTAACCTTTATGGCTTAACGGGAGACTGAACAAATAAAAACAAGTCTTTAAAGCATTGAAAATCCTTTCTTGGTGGAATGTTTGTGAAATCTGAGCAGTTTAGGGTGGCTGTGGTAGGAAACAACGTTGGGTAACGGAATCATAAGAATCGTGACTAAATTGAAGTAAGAACATGCCACGTATGGCTGACGAAAGTGATTAAGTTATGAATACCGTGCACTGCAGTGAAACAACAATACAAAGTAAGATATGCAAAGTACAAATAGGAAATATACACATTCTGTCAGCAAATTTACAAATAACAACATATCAAATAGATACATTGAAATGATATGATATGATACACGAACTAAATTCACTGGCCCGACAAAGGAAATCTCAGTCTAGCCACAAGGCAAGGTGAGAGGAACTGTCCAATGCATGCATGGACTATCTCTTTAAACTGAAAACTTTACTACTTATCTTACCTTACCTTTGGATTGTAGTCGTCATCTTCACTTATATAGAACAGAACTGTATTCCCAACGTCCGACATGACGATGCTAACTAAGTTGTCGAAGATTTGGAGTCCAGCGTATGGCTGAAAGTCAAGCTCTCCCAACACAAGATCACGCCTCTTCTTATACTGACTGACAGCGCAGATTGTTGTGTTGGCAACACTGCAACAGTCAGAATAGATGACTTGTTCTACAACACGCTACGACTAAACAATGGAAGTGTCGCCATGGAGACGGTTGTTCGATAAAACGACGGTACGGTATTCTGGAACACGCGCAAGCCACTGAAGTGTTCGATGGACCAAGGACATTATTCTAAATACTGATAGTTATTGATGATATTGGCAATTACAGACTATAATCCTATTACATGTTTGATATGAGGACTGAGCTGTGTCTTCCTGTAAAGCTAGGGTCACACTAAACTCACGTCGTACCTGCGATGGGGTTTCTTCCGTCATGACAGCGCCGTACGTCGTACGTTTGGGAAAAACCGGGTGCAATAGTTAACACATACAAAGCCGTGGTCACATATAACGTAGGTACGAGGGGGATTCAAAAACTAACGCAATTTCTATCATAGCGGGTTCATTTTTGTATGAAATGAATTGAAATTTTTCACAAATAAAAAGGAACATCTCTTCTTGAGTTGTTGTAAATCACTGTATTTTTCACATTTTTACCAGCGACTGAGAGGACTTCACGTTGACCACACCCTTGGAAGCTTGTCGAAGGAAATGATAAGTCAGACCTGACCCAGTTACAATTACTGTCATAAGCTTAAATTGCACCTGTATGATGATACATGTCTCTATGACTTACATGCCAAATTTGGTTGCTAAACTCCTTACAGTTCCTCTTTTACAGCTGCTAGAATAGGGTGAGGTGTGATATCAGAGCCAGTTGAATTCATAGCCGAATGGGTGATTTGTTGATTAAAGACCTTCTAGACTACTTTTCCATTAATTAATGGACATAAACCTTGACACAGATATCATATGTTGAATGATTAATAAGACGTGTGCTTAGTTTCATTTCTCTGACTCTATGGGAAAGTAGTGTACAAAAAGGATTTATCGACGGCGCATATTCAGGACCCTGATACCCGCTCTGAATGAACTCATACCTCACTCCACCCTAGGAACGAAAAAAGAAAAACTGATTAGAGTTCAGAGATGAAAATAAGCATTAGGCTTATAGAGATATGCATTTTGATACATGTGCACTTTCAGTCTCCTACAATAATTGTAAATAGTGGGTCATACTTTACTGCTAATTGAACTTCCCTTTTACTGCTGTTCGCCTCCGACAAGCTTTCAAGGGTGTGGTCAACTTGAAGTCAACTCAGTCGCTTGAACAATACAAATGTCCCTTGCATGGTTTTTCAATTATATCGTAGTTTCTAGAAGACATAATACATGTGAATAACTCGTTATTTGTAAGATGCGCATATTTCTTGTCTAGTTGTATGGAACTTACACGGGATCTGCGCATGTCTGAGTACAATGAGCATTCTAAAATAAAATGTATTTCATCTTCTATACAATCATTGTCACAGAATGTACACATTCTGTTATACCTTAGACTCATTTGGTGGAGTCTGGTTGTACCTATAGACCAACTTCAATACAGCTACAATATATTGTCTTGCATATCATATGACTGACAGACTAGACGGGCACAATAGTTCATTGTCACTTCTTGGTGTTGAGATGGAGGAAGAAATTTCTATTATGCATACATGAATGATAAAAGAATGTTTACTACTTGAAAACACAACACACAGTTAGATGGTTTGCTTACACCACTTTTAGATGATTGCTAAATAGTAATTGATAATTGATAATGCTGCTTTAAAATCATGTCTTTTGAAACACACAGTTTTATGGTTTGCTTACACCACTTTTAGATATTTGCTCATGCTGCTTTAAAAGTACTTTTGTATTTTAAGTCCTGAGACCCTGAAACAAAAGCGCCTCCTTTCATTTCGTTCATGATTTGCATCTCTGAGAGGTCAGGGGTCATGCTTATACTTCCGGTTGACTATGTCTAAATAGTGTAGGGCTGGGCTGGAGCTTGCATGTGGGAAAACTTGAACTTAGTGATCCTAATGGACTGACAGTGTCAACCACAAGGCGTCCAAGGAACTTATAACAATAAGTGAGTATCTGAGACGTTGATATGCTCACGCCATCAACTAATAGTTACATACTGCCCTCCTTTAACGTTACGTACACGTGTCATCATGATCAAGTTTCCAAAATATTGTTGCAAAATAGAGACTTTCCTTGCAGATCGATAAGCCCATTCGTAGATTCGAGCACGCATGTACAGTGTCAACTGTGAAGGCCCTGAGACGTAAACAAAACCCGTCTGGGCATTGTTTGCAAATCGAGACAAACTTCGTGGAGTTAAGTATTTGTGCTACATATACTTCAGGTTTGCTATGTTAGTTTAGCGATTACGGGGTCTTTTTATAAATATGAATTGGTATTGAATTTTTATTTGAGTTTAATGTGTGATAGTTATGTGCCGATTTGTTAAAAATAGAGAAAACGCTAGCGACCCCAAAAACACCCCTCCCAATAAAATGGTATAGCGACCCGGTGACGTCACAATTCAAGATGGCAGCCCCCAAACATGCCAACAGATCCAACAAAGGTTCTGCTACGCAAACCTGTAATTATGTTGAGACGAGACCTGTTTACAATTGCAAGTCATCAGGGGCTTTCACCTTTGACACTGCACATGCGTGCTCGAATTTACGAATGTGCTAATTAGCCTGAACTTAACGATGTCTTCAAATTTTGTGGTTCCAGGTTGTACAGAAAAGTCTGTTTTACCCCTATTTGATTTTTTTTAAAACATTTTTAGTATCCCTCTGTCTCTATAAACGTTTAGTTATACATTCGTAAGAAACTGTAATTGCAGAAACGTTCGCGGTGGTTTTATGTTGGCAGTGCAACGGTCGCCGCGAAAGCCGCAAACATAACACCATTGCGAACTAAGAAACCCCCGCGAACCCCTTAGCGTGGAACAAAAACTATGCGATCTTAAATAAGTTTACAGTATTTTGTTTCTTAATCTAATGGGATTTCCTATAGTATAGTATAGTATAGTATAGTATAGTATAGTATAGTAACTAGTATAGTCTGATTGTGTACCACAGAGGCAGTAGCCGCAGTACCCATCTCACAACACCATGGAGCAGAACGGATGGGGTCCTCCAGCTGTGGATCTCAACTTCCTCAAGTCTGGATTAGGAGTGCTGAAAATCGTACAAATGGTGAGAACACTCATATGTTTCCGAAAAAAATGTCGAAAAAAATGGTTGGAACATAGGATATTAGAAATTTATACACAACCAGTGACTTCTTACCTGCTGACATTTCAGTGCTCAGAAGCTCTGAAGAAGGTGTCTGACAGACACCAAAACATCAGCAGGTAAGAAGTCACTGGTTGTGTATAATTCATATTTTTTAACTATAAAGAAATATCCAATATCCAACTCATATGTTTGTTGTTTGTATTGCTTTCCTGGTCTAAACAATCTCAATGTGTGATGCACCAGGTCTGTACTTGGAGAGAATTAATGACAAAATGTTCTAATGTCTCGTAATGCACTTGGAGAGAATGCAATTGCATTACGAGACATTAGAACATTTTGTAATTAATTCTCTCCAAGTACAGACCTGGTGCATCACACATTGAGATTGTTTACAAGATCTATAGCCTAGCTGTGAACCTAAAACTACCAGAAATATTTCAAGGTTTACAGTACTATGCCGCAACACGCTGTACAATGATATGATCATTGAGAGGTGTTATGACATTTAGTAAGAGATATTTAATTATATACAGTGTTGATTGAATATAATGTTTAAAAGTACTTTAAGCTATCTGTTAAGCTAGTAGCGTAACAGATAGCATAGAGTACTTGTAAACATTATAAATTTATATTTGTATATATGATTATGATATAGACCTTGAAAGGAGAGGCTAAAGTACAATGGATTGACAACACAGCAGCTGCCTACATCCTCAAATAGACTATTGGACTATTATTTCACTGTCCTCCTGTTTACAGGTACTGAGTCTTGTCGGCTTCATCGTAGCGGAGATTACAGCATCTCCGTACAACTGGGAACAGATGAAAGCCTTTGAGTGGATCTCCCTCATCATCTTCATCTTGACCTTGGCCGTGTTCACCATCTTCCTGGCCTCCTGGCACAAGAGCGAGGCCGTCGTCAGGGTAAACTGGCCTCTCGTGGTGGGTGATATTTTCTATAGTTATCTCTAATCACTTTAATCAATTATAGCATAATTAATGTAAATCTGCTTCTGACTCCAAAATGCAGTCATAATAAACCAGTTCAGACCCCTGTACAGTGGCTCATTGCCCGGTACAGTGGCCTCAGAACTGAACTGAACTGAACTAAATGTCAGGATCCAGTCTTGCTTAAAAAAAATTCTCTCGCTGATATACAATTTGTTCTAAACCATCTAAAACCTTCTATTATTATATTAATCATGAAATTTGTGAAAATCGTAAAAAAGATGAAAACCTTGTTTTTGTGTTTATGACTGAGCTTTTGTGTTAATCACTGACTGTATATTATTCTTGTGATACTTGATTAAAATTGCCTGTTTTTCAGGATTTTTGGCACTCAGCTCTGTGCACAGTGCTGTGGTCTATAAACTTGATCTTGGGACTGATTTCAATCAGTTGGCGATATCGTCTATTCAGAGAAGGTGGGGCGATTGCTGGCACGGTAAGATTTTGGAAAACGAAAACAAAACAATATGTTGGTACAGCCCACAACATTACAGCACAGAGATGAGTGGCAAAAACCTGGAGTGGAATATTCCATTTCATGAGAGGAGTTACATAGACCTTTTCAAGGACTCCATTACACACAGGGAGATGTGGGGCACTATGGGTAGCTCAGGAGAAACAACATCATTACCATGACAACACATGTTCATAGCATGCAGACTACATGTATGTCCAGTGCAGTCTACATGGTCAAGGTTATGATATTGTTTCCACCATGAGCCACCCATAGTGCCTAGCACATCCCAGCATGCAATGTGATCCATGAAAAGGTCTGGCAGACCAGAATATTTCTACCCTAGAAGGAATTCTAGGCCGATATATAAATGCAGTAGATAGATATGCAGTATTTGTTGCTGTTTTTCAGGATTTTTGCCACTCATCTCTGTGCACAGTGCTGTGGTCTATAAACTTGATCTTGGCACTTGCTGTGGTAACAGACTATGGACCAGGCATGTTAGTCGGGGCCATTATTGTCACGGTAAGATTTTGGGAAACACCGACAAAGCAAAGACAGTTGGTACAGCCCACAACATTACAGCACAGAGATGAGTGGCAAAAACCTGGAGTGGAATATTCCATGTCAAAGGTCAGGGGAATACATGGTAGACAATGATTCTACCTATAGCTAGCTAGAGGGCCTATAGAGCCTTTTACTCACTTTCCAAATTAATTAAGCTGGCAGGCGCCAGCTGACATATTAGTGTCCTAGTTTCAACTGATTGTACCTCATTTGTGTAATTGATTGGCAAAAGTTTTATTATATGTACAGTATATATATTTTCTTCTGGTATTCTCTCTGAGCTGTAGACATTTGATTGTCACTAGGTGATTCAGACTCTCATGATCAGAGGGTCAGAGGACCTTTAAATTACTGAAGTGCAAATAGGGACACCAAGATGGCGGCGAACACTGCAGTGACATCATGTGAAAACACTGTATACAGCGCATATCATTCTTGTGATATTTGAGTTTTGACTGAGGATTCCTGTTTTTCAGGATTTTTGCCACTCAGCTCTGTGTACAGTGCTGTGGTCTATAAACTTGATCTTGGGAATTATTTCTATTAGCTGGTATTGGCCAGGCAGAGAAGCTGGGGCCATTGTAGACACGGTAAGATGTGAGAAATGCAGGCAAACAATTGCATAGCCCATTTTCACAGACCACAACAGGACAGCAATATGGAGTTGAGAGACAGAAAACTTTGTGGTTAAGGATATTCCATTCTACAGGACGGGCATCTATGGGAGTCATGGGTATTTACCCAACAAGCCATATTCAAAATTCTCACTTTAGAGCGTTTTCATGTGACGTCATTGCTGTGTTCGCATCAGGTATTCAAAGATGTGATCACTCTCAAATAACCAGTGTTACATGTCTACAGCTAAAAAAGAGAATACTAAATACACAAAATCACTGTAAAATTTATTGCTTTAGCTGCAATCCATTGAAATGCAAATAGGGACACCTGCCTGCTTCATTGATTTGGATAAAAATGCTTTATGTGATTCTTGTTTCTAATTTGTATCAAGAAATATTTCTGGTGTGTCTCTCATGTCTTTTGAAATACACAAAATAGAATTTCTGACAGGACTTTCAAAAAAATGTGATTAATGAACATTTTTCTCTGGTCTCCACAAGCCCCAAGTGCCAAACACGAAGACCTCCAAAAAAGCTGTCCCAATCTGGGAATAGATACTTTGTTATGTTACAGGATTTTCTCCACTCTGTGCTGTGTTTCTTGTTGTGGGCTGTGAATTTTATCCTGATCATGGCTGCAATGCGCTTCAGACACTGGGGTTGGTACAGAGAACGGAGAACAGTTCCGCTTATGGTAAGAAAGTACACAACGTACAGAACTCATAGTTACATATATAGCGGGGGGGGGGGGCACCCTAACATAGCACAGATGTTTTACTGATCTTATTGTGCATGTATGCCATGTTTTTTTACAGTGATGGTGAGAAGTGCACACAATCACAATTTTAAGGTCAAAAGGAGGCTAGAATGTCATAGAATCAAATTCTTATTTCATGATGGTGGTTAGTAAACATTTGTTTGCATCAGGCCATACCAATTTAATCATTTGGCTGACTGGGGCTCATATTTCTCCCATATTGAAAATAAATTGGTACACACACCTCCTATTCAAGAAAAGTTTGCTTACTACTTAGATTACAGAAGTACCTGAAGTAATATGGAATAGAGTCAAGCAACAATATTAATGGTCCATACGAAGACCTCACAACCTCAGTAAAGAAAAGTGGTATGGCCTCAACAAATGACAGGCACTTTTCCTAGAACCTTACAATGTACTTTCACTTAAAGCATTAAAATTTTTGGCAACTATAGATGACAGGACGGATATGTTTTGAAGTTTTGCCATAGGAAGAATTATCAGGATGAGTAGACTTTGTGAAATCATTTTTGCATTTTCCTTAAGTAAGTTTGTGTGAACATTTTTCTCATGACGGGCTGGTACAATACTCCCATGCCATCTTGATACAGTTTTTCCCCAAATGAGTCCCCTCTCTGTTCTTCATACAAAACTTCGTCCTTTGGAGGGTTCATTCAAGAAATCATGGAATTACTTTTCTCTTTAGGGCTAGCAACATACATTCCACAAAGTAAACCAGTGGAACAAAAACTAAAAAAGTTTATCAGAAGAAGCCCGGAATTTTAACTCTGTTGTACACCTCTGTTTTTGTAGATATCTGTCTTGTATGATTTCTTTGTAAATATCTGTCTTGTTTGCTTAGATTCTGGCGATTATCTCCTTGCTGACGTTCTGGGCAACTGTGCGGATGTCGTATCGACGCTGGCACCTCTTCAGCCCCACACCAACCATACCGTACCACTACCAACATCTTGGGACGGAGCCATACTCTTAGACAACAGCACATTTCTTCAACCCAAATGCTGAATGGAACAGACTGTCTGTAACATCCCAGCGGTGATCCATTAAATAACATGATTATATCCACATTTAGCAAACTTGTGTGCAACGTGAAATCAGACTGGATGTAGGGCAAGATGTATGCCACTCTGTAAGATTAGAGATCAAATCATACAATACAAGGAAAAATATGCTACATTTTGTAAATTTTCGAAAATGCTTTTAGTGTTTAGTATGCCAGCACCAAATGCTGATTATTTACTTACAAATGATGTTGTCCTGAACGTTTCTTTGTCAGTTACATCACAACACCTGACATTATTATCATAGTGTTATTGTCAAAATTCAAGAAAATGTCAGGATCCAGACTTTTTCTAATGTATAGATTTTTTTGTTTGGTTCTACATGTTGTATATTATAAGCAGTTATGTTTTGGTGTTTTATCTGTTGGTTCTATAATGATGAAAACATTTTTGATAACTTCAATGATGACCGTTATTTGTAACTAATTTTACAATTTTGGTATGTTGAGTTATGATACCAGTGTTGCGAAGCTTCACCAATGGACCATTCTGTATTTGTGGGTGTTTACAAGTATATGTGACGTTTTGGAAATGGTCAGTATTAGTCTATCAAACAATATGTAAACACCACTGTTGCCCGCCGGTTGTTGTGTATAAATAAAATTGTTGCAATAGTGCATTTTTGAATAAGTTTACCTTTCTTTACATTACAATGGACAAACACTATCTTTGGTACAAGTAAGGAAAAGTGCTGGAAATAATAGGAACCTTTTGATATTGAAGTTATTTGTATCTTGACAGTGGTAGCTTAATATACAAAGGGTGCTTCATGCTGAATTTATATGTTGTAATTGGTAACTATGGAGATTTAATGGAAACATGGCATACTGTATACTACATTGAGAACATGCTAATATGTCATTGGACTACATTGTACTACATTACTTCACTGCTATGGACAATTTACACAGCCATGTATCTCTAGATTACTTTAAGAAATGACAAATTTGACGTGTAGGTACAAGTATGTACAGTCATTCAAATGGACAATGTTTTGTTGATAGCTGCATGTTTTCAAAGTTGCCAGACAGTTGAGTGTAGTTACATCATTCTGACCTCTCGTCTTTTGATATATGATGGATAGTGGGTGTTGTCCCACCCTGAGTTGTGTATATGGTGATAGAAGGCTGTAGTATAACCACCAAATGATTCTAAATAACAGACTCTCTGGTCAATGATATTTCATCCTCAAAAAACAATGTGTACTCCTGATTGGTCAAATATATCCGGCTATATGATAATGCAAATTAAGGCCCTCTCTACTAACTAAAGGTAGCCTTTTGGTGCTAAGCATTTAATGGTGACAGTATTAGGCACCAGGGTTAAGGTTATCATCATGTAAAATTCTATGATGTCTGACACTTTGCTGCCTGCACTTTTTAGAAGGGTTAGAAGCTATTTCGTCATTCATATATTATTATCCTTTTTGTTACATGCCAGAACATTTCTGTTTTCTCCATACTGGAGTATTGTAAAAATTTTGCATTAATAAAACAAAATATTTACGAAGGACACACTGACTTGATTATACAGATTTCGCGGATCAATTTCTGTCAGCTTCAACAAAAAGTAATTTCTCGACCACTCTGTAGATTGTACAAAGGAGTTGCAAAATGAGCAACTACATGACGTAACTTGCAAAAAAATATCAGAGAATTGCAACAAATTTATGTCGTACTAATACTTAAGTGAATTCCAAAGTCAAAGAAGTTGTGAATGAACAAAAAGAAAAATTGTACTGTTTGGTATACAATGTTCTGTGTGTACAGGCATTTGTTCAACCTTCCTGACTATAATGTTTCTTATATTCCTTAATATTAAAAGGTACCCTGGGGGCCAGGCACCGTATATCGGCTAGCCACCAAGCAACGCTCGGCCCACCCTCCCGCTGTCCCCCGAAGACCGACCCCGCCCCACTCTCCGCTGTAAACCCAAAATCTGCTAGCCATACACGTGTATGGCTAGCAGATTTTGGGTTTACAGCGGAGAGTGGGGCGGGGTCGGTCTTCGGGGGACAGCGGGAGGGTGGGCCGAGCGTTGCTTGGTGGCTAGCCGATATACGGTGCCTGGCCCCCAGGGTAATTAAAAGGTGATTTTTGTATCATGTTTTTCTTCACATGCTCGTATCAGTACCGAGTGCCTAGATGATGACATCCATATAGTCAAATCTGTATGACCTAAGGGTATTTCTATCATCACAAACCATAACTTCCTTTTGACATCATTAAAATTTTTTAGGTTGTAAAATGCACCAGGAATACAAAAATGTTCATCAGATGTATGTAACGTTACCCAGATTGAACATTGTGAACATTCTGGAACCTGAAATAAAAATACACAACGTTATATCTATGTGGTACATCCAGTGTAAATTGGAGTATAATTTGTCAATGAGCAGAAAATGATTTGTAGTTGTTCAGCTGTTGTCAAATTGTGTCTCTTTCCATGTTACTATAAAGTACATGCATTTAAGCTCGCTTGGTTTTGTTTCGCGATAGGGAGAAAATTGAGTGTTCGCGGTGGTTTTAAGTTAGCGTTTAAAACGATAGTAGCACTACAGTCATAGCTGGGGAAAAAGTTTCGCGGTGGTTTTAAGTTCGCGCTGAATAGTTCACCGCGAAAACCGTGAACATAAAACCACCGCGAACATTTCTGCATTTACAGTATGCAAATTACTGAATGTCCATACAGGCCCCGATAAAGCGTAGTGAAAGATTGACTTTAAACAAACACCGAACACAAGTAGTGTTAACTTTTGCCATTAACTAAGGAGAACGAAGACAGTCGGAAAGGTCAGCGGTTACTCATTAACCCGTTAGGCAAATATTTTCAATATTCCCGCCACCCTGAATGTACGAGTGACCAATACAAGCGTGGCCTTACGATACGCCCACTTTACACCGCCGGCTTCACCACAACACAGAGGGTCACATACAAGATGGAGGTGAGCAGTCCTTCCACGCAAACTTCCACCGCGGCGGCAAACTCCACCGCCATTCCCGGTTCATCCGCCTCCCTAGACCCTCCAGACATTGCCGTCTTGGTCGTGTACTTCCTTTTCATTCTTGGAGTCGGACTGTGGGTAAGTTTAATATCATCAGACGTTTGGTAGTTGGACCAATCATGTGTAAATGAAACATTTTAGTCCTACTGGTTACATGTAGTTCTGTAATTGAACAGTTCTTTCTATCCCCGCTCATGGTTTTACTGACGTGTGTACATACTAGTATGCTAACATTATGTGCATACGGCTTATTTGTAACCTACCACAATGTCATCAATGAAGACACCTAAAATGAACGGGGACATCTGAAGACACACCATCTTGAGAATCTTCTATACGTGATTTGCGACTGTACGTGATATATTACTATATTAAAGTATGGATTTTACCAAGTCTATAGCACTTATTCTACCGGCGCTTTCCACCAAAATACCTTTGTCCTACATCTCGCGGTTCATGTGTACAAAGGTCATCCTGAGGTCAGGCTGCACGCGGGAGATCCGAAGAAGTAATGTTTGTTGGATTAGTCAAGCAGATGTCGTCAGATAGGACGGGAAAGCTGTGTACCTCATCCCTCGTTTTGCTGCAAAATATTACAAAATGGACAAGCATGAAAAAGGAGAATACATTTTACCAGAGGAATTAGCCCGTTGGGTCGCCAACGCTGACTAATCCGAGGCTCTGGAAAACTGCTTTCTTCTGGAAGATCTTGAAAAATAGAGAGAAGTCGAAAGAATGTTGTCGAAAATGGCTTGAGACACAGTACGTGGGCTTGAGAGAAAGTTGCGACAGCGAGACCTAATATCTTGACCATGTGACACAGCCTTGATAAATGATTAACAACACGTGCGAGAAGATGTTTTGATATTTTGTTCAGAAGACTAGTATTAACAGAAAAACAATAACCATTGGAAATTTTCAATGCTGAAAGGCTTGACTACACGTTTCCGAAGTAAAATTCGTTTCCATAGTTTTTGTCGAATAAACCAAAGATGAAAACCTACATTATTCATACGAAATTCCATTTGGCTAAAGCCTTCGATCTGGGCACTTAAAATGTATTGAACAGTTCTTATTATTGTGTTAATGGTAACTAGAATGACGAATAATTTTTCTATCTATTATCTCCTACAATCACGCCGTCTACCTAAACGCTTCAAAATTGCACAGTTTTTATTTCCTAGCAGATGTTGAGCGGAATATAGTAACATTTGGCTTCTCTGCTAGCTGAGCTTCTCTTTTCGGTGGATGTTTGTCAGAGAAGCCCGGCTAGCAGAACCGTTACGATCTTTCACCTCACCCTATAGCTAATATCTGCTTGAACATTACATAATTTTGAGTGGGAACAGATAGACAAAACGATTGTTTTACCGGGTTATAAGTGCTTGCTCTTTGAGTTTGCGCAATGTCTACATAACGACATTAGAGATAGCGGAATGTCTGAATAGTTTGTTAGCTACCTCCGCCCTCTTGGTATATCTGAATGTTTACCGACAAGTCGCGTCGAACATATAGAGACTTTTGTAAAGCTGTGTTGAATTCCACAAGGTTTTCTGAGTGGTAATGTCCCGGTTACTCATTGACACACGTCACGTTGTCCTTTGGCTCAAAATACATTGGGTGTAACGGACATGTATTTGATAACACGCGATATCAAATATATTTACGTACAGATCTTATGTCCGATGCAGAGTCTCATAACTATGATCTTTACCTTCGTGAAAACGGAGGTATTGTGATCAGTTGGTGTGTTTAATTGTTTGTCCTGATGTGTGTCCTTAGTTCCGCAATTGCCATTGGGATGCTAGCTATATAGGCACGTCGGGACATTAACAGGAAATTAGGTCAAATTTAAAGGTGTCAGAAAGCCGACAGGAATTGGGTTGGCTACTTTTTATTACCTTCGCTGAGAAGGTAATGTTTTCAGTTACGCCATCTGTGGGGTGGGTCTGTATATGTATGTCAAGAGCATAACTCGAGAAACTATTGATGGATCTTCGTGATTTTTGGTAGGTAAGTAGCGGTTGTGGGAAAGAATGTCAAGTTCGAAAATGGCTCACCTGGCGTTTTCCTACAGTACTGCGGGGGCATGTGTATGTCTGTGTGTTTGTTTGTATGTATGTGGACGACATACCTCGAGGAACTATGGCTGGAACTTTGTTCGATAATGGCTCTCATAGCGCGTACCTAAAGAACTGCAGCGGAGCTTCAAAGACTGAGGTCCAATATTCTGGAAGCGTCAGGTTCATAATTTTTGAGTGGTAAAGAGCTCTGGAGCAGGGAGTAAGTGGTTTGAATGGATTCCCTAGCGGCTCGTTTGCAACTGTAGTGGGCGTTTTTGTTGTAAGCTTTGAAGGGGAATAACTCCCGCAGGGGTTGACGGATCGTCATGATTTTTGGCACGTAGATAACTTGGGTGATGCTTTACATAAAAGTTAAAAAGTTAAAGTCCTTCCCGCACCAGACGGCGCATATGGCGGCGCCCATCTCCGTTTACATGCTTTACATAACAGAATACCAATTATGAAAACAGGAGCTAATTTACATAATAAATGAGGAAAGTTTATCGATCCGCTGAAAGTTTGTGGTCAATTCTTTTGCAACAGCTATAGTCATGATTCTTGAGTGGTGGATAGCTCTTGAGGGAGGGGGTAAGTAATGTAAGTTTGGACCTCCAAGCGGATTGCTCAGAATTGTAGAGGGCGTTTTTGTTTGTAGCTTTTAAGAAAGATAACCCAAGCAGGGATTGGGTGAATTTCATTGTTTTGGGTGATTTTTAACATAATGATATGCACATTATGTAAATCATGACCTATTCTACATAATCATTGAAGACAATTTCTGGCACTGGTGCATCATATGGTATAGGATGTATCTTTCCCTGTAATGGTTCACAGCTGATATCCTAGGTTTAATAAGTAAACAGACTAGTTGGGCTATTAAAAAAAACAGGACTCTGGTTTCATTTGTTATATTTGGTATTAAGATACTAAGATACTAGTAGTAAATTTTGATAGTGAATCTGATGATTGACATAGTAAGATCTAACTATGCCAAACAATCAATTTTCATAATTGATGATTTTTTTTTTCAAAAATCTGCTGCGTTCCATGAACGCACTTGCAAACATGTGGCATCTATCTACACGCATCAGTCGGTAAATTTAATATTAATTGGCGAAGATATGAGGTCGTGGAAAGTTGTTTCTAGCGTAGGGGAGGATCATCTAGGTTTATCATACCTCTGCGAAAGTCTTTATCACACCTTTTCAAAGACATGAAAGATATCTTCATTCTTTGAAGACTGCATTAAACTGTTAATGTTACTAGTATGTAGAGCCGTAACGGTTGTTTTTTGCTCATTCACAAGTGGTGCCATATGTTTTCCAGTCTATGTACCGAACCAACCGTGGAAATGTGGACGGGTACTTCTTGGCAGGCAGAGATATGGTGTGGTGGGCTGTGAGTAGAACTTTGAACGATTCAGAATGAAGTTTGAATCTCCTTCTGCGTTTGTTAGCATCCGTACGGTTAAGTTCTTCTTATGTTGTTTTGGTCAAAGCTTAAGAAGACATGCACTGCCAAACGAGTGTGAACTCACAATAGTCTCGTTCTCATTTAAATGTACACATTTTGTAACTTCCGTTACCGTTAGAAGTAAGACGTTTCTGACATTAAGATATGTCACACGTAAGTTACCAAACTGTCGTTTTTAAAAGCAAGAAAAGGTTTAAGTCGTCATAAAAACGACAGTTTGTTGGCACCTTTTATGTGGCAAATCCTAATGTCAGGAACGTCTTACTTCAAACGGTAACGGAAGTTACAAAATGTGTACATTTAAATAAGAACGAGCGAATAAAGTTTTGTACGCTCTACATTTGACAGGTTGGCGCGTCCCTGTTCTCCAGTAACGTCGGCAGCGGCCATTTTGTGGGACTTGCCGGTTCGGGGGCTGCCGGAGGAATAGCGGTTGGAGGCTACGAATGGAACGTGAGTTGTGCTATCTGCAGCCTTTCAATCAGCTCATGGAGGCTGAAAAGTGATGACGTACAGCATCTATCTGTTCTTATATTCTCTAGCTTGTATATGTGTACGCGTATTTGTAAACCTTTTTATTTCGTTACGTGCATTTGGCCGAGGGGGACAAAAATGCACAATTAAGGTCTTATTTTCAATATTCAATTCCATGCGCCCTTTGAGTTAGGATCCAGCCGAAAGTTCTGGATAAGGCCACACCGTCTTAATTCTATGGATGACATCCTCTGGAGACCTTAAAACTAATGCGAGAGGGCGAAAAAAATCCAGCCCAAAAAAATGCTGCTTAAATATAGAACTACAAAGCTGGTATTGCGAATCGAACCACGGAACAGTGTATCAAACATACAACGAATCGTTTTTTGTAGGAGGCACACGTAGGTTGTCTTGTTCATCTTAGCAGACTCAGCTGAAGAAATAGATGTTTGATATATTGACAAGAACGATCAAAGAAGTACACTATTAGAAGGTATTCGGCTCCAAGGACTGTGCATAATATATGACTGTGATGAGAATACTCATAAGGGCAGTTTCAACATACATGGCATTAGTAGTAGATTCTGATCATATAGCACAATGAGCATGCAAATGTATGCAACAAATTTTAACTAATGAGTTAATTAATGAACCTCATTAACGTTTTAATTTATGCATAACTAAGAGGTAATGTATGCATAACTAAGATGGTTTTTAATTTATGTTTTGATGTATGCCTAACTAAGAGTTTATACGTACATATCTAAAGAAGTTTTATCACTGGCGTATGACGTTGTTCATTATCAGCGGCTGATAGGGACTGGTATCATGATGAGCTGGGTACATCTTTTAATCGGGGGTAAATTGAGGGCAGGTTGAACTGTTGACCTAAAAGTAACACTGACCACCATATCCGTGAGAAATGTTGATGTACACAATAGCATGTTTGGTTGTACTACCCCGTACCTATACCTCACAACGATCTCCAACTGTCTGAGGGGGAGGGGTGAGAAAACTACCACATAAAAGACACGTGAACACACACACAATGGGTTTAAAACATGGCTTTAATATCAATAACAACTTGATATCAATCGTTAATAACTTCCCGTATGCATCCGCGCACATCGGGGCATAGAATTGTCAAAAACAATATATACATCCGGGATATCCGGCATGGGATGGGCGGACACCGGTCTCGCTGCCGGGGCCTCGGACAGGGCAAGGTGTGCGGGGCTGGTCGATCTCAGCGGCAGGGGTAGACATCTCCGTCCGGGTCGACTCTGAGACAGGGCTAGACATTTCCGACCGGGGCGACATTGAGGCAGGGCTACCCGTCTCAGAGAGGGTTGTTGCGGCTGGGGGGATGGGGATCGAGCCGGAGACACAGCCCCGGGTTGTACGGGTGCAGCTGGAATTAGGAAGGAAGCGACGATGTATTAACTCAGGATATTGTTGTACTTGTGCAATTGGAATTAGAAAGAAAACGACTATGTATTACCTGTAAGATATTACAGATATAACAAGGCAATTAGAATTAATGAAATAATGATATTCACCTTACAGAAATAGAAGTCCAATGCTATAGTGGCCTGCCATCTCAACCACTCTACAGGGTGTGCAGAGGCAATGGAATGTAGGAATGTGTACAAAACATTGGGCATTGTCTCTGCAAAACATATAACATCAACCTGAGTTAAGGAAGTACGTTTTCTTAACAGTTAACAGCGCGCGGGAGGAGGTAAATGTGCGGTGATAGGTTACCGGGTTGTTTCTAGTAAAGATGAATTACAAGGAATCAGCAAGCATGTTACGTATTTTGCAACAAGGAAATGAAATTTCTCTCTTTTTTATGTGTGTGTGTGCTTACCGTATTGCCATATCAGTAAGCGGATCAGGTTATCCCATGCATGCCCACTGTTTGAACTGGTCTGATACATCGGGATTTTCTAGGGTGGTAATCCAGTGGACCCGTTCAGCCTGCCTCGTCAGACGTTGACCCAACGCTTGCGAAGCTAATAGATAGGGTGGAATAGACAGACATTCTTGATAAGTATAGTGGTCCTACCCCTAGGGTGAATGGGCGTCACGAGTCGTGGAATTTTTAGCAGTTAGCAACGGTTAAAAAATTGAAAACAAACAACATTAGACTTACCTTCTATCAGGTCTCAAGCCGGGGGTCAAAGCCGACAAACGATGGGCAAAAATAAAATTCGACAGGACATGGAAATCGTCTCTTACACTATGGACGACAATGGGGTACAGGTAGGAACAAGATAGTGACAGTCTTCCAACCCTTCCAACTTTGAAGGAGAGACGTGAGCTTGCTGCTCTCAAACTGTTTAAGTGCATGCTCAATTCAGACCACCCGTTGCACGATCTGGTTCCAGATGTTAGATCGGTGGGCAGTGGAAGGTCTCTAACGAACTCTGGCCGAATCAGTGTCCCCTTAGCCAGGACGAACAGACTGTACAACTCTTTCCTCCACTATACCATCCGTCTGTACAACAGTCAATTGTAGTCTGCGTCGTAGTTTGTTGTTATGTTATATTGTGTACATAGATATGTTATATGTAAGATCAACGCAATTCAGAAGTGCATGTACATGTATATGTTACTTCTGTGATGTTGGTTCAAACAAATAAAGATTTGAAAGATTTGACAGCTTACTTTGAATGTACAATAATTTGCTAGTGACAGTAGTGTTCCCAAACATCAGCTAGAAGGTCATTGACAGATTAACAAGTTTACAATGACACGACGGACCAGGACAACCGGACACGAACCATGTTATTTTGCTATCTTGCGTCAATGATGCATCGCCTATGTTTTCCCTTGGATTTCGACCTTGTTGGACCCTAGCCTCTTCATCTATCAACTTTCTGCAGACATATTTGAGTATCTCATGATTTGTAAAACCACAAAGAACCAAATCTTAAATACTTCTTTTTTCTAGGATATCCTTTTTCATGCGGTGAAACAGCCTCTAAAGTACGCAAACCTATTATCCAATACAGAACAGTGGGAGAAAACAAAAGAAACACTTTCTCGGAAAGATCGGTAACGTTACAAAAACCTAGTCTCCAAGCAGGCCCAATGGATTGCAAAGACCGTATCCAACTGGAAGAAGGAGCTTGTATAGCAATTAAGTTTCAGTTATCGCAGATCTTGGGTTGCAAAACGTACTTCCTCTGCCAGTTTGATACGGTCTTCGCAACCTATAGATCTGCTTGGAGATTAACAAAAACCTTCCTGGGGCCTCAACTCCCAACAGATTGGATCCCGAATAAATTCTTAAACCAGAGAACGCACGCTGCAACTGTACAACACGCGTACAATCTATAACGTAACAAGGAACACGATAATTAGGTATATGACAAAAGTCACGTAACCGAGGTACGACATCCATGCATGAATGTGTATGTAACTGCGTTTTCCTACTACCTTCATCTCAGAACACTTACAGGGACATGAGCTGTAGGGTTACACATGCGGGGCAGTTAACAGAGAGCTTTGATGTGAAGACAGGAGTACGTCAGGGCTGCCTACTCTCGCCGCTTCTTTTCCTCCTGGTCATCGACTGGATCATGAAAGAAACTACGACAGGAAAGAGGAATGGGATTCAGTGGACACTCTGGACACAGCTTGAGGACCTAGATTTTGCCGACGACCTGGCACTCCTCTCACACAACCATATGCAGATGCAGGATAAAACAACTTGTTTAGACACAGTATCGGCGGGTACAGGACTCAAAATCAGTAAAAAGAAGACAGAACTCATGAGGATCAACACGACAAACAGCACACCAGTCATGTTTGGAGGGGAAGAGGTGAAGGAGACAGCATCCTTTGTGTACTTGGGTAGTGTTGTTGATAGGCAAGGGGGCACAGACAGAGATGTAACAGCCAGGATAGGCAAAGCAAGGGCAGCGTTCATCATGCTAAGGAAGGTCTGGGCCTCTAGAGGGATACGTAGAGCCACCAAACTCCGCATCTTCAACTCCAACGTCAAGTCAGTCCTCCTCTATGGTTCTGAGACATGGAGAACAACTAAAGCCACACAGCACAAGATACAGACTTTCATCAACACCTGTCTGAGACGTATCTTCAAGATTAGGTGGTGGGACAGGGTCAGTAACCAGGAGCTGTGGGACAGGGCAGGACAAGAACCAGTTAGTGGCCAGATCCTCAGGAGGAAATGGTCATGGATTGGCCACACCCTTAGGAAACCGAGCTCCAGTGTCACACAGCAGGCCCTGACATGGAATCCGCAGGGCAAGAGGAAGAGGGGAAGGCCTAGAAATAGCTGGAGGAGAGACACGGAGGAGGAGATGAAGAGTATCAGCAGTAGCTGGCAGGACTTGAAAAAGAAGGCCCAGCGACGAGTCCAGTGGAGAAGCATCATCGGTGGCCTATGCCCTGGCAGGGGCGAAGGGCCAAAGTAAGTAAGTAAGTCATCTTTGAAAACATAAACAACAAAAAAGAACTCATGATCTTTTCAACCGCTGCATTCTTTTGTTTGGTCGAACAAAAGGCGCCGGGTCAAAAGGGAAAATAACTGCATAACATTCTGAGACAACAGCACGTCAAAAACCTATACGACATGCTCAACAATCGGATATAGAATCGTTCTCCAATACGTCAAACCAAGGAGATTTATATCTAGAACCTTCTAGATAAAACCTCCTTGGTCAAGCAGTGACTTCAAGATATGCTGGAACAGCGAACAAGACAATATTGTTTCTGCATACCAGACTTGACTTATTTTTCGTTTTGGTGGTCATGGTAGCTTGCGCCTATTTAAGGTTTGGTCTATCACTTGTCAAGAAACATTCAATTCTCTGATCATCCTATGTATCGACCCGCCAGGCGTTATAGCTCGGCCTACATTTACACTGAAGGGTAAAGGACGAAAATAAAAAGATGACGACCCACAGTGACTCGCTGAGGTGACGGACGCTGACGGACGCTGAAGAGACCGCAGTTCCACAGCTCGCTGACCAACTGAATCCCCGCATCAACTCTTGGCCGTTTATAGAGCCCTCTATAGCCCGGTCAAAACTGGTTCTCGAACGAACAATAGCTGGTGTTTCCATAAATTGCTAAAAATAGCCCACGTCACCCGTCCCGATCGGGACATGTACGAACTTGCTGACAGAAAACAATAGTTGACGTCACAGGGGCACGCGGTGTTTTCCCAAAGATCTGCCCTAAAAGCCTTAGTTCTTGGCTGCTTCTACTCGTGACGTTCCATACTGTACGGTAAGATACAATATACTACTCTCCAAGCAGAGGAGTGGGTCCGGCAGGTATCTTTCTATCTTTAACCCATCTTTCTGTGGGTTAAAGATAGAAAGATACCATGACAAAGTAGAAAGCCCGACAAAAACGCCTAAAAACACGTCAAAAACCTGCCGGACCCACTCCTCTGCTTGGAGAGTAACAATATACCTTCCAACGGAATGTCTGTGTGAGTTTTCGGAACAATTGACAAGAACCTTTTATCCGGTATTTGGCAGTACAATTGTGGCATAATAGAAACGGCGAGAATGAAATAGGCAAGTGCTCAAAACGAAAACACGTCGACCATACGAAAATGCTCTCCTATGACCCATATATGTTTTTGTGCTAGGGCGTTTACAAGATGTATATGTTGCTCGGTGACACTAAATATCTGGTAAGAGTACAATGGCAGAATATGTTGTTTGGTCGGGGTCGCCTCTGTTTACACCAAATATTTGGCTCCTCATGAATAATTCTTTTGTAAGGGAGAGGGGACAAACATCGGAATGCCTCCGTTGAAATTGAATCTTTAAAAAGTGAGCGCGCCCGCATGCTTTAATAGCTCAACCACACTTTGCACACATAAATGTGTAGAAAGCACCAACATATCTTTTAGACTTACCCAAAAGTGGTCGGTTCTTGGTAAACTCCCTATGAAATTCTTTATTAAAAAATTGTAACAAGACAATACATAGTGGAGCGCCAGGCAGCCAAGCTGATGTTGCGGACCCTATGAAATACGCATTGCATAAACGTGACACTACTTTAGACAGGTCTTTTCCTCTAGGCTTCTACGCAAATATGACCGCGTTCACCTTAAATTTGCAGTGCATCAATAAAATTTCTGAAGACGTGATAAAGGAACGACAGATTTTCATGTTATTTCATACGCAGGTAGGTTTGACAGAGATGTACAAATTAAACTGAACAGCAAATTATGCAAATTCGGACTTAATTCACATAAATAATGAGGAAAATCTTTATGTCCATTGTAGGCATACTATGACAGCTGGCACAGCCACCTGTTGGGTTCGAATCTGAGATAAGAATTCCCCAAGCAACGTATGGCACATAAAACACAACAAGCAGCAGCAACAGCAAATAGCTGGGCAAATAAAAGTACACCACATATAACAAATTTCATGGAGATTTGGAGTCTTAACACTCTTGTTTAAAGTCAGCATTGACAATGATATACTGAGAACCAGCTCTGACGAATACGTAAGAGTTTTGTTATTGTACGTTCTGTGTAGAAGGGTAGTGTACATAGTAGTCATCTTTAACATGCTCTTTTCTTCTGTAGGGAATGATTGTTGTGCTCATGATGGCATGGCTGTTTCTACCTGTGTACATAGCCGGTGGGGTAAGTATATTTTCATATCCGCTTTAAAAAAAAAAGCCGAATATGAGCAAGCTTGACGGTACCGTAAACTCTCATAAGGTACCCAAAGACCGCCACACAAAATGTGGTGTTATCGAGGCCATCTGAAGAATTCACCTGGATATCTTACTGATTCTGCATTTAGAAAATCTCTTTCAATTCATCGTTGCTATTGCCGATGTGTCAGTGTGTTTGTGTTGCTGTGTGTCCGTAGTTATTTGAAGATAGTAGAGTGGTAGAATATGAGGGCGAAGATGGGAGTGTTGACTTGGAGGTCAAAATTTGTTCCCACAGACTGGCAGGAAGTGATGTCAGGAACCCTAGTATAGCATGTACACGGGAGTGCAGTATTTTGAAACGGGCATGGTTGTATCATATTGACATAGGCATTAAGAATGTGAGAGATTCAGTGTTATGTTCTTGTGTGTCCTTAATAATTTAAATAGACTGCCAGTAAAGTGGCAAAAAGTTTGTGGAAACATGATGTCACCGCAAAAGTCTGTCTTACGGGAGGGAATGACCGGAATTATCAGACATGACAGGTCATGGGGTCAATGGAAGAGGCTACTAATTCACGGGAAGGTCTTGCTTATTCGTCGCTGGTTATTCTAAACGCACCCTAAAATTTGAATGCCCTATATCGTAAAGTTTCTTAGGCTCTGAAGTCTGGATAAATGAAAATGAAATACGATCAAAACGTTGCATCCCAAAGATATATTTTTTTTGACTAAGCAGGGCCGAGCATGGAAAGGGGAGAAAAGCAGTAACCCGTCCATCATCAGACTGAGGCGAAGCGTAATACTTTTTTGATAGCTAGCTATAGATACAAACCTATAGTGTTGGGTTCTTTTACCTGTTCTGTAGGTCTATACTATGCCAGAGTATCTGAAGAAGCGCTATGGAGGCAACCGGCTACAAGTTTTCCTCGCCATTCTTGTTCTCTTCATCTATATCTTCACCAAGATCTCGGTACACTTTAACGGTCACTTGAAGCAACCGTTTATGATACCATACCGTAAATTGTGCAATACCTCTATAATAGAGTGTTTTTATGTGACATCAGCGCTACTAGTATGTCCGCCGCCATGTTGGTTTCCCTATTTGCATTTCAGTGAATCATAGATCAGTGTATCATAACGTTTTTGGATATCTAACCCTCTAGAATAACTACTATCAAATGTCTACAGGTCAAAGCTGAGAAAATCATAAGCACCATGAGAATAATCTAAACCCTGGTGATAATCAACAACAATGATCTGTGTGTTTGAGCTAGGATCCGTTGAAATGCAAATTGTTACACCAACATGGCGCCTGGCTGCATCAGTGATATCAAAAGTTGGTAAGATCCCTCTACATGTTATTCTGATTGCATAATCGTTACTTCCTTGCTGTGAGTTGAGACGTCATTTTCTTTTACTCTGATGACAAAGGATGCTGATGTCTGATAAGGGTGTGTCTTACGAACCGATTTTAGAGGCATGCCCCACTTACAACTGATGCCCCACATACAACAACGTTTGTGTGTTGGTGAAACGTTTTATCGTATATTGGCGCATAACAGTATATCTTTCAAAGGTGGACATGTACGCCGGAGCAATCTACATTCAGCAGGCCCTTGGCTGGAACATCTACCTGGCTATTGTTCTTCTTCTAGCCCTTTCTGCGGTGTACACTGTAACAGGTGATTTAGGAAACCACGTGACTACTTGCATAGAACATGTTGTAAACGGTATACACATATTTTTCACGATTTGCACCATGATCGTTATGGTGTTTACTACGAACGACATTAAATCTGAATTGATTTTGCATTCTATAAAAAGAAAAATGAGTAAAATCTAAACAAAAATATGTTGCTGCACACTATAGACCTTTTAATGGATCCCATTGCATGCTGGTAGCCGCAGGGCAATGTGGGTAGTTCGGGGCAAATAAAATTATTACCATGACAACGCGCATGTGGTGCATGTGTGTTGTGTTTAGTCATGGTATGGTTTCCTTCATCAACAGGTGGTCTTGCAGCGGTTATCTACACAGACACGGCCCAGACAGTCATTCTCTTCATAGGATGCTCCATACTTATGATACTGGGTAAGAATGTGTTCCTTATAGTTCTCAACATGCTCTCTTCACTGGGAGGAGATCATTAAAGCCCCCCTCTCACTGGACCCGCGGCACGCTGGCGGCGTCGCTGCGGTCGATCGAATTAACAAAGCACTCAGCGAATTTCATCGACAAAAAAACGAATCTTTTAAAGCTTTGTTTGTTTTGTTGCCTTTTGGTCATACGTGTACGTTTTGAATGATATTCCCATTATAAAGTCAAGGGTAACACAAGTCCAGTTTCGGACGCAGCGACGCCGCCAGCGTGCCGCGGGTCCAGTGATCATTTTGGAGCTGCTTTGTGTGACTTACAGTATAGTCGAAAACGTTTTGGAAACGGGGTAAACTTGATGCGCGCGCGGATGTCATCCATATAATCAAATCAACATGGCCTAAAGTGGAGAAAAACTAGGAAAGACAACTTGCAATCTTTCCCCCAGCTTTTATTGAAATCGGCGGCTTCACTTCCTTTGTGGACAAGTACATGACGTCCATTCCTGACTACACGGTACAGCACTATCCCAACTACACCTGCGGCATTCCACGCGCGGACTCGTTCCATTTACTTCGCGACCCTGTGAACTCGGACTTCCCCTGGCCAGGAACCGTCCTGGGCATGACCATCAACTCTATCTGGTACTGGTGTGCTGATCAGGTAGGGCTGTGTAGAACTTGTAGTTCATTCCAACTAAAGGCAATTAGAAATTGCCCACATGGCCCTCTCACACAGCAGTGTGATCCCTCTGGCAGAACATACAGAACTGCAGCGCTTCGTCTTGTAGAGCATACAGAATCTGCACAGATCCCTCTGGAAGGGAATACGTGAATTGCACTGCTTCATATTGGCAGATTATACATAACTGCATAACTTTCTTTGGAGCTCAAGTTATCTATCCCTTTTTTCTTCAAAAAAGTGTTTCAATCGAAAACCATGATAACAACAATGTTTGTCACAAACGTATTACTTCAGATGTCACTCATTCTAGTGAGTTGATGGGACAGCACCCCTCTATGACACTAATTCACAAATAGAACAGAATATCATTAAGATAACCCTGCAAATGGAAGTTATCACAACATTTCAAACTAACCCGTTTTCTGACAAGAATTATTTTCAGAACTAACTAAAGGCGATAAAAAAGCAAGTCTCCCTTTGGCAGAACATATAGACATCGCAGTGATGAAATCAAACTCACACAAACACACACAAACACATCCAGGGAGAGAGACAGAGAGAGGGGCCAGAACAGTACTCCGTGTCCTTTGTGTTGGTAGAATTTGACTCATAAGAACTGTAACATCATCAGCATCAACATTATTACGTCCTTTTCTTTTCATGTGTGTACATCAGATCAACCAAAGAAATAACATACGTGTCTCGTTGCCTGTAATACTAAATCTAGACGCTAGGCGATGCACTTAGACCATCCCTTATTTGACGGAGCTTTACAAAATAATACATTTTTGCAATGCACGCCAAAAAAAACAATTCCTCGAGCAACTGGATACGATTTTGAAACAAATATTTCAGACAGATTCCGCTATCTTTTGTCAGTGACTGATTTGTTGTAATGGACTTTTTTAGCTTCCCTATGACATTTCCTTGTACATACAAAACTTTCATTCTTCTTCTGAAAAGGTTATAATTCAACGATGTCTGGCGGCGAAGAACATGTGTCATGCCAAGGCAGGCGCCATCATGTGTTCTTACATGAAGATACTGCCGATGTTCCTAATGATCTTTCCTGGAATGATCAGCAGGTCTTTATATCCAAGTAAGTAAAGGGTGTTTTCACTTTCTTTAGCAGACAGGTATTGACTGCCATGTTGGTGTCCTAGATTTGCATTGTAATGGGCCGCAGATCAAGCGTACACGGCTATCATTTATCATATCGATACGTTTTTTGTGCAGTCTTCTGGTATTCTGTTCTGAGAGCTATACAGCAAGTAATTTTGTGTATGCCATCATTGATTGTCGAATAAAACAATTAATGTTGTTACCCTCCAGAGATGGCTAACATACCAAAAATGCAAAAATATGTTGTCCTATCGCCAAACATTCTATTTGCCGTAAATAAGCATTTCAACATGCTGGTTGCTGTTGATTTTTTGCTTCCCGACGGCAAGAGGGAACATGCAAACCATTCTGCACCGATCCATTATGCTAGTATAAAGACAGATATAAGGCAAGGCCGCAACGTCGTTTCTGACTGGCAGGGAAACGGACTTCTGTTCAGCTATATAGCAGTCAATGCTACCGAGTTTAGCGGCCATAAAACTTCCGCCTAGAGTTATCAAGGACCGCTGTTTTATTTTTATTTTCAAGGTTAACTGTTGCATTTCATTCCTTTCATATATACAAATCTTCAAGGACAGTTTTAAAGATATTTTTCTCGGCAGTCAGCTGAAGTTTAACAAAACTATTGGATTGCAGATAGAGCTAGGCATGAACGGAGATGTGCCTTAAAATTGGTATTATTAGTTTTCCTTGTCATAGAAATGATTATCTTATTGTGTATACTGATTTTTTTATGTTGACACCCGTGTCACTTTTTGTGTTATAATTAATAAGATACAGGAATAAAAGCCTTATTGGCTATGATACAATTTCATTCCTTCCATTATTGTTACAGGGTTTATTGTCTAAATTTGAAAATGTGGACATCTTGTTGTTTTTTGGCCTAGCATCTTTTTTTCGTGCGCTCGCGTTAACGTTAGATTTCGAGTCTGCAGTCATCTATAAAATCTACTTCCTTTGGCCTTAGGTTGAGTTTAGAATACAAGTTAAGTCAAAAGTTTAAATCCTTCGACAGCTTAGAAAGATGCATAAGGCGGGGAAATCTCCATTTCGTTGATGTATATAGCTTGTGCAAGCACTAAAGCATGGGCTAGTCCACTGGTAGTAGTGTGTGGTTAATTTTCATATTCACCCGTAAGTGCTGAGTGCTAAGCAGAGAAAGCAACATGTATCATCTATAGTATGACTCGACCGGAGATATTTTGCATGCAAGGTAAGAATATAAGCTTAGTGAAATCCGCTGTAAGTAAAAGTATGATTCTAGTTCCATGAATTATGATTCTATACTGTGTTTGCTCAGATGAGGTTGCTTGTCAGACCCCGGAAGCCTGCAGTAGAGTTTGCAACAACCCCGTGAGCTGCACCGACATTGCCTACCCAAAACTCGTGCTGGAGCTGATGCCGACAGGTTGGTTCATACTACACTGTATTTCACCGAGTCAGCGAAGATAAGCCAAGCCTATGTCATACCTAAAGGTCTTACCTCTGTCCAATTCAAAATATCCACCGACCTTCATCATTTGACCCACTTTCTTGACGCGCACTGATCACAGGCACATGTGAGTTCAGGAATGGGTCAAAGGTGCAACGGAAGTCGATACCTGCCGCCGTCCCTGTTCAGCGTGGATTGGTGAGCCCTGATGTCAATGCCAACCGACATCGAATTAAGTTTTTGATTCACTGCCTTGTCGTTGGCAGACTTAGTCCTTTGTTGATATGTAGTTACTCCCAGTCAAAGAAAAAAAATAAGAAAACAAAGAAAAAGAATGTATGCACATACGAAAGGTAACCAAGCAATTAAAAAAACTATTGAGATAACAAGTCCCAAATTCTGGGGAATTCTTAACATTCCATGTGATGTTAATGACCAAGGAATTGACAGATTACGGGTTCGATTGCTGACATTCCTGGACAGACGATGTGTCCTTGGGGAAGTCACTTTACACGGCTTTTCTCACCTCAGGCCTCCATGGGTACCTGACCTGTTTGAGAAGAAAGGGCTGGGCTTTGCCTTCCAATGACATCTCCCGTTAACAAAATGATTTAACACCCCACTGTCCCCAATAAGGAAATGAGACTCTTTTCCAGCTTGGTATCCAACCCTATTTTAGGTAACCCCTTTCTCCTCTTTTTTTTAATCGTACGATATTCGAAGCGTTGTCTCCTGTTTTTTGTAGGTCTAAAAGGGTTGATGATGGCCGCCATGATCGCGGCGCTGATGAGTTCTCTCACCTCCATATTCAACAGCGGCAGCACCATCTTCACAATGGACGTCTGGAGAAAAGTACGAAGAAAAGCTACCGAGAAGGAGCTCATGATCGTTGGGAGGTATGAAACAATAACTTGACTCTGAATAGCAAGGCTCTTTTATTCACAACCAAGCATAACAGGAGGCTCTTTTAAATACTTGGCTGTGAATAAAAGAACCTTGCTATTCAGTCATTCACCAACCTGATGAAATTATTCACGGAAGTAATTTGACTCAATGTAACATCTGATGAGACCTAGTGGTCGGAGTGTTCTCCTTACATTCGAGAGGCCGTAAGCCGGTTTAAACCCCGACCGGGTCATACCAAAGACTTAAAGAATGATACTTACTGCTTTCCCTGTCTAGCACTCAGAAGTAATGAGTAAGGATATGATAGTTGAACACAGAGCACTACCAGTGGACTAGCCTACTGCAGTGTTGCTGTTTAGTCCGGTATTTGATGACCTGGTGGAACTTGTCTGATTGTAATTTCTGGCTAACACGAAAATCATCCAAAACTTTTCCATCTGAAAACAGTATACAATCTGTATTGCAGTGCCAAAACTTTGTTCCAACACGATAAGTAAGCGCATCCAGTTTTCAACTGTCCCACTACTTCTTCCGAAATCAAACGACTAATTAAGTGTGACGTCGGCAGTTAAGCATGGGCTCATGTCCCGGGTAGGTCTCTACAAGAAACGTGCCAGGAAGTTCATACCGCCCGCCGTCTCTGTTGTATGGTGCTTGGTGTATCCAGCAGTTTAATTATTGTAGGTACATGTATTGATTTTCTAAGCGATCATTTACGTTTGCTTCGAATACACCCATTGAAGTGGCCATGTATTCACCTATAAAGGACTATTTTTCTATACTTTCCACTAGAGTATTCGTTTGCATCTTGGTCGCCATCAGTGTGTTATGGGTGCCAATCATCCAGTCATCCCAGGGTGCCCAGCTGTTTGTCTACATCCAAGTCATCAGCTCCTACCTCCAACCACCGGTCACTGTTGTCTTCGTCATGGGCATATTCTGGAAGCGGGCAAATGAGCAGGTTTGACACATAATATTAACACGACGGGCGGATTTCATACTAGCCAGTGGAACTGTTGTCGTGGCCCTTGCCTATGTGGCTCTTAAGCCCCCCTCTCACTGGCCCCGCGACACGCTGGCGGCGTCGCTGCGGCCAATCGAATTGACACTCAACGAATTTCATCGACAAGAAACGAATCTTTTTAAGATTTGTGTGTTTTGTTGTCATTTTGGTCATGCTTGAACGTTTTGAATGATATTCTCATGATAAAGGCAAATGTAACACAAATCCAGTTTAGGACGCAGCGACGCCGCCAGCGTGCCGCGGGTCCAGTGAGAGGGGGGGCTGAAGTGTACACAACATTTTGTACTTACCGGCAATTATCTATTAGTAAGTAGTCTTCTGGCATGGTTCATGAGTCAGAAGATCTCTAAATGTCCGGAAACGCTTTAGGTACGATTCACTGAAATACAAATAGCTGTGTCCGCCTCAATGTCGGTGTCCCTATGACGTCACGTGAACGCACGCTATAAAGGCTTTTGAAGAATAGATTGCCTATTGGCCATGTACCTTGTATGAAACATTGCATGCTCGAATGCTTTCCGACGGTCAGCTTCCCAACTTGATAATTATTGAATAAAACTCATGGATTCGTTAAGATTCAAACATTCGTGTTAGGATATCTTATTGTGATTCTAGAATGTCCATTTTGCAGGGGGCGTTCTGGGCTCTCATGTTAGGGCTAGGAACTGGTTTACTCCGGATGACACTGGACTTCATCTACCCCGAACCTGCCTGCGGGGAACCGGACACTCGTCCAGATGTCGTCGGGAACTTCCACTACTTATACTTTGCAATATTCCTCGCGGGGTTCACTCTAATAGTACAAATCATCGTCACCCTTATGACGCCACCACCTCCGAAGGAACGGGTAGGTCTCTACAAGACGTTCTTGAATAATTACCACCTCCGAGGGAACGGGTAGGTCTCTACAAGACGTTCTTGAATAATTACCACCTCCGAGGGAACGGGTAGGTCTCTACAAGAAATTCTTGAATAATTACCACCTCCGAAGGAACGGGTAGGTCTCTACAAGACGTTCTTGAATAAGTACCGTCTCCGAAGGAACGGGTAGGTCTCTACAAGAAGTTCTTGAATAATTGATGTGCAAAGCCCATTATGTAACAGGCTGGCCCCAAAATCTAGAATTTTCTGGAGAACAAAGCATTGTTGTGTACAACGTCTTGGGAGTTTGTTTTTTTTTAAATTTGTTTGGAGAAGATCATCATCAGATGTGATTTATTCAGATGAGGACCATTTTGCATATTTGATAAGAGACTTCCATAATGCATTAGCAGAAAATGAAAGGAGTTTCGTATTTGTGACATAGGTTGAAGTCATCATACTTAGATTACGCAATATATGGCATACGTCACTTTTCTTGTTAAACGTATTTGTATGGTTCTTTGATGATGCAATTCTCTCCCCGAATATTGTAAGACAATGCCATATATGATCCATTTAACGTACTTAGTGAAGAAATGACAGGAAAATCAACTTTCTACAGTGTCCTAATGCTACATGATGGTACTTTAAGTAACGTTGTTTTTCAACGCAATGGGGAATTCTACGTACCTGTATTTTCGACTGACAATGCCCTTCTTTGTCAGGGAATGTGCAATCCACCGCCTCTATACGTCACCGTGCGGAGATAGAACAATGTGACGCAGTACTAGTGATGAGCAGTTTAAAGCGTATCCCATCTCTATACTTAACATTATATGACTGCAGTAACTCGGTCTACCCAGCTGATAGAATGAAATTTCTTGGGCTCAGCTGCCACACATGAGTTAATGGTCTTTTGAAGTTACCAGTATTGTAACCATCACATGTTTACAATAAGTACCGCTGTTTCTGGTATCCAAGGTTGAATGGAATCATTTATAGCAGGCGTAACATTAACTCTGGAATAGTCTGCATATCTGTGTCATAAACCATGCATTGTGCTGCAGTCTCCTCTTGCAGTTTGCCTCATCTGTGTTGTTACCGTGTCGTTTGCTACAGCTTGTTCGCTTGACTTGGTGGACACGATTCGATGACTATAAGGAGGAGGAGGAGGAGGAGGAGGAGGAGGAGGAGGAGGAGGAGGAGGAAGGTGAAGAACAAGTTGGGGACAAGACAGAGAAGAACGTTCAGCCCGAGGATGCACTCGATGAAAATACAAACAAGAACCACGCCATACAGTCAGTGGACGATTCCGCCAATGGTGAGTTGTACAGAAAGCTGCTTTCCTGTTTATGGTTGATATTAAGTAGATTCAATGTTATCTTACGAGTAGACAATCTTAACTATAGGTAACGTTATAGTGCGCTACCAGTTATCGTCCACTTTTGGTCATGTCCACATGTCGAGGTGTATTTTGCCAAATCCAGTTCTCATGAGCAATAACGAACGGCATGAGTATGGTTCTTAGTTATGACCTTTATACAAAGCAATGAAATAGGTTAACGTCCAGCGACAAACCAGAATGAACTCCTGAACCAGTAATAGCAAGTTTCATGAAAGCGTCATGCATTCATACGTAATTTGACGATGCGAACCTCGTCATCTTTTTCTAACTTACACGATAACTATTATCTTCTTAGATTAGCTGACGTTAAGCGTTCTTTTGATATTCAATTTATCTATGACGATTCGAGATTTGAAACTCTTTCCAGTTTTAGGAAGGTTTGATACAACTCAGCGACCCCCTTACCTATGCTACATTTTCGTGCGTCAAAACATCATTGGCATGCATTTATCACGTGAACCAACGTTGTTGAAATTCACTGCACAACATTTTTTTCTTCAATCGCGTCAAGCAAGCGGAGGGACAAACATAGTGACTTTAATATCACTTGTCTGTAGATTACATTGGCCAGTTAATGTGCATTTTTGTCTGTTCTATGTTCTTCAAGTATAGCGCTAAAAGCTAAAGGGGAAAGACTGAAGTGGACGATAACGGGTAACCCTAGCACAATTCATTGACCTCAGTTTAGATTCATGCTCGCACGGCGTTAAACAGGTGGAGAAAAAGTTACAGACCATGTATTTTTCTTTTTAGAAGAGCTGATATTTCTGGCCATGGGTTCATTTGGCTTTGTCCGTGCGGTTTTAGATGAATGACGTTTTGGATAAATTGGACGATAATTGGTAACGTTACGTTACGTTACATGCATTAGAGAATATCACGATGATTTGGACATCTAGAGCTGTGGAAGGCCTTAGGAAACTTTCGTTGTTCCAAGAAAGTTCTCTACAGAACCAAAGGTGCAATTCCAGAGATTAAAGATTGAAATACTGGAAACACAGCAATTACAATGTCTTGTTTCTTTCAAGTTTGATCAACATCGCACCGTCGCTACGTATAGACATGATCAATGAATTTCGACATCAGGCTAGAAGATATTGATCTTGTGTGCTTTTTAAACTGATCCTTGTTTTGACTCCTAGCCGCACTTTCAAAATCTGTACTGTTTTAAAGCATTGACTTTTCGTTAACAGATGCTGCGAATAAACCGTCCCTCCTGAAGCAAGGTATCCAGTGGTTTTGCGGGTTCTCCAGTGAGCAGACTGATGGGCCCACTGCTGAAGAAAAAGTCATGATGACGTCAATCGAGGAACCTCGGACCTGGAAACTGGTGCTGAACATCAACCTCGTCATCGTTATCGCCGTGGCTTTGTTTCTATGGGGATTTTTCGCATGATGCAACAGAAGGAGATGAGATGTCTCTGTGTCTATTCTAGCGTAAAATCTTTAATTTGTGGCAGGTAAAATATCTACAGATACCAATAAGGGCCTAATTTGCATAATTTGTGTAAAAGTGGCATAACTCCTTTGTAGAAAATGGTGGAATTACATATTTGTGACATGTGTAAGTTAGTTGAATGTGCATATCACATGCATGGATGTAAATGTACATTTGTATGATTTAAGGTCTCATTCACCCCATAGGCTTACATGTTACATGCTATAGTAAATGTGCCAATATCATTCATTCTTTTTTGAGAATATTAACCCTAGATCATGTAAAAAAAATGCCAACATTTTCACTACACACTATCTCTTTTCATAGCAATTACAAACCGCCCTTGGCTACACCCCCAAAAAGGCACTTTCCAATTGTAAGCGCATGACCGCATCACCCGCAATGCCCGGCTGTGCACTTCCGACCTCGTGCGCCGCTGCAGAACTTTATCTGCTAATTTCTTCAGTTACAAACAAGCTTTCATCAGTTGGACGCTTGACATCAGTTGGGCTGGCTAAAAGGGAATTTCCCACCGATATAAACACACGTTCATGCAGCCGTTAATTTTTTCCTACGGATTCTTTTAGAGACCTTAAACGTGTGGTAGAGAAGACCATCATTTAGCCGTTTTTGTATCAACAATGAGACAAGATAAAACATTTAATCAACAAAGGCTTAAAATAATTCATGGAGGTATGAGGTCTCCGAACTCATGTTGTTTGAAGTTGGGCATAGAGAAACAATTTTGATTATGTAAATTTTAATATTGCCTGATACATACATGCCGTATGTGAGATATCCATCGTCTGACACTTTTCAAATTCACGTTGATTTGCAGTATCAACCAAAATAGATAAATACTACGAATATGCTATTTCCTTTACACCTTTGAGCCTGTCGAATTGCATCTTTCCATTCACATTTTTTCCGATGCTTTTTTTTCGAATCCTGTTATCATATCAATGTGATACTATTGAATTATTGCACTTAAGAACTGCAAGATTTTTTTCTTCAAATGCAAATGTCATTCGATTATGCAAAACCTTTCTTATGACCTGCTGCAAAAATAGAGAGAGTGTTTAGCCGTGCGATGACGTCATAAGAATTAGTCTGCAAAGTCAAATTCTATCAGCTGTTGTCGGTATTGTATCATGCCGCATCATCCAACGTACAAGTCCTGGAACATCAGTCTATCAGAAAGGTCCATTTCCTCGTATCTTTCCTACTGCAATATGATCACAGTCTACGATCAGAATGAAATAATCTGTACATACTTAAAAGTTTTCTATATAAATTATAGATATTTCATCCAACACAAAATACTCATCGCTTTTTCGGCCATATCTTAATCCCTAGGAGGACATTTGGAGGCACAATCGCAACGATTTCTGTCTAGGCCCATGATTTCAAAGCGCGGGGTCATGTGGTCACAGCTGACACCCAGTCAGAAACCATCAAGAGTTTGCCCCCCCAAAGATCTGCTTGGAGACTACCATATTCATCCGCCGTCATTGGAAATCCGACCCACTTTATTGACGCGCTTTGATTTTAGGGAAGGCGCCAGGTATCGACTTCCGGGGACCTTTGACCCACTTAACACGGCATACATCCATTAAATCAGTACGCGTTAGGAAAGTGGGTCAAATTCGTATTGAGGGCCGATGGATACGGTTGAAAAGTCGGTTAGTCTTCTGTGATGAATAAAAACAACTTTTTAAATGACAAAACTGACTTTTGTACACATGTACTAACTGGTATCACTAGCAAGCAGCATTGACAAGTCTTTTAAGAGAATATCAGCAAGATTCATCGCTATTGTAATCACTTGAAGTACGAAAGCTTGATGCGCAAAATAAATGAATGTTCTGTTAGGTAATGCGTGAATTACGTATACTGGCTTATGATATATTTGAAATATGACTGGGGTTTCATATCGACTGTGACTTCTGTATAACTTCAAGGTTGGAGCAGTAGGACGTTCCGAACACTGCGGTTTATTTTCTGAGAAAAAGCTTGAACGCTTATATTAGTATGCAACTGTTTAATTTTGTTTTAATGATAAATGTGTATCGATGCATACCTTTCTAATTCTAAGCAAACATCATACTGTAACAAACTTAACGGGGGCAAATGTAGCCACGTCTTCCTATTTGAACTTTAATTTGCATGACAATTTTTTTGATAAATGATAAATGCTCTGGGAGAGCAAGTGCTGTAAGTCGGGCCCCCTAGCGGCTTTTTTTAACTGCAGGGGTTGATTTTGCTTGAAGCTTTGGAGAATAAATTGAGAAGGGGTGGACGGACTGTCATTATTTTGGTATATAGATAGCTCAAGTGATGATTGACATACTTAAATGCTCATTATGACATATTTTTTGTAAAGAACAACCATTTGTTTCCGATTGGTTTAAAGTAAAAAATGGGAGATCATGGAATTAGTGAATCCCCATGCCTCGACTTACCTTCAATGCTTTATTTGAGCACCGTTTGACTGGAAACCGATTTATCAGGGTGGTTGGTCTCCTGACATCAGTGGTCACATTGGGCGATTTAAATGTGGATGCACGTAACCAAACTAACCTTTCACAAATTGCTGCACGACACGGAAAAGGCAAAGGGAAGGCCGGGAAATTTAGTTTTCATCATGCCAACAGAATGCACGACACGAACATAGTTTGATAAAGACTGGCTTGACAAAAATGTACTAGATATTTACTCTACACTATAAAAACTAGCTACGAGAAGTGACAATACAGGCTAGGACCGATTTCAGATTGCCTTGTACACAAACCGATATTTTCAATATGTTGCCATTGTGTCCAACTCCTACATGTATATATATATCTGGCTACATATATGTAGGTCAATATAGTCTAGTACGCATTGTATTTCAGAAGTGGTATCAAATTATTGACAATGTTATACAAACATACAACTATTACTTAGTTATTAGTGTTTTCATGTGTCCCACCTAGTCAATAGTACACATACCGAATAGCAAGGTTCTTTTATTCACAACCAAGCATTTTACAAGAGCCGACGTTTCGACAGCTGCCAGCCATCTTCATCAGGGCAATACTGACTAGTTCTACTGACTAGTTCTACTGACAGCTGTCAGTCATCTTCATCAGGGCAATACTGACTAGTTCTACTGACTAGTTCTACTGACAGCTGTCAGTCATCTTCATCAGGGCAATACTGACTAGTTCTACTGACTAGTTCTACTGACAGCTGTCAGTCATCTTCATCAGGGCAATACTGACTAGTTCTACTGACTAGTTCTACTGACAGCTGTCAGTCATCTTCATCAGGGCAATACTGACTAGTTCTACTGACTAGTTCTACTGACAGCTGTCAGTCATCTTCATCAGGGCAATACTGACTAGTTCTACTGACAGCTGTCAGTCATCTTCATCACGGTAATACTGACTAGTTCTACTGACTAGTCAGTATTGCCCTGATGAAGATGGCTGACAGCTGTCGAAACGTCGGCTCTTGTAAAATGCTTGGTTGTTAATAAAAGAATCTTGCTATTCAGTCATTCGCCAAGCTGATGAAATTATTTACGGAGTACACATACCGTATTCAGATTCATAATTCTTTATTAAGATGTTTCGTCATAAAAGACCATAGCAACACACAATACTTCATACTAAATCCCGAGTTCTAATTCTAGCTATGCAAGCTGACGTACATGTAACGTTACAATTGGCATACTTACAAATGTTGAGCAATTAGATTCTTTATTCGCTTTTTACACTGTCTCGTCTGCTGACGTACATTATACACTAGCTTGTGTAAATATATTTTCTCACATTTCCGGACATAGAAGTCACATATAGGCTCACTACAGTCTCCAAGCAGATGAAAGAATCCGGCTCATGTTTCCAACTTCCTCTTTTCCACTTTTGATAATTTTTAACGGTTCGTCTCGTCCTGCATTTGATCTATGGGAGGATTATTTTGAATGATGGTATGAGGCGAATCATCAAAATACAATACCAGAAAAGAGAAACAATGTTGCAAAAATAGGAGAGAATGTGCCGGATCCTTATATCTGCTTGGAGATTACTTACTAATGCATCGAGTCTGTATATACTACATATACACGGAGCTAGCAAATGTCTCCAAGGATTAATACATCCAGCAGGTTGTAAGCAAGCTGTTGCAGTTACAGGATGCTGCAGGTTCGGATTAGATTTCTTAGTTCTTACATGTAGTTTTTGTGCGGTGTGAGAACTTAGTCACTCTGTACACGTAACACCTGATTTCTACCCCGCACAAATGCTACGTGACACGCTTAAGCTGCAATCATTTGATCTTTTGATAAATGGATTCAGTCTACAGCATCTAAAAGTCAGCCGGATACGTGTTTCTAGGTATGCGTTTTCAAGTTACCCATGGTTCTGTCTAACAAAGGTAATAGCACTAACATTTTATTTCATCCAGTTTCATGAAATGTATTAGCTCTTTCTTTACTTCGTTTCGCGATGCGCTAGACTAGACTGCAAGTCTTGAGATCCTTAGGTGTCATGATCACCCCCGTCTCCAAGACGAATGAGTTCCACACAATGGAATTATGTTACAACCAAACATCACTGCTATAAAACATCGGCTAGTAAAACCCGTCATTCCTTCGTGCTGTGACCTTTAATATATTGATATTTCCGTCTACATGCGCGGCTGAGAAAGGCTCTGGAGACCTTATGTTACACTGGAGTGACTGCTATCTCTGACTGCCCAGCCTACTCACGGGCCATCAACTGCAAATGACATATCGTCTTCAAAGGCACCAGGCGACCCGTGCTGGGACCTTCTTCTGGCGCTCTCCATCATTTTGCAATCACGACTGAATTATTCATTTCTTAAGTTACGTTGGCGTTCTTCACAATGTATACGCAGTGTAGCATCATTAGGCTTCTGGGAGGCGGAATGTCCATTTAGGGACGTGGTCCACTCCAAACTACCGTCCATTGACTCCCTGTGTTATTATTTACAGTGGATTCAAGAAGTACTCGGATAGAGAAGGTTACAAAGCAGAAATAGGTGGAAGCTCCGAAATAACATGAGGGCTATCGGGTTTGACAGTCTTCGTCTGAAACATATGATGTATTTTTATGTGTAGATACATGTAGGTTGTCGAGTTCATACAGACAATGGGCACTATCATCTCCTGGCAAGTCCTGGCAACATATCGGACCAATATATATGTATAAGTGTATTTCATGGAAGATGAAAGGTCGAGAAGCGTCATAAATTTAAGAGAGGGGGAGGAGGGCAGGAAGAAAATATCTGTTATGTGATTGTCCGGAGACTGATATGCTCTACACTATTCGGCCAGAGCTAGTAATGAAACAAGCTCGTTTTAGCATCACTCTATCTAAAGCCTTGAACTGACATTGAAAAGTTCAAGTCAAATCTTGGTGTATCATGAAAAGTGTTATTCGCTCCCTCTAAAATTGCAATACAATTAAATGGCATTTTGCTGAAGAGCCGTTCTATTGGCCAAGAGGGCGACAGGTGCACATGTGCCGGAACACCGCCACTCCCATCAGGGCTGCTGCTAGAAGGGTTGAACTCGTTCTTGGACTGTAAGCGGCGCTGTATGCTGTAGATATAAGAACATTGGTAACACCGTTAACGCTACACTATTCATCTTCACCATGTCGTTTTACCGCCCTAAACAGGCTGAATGGACTATATAGCCCCCTTAGAACTGAGTTACTGTAACCTGTCAGACCTTAGTCTGTAATAATGTAACCCAGAGCAGTGGTGTTCACATGGGTGGGGACATTACCAATATATCAGAGCAAACAGCCAATCTTTGAGACAGTTTAATGCAAAACAACAGACAGGGAATGTTGGCATGGTTGCAGAAATAGTTCATAACCTAGAGTTCCACGACCTCATATCTTCGCCAAATGATATTAACATTTTCGAGTGACTTATTATCAATGTTTCTTATTGATTATGTAACTGAGATTCTCCTTTGGTCAAATTATTTCAGTTTCTTTCTCTACCCAAATAACACAAGTTGCATGAAAGCCTCGTCTTAGCAAAGAAGACTGTTGTACAGTTACATTTCCACATAAATCATGTAGATGAGGACAGGTTTGCATGACTTATGTCTGATAATATTCACTTTTATTTAGTTGGTAATGCCACAAGTATGAAATCCCCCACATTTACCATTATGGAATTATAGTACTGTCTCGTTGACTATGCAAACTAGTTCTTCATTTGCATAATTGATATCTATCGATATTCCTGTCCCTCTCGGTTAGACATCTCAAATATGTCACATATATCACACATCTTTGAGAGTCATATCATGGAAAGCAGCGGATGAAATGGAATTTACTAATTAGTGATGCAAATCAGACCTGTATATTCATTATGAGCATTTAAGTATGTCAATCATCACTTGAGCTATCTATAAACTAAAATAATGACAGTCCGTCAACCCCTTTTCAATTTATTCTCCAAGGCCTCAAACAAAATCAGCCCCTGCAGTTTCAAAAAAGCCGCCAGGGGCGCAAACCTACAGCACTTGCTGTCCAAGAGCATTTATCATTTATCAAAAATCACGACCATGGCGTGTTCTGAACTCGAGATATCAAAACTGAAAGTTCTACTGCAGCAACATAGAAAGCCGCTGGGAGGCCCATTATTGCAATTGACCTTAGTTTCCCTACCAACACCCACATACCAAATATCATGAGGATCCATCGACTACTTTTCGGGTTACATGCATGCTGTCCACGCACACACACCATGAGACACACACACGGCCACAAAGTCAAACAAACGGTGGGCACTGAAAACATACCCTTCTTGGCAAAAGCAACGAAAAAATATTTGCAATGATACATACTGTTGGCAAGGGCCTTTTGGATCTTCTTCAAACAAAGCGAAAACCTGGTACGGACGGCCACTTTTTATTTGACCTTTACAATGAGCATGATTGTGATCCTTATGAAGGGCACCATGGTTATTGAAGGGCGCAAGTAAGGCCTATTGTGCACCATTCACTAACGTTTGATTGCAGTGTAACTAATTACGTCGAGGCATTTCAATGTCGAGGGTAGGGAAAACGTTTAATTACCTTCGCAATGAATGTCAAAATGTTGAAAAATCTTCAAGATCTGTTCTGTTTAAAATAGGTATTGTCGACACAAGGTGTATCAACCATTACAGCTCATACGTCATGCACTTGCATTGCTTCTGTGTTGCAGTAGTCTTATATTTTAGATAAAAGAGAATACATCATCATCATTTCAAATACCAAATATCAAATAGCGCTAGCAGAGACATGTATGGGACTTATGAGACATATAGGTACATGTAGTTGATCAATGTCGTTTTATTCAATCAAGCTAGATGTGATTGATTATTTCTTTACCTGTCTGCCTGGTGTTATGTCTTTTAATAAACTCTTAAATTTGTCTTATTTTTTTTATGGCAATGGAATATTGAGGACACGAATGCAGATAATACATCAATAACATCATTATGACAGAAAATATACAGACAAATTGTTGAACGTTCAAAAAGGAAACTTACGAACAAGCTCGGTCACACAATTGTCATAGTACACCGGTGAGGGTGTGAACGTCGTCTCTGGGGGTGTCGGTGTCGGCGTTGTGGGCTCGGCTGTGGTGATCTCTGTAGAAAGGATTATTTGTTTAGTATTCGAACACGAATATGATTCTTTTCTTTTCTAGTTGGGTGTTTCATAGAAAGCAGTAATTTTCTTAAAGTAAGAGTTTTCACCTGACGCCAACGTGCTGGTGTCCCTGTTTGCATTTCAGTGAATCATTTTTACTGAAGCGTTTTGGGACATTCTCAACCTACCACTATTGAGTGTCTACAACTCAAACAAGAAAGCACAAGAAGAAACTTGCCAATGAAACACAAAGTTCTGTGTACACATGAGCTACGATGATTGAAATCCAAATAGGGACACCAATATGGCGGTCAACACCCGGCTGCTTTAGTCACTACAGCCAGTATGCTGTCAGAACACACTGAGGAAGACACGTGCACTGACCTCACATTTCAAATCCTGTCTATCTGTAATCTGCAGTTTTTGTCTTTCTAAAGTTAGGTTATCTGTTCCAAAGTTCTGAAGTCGTGGGTAATCATAAAAGTTCTTATGTGTGTGACAGTAGGAGAGGCATGCGTTCCTTGTTCATTGAAATAGACTGCCATGTCACACGGCACACCTTTTTTGTTTTAGAACTATCTTTAAACATTCAACAGTTCTGGTGCCTGGATGCAGGTTGATCCTTAAACATGTACACAACTTTAGAGCTTCAATTTTCAACATCGCCATCGCATTACTAGTACGTTTTCATGAAGTACAACTAACACGCTTTCCACGAGTACCATAGCGTCATTCATTCATATTCATATTCATATCTATCATATAGCACCATTGGCATGTGACAACCCATTTGGTCAAATGTAAGGAATCAAAACATCAAAACATGAACAATGCAGGATACATTTTCACTTATCATATAGCCAGATGACGTTGACGAATCAGAAGTCCCCATCTTATCTCGGCCATGACGCCATAACGTCATAAAAGTGCCACAAGTAGTGAATAGTGGTCATTTATTACAATAACCGTTCCATTGTGTACATTGAGATGACTCTTTTTGTTAACATTTGTGTCATGTTATTTGTTCCATAAAATGTTTCCTATCTTGAAATAACCAAATCGTCTATGAAGACTGGACAAAATAAAATACACCATTTCAATAAAAGTCAAAATAAACGGAAGGGAAGAAAACCACCCACAACCTTATATGGTCAGATGATGTTGACCAATCAGAAGGAGATATACACATTACATTGACCAATCAGAAGGGTACCCAGTAGGGAGGGAGGATGATGAATACACTAGATTTGAAAAAGATTTGACATGCCAAGATTGTAATGTTATGAAATATTGTCTGTGCAAATTATGGTTTTAAAATGAAATCCGTAATCTTCTGTACAAATAGGACAAATGTAAATTTCAAATACATTTCTCAAAAATTGGATAAATGTAGTTATAATTACATTATAGTATTAGGAGATCTATGCGTCATACAGGAATTTGGTACTCTTATATGGGTCAGTTTCTATAGGCATTATGATACTAACGGTAATGACTCGCCCATTTCTCGGAGTATGTGGTGTTATAAGGCCTGGTTGCTCACTCGGTGATTTTATTCGGTGGTTATAGCAAATGACCAGGCCTTACGACACCATATACACCACGGGGCGGGTCATTAACCCTAAATTATTCACATCGTTAATGTGACAATCAGTTCAACGAATCTGTCTCATTTTGGATGCAAAGCCAACAACAACAGTCACGCATGTCAGCGAAAGCAGCTCACCTGACCACTGCAGGGTCATGGAGCATAATGGCCGCTTGTGACACAAGGTTTGCAACAAAACTGAAGGAATGTTTTCCATGGTCATCAGATCTAGAAAACGTTGTCAGGGTTACTTATCAGAAAAGCATATTAGTTCTACTTTATCGAAAACTTACTGTTATAGGTTGGATATATTTTGGGCCACCCTACATAGTACATTCTCTATTGGCCCAAGAAGTCAACGTTCCGACGAAAAGTCCAGTAGTTTGAACAGATTTGAAGAGAAAAAAACCCAATGCTATTTCAGTCTATGGAAATAGATCTAATGAACTGCCATTGTTATCTGTAATCTTTTGCAGATTGCATGGTGGCATGGTGGCAAATATACATGTACGTTATATCCAAAGCATGCACTGCGCTTAACAATCAACCTTTTCTTGCATTGAATACATGCACTGTACCAGACACAGCGTCGCCACATTGGGATGAATAACCAAGGAAGCAAAATATGTCAGAAGACATCAAAGCACGTCACCCTTCATTCAACAGCGTCCACAGGCGGTATAGACTTCCTGGAACTTTTGCTGATGTCACGTGTCCATATGGTCACGTGATCTGGGTGATTGGTCACCCATATTTCAATTAAGGAACACTGCAGTAGGGCTGTCGAAACTGTGTTGTGTTGGAACAAAGTTTCAAGAAAAAGGTTGTTTTTGCAAAAACAAATTTGCACTGACCGTCGGGGTCCATAATGGACAACGTTGCCCGGATTCCTCTACTTCTTTGACCGAATCCAGACTTGAGCTTCATCCAGAGAAACGGTCCTGTCCCCGCTATCCTCCGCGGCATGTTGCAGCCACAGTATCGACCAATCAGAGGAGCCTTTTCATCTCTACCGTCACGTGCTTCCATGTAGTTCGTCTTACAACAGCTGCTGCTTCTACACATCCGGGGCTGCCCTCTGCCGACATTGAAGACGTCAAAGACGACCTTTACTCTAGAAGGAGAATTTGAGAACAAAGTCATAAGCTGAAACTTGTTGGATAGAAAAACGAACATTTTTGCAAGAAGAGTACAAGAAGACATGTACACCAGGGCCGTACAGTAATCCCTTAGTAGAGACGGGGGACGCCATAAACCCTTTGCAACGTTTGATCAACTGCTAACCGAGTCGCGTGCTCTGTTTGCATAAATGACATCACAGAAGTGGTGAACTTTTCATTTCTTGATAAAGACTTACTTGTGCTGTTTAGTCGCTAATGTTAAGGGTAAGTCCCATTTTTCTCTTGTGTTTAGAATTTTATTCTAGTCATGGGCTACAGCTAAGCTCAGATAATACTCAAAGACCTTACGTAAACATGCGGAATAGACGTTAAAAGTCGATGTATTTGCAGTTTATCGGTTGAACGTTTCAAGTATTTGTTAAGTATTCGTTCAACTGTACCATACTAAAGCATCTCCAGCAACTTTATTGTGGACAGCCAAATTGATTGCAGTTATTGAGATTCAGCTAACTGTCACTGTGGCCGCAGCCAAACTGGAATAGTGCCAGTAGTTCAAACAACCTCACAAGGTCAAAACGATTGAGAGTTTTCGTCGACTTCGTTAACGAATCGCGCTAGATGGAGAAGAGATCCATTTCCCAACAAACTACATTTGACAGGTCGATGACTAAATCCAAGGTCGCAGTGCGCACGGAGAGCGCGTCTGCACACCAAGGGCTGATCAACTACCCGCGTTTTTCATTTCAAGCTCTTGCGTCCCATTTTTCCGGTGATAAAGCATTTAATTCCAATGGCTTAATCTGGGTATTAATCACAGCAGTGGTTGCTGCGTCCTCCGGGTGGCAATGTTAATGAATACGGTACGACGTAAAGGGCATGACTCAGCGTTGAAACCCCTCGGGGATTTGAAACCCCGCCAACACGTTATATTGCTCTGGCGCTCGCTAATTCAGCAGCCACATGCTAAATATTCTGTTATTTATTACTTCATGATTACTAATTTTGGGAACAGCGGCAAAGTCTGTCAGCAAAGCCGGGAGAGGCGTCTTTCCTAAGTGGGGTATCTCAGTATTCCACGGTTTTAATGTCATATGATAATGTTTCTGGCCTTTGTGGTTTGTGGATGACTGAATGTGCAAAAGGAAACTTAATTTACAACTTGTACCCTAGGCATATATCATCTACCTATGATACTTTCACTTATGTATAATAATTAGACAGTCGTTACAGTGTGCAAATGGATACATACATTACAGACTGTTTAGATCTTAGAAAATGATATGTAAATGGTAGGTATACCTCATTATTGATACACATATATATATCTATATAAACTTGAGAAATATTTTGCGTCCTCGGTGCTGTAAATCTTGACAAAGACTTTCTTCATATGTTTGTACTTATACGTAGAAAAATATGCTTATATGTTGATATAAGTATATATTAACTGAAATAGATTATAAGTATATATTAACTTAAATGATGTATAAGTATACATTTACACTCATATAAAGTGTATCTACTAAGTAGAAGTCATTATACATGACATATACATACAATAAAAGAATTGCTGGTAGAACAATGCTACTTATGAAAGGTTCAAGCTAAGAAAATGTTCTGCCATGTAACGTTAACTATCATAATTCCGCCGCGTATCCTGAGACCACCATATTATATATACAGTTGACGTTATAAAGATATCAATGCACATGATTTGGCTAACCTGCAATCTGGATAGTCCTCTGTTGAACATCTCAAGTCGTAGTAGGACGTGAAGTTCTCTGGGTATGGCTGCGGAAACAAGCGTGAAGCGAACGTGATCTCTCCCTTCGTCCAGCCGACTTCAAACTTCTGAGCCCAATAATCTAGAACGTAAGATAGTTGGAATTACAAGTGTTCCTTTATTCAGCCTTCATATTTATGAATCGACCGATAGCACATCCCATGAGGGCTGTATACTCCCTACTCCTGTAAGGTAATATGAAAACTATCGCATCAACATATCGCGCCCTATCTACGGGTAATACCTCAGTAAATCAATACGCCAAGGGTCACAGTGACATGGCAATCTTTCAAAATTTACTACACTTTTTACGATTCGCTAACATGCAACACATGGAAATGGTTTATGTTGGTGCAACTTTAGGCACCCCCAGTGGCACATTTGTAGGACTTAAGATTCATCACGAACAATGAACAGGGCATAAACTTCAACTGCATATGACTTCAACTGTCATAATTCCGCTGGGAACCCTAGGACCGCCTAATTTAGAAAAGCGGTGTGAATTTAAAGATATATATTAATGCAGTGGCCCTGGAGTATGCACACTTTAGACATACATACAGAATAAAATTAAAGTTTTGTCAGTCTTTTATAGATTCAGTCTTCATAAAGCCGCCTTTTCCTGACGCAAGTGTGCTTATGTCTTTCTCAAACATCTTACCCTGGAGACCAGACCACGTATTCAGCGCGATCACCCACCGGCACCGACGCGCGAACGAGCTTTACCGGTCCCACTGTCCCGCTGGCCCCCACGATCCCGCACGCCCCCACGATCCCGCACACCCCCACGATCCCGCTGGCCCCAACGATCCCGCTGGCCCCCACGATCCCGCTGGCCCCCACGATCCCTCTGGCCCCCACGATCCCTCTGGCTCTGGATCCCTCCGAAGTTCGGCTGGCGGAGAGTGGGGGCGTGCTGGATCGCTGGGGCCAGTGGGGCCGGTAAGGCTTGTTCGCGCGTGCGGTGGGTGATCGCGCCGAATACGGGGTCTGGTCTCCCAGGGTACAAACATCTGGAAAAGCCGCTGTTGTATGTATTTTTCTAACAACGAATTCAATTTCCTGATGGTATGGTGCATTTGTTCCATAACACTAATACCATGACAAATAGAATGCCTTCTTTTTTCAGACAGGAAATTCGCTTCTGTCCAAGCAGCAGTAAGATGGTCGCCATTGGGGCCTGGACAATAAATGGCAATATCAACCCTCATGATCTTAAAGATGTCAAGTTATACTTACGCCTCTTGGATGGTTCTTGACCCCAGTTCATAAAGCGAACACCTGGTGGTAAAACAGACGACAAAAAGATTCTTCAGAGAGCTAGAGACGTAACTCTGTCATAAATCATTATTCCGAAGTGGGTAGTCCCCTGCAGGCTTTAACAGTTTACACCATGACTTTCAACTGATGGAAGTTTAATGGAAGTAGGAAACAAGGCACACCATACATATATCCGGCCGGCATTATACGAGAAAATAAATAAAGATCGCTGCAGGTAAAAGCACTGATGTGTATATCTCTCCAACAAACGTGACGGTCTTGAGAGTCATCTTTGAATTGAGAAGTCTCCCATGCGAGCAGGCGGCAATGTCATTTCTACTTCTGCAGAAAGTTTGTGGTCGTAAAGAATAGCTTCACAAGAGACGAGTGGCGGTATGTCAAAGGCAAATGTTTTATTGGAGTCACTAATATATACATTCTGGAGACGTTTTCAACTCAATTCCTTGGAAATTCTATTACGGATCAAAGTGTTGGAAAACTTGATGTTACATTTCTCGAGGTACTATTGAATTGTGATGTCTCCTAGCCGAGCCGAAGAATGGTAGAAACTGGCGAAGAAACATATCTTTCAGAAAGGCTAGTCGACCAGAGAGGTTGTCTAGTCCGGCCAGTTTACCCTTATTGCACTAACCAATCGTCCCCTAGAGGAGTATGGTGAAGACGTACATTTTGAATTAGCCTGGGAAAGTAGATTACTACGGTGGCCCACAAGGACAAATGTCGTCGTCTCGCAATACATTTCATCTACACAATGTTCCTCAAACTTTTCCTGTACGGAGTACATGAAATACTACGAAAATGTTTCTCTACACGACGAAATTAGTGTTTCAGGAAAAAAAGTCACATCGCAACGGTGGACATGCATATCAACTTACTTGATTGTTGTAGCTCATCATAGGGAGCACAAATGTTTTGATCCTCGTCATTGCTCATTGGGCAATCATCTCTGCCGTTGCACAACAGGGAGTCGGCCAGGCATTTTCCATTAGAACAACGCAGTGTTGTGTTACAAACCTCGGCCACGGCTGAAAAAATAAAGATTTTAATGTTGTTCGAACATTTAACTACTGTTATACTTTTAGACAAATTGAATTATAGTTGACAACAATGACGGCCTTTGGCAGTACACATAGCTGCTGGCATACGGTGACCATGATAATGATGATGATGAAGATTTTGGTCAATAATTGCTCAATCTACCGGACTTCATTCTAGAACTAATCGCAGATATCCATAGTCTTTTCAATAGATTACCCAGTACTTACGAAAGAGGACGGACATGTCAAACTCTGCCCCTAATCCAGATATGGCCGAGTCCGAGACGAACCGGACGAAGACGTTGCGGCCTAGGACGTAGAGGTCGTTCGGGATGCAGCCTCCACAGAATCTGCCCAAGGACGGATAGCTGGCGTTCGGACCACGGTGAACCTCTAGGTAATCAGCCCTGCAACCCTTGCTGTCTGCAATATTTAAGAAAAAAAGTCATATCCTATTGTCTGGAAAACTATGGTAATGTCATTTCTGCTCATCTTATTTTCCTTAAATCATGTGTGCAGGGAATATGCTCGCCAATCTTGTCAATGTTGGGTATCTTGAAACGCACCCTGACAGAAGTAATACTTTGCATCATGTGGCATAACTCTTCGAGCTGACGATGGCCTGGGAGTGATCCCGGACTGGTTGGAGTTTTCCTCATATTTTCGTCCCCGACGACCAATGGAAATGCTGAAACCAGTAAAGTGGCGTAGATTTGATTTGATTGGAGCAACAACCTCTGGGAAGAGCAGTATATATGTATCTTAATGTATAGCCGGTGCAGTGACCCTTTGGCGTAACACACCAGCCATGCGGTGACGGTGGATTTATTACAAACGACCTGTCACACCTAACCGTTGCTGATCTAACTCCAGGCGTTGTCAAAAGGCATCTACTACACGCGGTAATAACCGTTCCACTCTAATATAGAAGTATCACCGTTTGTCGTCAGCCTGTCCATAGTTTCTCTCTTTATCTGCATAACTTTCATGAATATATATACTCAGACAAACACAGTATTTTTTAGATAATGCTTCATGCGGGAGAAATTTAAGCCTGACACAGTCCTTACTGTGTGATACAATTATATTTATTCCAACAAGCTACTTCTAGAATGTACATTTACGACTTCTGTCAGTGTTTTTGCAGTCGTGTCTTGATTTACAACCCTTTATTGATGTCGCGGTAAAGCATAGAAAATTACAGGCTGTGAATTTAATGATATCAATAAATTTTCTTCTGCCATGGAAGGAGATCATTTTGGTTTAGATTGATGTACAACTTAGCCTCAAATTTTAAGCAAGAATTCCTGAAGGTCTACAACAAGAATGCCATAAAGGTAATGATGTAATGAATAAAAGTTTATGGCACCTGGCTTTTTTACATGATAATTTCCACAGGGAAAGTGCACAATAGCAAAGAGTGACGTCGACATAAATCAAAGAAACCCTCACCCCAGTTCTGTCTCATAAACATTTGTTTGTAGCAATACAGATGGTTTAGGCTGGTTTTCTTTCGTGTTTGTCATTTCTCGCAAACATAATGAACGCATGTAGTCTGATTGTAGATCGCGTTTACAGCGGCCCGCGCAACATCCACCGGGCCGCAGGGAGGGGCCATTACAGCCGGACGGCGGAGTTTGCGTTACGCTCACTCTAGAACTCATGTATCTGAGTTTAAACATGACTTAACTAGCCCCATACTTTCTTAACCCACGTTTGTAATTACAATAGAACGGTGATATTTGGCAGTTCTAGGAATATTTTCTGTTTTGTGCACGCCCGTTGGGTCCTGAAAAAACGATATCTTATATCAACACTAAGTTTATGGATGACATTTCTACGCTATGTCTGTTTTAGCTTCTTTCCAAAAAGTTATTTCGTGAGGCCCCCTCTACTCTTTGGACACCACTGAGGGTCAAATTTGGATTTATATGAAAAAGCCTTTATGAATTAAGTATAATCCATAATGTAAACGTATGATTTAAAGACAAAAAAAGATACAAACCTTACAATGCACAGTTCTTTATCATTCAATTCATATACACAACATGGGGCACCAAAAGCTCTACAGACGTTTGACATTGATAACGAACCACTGATAGAAAGCGTAGTTTGCCTTCATTACAGCGACCGTTACATTGCGTTTCACCTCGAGCTCAAGGGTATCGTCAGTACAGGTTAGATATCAAATATGTATCAGAGCAACGCCTTGAAATAGTTAGTTAAAAGTTAGAATCCTCCCACACCATAAGGTGTATAGCGTGCCCCTCCCCGTTTCATGTGGTGCAATCACTGCAGCAGGGGGCTAGTCCACTGACAGTGGAGTGTGTTTAACTTCCATACTGTTTCATAAGTATGTACCATTTTTTTAAAGTCTTTGGTATGACTCAATGCACCTCTTGTCGTGCCGGGAGTTGAACTCGGGCCTTCTGGTTCCAAGTAATCAGAACCAGATGTGGTAAGTAACAGAAGCGCAGACCACTACACCACAGGGACACCCCCCCCCCTTGAAATAGTACTCGTAGATTAAGGATTATGAGTCTTGAAAATTAGCTGCGCCCTTTGGGCCGTACTGAGTGGTTGGAATGACATGGGGGGGGGGGGGGGATCTGTAATAGTTTCAGTCCGCGTTTCATAGCGTGTTTTGAAACAGTCATCTCTTTATCCTGGAGGCTGACTGATGATGTTCCAGGCCGAGGGAAAATACCATCTACACTATACATTAAGGACGCAAGATTAGGTCAATTGTTAGACCCATTCGATGGCCTAAATAATCAATGATACCATCGAGATTAGCAAAAAACGCGGCGAAAATAACATTAACAACCTAGCAATTGGGTCCTGAGAAAATCGACCTGTTTGCTCCAAAACGATGCCAATAGGAACAGGTCGCAGTAAGTTTTAACAATACAAGTTTACAAGTTAACATTATTGATGTACCAAAAAGCCTACAAACGCAAGATTCAATGATCTGAATGGAGATGGATAGAAAGAAAATAATGTAGGGAAAGGCGGTGGTAAAGTGGTGAAGGATTCGTTTCTCATTGGTACTACTTACTGAGTCTGACAAAGCACCATTTAAGCCTCCGGTAACAAATGAACTATCCCTTGAGATGTGGCCTACTTTTCATGTATATTAACAGCACGAGGTTCATTGTTTCCTCCAGCTATAAGCTAACAAGAAAAACAAACGATCACCGCCCATATAAACGGGCGCATCATATCTTTCAGCACATTATCAATTGTATTGCACCTGCATATCGGTGTGGTTTCATTCCAAATTCAAAAGAATTTGAGATCATACGTATTAGTACATTTCATAATGCCATATGCCTCCCTGAAAATGACGAAAACGAGTGTCAGTTTCATCGGATTATTTCTTCATTTCATTGATTAGGATTCATTGTCAGACGTCATTCCAATCATATCTAATCATGTTTATCTCCACAAAAAATTGAGATTTTTTTTCATGGAGATATTGTTTTGAGCGTCTTTGTGTGTGTGTTTGCGTGTGTGTTTGTGTGTGTGTGTGTCCGGATACTTGTAGTCAGCATAACTCAAGAACGTCTGGACAGATTGTAATAATATTTGGTATGTGGGAGAACAAAGGTCAAGGTCGATTTTGGGCTCCCTGATATGTGACACTGAAACAGCATTAGCGTTTTTGTCAAATCTTCCAGGGAGAATAACTGAACAAAGGAACGACAGATTTCCGTGTTATCTAATAAGCAGGTAGCTTAGACAGAGATGTACACAATGAAGTGCAACTTATCCAAATTAAGTCCCAAATTGCATAAGTAATGAGGAAAATCTGTATTTCCATTCTAGGCATGCTGTAACAGCTGGCACCTGTTAGTTTCGAAACTGGGTCAAGTATTCCCCAGGGGCCCTTTAGCTAGTGGTCAAACCACAAAGGGATATACAACCAAACCTGTATACTTGGCCATGGTTTTATTATGTGGATAGCTTAAGTGTACTTGATATAATGAAATGGCAATCATGCTAATCAGAATCTAATTTGCATACTTAATGGAGAAATGTTATAAAGCCAATCCATTCAATGCTACGACAGTTCAGAAATGCAACATATGTAACTGAGAAATAAAGGGACATTGAAAGATAAAAGTTATGCAAATGAAGACCTAATTTGCATAATTCATGCGAAAATACTGTCATTCCATATTTGTAGATAACTGGAATTTCATACTTTTGTCATTTGGAAGTTATGTGACAGTGAAAATGGTTGAATATGAATTATGCAAATGACGGCCCAATTTGCATAATATATATTTCATGGAGATATGAAGTCTCCGAACTCTTGTTAATCATGTTTTGGATTATTTTGCATTCTGTTTCAGTTTCCTTCCGTTTATGTTTCTGCATTGTTCGGATTCGTGATAAATGTTATATCGGTGTGTTATCCTGTTTTTGACGTTATGTTGTACTTTTGTGTGTGAACATGTAGTAGAAATTCAAATACTTTAAGTATACATCATGTCTACAAGCATCTAATAGCACCGTAGTTTTATATCACTTTGTATGTTAACGAAACGGACATGTGTTGATGTTGTGTCCTTGATTTGCATTTGAATGGACCGAAGCACAAGCGTATTACATTATTTAAAGATTTTATTGCCAGTTATCTATGTATTCTCTGGTATTCTCTTTTGCGAGCTCTACACACATAATAGAGGTTATTCGAGAAGGTCAGAAGATCTTTAGAAAACCATTTAGCTACGATTCACGGCGATACAAACGGTAAAAAGCGCCATTTTGTTCCCCCAGTGACGTCAGGTGAAACGCTCTTTATGATTGGATCTTAGATTGTGTATGTACATTCAAGACTCACCTTGCAGGTCGAACTTTTTGAACCTGATTCTGATGGAACAACCGTTGTCAGATCGTACTGGGCAGTTGGCCAGCCATTCATTCGTCGTGCTGTCCCCATATGGAGATCTCGTCTTGAACGTTCTTGTGGGCTCGAAAAACTCCATGGGGTATGCTGAGAACACTTCTGGCTCTCCCAGCACCAGGAGTGGTAGCACTACTAGCGGAAGACAAACAATAAAGTGTTTAAACTCATGGCAGAATATATCATCTTTGTAGATTTGATGAAGACCGACATTAAAAAAACGATTGTGACATTATTACGAACTCAATGCAATATTAGAGAATTGTGTCCACCTCTTAAAGAGGGACATACGAATTTATTTAAAATCTCTTCAACAAACGTTTTCCTCTAATTTTTTCTATGTTTTAATTCAACAAAAAACTGTATTCAATGAGGAATGTTTTAAATCTATCTCATAATATTTTTTTCTTTTCAAAGCTGTTTTAGACACAAGAATCTGTTATTTCTTTAAATGATTAAGAAAAACAAATGCAATAACACTCATTCTGAAAATAGTTTTCTACACTTACATGGATGTCAATGGTACAAATTTTCCAGAATTGGCACATAATGCATACTACTTATGCATAAGATATCAACACTCTACAAAATATTTTTGAACTTTTCATTGCACACATTTTTATGATAGATATGGTTGTATTTCAATTTTTTCGTCAGTCGTTTTCGTATGACCATAGAGCCATTTCTCGAAGTCATTTGCGGTTTGATCGGAGGGCTAAATGACAGCGGTGTGTTTCGTTAAACCCGCGTATGAAATAACGACATGACAAATGGACCACTCATAACATGTCAATTATGCAAATGTCCCCACGTTTTGGCCTTCTGGGTTCGTCGACGAACCAATTTTCTTTCATTTTGACAATGACGGATTCATGATTATTGCCGCAACATGATTAATAATCTCGCGCACTGGGTGACCAGATGATATTTTGACGTTATTTAGCTCAGTATTACCATGAAAGTATTATTTCCAGTTACCTTTAAATTGCCCGTCGTCCCAAAGTACATAATTTTTTTCGCTTGATAGCTCTGGTCAATTCGATGATCTACGGTGGTCAACAGATTCATGTGTTGTTGTTTTTTCCAGCAGTTAAAGGGTCCAAATTGACATTCAATTAATGGTAACAGTAGTTTCTAATTACCTTCATAACATATGCTATCGTGTACTAATGTTGATTTCATACTTTTCCATGAGAATATCAACTACAATGTACCACTTACATCTAAATCAATTCGGCCCAAGGTTTAGATATCTAGACTGGAATAGCACTTTATCCTGCGTTAATCATAAATTCATGTCATGACCGACCCTGTGTGATTATACACTCCGAATAACTTCTGGCAATTCTTTCCCCTCAATTCATCATTTGGAATAGGCCTTTTTCAGAATGTCACGCCAATGTCATGACAAACAGCTCGCGCAGAAAACCCAAATCTCAGAGGGGCTGCTGGGAAAATCAATACGAGAAACGTTAATTACCGAAGGTATTTCACATGACGTCACTGTTGTCAACTTGTTTGGCTAAACTGGACTACAACAATCAAACCTATAAATTGACATGTGACTTGTCGCAATTGCGTTACTAAAATTGCATATAACAGGCAACACTATGACTCTGGAATGACAGTCTAATTCTTGAAAACGTTAATTTTTCTAAATAGATTGACCAAATGAATTAATATCTACAAGTGTGATATGACAAAAGTTATCAATATAGGTAACAACCAGGTTTATATAATTGAATTACCAAATAACTATCAGGTGAATCACGATGAAAGAAATAACGAAAGGCACCAGAATATGTGTGGCGTCATTGAGGTGACTAATTACTCATACCTACTGCAAAGTTGTGACTTGAGGAGTTTTGATACTCGGTTTACATGACATCCAGCGTTGACCAGTAGACTCGTGTCTCGATGTTATTGACACATTACCCATCAGGGCAGACGATAGTTATAGGACCCATCAAACCACTTTAAACCAGAACAGCGACAGGTGTCGACTTTTGACTCACTTGTGACGTCATACGTCGCTACGATCGGTGCGCGCCAGGAAAGTTCAAGTCGAATGTCGACGAGGGCCAATAGATGGATACGGCCAAAAATTTGGTGAGTCAAATTTTGTTTGCGTTGGATAAAGGTAAACATTTCAAATTTGGCATCTATTTTGATAATCTACAGCGAGACAAACGCGTCAGGGCACCAGGACAAGGGCGACCACATGTCCGTCCACGGTTATGTTCATCCATCTACAATCGTTGGATTGGATACGTCTTTGTGTGTATAATAAACCAATACGTACAGCTTGATATGAGCTTTATTCATTGGAAGTGGATTGAAAAGATTTTAAGTAAGCCTACTGGTGGTAATGAGCTTATGAGTCAAACTTATATGTGAATCATCTAAACCTGCAGCTGCTTCGTTTGTAATGAAATTTGGTCCCTAATCTTATTTTCAATTATTCAATATGTATTGATCAGAAAGCGATAACATCACATTTAATCATTCATGTCAATTGCATTGTCTGGATTAGATGGGACTTATAAACATATACAAATTCACAGAAATGTGTTTTGTTGCGTCTGCTCAAAACACTCAAAGCACAGGGCTGACCTTATTAGCATTGACTTTATTTTGAGGACCAGTGCCAAAACCATGTCACGAACGGGTTTACTATAAAGAGAATAGAACGGAACTAGAATTGTAATATAAACAAACAAATGAATACGCTACTATTATGTCATTAATGTAATCTTACATGCTCCTGTATAACCTGTGAAAGTAGACTGAAGTGTGGTAGATGGCTGAAAATTGAAACACCAAACATTACAACCGCAGCACGAATTCTTGATGGGTTCCTCTGTATTCAGTCCGACTCTAGTTCGCGGCAATCATAACACAATGCTAATCCAGATATATTCGGTCTGTGTGATATCTTCAGCCATTATAGCAAGATGATGCATACCACTACTCCCAGATACGCAGGGTATGCCCGGGAGATTGTCAACTCATTCCGAGGGCTTCAAAATTATCGGAGATGACCTCTGGCTTGTCTTGATAAGATTACATGACCTTGAGTCGGCACGAGTAGCTGCATTTGAAGTCTACCACGCAAAGACAAACCGTGAATTCATGAATTATTGTTCATATTCCAACAATCTATATCACGTTTTCGTGTAAGCGCACATATTATAAACAATGCCACATCGATTCACATAAACGTTTTCAGTGGTCTTGGTTTATCATCCTTATAATGAAACGCTCACGCCGTAAAAGTTAGTTGAGTTAAGCACAACTAAGGAAAAGTTTAAAACAGATTAGAAATGTAGGACCCGGATTGGTCTAAAACGATCACGTGATGTGTGTGGCGAAGGATGTAAGTGCTGTTCGGTATTGACAGAATTATCGGGGGATTTAAAGTCAATGTGGACAGTTTTGGGTGCGTCAATCAAAATTTCTTCACACACACCGAAACATCTGCGCTCCTCATATTGTGGGCGCCAACAAACTTTCAACTTTCTGTGCACGTCTTTCTTCTGACCGCTCACAAAGAAGCTAATTTGACTTTCTAGTCAAAACGTTAAATTATACTGCTGCCATTGTCTTGTCCTCTATGTTTCGGAAGCAGTGACGGTGATTTTGATCCATATTTGTCCATGTTTTAGATAGACACAAACGTCTGTGTTCACATGGTGTATAGTCACCGGCGTCGTGTTGAATTAACGGTCAGGGTGTTTGGCCCAGAATCCAGAGGTCTTGGGTTCGGTCGAAGTCCCTGACATGTCACCGATGTGTTGTGCCCTAGGGGAAGACACTTAACACGACTTTTCTCACTCCACCCAGGTGTGAAAATTGGTAAATGGCTTACATTGGGGAGGTAAAAACCGGTGGAAGAACGGGAATTGGCTCCGCCTTCCGATACTGTGCCCCAGACACAGAGGATAACAACCCACTGCCCCTACGGCCTCATAAAAACCTATGGGACTACTTTTACCTTACCCACCTTTTATACGTCACCATTTTTTCACCAGTTACGTTGTACGTATAGATTGTCATGTAAGCCGTAATCAGACCTTGTGTATCAATATAAGTCCATTAAACAATATTTCATAACTTTAACAGGAAACTCTAATTCCACAATTACGTATCGCTACTGCAAAAACTAGTCATCACAATTTGTATGATTCTAAAACCAAGGAAATATTGCCTAATCCTTATAAGATACATAGACGTGTATGGTAAGATGGACAATTCTAATTCATTTTTTGTGACGAACTGATCGTGTAGCAAAGTATAATTTCGGTACGTATATGATTCATAGTATGATTAGATGTGTGTTTCCTAAATTTTTCGTTTACCTTGGGTTACGTTATACCCCCATTCCAATAGGGCGGCAACTTCGCTGCGACGGCGCTGCGACCTAAAATTTGACAGAACGCTCAATGAAGTTTATAGATACAAAACTAATCTCTTTACACTTTGTGTGTTTTGCATGCTATTTTAGTCCAGGATTACACAAATCAAAGTTAGGTCGTAGCGAGATCGCAGCAAGATCGCCGTCTAGTCGAATGGGAACCTTACTTTGGGATTAATCTAAGTGTTAAATGTGTCCGCTCTGTGCTGTACTGTAAAATTCATATCTTTACATATGCATTCATTCATCATTTTATCCATCTAGGTCTATCGCTTACCAGTGGTTGGCACTTTGTAAAAGTCAAAGAGATCGAAGACTTTGAGTTATGGCACGAGCCTTGTGATTTGTGTGACCTTCTCATCCGTCTAATTACATGTGACATACAGTGTAGGCTGCTGAAAATTGGAGTTTACCACGAGGGAGTATTAGATATTGATGTGCGCCGGTGCTATGTATCATTTATTTCGGATTTAATAAAAATAGCCCCATGGCATTCTCGGTTGACTTTAAGATCCAATAATCATAGTTCAAACTATCTGTCTTCGGCGCTGTCCTCCAACTATTCATCAGGATTTCCTTATCCACATGGCGCCAGTAGTGTGGGTTTTTTTTGTCAAAGAATTATATATAACGTCAGCTCTCGATCATACTTCCACCGCATTTGAAAGAAACAGTGCTATCGACGTCATCTTGAGAATGTCTTGAACACCTGGGCATGAGAAGGTTGCCTAATCGGGGAACACTGATGCTGCGCGGTTAGATCTTTAGTTTTGCTGTTTTGTTAGTGTGGCGCTCTTATGGGACCTGGAGGAATTATGAGAGCTGACGTTATATAAATCAATCATTTGTATTTTTCTAGCCTCCATTGAAGACGATTTATTTCTCAACAGTGTGGAGTGTTCTACCGGGGTCTGATTTTAAAGGAGCAGGAGTTTGACTGCAACTGAGGGACTAGGGTTGCCCAGACAATTAGCACCGAGCTGATGATTACCCACGTGTAAATTCCTAACCTTTTCCTGCCGTGTGGTGCTTCTGATTTTAATGTCTTTCTTGCATGCACGCCGCTATGTTATGCTCTTCTATTGAGCCGCAGCTGAAAGCTGGAAATTTATGGCTCCATAAAACATCTTATCTATGGATTGGAAACAACCTCAGCCCATATACAGCCGCCATCGTGGCACACTGTATCGTCCATCAAACATGATGTTAGTGGGCTCGTCCTCCGAATGAGCAGATGGTTTCCCTGTGGGTTTATCAGTTAAAAGCAACAGTAAAATATTTGACCTTCGTGGTTCAATCACTACCGCACGTTTTCATAATTGGCTCCAGCGAAGTGTTACAAATACAGATTATACGGCCTTCGCACACCATATGTTCCAAATATTTCTTGACAACAATATCCGTATCCCATTGATATTTTAATGAATTTTCGACAGAAAGTTATTTAGTACAATTAATACCACAAAATATTACTTCGCTATGTTTTATATAGTATTCTATGCGGTCATCTTAAGGTAATGCAAGGTAACGTAAGGTAAGGTGAGGTAAGGTAAGGTAAGGTAAGGTAAGGTAAGGTAAGGTAAGGTAAGGTAAGGTAAGGTAAGGTAAGGTAAGGTTAGATGCAAGATGTAAGATGTAAGATGTAAGATGTAAGATGTAAGATGTAAGATGTAAGATGTAAGATGTAAGATGTAAGGTAAGGTAAAGTAAGGTAAGGTAAGATAAGGTAAGGTACGGTAAGGTACGGTAAGGTAAGATATAAGGTCTAAAGTAAGGTAAGGTAAGGTAAGGTAAGGTAAGGTAAGGTAAGGTAAGGTAAGGTAAGGTAAGGTAAGGTAAGGTAAGGTGCCGTGTGCTTATATAACGGGGGGTGCCCAAACATATGACTTTTTTACGTGCTCAAACTCACGGCGAAGTTGCTGGTTGCTGGTTGCCAGAGAATGGTCATGTTTTAATGAATGAATTTTGAACACATTCATCTAAGGAACATACATGGACACGAAATGTATTCATACTGTTCATGGGCCCTTCACGCTCCGCGTTACAAGCGGCAAACGCTGTGAGACGTTTTCGCGAATGTACCTTCTTAAGTGCTACGCCAGATAGTGTGCCTAACTTATTACGCTTTGGTAATTTTGCTCTCTTCGGAAGTTGGTGATGAAGTGAGGGAAATGTAAATAAGGCTTGAAGTCTGCTATATTCTAGCTTTCTTTTGACCGGAAAATTTTGACTGTATGCACTTCCAACGTCATGTGAGAAGAGCTATATCTAGCGCACCCAAGCTCATGTTTTCGCGGGAAATAGGCTACTACACACTTTGCGCGCGGCCCGACGTACGTCTTGCATGCGACCCGACTTACAAAATCATTAAGAAAAAACGACACCGCTTACATCAACAATACTCCGTCTACTTATTGGGAAATATCTTCGCCATCTCTGTATTCAGTTTCCTTTTCATAGACGGTACCAATCACATGTTAGAGCGTTACAAAGCTGTGCGTTGAATCGCCGTCGACGTCCGCCACCATCGCGGGCCAAAAAAATGGCGGGAAAACAACGTCTCCAGACGGCAGCGATGTTTACGTTGTTTTCTTTGGTCGGTTTTCTTCTCAACAAACACTTAAAGACCCAATTTTTTTGTGTTTTATGAAGTTATATTTCTTATGTGTATGATAGTTGTATATCTGCTTGGCACAGGTCGTATATTTAGGTGCCGGGCCGTCTAGCTACGCAGTGACCCTCTACTCAGCGTTGCCATCATTATTGTCAAAATACTATTCTCGACAAAACAAGAGATGAATATGTACACATATGTTTTGAATGCAAATAACAATTATGTGCATGTTTTATTTACCTTCCTTATGAGCATAGTCAGTGGACACAAACACGGCGTACTTAATGCATAATAAGATCACTAAAAAAATCCGTCACATGCGCGTCATAAGTTAGGGCAACCCCCGTTATTACCTTACCTTACCTTAGACCTTACCTTACCGTATACCTTATATCTAAGTACTAAGATATAAGGTCTAAGGTAAGGTCAGGTCAGGTAAGGTCAGGTCAGGTCAGGTCAGGTCAGGTCAGGTCAGGTCAGGTAAGGTAAGGTCTAAGGTAAGGTAAGGTGCCGTGTGCTTTAGATATGCACACAGCATCCAATGTAAGGAAAGAGAGCAGCCGGCATGATTATTGAATTAATCATCTCACCCTTGTAATCATCATATGTTGGAAATGTCCTTTTACCCCTCAAAAGAGTTGTGTTTAAAGTAGAACATACTTTATACGTATTGGTGATTTTCCCCATTTCCAAACAATTGCAACCACGAAAGGTTGTCTCCACGTTTTAGCACTTTACACTTAGACTTCTTAATTTTGTCTGACACACTTTGAAAACTTTTTTTTAAGTCCTGAGGTTTTGCTTTTAGTACGTCCGTTTGGTATGCATAGTCATCATCACGGAAGTGGCCTTATATTTTACAGCCTTCTGTCGCTAAAAGCACAATCGAACAAGATTTTTAGCTCTGCACATTACACTTTGTTCTTTGCCAAGTTACATCTTGTGACGACTTCCCTCTTTAATGTATCGGTTCCTGTGGACACCCCACACCTTTTAGTAAGATAAGATCCCTGTGAAAGCATTACTGCGGTGAGAAGAACACAAAAGTCTAAAGAGCTTCGTGTTTTTGGACCTTAGGGTTTCAACAATCATTTTGTTTTTACATCTACTTTATTCAGCAATGTACAGTGCATCATCAATCACGTTGGTCTGTGCAGTGTAAGAACGGGAGACCTGCTGTATAAATGAAGGCGGCGTCATCTCACTGACACCCTTGCACCCCATCAGACCAGCTAATGCCGGGTCTGAACATCTTTATCAAACAATTTATCTGCAGACAGCGTCTCCATGCTGGGTTTGATCGAAGCCGAAATGGAATGGCGAATCTAAGTGCTTTGGTAATGGAAAACATAATTAAACAATATGCGTATAGCTGGGTGAAGATTATTGCACTCTGCCTTGTTATCAGAGGTTCGCCGACAAAGCGGAAAATCTGAAGCAGGAGGGTATATAAACGTGAAAGCAAAAGAAATCATGTCGCTAACAAGCAGTGTTACAGTCTCTATAATGGCTATGCTCTGTTTACGTCTTATTTTGACGTACCTACATAGATATATATGGGCATATGTTTTGGGACCATGTTTAGTTAGCATTTTTATGGAATATTTCTACGCGCTTTACTCCCGAGTGAGCTACTTGTCAAATCTAATATAAACGATACGAAAGCTAAATGAGAAATCCGCGACATAACAGACGCAAAATGAATAGAAAATTGGAAAGCTGGAGTAATTTGTTGTACATTAAGTAAACCTTACCTGTGAATACTCCCCACAGAGAAGCTGCTCTGCGATGCCACCTGCTTACACCTATTGACATGACGGTGGATTCTTCTTCAGTCGGAGACTCCAAACTTCCGGAAGATTCTTGAAGAAGCTCGGTATGGGCAGAAGGAACCTTTCAAGACTCTCAGCACCCCCGCATGTATAGATTGGACCCTGCGACATGCAAAATAAAATCAAAGACGTTGTTCAACCGCAGGAGGTCGTGATGCAGCCCGACTTTCCTCGCCGCGCACACAAACTCAATTAACTGTGTAAATGGCAAATCTCATTCAATCAGCATAATTAAATAATAATGAAGGAGGCTTGGACGGGACGAGGCGACTTTGCAGGTGCCAGACGAGAGTTAGGTATGCAGCCAAGAGCCGAGAAGAAGGCGCATGAGGAATACTGAAACTAGATACGCGAGAGGTAACGGAGTATGTAAGCACATGTTGACATATAGGCGTCATGTCCTGTCGAATTGTGAGCTGGAGTATTTCATGGCACATAGAATCTCCGGACATGCGCCGTAAATGTCGAAGTGTCAGAGAGGCGATTTCTGTGGCAGAAAGATCGACCCATCAGGCCGCTACTGGTGAAATTTGAATGAGATGTGAGCAGGAGAAATAATCTCGTCAGAGAGAAAGGTCGCTCGAAGGCCCTACCTAAACCTTTTGGGGGTATTCATGCCATACACTTTGATGGTTTTGATGACATTTGGGTGAAATACCAAACTGTTGGTCTTCCTGATGATCATTTGTCCGCATCGACAGTTACATGTGTCAAGCTATTTTGTCACTTCTAGAATTGACCAGCTACAGTGTGAAAATTGCTAATTTCACGGTCTGTCACGGTTTGTTAAGCAGCTTGAAAAAAATCAAATCTACAGTGAACACTTTGTTTCAGGTCAGAGACTGCAATTCTACTTATTGATATTGTGAGAAAATAAAGCCAAATATTTGCACAGTCTAGTAGAAAGAAGACGTTGTGTGGAAAACCTTTGACAGCAGCTATTGGTGATGAGTTGTGCATGAATACAGTGTGTTACCGGTCCCTTGTGGAATGGGCCATGGCAGACTATCTTTTAATACGATCAGTAGGCGGGTCCAAGCCGCTTATCAATGCTTAATCAACAGGATAACGTTATTGAATACATCCTGATTAATACAAAGAGCCTGGGGCCAGGGATAGGGGTCAGCTTCGCGAGGACAAGACGAGAAAATCGGCAGGTCGAATTACGTGTAATGTGATGAGCTAGACGGCAATGCATACTGCAACGATGGCATTTGTTGACTTTATCATATTCACATAAGGGATGTCCTTACATTTCCATCTTCTAGCTTTAATTAAGGAGCGATCGTCTGACAGCAGATTGATGACCTGGTATATCAGGGATAGAGACTCGGTCTGGGGGACCCTGAGAAAATGGCGCAGAATAAAAATGTTGCTGTACAGCAGCATGGAACATATAATGATGCTGACACCAAATCCATTGGAAACATTGGAGCGAATGGAATCATTAGTGATGGAGGCAAGAAATATAGTAGAAATGAACATTGCGTAGAGAAGGAATGCAACATTAGGGGCCAAGTGATTTTTAAAGAAAAGGGGATCTAAAATGGCTTCTTTATTGATTTCCCAGGTAGATTGGTATTACTACACTGGAGTTCGAAGTTGTCTAAGTCTCGTGCTAGCCAAGTGATAGCGCTAATGGCATTCATATAACAAACGGCCCCTTGAACGCGTGAGCTTTCATCGAGACAATGGGTTATGCAGAGTGATAGTATCGGGTTATTTAGACAAAGAGTCTTACGGTGTAAATGACCGGGGTGTAAAACCTAATGGACGCTCTGTCATGATTACTGATAGGTGAAAGTTAGTACCGTTAGAGTAGTAGATAGGGGAAGGCCATCAAAATCTTGCTTTCAATGGTGCCGATATTCTTCGGGAAATTGTCGCTTTTACAAGAACCACAGCTAGCTGCGCGAATATATATTTTACATTCCGCCCACTTTTGCCAAATTATCCTGTGAGGCTTTTGTGCAGGTAACTCTTTTAAAACTAGTTTTCCTTGATTTAACGTCTGGAAATGTGCCAAAACCCACACATATCTCTTGCTTTGGGTAAGAATTCAATGTAATCCAACGTAAACTGTAACATTGTTACCATTTTCTTCATTCTTTTAACTGGCTTACGGCAAAATGAATGGGCCATACGGATAGTTGATGGCATGCGTCTTCTTAATAAAAGATTGACACAATTTGTTGAAACAATCATTATCAAATAACAAGAATCATTTCCGACTCCATCCTATTGCATTTTCATTCAGAACGGACATATGTCTAACACACATTTGGAATGGTGTCAGATCTAGACATCATCTCGGGCACAGATTCCAAATTTGGGCTAAAATCGAAAAAAACATCTATAAACAGAAATACAACCCAAGGGGTGCAAAAAAATTGAAAACAATGTCCAAGCACAAACTCCCAACGCACTTCTGTACCAAATTTAAGGTCATTTGCCATGAATATCATGGCAGAGGAGAAATATTCATTTTTTTCCTGAAAATAGCCGTACACTGGGCTGGATTGTGAGTCAGCCCAGATTACACCCCGGGGGTACAGTCTAGATCATGCACGTTTATACTCTAGGTAGGGGTTAAATTTGTGCTGATACACCGGTAGGTCCAACAGTAACGTTAGGACGACATTTCGGAACATAGCTAGACGGATGAGGGTGAATAAATTACGAACTTAGGAAGCACCTCATCAATCATCTCACTACAACTCAAACGTGCCTCCGCGACGCGGCTCGGATCAGGTGCATTAACATAGCCGCGAGAAACCGGAGTGTCAGAGGGTGAAGTGAAAAAGTAGCACTGAGTGATTTGACAGACCACGTCTCCTGCTTTTAATCGGTAACCTACTTGCAGTTATGGCTTCGTATGGACCGCTGGCGGGTTGACCTCCCCTGGGCCGGTGCGTTCCGGCAGCGATGTTGTGATGTATATATGATAATGGAATATCTTTCGAAAGTAAACCACTGATATGCAATTCCATATGGATGTTATGAATCGGGATTGACGGAATCCATTTGCACGTCCAAGATGTCACTTTGAATTTTGCAACTCCAAACTCAGAGTCTGCACTTTTATCATTACAGTGCATTAGGGGTCTAGAACAGGTATGAATTTGAATATTTATGAATAGAATGACGGACATTACATGTTGACATGTAAAATTTATTCAGTCTATCACGATTTCGTAATCTTATGTTTGTTTGTGGCGCCGCCGTTCTTTTTGAACTGCTAGTTCTCTTAATTGCACTGTTTAGTATATTTCCCTTTCCTTCTATTGAATCCATTTCTAAGATGCTGTTGGGGTGAGACATAGTTCATAATTTACGTTTTTGCTTTAGATGATACTATGCCAAGTTTGTTTTATTCTTATTGCATAGACAGTTATTTGTCAAACACTCAGTTGCCGCTGGCTGACTTTACTCTGCGAACAAGTGCGTTTATGAGTACAAGCTTCTTATATTTTTTAATCAAAGTCTCACTCCAGGATAAGATGACGAATGAATCAGTGGCAACATTTCTCAAGGCCATATACAGTAAGCATCTAAGTCCAGTGACGTCATCAGGCAGATGGATCTAAGTCCACTGCGACATGGAGTAGTTATCATTATGTCAAACTTTCAGCAGACTTTAAGACTTTGTTATCTTTTAGAAATCCTCCGAATACGAAAGCAGGGGAAAATCAAATGTCATCACTCGGTATCTTTTCAAGAATCTTTTTATTCAATTTTTATTGTATGTTCTTAAACTGACAGATATTATTATCAGAGAAACAGAAGGATATATCCAAAAAATTATACTCTCCAAGCAGAGGAGGGGTTTTGGCTGGATTTTGACGTGTTTCTAAGCGTTTTTGTGGGGCTTTCTACTTTGTCATTTTTTTTTTTGTATAGCCAACCCACATCAGGAATGTGGTTTGGCTATACAAAAAAATATGACAAAGTAGAAAGCCCGACAAAAACGCCTAGAAACACGTCAAAAACCAGCCGAAACCCCTCCTCTGCCTGGAGAGTAAAAAACTTAAAGATAAACAAATATTACAGGACCTACAGTCGCTATCACATGGGTTCTCCCTTAGTAATAGCCTGCGGCTAGTTGGGCAACCCTGGCATGTACATGCGCTGAACCAATGAATAGAATTGCAAAAATATACAAATATCAAAGGGAAAAGAAACTGAATACACATCTAGTATACATTGAGTTAATCTGATACAATAAAAATTAACAAAAGCAAAACAAATAAATAATGAAAAGTTTATTGCAAATTCCTGCCCGCAGGCTAATTGCAAGTACATGTACAGGTAACACGGAGTGGACGGACAGACAATAAAGGACAGTACAACATATGTCTACTCTAGTCTTAACTACTGCCACTAAGTTTTAACTTATTGAGTTCGACTTCTTTTTCCGAGACTGTGGAAGACGAATGATCCCACTTTTTCTGTGATATGTGGGTTTTGTGATGTTAAGAGGAGAGTAGTTTTCTTTTCGTCTGAAAACGTGGAGAAATTAGGATGAAATATGGTGGCCTCTTTAAACAGCTCATTTCTTTCGTTGTCGTAGAATGGGCAACTTGACATAAAATGTAATAATAAACAAGGAGACCTGATAATGTACCACTGGTAAAAATAAGCATGAAAATTGTATTCATAAAAGAATGTGTTAAGACCAACTAGATACGATAAATCTTAATGTGATTTACAGCTAGAAAGCGCAGAAGAAAGCTAAAAGGGGTTGCTTCTGAACCCATCAGCAGCCCACCTAAGATTGCACCTACACCTTATCTTGCGGTAATTGTAACTTAAGGAATAACCAGACGTCTGCTGACTCTTACTCGGAAATCCTCGTCAAAGTAATTCGATTAAATGCAGGATGTGGTCATTATAAAAGTGGCAGTAATGGGGTTTTGTGTTAATCCTCTGCCGCTTAGATTGTGCAAGTTAGTTTCACCAATGAGAAGTTTTCATTATTTGATTAGATATCAACCTGTCTGATGACGTCTCTGGTCATTGGTACTGGTACGTTGATTTCAATGGCATGGGTTAAAGCGTTTTTTTTTATTTGCTCAATTTTTCTTCCCGTGCTAAAGCATTCCATGTTTTCATGTCCTTGGATTACTTAAGCTCTCACGTACGCAACCCTCGTAGGGTCTCTGTAGGTTTTTCTACACAAATGAAGCCGACATTATTTGCCGACGTACATAAGGTCTTCAATATGCCCTCCCATTTCCCAAAGGATATTTCAAGTGTGCATGAAACGACACAGTGTGGAATCCACCGTGACCGGAACTTCGATATTTTTCGATTTGTTCATTCACAATTAGTACTTTTAGGGAGAAAAGCATAGGATCGTTTGTGACTCTAGCCTTGGTACACGTAACAGTCTAAATCTCGTTTAAACGACACGTGATCATACAACGCAATAACTATGAATTCGAAATGAGGTCCTATTGACAGGTTTAAGATGATGAATGGTGCTAAATTTCGGGCTTTATTCCGATAGAAATCTCGTCAGACCCCACGCCCTCTGTCAGGTGCCGGGCTGTCGGCTGGAAATGCCGGCTGCTCGCCACTAATAGGTCGTATCGCGTCTACATCATCTCCTCACCGGAGACCAGCTCGCACCGGCGGAATTTTTTTAGCACGGCCCGAAGCCACACTTTCGTTTGCTTGGTGTCCTTAGTAAATGAATGGCGAGTCATGCCATTCCCCCCGGATACCCGGGCGATACAGCGAAGTCTGCAAATATGATATTGGGTAACATATCATCATACTTGCGCACTGTCGGGGTTATACCGCCCCTTACGGGGTGACATACCCTTCCGTTGGCTGATACAAGACGGGGATGCGCCAGTTCTCCCGTCCAGGTGAATGGTGTAAATCACCGTATGGCTGATACGAGACGGAGGTTCGCCAGACCCCCATCCGGGTGATTTGTAATGAATCACCAACTGCAGGCAGAAGGATTTGGACCATCGCACACCGGGGCATACCCCTACTCTTTTTCGGAAGGTGTGGTGGGTTCTTTAACGTGCGTAAGGTGTGGCTCTCCCCAAACACGGGACCTCCATTTAACGTCCTATCTGAGAGACGGTCACGGTGGGTTCCACGACTGGTGATGATGAATCCTTTTTTATCACTTAGATATAATTCCATTCAACACAGTTTCATCTTTCTGGTTCACTTCTTTATCAAACCAATCACCAAACAGAATACCTTTTTTTCCTCTATCTTTTTTTTGTGAAAACACTCAAATTTTGACAATAACACACACCGTCCTTGATTATCTATTAAATGCTCTGTGCCTAGTCTGTGGAATAAAAGTTTTGAAAACAAAATGATAACACTACATTTTTTGTCATGCATTTTTTTCGGGCAAATTCTTTTGAATAATCATCTTTTTACTAGTGTCTTGAAGACGAGAGAGTGTCTTATTTCCGCGATTTCTTCTTTCATTCAGTTCTTTTATTCAGTTCTTATCACTTTGTTTGTAACGATTTACATTCATCCGATGGCCCACAGCCCCACTGGGCACATGTACACGTAGACCACATCAATTACAGTCGTCTGAAATGTACATCTTTTATCAGGAACATATGTCAAAGTTAATCCAAACTAAAAGAATTGACTCGAGCTATTAATTTCCATGTTATTTCATATTTTGTGAATACTGCACTAAGCCTAACAGACAAGAGAAGACCCCATTTGTACAAGCCAAGGAGATTTCTATGGACGGACATATTTCTTATACTGTCTTATCATTTTCCTCACTTTGCACTAAGGATTTTATTCAGGTAAAGGTATCTCCAAAAATAGTTATAATTACTCAAGCAACTGGATAAAATTTTGAAAAATTCAGACGTTTCAGATAGCATCCGCTATCTTTCGTCAATGACTAAGGACAGATTTGGTAGAACTAGGTTTTTATACCAAACCTCTGAATAGAAATGTATCGTTTTGAATTATGCAGTGTTGTTCTCCACCCATGTTTCACACCCAAATGTTGTTTAGTTTTCAGCGGTGTTAAATCATGGGGGTGAGGTAATTTCTGAAGAAGAGCTCGAGGCGTCAGGGATTGAGGCCTGTAACTGTTCCCGGTTGCACATCCGTCAACCGTCCCTGCCTGTCTTCTCCCCTTCTCCCTCAACACTACATAATTAAAACAGCCCGAGAGCTGGATTTGGAGGCTGTAATGCTTCCACAAAATTGCTCCTGTAAGCACAAAGTGGTTCCAAGTTCCACAACATCGACTAAACGTGGATCTGCAACACTCAATACGTCATCTCATAGTTCTGAGTCTGGGTCAAAGTTCAAGATCCCAGTGCCCAATTAGGATTTTGGGTACAAAAATATGAAATATATGAATTCTTCTTTTAACTTTGTTCTGTCTTACACAGGGCTAAATAAAAATGTCGTTTTCATTATAGTTTACACGTTTTGTCTGTTGCAGAAACGTCCAGACAAGTTTGAAACGAGAAAGGCTCTGGCTCTGCTTACTATTCAAGAAAACCCTAATTATCATCCAAAGGATCTTGAACTTTAACCCATACTTCACCATGATTGCGCATGTGTACTAGGAAGTGTGACATGGCCTACGGTCTAGAATCTTCAGGTCCAGCTTGGTTGGCCAACTTCTGCCGTTTTTCAAGTGTTGTCATCATGACAATGTTCTAAATTTCAGTCATCAGTGACTATATAACCAGGCCACAATACTATGGCATTGATGGGTTTTGGCAATACTTGGTATACGATTGAAGGTCTTGTTTGGAGAGGTACATGTAGCCTGAATATTTTGTAATATCAGCTGAATCCGTCGCTAGAAAAACATCATTGTTTTGCCAGGCATGTTGTGAACAAATCAATGTAGTGAGACTAGATAGATGAGTAGAACAAGGGTCTTTTGTTTCCTATTACATATTAGACATGCAAGACAAACGCATTATTCTTCATGCGTGGAATAGGCTAGCAGCGGACTAAATAAATTGATGAATGTCCCGTTTTACTATGAAGTGAGTGCTTGTTCTTGTCGATCTGTTTTGCATAACCAGTGATCTACGCCGGTTTAGAAGAAGAGAAAGGTACACCACTACTTTGACACATGATCAGCATCAAACATTGCCAATAACTGTGTAATGATATAGCCAAAACGTTCATCATCGTATTTTCTAATTACAAAAACGCGTATTATTGAGATATTTGTGCACTTTATAACGGATGGATGCTTCAGTAATGCAGTCATCCTCATAAATGTGTGCATCAATGTTTGACAACAACGGTTTTATGATTCACACACACACACACACACACACACACACACACATAGACACACACAGACACAGATAGAAAAACTGCAGTGGTGTTGATATCCTCGACTATACTATATCTGAACGTCCAAGCATTAAAAGCAGCTGAATTATAAGTTTTACTCATTAACTGTATAAATCATTGCTTAATATTAATGAAATGTTTCATAGAGAGACGTATACCTACATGCCAAATAGATTGACAATCCTGCAACCTTTGCTTCAGACATCCTCTTCCAACAACGTTTTCCAACAAAAAGGCCCACTGCAGTTCCATAGAAGTCACCAGGGGGTTCAAAACTACACCACGTACTGTCCACCTCAAGAGCTGTATCTGACTCATGAATTTCCTTTCCATAGCATGTCCAGAACACGCAGACCCAGAAGTTCCGCTTCTGTACCATAGAAAGCCGCTAGGAGGATTTTGAACCCTTGTTTTCCCGACACCTACCTACCAACCTACTTACCAAATATTTTGAAGATCCGTCCACAGCTTCTCGAGTTATGCTGTCCACAAACAAAAAACAAAGAAACACACCCAGCCAGCTGGCCAGCATAACAAACGGCCAATAAAAGCAAAACCTTCTCGGCGAAGGTAACAAAATCTCTAGGTCGCCCATCGCTAAGGTATGCAGCATGCAATGTAATGTTACTTGCCCAAATGTTAACGTTAAACTTTACACTATATCATGTAATGAATGGAAAGCAACCAAGACATGTCAGCCACTTAAAATTATGATCATACCATACAAAATACCGGTTTCACTTCAACACCATAGAAAGCTCCTTGAGAAACCATATTCAAATTTGTCCTACATTGTGCCAACGGCTAGCCGGCTACTAACATATCAAATATCATAAATAAGCACCCATCGACAATTTCTCGACTTGTGTTGTCCACAAACCCACCTACAGAAAAATGGCACCGAAATCATAACCTTCTTGGACCTATCTTCCTAACCTGATATGTAGCTCCGACTCAGACACCGATAAGTCCGTGAGTGACGTTTTTTGGCAACTCCTACCTACTTTTGACTGTGCAACATTTATGCTTCGGTTTATCAATGTTTAACGTCCACTCAGAAAATCCGGCGAAACCTTTCTGTGAAGGGACATCGCAACCTATCAGGGCATCGCTCTCTTTTTGGAACTGATAGGCAGGTACGCGTACGTTGCTTTATCTGGCAGCGTACATTATTTACAATTGGTGCATTTAAATTTGAAGTCTCTACCATCAGCTGTTCGCTTGACATTGTGGGTACATAAATAGGTATACTTTAAATAGCCCCATTGCACAATACGTATTACATTCAAGGGACTCAAGAGTGGCGCAAAAAATTATCTAGATTGTGATTTTAGAAATCAAGAAGACATATTCAAATCCAAAACATCCCTCATTATCAATGCATAAAAATGATTTTAAAAAGAGCTGCTACAGTTCAAATGAAATACTAGTAGATTTTGCTGGTGGTACAACAGGGCAGGTCCCTGGGTTTGTTAAAGAAACGTTAAACCTGGTCCGTCTTATGCTTGTTTTCGAAATTGGCAGCAAACCGACAGCAAAATAACAGGTTGCGAAATCTTCGTCATATAACTAAATCTAATTTTACTGAAAATAGTCCCATAATCACTTTATTCAGCTCAGAATACGACAAAATCATACACCTGTATTCACTGCTGCTGCTCAAAACAGAAACCACAGAAAGTAGCATGAGCTTCCAAATTAGTTCGACATTTTCGACCTTTACGGTATCCTTTGAGTTTGACCCTCGCCAATCGACCCACATTATATATCAATGGCATTTGGATTTCTCCCGATCTGTAATAGTCAGCGTTAAACTGGACCTGATACCGAGACGTATACAATCTGACAAACGTCGGGATATATTCGGATCAATAGGTTCGACAAACTCCATTAGATGCATACCAACAATGTACACTTCAGCAGAAAAAAAGCATCAGGCATGTCCTTTTCTAGAATTTAAAAATTCAGGACAATTGTAATTTCAACTCTCATAATTCCTAAGATCGCCACATTTTTAATGTTGGATTTTAAGAGATCTTCTAATGCAGTATCAGTAATCCTAGAGGTATGCACACTTCAGATATCTAATTAAGTGTTCTAAAGACATTCTTGAGAAGGCCTTGACAATATCATTTCTTTAGTGTAGCGGTCTTGTGGTACCCGGCGGAATTATCAGGGTTGGTATTACCTATCTATGAAAGAGGAACGTACAACTTACCTTTAAGGTCTCGCTCACTCTTCTGGAAGCCAAAGGGCCCCTTTAAATACTTCGGTAGAATGAGATGACGTTGAAGGAGAACAACAGATTAAAACAAAGGCAGGGTGACTTTCCATGTGAGTCAAAAACTCGCAGCAAGCCGATACATCAGTGAGTCAGCCCACGGCTGTGAGTCAGTGCGCACCACTCGTCTCTATTGTTCGCCATAATTACTGGCAAACCGCGCGGCTTCAACCTCCGCAAATTACAACCGCGCCGTGCATGCTGGGCGCTTTCAAACAAGATCAGCCTACCACCCCACCACCCCACCACCCCCCCCCCCGTTATTATGTAGCGTCAGAGGTTGAAATCACACTGAGATGACAGTCATTTCTTTGAATCACGTATTGTCTATATTTTAGGTATGGCTTGTCATTCCTGTCATCGTATGATGTAAATGGTGACGACTTAAATTTGTTTCATGCCAGCCTTATCATCTGAGATGTTCTATTGGCAACTTTAAATTCGGACCAGGTTTTGGGACTTGAGTTGAACGATGGTGTTGATTGTGTGAGATTGAAAAGGCGCGGGGTTCACGGAAAGCGATACTGACCTCGGTGCTGAATCAATTGTTGTAGCATACCAACAAAACACGGGATCGCAAAGGACCTACAAGATATGTTTAATGGCCAATATTCAACCTTCAGTCATCGTGGCTAGACTTGGAATTTGTATTAAACAGCGACGGCCGGTTTTCGCGTTATTTGAACTTCATTGCCACGTCAAAATGTGTGTTTAGCTAGCTAGTGATAATGGAACAACTTTTACTTCTTCTTAATGCTACGAGAGCGTTCAACGAATAATTCTGTGATGGTATCATTCTGTTATTTCATTTGCATGAGGACATCTATGTTCCATACAGTACTAGCGTTCACCGCATTTGGACAAATAACGTCAACTCTCATCTTTCCACCCGGTACCCTAAGACAATTGTGACATCAAAAGAAAACGGCGAGTTAAAATAGATCTACTAAGCACCATCAGTAAGCCCAGTGGTTAGCACACTGAAGATATCCGGGTTTTCAAGACAATCCAATGAGGTCTCAATAACATCATTCTTTCTTTCTTTCCTTCCGGCTTGAAGGTCTTATACGGTACCCGGTGCAAGTTTGAAAGTTGAAGTCCATTAATTTTACAGATCATTACAACACAGTACCGATATTTGCTTAATTTTCATGTTTGAATCCCACGGAAATCATACTTTATTTTGAGTGAAACTGCTGCGTAAGGACGATTTGGTGAAAAGATCAACTTGCGCTCTAAATCATTTCGGCAAAACATCGATATTGATGGCTGCAAGATACAGGAAACCATTATTTCTTCTCCCACTAGGGAAAATGTCTCTTTCAGGCTATATTTGGTTACCAATTGCAACTTCGGGAAAGTAATGTCTTCGGGACGTGGATTCCCCCACAATCTAAATGTAAATCTTAAGTATCGTTGCCTCTCGAGCTCGATGAGCAACTGTTGGCAACGCTATTTGATATGACGACACTGGGGTAGAACTATGATCATCAGATGTACCTTAGAGAGAATATTAATGTTTCCGCGCCCGGTAACGGCATATATATCTTTGAATATGCGATCAGAAAGATTTCTTGGCATGCTGCCCATATGTAAAGAGATGTGGTTTTGATCCTTGCTTTATAGAGTGCAGCACTATCTGATATACTTGTCAATCTGATCAATAAGAGAACAACTAAATTAAGCTGCAGGAATAACGTCAAGAGATTCGGTCGTGGTGTTTGTTTGTCTATTTGTTTGTTTGTTTATCTGTCTGTTTGTTTGTTTGTTTGTTTGTTTGTTTGTTTGTTTGTCTTCTAAAATATCTGCTAATATGTTTGAGAAGAGGACAGCTATTGTTCTGCACCAAACAAAAAAGACAGTAGTCGTCCCGCTGTGTATGTGTGTCTGCTACTTTCTCTTCTTTGCCACAATAACTAAGTCAAATGCGAGTAAGTGTCGCCTGGTAGTCTCAGCCGGGCATGACGCTGCTGAGTTAATATCATGTCCTACAGTCAATACGAGGATGTACAAGCTCTCTTCTCCTCCTAATGCGTTTGGATTACGTCCAAGACACAGACAGCTCTACTCGGCATTACAAATAACGGCCACAGTAAAGACCACACTCCATCAAGTAAGCGAAGTGGCGCTATTAGTGCCGCGACATAGCGGCAACGGGGATCTGCTGGGAACCCATAAGGGCACGTATGCACTAACATTCTGTCAATAGCTAGCCAAACAATATTGTATAGCGTTTTGCTGTACCTCAAATAAATCATGTCTTAGAATCCCAACCATTTGTTATGCCTGGATGTAGAAAGATTTTTTTTATTGTGAGTACTATCTTAAATGGAATTTCGGAACTTCCAATAGACAGTTCCCTTCAAACACCATGTCAAACAAATAGAACCCCCTGTTCTATTTCGGATACCTCCGTCAAAAACAGCGCCAGTAGGACAGAAACGGCACGTTTAGGCAGGGTACGTGTACCTGTGACAAGTTTTCCACTTAATTGGCTGCACTAATACTCAGGACAAGAACGAAATGGAAAAGAAAAGAGTTAGCTTGTACCACACTACTACAAAGTCCGCTAGTGCAAAGTTCTGTCTTTCCGTACTTGTGCGCGATAACTGATTAACTTGAAAGCGAAAATGGAAATATAAGAAGGACATTTTGATATTTGATTGCTTAAGATCATAAGATAAGAGTTGCTATGCGTGCAGCCAACACAGTGGGAAACCTGCCACATATATACGTACCCTGCTTTACACGTGCATCGGCTGCTTGTCAGCAACCGGGCGCACCTGACCACTAACAACAAGGTAATCCAATGCGGCGCCACCCGCTAAGGTATTGACCGCAAACATTAGGGTCTCACTGCAACTACATCAAACAACTCTACCCGGTGGATACAGCCGTCCACAAAGAAGGCATAGCATTTTTCTTTGGTCCGCTCTGAAAGGGTTTCAGACCAAAAAAACCTCAACCAAAGTCAGTCCCCATTATTGTCAGCCCAGCGGCGGAGCCATTTTTGTCACGTCCGTCAAGCGTTTTTGACGGAGGCGTTCGAAATCGAATATAGGGGACGGGGCTGTGTTCGGCTGAAACGGTCCATTCGGTGCTTTAGTTATGGTGTCATTCTTTTTTCTAGATTCTACCTCCTCCAGTTCTGATTTGCCATACATACGTGGATTGAGGATTGCCGTGTTGCAGAGGTCTAGTCTTTGGCCCTATGGGTCCCATCAGCCTGGGGGCTTTAACAAAGGTATATCGATCTGTGAAACAAGGCTTAACTCAGCCAGAGGCCGAGGAAGTCAAACGAAATCATCAACTGTCTTCTTCCTGTGACCAACCACTGGATGGAGACGAGCGGGTTGAGCGGCCAAAATAGTAACATATACCATAGGCGGTAGCTATTGGCCATCGAGTTTTTGTTGAAATCGGTATTACTGTGCCGTATATATGAACTTGGTCCGATAAGTAATGAAGAAACGGAAAGATTTCGGAGAATCGTACACTAACGCACCGACTGTGTACTCGATCTACTGAAAGATTCACGAGAATCTTACGCTAACAGTAATTAACAACCGGAACGCCCGATCTGCCGTCGATTCCAAAGAATCACACGAACGGATGCCGTAATCACCCGAAGATTGCCGATAGCCGAACAGCGATTTCCGAACGCTTTGGGCAGTGTTAAGAACAAGAATAGAGAGGGGATGAATACGTTCTGGGACTCACGAAGTAGTAAGGTGCAAAACTAAAATGCCAGGCCATAACTATAAAGTACAGAGCATTCCATTGATGTCAACCATGAATTCATTATGATCATTACTTTGCAGGCGCCTAGGCGACACCCAGTAACATGAGGTGAGAGAGAAGGGGGCAGTATGGACAATAAAGCTGCGACCTTAGGTGTGCGGGCTAATCTGCTCTGCTGAAAGTCAGATTCTCAGGTTCTAGTTGAAATACGACGGGATTCCTTATCAATGTCAATTTCCTAGCCACTTACCTACTGACTTTCAAAGGAAGTCAACTGGAATGTAGTGACCACCATGATTTGAAATTTTGTGGATGTAGATAAAAGACTTCCTACTAAATGATTAAGCTTCGAAATTAGAGTCGTGCACCTTATTTCTTGTTGAGGCCCAGAACTTATTGACCATCCCTCCTAATAGCAGAGCTGAATCCGCGATGTATTTTACTATGGAGCTTTTAGACTCCTCGATGCTTGCGCAACTACGTGTACTACCAGCAATTCCTTTCAAAGTAGACACCATCAGTAGACCCATAATCTAGACACCATCAGTGGACCCATAATCTAGACATCATGAGTGAACCCATTCCCAATAAATCCCGGCGTCTTCAAAGCTATATCCAGTGATTTTCTTCCAATATTTCCAAAAGTAATTGAACAGTTAACTTCAAAATTTTGTGTCAAATATTCTGTTATGTGGTATTTCTATTTCACCCATACTACAGTATGGGTGAAATATGTTGATTTTGGTCATGTTCTTCTTCTTTTCCTTTGGCCATTTTTAGACCAAAAATATATATATATTAGCCTTCAACTCCATTCTCACCAAGATAAGTGCTTTACAAGCACCAATGATAAATAATCTATCTAAGATTTGCTATGATTACTAATCATTAGCATATCGCCAGATGACGTCGACCAATCAGAAATCTCCATTGTATATCGGTTATGACGCCGCAATGTCAGGTAATTTTGGTTTCAAACTGAAATCTTTTAATCTTCTTTTAGAGTACAAAAGGACACATCTACACTTTCAAAGGCATTTCTCAGAAATGCGTCTTGCAGGAATTTCTTACTCCTATACGGGTCGGTTTGGATAGGCTATATGATAATATCGTTAATGACCGAGGTGGATTTATGAGGTGGTTGTAGCAAATGACCAGGCGTTATTACACCATATACACTTCGGGGTGGGTCATCAACCCTCAACTATTGCACATTTCATCCCTAAGAAAAACGCTGAGCAAACATGAAAAGTATTACTTGTAAGAAAACCAGTCGTTTTATATGTTCAGCGTAGCATTTGTGATACATAGGTCATTCTGATACAGTTGTAACGTTGGGTAACATAAATTCGCGGGGTACTTAAATTCGCGATTTTTCGAAACGGTGTATTTTAGGGATATGTACTAGATGCAAAATCAGTTATAACGCCATGAATAATGTACACGTTGCCATGACGGTGGGGATCGACTTTGAATGACGTTCTACCGACTCAACAAACGGGATGTTACCGAAGGCCTGATGTGTACAGTACGGCCGTTTTTTCGTGTATATTTTTTACTTGGACACTTCTATATCCATAGCACTCTCCTCAAGCCAAGGATGGAACGAATAGCTGCTGTATGAAATGTAATTAGCGGTAAGATATTCAAGACGAATCTTCTCTCCCGAATTAATGTTCACACCTGTCCGACAACACCGTCATTGTGCGTGCGGCGGACGGTAGTTTCAAGTTGAAATATTATGGTGTCAGCACGACTAGAGACAAAATCTACCATATATATGATTAGTGCAAAGATAGTACATGATACTGACAGAATGATAGAAAAAAAGGATGGTTTATTGTTCTGCTAGATTGATTTCAGTCAACCATTATCGCAAAAATCCCGAATTTATGTTACCCAACGTTACACCGATAGTGTGACTTTTGGAAAGATTTTGTTTAATTGATACATATGTATTCAATATACACACATTACATCATGACGTCCAGTAACGCATCATGCAGTTTTGTACTTCAAGCTGCTTACTTCAAGAGGGAAAAGTAATAAATATATGGTATTGATCCTGGGCGACAAGATTGTCAGAGTGAAAAATTATGGGTTTAACAGTGTCAGCTGTCGCAATCATAACATTATTACAGCTTTGGCATGTCTGTGATTTCAGTTAACCTGCCCCTGGCTAACCATCAATTTTCTGATTCTGATGAATACGTCAGTTTTTCTATGACCTTCGATATGTTATAACATTCAAGAACCATTGAAAGACAATCATGGTCCTTGGGCTGCTTCCAAAACGTTCTCAGCCAGGTGAGTGTGTGTTGAGTTGGTGGGTTGAACACAATGAATAGCCGTGGGGGCACAGAAAGCACTTGGGACGTTTCCTGATGATAGCTGCGTGTATTGGAATATAGATCAATGGCCACTTATCCGTGATCTTGGGCTATTCAATCACGTTTACCCTCGATGCCAATTTTTCAGGTGGAAGCCTCGAAGGGCAGACATGTAATCGAGATGTATACACAGATCGAGCAGGCGTTATCTTTTTGAAACCGTATGCTGCCGTTGCACTTTTTGAAGTTGTAACATGTGGCACAAAGTCCGGATTCATCGTCTTCCCCGGTTAACGAACTTACCACAGTGCAGTCAAGATCCGTAGTTAGGTAATAAACTGTTATTGGAAGACGCCTCCACAAGTGACGACAAGTTGGACTTTTATGAGTGTGTAACAGGGACACTGCGATTGTGTCGGTCATTTCAATGATTATTTACATTAGACGTTATGTAGACTTTGTTGGTTGTGTTCGTTTCGTCTCTGCCCTTAACTAAATCAAATACCCGACCCGACCAATGAAATACCAAATCTGGAATGTACCCAGGATGTTCGTCGAGTTTGCTATGTGTACGCTGTCCGTACGTTATGTGTACGCTGCTCAGAGCTCGTGCCGCAGGAGAAGCGTATTACCGCGTATGAAGCGCGAATACATAGCGCGCCCGTACCGCACTCGACCGAAGTCGGACGGATACACTGCGTATTTATGACGTCTGAGCTACGTAACAGCGTTCGCACGAAAGTTTTTGGTAGTAAAGCCCCTGTCACACACGTGCGTATATACAAGTGCGCATGAGTTGCGTATCAACATGTTTGGTGTTTAGATTAAGTTTGCAGCCGAATAAGTAATTTCTTTGGTTTGATGACTAGACTGCTCATCGGTGTCAAAGTAGAAAACAACTTTCTCTACGCAAAATCTACTTATAAAAAAAAAAATGTTACTGCGGAACTCATGCGCACTTGAATATACGCACAAGTGTGACAGGGCCCTTACAAAAATATCCGGCGTACTGGGCCGTGCTTTGTGTATGCCTGCGTACCTAAAACTTTCACGATTGAGATACGCATTGTGCGTATATCATGTCCGTGTGAGTCGCGTATTAACAAATTTGTCATACCCAGGCGTACGCGCAATACGCACCTAATGCGACCAAATGTGGTCTTCATTTGCATAGTTGATATCTATTAATATTTCTCTCTTCCTTACTTATATATGTCCCACGTTTGAGAGTCCTATCATGAAATTCGGCGGATATATAAACTTTCCTTACTAATTATGCCAATTAGATACTGACTTGCATAATATGTATCTGATTATGTAAATCATCACTCAAGCTATCAACATACCAAATATCATGACCATCCATCAAGCCCTTCTTGAGGTATTCCCTTTCAAAGTCAGGCTGAAGCAAAGCCTGCTCCTGCAGTTCCAAACCACTGTCCAAAGAGCTATCCACTATTAAAAAATCAGGACCATAGCATGTCCAGAACACGAGATATCTAAACAGAAATTTCCGCTGCAGTACCGTAACAAGCCCCTAGGTGGCCCGAAATCCCATCATCTCATCAAGACCTATCCACATACCAAATATCAAGACAATCCATCCAGGCTTTCTCGAGTTATGCTGGTCTTATATTACATACATACATACATACATACATACATACATACATACATACATACATACATACACACATACACGCATACATACATACATACATACATACATACATACATACATACACACATACACGCATACATACATACATACATCATACATACATACACACATACATACACACATACATGCATACATACATACATACATACATATATACATACATACATACATACATACATACATACATACACACACACATATACAAATACAAACGCTACCCAAAACATAAGTGTAGGCGTGGCAAAACCCCTGAAGTTGTAATAGTGAGTTTTGTGGTTGTTTTGGGGATCAAACGTCTTTGCACTGAAGTGTCATGTCTGGAAACCTGTATTTTAGCACTGAAGCCTTACAGTGATGAACTTGCAGCCGAGTAATCTGTATGTAAAGTAGTCTTGTTCACACTGAGACGTTCACTTTTGATGGTTAAGACAACAAAATATTTGATGCCTTCATGTAATCGTTTGAAACACTTGAAATCTGTCATTTAGCACTTACGGTATTGACCATGGGAAATGCCCTGTTGAGTTGAAAGGTTTTTCCCACTGTAAATGGGAGACAGTCAGTCTGGGTACTTTCTAACGAAAGCCGGGTGCACTGGAGTTGAGTCAGTTGACCAGAGGAGAAGAGTTTGAGCTAGAGTGAGTCTGTGAACAGAAGCGGAGAGAGAGAGACTCGTGATCAACTCCATGACTCTCGTGCGGGTGTGATGACAATGCCCTGCGTCTCGCGTGTGTTGTTCACGTAGACATGTAGCATCTAAGTCCCTCGTGCAGCAATTCCCCAAAAGCACCGGGCCATAACACCGCCCCACTTACATAACCTTGGTGAAGGTAATAATGGCTCTAAATGTCATAGAAAAATCCTATTTGTCGTCAGTTGAGCCGCAGTGAGTCCAAACTCCTGCGTCCAAATTGCCAGAGACGTGCTGGCAGAGCCACGTAGTGGATTGAATTTGTATTACATCACATTTCAATACTCAATATGGAACTGAATGTTAGGACTACAAAGAAAAATCATTTGAATGTTTTGATTAACGTTACATAACCGCACGCCCCTGGAACAACGAATATGTAGGCATTGTAATCTAGATAGGATAGAGGATGAGCAGCACTTTGTAGAAGTATGTAGTTTATACAACGAAGAGAGAGCTGAGCTTTATACACTAATGAAATATACGTTTCCAATTTCATACACCTTAGCAACACGGAAAAATTCATATTTCTAATGGCTTTAGGCCAACCCTTGATTGTAAAGCACATCTGTACCTATATTCACACCATTACTAAAAAGTGAGAGGAATCCAAAGTCATGTAATTATTAGACAAGTGCTAGCTTGTCATTGTAACGTTATATATGTATTTGTAAACTGTGATGTTTTCTGTTGTGACCTGTGCTGAACCCAGTGGGTATGTGTGTACAATAAAGGTCTTCATTCATTCATCCATTGAACCTCCCCAGGCCTGACCTGACAGCGCGATTTAGAAGAGTCCCCTACCACCCGGCTACCCAACCAAGGTAGCGGTAGGTTGGGTGCAGTCTAAGCAGCTTTTATAGGCGGCTCCTATCTTTTGCGACGATCGACCAGTGCCACAACCATGTCGGCTTTCAAACATGTCTGTCCTTGGTGCTGAACGCCGTCCAACACCATGCAATGGCTGCCTCTTGCGATTCGTATTAAGAAAAGCGCAGGCTGGAGGTAACAGCACTAATGTTGACCTGGCCAGGGATTAGTTTCGGTAAATTAGGAAGTATTTCGGTTGAGCTTGACTCGTTTTGAGGTTAACATGATGCGAGAGGATGATCCCGGGACAGAGGCAGGGGATGGAGACAGTGATTATACCGAGTTTAATTGATTGGCGGGCGGAAGGACTGACGTCAGACGATGGAAGATTTAAAAACAACCTCACGACTTCTAGCTGCAAATCATGCTGATTCGATTTGATCCTGACCGTGATTCCCAACCGATTGCATAGTCTCCCTTTTTACGTGAAAAGCCCACTTCAAGTATACTCTATCAAAAAATAGAGTTCGGCGACCTCATATATCCATGAATTGTTTAGAACTTTTGTTAATTTTATGCAAATGGCTGTTCATTAACATAATCTATGATTTTTACCTTAAACTAACTTACACATGTAACAAGTATAAAATTCCGATCATTTACCACTAAGCGGTTTTCCAATGTTTGCGATAATTATGCAAATCAGCTTCTCATTTGCATGTTTGGCATCTGGTTATGTTCCTCCTGCCTTGAATTACATTAGTGACATTTATTAAAGTCCATTTATGGAAAACGATGGAATTATAGAATTTTCGAGTTGATTGTGCAAATTAAGTCATTATTTTAATACTATATAATGTAATTATGTACATCGCTGCCTAAGCGACCTGTATGCCTAAATTGATGGAAATCCGCCTTTCCTTTCTTCAGTTATACTGTTTGGACTATTTTAGCAGTTCCAAAATTAAATGTTATGGGGCCCAAACATACACCACTTTGTCCACCACTGACGCCAAAAGCTGCCTGCCACCCAAATGTAAAGACCACAGCATGTCCGGGTCAAGAGATACATTGGAACAAACTGTTTTCTCATTGATTATGCAAATATCCTCATATTTTACCAAGGAGGTTGATTAAACCTCCTTGATTCTACATAGTTTGTAATGTTATTTCATTTCGAATTCGCACATATTTGTCAAAGCTACGTATACCAACATACCGAAAATCATGAAAATCCACTATTCTCTTAATTCTTGAGAAATCCTCTTCGGAATATTTTTACAAAAACGCCCCTGCAAATCTTGAACAGGCCGCTAGGGAGCGCAACTCCTGTGACCTCTTTCCAAGCACAAGAGCTATCTTACACTCTAAAACCGTGTCCAGAACACGAGATATCAAACCCGCTAGGAGGCCAAAGTCTTGATCATTTCCAGTTTTTGTCACACCCTACCATCATATGCATACCAAAAATGAAACTAATCCATCCAGCCGTTCTCCGGTTGTCTTGTTGCCCAACAGATACACCGACAAACGTTGATGAAAATATTACCTCCATGACACATTTCATGGAGGTAACAAGCCCGACGATTACAGCTTGATTTTCCCAATAAGACAAAACGTTAACGTTACGTGCAATTTTGATCTATGTCGCCAGAGGCCGCTGCAGCATGTGATCACGCGTCTCGTCGATAGCGAGAGGGAGACGGTCGTCATTTGGGGACAGTCCATGTTTAGTTCTTTGAACGTGAAAATTCTGTAGCTTACTGAATATAATTTCATATATCATTCAATTTCAAAATTTGCAGATTCATATTTCCGTCATTCCGATAAAAATATGATAGAGCTGATCAAATGTGTTTGCATGTTATGAATCTGCATGCCATGTTCACACAATGTTTAGTGGTCGGTCCCCAGACAGCTGACGATCAAAGGCCTTCCCGCTGCGCGTTGGGTGATCAGCTTCTGCAGACCATTTTTTGCCCGAAATTTTCCAACTTCCTGATAGAATTGGTCCTTTACACGCATCGCCATGGCCACAGTGCCGCCTAAAAGGAAGGAAATTTATAAGTACGAGGCACCATGGACGCTATATGCCGCCAACTGGAGCCAAAGACCCGACAGAAGATTCCGGCTTGCGGTGAGTTCCAGCTACAGCACGCCCTTTGTATATTTTTTGCTTCGCCCCCCTCCCACCCCTGTTTATTTTTGTGCACTCAGTTATGCGACTGATGCAGAGAGCTAGGCTCGGAGTTTTAACGGCAGAAAATATTATGATTCTAGTATTAAAACACACTCTGTCGCAGAAGTTTGTACCGGATTTCTAGTGTTTTTGGTGTTTGCGTATGATTTGTTTCACAACTGAAAAATAATGTTCAGTTGGTGCATCACTGCATGTAGTTAACGTTATACATAATTGTTACAAAGATCCCGTTTATAATCCATGCATTAATGTTATTATGGCAGACCCAGACCAGTTTATGATTGAGAAATATCTTAGGAAAAAAGATTTAACGTTATATTTGTCTTAAATTGTCTAAGATATTTCTTCAGTGTGCTTTCCACCAGTTTTGTCAGTGTGGTATACATGTAATTTACTATTATTTACATTGCTGTGATCTGAATGTTTCTTTGCTGTCTTGAATTTAACATGTATGGAGATTTTACATTGTTACATCTTAGATTAACATTAGTATTAAAGATACATGTACAATATCAAAATAAAGGTAACGTTGCATAGAAATATATATTGTGATTTATTTGCAAAAACCATACATGGTCTCCAACTTGCAGTTAGTTTTGCCATCAATCGAGTAAAAAATCCTTTATCAAAATCAAGATTTCAAAGAAACTCAAAGCAAGCAACAACATTACATTGCAGAGTCAGTCCCTGTGGGAGAATTATGGTCATTGGGTGTGGATTTATTGTTGACTAGACAAGGCCCTAAAACTAAAAAAGACAAGCATACGATTTGATACTACATTGTCGGATGTCAATGGCTCCTACATATGATTCTTCATCATATACCTGTATGACGTTACATGAGTGAAGCACTTTGCTCAGCTTGAGCTTTTGTGATTTTTGATAATGATTTTAAAGCCAAATCTACATGTACATGTTGCATGTTCAGTCATCCCCCAAGTCTTTTATCCCCCGAGGCCTTCTCAAGTATGTTTTATTGTTTTCATGTCTTGAGCACCTGGATATCTGAAGTGTGCAAACATCATGGAATACTAATCCTACATTGATTTAGTAAATTTGATGTTTTAAACTTTAATATGGCCTTAAAGGTGCTCAGCAGAATTGTTAGAGATGATGTTATATATACTTCTTTTTTTTCGTTTAAAGGCATCCTCATTTGAGGTGAAGCTTGATGGTTTTTCAAATAGCTAGTGGTAGTGCAATGCGGCTTCGCTACGGCTCGCGTTTTTGGCCAAGCACACCGAGTCACCCCTACTCTTCTCGTGATAAGTGTCACTGTGTTGGGTTCTTTTATGTGCAGAGGTTTGACTCTTGAGGCTAATGCCTGAAGCTCCATACACGGGGCCGCCGGCTTTATGTCACCATCCGAAATGACAAATGCAATCCCTTACACCTTTGAGCTAGAGTCGACCCCTAGGATCAAACTCGTGCCCTAGGATCCACGGAATTTGATCCGCTTGTTGCGTTACCGCTTGCGCCACGGGGACAAACATATCGTGCGGGAATGTCATCAACCATAATGTAATATTTGTTATAGAATTAAGCTTTTTGCTAATGTTCTAATTTTTTGTTCTAGGTTGGAAGTTTTCTGGAGGAATACAACAACAAAGTACAGGTTATCAGCCTGGATGAGTCGGCCCAGGAGCTGAAAGCTAGCAGCATGTTCGACCACCCATACCCATGCACAAAGATCATGTGGATACCTGATAACAAAGGTCAGTGGCAATAAAGGCAGGCAAAACTAGCAGCATGTTCGTCGACCCTTACCCTCACCTCTCAAATAAACGGTACGGTTTATTTTTTTCCGCCTAAAAATTGCCCCGTACATGTATGTTCATATTTTAGACGTTCCGTTTATTTTTCATCAATGGGGGCTTTGGTAACCAGGGATCACTCTAAAATTGGAGGTTAAGATTTTTTCTGCCCATATTTCCCCGGTATCTTTGCTCATAATTCGCTATTTTTCAGCCTAGTGGCGTTGATTTCTCCGCCACTATGCTGGCCTTTGTGAAATCCTGGCGGCACTTGTAACATATCGGTCAGTCTCGCTACGACGCTCCAAAGTAAACGTTATTGGGGGATAATAAGACGTCACATTGACGTTTTTAAATATAATTTTTGGATGAATAACTTTGTCAGTCTCTGTTTACATCGTAAACCAAAGCACGCTGATCAAAAAACATGATGTAGATCTAGAGAAGAGTGAACAGGAAATAGTTATAGAAATGGTCCTCAGGCATAATCAAATAAATACAACCTAGTATACCCCCGATATGCTTATTATCTTATTTCCCTCGGACAGTCGTATAGACACAGTTTACCTGTCAATTTGGTAATTTTCCGGGGGTATGTTTCTTCCAGGGGGTACTTTTATTTGAGAGGTGAGAGTACATGATTGTACGCATGTATATCAGGGCCTCCAAAATATAACATGCATGTACTAGGTCAATACTCTATGTCCCACGACGGCCATTAGCATACTGAAGTAGGTGCAAATGTGTGATAGAACCAAGCAATTTGCCTTTCATGTGTCAGTAAGGGATATTGTTACAGCTAGAACATACTACATACATGTCCATATGCCAAAACAAGGAAAAATTGTAATCACTACCATGTATTTTCCTCTTCCACTACTTTTCTCGACCCCCTGTCTGGTGGTGTGGTCCAGCTGAGCAACTTCGCATTGTTGCACCATCAGGATATAATTGCACGAATCACGCTGAGAAATAGGATGTGCAGTTACACTAAGCAGCTTTTACTGTATCTTGATGTTAACAGGTCCACAAAACGTATATACAAGATACATGCAGTGGTAGAAATACTTTTCTGCAATATTGCAGAATGTCAAAAAATTTTTCTGCAATTTGAAAATATTTTCTGCAAATACACAAGACACCTTCTCAACTTGATAATGCCTATATATACTTATATTTACATCATATCTAGCTTTGCAACATTGCTGTTATTCTTTATTCTCACTCTATCTTTAATTTTTACTAGCAAAATTTGAAACAGGAATAACATACATGTGCGTGAAAAATATTCAAATGAATAGCGAAAATTGCAACAGCAAAAGCGTATCTATTCAATATTAAAATAATGAAAAATTCAAAATAAAGAAACTTCATGCAAACCTTGCCCTCTGCGTAATTCTATTTTTTATAAATTTGAAAAATTGCTATCGGTTTTAAACATCGGACTCCGAGTTCGAAAAATCGGCCCTCAAGACGGCCCGGGGATGTTATTGTTTTTCACGTGGGCGCCCCACTGTCTCGGCACAGGAGGAAATGTCCCGCCTTCTCCACGCAAGGCGGTGCTCTAGATCTATCTGAGTAGTTCTCAACTTCATCGCTGCCATCTGGGCTTGAAGGACCATGGACTAATGTAGCAGCCACCGTTTCGTTCCTTCTGTCATCGCGCCCATGTCCCGAGTTCAGGCCCCGAAGAAATCGCATGCTTGCGACATACTAGAAACATCCGGGAATTGTTTTCCCGACTTTTGCCGACCTCGAGATCGTGACCGCGGAGATTAGCGAGGGTTGACGGAAATGCACGAATTTGACATTTTCTCACATGATTCGTCTCCGAAGTTATCACGGAAAGGGCCGAAAAAACTGGTGCTAACCAGGCAGTCGGAACGCACCGAAACGCCGCCATCTTGCGCGGCGGTGTGGGTTTCAGTTTATATCTACAGCGCCGCTAGTTTGCTTACTAGCAAGTCTATATGAATTATAATCTCCTGAATTGAGAGCCATTTAATCCCGAGTCTGTTTTTTTTCTTCTGCAAAATTGCAGATTGTTTAATTTTTCTTCTGCAATCTTGAAAATCTTTATGCATTTTGCAGATTGCAGACGGGTATTTCGAACGCTGTACATGTATGTCCAAGTTCCATATAAGTGGTGTCTTACTCACCCACTCAGTCCCGTAGCTAGCTGAGGCGCTGTAGGGGCAGTGCTGTTTGTATCATGTTTCCATTTTTCAGGCATCGTTCAGACACCCCCAAATCACAATGAAGCCCTTTGAAATTTTCCATCTGAAAATGCGGGAAATATCATCAAAAATAGGGCTTAGAAATCCCCAGATTTCTCATGCTTTCAGCTTGCGGCACTTTCCCTAGTCTCCAAGCAGATGTTCAAGTTGGTGTCACCTGGCAACAGAAATGGGGAGCTAGAAAAACATAATGATTTTGGCCCCCCAACAGATTACCTTTACTTATACTTTAGTTTTGTTTCCTACAGTGCATGTGTCTACTAGCAATTTCCCTTGAGCTGAAAATCATTTTTCCCTATGGTAATCTGTTACCTGCTTCAGTTACTGAGAATCAAGAACACATATATGATATTTGACCTCCAGCATTATTTATGAGTGAGACAACATTTGGCCTTCTGGCTGAATCTGGCAGACATCTGGCGTACATCATTTTAGCCTGGATACCAGACTCTTGACAGGGCCAACAACATGCCCGCAGGAAATTCTACAGCAACCCAAGATTGCAAATCTTCTTCTTTAACAGTCGCATGTTGTGAATATTTTTTTGGAATGGGAGTGAGGTATTTGATATGATTTAGGTAAATATTTAAATGTTTGCAGTTGTTTTATGCATTTCCAATATCTACTGTACTACAGCGTCATTTCAACTGCCTCTATTCCCTTCCTACCGCGAAATCAACTCCCTATACATTGTAATTAAGAGTAACTGAATTTACTGTACAGCGTTCAAAATACCCACCTGGAGTCGGCAGAATTTGCAGAAAGATTTTCAAAATTGCAGAAGAAATATTAAACAAGCTGCAGTTTTGCAGAATGAAAAAGTCAGGCTCGGGATTCCATCAATCCATGGTTCTCAATTAAGCAAACAAGCGGCACTGTAGTAAACTGAAACCAGCACTGCGTGAATCTGGCGGCATTTCGATGCGTGCCGGACTACTCTCACCTCTCAAATAAACGTACCGGTACGTTTATTTTTTTCGCCTAAACATCCGCCCGGTACTTTCTTTATCATTTTTCCAAAAGTTGGGATTTTGCTAACCAGAAATCCCTCTAAAATCGAAATTTTAGGTTTTTCTGCTCATATTTCCCCTGTATTTTTGCTAGTCATTCGCTATTTTTCGGCCTAGCGGCGTTGATTTCCCCACCGCTATCACCGGCGGCAGCCTTTGTGAAATCCTTGCGGCACTCGTAACATATCGGTCGATCTCGCTATGACATTACAAAGTTGTTATTGGGGGAAAATAAGACGCAACACTGACATTTCAAAATACAATTTTCATGTAAATAACTTTGACAGTCTCTGTTTACATCGTAAACCAAGCTTGCGGCACGCTGATCAAAAAACGTGTCGAGTAGTAGACTTGCACAGGGAAGAATTCGATGACCGCTATCGGCAGCGCGGCGGAAGAATAATTCGTTCACAGAAGATACATTACACGTAAAAAAACAATTATAACTTAACTTCCCTTGTGAAATGTGTTTTGAGGCCGCAAAATCTAAGAACGGCACAAAACGAGCGGTAAACAACAGCATGTTTTGCCATCGAAACATGGCGGCACCATCAGGCGTGGTGACAGTAAAACTAGCAGCATATTGCACAGTGCAGATTACGATCTTTCAAATGATACCGTAAACCAAGGCCTTGCGTAAACGCGTGGAAAATGTTATATTTTGCGGCAACGATAGAAACAGAATTCTATCTATATTTTAGGAGGGTTTGTATTTTAGAATAACCGTAAGATTTTCCAAATATTGCGGTAAAGGGCCACTATTGTCAACATGTAATCGGTAATTTCTTCGTATGTGCGGCCTGAGACGCTGTGCTACTTTTACAGTCGAGCTCTGTTCAATATTGTGGGCTTTACCGCGGGAACTCGAAATCGGAGCGTCTCACAAAAACTTTCTGACGCTATGGAGCAAAAGTTTATGGACATTGCCCTTTTTTTGGTGTTCATATTTTTAGAAAATATGATTAGGAACAATTTAGCTATCTGATGATTTTGATTATATGTCAGTAATGATAAAAGATAATGAAATTCATGTACAACAATTTTCCTTGATCACTTGCTGCAAGTTCCAAGTAGAAAATGCATAATATTATACACTGTATCATGTACATTTTCACTTGTTGAATTTGAAGCACCGTGGCCCCCGGTTAGGGGTCATAGCGGGGAACCTATGCCCAAATTTTCAACATTACTATTTTATTTTATCGAAGTGGCAAGCAGATCATCATCATTTGAACATGCGTACAGTTATTCTGTTCAATATCCATATACTTAATAGCTAGGTATGGTCCTCAGGCATAATTGAATAGATGCAACCTACCTGCTATTATCTTATTTCCCTCGGACAGTCGTGTGGACACAGATCGTCACCTCGATCGTCAATTTTGAAATTTTCCGGGGGGTACTTTTATTTCAGGGGGTACTTATATTAGATTTTGAAGATTTTTCCGGGGGGTACTTATATTCCAGGGGGTACTTCTATTTGAGAGGTGAGAGTATGCACCGACTTCTGGGTCCCCGATTTGTTTATGAGGTTTCTGGCACTTTCCATGCTAACTTTGGGGACAAATCATGTGAGAAAATTTCAAATTCATGCATTTACGTCTCAGCCTCGCTAATCTCCACGGTCACAAATTCAGTGTCGGCAAAAGTCGAGAAAACAATTACCAGGTATTTCTAGCGTAAATATGCCGCAGCAAGCATTTGCTGTTGCGATTTCTTCAGAGCCCAAATTTTGGGCATGGGCGTAATGACAGAAGTAACGAAACGGTGGCCCCTGCACCAGTCCGTGGTCCCCCAAGCCCAGATGGCAGCGATGAAGTTGAGAACCACTCAGAGAACTGCCTTGTGAGCAGGGAGAAGGCGGAACATTTCTCCTGCATCGAGACAGTAGGGGAGGGGGGCGGCGCCCACGTACGCAAAAAACAATAACAGTCAGCCAGTCTACAGTCCCCCCCATTGTCGGAGTCAGATGTTTTAAACCGGCAGCGATGTTTCAGATTTATAAAAATACTATGCAAGGTTTTGCATGAGGCTTTTTAATGCAGTAATTTTTGAAATTTTATCTTTTTTTTTTTTTTCCGTGGGCCTTTGCTGTTATTTTTGTCACAGGTCGTGGGATCTTTATAACACTTATTCCTTGCAAGGATATGATTTCCTTGTTCATCCTTATCAGGCAGGTTGTTAGATTATTTTTTTGGATATTTCATTTGATTGATATTGAATAAATACACTTTTGCTTTTGCAATTTTGATAAAGTAAATTCGCTTTTCATTTGAATTATTTTTCACACACACGTGTGTTATTCTTGTTTCAAACTTTGCTAGTAAAAATTAAAGATAGAGTGAGAGAATAAAGAATTACAGCAATGTTGCAAAGCTAGACATGATGTAAATAAGTAGGCATTATTAGGTTGAGAAGGTTGTAGGATGGGGGCTTGTGTACATGTGTTGTCAGAAAATATTCTCAAATTGCAGAACACCGAAAAAAAAGTATTTCTACCACTTTTTTTAGCAAAGTAAATTTAACCCATTTCATTCTGAGAAGCCTATGTATGAGACAAAATTAGAATTTCAAGATAAAAATAGAATAACATTAAATAACATGAAACAGATATATTAGACACACGGCTTACGAACATATACAGTCCTTCTAATTCTGCAAGTAGTCATCCAGATTCCAGCCAAAGAGCCACTGGAATTGAAACAGTGTCCATAGGGAAATCACAGTCTCAGCCCTCGTCCAGCCATCAACAACTGGTCACCAACAGTGTCCACAATTTTTTGGTGTGAAATCATATTGCAATCAGGAGCCATTGTAAATGTACATCACATGAAGGACTGGACATATGTGTCTGTATCAGTATGTACATTGTATGTATGTATAACACTTCATTCATCAGCTCATAGGCCTTTCTGAAATCTTGTAAGTTGTTGATGCTGGTAACGCACTGATCAATATGATGCTACAAAGTAAACGTGGTGGAATACAAGATGTCCCATGGATATTTCAAAATACAATTTTCATATAATTTATAGTAAACAGCTTTGACTGTCTCTGTTAACATCGTTAACCAAAAGCCCGCTGATTAGTGCTGCATACTTAAACCCTCAAAAAATATCTCTCACTTGTATATTCTCCTTTTTGTTCTGAACCATCTTAAACCTTCTTCAGATCGTGAAATTTCCATTGGAAAAGACAAAAACACTGCTGTATTTGTGTTTATCACCGAAATTTTGTGTTAACAACTGATTGTATATGATTTTGCATGTATAGTGTTCAAATTTCATGTAAGATAAATGCCAATATGCTATTCTATATGTAACCTAAAAAAGATATTCTTAGCACACATGTGCCATGGATTCAGTCCGGAATTATAAGTCCAGACCTGAACCTCTGGACTTGAATCCGGACCTGAACCTGAAAATGAGTTAAGGTGTGCAGCACTTCCGCTGATCAGAAAATGACACAATTTTAGGTGCTAGTGATAGACACAGAAAAATTCCCAACTGCATGGTTCTATTTTCAAGTACATAGACGCTATTTGCAGCGTGCGGTACAATCCAGCATGATGACAGGAAAACAATGGCCAAGTAACACTTGTACCATATTACTTAGCAGACAATGTTTTTTTAAATGATACCTTAACCACAAATGATAACTATCATGGAAAAGATTGTTTTGGGGCTGTGACAATAGAAACAGAAGGCCATTTATATTTTCAGAGGGTTTATTTGTTTTCAAATAACCGTAAGATTTTTCCAAATTTAGCAGTTTGTATGATTGGGTACTAGTAGCTATCATGATTATAATTATACATGTATGTCAGCAATTATAGATAATATGCAACCAGACTTTCATGACCTCATACCAGTTCGCCAAATGATATTAACCTTTTCAAATGACGTGTCATAAATGTTCTTGTTGATTATGCAAATAACATCACATTTGCATAAATTATTCTGGTCGATTATGTACCTAAATAACACATTTGCAAACTTGGTGACACCTCAGGATTGGAGCCCTCTGTACAGTATTGGATTTGGTTTTTCATGTACAATAAATTATAATTATACAATTTGATATCAAAATGATATTCCTATAATTGTATACTGACTATACTGACTTTTCTACAAATTGAAGACATGGCATTGAATAGTCATTCATAACAATACATTCTTTTATTACTGTTTAATGCAGGAATTTTCCCAGATCTCCTGGCGACGAGCGGCGACTACCTGCGGGTGTGGCGGGCAGGAGAGCCGGATACGCGGCTCGAATGTCTACTGAACAACAACAAGAATTCCGACTTCTGCGCCCCTCTTACCTCCTTCGACTGGAATGAAGTTGATCCCAATCTGATAGGGACGTCAAGCATCGACACTACATGTACAATATGGGGGCTAGAGGTATGTGTATTTGAGATATCGGTTTACTGTGAAATGGTTATTTTGAACCTGGTCAGAATACACATGATATATACCCAGTACTTCAATGTACTTCTTACGGCATCTCTAATCATTCCGTCAGGTCCTGAACATTGAAAAATGGAATGTTATGGATTCCTTCTCAAGAATGTCCTGATATCTGTGTGCATACATGTACATGTACCTCAAGGATGATGCTGTATAAGCAGATCTCTTCAAATTCACTTTTTTTTTATGTGGAATTATGAGAGTTGACAACTTGACATTACTTGATACTGTTTTTTAGCACACAATGTTCATAAATCTAATCCTGAGCTTTTTTTACTGTGGCCTTTATCGTTTTAACAATCTTCTTTTTTTTTAACCTGTGTTTCTAATGCATGGAAGAAAATTTTGCATCAAAATGCTCTCTTGTCTTATTGTGAACGCTATCTCAGACTTACATGTTCATGTTTACATGTTAGCACCTGTGTCTTACATCTCTCTCTCTCTATCGTAGACTGGACAGGTGCTTGGCAGGTGTAACCTGGTGTCTGGGCATGTCAAGACGCAGCTGATAGCACATGACAAGGAGGTAAATGTCTTGTTATGTTATGTTATTTTATACATGTATCTGCATTATTAGTTCCTTCATGAATAATAACAGACAATTGTCCAGGACGATGTTTAAATCTGTAACTGCCAAATCAAGTTTCATTTGCATAATTTGCATCTGATTTTGTACACCTCCAATCAAATCCTTTCCAAATCTACATGCATGCCAAAACTGATGACTTGTATATTTGTAACCCATCTCCTCTCTTAACCTAAATGCTTTAATTTTCAAAGTTTCATACAAAAGTTTCCCAGCAGTTCTAAAACAAGCTGCTAGAAGCACCATACTTATACCACTTTTTCCAGCCACCTAAAAATAGAAAATTAAGACCATGTCCAGACATTCCGCTGCAACTCCAAGGAATGCCACCAGGAGGCCCACAATGACGTTGCATCACCTATCCACATACCAAGTATCATCACGATCCAAGCATGGCAACTACATTTGTACGTCAAACACTTAACCATGCTCACACACACAGCGACTAAAAACGTCACAGGGGTAACACTGGTAATGGGTGAATGTGACAGTCTGATCAACGAACATCTTCCTCTCTGCATGGGTTGATGAACAGATGAATCTTTATTGTTTGTGTGTTCCAGGTGTACGACATAGCGTTCAGTCGAGCGGGGGGCGGCAGGGACATGTTTGCGTCTGTCGGTGCCGACGGTTCAGTACGGATGTTTGACCTCCGACACCTCGAGCATTCCACAATCATCTACGAGGATCCCCAACACCACCCACTGCTGAGGCTATGTTGGAACAAACAGGTAGGGGAGGGGCAACTTACTGTAAATCTTCGCATGATTGCAGTGGTTTTATTTTCATGGTTTACACTAGCCTCCGTTGCAGGCCTTCCCACTAGCGATTGTTTTGGGGGGTGACATATCTGCTTGAGCCCCCATATCTGCTTGGGGATCTCGGTAATCGCTTGGCCCCGTATCTGCTTGGGATCGTGGTGATCGCTGTTGTGGGAGCGATTACCACGATCCCAGCAATTACCAGGATCCCAAGCAGATACGGGGCCCAAGCAGATACGGGGCCCAAGCATATGCTGGGGCTCAAGCAGATACACAGGGACCTCTCAACCGGTCTTTCTATGTATTACTGCTATGCTGCAAAATTATTTTATACTGCAAACACTGCAAAGATCTCCTTTCCCCTCCTACCATGCAATTAAGTCCCCACAAAAATAAGCAAATTTACAGTATATTTATAGGGCTGCAAATGGAGATGAAGTGAAAGATGACTGAAAAATGAAGATGAGCACTGGAGAAGACAAAAACATTGTTGAAATCAGCAAAATCTTTGAGTTGAGATCCTCTTCTGAGAGTAGGCTCTTGAGAGACATTGAAAGTCCAAATGATCATGATTCATACCTTTTACTGTTTCTGTCGCCATTGAAGACCACATGTTGCTTTGTTGAAGTCTTCAAGTTCAGGAACAGGACTGGTCTGAACCTGAACCTCTGTCCTTGTACCAGTGCCTGTACCTCAATTAGGTACACAGCCCTATTTATTTAGACAGACTAATGTATGAAAGCCATGGTTTGTGTGTTCATTCATCTATCTCTTCAAAGATTGAAAGGGCAGAAAGTTAAGTTTCATTTTCATCCCCATGTGTGAACATAATTATGATTTGATATATGTGGATTAAATGATTCCACAGAGTACCTTGAGACTGCCACTGTGACATTAAAAAAAGTTCAGTATAGAGCTGTGTACCGATACACTGTAACGTTACAGTACCGTGTAAAATCAATTAGGTACAGGTTCAAAATACCTGAACCCTGGTGGACCGGTACTAATCAGGTCAAGTTTGACTGAGGGGATGGCCACTTTGACGGATAAAATTACTATGAAATTACCATGGCAGTGCACTAAAGGAACATCTATACTATACTCCAGAACATAAAACACATTTGCAAGGCTTGAGTCAAATTGTAATCTGTAAACATGCTTTTGTCCTTATTGAAAATCTACAATTTTCTGAACAAGTAGTTTAGGTACAGGTTCAGGTCCGGACCTGTACCTAAACCCGTCTACCTGTACCTGTACCTAAAATTTATTTTGGTGCACAGCTCTAGTTGAGTATACTAAATAAATTATACAGCATCAGTAATCCCCAAGATACATTGTCATGTATGTGTATGTGTGTGTGTACATGTACATGTATGCACACTTCAGATATACAGGTGTTCAAGACATTCTTGAAGATGCCTCAATTTAATAACTAAAGACATTTTTTATTAGAGTTGACGTCATAGGTTACCCAAATAGAATTAGTATCACTGAAACCTTTTCAATACAGAAACTTTCAATATTACCGTATTAGTTGAAAAGACAAAGTAATCAAACTCTATGCCAAATAGCAGTCACTCAAGCAACTGGATAATGTGATTTTTAAGACGGTCAGATGTTTCACGTACATGTAGCATCCACTACATGTACTTTTCGTCAGTGACACTGAGCAAGAATTCTAACAGCAGGTTTTTATCCACGAACTATGAATTGATTTGCTACTAAAGTGACAATTTTAGATAATTCAATAGGAAAGAAAATTGACAAAGTTGAAGTAAAGGAGAAAATAGCTCCTGATAATGAAAATACACCAAAATTCTATTAATATGAGCCATGAAATGAGAAGTATTTTCATATTTCTTACATGAAATACATGTAGATAAATGAATGATAATTCCATCCCCTGTTGTGTTGTCTGCCTGACCAGGACCCCAACTACCTCGCCACCATGGCGATGGACGGGATGGACGTGATCATCCTGGACGTCCGTGTCCCGTGTACACCGGTGGCGAGGCTGAGCAACCATCGCGCCTGCGTGAACGGGATCGCGTGGGCGCCCCACTCATCATGCCACATCTGCACTGCTGGTGAGCACACAATGTTTATCCTTCCCCCTGCTGACCTGAGATGTATATATGTACAACATTCCAGTACATGTATATATGTCTACAGCAGGGGGGAGGTTAGAATGGTACATGCATGTCTCAGTCAGCATCTCTGCTAATGGTAGTACTAGTTTTGCTAGCTGAAATTTGCTCAATTTCTCAGGTCAGGCGCTACATCTACATTCATAGCAAAAGTGGATATTTTTTACTTTTTAAAGCTTTTTGTTCAGTAGATGTATTTAGAGCATGGTAAATTCCACATTTATTTGTTTTTTTCTGTTAGTCCAGGTATTTGATGAATTTGACATGTACATGTATGTGTGTCAGTGTAACATAAGAAACTTGGGGATGATGACTTTTTAATACTAACAGGCTGCCTTGTGATACCCAAAATATTGACTCATTTTGAATATCCTAACATTATTTCATAGCCAAAACAAAAGTACCTTTTTGTGAGGGTTTTACTTTTTCTTAAAGGTTTGCAATAAAATCATCTGCATATCATGTGCATATGTTAGTCTACTTTTTAATGCCATTTCTGTGGAACAAAATGGATTATCCTAACCTAGTACTTTAGTATTGTATCAATGGTTTTTATTTGATTCCAAACACAAGTACCTGAGATACTAATGTCATGCTCTTCTTTCTGAATGGACACCACACCACAACTATTAGAGCGCCACCCTGTGGTCTATTGCAGTACTGCGTCTGTCACTTTGTACCATAATGTGGGGTGCTAAGTAGAGAATCACTTATAGCAAAACTGCAAGGGCAGTCAATTTTCCTGTATTTTTATGTGTGGTTCATTTTCAAGTAGAAACTCATATGCATGTGTATAGTGTATTTTGGCTCACCAAGCTACTGCTTATAAATTCGTCAATGAAATTACTTCTGGCAGGCATTCTGATTTCTACATGGTTTTATAACAGATGTTAATAATAGTCCACGTCAGTTATTAGAAAGCACAAATTTTTAACAAAATCCTCAGGCCAAAGTTGTTTAAACTCGGATTCTTAAACAGAAGAGAAGACCCAAGTAGCATGTGATAAGTGACTAATCTATTTCTGTGCCTAATAGACAATGATCGTCAGGCACGTATCTGGCACACACAACAGACGGCCCGCGCTGTCGGGAACCCCAACAGGGCATACAGAGCAGGTGAGGCGAACAGACAGGCGCAAATACAACATGCAGCAAAACTGTACAAAAACAAAACAAAGGAAAATGTCATATACATTTCTCATCGGCTTTCAGAAGGGTGGAAAATGGAGGTTTTCTAAGATTTTTCAGTGAGGAAAAACAGGTTTGTTTTGGTGCATGTCATCCATTTCACTTGCTTTGGCTTTGTATGTCATGATGGGGCCTCGCCATATCACCTGAGCAGTCTGTTGTAGCTTAGATTGTGCCTGACAAAACTGTCTATAACTACACCTGACCTAACTCACCCATAACCATGTAGGTAAAAAGAAATATGGCTCTACCTTAGACCAATGTTTTAATATCTTGCATGAATATTACAACAGCAAAAACTTAGTTTGAAAGTTCATCTGTGCTTGTAGAATTCATTCCGTAGTAAGGCCATACCAATTTAATTTGTTGGTTCTCAAAATTGCCCGCTCCTATTTTTTCCAAATCAAAAAGAAATTTCACAACAGGCAATTTTTACTCACTACATTACTATGAAGCCTTCAACAATTCTCCAGTATAGTAAAATGGCCTAAATTCCTTTATTCAGTTTTTGTCTGCCAATGTTTTTATCTTCAATGTTTATATTTTTACATGAATGACAGAAGTACATATAAAAACGGTACTTTTAACAACAGGTACATCTACTGTACAATGGTAGTACTGGGATGAGTTGGTTTTCTGCCATAGCGTTTTTCAAGCTGAAGAATTGAATAATGATATTAATCTTTATGTTATGTAAGCCCCTCTTTTCAGCCCAGACTTTTTCCAAACATATGTATTTCATTTTTTTTTTGCCCTATCACTCCTAAGATTTTACTGTAGTTTTTATCTGAACAGCATCAATCTTTATCAAATGAGCAATCAACTATTTTCTTGGAGTCACTTTGTACAGATACATGACATAACTTTGGATCATACGTTGCAGAAAGCTTCCCCCGTCCCTCTCATCTGTTGTGCATATCTAGATTCCTGTTGAATTGTAAAACTCTTTTGTCTCATTTCAAACAAAACCTTGCTGAAGGTAGAAATTCCTTTTCCTTAGGAAAGAATTCACAAACTTTAACTATAAAAGAAGGCACTTGTATGTGATCTTCTCAATAATGTTATTGATCTGTTAGAACTTACATGTGTCTATGACAAAATTCTGTGCAATAGTGCTTCACAGCTCTCTGAGATAAAACAATTCAGGGTTTGAAGGGCTTCTGGTATGCCTGCATTGCCCTTTGTTCAATCAGACTTGATGAAATTAAATTCAATCTAGCAACAGTTGGCCTTTGTATACAATTGCAGAACAGCTGATCCTGCAAAATTTTATACACACTTGATGGTCAAAGCTGTCGGTGCCAGAGTTGAAATGATATCTATTTGCAGGGTAACATTTCTACCAGTTTAGACCTTTTACTGTTTTAGTGTAATTTACAAGACTGTATCATGTGCACAGGTTGATTCTGTATAGTTTGGTTTGATTCAAATCACAGATATCATGATTTTATCCATCAGAAGTAATCACGATATCTTCTAACCAGACATCTCCACATCATGCACTCAGGGTCGTCAGGGGTTGACAGATGGGGTTTTTTTTGTGCCAGCTCGAGATATTTTCTGCCCAAATTAGCAACATAATAGTTGTACTTGGTGCCAACTGAAACAGTTGAAATGTATGTTAGGCCCAAGGTTCCTTTGCGGAGGGGCATTTTTCTCATTTCATTGCTCTTCAGGAATACTTAGGTTTTGAGGTAGAAAGGCAAACTTAAGGAGGCAAGTGACCATTCAGTCAGTAGGACAAGGTGTACTGGTCAGTATATCAAGAAGCCCTCAATGTAAGTTCAAGAGAAGTACCATGTACACAAAGCCTCGTATGCAAATGTAGCTGGTTTACACAAGTTACAGGGCCATTTTTGATACCTCTTTTCAGTAAATATCTGTGAAAAGAATTGTACAGTTAGCAGCAAAGGGACCTGGACATGGTCTGGTTTCCATCTCTTTGTCCACCTCTGATTTGATTGCTTCTCCACACGATAGTCTGGCCCCCTTTTTAAACGTTTGATTCTTCCATCCTGAATTTAGGAAATCCAGGAATATTTCTCAGAAGCAGTGTAAGAGGGATCAAACTCCCAGATACTTTTTTGAACCCAGTCACCATGTTGTTACAAGGATTATGTGTATGGGTGCCAGACTTTCGGACAAGGAATGCAATCAGAGGTACAAACTGGAGCTAAGATGGTGGACGCCAAGCTAACCCGGACCACCACTTTACTAATTTTAGCAAGTACCTTACATAAGATACACAGACATTCTCCTTAGAAAGGGCGTAATTATTATTGCAAAACTGGTTCAAAATCCTCTTTCCTTTCTTTTAGGAGACGACCACCAGGCACTGATCTGGGACATACAGCAGATGCCCCGCGCCATCGAAGACCCCATTTTGGCGTACACGGCAGAGGGAGAGATTAACCAGGTCCAGTGGTCGTCCAGCCAGCCCGACTGGATCGCCATCTGCTACAACCGCTGTGTGGAGATCCTGAGGGTGTGACAATGACTGCAACTGGAGGCTTATTTTTCTTTTGTTACCTTTACATTGTTATATTTTATCATCATTACTGTAAGTCTACTTAGATCCGCGGTATAATTAGATCCGCGGTATCCGCGGCGACCTCTGCGCCGCGAATCAATTTCCCCGCGGATATGTTTATCGTACTTTTGCCCCCCTCCCCACATTTACGAGTGAGCTCGACTTCAGGGAAAAGCGACACATAAACAATGCACGCGATTGTGTAAAACATGACAAACTTTTACACAGTACATACGTGTAAACAAGTGATATTACATATGATTCGCAGGAGTTTGGCCGAGCGGCGTCGCTACTCCCGATCGACCGCTACACACATAGAGTAATTTACCGAGAAATCAGAAAATAACTATGGAGATACACGCCACAATTTTGGCTTGTTGTTACGGGCGTGGGGACGCCGTTTACCGGCGTACAATCACGCTCTTTTGTTTCTTGCTATTGTTATGCTTGCACACCATCGATATCGGTGCCTTTGACATATGTTGATCTCATTAAAACCTGTTTTTCAAGAAAGCCAGCAAAAATACGTAAAGAAAAAAAAAGATTTTCGCCCGAGCATTTGAGTCCCTACGCTGTGATTTCCCGCCATTCGCCGCCATTTGTGGTCGTATTCGGTGGAGAATCTATCCCTTTAATTTTCTTCCCGTGGAAATTCTGCTTAGGTAGGGTAGATGAGTCGTGTTTACGCCGTGATTTTACTTCAAAATACAGCGCGCTAGCGGCCGGGCCGGGCTGGGCCGCCATCTTTGTTTACTCTTGTTTACCGCCTGTTCTAAGCGCTGATTGGTTTGAGTCAGAAAAACTTTGCTCTGATTGGTTGACATTTTTGATTTTTGAAAATTAACCAAACATTTTCTGATGGCAGTATTCAGTTATTTTTTTTCTACTCATCGCCCAGCGCGAATTTAGAACCACCGCGGATTCTCCATTTGCCCGAAACCGCGGATTTTAGGCCCCGCGGATCTAAGTAGACTTACAGTATGCTGTTCGCTACATGTATGTGCAAATGCAAAAAAAGGCGGCTCCACCCCCAAGGTGTTGCCAAAAGGTGAGGTGGTAATGATATACACTAGTACCTTTGGCCAATTTGGATCAATTCAGTGCCATTGAACATGCAATCATACATTTTAGTAAAAAAAATTGCATTGGATTTTAACTTAAGCCACACAGTGCAGTAGTGGTGCAGCAGGCAGATGTTCAAAAGGTGCCATCAACTTTGCAATGCAGCATGGAAAATATTCAAAGACCACTGCCCAGTCAAAGATAGATTATATTTACATGAAAACATTGTCCTCTGGCCTTTAGATGAATCATCTTTGAGGCTTTTATTCGTAACCATTCATTCATCAATGTTATAGATCATATTATTCTCAGTACAATGTGCCATTGTATTATGCACTCAAGATCTGGAATTGTACAAAAATAAAACCAAAGATTCCATTTGCACTGACCCTTTATAGCTGTTGCCATGCCAGCACCAAGAAGGAAGCAATACTATGTGCAAAAATATGTAAATATGGTCTGCCTCGGTGGCCCCAATGTGTTTTTGGAAGTGCTTGTTTAATAACAGTAGTGCCATATCTAACTTAATGTTTTAGAGTTCATTTAAATGTTCTGCAAAGATGTAAAAAGCAAGTAGTTTTAGAGTTCACCTTGACATACATTGAACATGATTTTGAAGCATACTGCATGTATGGTAACATCCACAAATGTAGTCCTTTGGTATGTTGTCTTGCAGTACTTGTATGTCTTCCTGTACTTAGTAGTTGCATGATATTTATATACTACTAGTGCTAAACTGTAGGGGTTCCGGAGTCATGTACTTTGTTATAAGGGTTTAGAATAGATTGTTTGGCTAACTTAGTCACAAATAGGCTGTCTTTGTAAGCTGAATACCGTTGCGTCATGTTGGCATGACATTTTATGTGTAATGAAGTTATTTAGAAAAGATAAGGTATAAAATCATGTTTCCAGATAAGAATCTGATATGATTTTGAACAGAATGCTCCTGGTACAAAAGTTTTAAAAACAGATTTTAAAACAGATCACCTGAGACAAGCTATATTACATGTAGACTTCCATGAAGGACAACATGAAATGTCTGTGCTAAGAAAAAGAGGTTAACTTTGTTTACATACATGTATAAGGCCCTATTTAGCGTATTGTGTAATGTGCAAGGATACAGGATACAGTTGTCAGGTTGGTCCAGGGCTTTCTCCAGCTTTTTCCTGTCCCACTCATTGTTTGGGAGACCATGCCGTTGTTAGATCTGTCAATACATTTTCATCAATTTCATGTCATAGGCTGTAGATTTTTTTGACAAATGGGGTAAAAAAAAATTTCTGGCCCAAGAAGCAACTCTCTGCCCCACAATGGAGGAACAGGTTCTGGAGACAGCCCGGGGTTTAACAGTGAAGGATTGTTGATTGTTTTTATCAAGAAAAGTGCCATATTTTTGGCAGTGCATAATGTTCCAGGGCACGTGTTGATGGCTTGTTTCACTAAACATGTCCAGAATACAGGTTCAGATAGTGGGGGAAAGAAGACTGAAGAAGGAAAAACTGTGGGGTGTAAGGTTGTGCGTTGTACATGTATGTGCCCAACTTTATGTTTATTGTCAGCGAAAGTTGTTCTCTTGGGTTGAGAAGTCTATTGCAAGTACATTGTGCATATTTTAACCTTCGTACCAACATTGAGAATCTCTGCCATGCTTAAATGTCTCTTGCCTTATAAGTTATATTCATCGCTTTGCAATCAGGTTTATGCACAGCAAACTTTCATTGAACTTCTATCTAGGAAAGCCATATGAAGTAACCATCTTAATATCTATTTTAATGTATTAAATACATGGCTTGTATTTTATCAATGCACTTCGTATAACACAAGTGAAGCGGGATTTTGTGTTGTAGTAGCTCTAAATGCTAATGGAAGTATTGATGTTGTTTGATGTTCTCAGAATTCTTCAGTTATATTGGTTGGATACTGAGTTTGTATGGAAGAAAGAAGGAGGATGGCATAAACAGCAGAACGCATATGTATTGAGTATGCCTTGTACAGTTAGTCAAATGTGAGGGGACGTTTTTCTATTAAACCATAGGAAATACATGTGTGAGTGTCCTCTTTAGGCGTAGGTAGTTTCCTGGTGGAAATTGGAGCCACTCCCCTTTTAACTCAGGTACACGTACACTTAAGTAACCTGGTGGGTCACAGTCACAACATTGAAACAGTCCTGCCCAATTTCATATACATATAGTCAAGACTGCTGAACTGTCTTACCGAACCGGCAAATACTTTTTTCCAGTCCCCAGTGGGCATTCACATCCCACTCAACAACCAAATTGTTTAACAGTGGCATCCAGCCCAGCAGCAGCAGAGGATTTCTACATGCGCCAGCCTGTTAACCATCCAACAGGCTGACTTAGGGGTGTTTTAATCAAGTCAAAGTCCTCACCTCCCTGTCCTTCTGAGGAATAGCTCTTTCCTAGCTGTCATTCTATCTTTCAAGCTGGCCATTATAATTACTGCCATCCCATAGAACAAAGTAATTGACGTAAACATGTAAACAATCATCTGGCCAACCAACCTGTCTGGAACAACCACCTGGCCTCAGCAACCACTTTTGCTCAGTTCCTAAAGCCCCCGTCACAAATCAAGAAATTAGCTCGGCCGACTTGTCGGCGAGCTCCAAATGGCGATTTTCGGGCGAAGTACGACCGACGTCCTGTCGATTCTTCGGGCGAATTTTCGGAGCTCGGCCGACGTTCGCGTGTCACTGGAAGCTGCGCTTAAATTCAGCGAGGCCTCGGCGACGATTTTTTAACTCGCACAGCTCGTCAACAGTTTGCCCGTAGCTCGCCCGAGCAACGCCCAGCGCTCGGCCAATATTCGGGCGGGCATCCGAGGATTTTAGACCCGATTTTTGGTCGGTCGGAGGTCGCCCGAACTCTTCGGCCTCGTGCGAGCCTCGCACGGGCCTTGAACAATAATCGGACGACCGTCGTCAGTGTTCCGGCCGACTCATGAAAAGTAAGGCGTGCTTCGGGCGAGCGTTGTGCAGGTGTTGATGGGAGCTTGGACGGGCCTCGGCCGAATTCCTTCTTGTTTATAGATAAAAGGAAACGACAGTTTGGTTTATAACATAAGATGATAAATGATACTGTAATATTAACTAATACTAATTTCAACTTGTCGCAGAATGCTGCCAAACGTTTCTAATGAAAGACAATTCAATGCAAAGTTAAATTTTCATTCAAAAAAAAAAAAAGACAAATAAAATGTTGACACCGAAGACAATGCTTCTTGTTTCTATTTTGGTATTGGTTTGGATTTTCCATTTGTATATTAATGAACTGGGGCTTGACTTTTGAGGTTTGACTTCACTTCCTGAGTTTTTTCTCCACAAAATGACTAGTTGAAAGTCCACTGAGTTTATAGATCTGTGTTTGTCTGCCGAGGCACGCCCAGGCGTCGGCAGGGCGTCGATAGGCTTGTCAACGGTCGGTCGAAGCTCGGACGGCGTTCGCCCGAGCTTCGGTCGATTTCTATTTGGTGAAAATGTTTGGATCGGGGTTAAACGACTGATCTGTTGACTTTGTGGCTCCTGCACTTGTATTTTGATTGGTCTATAACAAAATTCCTCTTTATGTGATTATTTTCAGTGTGCCCACCTACTTCACTTGTGCCCTACAAATTTGCCACAACTCAGAAAGTAAAGTTGGTCCAAATTTGAGATTGTTACCAGGCCATTTGATTCTGACTTCGTCCGTGTCCAAGAGATGGTACCGTCTTATGTGGGATTTATGATTATGAGCGTTCGACGGACGTCGCCCGAGCTCTGTTCAATTTGTGACGGGGCAGGTTTTCAGTGAAAAATACGGTCGACGCTCGGACGAATTTGAAATTCGGCGAGCTTCCGGCGATCTACAAAATCGGCCGATGCTCGCATGAATTGTGACGCCGGCTTAAGCGCTTGCTGAGCTCACGTTTGACTGCTTGTATTCACCTGATGTGAGTTGATTGTGTTTGTGGGTGGGTGTTATAAATCGTGGAAATTGTCCCCTGTGCAAGAATGGACTTCTCTAGCAGCAATTCCATTTTAAATGGACCAGTCCAAAACCGCATGGACTTTTGCATAATCACCTCGTTCCTTGTCTTGAGTTACATGTAGGCCATGTTGATTATCTTCGCCGAGAAGATTATGTTTTCGGTTTATTCTTTTAAATTGATGATCAAGGGTTCAACACACAGAGGCGCCTCGGCTGGTATCAACACTACGTTCAAGGTAAGTCAAGAGCTGCAGAACGCCAGGCAACATTTCCTTCGGTGTGTAGTAGAATAGGAAGCCATAAAAGCTAGGTGTTGCCACCAAAGTTACCTTTATTGCAGTTTTTCTACTTCTCTCCGCTCAACAATAGACAATATATGGGCTGCAATCGGGGCAATCGACGCTCTTCCCCTTTGCGTGTCAACAGCACCACTATGCGGATTACGAAAGAACGACACATGAGTAACGTTGGCAATACGATTTTACACTTGATATTTAAGAACGACTTCTAGCAGTCAATGAGATAAATGCAACACATTGACAAGAGCTTCATAATAGCTGCACATTGATTGGTCAATAAATTCTACATTGACTAATCAGCATACAACAGTGTCTGATGTGCGGTACATGTCGATAGTATTATCCGCATGTATACAAAGAGAACCAATCAGCATTCACGTGGCCTTGAGACCAAACAAAACACAGTATATATCCGCCATTGAGCGGTAACAAAAATAGTACGACTGAAATCATTGAACTGTTTGTAAAAACTTAATCATGAAAGCCAGGGAGGCATTGAATTGAATGCACGATAGTATAATAAGTCGGCTTTTAGATCGTACGAATAAGATTATAAAGTTTGACCAGTCGGCGTACAAATAGGCGGACCTTTACAGCTGACTGCTGGGGGGAGGCGGCAGAGGGCATCGGGATGTAAAAGAACTATATTTTGTTCGTTTATTGTTAATTTTTCGATTGTAACCTCAAATTCAGCATATTGATTTATCGTGCCTCTCTATAGTACCCTATTATAGTTTTATTCGCGTCTGTGTCGTCACTTTGTAGTCCTTAACTATAAAAATCACAGTTGGCGAAAAACTGTGATCTGCTGCCTTGACAGGTCTAGTTGTAGTGCATTGGCCAATCAGCATACAACAGTGTCTGATGTGCGGTAATATCGATAGTATTATCCGTATGTATACCAAGAGAACTAATCAGCATTCACATGGCCTTGAGACCGCACAACACAATATATATCCGCCACGGAGCGGATAAGAAAATAGTACGACCGAAACCTTTGAACCGTTTATCGAAATTTAAACGTAAAAGCCAGCGAGACATTGAAGTTAATGCACAGTAGTATAATGTGTCGGCTTTTAGATCGTACGAATAAGATTATAAAGTTTGGCCAGTCGGCGTACAAAATCCTTTACAGCTAACTGCGGTGAGCTGGCAGAGGGCATTGGGATGTAAAAGAACTATATTTTGTTCGTTTATTGTTATTTTTTTCGATTGTAACCTCAAATTCACCATATTGATTTGTCGTGCTTCTCAAGGGTACCCTACTATAGTTTTATTCGCGTCTGTGTCCGTCACTTTGTGGTCCTTTATAATAATTGACGCCATAGGAGAAAAACTGTGTTCTGCTGCCTTGACAGGTCTAGGTGCAGTTCTACTTCATGCCGCTATGTAACAGAGGCGTCCTTGAACCGCAGCGAGTTGCTTGATCGAAATGGCTTGAACTCTTTCGCAAATTAGCTTTGTAAACGTACCCTAACAGGCTAGATGAGGAGTTTGAAGGTGGGCTAATATGTATATGAACGTTAACATGTATTCACTATTGAAATTAATACTAATGTGCAACATCAGCATTTCAGCGGAATAAGTCGGCCGAACTATTATCCGATAAGCTATTGCTATGGCACTAGAACACCAACGCATAACATACAAAATACTCTTTCCTTATCAAGCAACAACATATGTTAACTAACTGCCATATCTAGATTAAGACATTATGCTAATAGTTACCATAACATTCACCGGTGCAATCACACCATACGGTGAAAAATTGGTATATTGCAATCACGATGGTCCAATAATGACATTAAGGCCAATAAATGTAATATTGCTTTTTATCCTTTCAGGTAGTTTCAGGTATACGAACAAGATGCAACGGTAACGGTTTTGTTTGTAACGGTTGCGAAATCTGGGGAATTTCAAAACAGATTTTGTAAAAATATACTTGGTGTCCAAAGAAGCTCGAGTAACGTAGCATGTAGAGCGGAGCTGGGTATATTTCCAGTCGATCTAGATGTTTCAGTCCGCATAGTCAAATACTGACTGCGACTCAGACAACTAGACATTTCCTCACATCCTCTCCAAGTAGACGCACTTCTGTCACAACAACATATACCTGTGAATAATCGTAGGCCCAAAACTGGACTCAACATGTAAAGGAAGTACTTGACAATTGTGGCTACTCATACATTTGGTATACCGACAACCCTAATATAGACATCAGACAGACATGTGCACTGTTAAGAAGAAGATTAGAAGATATGTATATTCAAACATTCTTTCATAACCTGTTGAAAGATGAAGGAAAACTAAGATTTTACAAAAACGTAAAAACGATCTACGACATGGAAAATTATCTGTATCATAATGACTTTGACCAACGTGCGGCAATATGTAAGATAAGAATTAGCGCGCACCCATTAGAAATAGAGAAAGGGAGATACAAAAAGCTACCGGTCCAGGACAGAACATGTAAACAGTGTGCAACGAAAGCAGTACTGAAAAATTAAATACATTTTATATGCAAATGTCCCGAATTTGAAGCCGAAAGAAACAGATTATTCACGAAAGTATCCGAAATCTCAAAAAACTTTTCTAAATTAAGAAATACACAGAAACTCATATTCCTTTTAAAATCTTCCAACCCACTCATCATTGAAAGTGTGGGACTTTTTATTTTCCACTGCTTTCAGAGAAGAAATCAAACCCCGCATTAGTACCGTAGATTTGATTTGATTTGATTTATTCGACTGTAACAAAGTACAGTCAGGGCTACCCAACTAGCCAAAGGCTAATATCTAGCACCGTAGATATAGAAACTTACTGTAGAATAGCAATATAGAATGATCTCGTATTCATGTATACCTTTTGTTTTACCTTACATTTGTATTTCGACATTGTTGTCAACATGCAATTAGCCTACGGGCATGAATTTGCAATAAACTACATGCATTGTAACTGACCGTGAGCTACATAAGATTAAGAATATACCGCCGATCGCTGAAACAATACGGCAAAGGCGACTACGTTTTATAGGTCACTGCTGGAGAAAAACAGTAGTACACAAACTTCTTCTGTGGAACCCGAATCACGGAAACAGAAGCCGTGGAAGACCACACAAGACTTCAAGCTGACAGCGGATTGGACCTACTACAACTGCCTGCAGCGATGGATGAGAAAGAATTATGGAGACAGCTAGTCATGGGAAGATTCCGAGCGAGCTCGACGGAGTGTGTGTGTTATGTCCTAATCCTGATATGGTTCTACTGACTAGACAAACAGACAGGTAAAGATTTACCTTCAGGTTAGCAAGTTACTGACAATTTTGGATTGGGAAACCACAATCACTATTACAAGAAAAGCAATGGCGAGTGCTGCAATGGAGAAAGCCGTTGTGCAGTTTAGCAACATGTCCTTCCACGAAGTCTGCCTTGTTGCATTTGCATTCCGCCGGGCTCTGTTCCTCCGTAAGATGAATCGACCTCTTCTTGGTGAATATTCTCTTTCCCTCCAAAGATAGACGTACAACTTCTCCCAGTCTGCTCCACCATCGTCCTCTTCTCTTCTCCCAACAAAGTAAGGGCGTCTCGGGAGTTCTTTTGCTCTGCCCGACCGTGGCCTTCTCGAAAAAACTCGTTGTTTCGATCTCGACAGAGATGTCATCCCTGGTCTTGTGTCGTCAAAATTCTTCCGTGTACGCATCATTCGTGGCATAGTAGATGATGATGAACAATCGTTAACTTAAACGGTTTAAACCAACTTGGTCACGTACCAGTCTCGCCTGTCGCTGCACGCTGAGATCAGTCGTCGGCAGTGTAGGCTTCTATCCCCGCCCGGCTAACTAAGCTATCCCCCGTGATCAAAGAAGCTGAGGCAAAATTTCTACGAAGTCCTGGCCTATATATGCCGTGCGACAGGATTCCAGGTTATCGCTGCACACGTGGATTAAGATAATCTTTTAAGCGTTCTCACGTTGTTGGTAGAAACGCGACTTTCCTGTATCGGTCTCCTAAACGGCTGCAGAATTCCAAGTTGTAGTGAGTGCAGTATACGGAACAACCGTTGACGAGGTAACAGATTCTGCGATGAAATTAAACCATATAATGAAAGTAATCGTTGCGTCCGTGCAAATGACAAGGGTACAGAGGCGTAATCTGTCATCTGAATGGGCTATTGAACCAAATGTCCCATACTTACATCGTGATAGTGTATCAATCTAATGGAAATATCAATCAAGGTGAGTGGCCACTTTGATATCAGTGTGGTCATGGAATGAATTGATTATTTCGAATGCTTACTTGTACTTATGTGATGTCTGTGTCAGTACTAGTGTTCTTCAAAGCAGATGACCGTAATCTACACAGATTGCTGATTAAAAACTGTTTTGAGCGCTCATTAGAGTGGGGTAACAAATCTAGAGAGATAATATATAAGTTTATTGCAAATTCATGCCCGTAGGCTAATTATAAGTTGACAACAATGACGATGTACAAACACAAGGCATACATTTGATACAAGATTAATCTATTTTGCTAGTCTACGTACAATAAGTTTCTATATCTACGTTACTAATGCTGGGTTTGTTGATAATGTCACATAATACAATATGTTCTGAATTCGTTACAAGAAAGAAAGTTTGATCTTTTACCAATCAGGTATGATAATGTTTTGTTATCCATTGCGCAAATGAGGGGTTTCCGTAGAATTGCAAAAGTAGTTCCATGGCGTACATGTATGATAATCGTCACAAATTATATATATATATATATATATATATATATATATATGGACGATTTGACACCAGTAGTGTAAAAAAAAACACCAACAATTGATTGTTTGTCAAGTCTAAAGAGAAGAAATTAAACAAGTGCTTTTAAAAAAGCTGGCCTTGGCTTACAACTTTTACTTTCTTTAAAATGTACAATAAGTTTATAATAATCAAGTTAATTATGTACATAAAAGGCAATAAAACATACAATTTGATGAAGCACCATTGAATTATCAGCACCATGGTAATTAGGTAAAACAGAAGTTCATATATACAGCTATGCCTGTGGCAAGATTGCATCTAAAATCTAAAATCACTACCACATGTAAAAAAAATCAGTACAAACTAAATATTATATGACATCATAATCGATTACTAGAATTGCATAAATTAGACCATCTCTGTGTGATTCAGTGAATTCCAGGTGAGGTAGAGCTCCAATTGTCACTGAATCACTAGTTATTTGGCACATTCCATTATATTCACTTTTTCTAAAGCTACCTAAACCTCCAATAGGAAATCCCTACCATTGACCACAAAAGAAATATGAAGTTTTGAAGACTTGTGCAAATTAGGTTGTCATTAGCATAACACACATCTGTTGTATTCACCTATCCTAAAGCTACCTACACATCCAATTCGACATCCATAGCATGTCCTCTCCTGGGACACTGATAACTGTACGTGTATTGACTAGTATATAAAATTGAAGTTTAAAAAGAAAAAATCCCAAAGTCGGGTTTTGAAGCTATGATATCCTGTTCACAAGACAAAAGCATTGAATATATCAAATGGGTATTTTAGAAAAAAAATTCCACACCGAGTCTTGAACCAACAACTTTCTATCAACAAATTTCGTGTAGGAGCCACGTCACTTACTAACTGAGCTAGCTGGACTGACCACATTGGCAGTGCTTTTTAACATATATGGTATATCAACCTCACTACATGATCAAGATCCATTGTTGCACCAGCCTTCTGGTCTCAATAGCCTTGGCGCCTCAGTTTGACTCGGATTCTAGATAGATTTCTGAATATCCCTCCACTGTTGGTAGATCTCCTCTTTCGGTGTTCCCCACCACATGTCGATGAACTTCCAGACACTTCCCGCTGTAACCATGAGGTATTCTGTGTTCTGAGGATGGATGCTGGCGGTGTAGTGCCCCAAAACGTACGACTGCGAGGCCCTGGCAACAACACAGTAGTATAGGACATCCCACTCTGTAGATGTCAGGGCACGGACACTTTCAAATCCTGGGAAACAAAACAGAATGCAAACATGATAACATGTCTCAGTCCTCACAGTATTTCAAAGTTCTACATGGTTTTGAGATGGTGACGTCAACTACTCTAGCCTTAATTCATCCATTCTTTCAGTAGTAGTAGAAGTATTATCCAGTATTTTGATCAACCTGCTGTGGGGTTCCCGCATCGGCTTTTTAGCGAATGCCCACAAACGCCCACTCTGACGAAGTCCACGCTGCACGAATCTAATTTTTTTTGCTCGGAATATGTTCAGGTTGTGCTCCCATTAATTAATCCTGAGTTTCAAGTCAATCTATCGATCCGAAGTTAAATAAAGCGAACTTGAAGATTCTTACCTGGCTTTTTAGCGAATGCCCAGCAAAAAAGGCTTTTTAGCGAATGCCCAATATATCAGCCAAAATATCGGCCATCGTGACACGGGCGCTAAATCTAACACCACAAACATGTTCAACAAGTTGTCCCCTGAATGTGTACTCAGTTTCCGTGCTGTACACGCCTGTAAAGTCACTTTATTTTACGAAATACACGGCGTGGGAATCCACGGCCCCGGACGTAAAAATCCAATATGGCGGCTCATTTGCATATTTGGGACAGGTTACCAGCGGCCTCTACCCCGTATACGTGCCGCGGGCCGTGCCGTGTATTTCGTAAAATAAAGTGACTTTACAGGCGTGTACAGCACGGAAACTGAGTATACATTCAGGGGACAACTTGTTAAACATGTTTGTGGTGATAGATTTAGCGCCCGTGTCATGATGGCCGATATTTTGGCTGATATATTGGGTATTCGCTAAAAAGCCTTTTTTGCTGGGCATTCGCTAAAAAGCCAAGTAAGAATCTTCAAGTTCGCTTTATTTAACTTCGGATCGATGGATTGACTTGAAACTCAGGATTAATTAATGGGAGCACAACCTGAACATATTCCGAGCAAAAAAAATTAGATTCGTGCAGCGCGGACTTCGCCAGAGTGGGCGTTTGTGGGCATTCGCTAAAAAGCCTGTCCCTGGGGTTCCCTGACACAGGTCTTCACACCATGCTTCCAAGCGGCTCTGTCCAGCGGGTCCACGTTGGTGAGGCCACACACTTTAATGTCCTTCTTGACACACTCCATCCAAGATTTCTTTGGTCTACCACGAAAATACTTTTCAGACTGTAGAAAACTGGTACTGACTGTCAGGGTATTACAAGGAGTTACTAACCTGCTACAAGGTGTCCTCCAAACGTGATCGGATCCTTTACTACTGACATGAAGTACATCAGGGCGATGGCAAGGTCAAACACGTAGGGATTAACGATGGCATCACCATAGTCCAGAAGCCCACAGACCCTGTACTCGCTAGGGGTTACAGGGTCCTCTTCTACAAGTACATTCAGATCATTGAAATCTCCATGCATCGCACCTGTAGAGATATTCACAACAGATAACAGCATAGAATGTCATTACTGTGCTGTATGTATATGTATTCTATATATGCTTCTTTTCGACAAGCACAATGAACAGTGGACCTAATAACTTCAACCCTCTCCGACACGTCAAGAGGTAGCTCTACATGTAAACTTAACTGTTTGTGCTACATTTTCCATATTGAGATATCGTCTTTTGTATTCTAAAAAGCAGGACATTATTTGAATCATAAGGAGACCTTACTTGATTGTAACAAATCAACAGCCTTGCCATACAAATAAACAAACAGACCACTTTCTTCTTACCTTGAGGGAGGTCATCCATACAGGACAACACTTTTTCTCTGAAGGCTTGAATGATTTCCCTGTTTATCTCCTTGTGGTGGTTCTCTTTCAGGCAGTGCAGGTAGTTCTCAAGGCTAGGGAGACATTTTAGGCTCCATACAAACTCTGGTCTGTGCAAGGCTGGATGAGAGAAATCCTGGTGGAAACAAACAAGACATGAACCAAACTGGAATAGCAATGTTGAGTAGAACAAATTTTCCTAATGACTTACAAGAAAACAAACCTAATCTGCATAATAACCACTTCATATCCGTGATGCAAAAGCAGCCTGTAATATGTACAGACCATAATATTCAATCTTGTGGGGCTCCGTTGCCTGAGAGCCGAAGATAAAGTTACGATGGGTAGGCTTTTGCTAAGGTCGGTTGGGTTAACGGAAACACAATTGTTTTTCCTTGGCCTAATAGCACACAAATAACTACATCTAAAGGCAGACTATAATGACCAAAACACATAAAGGCACCAATGCTGCACTATCCCACTAATAACCTTCGCCGAAGAAGGTTATGTTTTCGTTTCGTTTGTATGTATGCGGGTATGAATGTGTGTGGATGAACAGCATAACTCAAAAGGGCCTGGATTGATTGTCCTGATATTTGGTATCTAGTCTTGATGAGTCCTAGAAATGATCAGATTTTGGGCCTTCTAGCTGCTTGTTATGGTACTGCAGCGGAACTTCTGGTTTTGATATCATGAGGTTCTACAGTTGTATCACACGGGCTTCCATGGAATATTCAGAATGCATTTTGAGCGCGCCGGATGCGCCACCGTCGAAAATTTGAATACCGGATTCGGAGGTTGGAATCAACGTTGTTACAGTTTTGCGTTCGAGGACACGAAACTCCCTGAACTTTTGGCGCATTCCGCATTGAAATGTGTGTTTCCTCGGGTGGGTATCACATAGATAAAATACAACACGGGGCATTCCGCATCACCCTCGGTCCCAGCCCTCCCGTGGATCGCCCGATGGCCATACCTCGGGAAATACGGAATACCCCGTATTGTATTCTATATATACACATTCAAGTTCCCAAGGCTTACCCTCAAGGCTTCATGTATTCTGGCTAGAAAAGCACCAGCTTCATAGGCCAAGTGGTGAGTAACGGACACATTGTGGTAAGTGGTTCCCGGCAGGTATGTCAGGAGGCGAACGATGTTGTGAGAATAGCTACCTGTACCACAAGGGAGAAGGACAAGAATCAATCATCATTACATATCATTGTTAATGTTCATTCTTTCATAATATCTAGTGTAAGGAGGCTGAATCTTGATTCCCACAGCTGATAAGCAAAGTTTCAGATCAGGAGCAACTTTGATTTGCTGTTAAATTTTTTTTAAAAACTACTCGATAGATAGATCACATTGCCAGATATTGCATCACATTTTTTCACACTTCACTGTACATGTAATTGTTGTGTTTGGTACTTACAGGGATGATATATATAAGTTTTCTCATCAGTAATGTTATATCATGTACAGTACCAACAAGAAAACTGTTATATTACTTGTACTACATATAATATAATATGATATCAAAAGTGTAAACTCACATTTACAAGAAATGGCTATCACAGACAGCTACATAAAAATGATATAGTAGAATAGATGCAATTTGACGTAATAAAAATTGTTAAGACATTACAAAAAAGGAAAGATAGGTCTTATCATTGTATTTGTACATGTACCTTCTTAAAACTTCTTAGTTTTAGCAATATTGGTAAATGTTACTTGTTAAGCCAGTATAGATAAAAGTTTCAAGTAAAAAATCTGGCTAACAAATGAAATAGATATTTGTAGAAATCAATGAAAAGAAACATACAATATGTTTTTTAAGGTTAAGTGTATAATGTACCATTGTCCTTCTTCAGTAGTTGTTCCAGGCTCATGTCCCTCCCCTGAAGGTTTGGCACAATCCTGGGGACAGGGAATCCTCTGTCTGCCAGAAATGTCATCATCTTGTTCTGAGCCTCTATCAGATCTATGACATCGTTAGATAGGAGGTAAAAAGCATTCTCATGCAAGGAACAAGTGGCACAGGGACAAGAAGACATAAAATTATATCTGAGAAAATTGAAGAAAAATGCATAATTACTTATTTGTTTGTGTGAATTTGTTTCAGTATTAAATTAGGTTATTTCTTATGGTGCAAGCTCGCCTAACAGTTAATAAGTTGACTTGAAATCAACAGTCAATTGCCTGGTCATGGCTGTAGGTACAAGCTTTTATAATCTACTAAAATACGTCATTCCAGGTTGTTAACATTGATTAATAGAAATATTAATTTGTCTGCCAAGCCTTTTGCTTGTGCTCCCAACTTTTTATTGTGGTGCACCTAGATTTTTGTTGGTACGCTCAATTTTTTAGTGCTCCTAAGTCAAAAATTTAGTCTGGAGCCATGAGCAACACATGTCAGACACAAGGTTAATCAAAGGGGTTTGGACATACCATTATTGAAACCAATGATGCTGTGTGATGAACGACTGGATTATTCTTCTTTATGGAAAACTCACTTCCATAGTGATGCACTTCACTACTTGGTAATTCTAACTCTTTAAAGTTAGCTATATTTTTATCTGGGTCATGTGTTTTTTGAGACATACAAATCTTCTGCCACAAGAGTAATACATGTACATTTTCCCCAAGATCTTAACTAATACTAGTAATAGAGGAGTGCTCTTCTACTACTAGTACTAGCTTAGTGAGATGACCAGTCTCAGAAACTTACCTTTATTTTTCGAGTCTGTACCATTCATGACCTTCAATGTGTACCCATGAAGCCATGGGACAGGGCCATCAACATTCACATAGAAGTTCAAGTCATCATAGCTGTCCAGTGGCTTTAGAGACTTGACCTTGAGCCCGTAGAGTCTTTCCACCAGCTGTCCTGCCTGCTCCTCTGTCAGGTGAGGCTTTTCTAAAATCTCTGCAGCTTTCTCAGACTCAGCCATGCTGAAGCCTGGAGAGTCTAGTGGTTGTATTGTATTACTATTTGATGATTTAGTAGAAAATCTATCCACTTTTCTTCTGATCTTCTGGTTGTTCAATACAGGTTGTGTTGTGCAAGACCACTGTGTGAAGAACACAAAAGAAGTGCTGTCAAAACCTTACAAGGAGTAATGGGGGCCAGCCTGGGGGGTCCCGACATTCATTTTAAATTCAGTAAGTCATATGACCTATATGTACATTGTATGATGCTAAATTCAGGAAGGCAAGCAGGCAAGATGTGGCCACCTCGCTACAAATTCTGGGGAATTACAAATACTGTACAATATTTGCCAATGCCTCACAGAACATGCAGGCCCCTAGGCCTATTTTTGTTACTGTCATGAAAATGGAGTTTTTGGCATGTCTGTGTGTGTGTCTGTCTCTATGAAGTATGGAAGATGTGGTATAGATTTGGGCCCCCTAGTACTTGCTCCAAAACTGCAGGGGCGTTTTTGTCAAAATATTTCAAGGGGGATAAGTTGTATAACTGAACAATTGAAAAACGATTTCCATGACATTCAGTATACAGGTAGCTTAGAACTTAGAGATGTACGCAATGAAATACAAATTATACAAAATAATCGTCCCTGCAGTTCTAGAGGAAGCTGCTATGGTACCCAAACCTACACCACTTCTTCTTTACATTACAAGCTACCTGCCAAAAAAAAATCAAGACCATAGCATGTCCAGGTCAAATGATAGAAAAAACAGAAGTTCTGCTGCAGTACCAAGGTCACATACTAGGGGGCCCAAAATCAACCTTGACCTTCGTCTTGTCAACACCTACGCACATACCAAATATCATCATAAAAATCCATCCACTGATCCATATGTTCTCGAGTTATGATGAGTCGTATTATCATGGAACACAGTGGGATTATGAAATTTCCTCATTAATTATGCAAAGCACAGTCTGATTTACATTATGATCATTTGATTATACCAAGCAGCCCTGTCTACCTATGAAAAATCATGATGATTCAACCCCATCTTGAGCTTTAAATAGTATTCTCTCATGAATTATGCAAATGGGGTCTTTATTTACAGAATTGATATCTACCAAACTTACAAGGTTATTATTTATGCAAAGCACAAGAAAGAATCTGCATACCAGAGCTAGATTTTCACTGACACACCGTTTTCAAGTGACAGATAAAGGTATTTGACCGTTAAGGGTTAATGGACGTTGTAAACTTTTTATTATGCAAATTAGGTAACTTGTTAATGCTCTAATTATGTAAATCACCAGTCAAGCTATCTAAACACAAAAAAAATACCATTTGTCAACCACTTCTTGAGTACACTTCTTGGGTTATTTCCTTTCAAATTCTGAAATAAAACTTGCTCCTACAGTTCAAAAAAAGCCGCTAGGGGGAGCCAAACTTACATAATATCCTTCCATAGAGCTAGCGCTATCTACCACTCAAGAATCACGACCATAGCATGTCCAGGACACGAGATATCACAACAGGAAGTTTTGCTGCAGTACCTTAAAAAGTCGTCAGGGGGCCCAAAATCTAAGCATTGGAGGTCTCATCAAGGCCTACCTACATGCCAAATATGAATACAATTCACCCAGGCCTTCTGGAGTTATAGCCCCCAACCGAAACCCCTGCTTGGATAATACCAGGTTTACCGCTTTTCCGGACAAACGCCGGATGAGGCCATGGGCATGTGCCCGGAACGGAATGATGACTGCCATTGCTTTAAAAGATAATCATACGCATTTGTGCTAATCGCAAACGGACTCTGGAGGTGGGAGATGAGCACATGGTGCATGGTGTCATCTAGACAACATACCGTGAAGAAAAGTTGCCGATCCAGTTTGTCCACACCGTCCTGCATATGGTGTATGTCGCGACCTTTGACATACGTGAAGAAGGCGTCAGAACAAGTTTCTTTAGCGCTTCAACGTTCCATCAAAGTCACCAGTCCGAATTTAGATAGCGAAATAAAAAGAACTAAATTTATTCTATATCTGAAATCTTCAAGGACACACAAACCGGAGTTCCTACCTGGCGGAATCAACTCTACTCTACTCTACTCTACATGTCTTCTCACAGTCCAGCAATCGGTGATACCAAATTTAATATGACGTATCAATCTCCGTCGTAAGAGCCTAATTTTGATAATCCTAAAGAAACTGCTGTTTTAAATAGTAAAAATTGATCTTATACTTTCTCTAAAATATTACTTTGCATTTTTTTATTGATAGTGTGCAAGTATTGTGGCGGTAAAATAGCACGCACTCTTCCATATCTCCCCTCAACTAAGATAGTATAGCCCAGATACGAAGGAAGGAAGCAAGATGGCGACAAAACAGCAGCAGAAAGACGGAACAACAACAATGTTTTGGTTCATGGTCGCCGTTGTTGGCCTCTGTACGGCTGAGGTCAACTTCATCCGAGGTAGGGAATTAAGCTAATGCATACATGTAACGTTATGTTCTTAACGACATGTTCCTAGGTCGTCGAAGCCTTCTTATAATATTATAATTTTAATCTAATTTAATGAAGACCTTTATTGCACATTCCTGCCACACTTGGCTAAGTACAGGTCGCAACAAAACAAAATAACAAGTACAGTTTACATAAACAAAAGAATATGGCTATCATTAGATAAAGTCTACTTCTCCTCGCTTTACGGTTATAGTAGATATAAAAGAACAGACATGTTTTTCAATGGGAGGTTTGTCTAGTCGCCTTAGGAATATGAATTTTTGTACAGACTTAAATGTGTGAAGTAGGGAAATAGGTTTTCTACAACCTTATACAGTTCATTTCTTTCTTTAGTATATGATTCACATTCTACCACGAAATGACATTCGTCTTCTATTCTATAGAACGTTCAACTTGATTATTTATCTCCGCGTAGACAAATTTGTATGTCAATGTCTGTATCTGTATCTATATAGCCAGTATAACCGCCATTAGGCGTAATTTATTACACCCCAGCTTCGCAGGCACGTGGCGCGGCAACAGCTGGTTATATTACACCGAACGGTCTGGTATTGGTCCGGTGTCTGTCTATCTGATTCAATTTCCTACGATTCCCAAACACAATGCCGCATTGATGATGATGATGATCAACTGTGTATGCCGCATTGCCATATAAATATACCCCAGTACTGCTATGTTATCTGTAGGACTGGAAGGCAGGTCAATGAAAGCCACGCCTTCCGCACTAGTATTCCAGACTGTGCTGAATCAACTGTGGGGGGGGGTGGCGATCGGCATCAGCACTGGTTTTCAGGGTCTTTCAGTGCTGAAGAAAGTTCAGTACTGATTTTCCAGTGCCGAATTTCAGTGCTGAAACTTGTCTCAGCACTCATTTTCCAGTGCTGAGTGGAGTTCAGCACTCGTTTACCTACTACATGTAGTTTGCTGAAAGCGCGACGGAGCGGCGGTGGGTCATGTCATAAGTCATTCAGCACTAGTTCTACAGTGCTGAAACTGCCATCAGCACTGGAACCGAGTGCTGATCGCAGGGATCTCCCAAGAAATATAAAGAAGGATGGGGGGGAGGGTGCCAGGCACAGGATACCTTTTGCGAGGAGGTTAGTTTGGGGGGGGGGCACACACCTTTCAAAAGGAGAGCCGCTAGCTGTTGCATTTTGCCTTTTTCAGACATAATTGGAAGTCATTTCCTGCAACTTCAGCTTTACTTTACATCTGAAATTTCCAGTTTTTAGCAAAATTACAGGCTTAGCTGGGGAAATATTGGAAGAAATACCCTAACTTTGAAAATCAACAGGATGGAGCTGGGATTAGAACAGGATGGAGCAGCGCCACTGTTCCATTCTTCAGGGAGATCCCTGCTGATGTTGTACAAAAGCCACGCCTTCTGCACCGGAGTTACCAGTGCTCGGGGACATGGATTCATTGAAAATAGAGACCACGTGTAGCGATATATTAAACAAGGACAACAACAACAGCTTAAAATGAACAATTACCAACTTTATTTCAAGCAATCCGCAACTTTCTCATTTTGTTCATTGTGTAATTGTAAAGTATATATACAACGTATGTATGAGGGATGTGTAACAAATAAACAACTTTCTTTCTTTCTTTCTACTTTTTATTTATTTCTTACCACCATAAGTTGTATCTTTGTTCAACATTTTAAAATTCAGAAGAGGTGAGTAGAAACAGACTCCTGGTTCCCATTTAGAATTGCCGGTCACATGAAGGATTTATAGTCAGATCACTATACCCCAGTAGTATTGAAATGAAAATCTGTTATAGATATGGGCTATGGATAAATTTTACCTAATACTTGTAATAGTCAGGAAACGTACCATTTTTTTTAAAACTTAAAAGCGCAAGTATGTCCCACCATAATGTATCTGAGTCTCCTAGGCCTCTCAGCACTCAATTTGCAGTGCAGAATTTCTGTCAGCACTAGGTGTCCAGTGCTGAGGCTTGGCTCAGCACTCATGATCAGTTTCCAGTGCTGATGTCAAGTTTTCCTAGCCTGAGTGTCATCCTGTTTCAGTTCCAGGCTCTACCTTCTGAAACAGGATGACACTCTGGCTAAAGTTTTCCAGTGCTGAAGAACATTTAGCACTGGTTTTCCAGTGCTGAAGCCACATACTTCATCAGATAACCATATGTTCAAGTCTTTATTGAGAAGGCCTTGATAAAACTTTTTGAATATGGCAGTGGCAGGACTATGAGAATTCACATTACCCACAAAATTTATACAGATGATCTCCCGTTCGAGTTTGCTACACGTGATGACAGCCCCTGTCAGCAACCCAAGAAGGTTGGAAACTGCAAGGCTGCCTTTCCACGGGTGTTCTACAACAGCCAGACTCAGCAGTGCGAGGACTTCATCTATGGAGGGTGTGGTGGGAATGACAACAACTTCGAAACCGTTGAGGAATGTGAAAAAACTTGTGCACATCTCCGTAAGTACAAGAGAGGTTGCTATAAATTCATTCCAGCTCTCAGCACTTACATTTCACGTCACAGTGAAAATCCAGAGCTTACTGTGTCTTTGATTTAGTGGTTATCAGACTCATAACAATATTGCAATAATGATATAGGTTTGGCATGATGTCTTTCTTCCTTCTTTTCTCTCTCTCTCTCTCTTTAACCATCCTTCTAAGTTTCCTTGTTCTCTCCATTTTCCTATCTAAAACTTGGAAGTGAGATTACATTTTGTAGTAACACAATGTAAGACGGGCTTATTTTTACGGTATGATGAGTTTGTGCACGCAGGGAGAGGTCACTACCCGCAAACATAAAACAACCGCAAAAATACATGATAAGTCTAGGGTTATGGCATTAAGAAATTGTAGATATGAGATCTTCACTTTCCTGTTAATAGTTATTTCTATTTACCAATTTTACCTGTTGGTCCAGGCTTAAAATTGACTAAACAAGGTAAAAGATGGCACTTTTTTTTACCACAAATAGAAAAAATTTGTTTGTCTTGGTACAGTTGTGAAGAGAGAAGCTGTACCAGTTGTGAAGAGAAGTGTTGAGACTGTGGACCAGGACATCTGCAAACTTGATCCTGACATCGGACCCTGTCGTGCCATCTTCACAAAGTGAGCCACAAAACCTCCGTAGAACTCAATGTCTCTACAAAGTACAATGTAGTCAATAATTTTTTTGTTTGCTCTTATTTTGTAAAAGTATATAGAAAAATTAGATAAAAAATGACATGTATTCTAACAGGTACATATAGTTATTTTTGTTCATGAAAGGTTAGTCACTACATGGGCTTTCGCCAGGACCCTTCCCTCCATCCCCAGATGGAAATTCACTTGTTGAAAAAAAGTCACCCCCTCTGTCCCAAAAATCTTAACCTCATGACATAAGAATATATTTTCGTAAGCTTAAAATGACAGATTCAACAAAGAAAATTGACAACACAGGCTTCCAAATTCCAATTTGATTTTTTTTTGCTTGCTTCTTTGCAATGTCCCAACTATTATTTAAACATGGTTACTTAGTGAGTTCTAAGGTGTGCGACAGATAAACATCGCGGCCCCCGGCCCGAGATTGATGGGGAAGTAGGAGGTCGGGGCCGGGTGGTACTCTTTTCCTGCCTCGACTCTGTCTTTGACTTTGAAATTGACTTTGGCATTCTACAACATTAGTATCCATTTTCCGAAATATATTTTTGCAATTTACAGCATGTATTTTCTCATTTTGCAGCTGCTTTGATGATTTACAGTATGGCCGAAAACTTTTTCATGTTCTGCTGGTATTCAATGGACTCAATAAAAATTTTCACTACTGAATGGAACAGAAACAAATTTCAAGCTGGAGACAACCCTGGTCACTACGAAAATCTACAGCTTTTATTGATATTCAGTTGTTTTTTCTAAACAAGGAAATGGGCGCTATTCTCTCATACTTTCAGCATGTACGTATACCTTACCCTTGGGAGCAGATTCTGTGGAAAATTGAAAGATTGACCTTGTGCTGACCCTGCCAGGGCAAAGGTCTTAAACTATGACTTGTCTGACCTTAATCCACCCTCAGGAATGCCCATAATAGTCTTCGGAGCTTTCCAGTATCCTCAAACTGTCTTGCATATGCCCTCACATTGTATTTTTCTACAGAAACTCCAGGAAACAGGTAATGATTGACCAAGCAGAATCTTTACTAATCTTAGTGTGTTCTTACAGGTTCTACTACGATGGGGAGTCCAAGACATGTCAGAAGTTTCAGTATGGCGGATGTGGAGGTAACAAGAACAGGTTTGAGACTGAAAAGGAATGTCTGAAGAAATGTCAGCCTTTGCCAATGAAGAAGGGTAGGTATCGACATCTTTTTAAGGTTGTTCATAGATATTTTGATATCACATCCATTTCTTTTTATTCATTGTAGGGACTTAACTGCATGGTAGGAGGCTAAAGGGGTTTATACAGTGTTTTTAAGTTTGCAGTTGAAACAACCGATATAGTAACACAGTTCAAGACAGAGCATATACATGTATACATGTATATGTTAATGATGCAATGACTTTGTGGTGAGAGCAACCTGCAAAAAGCACAATCATTAAACATCTCTCAATTTACATTACCGATACAGTATCAGTATGTATCAGAGTCTTCTATAAATTCATTGCCAAGTATAAAAATGTTATCATACATGTACATTGTATGCATGTTTGCAATAAGTTTTAGTTTTATTACGTACTGAAGTGTATTATACATATATTTTCTAATGATTTCTGAATCCTACCTCATACTGTAAAGCAATATTGCAGTCATGATATTCTATTTGAACAGTGAGTACTCGGTACTCGCAATCTAAGATTATCTCTAGATTTTTGTCTCTAACTCCTCCCCCTATTGTCTGCTCCAGGAGAGCCCCTAGAGGACACAGGCTGTAACTGCACTGTCCGTAACTGTGGCTGCTGTGCTGATCTTGTGGTGGAGAAAGTTGGACTCAATGATACAGGTTGGTGATATTCAACAAGATATTCTTAATGTCATCGATACAGAATGTGAGTTAAGATCATGGCTGTTGTTGACTACATCTTTATAACAGATGTCTAGTGCTTGAAAAGAGCTATCCAAGTGTTTGGTTTGTGTTCATTCCACAAGTTTTAGAGCTACTGCGCTACCTTACTAAAGATTCATCATCTTCATGGTCGCTGCTTGAAGATGAATGTCTAGGAAGAAGCTATAAAAGCTGAAGATGTTGTAATATTGTATTTGATTATTGCATGTTCACACATAAACAATGGTCGATCACCAGAGTGTCTATGGCCCAACTTAGACACAGGTTTTCTAGATGTCGGGACTGCGAACATCTGCCAGGCGACAGCTTTTTTGGGGGTCTAGTTGACTCATCTTGTATCCCCTAGTTTATGACTCTGACCGCCTTGTTTCTTTTGCAGGTTGCCTGAATGTGACCTATGACCCAGACGACTTGGCCATCTCCATCCTTTTCTCCTTGGATGGGAAGATCCTTGTCAATCAAACACTTTCAGGTATCGTAAATAATAGTATCTTCCAGACATCTTTACAAAAACAATGATATTAGTGTCTGAAGGTGATTATTAACTCCATGTACAGGGTCTTTGTTTTTGGCGTGTCTGTTTGTTTGATTCAGATTCTGTTTTATTTCTCATGACTTTACATGTGACATTTCATATAAATATGCACATGAATTGCGTAGGGGCTCATGATTTGTAAAATTCACTTATCAAAAACATTAACTATTATATTACAAATTATTGTTTGTGTTGGAGTATATCTGTAGTGAATACACTGTCAGTAGAGTGGCAGGAAGTCAGTGAGTTGGAAGACAACCGCAAAGGTCAGACTTGCCCAAGTAGCAGGAAGATGTGGTCAGAGGTGGTAGAGTTAGTCATTAATCAGACATGACACTACAGGCCATGGGGTCAATGGAAGATGATATTGATTGATGGGGAAGTATTGTTTTGGGTTTGTCGGTTTACATTTGTATCAGTGTTTTGGCAGTTATATATTTTCCATATGGTAGCCACATTCACCATATTCGCAAGAAGTCGTGGACACATGTAATGTCGATTAAAACCTTATTTGCATAATTGATGAAGTTCAATCAAACAAGACATGCAAGAAACTCTGAGTTGCGAACATTGCCCAAACCCTAAAAATCATGCAGTGAACGAGAGGACTTAAAAGTCCAGACCTGAACCTGAACCTCTGGACTTGAATCCGGACCTGAACCTGAAAATGAGTTTAGGTATGTAGCACTAAATGTTGTCTGGTGAACTCTGGCTTTATGTACAGTCTACTTTGATCTAGGAGATCAAATGGGATTAAGAACAGTTTCATGTTAGCTGTCCATCCTGTACAATATTAATGGTATCATGCTTTTGTTTCTTCCCTACAGTGCGCAACCCCCCTCCTGTCTGCTTTGGAGTTCCATTCCTCCACGACTACGTCAGTCTCTGTCTCAAGTTCTATGACATGCACTACTCCGTGGCCAAGATGTCAGGTACGGGAGACATTTGTAACACCTTACATTACTTATTTTTCTCAAAAGTGGTTTTTGATTTTAGGATCAGTGTGGAGTTTGCTGATGAAAGGAGAACTATGTTCCCACCACACAGGTTGTGCCAAGGTGCAGGTGAAACTCTACCATGTGTTGTCGGAGGAGTTCAACCTGGGATGCTTTAAGATGGGACCAGGCAAGGGCCATGGAGTGGAGGATCCACACAGAAAGTACATGCTCAAGGACAACAAGACCTGGGAGTGAAGGACCTTATACATTGTAGAGCATTTTCAGAGGATGCAGCTATTTACATTTCAGTGAATCATAGTTCAACATTTTCAGACATCTAAAGATCTTCTGACCATCTTGGCTCACAGAAAAGAATACCAGAAGAATACATATAAACTTGTGGATAAAATGTTTTAAAACATTCTGTACGTTTGAGCTATGGCTCATTGAAATGCAAACAAAGGACACCAACATGGCGGTCAGTACCTGTCTGATTCATTGATATGATAAGTGAGTGAAAATGCTCTATACCTACCATGGTCCCATTGTGGTGTATTGTAATTTTGTGAGTGTATGTATTTGTTTATTAGGTATGTTGCTTACAGTGAGACTGCTCGCCTCGTGTCTTGTCGACTGTCAATAACACTTTAACACCTGAAACATTGCTAGCCTGGTATCCAGCATTGGCCAACTTTGGTCCAGTTTATAATGGTCACTGTACCCCCTGGCAGGGCTGGATACCAGGCTCAAGCAGGGGGATACATGTAGCTGATACATTGTACACAAGTACATTGGAAGTTTTGGCATCAAGAAGATTACCATTCTGGTGAGCTTGATGCTGTAGTGTTAAGTTATTGTGAGCAGTGTTTATGTCAGAGAAGGTGGCAACCATATGAATGATCACACCATTCAAAGCTGATGCCCAGATTATGAAATACTGTACAGTATTCAAAGGAATGTGGGCATTGAAATGAAGAAGAAGAAGAAGGAAAACATGATAACTATCAGTTTCTCTTTTACTGTGGCTTGTTTGGAATGAGGTGTGATAGGGAAGTCAGTTGAATTCAGCTGAAAACATGGTGTGCTTGTGAAAAGATTTTCCATAGGCTATTAAAGTTTGAGAAGAACAAACCTTGGATATTAGATGTTTTGTTAAGAAAGACTAGTAAGTGTTCAAAGTTTGTTTCCTCTTAGTTTTTGGGAAATTAGTCTTCACCATGTATTCAAAACCCTGCTGACCACTCTGAGCTCAACTGGCTAATTCAAAGATGACGCTGATTTTTGTTGTCTTTTTCCAATGCCAATTTCTTCTTTGTAGCTAGCTGCAATATCACAACTCGCTCCATCCTAGCAGCTGTAAAAGAGAAACTGTTGAGTTTAGAAATCAAAATAAGCATATGAACTACACTGTCATTCATTTTGTTATACATGTGCAATTTCAGACCATAACAATAGCGGGAAGTGGGCCAAACAAATCTTTATTGGAATTTTGTTCTAAAAGCGGTGGTTGTTGTGCAATATTAACCATTGTTTTGCCAAAGGCCTGTCAGATTTGTATTTTTTTTTGTATTTTTTTGTATTGTACCAAGGTGTTAGATAAGCTAAAGGAATAGAAACATGACTTTAGTTAACAAGCTATTTGGGAAGGTATATTGTTTATGGAAAAGTCAGGTTGTAAGATGTTTTGTGTGATGAAGTATATCTATGAAGGACTGTTAAAAGGAATTGAAATATTTGTATATAATGGGTATCCAAGATTGAGGAGATAGTTATTATTTATTATTGTCACCACATTCATGTATAATATATATTGTATATCAGTATTTTTGCAGTACCCGGTCATTTTTTTTTAAAGAAAAGTTAAGGAAAGCTAAACTTAAAACATTTTCATCTTTTTCCAATGCAGAATGTTCATCTTTAGAGTCCAATTGTAGTCACAAAGAAACTACTGGTATATATCCTGGACTTTGATGTTATTTAGGTGCTGTACTGTATAATGGTACACTGGCATTCAGTATTTTGGACCTCCAGCTAAAAGATATTCACAATATTATACACAGTAGTACCCCATACACAGCCCTACTGTCAACTCTGTTTTTTCTCAAGGCAAATATCAAATATACATGTAGATGATAAATGCTGCAATCCTAAAACAAGCACACATATAACAGGACTCTGATATGCAGTCAATGAAGGCTTTTCTTTCTTCTTATTTTCTTGTAGTTTTATGAGAGAGGCTGTGATATCTTACAGTACCTGGCAAGTGCTTGTATGCTGCTGTTCTATGTAAGATGTACATGTATTGTATGCAAACTCAAGAGCCAAATAAAAGAGTTTGGAGACCTCATATCACTATGAAATTTATACTATGCAAATTAGGCCCTCATTTGTATAATTTATGTTCAACCATGTTCACCGTCACATAACTTCCAAATGCCACAAGTATGAAATTCCAGTTATCTACCAATATGGAATTATAGTATTTGCTCATTAATTATGAAAATTAGGTCTTCATTTGCATAATTCTATCTACATGTATCAATGTCCCTTTATTTCTCAGTTGCATATGTTGCCTTTTTTAACTATCTTACCATTGAATGGAGTGGGTTTATCAAGTTCCTCATTAATTATGCAAATTAGATTCTTAATTGTATTATTGCCATTTCATTTTTCTGGATACGGCCGGAAGCGGTACTGCAGGTAAGAAGCCAAAATATTCATGGCATTAGACTTAAAGCCAGTAAATACTTGACCAAACAGGTGTGGATGCCGTACATACATCTAGAATGACCTTCAAGGCATTTCAGAACACACGCTAGCATAGAAAGGGCCGATTTTAAGTGCGTGTGTGGAGCTCATGTCACATCTGTCGAAGCGCCGCCCATATTCATCTACACAAGTCTAGGTTTGCGTCCTTGACTGAACACATCTGGAAAAGAGTTGCAAGTTGTTGTGACACAAGGTCCTCACTGCACTAGAAGAATCCCCCCCCCCCAAAAAAAAATCAGTCATTTGTAACTATGGCTGGCTTCATGTAACTCTCAGTAGTTATATTCCCCTTCCAGTGGGAAGGGGGATATACTGTTTTTGCTTGCCTGTTCTTCTTCTTTTTTCTATAGGAAAGGTGAATACACCTGACAATAAATTATGCTAATGAGGACATCATTTGCATAATTCATGCAAAAACTTGTATTTCCTTTACAGTAAATGCTGCAGATGTCATATTTGAGATGTAGATAAATTTAGGAAAGGTAAACACACCTGGCCATGAATTTTGCTAATGAGGACCTCATTTGCATAATTTATGCAGAAACTTGTATTTCCCTTACGTAAAAGCTACAGATGTCATATTGGAGATGTAGGTATCTTAAGGAAAGGTGAACACACCTGGCCAGGAATTATGCTAATGAGGGCCTCATTTGCATAATTCATGCAGAAACTTGTATTTCCCTTACCGTAAAAGCTACAGATGTCATATTGGAGATGTAGGTACCTTTAGGAAAGGTGAACACACCTGGCCATGAATTATGCTTATGAAGACCTCATTTGCATAATTTATGCATAAAGTTGTATTTCCCTTACCGTAAAAGCTACAGATGTCATATTTGAGATGTAGGTACCTTTAGGAAAGGTGAACACATCTGGCCATGAATTATGTTAATGAGGACCTCATTTGCATAATTTATGCAGAAACTTGTATTTCCCTTACCGTAAAAGCTACAGATGTCATATTGGAGATGTAGGTACCTTTAGGAAAGGTGAACACACCTGGCCATGAATTATGCTTATGAAGACCTCATTTGCATAATTTATGCATAAAGTTGTATTTCCCTTACCGTAAAAGCTAAAGATGTCATATTTGAGATGTAGGTACATTTAGGAAAGGTGAACACACCTGGACATAAATTATGCTAATGAGGACCTCATTTGCATAATTTATTCATAAACTTGTATTTCCCTTACCGTGAAAGCTACGGATGTCATATTTGAGATGTAGGTACCATTAGGAAGGGTCACAAAACCTGGCCATAGATTATGCTAATGAAGGCCTTGTTTGCATAATTTATGCGTAAAGGCTACGGATGCCATATTTCAGATGTAGGTACCTTTAGGAGAGGTGAACAGACCTGTATATAAATTATGCTAATGCGGACCTCATTTGCATAATTTATGCATAAACTTGTTTTTTCCTTACTGTAAAGGCTACGGATGTCATATTTGAGATGCAGGTACCTTTAAGAAAGGTCAGAAAACCTGGCCATAAATTATGTTAATGAGTGCATTATGCATGAATTATGCATATCCCTTACCATGAAAGCTACGGATGTCATATTTGAGATGTAGGTACCTTTAGGAAAGGTGAACACACCTGGCCATAAATTATGCCAATACCGACCTCCTTTGCATAATTTATGCAGAAACTTTGTCATATTTGAGGTGTTGGTAATGGGAGGGGAATATTCTGCATTTTCCCGAAAATGTTGCCATTCTAGTATTGATAATACAACTTGATTATACTTTAAATGCACTTAAGATAGTGGCAGTCTATGGCTGTCCGAGCTAGACGTCGAATCAGCACCAATATTCATGCACATGATACTCATGATCATAATTATCAATCATAGCATGGTCAATGAATTGTCTGCCTTTTGGTTCATTCTTGAATAATAACTTGATTATCAAGGATTCAACACACAGAGGCGCCTCGGCTGGTGTCAACACTACGTTCAAGGTAAGTCAAGACGATTTCCAAGAGCTGCAGAACGCCAGGCACCATTTCCGTGGGTGTGTAGTAAGATAGGAAGCCATAAAAGCTAGCTGTTGCCACCAAAGTTACCTTTATCGCATAGTTTGCCTACTTCTCTCCGCTCAACAATAGAAAATATGTGAGCTGCAATCGGGGCAATCGACGCTCTTCCCCTTTGCGTGTCAAGAGCACCACTATGCGGATTACGAAAGAATGGCACATAAGTAACGTTGGCAATACGATTTTACATTAGATATTTAAGAGCGACTTCTAGTAGTCATTACGATAAATGCAACACATTGACTAGAGCTTCATAATAGCTGTACATTGATTCTACATTGACCAATCAGCATACAACAGTGTCTGATGTGCGGTAATGTCGATAGTATTATCCGTATGTATACCAAGAGAACTACTCAGCATTCACATTACCCTGAGACCGCACAGCACAGTGTATATCCGCCATTGAGCGGTAACAGAAATAGTACGACCGAAATCTTTGAACTGTAGGTAAAAACTTTAAAGTGAAAGCCAGGGAGGTATTGAATTTAATGAATGAATGAAGACCTTTATTGCACATTTCTGCCACACTTGGCTAAGTACAGGTCAAAACAAAACAAAATACAAGTACGGATATAAAAGAATATGACTATCATTAGATAAATTCTACCTCTCCTCGCTTTTCAGTTATAGTAGATATAAAAGAACAGACGTGTTTTTCAATGGGAGGTTTGTCTAGTCTCATTAGGAATATGAATTTTTGTACAGTACTTAAATGTGTGAAGTAGGGGAATAGGTTTTACAGCTTATACAGTTCATTTCTTTCTTTGGTATATAATCCACATTCTACCACAAAATGACATTCGTCTTCTATTCTATGCAAAGTACAATGTTTGCATAATCGTTGTTCTAGAGGAGTGCGGGTATGTCTTCCCGTTTCAATATGTAGTTTGTGGCAGCTGAGTCTTAGTCTTGTGACTGCATTCCTGTCCCTCATATTTGAATTATTTAGATGTTTTTCTTCATTATAAGTAGTTTTAAATAATCTATATGATCTTAACTTATTTCTAGCAGCCCCACTTTGTTGTCGTTATGTATTTCTTTTAGAAAGTTTGGAAGTGAATGTCTTTTATCCGTTGGCCAGTGGAACTAACAATTTGTAACGTATTTGAATTATATGAAATTGGAAGGTGCCATAAGAAAGCAAACCCGCTCTCCTCTAAAGACTTACGTATTCCTGTCGCCCAACATTTCACACCAGATTTGTCTAGATCTAACTGACAGCAGAAAGCATCTGCTTGAAAACTGTCGGCTGGCACATTTTGGCGAAGTCTAAGGAAATATTTGACGGCATTTAGCGAAGCCTCCACTCGTATGGGGTATCTTCCTAATTCCGCCCTTGCAGCTAGGCTGCAAGCAGACCTAGGTACACGTAACGATTGTTTGCAGAATTTTAAATGAACTGATTCAATTGGACAGGAATTTGAACTTTTGAATGAACCCCATATTTCAGAGCCGTAGAGAATAATGGGTTTAACGCACGCATCAAAAAGTTTGTTTCTCACAGAAATTGGGGCGTCGGCATTGTCTAGAGATTGGTTGATGCCGAACAAAGCTTTTAGACCTTTCCTGTAGAGATGTTTGAGATTCGCCTTGAATGTGCCGGCAGAGTTGACAATTATACCTAAGTAACAATAGGATGCAACTAATTCGACAGGGTTTTTCTGATATGTAAACAAACAGTCTTTTGGAAGACGGCCATCTTTAGAGAAAACAACAACTTCTGTTTTCCTAAGGTTTACATTCAGTCTCCATGTATTACAATAGTTTTCTAACTTATTCAAGGAAGTTTGTAACCCTTGATTAGACTCGGAAAAAATAACTAAGTCGTCTGCGTATAATAAACAGGGAATATACTTATCATGCATAATTGGTGGTTTACATTCATTGTCAAAGATGGTTGTAATATCACTAATAAATAAGTTGAATAACGTTGGCTAAATTACAACCTTGTTTGACACCGCTATGCGAAACATATGATTCAGTGAGACCATGACTATGTTTGACACAATTTGTAGTTTTAGAGTACATGTCTTTGATAGTTTGAAGAAATTCACCACCTATACCAAGCTTGTTTGATTTAAATATGAGGCCATTTCTCCATACTGAATCGAAACATGCAAAGAGGCGAGAGTTCTGACTAATGTATTTCCTAACTAGGGTGTGCACGACAGTTTAATAAGTCGGTTTGTAGATCGTATATACGAATAAGATTATAAAGTTTGACCAGTCGGCGTACAAATATGCGGACCTTTACAACTGACTGCTTGGGTGAGTCGGCAGAGGGCATCGGGATGTAAAAGAACTATATTTTGTTCGTTTATTGTTAATTTTTCGATTGTAACCTCAAATTCAGCATATTGATTTATCGTGCCTCTCTATAGTACCCTATTATAGTTTTATTGGCGTCTGTGTCGTCACTTTGTGGTCCTTAACTATAGAAATCACAGTTGGCGAAAAACTGTGTTCTGCTGCCTTGACAGGTCTAGTTGTAGTACATTGACCAATCAGCATACAACAGTGTCTGATGTGCGGTAATGTCGATAGTATTATCCGCATGTATACCAAGAAAGCCAATCAGCATTCACGTGGCCTTGAGACCGCACAACAAAGTATATATCCGCCACTGAGCGGTAACAAAAATAGTGCGACTGAAATCTTTGAACTGTAGGTAAAAACTTTAACGTGAAAGCCAGCGAGGCATAAAATTGACTGTGCGGTAGTATAATAAGTCGGCTTTTAGATCGTACGAATAAAATTTAGCCAGTCGGTGTACAAATAGGCGGACATTTACAGCTGTCTGTTGGGGTAAGCCGACAGAGGGCGTCAGGAAGTTAACAACTAATAACTATAACTTTTTTTTGTTCACTATCATTGTTTCGATTTCAATCTCAACTTCATCATATTGATTTGTCGTGCTTCTCTAGGGAACCCTATTATAGTTTTATTAGCGCCTGTGTCGTCACTTTGTGGTCCTTGATAACTATAGAAATCGCCATAGGCGAAAAACTGAGTTCTGCTGCCTTAACAGGTCTAGGTGCAATTCTACTTCATGCCGCTATGTAACAGAGGCGTCCTTGAACCGCAGCGAGTTGCTTGATCGAAATGGCTTGAACTCTTTCGCTAATTAGCTTTGTAAACTGCAATTAAGTACCCTAACAGGCTAGATGAAGAGTTTGAAAGTGGGCTTATATGTATATGAACGTTAACATGTGTTCACTATTGAAATTGATACTAGTGTGCAACATCAGCATTTCAGCGGAATAAGTCGGCCGAACTATTATCATAAAGTATTGCTATTGCACTAAAACACCGGTACCAACGCATAACGGACAAAATACAATTTCCTTATCAAACAACAACATACATTAGCTAACTGCCATATCTATATGAATACATTATGCTAATAGTTACCATAGCATTCACCGTTGCATTCACACCATACGGTGAAAAATTTGGCATATTTCTTGAAAATCAGAAAAAAACTGTTGCATTTGTTCAACGTGCTATTGTTACACTAATTACGATTGAAATTATGACGAAAAGCACCTTCAGAAAGTGACAATTTACAGGAAATTAGCATTGGTAAGATACAAAGAAAGCATTTCATCCATAGTCCAATATCCCGGTGCTTTTTTTGCAAAATTTCTTGTGTAATTCTTGCTTTTACATGGGCGCAGTTTCAAGTTCAAGGTCAAACAGTTCAGGTCATCTAAATGTAGGTAAATACTTTCAGACCAGTTTGGTCGAGTGCTCATCGGCTTTTAGCATACTGTGTTGAATAGTTTCGCGTTTTTATCATACGGTAGTATGTACCCTATTGGAGCCTAATCTGCAGTACCGCTCCCGGCCGTATCGCGAAAAGTGACAAAGGAAGGGACCCTCAAATAGACCCCTTTCCAGTTACGGCGGCCATTTTGAATTCCCTGGGGTCAGCTGGGGGTCATGCACCAAAGTGAGGCTTAGGTTGGGAAACACCAGCCAGGATGGGAAACACCAGTATGATATAGCATAGGTATTCCATCCTGGGTGGTACATTTTGCGCCTCTAATGTGAAATGCTGTGGTACATGCACCTGGCATGTGTAGAAAATATTGTTGTGGACATTTGGACTTGATTTTAGCTAAATTCTAATTCATTTTTTCATACTTTTTGACAAGTGAGTTCAGAACATTTAGTGTCAGTGCTTATACCTCCCATTTGTACTTTGCATAGCGTGTGAAATCGCACAAAACATGCACCGAAATCAGGTTGTTTTCCTTTTGAATTGGGAAGAAATCAAAGTTTGTTGGCTGTTCTAAATGTTCAGTGTCAGCAATAACCAACAATAACAATGACCAGCATATGCATGTTATTGTTAGGCATAAACACCTGGTGTGTGGGTCGATAGAGCTTGCACGTGCACCAGGCCTTCATACAGTGGTAGAATTAAGATTTTCGCCATGCCAATCTCAGAAATGCAGAAATTGTCAATTTAGCAGGAAAAATAATCTGCTAAATTTCAGTCAACAATATTCTGGACTCAACTTTTTGTGTACTTTTATGTCGCTATAACTAAATATCATCGGGGCAAACTGACATACTGGTAAGCAAGGGGCGCACCCAGTACGGATACGTCACCTTGCCTTCCCCACTGAGTTCTAAGTTTGCAGAATGGATCTTGGCATCCAGACATTGTCCGAAAATGTCTTTCTACAAATATCATCATCATCATCGGTCGACCCCCGAGGGGGACGGGGCAAGTCCATGCACAACTTCCGACCACACCAGTGGCCGCACTAAGGTCTTCCATGTAAATTGAGGTGTCTCTAGATAGAGATCCCGGGAAAGTCAGCAAATAACCTACCACCCACAAGGATGCCAGCTGGGTATTTTCATGTTTTCTAGTGTCTAATCCTACTAGTGATCAGCTATTACAGCATACCGTGGTCACCTATGCAAAGTAAAAATGGATATACAATATCAATGCAAACACTGATATGCGTTTCTGAGATTGGCATGGAAAAAATCTTAATTCTATATGTATACCACTGTATGAAGGCCTGGTGCACTTGCAAGCTGGATCGACCTACACACCAGGTGTTTATGCCTAACAATAACATGCATATGCTGGTTTGAGATTAAAATATATTTTCACTTAAACCTTGCTTAAAGCAAATTATGGTTTAAGATCTTTGTCTACTAGATAGAAATTTAACAGTATGTAATGTTTATGGGGGTAAAGTGTTATAAACAAAGAACGGGCTAGAGTGAAAAAATATTATAGAAACCACACTACTACTACACTGCCGCCCCAACAGGCAAAAATGATAAATTTTCGAAGACACTGAACGTTTAGAACAGCCAACAAACTTTGATTTCTTCCCAATTCAAAAGGAAATCAATTTTTGTGGGATTTCACGGGGTCCAATCTATGCAAAGTACAAATAGGGGATATAAGCACTGACACTAAATGTTCTGAACTCACTCATCAAAAAGTATGAAAAATGAATTAGAATTTAGCTAAAATCAAGTCCAAATGTCCACAACAATATTTTCTACACATGCCAGGTGCATGTACCACAGCATTTCACATTAGAGGCGCAAAATGTACCACCCAGGATGGAATAACCTATGCTATATCATACTGGTGTTTCCCATCCTGGCTGGTGTTTCCCAACCTAAGCCTCACTTTGGTGCATGACCACCAGCTGACCCCGGGGAATTCAAAATGGCCGCCGTAACTGGAAAGGGGTCTATTGCCAAATTTCGGTCATTTCGGGAATAGGGAATTCGCAAAAGACTCGCAAAGGGGTTTGAAATTTTCAGGCTTGTTTGAACCTGGGCTTGAAACTGTGACCATGCAAAACCAAGTATTACGATATTTTAGACATTTTGCCAAAAATAACTGATGTTTATATCCACCTAACTGATATACTAGCATCTAGATCTTCATCGATGTCTTGATTCTATGGATTAAACAGCTTGGCTGACAAATTGCGCCTTTGTTGTCGAAAATATATTTGTTACTCTCCAAGCAGAGGATGGGTTCCGGCAGGTTTTTGACGTGTTTTTAGGCGTTTTTGTCGGGCTTTCTACTTCTTCTTTTTTGGCTAGACATTCCATTGAAAGCTGTTACTCGACACCTGGAGGATTGCCTGGCTTGGGATTCAAATTTGTTAGTAGCTTGAGTTATAATTTGATATAGATAAATGGTAAGTATGCGTATAGGAGCCAATATGCATAATGATGCGGATATACCATAATTCCATAGTGGTAAATGGCGGGAATTTGATTCTTGTAGCATCTGTAAGTTCATTAAACTTGAACATCATCAAACGTAAATATGTACATCAGGGTGTTTTTTTCTAATCGCACTAGAAGTAGAGCACAAGAAGGAAAAATACGCAAGTGGACCATTATGGGTAAGCCTAGTACTGTTCTTCATCATAGTCCTCTGTATAAATACATGCTTGCTTGTTAAACAGGCGGACAACAAGTTACAGACCATACATTTTTCTTTTTGGCAGATATTTCTTTCCATGGGTTTAACATTCGGGTCTATCAGCCCATTTCTTAAATAGCTGACGTTTTGAATAAATTGCACCATAATTGTTAGCGCTACGTCATACTGCCAGAGAAAGAAAGAATTCTTCATAATTAGCTTTTTCTTGCATACTCAATGATATTGTCACCTGTTTTCTTGGGGCATCTTTTATTTCTGTCTTTATCTTCATATATCTGTATTCAAACACCCAGCCTCTTTGTGTTATGACAGGCTGGCCTCTAAAGGAGTTCAGTAATACATAGCATTGTTGGTTGAAGATGTAGATGTATTATCTCGAAATAACATCTGGTTAATAATCTGGTTAAGGTTTTCACTTAGTTTGAAAAGTTATTGAAGTGCTCCAGTTGATATTTGAATACAAAGTTCTTGCTAAGGGTATCTTAACTTTTTTTAAATACAGAATATACAGGTTCATTATCCTTTACTGTTGTACAAAAGGTTGTTATTGCTAGCCCGGTATCACCCCCACGGCATATCGGCTAGGACCCACTAAGCACAGGCTTCCTTTTCTGACAGCCGATATTTCTGAGTTATATTACTGGATCTCACTCTGTAAAATCCCTCGGATTGCGCTGATTGACCTGGCCTGGCGGGCAACACTCCTAGTACCGAGGAGATCCCGAGAAGCGCACGGTCGGCTGGTACTAGGATAGTTATTTCTAGAGGTGCAGCGTACATCCCGCGTCCAACCAGACCCAATCCCACTCCGCGGTGAGGTCCGGCCGCACCACGACAGCTCGGTGCTGAAGTCTCACCTGCCGGCAATCCCCTGCACAGTTGACGACAGGGCCAGGGTTGCTCCCATGACAACTCGATAGGTGAAACCACTGGTAGTTCCCTTCGTAGAAGTACAGCTCTACCTAGCGGGGGACGAAAGTACAGTCGCAGCTGATTATAATGGTGACAAAAGTGGGACATTGTTTTAGGTGTGTGTGTGTGTGTGTGTGTGTGTGTGTGTGTGTGTGTGTGTGTGTGTGTGTGTGTGTGTGTGTGTGTGTGTGTGTGTGTCCTTCGATCTGTCAACACGATAACTCGAGAATGCCTGGATGGATTGTCTTCATACTTGGATGGTAGGTAGGTAAGTATTTATGCCCCCCCCCCCCCTTGCGGCTTTCTGCGGTACTGGACATGCTATGATCATTATCTTTAGTGGTAGATAGCTCTTGGGATGGAGAGTAAGTCGTGTAGGTTTGGCCCCCAGCACCTTATTTTAACTGCAGGAGCTGATTTCGTTTCAAACTTTGAAAGAGAATACTAGTAACTCAATAAGGAGTTGACGGATCATCATGACATTTGGTATGTAGATAGCTTAAGTGATGATTGACAAAACCATAACCACGCAAATCAGGAGCTAAGTTGCCTGATTAATGAGGAAAGTTTGTAAATTTGCTGCATTCCATTATAGGACTCTCAAACACGTGACATGTCTAAGTGAGAAAGAGAGGAATATCGGTAGATATTACTTATGCAAATGAATTCCTAATTTCAATAATTCCATAGTGGTAAATGATGGGGATCTTATTCTTGCCGCATTTAGAAGATAAATACATGTGGACATTATCAGACATAAATCATGTGAAAGAGGACCTTATTTACATAATTTATGGGAAATGCTACAATAACCGCCTTTCCTTAGATAAGACCCTCATACTTTGAACAACTTGTGTTCTTTGAGTAGAGAAGATGATCAACTGACATAATTCATGCAAATGAGAGCCTTCTTCGCATAATGAATGGGAATTCCAAACATATGATATGCAGTCGGAGAAGGTATGGGGCCGTGGAAGTCTAGTTACTGATTTAATACACATTTCAAGTTGTTCTCTCTTAGAAGTACTCATTAGAACGCCAATATTGAAGGTCACAAGATGTGCGCAAAGAAAGGAATGTATCCGCTTAGAGCTGAGAACGTACTGCTGGTTTTGTAAAGAGTAGAATGCAGCGATTTATCAGTGAAAAGAAAGGCATGATTTGCATGATCAATACGAGAGTGCTATACTTCCTTTGTAGAATGGTTATAGGTAAGTTAGTTATCGGTTTACATTCCGTAGATCATGAAAATGTGCAAGTCATTTGCATGATTCATTATGTAGACATGATGTTCTGCCAAAGGAAAGGGCTTTCACACATACAACATACAGTTTGGTATAGAAGACCATCATGGACAATAGGTTACTGTAATTTCAGCCTTATTTGTATCATCAATGAGACAAGATAAAACAATAAATCTACAAAGGCTCAAAATATTTCATGGAGGTATGAGGTCTCCGAACTCTTGTTAGTGCTGTTCGAAAAGAAGTTTACCTGGTCTGTTCCCGTCTCATCGCTGTAGGCGTAGATAGGACTGTCTATCCGGCGCCACAGTGAGCAGGTTGGGATGGACGGGTCGTTGCGTGACCTCACTTCGGGGCCGTTGTCCCTCGTCTCGTCCGCCTGGCTCTCGTCCGTTTCGGTCCCGCCCGTTTCGCCCTCGTCCTCACCTGTTGTGGTTAGTCCACCCGCCATGGCGAAATGCTGTCCCAATGCATGTAGATGATGGGTCTATTAAAATCCAATAAAAGGCGGGGAAGAAAATGATAAGTGCCCATTCAAAATGTCTGAATGGCATGCTTAGTTGTAGCACTTTTACAAATTCTTTTCCATTTCAACGTACATACAGATGTTCATGTACGCCCGTAAATGTCATGTTCTGGAATTTTCGCGTATGGTCTAGTTACGCTCGTCGCACCATCGTCGTACGAGTACGATGGCGAACTGAGGGCATTTGGCGGATAGTCGTGCATATTTCTTACAACCCCCAGCTCTCTTGTTACGGTCAAGACTATTTTAGATCCTTGCCGTTTGATAGTTCTGTCTGCTTGAAAATTTTACGACATCAAAAGCGAGTGACGGCCTAGACGTACGAAGGAGTGCGACCGCGCCGTAAAGACAGGATGTTTAGAGTACACATGTATCAATGCATTTCAACAAGTACGTACCTGACGAATCTCTGTTTCCGTTTCATAGACCGTCTCAGCTCTTTCCACTGCTGTCACGACGTCGGTGCGTTCCGCAAAACGTTCGGCGTCTACCTCGAGGGCGTCCGAGGGCACCAAGACCTGTCCGGTTCTGACCGGTCTATTCGTGAAGGAACAGCCGAAACTGGTGGGATATACGGCGTTGTATTCAAAGGGCCTGTGGATACCAAGTTGACACGACAGCAGATCGGAGAATGGTCGATACTGACAGCGGTCGTACGTGGGCCTGACGCGGGCGTCCGTCGAGCTCGACTCCTGGCGAGGGATGGCTACGCCTGATATTCCGTTCGTGGTGAAAACGACGATGGCGATGGTTGCAATAAACTTCATCTTTCCGTCTCGTGGTGACGCTGTGAGTTTCACAAATGTCTGAAATTACAAATCACTTGATTTAGTCAAACAAGCTAATTTTTTTTACACTTACCAAAGCCGTTAATGTAATTCGAAATACGAAACGCGTGTCAACAAATTTTGTGTGGAAGATAAAATTAGTATTGCTGAGACCTGTAGGGATGAGGTTTCAAGGTTTTACATGAACAACAGTGTTGAGTTTACCTTGGGATATTCGTAGGCTGCAACTGGTGGTATGTACAATGATAGCCTCGGGTTGGCGAAGGCTTAAACAGGCACGACTTGTCTTTCTGAAGTCACGCACACAGACAACATCGTGCCTTATTCCGAGACCACAAAAACGCCAACACAGGAAAATGCCTAGTGTCGAATGTGTGATCACAGGTCAAGCTATGCTGTGTAGATGATTGATGGTCTCCGCCTCTCCCAATTTTGGTAGGCGGAAATCCATCAATCATCCGATCAATTAAACACATGAGTCTCTCTCTCTCTCTCTACTGGTCCGAGGGTAGGTTATGTGTCGACACAGCAAACATTCTTGAGAGTGTCTACGTATAAACCATTTACATCTTATATTCCATTATAAAAGTCGTCTTCTGTACGAATATCCTGATATGTAAATGTTAAATTTTTAAGACCATTTCGATGCAACCGTTAAAACTGACCGAAGCAAATTGAGCCGACACATGGCACGTTCTCTCGAAAATAGTTCGATGTAATTTGTTCTGCCCAGGTGAATCTCTTTGGTCTCCCATTCGACAGACTTTATTCACGTCAAATGTACGCGTCAACAGATCCATCCGTCAAACAACCGTGTAAATTTGCTCGCCATTTTACAAAAACAGAAAACAGGTCTTGTATAAACAGTAAATCAGCAGTGCTCAGCAAGTTACTACAAGACTGGCCAAATGTTTAAACTAGTCTTGCTCTCAAAAACAACTACTGCGGAGCGGTAGGGGTACAAAATCTCTCTATACCTACCACCTGCAGTTACCGGTTCACTTCTTTTCAAATTAAAGCTGGTGTTGCTGCCCCCCCCCCCCCATGAAATAGGAAATAGTTGGAGTAACCGGTATTGTCCGAAAAAAGCGTTCAGAAAATGTTATGATTTTCCATCCGAACATCTGCAGATTAGAGGGATAGGATGGTTTGCTTTACAAGTACCCCCCCCCCCCCAAATCACAATCTGTATTCCTTGCTGAGATGGCTTCTAAAGCTGTTTGTCCCGTTTGTCGGTTGACAACCATGTGTATGCTTGAAATCATGCATGTCCTCAGCTGACCAAGTACAGATTAAACGACCTTTTAACTCAAAGGTTCTTGCGGAAATGCATCATAGCTTGGCAAATAGGACAAATTTTTTTCCTCTGTTGATCGTTTGTTCGGTTGTTCGTTTCGACAATCTATGTGCAGGTGCAACATACAGGTGTGACCCTCCTGTGATGCTTGTATCACAGAACACTGATAGCCAACTGATTTCCTTCCTTTCGTTGCAGTACCGCATTTCATACAGTTCCTCAAGCAGAGGTTGTCAGGGAAATTTGTGACCTTCTTATCACATGCCCCGTTTTCCCGTCTGCCAGACCCACCAACCTAGCTATGCGGCATGTCCTATCCTCACTGAGGGGGGTGGTTCTTTGAGAAATGAGTTGTAGTCCCTCCTCGTGCCCCTATTTTCTAATCTCCAAGTAGAGGTTCGGTAGCCTGAGTGTCATCCTGTTTCAGTTCCAGGCTCTACCTTCACCTAAAGGCAGAGTCTGGAACTAAAGTTCGGCTCAGGCTGGTTTTTGACGTGTTTTAGGAGTTTTTGTCAGGCTTTCAATTTTGTCCCGTTTTCTTTACGTCGCCAGACTAGAGAGTGCCTATTTTCAGTAATCTGTGAACTGGTAACGGAACTAGTTTTATAAGGATCCCAGCGCTAATCCGGGGAAAAGGTGTTCATCCGAATTGTTAGCCTGAATACCGCCAGATGATTTTCTTAATTTGTCATGACCGTACAGAATTATCACAGAAACGTTGAAAATGAGGTACAAAACCTATTTCCCTACTTCACACATTTAAGTACTGTACAAAAATTCATATTCCTAAGGCGACTAGACAAACCTAACATTGAAAACATGTCTGCTCTTTTATATCTACTATAACCGAAAAGCGAGGAGAAGTAGAATTTATCTAAAGATCGATAGTCGTATTCTGTACTTGTTACTTTTTGTTGCGACCTGTACTTAGCCAAGTGTGGCAGAAATGTGCAATAAAGGTCTTCATTCATTCAATAAAATGCAATATGCATTTGATCTTGAATATGATTTTAGAAGTATTTTCCCCCTTCAAGTCTTTTAGTGATTATTTCTACGGAAAACGGGGCATATGACAAGAAGGTCACAATTTTCCCACCAACCACTGTTTGAAGAGTAACTTTAAGCATAAGTGGAAGGGCGCTCGGGTATGGCTCACACAATAAGGACGGCGCGTTCGGGTACCGGGCCCGAAACGGCCCGCAGCCCTGGCTGCGCCTGCCCGCGATTTCGTGATGTCTAACTCTTACATAAAACATCCACCCATATAGGCCCGCCTCTCCAACTTAACCCTCCCTTGGAGCATTTGCAGACCAGGGGCCTTCACGGGAGAGCTACATTAGGAAGGTAGGCATTCAGGCTTTGAGAGGTGGGTTGGTGAAAAAAACATGACAAAATAGAAAGCCCGAAAAAAACGCCTGAAAACACGTCTAAAACCAGCCAAATCCACTTCTCTGCTTGAAGAGTAGTAATACTAGTATTGTACCTTTTCGCTGCTTTGAATACTTCAAGAATAATTCGAGGGGACAGTTCATGAAAAAGAGCGTCCGTGAAATAATGTTAAAACCTATCAGGTTATTTCTGACCATCTTGCTAAATGGTCTATTCTAAATTCGTATATTCAAGCTGATAAAAACTCACCTCGTCTCCCGCTAACCTTGTCCCGCCTGAAAAGGAAGAACGAGTGTCAACCGCAGCCATAAACAGGTATCAACGATAAACATAAGCTTCCTTACCTTTTGATTTTCTGACGGTCGAAGAAAAGATCGAATGATCAGGTCAACCCAAAGAGTATTTGCTCAGCAGGCGCGTTTCTGCTATAAATACCAAAGTGTTGAAACACTCCATGGTACGTCACGGTACGTCGCAAGTGGGAAGGGCATGCCTTTTCTGTGTCAGTGAAGCGAGGATTGCACACCTGGCGTGAGATGCCCGTGTATGTGATGGCGCAATACACCTGTAAAAGGTCAAGCGACCGACCTCAGACGGAAGTGAAGCATAGCGCTTTTACAATAGCTAGCCTCTACCAGGCTCCAGACGTGGCTGGAAAGAATAGGAATCGGACAAATGGCCAGCCGATAGATACAGTTGACAACTCGTTGACCGTACCTTCCACCTAGCCTGACGCAGACGTCTGGATCGGTGGCGTTTATTATTGCGAGGAGCGCTGATTTCAACATGGGCTATGATTTTCTATGCCGGGAAAGGTTGGCCCTCCCAAGCAGTCTGCTTCCAGTCGGGTCGAAGAAAGGGAAGGGGATGAGGGGAGCCTTTCAGGCTATGTTCGCGCACGGCGCGAGAAACAATTAACTAAATAGGCCCCGGCACACGCCTGGTTTGTTCCTTGAAAAAAATGAATAACACGTCTATCTGTAGTCTGTATAACGCAAACTCCAGCTGTCCGGGGGTTTTTGGATAGCCGTTACAGGCGGCGGGCGGACACGGGGCTTGGTTGAAACCAGGCTAGTCTATCTGTATAATTAATCTGGGAATTTATACAGTAGACACTTTCTTCGACTCGACTGGAAGCAGGCTGCTGTGGCGGCCCTTTCCCTGCATAGATAGAAAATCTTGAAAAATGTTGAAAATCGCGAATCAACACTCTTCCCAATAATAAATAATAAACGCCACCGCTCCAGAAGTTAATTCACTGCTTATCTCTATGTTTGTTCGCGAAGGAGGCAGGACCGTACTATTTTCAGATGAAAAGATACAAAACCCGGAAGTTCTACTACAGCACCATTACAAGCCGCTAGAGGGCCCAAAATGTAGAAGCATTCAAATCTGAAAAAAAGAATCTATGCTAGCTTGGCGCAGCTTAACTTTTCAAAATGTTTATTTTTTTTATTTTGTTAGGTGTTACACAGCTGTTTTAAAAGTAAGTACGTCCTTCACACGTTTGCAACTCTGGCACAGCTGATAAGATTTACTAAAGCTGATAAGCTTTACACGGGTCACAGGTACAGTGGAACAACATTCACTTCCACAAGAGTGTGTGACACCGGGGTAGAGCAGCTAACTTAGAGGAAGAACGCGGTATCGGTGGTGTAAGAAGGAGGAGAAACAAAAATGCAGAGACTCCATAGAGGTCACAAATTCCACTGATGAAAGGAAAGGCTGGGGGGGGGGGGGGGTGCGGTGGCAAAATTGACCTTGACCTTTATATTGTCAAAACCAAATAGACGCATGTACACACACAGACAACACGCACACAGTCACATACACACTACCACTTGTACCACAGGCCTCACAAGAGCGCTGCCTTTATCTTCGTTCTTCTCTGTATAGCGACCACTTCTACCTCTTCTACCACAGGCATCACAAGAGCGCTGCCTTTTCCTTCGCTCGTCTGAGTTTGGCGAACACTTCTATCACTTGTACCACAGGCCTCACAATAGCGCTGCCTTTTCCTTCGCACGTCTCAGCATAGCGACCTCCTCTGGCCTCACAAGAGCGCTGTATCTACCTTCGCTCGTCTCAGTATAGCTACCACTTCTACCACACGCACGCTGCCTTTTCCTATGCCATTCTCAGTATAACTATCTGTATGTAGCTGTTATTCGTACCATCGTGCCTAGTGCCTTGATACATCGACCCACATAAAGCGGGAAACTTTTACGAGCGAGCAAGGGACATTTGTAGCGCCGGTAATCGAAACGCAGCTTGGCATGTGGCCGTGTTCCTGGGTGCCTGCGATTTCGTGAGGCTACGCCCCAGGCGGCGTAGACCCAACATCATAGTTCAGCATCCACTAAGGTCACCGACCTTCAGATCGTTTATTGTCACGAAAGGGTGATGTAACCCTTAAAGCATGCCACATACCATCCAAGCTATGTTTTGCAATAATATGGCCACCTGTGGTCTGTGTCTAGGGTTCATTTAAAAGCCGGATGGAGATAGGTGTGTGTATATCGACTGTTGTTCAAATAACTGAATAAATCAATCAAATACTCTTGTCTAACACAGATATCAGTTTCTCATCGTAAAACGCAGAGTATCAGCTTTTTGAGTACGTTCGATTTACAGCTTCGTGAGAATTGCGTTAATTCACTACTTATCTTGTTTACCTACATACGCTGGGAGACCACCTGTTAAAGTTAAAGTACGTCTGAACTAGATATATGCTTGGTTTGCACTCGCGTTTTCCGAGTCGACTCGGAGTCAATTCCGCCGAGAGACGACGCTGGCCGAAGCTGGGCGTTCCAAGTCAGTTCGCGGCCCCGTGTGTAAACAGACCGCTCCTGAGTCGACTCCGAGACGACTCGGAAACGCATGTGTAAACCCAATCATAGATTTGTTGGTCGATCCCCCCCCCCCTCACCACTTCTCCAAAACTGCCACCTACCCAGACGAACTTGATCCAGTTCCATTCATACAGGTGCAAATAGAGGAATACATAAACCTTTAGCCTGCTAAGGTAGTCGGTTGCCACCAAATTTGATCTAGATATGAGGTTAGTCAGCGGGGAGAAGGTTTAGGGGGTCGTAGAAGACATCTTAACAACATTTTATATTGATATCTTCATATAGATCTACATTGTTCTTACTATGGCCATATTGATTCAATTACATGGATGGCATCCTTTGGGAACCCCAAAACTGATGCGAGCATATGAAAAAATAAGAATTGTCTTCATTATGAAATCTAAGTGGTCAGAAAGGTATGACATACAAAACACTAGATTCTTCATCTTTGTTCGGTCACATCTTCTTCTTCTTTGACTTTGGAGTCGACTTCTGCTACATTAGTGTCCATTTGCCGATGTTCGTTTCAATTTACGGCAGATATTTGCTAATTTTGCAGCTGCTTTGTACGGTTTACAGTATGGTCCGTCGATTTTTTTATTTTCTTGAAAACGGATGAAAATTGATGCGCGCAGGTATCATCCATATAAAATTATAATCGAATAAACCTGGACTTTGTTAATTAAAGATCATTGTATTTACTTTCTTGTCGCTACGATTGTAGAAGTCCCTGTTCTTTCGTTATTGACCTCAATATTAATGATAGAAATGTCATTTTTAGTGATACGTGTATATATGTTGATAGAGGCGACAAGAAACCGAATCCATGTGTTAGTCTCCGTACAAACACCAGCATGGAATATGTGTTTGTAAACATGTCGTTGTTTCGACTTGTCTTCGGCTGAATATGGCAATAAAGTTCTTCATTTATTTTCAGATATGGCAAGAGACCCTGCAGAAATCCCTGCAACAATTTTCAGTGAGTTCTCGCATCACAACGACGTCTTATTTTTGCATCATGGACGTCGCTATACATTGTGATTGTTTGTTTAAACTAGTTATGTATAAGAATGACTAAATAAATTGACTTTCAAAATCCAATTTTCGGGCCCTGATATTGCTTTGAGCCCCTTTAACATAACATATTCCCATAGCATTTTGATACCTCTAATATCTTCAAGAATACATTTCAGACAGAGAAAAGATTGCCCATATACTGTGACAAATATTACCTTAAACAAACGTTTGGCTTGAAACCTAGAATCTAAACTGTGAGCTGAACGAGCGGTTTGGCGGACACCACTCCCGGGTTCCATTCCTGTCTGTCCCTGTTCCATTTCTTTTGGCGCGGTGACCTTCGGGAGACCCCTGGGCGACCAAAATGTTGTGAGTTCTTCAATGTAGTTAAATGCAATTCGATTTTGTTGTCTTTCAAACATACTCTTACATCATGGGTCATATTCAATTTCTGATTCAACAATATTGCTGATTACATTTGTCTTCGTTGCATCTTCGTTGTACCATGCATTTTACCGTAGCTGTCGTTTGAATATTGTAAGTGTTTTAAGATACTAGTAGATCAATCTTAGGATAGGAGTCTTTTAACTTTAAACTGGTGATGTAAATTGGCATAGTAATTCAGGGTGTGAACGTCTACAATTTTGCTAATAAAGTTCATATTATTTATGTTGATTCAAGCAGATCCAATTTTGCCCGCTCAACAAAATGTCCAGTGTAAAGCGAGCCGAAGGTCATTTGACTTATATAAGCACCTGCATTGAGGTACATGCAGTTAAGGTAAAGAGTGTATTAACCAGTGTAAAGATGTCGTATCTTATCGTAGAGATATGAAGAGGAAATTAGAGTAACCTTAAATCTACAACAATTAATCATCATGCTGGTTGCCTTCATGGCACGTACTGCTTTGGGGCAAATGCAAAGCAAGATGCCGTTTCGCTGTTTCAGCTTTGTACATTTAATGTCACAGAATGGTAACTATTCACCAAAGAAACGAATCTTCACGAGTTAAAAAGTTAAAATCCTCCCACACCATAAGGTGTAAAGGGCGGTGCCCATCCATGTTTCATAGCCCTGGGCCACACTGTGGTGCAATCACTGCAGCAGGGGCTAGTCCACTGGCAGTGGAGTGTGTTTAACTTCCATACTGTTTCAGAAGTATGTACCATTTTTATAAAGTCTTTGGTATGACTCAATGCGCCTCTTGTCCAGAGGTGTCCTACCCGGGAGTTGAACTCGGGCCTTCTGGTTCCAAGTAATCAGAACCAGATGTGGTAAGTAACAGAAGCGCAGACCACTACACCTCAGGGACAGTATCTTCACGAAGCACATTACATTGCTGAATCTAAAGACATACTAGTTCTATTATTAGTTGTACAGTCGGTGAGGTATTCCTACAGAAAGGAAATCATATTACAGATCAAAAAAAGAGAGTGGTATGATTTTCAAAAGGCTTTTCGGATATCAAGCTATACAACTTTTCGCTGACGACAAACAAAAACTGTTTTAACGACGCCTGCTTATTTTGTATAAATTGGCTCGCCAACTTCCCCGCATCGTCCACGACCAAAGCAGAACTTGGCGGGAAAAGTTGAGGTAAGTACCTGTTAAGTGCTTTAAACTTCCATTCGAACCAGTTGCGCATCGACTCTGAGATTTTACTTTCCAAAGATAAAGTTTTTCTGCGAGGAGAATACTCCTCAAAATTATCTTGCCACTAATTACCTTTACATAGCAGCTGTTTTTCCTTTCTTGTGTTGAAGAGAGTGCTAAACGTGTCTTTATTTTTGATCATACACAAAAATCACGACAAAGCGGTCGTTAAGTTCCACACGGCTACGTCGCAACAAAAAAAAAACACTTTGTTCCAGCGAACGAACACTGTAACGTTAGTTCAAATCCTCCCATGACGAGGTCAATCTGCGAGGAGAGTTTTTGACGCTGTCATCTTCGAATGCAAAGTTATTGAAGCTTTTCAGGCAGTGTTCTGAAATACGTTAGTCTGTCAATCTTGCATTTCTGGCAGTATTACTTATGTTGAATCTAGCATATATCCCTAAAAGAAACGTTTATAAAAATCCTGGATATAATGATAATAACTTTATGGCACAACAATTGTACAAGGTACAAAGTATGGCATTCACTGGTACTTAAATAACATTCTATTAGGCTAATCAGTCTATCTTATACAATATGGTGTAGTAGTATGGGATTTTACAATCATTGGAGGAGTTTCTAACGTCTAGACATTCTTTGATATACTTCCCAATGTATACCATGCATGGGTTGTCACATGTCATTATGTATATGTTACCCTGCGGAATCAAGTGAAGTAGCGTTGTGATAAAAGCTACAGAAAACTCAAGAAATCGGCTGGAGCATTTACTCTCTTACTTTTGTTGAGTATATAGAAGAAATGTCCAAGAACAAAGGTATGTTACATGTACTTGAAGAAATACAATAACAACTTTTGGATGTGTACCTATCATTCAATGTGGTGGTAGAATGTTTCTGACTATTTCTTCATAGACATGCGTATGATAATCCTGGTTATCGCGGGGCTGAGCGGCACCCTTGCCCAACATGCCCCGAACACGGCTGACAACAAACAGGCCATCGTGCACCTGTTCGAGTGGAGGTGGGCTGACATCGCAGCGGAGTGTGAGAGGTTCTTGGGACCGTATGGCTTCGGAGGTGTGCAGGTAAGGTCCCTGTCAGATACATGCGCCATACAATAGGTCCGAGACAGCTAATCAACCGGTGCAATGGTCTAGTTGGTAGAGTGTTCGCCATGCATACGATAGGTCGTGAGTTCGAACCCCGGCCGGGTCATACCAAAAACTCTAAAAATGATACATACTGCTTTCTCTGCTTAGCACTCAGCATTTTGGAAAGAGTGTGGCAGTTAAACACACACCACCACTTGTGGACTAGCCCCCTGCTGTGGTGACTTGCAAAAAGTTGTACATGTGTGGTCCAAGGGCTGCCGAAACGGAGATGGGCGCCGCCTTAGCGCTGACATTAACCTAACTTTTAATTGAGGACATGTCGACAGTGGTATGTAGTGAGGAATTCAGCTATCTTGTGAGTTCCGAGGGAAACCTTTGTCGTAGATCCGGTTTGTCGACGGTCAGTTCTGTCAGAAAATCACATAACAAACAATCGTTTGTGACTGCACTCTACGTGTGTTTACTGTAGTATTCCTCATTAATCATTCAATAAGCGACCAAAACTGACAGTTGTTTCACGGAAAATACGACAAATGTATCTATTTTGTGGGTTTGATGCACGAAATGCCTACCAAGGGTTAAGGACGAAAATATTGTTTTCCCCTTAGTACCATTAAAAGGAACGAGTTCGTCATGAGAATAAAAAGGAGCAAAAAGTAAGGCAAAAGTGACCTCGGAGTCATGAGCTCAGTCAGATGCTGTAAGAATGAATGCAGTGTGTTCTCTAACGTTACAGGAGAATGTAGCCTGCATCTTTAAAAATGAAATAGTCGGGCGGCATCAATGGCGTTTGGTGGTGCAAGGTCGTTTGTGTTGCATAAGGTTTTGTGACTTTTACCGTGGGAACTCTCACATGTTGTATCAATAGGGTGACGCGTGTCGGCTGATAATGCTGACAAAATGGAAAGCGTCAAACGATAACAACATCTGGGACAAATAAAAGGAGATAAGAATATCAATTAGCTGAAGGAGTGGACCTTGAGTGGTATAAATGCCATGCCTTAGAAATATGCTAAAGCGTTATTTATTGCCTACTAAGGGCATGTTCATATAACAACAAGTTATTGCTTTATGAAATGCAATAAATTGGTGCAGTACAGCTTATCCCAAATCTATCGCCAAATCGTACTTTGAATAATAAGTGCTTACTTTGTGTGTGGTTAACAATGCGTTCAATGTGTATGATAATATCAGCACGTACACAGAACTAGCGTGCACACGTCTGGCTGGTGAACTATTTTCATCGATCGTTACATGACTTTGTCAACGATCATTAATCTTTGCCAAAGTCAGATGTCGACAACAACAATATACCGCGATTTTTTTTGACAAATATTTACACATTACACACAACATAAAGAGTTTGCCCTGGGGAGCTTTCGTACTGCTCTGGGAGCTTTGAAACAATATACCCTTTAACCTAGCATTATTTCTTAGTTATAATAATCAATCAACTGAATAAGTTACCTGATGAAATAATTTATTTGATGTAGTCCGTGTTACGCCTATCCTAAGTTGCAACTTGATGTGTCCTAGCGCAAGATAGCGCAATATGATACCAGTATGGTCACCCCGTAAGATGTTGAAACATCGTACTACTATACAGCAATACATCCGTCCCTGACGCGTCGCCAAAAAACATGAGCTGTAATTGAGAGGACGCATGCACACTGAAGAAAATGACTAAATGAGTCTTGGTACCTCCATTTACATATAACCGAAAGAGAACATTCTGTCTTAATCTCACAAAGATGCATGACTTGCACTTTAACTTCCGCTAGGTGTCGCCACCGAACGAGAACCGTGTGATCACCAGTCCCAACCGGCCCTGGTGGGAGCGCTACCAGCCCATCAGCTATCACCTCAACACCCGCAGTGGAAACGATGAAGACTTCAAGGACATGGTTCACCGCTGTAACGAGCAGGGAGTCAGGTACTAAATATATCAGCAAATACTGCAGATGCCATCAAACAAATGAATGGTTTTATTACGTCGTTGCAAGACACAACATCCATTAGCAGCCTTCATTAGCTGAAATGCAGTATGATTTATACAATTAAAAATAATGAAGCATAAAGATCCATACATATACTAAACATTACAAACTTTACAACATTTACGTGTACTCGTCTAAATACTTATTTGTGTCACTAATACTTTGTCGTTGAGTAGTCTTTCGATATCTAGCGGTTTTGCATTTGAATTGCGTTATCTGGTATTCAGACCTAAGATTTTTGCCATGGAGACAAACACGGTTTGGCGGCAGCCATTTCGAGAAAGTCGTTGACCTCAACAAGAAGGTAGCACACTTAGTACATAGTTTGTATCCTAGCATAGAGATGGAAGTGACAATTGATTGAAATCCATGCTGTAGCTAACAAAGTTGGGACCGAGAATTATACGACAAGCTCTTCTTGACACTCTCTCTATCGCTCTGGATTGAGCATTAGTGATATTAGGGTGCCAAACAGGACAGGTTCAAGGTCAAGTTACAGATACAATTACGTTATTGGATTCAGAAAAATATTATCAGCAGAATCAAAACACTCTCCTCTGTTCTTGTGCATGACTTCAAGTACCCGCAACAGGTTAGCGTGTGCGTCCCATTTTAAGATTATGAAAATTTGGTCAGCAACACCTCGCCCCGCATATGAAATTTCCCGCTGCCGCCTAGCTCTGCACTATCCCATCATGGCACACGCGACGGCCATGATTTCCCGCATTCTGGATCAATTCTAACCCAGAATCGGTGTAATTTGGAATCATCAATATTCCTAAACTTATAGCGTAGAACGTTGTCAGTCTTTCTGAATTGAACGTAAAACTCTGTAGCCTTCCTGAATTTAGCGTAAAGCATAATCAGGACCTCCATGCAGGCCCTCAATCGTGCGTAACGAGTCTTGAAATCATCAGAAACTAATTGGTAGTACAATAATCGTTATCTAGCTTTAACACCTATGTCACGTATTCTCGCGCCCACGATCTGTCACCTAAACTCAAAAGTCAGAGTCAAGATCATAGCATGACTTTTGGGTGGCAGTCATTCCATACCACTGAACCAGAAGTTCTACTGCAGTAACATACAAAGCCGCTAGCACGGTGGGTCCACAATCAAACTTACCCTCTGTTGAGCTGTTTAGTACCATACACACCCGGAGTACCCATATCGACTAACTCTCGACTTAGTCAAGTCGACATCAAGTCGCGGTGGCGTAATGGCAGGGTGTTTGGCCCCAGAACCCAGAGATACCGGATTCGAATCCGGGGTTCCCTGATTTGTCCCGTTGACGTTGTGCCCTTGGGAAAGGCACTTAAACACGACTTTCACCACTTTACTCAGGTGAAAATGAGTACCTAGCTTCGGTTAGGGACGTCCCTCGGATAGGACGTTAAATGGAGGTCCCGTGTAACACACTTATCGAAAAGAGTAGGGTCCTTCCCTGTGTGTGGATAAATCTGTCCGAATGCAGCTTGACCCTGCCCCGGTCCCCCGAAAGTGCGAAATGGAACGAAATGGAACGAAATGGAACGAAATGGAACGAAATGGAACGAAATGGAACGAAATGGAACGAAATGGAACGAACTAAAACAACATATGTAACATTATGAAATGAAATACCAGTACATAGCGAAGTATTAGGGGTAGACCGGAACAGGAAGCATTTTAAATACAGAAGTGAGTGGTAAATACATAATATAACGTGTTTTATTTCTTGAATCTATGTAATAATATTAAATACAACGTTTTTGTCGCGTTTGTGTGGCTAGATTCTTCCCTGAAAATGGAGGCGCCGCGTGCAAAGAGATCCGCCGCTCTTCCTTGTGTACCAACGATCTGCAAATGAACTGCTGCAAGTAGCAGGGAAAACAAGCAAACCGCAATAGTATTGCAGAAGTTGGTGGTAACATTGCATCTCCAAGAGGGCATGAGGCAAGCGTTATCTTATTATGTATACAGCTAGCGTGTTTGCGTGTTGTGTGAACCGTGAAATACATGCATTGCTCGTTCACACCCTCCGTTTCTTTTGTCGTGAACAAGGAAGCATAAATGTCTCCAGGGGACTCCACGTCCGTGTTTGAATGGAGTGTGAAATGTGTGAAATGTGTGACGCACCGCAGAGCTTCATTTAAATATCATTAACGGAGGGGTCCATTCAGGGGTCAGGGGTCTGACTTTGAGCCGAACAATTGGAAAGATATGCATATGCTACGTACCAGTTATGGACTAAAACCGTATTTAAATAAATGGAAAGTCGGGGTTTGATTCAACCTGTCGGTAGCACGCCCACAGTTCCGTCGCGCTGGCAACAATGCCGGTTTATTTGTATGCGGGGCTCCATTTGGGATCATTTGGGGGAGAGATTTATAGATAATAAAATAACGCTTGCCTCATGCCCTCTTGGTGAATTATGAGATGCACTGTTACCACCAACTGTATAATCTAGTCCTAACTTCGATACTCAGTTCCGTTTGCTTGTTTTCCCTGCTATTTGCAGCAGTTCATTTGCAGATCGTTGGTACACAAGGAAGAGCGGCGGATCTCTTTGCACGCGGCGCCTCCATTTTCAGGGAAGAATCTAGCCACACAAACGCGACAAAAACGTTGTATTCAATATTATTACATAGATTCAAGAAATAAAACACGTTATATTATGTATTTACCACTCACTTCTGTATTTAAAATGCTTCCTGTTCCAGTCTACTCCTTATACTTCGCTATGTACTGGTATTTCATTTCATAATGTTACATATGTTGTTTTAGTTCGTTCCATTTCGTTCCATTTCGTTCCATTTCGTTCCATTTCGTTCCATTTCGTTCCATTTCGTTCCATTTCGTTCCATTTCGTTCCATTTCGTTCCATTTCGTTCCATTTCGTTCCATTTCACACTTTCTGGGGACCCCTTGTACCCTTCAGTACAAACCTGATGTGTTACGCCTTCATGCGGTTTACCGGGTTTGCAATACAAATAAAAATAAAGTCAAGTCAAAGTTTATTGCACAACGATTGTAACAGGTACAATATAAGGCAAATTACTACTGGCTACTTGTATCAATCTAGTACAAACTACAGGAAGGTTCTAGGCTATACAATGTTCTAGTTCACACTAATGAAAATGAATCGTATGAAACATTGAATCCGATAGAAATTACACAAATCTATTTGATTTTGCAGTGTGAATCCCAACCCGATTGGTTTTCACAAAGAAAGTCCCTGACTGGCTGGGATATTATAACAAAGTCAATTCCAATTCTCAACATATTTTCAGATCGATTGTAAGAGTAGTGTCAATGCTATAAAATGACTTCGCCCTTCACTGCGAGGACCCATGCACACTGAATAAATTGTGCATTTGTGGTTTTGCTGTTGCTACACCATAGTAACCTTAAACCAATTACAAGGTTAGGGTTGCACAGCAGTGCTGCACCATAGTAACCTTAGACCAATTACAAGGTTTGGGTTTCACAGCATTTTTTGATACAAAATGTAATAAGCTAAGGCCACACGAATTCAAAATGACTAAAACTAGCACCCCCGTAAGACTGTTATCAAGACAGCCATTTGAATACACGCATTTTTCGTCTATACCTTGATGGTCACTAAACACGGAATTGATTATAAAACATATCACAGTTCCAAGTGCCCATATGCAGTCGCGATGCATCGTGGTCTACAGTAGGTCAGAGTTTAACATTCTGGGAATGCCTAATCAGAGTTTCTATCATTGATACGTGGATGTTTGCATGTAGCAACGCTCCGCTAGCCAACGGATTGATTCGTTGTTTCCAGTGACTTTCATCTGATGCAAAGCTAGACTAGACAATTGGGAATTGTTTTAAAACAAAGGCATCTAAATCTGATATTTACAAAACTCTAGTCGGGCATTTCTTAAACTTTGACCTTGACCACATGTATCTCGACTGCAAATGAGAATTAGGAATTGAGACATGCATGGTTTATCGCAACTCGCTCTCGTGTGCTAGAGAGAAACAGTACACTAGTGTCACTATTTCTATCTTCCATTAGAATCTACGTGGATGTCGTCATCAACCATATGTGCGGTGCAGGCGGCTCGGGACACGGTACGGGCGGGAGCTACTTCAACACCGACAGCCTGGAGTTCTCGGGCGTCCCCTTCGGAGCCAATGACTTCAACGACTGCGGCACGTGCGGCACCAGTGACTGCAACATTCATAACTATGGCGACGCTAATCAGGTTAGGCGTTTTAACCATCCATGAGTATGGGACACGGCATCAGTAATCTGTCTTGCACTGCACCTAAGGCACATAGAATAGAGCTGCCTTTTAGCGCTCTGGCAAGTTGGTGCAAATGGGCTCGTTAAACACCACCCCACTGGCACAACAATTTGGTCCGTCATAGAATATACCCATACCTATAGGGTCCGTCTAGATTTAGCTTCAAAGCTTTCGGGTCTGACAAGTCTGACCTCGGACAATGATTGTCAGTTGTACATTCTCTTCTTCCGATCTTTATTCCACCCTTAGGCGGGCATGAACGTGACACAAACATGTTGACACGGACCTTAAACTATCCAAAATATCACATCAGATCTATATAGATATACCGTTTTGAAATCATGATTTGACGATTACTTACAGTTTCCGTATAAAGAAAGTCGTTGCTATCTAAGTATGTTGTTGTCCTGCAGTCTTACAGTTCAACGGCTTTGTTGATATGACAACGGAAATTAGTTCATTTGGTCCGTCGTCCCCAGCCGCACACGTCAATCTGTTACTCTTTTGTGGTTCTCAGTAATGCAGGATTCTTCTATTCTTTCCTTCCCTCCTTCCTTCCTTCCTTCCTTCCCACAGGTACGAAACTGTCGCCTGGTCGCCCTATTGGACTTGAAGCTCAGTAGCGACTACGTCCGCGGGAAGATCGCAGACTACCTGAACTACCTCATCTCCATCGGAGTTGCCGGCTTCCGGGTCGATGCCGCCAAACACATGTGGCCGGGAGACATGGCCGCCATCTTCGGTCGGCTCAGCGACCTGAACACCGCCTACTTCCCGTCAGGCTCCAGGCCATTCATCTTCATGGAGGTCATCGACCTGGGCGGGGAGGCGATTTCGTCATCAGAGTACACCAATCTAGGGAGGATCACGGAGTTCAAGTAATCTCTCGTCTTTACATATCAGAAATATGATATCAGAAATATGTAATAATAAGTTGTCTCACGGTGGGATTCAGAAGTCACAAAATAGTGACACATGTAGCTGAGGAAGAGAGGAATATCGCTAGATAACCATTATGCATACTTTGAAAAACTTGTGTTATTGGGTTAGAGAAGATGATCAACTGATATAATCTATGCAACTGATTTTGCTTTATCAATGTGAGGACCAGTTATGAGACGTCACTCGAAACGGTTAGCATCATTTGGCGAAGGTATATCTCTAGTTGGTTATAAAACCCTCTTGTCATGACGTTCAGAGGTTATCAACCTAAAAGCCGACGTCTCTGGCATGCTTTGCTTTGCGTCTGGAACTATCATGGCGGTGAGATGTAAACCCTGGCATGGTGGTGTGATAATACAGGTACGGCATGCAGCTCGGATACGTCTTTAGAAAGCAGAACGGCCAGAAGCTGGCACATCTGGCGAACTTCGGGGAGGGCTGGGGCATGCAGCTGGACAACAACGCCCTGGTGTTCGTGGACAACCACGACAACCAGAGGGGCCACGGGGCGGGCGGACAGTCCATCCTCACATTCAGAGACAGTCGGCTGTATAAGGTGGGACAAAATGATAAACGGAGGAATGTGAGGGAAAGTTGACTTGGAGGTCATAATTTGTTTCCGCAGGCTTTCAATGAAGTCAGGAATCCGTGAATTGCATGTGTGCAAAAATGGAGTATGTTATTCCTGAAATGGACATAGTTTCACAGTTAACGTTATGTATTTTCCATATGTCACGTTCACCGTAGAATGACAGGAAGTTATCAAATGACATATGTAAAGTTGATCAAATTCGTATTTATGAAAAAAGACGGGACTTTACAAATTGGTATTACACATGCTCATTTGCATAATTAATGAAGTAAAATTGAGGGACAAACAGGAAACACTTATATTCTCCGAGGCGTGAGATCCTTGAACTTTGCTTCGTGTTAAAAGCGTCAAAACATGCCTGAGTCTCAATTTGACTTTATTCATTTCTATCTAAACAAATTGAAGCTATGTTGCCTATGGTACACAATGTAGCGTTGGCAACCCTAATCTGATGTGCTCATGTGTGCTCGGCTGACCACGAGAAATTTCTTCCCTTGAAAACTTTCAGAAACGTCGGTTAAAGCTGTTACAATGTCTTCATCGAGGGCTTTCTCTTAATTTGAACCACTTATTGGGAAAAGATGACGAGAGCATTAAACCATTTTCTTCCTCAGATGGCCAATGCATTCATGCTGGCGTTCCCGTACGGCTTCGTCAGGATGATGAGTAGCTTCTACTGGGACCAGTGGTGGGAAGGGGGAAAGGACAAGAACGACTGGATCGGACCACCAGCCGACGGTAGCGGCAACACCATGGGCGTGTCGATCAACAATATGGGCACCTGTGACAACGGATGGGTGAGTGCTACTGGTATTTAAAACTGTCCATCTCAAACAATGTTCGATGCCTGTAAACCAATATTCCTAACTTGTAGTTACAGCAATCTACATGTACTAACCTTACATCTGGTACCGATAGATGTGTGAGCACCGCTGGCGTCAGAATCGCAACATGGTGACGTTCCGTAACGTGGCCGCCGGGCACGGCATGTACAACTGGTGGGACAACGGCAACAACCAAATTGCTTTCTCCAGAGGAGACAGGTAACGTTTAACGCCTGGATTCATTATCCGCACTCGTCACAGAGTCCCCAGAGCACACCGCAATATGCCTGACAAATCAGTATGCTCCACAATACCTTAACGTTACAGTTGTTGATATTCTTGAGCATTCCTTCATTGGCGAGACCTAGTTTCCAACCAATCAGCGCCCAGTCTAGCCCGGATGTCGCTTGCTCATATGATGACGTACCACAAACAAGATCTTACGGCATGCACTCTGATTGGCTGGGAGCCGAACTGGGCCGTAAACATTTGGGAATAAGTTGGCTTGCCAAGTGTATTAGGGGGCACACCCCAGTTTATTTTGAGTCTCAATTCGAGGTTGCACACCCTCAAGTCTAGCGACCGTCTTTTCCAGGAAATACTTTTGAGCCAAAACAACTGTGTATGGAAATGAAGGATGTCCCTCTAGCTACTCGTATAAGAACAACCGAGTTTCAGTTTCTTCAACCTCTCCAATTTTAGTAAAATTCATTCCCGTCAAAATTGAGGCGCAAAATCGGTTACCCGGAAATAAGGCTCAGAAAATCAACTTTCACCAAAAACACATCGATTCTTACGCTTTTCAGCCGTGTTGTTATCTAATGTCAGTTGTGTCTAATGTTTATTACGGTGAAGTGTAGTTCCTAAACCTGGGGTGGATGGGTCAGGGCAGAAGGGAATAGAATACAAATATGTGGAACAAAACAAACGGCATGTCACAATGTTCATCCTGGTCTCCACAGAGCCTTCATTGCTATCAACAACGAAGACTGGTCGGCACTGGACGCCACACTGCAAACAGGTCTCTCCTCTGGCGACTACTGTGACGTCATATCCGGTGATCTTTCTAACGGAGGCTGTACGGGAAAGACCATTACTGTGGGCGGGGATGGCAGGGCTCATATTCACATCGCAGGTGAATACATGCTAAATCTATGGACGATTTTATTAATTCTTTCTCAAGCTGGGAAAAATGTAGAATGCTAGGTGAAGCAGGTGGCAAGCTAAACTATTGTCATCACAGCACACACGAACATACTACTAGTAATGTGCCTTGTGCGTTACCCATATATCCGTCAACAGTAAAATGTCTATACATTATCGTCGTCGTTGTAGGTTTAGACTTATATTTGAAACCTTTTTTCAAGGTGATGACGAGGACCCAATAATCGCCATACACGCAGACTCTAAAGTAGGCAGCGGTAACGGAATCGACCCAGGTCCCATAATTCCGGTGGACCCAGTGGACCCAGTGAACCCTAACCCGGTCAGTGGTTGAACGCAACAGACAATATCAGTTTTCAACTGTCTCTATCTTAAGTTTGTAAAAGTTAGCTTTTTCATCAGAAGACCCAGAACGACAATATAATAAGCTTCACGGAACCTCTCCCAAGCCTGTGGAGGCGTAGCCTGGCCGGTATCCAAACCTATTATATGAATATTATAGCTGCCGAATCTCTTCGTCCTCTTATACTGAATCAAACAAAAGGTATAACAGGTTTGGATACCAGCCTAGTGGAGGCGCAGTGGAAGAGCTACGCTGAAGCTCTGGAAGGCTGCGAAGAGGTAGCTTTCTTTGAGGGCCTCTTGGAAGCGCCTGCGTTTATTTTCTGGGGAGCGCTGATTCACGATTTTCAACATATCGAGGCCAGGTTCTTATACCGTGGGGATGGATTCTGCCGCTCTAGGAGGCCTGCAAATGAGGCTGCGAAGAGGTGCGGCGTAGGCTGCAGAGACTCTCTGCAGCCTACGCCGCACCTCTTCGCAGCCTCTCAGACGTTCCTCGCAACTTCCACAACATGTCGTTCTGGGCCTTCGTCCTTTCGCTATCGGTTTAAACTGCGGCCATGTTGATTTAATTACAGTATATGGATGACATTATCTGGGGACCCAAAAACTGGTGCGAGCGTGCGAATAAATAATAATGTTTGACAAAAAAGTTGCCTTCATCATGAAATATACGTGGATAAACAAAAGTACGCACATCGAGTATGATAAACTTTTGTCCGTTCAAAACTTCTTCTTGGACTTTGGAATTGACTTTGGCATTATACGACATTAGTATCCGTTTTCTGAAATACTTTTCTGCAATTCACAACTTTTTTACGATTTACATAATGGCCGAAAACTTTTCATTATTTTTTTAAACGTGTTGATGTCATCCATAATATCCAATCAACACGGCCTAAAGCACATAAAACTGTGCAGAAAGTGGTTACATAAACGTTGTATATTCTGATTGTAGATTAGCCCGACGGGGACAGAGCGGACAGTTCTTTTCATCAAAAAGCAGACGTCAGTCGGACAGGACCTGTTCCTCAGAGGTGGTATCGGACACGAAGTTAGACCAGGTAAAGCAAACTGTTCAGGTTCTTGTTAATGTAGCTAACTTTCATTGTTATTTTTGACTATCAAGAACTGTCATTCCATCTGCTCTTCAGGACTAAACGTCTACTCAGCAAACTATTGGTAACTTTTAAGCAGATGTCGGGTCTGGCTTGATTTTTGCGTGTTTATTGATATCATCTTTTTTTGGCTTCGCCTATCTCTTTCTCTCTATTGTTATGTGTTCTTGGACCACTAGCAACACTAATAGAATGCTGCTTAAACGAGCGTAAAGCAAAGCTACGTATGTTCGAAAATTGGCATAATTTTGCTAAATGACGAGTTGGATTTTTACTTAACACACGTTTTAAGCGGTACGTTTAGACCAAAAAACAAACTTATTTGACTACTGACTCTGGTTTCAGGATGTACAAGCGATGCGGCGTCCAGCCAGTGTGCCATCCCCATCTCACACAGGATCGGAGGAACCAACACGAACTTGAACTCATGGAAGCAAGGAGACAACCACCTGGACTGGTATGGTGTCGAGAGCGGACAGGTGAAAAAAGAAAAAAGAACACAATGAAGCTGATAGGGATGATTAACAAACATTTTACCTCAACAGAGACGGCGGGCGGTGCCTCGTGTCTGTATGGTCACGTGACCTATACGATCGATCATTTGAATTCTGAGACATGTCCACAGCAGTAGAACAAATTCCGATGTGATAGATTTTGTGATGAAACAAAGTTTTGACTCTTTGATGTACTTAACATCTTAACCATTGCATTCACCGCTACATGTAAGCTCAAGCTATTTATCCCATTTTTATTCCAAAAAAGTATTTCAATCGAAAGCCGTGATAACTACTTTTACACGTCATAACGTCTGTCACAAACGTATCCCATTATTTCACTATAAGACAATTTCTAAAACCTCAGTTAATGGCGTCTGCCCAGTCTGAAGGGTGACGACGCAGAACAAGCTATAGTATCCTCATGTGCCACACATGTGCCTTACATACATACACAGTGCTCAGTGAGTGCTGTCATCAACATCATCTTACGGTGAATGTTCCAATCGCATTGGTTAAAAGTCTGAATCCTTCCCTCCGACTGTAGGGCTTTGGCGCACAGGGTAGTCCTCTTGCCTGGACCACGAGTAACGCCAACAACGCGGCTACAGTCAGCTCCCAGGGGTACGGCTACACGCCACTCAACCAGTGGGGGGACCACTACTGGATACTGGATGTGGACATGGACTGTTCGCGAACAGAAAACGGTATACATGCCATTGAATGTTTCTGTCATCCAAACTGCGTTACTGTACATCCCCCCTCCCGACATTGATGTCAGGTTGTCACCTTTGAATGAAAGCCATTAGCCAAATATCTTGAAGAGAAGTTGAAAAGACGGCTGTACGATTTTTAAAAAGAAGTTAGGGCTTAGTTAAAACTAATTCATACATCGGTCCTGTCTTATTTCTAAATTCCTTGTCGTCTTGTACCCGTATCAACCATTGCAACCATATAATCAGCTATACTCGTTGTACTAAGGATTGTTCGTAATAGAGGCGAATATTTTATTGTTCCAGGTTGGTTTGAGGTGAAAGCCATTGTCGGTTATTCTGGCGGTGGTGTGCAGTGGGAGAGTGACCGGACCCAGGGGCCGTGCGGCGGGACGGCGGGCGGGACTAAGCCCTACTCCTCCGGGAACCACTTCGCACTCTGCGGCAAGATTAACGTGTTCGACTTTGATGGCAACACTTGTACAATCAACGAGTTTTAAGATCAATTGAAAAAATAAACGAATATCTCTGCCGATTATTCTGTTTCTGTCACTTGTTTCATACGGATGAGACCTTTCTGTGTTGACCGAAGAAAGGATCCTTGGGAAAGAAAGAAGGAAAGAAAGAAAGAAAGAGATGATGTAACAGAACACTGGGACAGACATCTAAAAAGTATCCAAGTGGAAATAGCAGAACTTGAAAGATACTTGTGATAACAGAAGAGATAGAGGGCATGAAATTGAAGCTAAAGAAATCTGAAACCACACAAATGAGAATGCAGACAACAGTGGCAACCCACAACAGTAACCCAATAGAAACAGAGCTTCAGGACCTACAAGGCTCCTCTAAGAAAGCTGACACAGACAAAGAGACAAAGATAAGCGAAATTACAACATACAAAGTACACAATCTGGCACACTCACTAGAACACTCCACTTGGTACAAGAAATAAAGGTCAGGTGCGAGTACCTTGAGACTATAAGTGTAGTAGGTGTTACAGGCGAAACAGCGGAACACTTCTTGAGAAATCAAAATAGAGACAATGGCAATAAACATGGCGACTGATATGAAAAATGTTTGCAAGGCCAAATATCAGGGAACTTTTGAATATGCGTACTCGTACAAAAGAAAATCACAGACATATGTCAATTGTTAATGCTAAGAAAGGCGCGCCTTAGAATACGCTTGTAAGTATAATGCTCAAGTGACTTATTTACACAACGACTTAAATCGTCTTTGTTTCAATCTAGCCATGAATTTGTCAAAACGTGCAAAACGTGGAGTGAACTGCTATGTTCACTTTGTACAAAGTAAAGATAATAAGTGTAGTACAGGTACAGTATGTCTGGCGTACTGACAAATTGCTGGCAATGTCTCCCCCCCCCCCCCCCCCACACTGATTATTTTACCCCACAGTCATACCACAGGTATGGGACCCGGGAGACATTCAGTTATGTTATGTTAAACTTTCTTCTTTTCATCTCATTCTTCTTCTCCTGCCTTCTGGTTATTTTCTTTACACTTTGAAGCCAGTTGAGCTGAAATGCGACATGGAGAAAGAGTGGGCAAATACCCGCAAACTTTAATTTGTTTTTCGATTTTCTTCATATAGACTTTCAAAACTATTCTACTCAGACATGTTTTTTACATTTTCAAGCAAAAAATGTATATCAATAAAATAGTGGTGAGCGTCTACACATAACGCATACGGTAAAAAACACAGGAACACGGTTTTGATAATATGTGGGGTTTCATGGCAGTAAGACATCTCAAAAGGGTAAGGGAACCACAATATAAACGATTTGTCTTATTTCTCCCATTGACAGCGGGGTTAGTCCAATAAAGAATAAAAAAGGATGACCTTAAACTATAAAGCGGAATCTATTACAGCTCAAGTAAAGGTAAAGTAATAGTGAACATACTACTACTGGCTGCTCAACTAAAACCGTAAATGTTAAGCGTGAGACGTCTGTCCAAACACTTCTCGTCCGTTTGAATAAATCAAACACAATTCTTCGATTACAACGTAAGGACTGCCATATGTGCACTTGCAACATGCTACTTTATTTAAGCTCCAGATTGTAAGCAAATACCTAATATGGTGGGGGGGGGGGCGAAATCGATAGAGGGGCGAGGTGGGGGTGCGAAATAGTAGGCTCTACCAGGCTCCGCTGATCGCTGGGAAAATAGTAGAAATCGGCCAAATAGAGTGAATAGTATGCTACTATTTTCCAAGCGATCAACGGAGCCTGGTAGAGGCTAGGTGAAACTGTCTATGCTACGGTCTATGCTACGGTATCAGGACAATTCGGCACCAGGGCGATTCGGCACCTTAATCAGTGGATGTATCCTATGCAATGTGCGATTAATCAAAAATCTATGTAAATACACATATAGATATTGATAGATTTGAAATATACCGTTTTTCTCTGTTTTTTTTTCTTCCCCCATCATATCATAGAATGAATTCAACTTCTTCTTATTTCGGTCAAATAACCTGCATTTTCGGTCAAAACATGTCCCCAAATCCTAAAAGTAATAATTTTGAAGCAATCCATGCCAAAAGTGTTTTGCGAAGTTCATATGCCATAGGCATCCTTGTGCCAAATTTCAGGTCATTTGGTCGTGATATCAGTACACAGGGGCACGAAATATACATTTTTTGGTCTAGAATGAAGAAAAAAACTAAAACTGAAATAATTTTAGGCTTATAAGGCCTATATCGTTACATTGCATAGTATACATACACATAATATGTAAAATGGTGCAGTGCCGAATCGTCCTGCCAGGTGCCGAATCGTAGTTGTATTCTCCAAGCAGAGGAGTGGTTCCGGCTGGTTTTTGTCGGGCTTTCTACTTTGTCATGTTTTTTTTTTTCTCTAAAGAGGAAAAAAAACATGACAAAGTAGAAAGCCCGACAAAACGCCTAAAAACACGTAAAAAAAGCACAGCTAAAACCACTCCTCTGCTTGGAGAGTATCGAATTGTCCTGGTGCCGAATTGTCCTAGTGCCGAATTGTCCGCCATCCCTATCACATGCTATATCCATTTCATTCTTGTGGCCAAGTTTTGAGTAACGTACGAGGGGTGATCAATAAGTCCTCGGCCTCGGCAGAGCAAGTTGACCCACACACCTCAGGTCGCAGCTCAATTGTCCGTGTTTTTATCCTTCTACCTCACCTAATGTGAGTCTGCAAAGTAATAATCGCAACGATTTGAATTTTGGTTGACATTCATAAAAGCCTTTAAACTTTAAAAGTATTTCCCAGAATCTGAGTTGTGCACCTTATTTCTGGGTGAGGCCGAGGACTTATTGATCACCCCTCGTACGTTACCGAACAACTGTTGAGTTTAATTCTCCCTCGAGAAGACATTTCGTATAATGTTTTCACTGTTTGATCCGCTAAAACTTGTTTTTGCGTGAAATACCCAGGACAGAGAAAATGAAACACGAATATTGGAGTGCCGTAGTGCATGACCCGTACTGAGTAAGTAATCCAATCTGACCTACATTCTGGAACTGCCCAGCTGATGTGTAAACCAACGCCGTTGCTTAGCAACTGGAACATTTACATCCGGGAACTCTAGATCCAAGCCTTGTGTTTACAGTGTTGCCCCCTTGTACATTTCCAGAGGTTTCTTTGTGAAGTCTTGTCGTTTTTTAGCGTTTCTTAAGATATATTTTGGCGCTTTCTCACACTATGGCTACTGTTCTGAACGACGGAAGGAATGTGATCAGGTTTAACAACAGTGAGGGCCAAACATTGCTGGAAAATTGGGTAGAAGAGGTGAGTGGGTCAAATGTTCGATTGTTTTTCTCGAACATTTTAATGTTACACACAGTCGAGTAAAACAGTGTGAAATTTCTCTTTTTTTCCATCTAAGTAAATATTCGTCCTTGGAATAATGACTTGTTTCTAATGTCGTTGTAAGTTTATTTTACACTTGTCGAAAAACGTTTTTGCTAGTGTTTTGCGCACATTTTCGCAGGTCATAAAATTATTTTCTAAGTTTAGACCTCCATGTTTAGACAAATTTATAGCGAGTCACCACAGACTTGTTCTCAAGGCTATGAGTCTTCATCGCATATAGTGCCGATAGTTTTTGTCACCGTGATATTTTGTGATTTGAAAACGCCAAAGAAGTTACTTGCTTAATATCATTTTTATGTCACAATCCTTGTTCAATCGTGGGGGAGGGGGGTCCAAAACCACTTTCCAGCATAAATTATGAATGAATGGAATGGACTTTATTGCTCAACAAGTACCTGAGGTTTTGTGGTTTCAAGTGAAGTTGCTCAAACAGATCCATCACTTTCCTCGCTCCCTTGCACTTGGCTGTCCTTTTGTTGTCTATAAATTATAGGGATCACTCAAACTGCTTATGGATAATAACTGGGTACTAAATTATTTACTATGTACAATAAAGGTCTTCATTCTATCTTATACGGATAGTATTGAATAGCAAACAAGCCATCATGCAGAGACAGTCTGCCAGTTTACCAGAATACACAAGAATACTCTGAAATACACAAAGTCATTAAAAAAAGTTAAATCTACTAAAATACAGACTGTACTTTGATGAGTAAACATTGCAGATTGCTGTATTTTGGTGTAAAGCAAGTTACATCATACCCGGGCTGCGATAACCTTCGATACGGGTGTTTGGACCGGTCCATACTTTAATTACGGTATGGCCTTGGGTAATCCCTAGTTTAATTCAATGCGGCCGCGCTGGTAATGCGCCGCTGTCACAAATTCAAATGCCAGATTTGGACATTGGAAACAAAACTCTCTCAACTTCTGGCGCATTTCACATTGAAATGTGTGTGTTTTTGGGTGGGTACCAGGGCATGACATGAATAAAATCACCCTCTGTCCTGACCCGTCAAATGGGAAAATTTACCTACTTTTGAGGACAACCATGTGACAACAAAAGTGGACACCAAACTTTGCAAACATGAATTTGATAGCAGTTATAATCATAAATGCAAATTTCAAGCCAAAAAAATCTTTGCACTTACAGCGCTTCAAAGTTGGGCAAAATGTTTTATTAATCCTTAAGATACTGTATTGGATTGAGGCTGCCCGAGAACTTCAAATTGTCTTTTTGAAAATTTCTAAGCTATCTTTAGAAAGCAGAAAAATTGGTCTTTTTAGGTCGGTTTTAGTTTTTCTGTAATATTTAAGCGTTTGTAATTGTGTCCTAAACTATGCCGATTTCCATGATTTTGACATGCCAAAATCAGGGAAAATGGCCCCAAAACATGTTTGGCCCATTGCCATGGCAACAATCGGCATGGAGCAAAAAGAAACCTATTTTGAGGGTTTGTGGGCCAAGTATTATCACTGTGCAAAATTTGAGCCAAATCAATTTTTTTACCCCTGCCACCATTGTTTGATCTTTACCATGGGATAATTGACAAAGATCAAAGTCACAAAACAAGTGGAAAATAAAGTTGACAAACAAGTATCCAGAAAGACATTGCAAATTAAAGTTATTTTAAGCTCAACCCAAGATTTCTTAAGAGCGTGCCAGTTGAAGGTTTTCCAATGGTTGTTCTCAATATGATATGTTACACCTGGCTGTAATAATTTATCTGAGGGTACTTGGGGGGATCAGAATATTGGTGCTGTATAATGCACAATTGATTGATTGATAATGCAACTGCTGCCTAATCCAAGTTCAATGTCAAATAACCAGTACAATCATTATAATGTTTTAGGATTCGGAAAAATATTTTTAGCATACCCAGAACACTGGAGTTGTGTATGCCTTTAATATGTGCTTAACATGTCTGATATGTCTCTTGTGATGACAAGTTGTTTTACATTTTTACAGAGACAAGTTCAACATCTGGATGAGTATGTGCCAGAAGAGGAAAATGCAGAAACTGTAAGTTTTACATGTTTTGAGATTCTTACAACTGTACTTTGTAATAATGTAGCCAAGAAAACCTACTTCATCAAGTGATATAATTTATGCATTTTCATAACGTTTATCTATTATGTCCCTCGATTTCCTAGTTACATATGTTACAATTTTGAATAGTCCTATCATGGAATGCAATGGGTTGATAAAATTCATGCAATTGTGATTTGCATGATTGCCATTTCATTATGAAAATCAAACATCACTTAAGCTATACACCTATCAAAAACAAGTTGCATACAGGTTCTAGCTATCCCTTTGTGTCTTGACCACTAGCTGTAGGGCCCCTGGGGACAGGGCTTCCAGCAGGGGAATATTTGCCCCAGTTTGTCAACTGACAGGTGTTAGGTGCCACATGTTTAGAGAGTCTTATCATGCAATATACTGTAAATGCATTTAAGTTCGTGTGGTTTAAATTTCGTGGTAGGGAGAAAATGGAGGGTTTTGAATTTGCGTTTGAGACTATAGCTGAGACAAGGGGGTAGGAGGGGGAAAAATTTCACGGTGGTTTTAACGTCGCGGTGAAGATCTTACAGCAAAAACCCGAACATATAACCACCATTTTTGCATTTACAGTAGCAGATTTTCAAACTTTCCTCATTAATTATGCAAATAAGGGAGATTTTATATAAAGCTACTGACATACCAAATATCAAGACGATCCATCCAGGCATTGGATACATTTGGGCGGAGACCAAATAGTTTAATTAGACGCGCCCGGGAGCACGCGGCCTGGTGCCCCCCGGGTCTCAGGTCAGTTCCGTCAAGCGACCACGCGGAGAGGCTGAGATTTGTAATTGTCCCGCAACAGACTTCGTATCTCGTCTCGACGCCTCTGCTTTTCAACCACTCGACAATGAGCCCGAAGAAAAAGAGACAGAGAAAATGCACAGGATGCGGAGAGCCGGTGTCACTCCACCCTCCCGGCACCAACGGCCGTTTTTGCAAGGCTTGCAGACGACGCCTCCCGCCGGTGGAGCTAGCCCGGCGGACAAGACGCCGGTAAAGGTTCTTCCACTCACCCTAACAGACCTTCAGGAGAAAAAGGCAAAACTGGAGGAACAGTTGCAGATGTCGGAGCTCGCAAGGGAGGTGGCAGAACTGGAGAAGAAGATACAAGGGATGGCGGTCGACCAACAAGCCTCCAGTCCGGTGCCAGGGGCACAAGGAGTTTCCGACGCCCTGATCCCCAACCTCACCGGGACAGGCTCCCCCCTCCACCTCGGACAATCCGACATCACCTTGGAACAACTCCGAAGCAACAGCCCGCTCGTGGCCACAGTCAACGCCAAGTACAACGCAGCTCTCGGCACGGGGAAGAAACCAGAAAGAGGTAAGACGCTGTCGCCAGAATTTTTCGTCCATAGCTTTGAGACAGCCGAACCCAAAAAATATGACGACCTCTCCGCCGTGGAGTTCCTGGTGGGAATGATGGGGGTCTTACAACATAAGGATATGCCAGCAGCGGAGTTGAAGGGCAGGCTCGCTCTGTTACAGTTCACCTGCCAGAAGATGGCTCGCTACAAATGGTCTGTGGTGCGGTCGTTCCACGCCGCGGCCACACAGAGTGCCCTCCGCATTCCGGGACAGTGGATCGTCGACTTCCAGGAAATGCAAGAAATCAAAGAGTACTACTTCGACGGAGACGGTGACAATATGATCACGACACCGACCGCTGGGATCGCCTCCACGGTGGAGAAGACAAAAGGAAAAAGCCCACGTCCTTGCTTCATTTAGTATGCACGGGACGAGTGTACTTCCTCAACCTGTCGTTTTGAACACTGCTGCTCCTACTGCCTGGATAAGACGGGCATGAAGTTCCGCCATCCGGACACCGCCTGCCGTCGCAAACGGGATCAGGACAAGAAACGAAATGACGACGAGAAGACTACTACAACGGACTGACTATCTCCCAGGCGCCGTCGCGTAAGTCATTCTGGTTTGTGGTCAGAGTCAGGATTACCTACATATGTCAAGTGTCAGACTTCAGGTGTCTCCCATGTGTATGATATGTCAGAAACCCATCCCAATGACGTGTCGAGTGTAGCTTCACAAGAGTCGGATCTTATAGACCACATGTGTTCTTCTAGTTCCCATGTAAATGATGTGTTAGGCAGCCCTGTTTGTGTGGTCGTTCACGATGTTCCCACCGCGGATGTATGTGTAGATAGTGATCTGGCCTCCAGGCCTGGGCGCTCTCCTGTGTTACTAGTAGTTCCCCCGCTCGAGCGGGCAGTATTAGAGAGAACTGGCCCCCAGACAGGTGATGTGACACCGGATCTTGTAGGGCATATGCGTTGTGCTAGTGCTAATGTACATGATGTATTAGGTAAGTCTACTAGCGTTATTGTTCATGATGTTTCCCATGCTAAGGTATCCCGCGACGATTGTAAAGATAGTCCTCAGGCCCCGAGGTCTAGGCGTTCTACCGAGTGTGTTGTTGTGCCAGACACAACTGGCCCCCAGTCGGGCGATATGTCACGCGATATAGTATCTTCAGCCCCACTGCAGGGCGCGTTGTCAGATGTTATCCCCCAGCGGGACGAGGTTGACCCTGTAATGATCAGGTCAAATGGGCAGGAGAAGGGCGGTGCCGCTACTGCGGCCAGAGCTGGTTTCGAGTTTCCCGTGGATCCCCCGCCTACACGTGTTCCTAGTTTGATGGATTTGCGCGCCTGGCAGGCCGCCGTGAGAAAGTCCGGAGTCCCTAATTACAAGCACGCCCGCATTCCTGTTCCGTGCAAATTGAACATAGCGGCCTGGCGCCATTACCTCCGAGATTACAGTGATCACGTCTTATGCGACCTCTTGGAGTTTGGGTTTCCGGTAAACTACACCAACCCCTCTCCTCCTCAAGTGCCATTAACGAATCACCCCTCCGCCCTTCGCTACGCGGAGCATGTCAATGAGTACATTCGCACTGAGTTAGCACACGGAGCTACGGTCGGCCCAATCCAACCTAGCTTTTTCAGCGACCCTCTGGTATGCAGCCCGCTACAAACCGTACCTAAGAAAGACTCCGACAAACGGAGGATCGTAGTCGACTTCAGTTTCCCCGAACACTCTTCCGTGAACGCGGGCATACCCACAGACACCTACTTAGGGGAACGTCTCACGCTTAAGTACCCCTCCATAGATGATCTGGCGGCTATGGTAGTTCTCCTCGGACCTGGTTGTCTCCTGTTTAAGCGTGACCTTAGACGGGCATACAGACAACTCTACGTCGACCCTGCCGATTATAACCTGCTAGGATTCCGCTGGGATGGTAATTATTACGTCGACGTCGTCTATCCCTTTGGGATCCGCAGCGCGGCACAGGCCTGTCAACGCGTGACGGACGCCGTGTCGTATATCTACGCCCAGGACGGTTACTCGTGTGTGAACTATTTGGACGATCTAGGCGGGGCGGACAGGGCAGACAGGGCTCATATCGCTTTCGCCCGGCTAGGCCAGCTGCTCAATACCTTGGGGCTTCAAGAAGCGGAGGAAAAGGCCGTCCCTCCTACCACCCGTCTCGTATTTCTCGGCCGGATAGTCGACTCCATCCAGATGACGTTAGAAGTGACTCCAGCCAGAATCACCGACACGTTGACGGAACTAAGCGAGTGGGTCCTGAAGTTCAGCGTTCGCCGTCGCGAGGTCGAGTCTCTGCTCGGAAAACTCCACTTCGTTGCAACTTGCGTCCGCCCGGGGAGGCTCTTCGTCTCCAGGATGATTATCTTTTTGCGGGCTTTCCACAACAGGCACCAGCGGCTCCGTGTCGATGCTGAATTCAAGAAGGACCTACAGTGGTGGCTCACCTTCCTTCCATCGTATAACGGGGTCTCCCTCATCCCAAGATACGGCTGGACAGAGGCAGATGCAGTATTCAGCTCAGACGCCTGTCTGACAGGCTGTGGTGGTTTCGCGAACGACGGCGGAGAATACTTCCATGCCGTCTTCCCTCCAGACGTACTTGACACTAATCCGTGCATCAACAGCTTGGAACTGCTCTCAATTCTCGTGTGTGCACGCCGCTGGGGAAAACGCTGGGCTGGTCTTCGCATCGTGGTCCTCTGTGATAATGAAGTCTCGGTGACCGTACTTAACTCCGGCAGAACTCGATCACCTTACTTACAATCCTGCCTTCGTAACCTCTGGTTATGTGCCGCCAACGAACAATTCGAACTCAGGGCCGTACACATTCCGGGTGTTGATAATAGGTTAGCGGACCACCTCAGTCGCTGGCACATGTCCCCATATCATCGCCACGAATTCTTACGTCTCACGGAGGGCGAAAAGACTGCTGAGGTCCAAGTAGATGCAAGTGACTTCAACCTACTGACACACTTGTGATTTCGTTCCAGACCCAGAGTCCCAGCTCCAGCTCCTGGACCAACAGATCGATGCGGCGAAGTGGTCTGCCTTTGCCCCGGGCACCTTCAAAAATCTCCGGACGCAGTGGCGCTCCTTCCTGCTCTTCTGTGAATACTTCCAACTTCCTGCCTTACCTACGGACGTCACAACGATCACGCGATACGCCCAATTCCTTTCCCGCTCGTGTCGCAGCCCAGCCACGATCAAACTATACGTCCACGGAGCCAGAGTACTACAACAGTTCCACGGCCTCACCCCACCTCCGGCGGACGCCTTTGACCTCAAATTAGTCCTTTCGTCGATCTCCAGACATTCCACGCACGTTAGACAACAGAAGCTCCCCATCACACCTGACATCCTCCTCCGGATCAGAGCCCATCTCGACCTCCGGCGCCCGTTGCACGCCACGCTATGGGCGGCCTTCTGTCTCGCGTTCTTCACTCTGCTGCGCAAATCGAACCTTGTCCCGAAGTCACAGTCCGACTTCTCCACCGACAAGCATCTCTCCAGGGGCTCGATCCAACTTTCTCCACCGGGCCTCCTCGTGCGCGTGACTTGGTCGAAGACAATTCAATTCAATTCCTACTCCCGGTGGCAACCATTCCGGGACACCCACTATGTCCTAAACAAGCCTTCCTGGGCATGATCCAACTCCTCCCCGCCCCAGTGACGGCCCCAGCGTTCCTGGTACCTGACAACAACGGTACTTTGGTGTCCCTCACACACGACACCTTCATCACTCACCTGAAATCCCTGCTTCGCGCGGCGGGACTACCTGCCGACGACTACTCCGGACACAGCTTCAGAAGGGGGGGCGCGACCTTTGCTTGGCGCTGCGGTGCCGATCCAAAAACCCTCAAACTCCTGGGTGACTGGTCTTCAGACGCGTTCGAGGTCTACCTCGACTCCTCTCTCGACCAACGCGCAGACTTTGCCCTTCAACTCGCAACAAAAATCGCCCACGGCCAACTTGACTAACGGCCGCTCGTTCCAACCGTCACGCTGGTAAAAACATCTGACAGCGCGTCCGCCGCCTTCTTATTGACTTTTCCTTGTACGTCCGAGATTATTATAATAGTTGTTTAAGGGTAGGATAGTTGAGCTCCCTTTCACATAGTTAGACTTCTTATGTTTCGTAATCATTGTTGTCTTATTTATCAGCTACCTTCTCTTATGTACCAGTCTCACCGAAGTTCGATTAACGCCGTGAGCCTCATAGTATAATCAGTTGTTCCTACTAACGGTTACGTAGGAGCTTTAACCTTTGCAGTTCGCACTGTTGTTACTAGCTAATGCCTTGTTATCTCAGGCCTGGTCTCCGCCCCCTGCTCCTTCCACACTCCTACCCACACACTCTCCTTCTCTCCCTCCGGGCTTGGTGTGGTGGGGGGCTCTTATCTTTCTGATTAAAGCGTTCTACCAAGCCCACTCAGTTCGTCACCTCTCTTACTGGAGTTTTTGCCTGTGTAGGAGTGTGGATAATTGGATACATTTGGGCGGAGACCAAATAGTTTAATTAGACGCGCCCGGGAGCACGCGGCCTGGTGCCCCCCGGGTCTCAGGTCAGTTCCGTCAAGCGACCACGCGGAGAGGCTGAGATTTGTAACCCACCCTCCCTCCCGTGGGGCGCTCTTATCTTTCTGATTAAAGCGTTCTACCAAGCCCACTCAGTTCGTCACCTCTCTTACTGGAGTTTTTGCCTGTGTAGGAGTGTGGATAATTCATGAGTTATCGTGTTCATACACAGACACATACACACACACAATGACACACACACACAGACACACACACAGACACACACACTGTGACACACAGACACACTCAGCAAAGCAAAACCTTCTTGGGAAGGTAATGATGTGCGAAAGCACCATCTGTAATCTTAAGGTATGCACACTTCATATCCCTGTGTTCAAGACAGTGATTCTTTAGAAGGTCTTTCATAACAATATTTTTGTAATACTAATAGGGTGGTCTTCAAGGGTACCTGGAATTTATCATGAGAGTTCATATTACTACTGGATTTCTTATGGCCCTGGCCTTTAAACATGTTACATCTTTTCCCTCAGCTCAGTACAGCTCAGGTTCACAGACATGGACACAAGGGTCTCCTGACTACGAACCTGGAGGCACAGCCAGAGAAGGTCACCACCTTCAGACACTCTTACAATGCACCTGACAGAAGCGGTGTCCGAACTGTCGGTAAGCATTCGCTGTTCTATAGTCTGTGTGACAGAATCTCTCTCTATTCAATGCTGTAACAGTCATTTTTGCATTTTTCCTTTTTCTGAACATTGAGGACCCATACTTTCAACATGCACTAGCTGTCTTATATAACCCATAGGAACAGATTCTGCCAAAAATGGTATATGCCATGCAGGGCACACACAAGTGCCACTGTCTTCACTTGTGACTTGTCCAAATGATTTAACTTCACCAGTTCACCTTTATGAAAATCAGTTTCCTAGCAGAATTTCATCATATTTTGTAAAAACCGGCTATCTACGTCACTCTGCTCCTTTACATGTACATTGCCCTCATAGCTATCTTTCTAGAAAACCTTGTGAAGTTTGTGGATAATTACCAGCCTAACATGCGAGAATTGATAAAAGAAGTGCCTACAGGAGTTCAGTATGGGAGAATATTATATCATATCTGATTCATTGAAACTTGAACAAAACACAAAAAATATTAATAGTGGCAGCTCATATGGAACTGTAATACACATGTAGCAACTGTCGGCACAAGTTTCGGCAATAAATATTGATACTAAATATCATTGGACGACGTTTGCATTGATGGATACTACTATGTCAGAAGGATACAAATTCTCCAGCTACTTTTGTTGACCAAAAGCATGTCGAGGGCTACATTGTACATGTACTTGGAGTATGACTTAAGTGCTAGGCTAGGTGTTTTTGAAACTTAGCATGTCAATATCACTTGAAAACAGCACCTCAGAAGAATTGTTATTTGTAATAAGTCAGGCTGATAATGGCATATTCATTTATTTCCTCCTTCACTGTTTATTCCACTTCAGGAAAGAGGGAAGAGTTGCTGACTCAGGCCCTGTACCAGAAGGTGAGTGAAGATGTGCACCAAGAGTTTAACCCACCCCCTCCTCCGGTCGAGTACAAGTCTGTTACTGCCAAGGACTTCTGGGACGACAGCTTCATCCCCACAATGCCTGAACCCATCAAGGTTAGTGTACAAGAATTAATCATCTGCAAATAGTTTTGCAGGTTGGCAAATCAATATATTCTGGGTTCTTAGCTACACAACCAACACTTTATATCTGCTGATGTTTCTGGAACCTTTACGCTACATGGCTGCTTCTACACCTGGCTGCATTGTAAGGCCTAGGAAAAAAATGTTTCAACTTACAACACTGCAATATCAAACCTTTGTGGCCCATATAACATCAATATATTCATATTTTTTCATGACCAGTTGTAATATATATCAACACACTAGACACATACATGTATACTACTCCAGGACCAAATGATTTAAGTCTTAGATAAAGGCACTCTCCATGATAAAGCCTTCACGAGATATCATTCCTATTTCTTCTTTTTTTTTAAAATTTGAGTATGAGGATAAGTTTGTTTCTGAAATATTATTAATATGTGACTATAACAACTTGTTTTTTTCTAATTCACAGGACCATAGTGTGGAAAGGGAACAGCCCATGACATTCTGGTCACAACACAAGGAAAAGATCCACGTAAGAACTTTTTTGTAGACTGTAAACTTTTAAGGTACAGTACAGTCAAACCTGTGTTAGTGGTCACCTGAATATTGTAGCCACCTGGCCATAGTGGTCATTTTTTGTCAGTCCCTCGGAATTTTCCCATTTACATAAGCATTAAGAATGCAAGCTATATCGGTCACTGTCTAATGTGGTCGCGGTCACGCAATGCCAACACTTCCGATTACGTGGTCAGTCCACAATCACAGCGCAGCCGGTCCTGTACTGATTACAGCAGCGGCCGTAACTCCGTGTCAGCCCACGCCCGGTTCACAATCTTTTGATTTCCGCACTGTGCCACCAAAATGTGGACTCAACAAGGACCCTTTATGTGTTTGAATAGAGAAAACATTTCTGAATTTTGTACTTTGACGCGAAATCTTTCCCCCAAATTGTTTTTGATTTTTACGTGGCTGTCTTAGTTTCACGGCACATCGCCATTTCTGAGCAGTCGGACTAGGCAAAATTACGGTCGCAGCTTTTAGTCAATTTAGAAACAGAAGATCCATTCATGTATCTGATGTGTTAATTATTAAGTTCTTAAAAATGTTGGCATGCAGGCCGAATTTTCGTTTTCCTCGCATAAATAAAGAATCTAAATCAAATTTTTGCATGTTTCCAAGATGACGTCACGTGAAAATGCTCTATGTGCTAGAGTGATCGTAACTTCAATTTTTGATGGTAGCTCACATTTGAGCCATGTGTTTGACATTGTATCTTTCTTACAGGGAGTCTCACAAGTGAAGACAATGGATACACCCTTCAGAAAGAATGCAGCCTTTAGCACACCAATTGAAGAATACAAGGATCAACCTAAACCATATGAACAGGAACAATATCCATATATGTAGATATATTAAGCTGTTTGCTAAAGAGAGAAATGCTGATGCAGTGTAGTGTTTGGAGGGAATTTTGACTATGATCATTTTGGAAATCATTTTAGCAAACATTTTTGTAAATATATACATTACAGTGGCTATACACTCCATTGTGTACATAAATGACACCAACGCTTTTAGAATTGATATGATCTTCATGTAATTTTGTTTCATTCTTCATCAAACCATCCATCCATTTATTTCTCTATCCCTTCATCCACTAATCCATCCATTCCTCCATCTATCCATCCAAGAATACACAGACAACTTTTATTCATATTTCAATGTACTTTGATGCTACATGGTAGCAATAATTCTTGAGGGTACAGGACATAGGCGCCCCTGTGCAGACCATAGGAAATGCCTAATTATTTGTACAGAAGCTACCAAATACCTAACGAATTTCCAACAATGTCACATTTGACATAATCATTCTATATTTGGCAGTGTTCATGTCGAGTGTACGACTCTTAACTATCTCTTATGACAATCATGATATATGTAGTATGTAGACGCATGTTGCAACATTGTATACACTTGTTAACATTTTGCAATGGAAAAATTGAAGACAGATTTTCTTAGGTGGTCCCACATTGAATAAAATCACAGCACATGGAATTGTTGCCATTCGTGAAAGTGTCTTCAGTGTAACTATTAAGTCCAAGTAGTTCCCAAACAAGAAATACTTTTTAAGATAAAAAGTGATGATCATGACATGGTTAGCATACATATGGATCTTCTTGTGAATTGCTTTAGAAAAGCCCTTGAGAGGATTTTTTTTTCGTCAATCCAAATAAAGTTTTAAGAAAATTACACTTTGTTTCATGAAAAACATACTGTTATCACTTGCAACTCTATTAAAGTAACATTACCAGTTACATGTATGTGTTACATGATTGTACATGTATTTAGTAACCCAGGTTGGAACACCATTATACTTGGCTGCAGCTGATATTGTGCATGGCATGGAACATCAGCACCTTGAGCTTTAGCAGGGTGAAATTAAATATTGCAAACTTAAAGGAGGAAACCTGAGTCTCATCACTATAGCTGAGTTGGCATTGCTCACACAGCAAAATGTCTTCCTTTAATATCTGCACACAAAACTGACAAGTAAACTTTTATTCCACAACAATATAACAACCATTCTAAACAAGACTAATCTAGTCTTGTAGAATGGTTGTGATGCCATACCTTATACCTTGTACAAGGTTTACGGTAGTCTTGTATAGAATGGTTGTTATATTGCACAAGATTTTACAAAAATTGAGTATCAGTGGTCAGAAAATGAACATTCTCCAGTCGCCTTTGACTTTCGCCAATTTTGACATCATCTGGATATTATCATTCCAGTTATGCTACTTTATTTTCAATTCGGGACATGTTTGCCTAATTTGCATAAAGAGCACAAGAACCATGATGTCCCACCAGGACCATGGAATATCACGCCTAAAATGATGAGAGACATCAAGGATCATCGAGCTGTCATTCCATGGCACAGCGTATAATACGTTTCTCATTTTCTAGGCCTCTTCTGAGAATCTCCTCCTGGATTAGTAATACAGCACAGTAAGCACACAGATATTCAGGTGTTCAGGATATTCTTTGGAAGACGTTAAGAACACTGTTTTTTTATGTGGGGGTCTAGGGGTACCCTGCGAATTAATGAGAGTTGACGTTACAGTCAGTGGGGATCACTGAGGAGAGGGACGGGGCAGACAAACACGCACCGCTTTCCATCAGATAACCCTGTCAAAGTTGTTGTGTGCTGGCGGCGTGACGGGACTGTCCTGCTCCTGTAGAGTCACGTACTTCCCAAACTCGGGGGCAGAAACGTCAGGTAGGTTACACTTCCCCCTGTAGGAAGGGCCCTGTAGAACAGTGATGTTGACATCAATGCTATGATACACAACCAAAACAAGGCAATCACTATTCAGAGATGACAGACTTAATTCAATCAATGCTGCAATTTGGTGCTTGGATCAGTCGGTAGGTTTAATATTATTTGTCGGAAGGTATGAGGTCGTGTAACTCTAGTTTTTGTAATGTTTACTGTAAGGTTCTGTAATGCCCCTTGTTTTACGTGTCGAACATCTTGCCACGTACTACTGGTTTCATAGCAAGCTGCGTCGGGAATACACTCGGCAAGCGCACTGCATATGCAGCAATACGCAGCTAGAAAATAGAGTTAACGTTGCGCACCACATAATCATGCAATGGATGTACGCTAGGTGTGCGTCACATGTCAATATATTCGACAAAGTTCGAACCTTTGAGAGTACGGCTGCGTCTTGACAAAATTTGATACGGAACTCATACGGAATTGCATACTAGTATACGCACAACTGTGAACGGGGCTTTACACCCCCCCCCCCTCACAATTGCGCGTATCTTCAAGTGCGCATGGCATTTTTCTGTTTAAGTTTGCGGTGAAGAAGTTGTTTTCTACTTTGACCAACCGTTGTGCAACCCAGTTATCGAACCAAAGAAATTACTTCTTCGGCTTCAAACTTAACCTAAACCAAAAACATACCCAACTCATGCTACCTTCCATATACGCACAAGTGTGAGGAAGGCTTTAAATGCAAGTCACTGGTATGAAACACACACAAACAGATGCACCTGCTTCATGATCAACTGTTGGGTGGAGGCAGCAGGGATAACTACTTTGATTCAGAAAAACAGGAAAGACAATTATATGAAAGATGTCTAAGACATTCTATGCAACCATAAGATGGAAAAGCTACTTCACTGTAATAACCTCAACTCAACTTTGCAACAATCGGTTTTTAGGAAAAAGGGACATAGGTTTGATCATTTCAGAACAACCACAGGTAGACTTCTCTGTTTTTGTCTCTCTTCTCAAATTTCCTAGACGGTTTTACTAATATACCTTTGTCCTCTTGGCACTTCCGTTCACGTCGCTTTGCTCCAGTGTCCGCGTCCCCTGCAGTAGGTCCTTCAGTTCGCCAGGGGGCCTGTACGTCAGTTCAATGTCTCCTCGTTCACAGTACTTGAGAAGTTGGCGCTGGATTCGTCTGGAATAACAGTTGTTTTGCCGGTGAATGCATACGAGGCACGAAAGCAAAATGTTGTCCATACAAGTTGAGGTCTTCTAATTGAGAAAACAGACAAAACGTTTTCTACTACTGTCGTAACGTTATGTTCACATAGGTTGAATGTTTCGATAAAGAAATAAATATCCTTATTGAAATTAAGGCCCAGATGCAATCCTACTGTTCAAAATTCCTGTTATTACTGTATCTCTATCAGTCCTGATAGCTGTGGCTAGTTTCTCTTTTTAACTGTGGAGTGACCTGTCCTTGGTGCTGACCGGTATCACGGGATGTGTCGTGTACGAACTCCTTCTATTAGCTGACGTGTTAAGGTCTTTACATTCTGTAGTAAGCAATTGATATGAAAATAATGGATTTCTACTGGTTGGTGAAAATGACAAAACTTTTACTACTCACAATCTCTTGTAGGAAATGACCGCTAGGATGATGACCACGACCAACAGAACGATGACCGGAATGAGGATGGCGACCGTGATTCCAGTCTGCATCGTCCATCTACTACCTAAAATCAACCGTTATCACAGGTTTATCGTGTTTCAATAAAACTATCATGCAATGGGTCCATTGTATCAAACGTTCTATATAACAGTCCCTTTTAGCAGAATCCCATCAAAACGTTATTATTTAATGTCACATGCTTTCAGCACACAGTTTCCATATCAAGGAAGCGGGCGGGTGCTGACCGACATGTTGGTGTCCTTGATTCGCATTTCAATAGACCGCAACTCAAGCGTACTAGAGTTTTCTAATTCTATCGGCAATGTTGATATTTGATATATTTTCTAGTTTCTTTATTAAGCAAACTAAATAGAGGCTATTTTTAGAGGATTAGAAGACGTCCGAAAACGCTTGAGCCAAGACTCACTGCAGTGAATAGCTGCAACAGCCTCCGTTATCAAACAGGGAAGGACCACAAAGTAATAACGGGGGATGGAGAATTAATCTTTAATATACTAGTACTAGTAACTAATAACGTTGGTGTAATCATTACGGGAAATTAAAGTTATTTGTGAGTATGTCGGTGTCCCTATGACATCACATGAAAACACTTTATCTTATATGTTTAGAACGGATCAAAGACTTTTGAGGATGTTTTTCTGACTTTGGCTATGTATGTTTAATGTTGATTTTGGCTTAGCTGACCGTGTCTGTGTCCTGTTGATCCGTCACAAGGACAGGGATGCCGGGATCCTTCAGCATCCGGCAGGCCTTGCGGCTTCCGGTCTGCCGGGGAACTTGTCGGAAAGCTCACGGTTTCCGGTTGTGGTTTTCCCGGAGGTCTGAATGTGAAGTCTGCCAGGAATATATGATGAACATGATGAAAGGACAGTGAGTTTGTACGAAAAACGGCGCAACTGACTACGATTTTAGCAAATGGGTACCGTTGTAAACTTAAATTTGAAAAGTCTACTATACTTTGTTAAATATACACCAAAGTCAAGTCCTCACTTGTTTTACATAAGTCCCCCATAGTTCAGGGCTCTCCCGTCATTTGTAATTTGGGCCGTTCTGACGGCTACACGCCAGATGATCGAATTGATCAATTATAAAGTCACAATGTGTGACGTCAGGTCTCGGCATTTCCAAAGCAAAGTGAATAGGGCTTCTCGATCTGGCTTTCCTGAGGATGGATTCAGAGGAATTTTCTGACGAATTCGAGGTAATCGATGAGATAGTGAGCTTTGAATTCGGAAAATTCCTCAAAATCCATCCTCAGGAAACACAGATCGATCCAAAATCCTTGTTCATACTGAAGGGGAAATGCCGAGATCTGACGTCACATATTGTAACCTTACAATTGATCAATTCAATCATCAGGCGAGTAGCTGTCAGAACGGCCCAAGTTACAAATGACGGAAGAGCCCTGAACTATGGCGGACTTATGCAAAACAAGTGAGGACTTGACTTTGGGGTATATTTAACAAAGTATAGTAGACTTTTCAATTTTAAGTTTAGCCTTCTTTTAAGCTTTCCAACTATATCGGATAAACACAAACGTGTTGCTTTTCAAGGATCTTTACAGCGAGAGTGCTTCACATCACACTTTCAGACAAGGCAAGTCAGCCTACCCGGAGGAATGCCGTCCCTAGGTGCCGCAGCTGTAGAGTACTGCTCACGACGTTCTGCGTTCGTTGTCTTCTGCATCCCTGTTGTCGGCTTTGGGTCCGGGGCAGGATCTACAAGTTAAGCCGTATATCTTAGAACTACATGTAGTAGTGTAAGTGATAGGTTAAACTCGACATGTTGAATTATTCATATACTTGTACGTAGGTTAATCATTTTGTATCCCATTGTTTGTTTACATGTATAGTTGTAGAAGATCTTACGAAAGTCGCTGCACTTTTGTTGTGTCAATAAAGATTGTATAATACTAGCGGTTAAAAATAATTTTCCTTTCTTGTAGCCTTTTGCAGCTCACTGAGTCGACCCATTCTTCCATTATACGCATGGCATATCCAGTTTTGTCGGGTAATATTTCTATGTCATGTGTTAACTTACATGGGGGAAGACCTAGAACAAGCCATCATGGCTTTTCTTCCCCAGCACGTGTATTTCGTTTGGTATATCAATGTTCTGTAAATTGATTTTAACATTGTGCAAATAAATAAAATCATGCAATCAAATCAAAAAGTGAGCGGTGTCGAATAACATAAGAAATACTTCATGCATGACGCTTCCGGGTGACTTGTTGCTATAGCTTCAGGAGTTTATTCTGTCGTGTCGCTGGGTTTAAACACGTGCACATTTCAATGCTTTGTATAAAGAAGAGTCATGGCTAAGGATAATACGTACGTCGTTCTTTATTGCTCGTGGGAAATGACTTTTACGTAATACACCTCGACATGTTTGCATGACCCAAAGCGGACGATAATTGGTAGCGCACTATAACTGGTAGCGCTACGTTACAGTGACATTAACGACAGAGCGGTCATTGATTGAACGGGGATAATGAGATAACACATGATTTAAAAAGTCGTACCTTCTGATGGACAGCGACCCGCTCGGAAAGTGACGTCATCCAGCCCAATCCGTGCTTGGCTGCTCTGGGACTTATGACCTTCAAATTTGATCTAAAGCGATGAATGTGTAACATTAGGAACACAACGGTCAGTGATGCTTACAGATTGTATGGTTGTATAGTGTTAGGTTATTTCTTACAGCTACACAGCCATGTGGACTTTCTCTGCCGAAATTTCAGTAACCTTTCAGCTTAAGACCCGTCTCACTGAACCCGCGGCACGCTGGCGGCGTCGCTGCGTCCTAAACTGGATTTGTGTTACCGTTGACTTAGCTTTATAATGGGAATATCATTCAAAACGGACAATTCACCCATTCTCCGTTAACGTGTGCAATTGCTGTCGAACAAGAATATCCGTGTACCTAATTGTTAAATCGCACATTGCCTTCGACTTTGGTAGTTTAATGTCACCAGTAGATATAAGAAATACGATACCGTCATGACAGACTATTTTTAGGCAGTAAAGGACATTATTATGGCTTGAAACCGTCGAAAATGACCTGTCGCTAATCCAAAAATCACCTTTGGCACTGCATTTACATGTTGAAGAACGCGTTTCTTGAACAGAATTCTATCAATGATTTATTCCTACCGGTGAGTTTGACATGAAACAAGCAGCGGAGTTTGTCCAGGTGGACCATATCTCAAGCCCAGGTGCCATTTATGCCTGTCGCAAGTTTTTAACTTTGACTTACGTTACAAAGACGAACGAATGAAAATCTGTCAGAAAAGATTGACTTGTCCGAACTGCTCATGTGTTTTAATCAGCCACAGTATGTAGTATACTACCAAAGACACTACAGTGGCAACTGCGAACTATTGTCGGAGGAATCACAGCTTTGTTAGAGCTTGACGCGTTTTGCCATTTTTTTCATTAAGCTTACGTTACCATTATTACTGCTCTAAATAGAAGCAGTAGCCTAAACCTGCCCTTTACAAGGGAGAGCATAATCAGATAAGCACTTACCTGCCGCTAATTCATTCAGCAACCCGCCAGTTTATCTTTTTTCACCAAGTAATTGCCAAATTGACTTACGTTACCCCATGACTTACGTTACCATTACCGTACACGTCATCGAACATACATCATGTTAATAGAATAATCAGGATTGCAAGTCAGAGGGTGTATCATGGGTCAGTCTCGTTCTGTGTAGCACCTCTGCGGCCAAGTTCTGACGCTGTTCTTACCTTGTAAAACGTCAACAGATGGCACATGTGCACAGGAAACCATTTCATATCTAGGAAGCCGAGTTTGTGATATTTTCTCGCTAAGGTTCAAAAATGATACTCGCCAGCTTTCTTAGACCGAGCGGTTAACTCCCATTGGTAATAGATTGGTTCAAAACACTTGTTTCATGGAGGAATCCGAAAAACTATAGGCACATTGGTAACGTAAGTCAAAGTTAAATGTTGACTTACGTTACCATAGTTATTAAGGACATTTAGCTTAGTTGGGACAAACAGAGGTAGACCGCATGTCTAGCATCACTTATATACATAGATGAATCGTTACAACTGTCACCAGTGGGTTAATACGCTTTTTTGATATAAATTAAATATGAGCAACATCACAGTGTTAAGCGGTCGATATCTCAAAAAAGGGAAAGTCCTAGCACCTACCAAAACTTGTTTGGGATAGTGAACAATAGTAGTTGTATGTTAGGCCCATTACGTAAGTTTTACGAAGAACTTTATTTTTGACCATTTTTCAACCCCCAATTGCACACGTTAACGGAGAAAGGGTGAATTATGACCAAAAAGACAACAAAACAAAGAAAGCTTCAAGATATTATTTTTTTTGTCGATGAAATTCGTTGAGTGCTTTGTCAATTCGATCGGCCGCAGCGACGCCGCCAGCGTGCCGCGGGTCCAGTGATAGGGGAGCTTTAGTAACCCTCTTCGGGGTTTGATGCACTCTACTACATTATGCCGTATTGTGATACAGAACCAAGGATGCGCCTCCCAACGTGATTGAGTCTATATAACCTAGCCTCAAGATCCCCCTTCCTTTCCCAGTATATGATCGCTAATAAAGCCCGCCTCTCACTGGACCCGCGGCACGCTGGCCATATGGCGGCGTTGCTGCTCCCTAGTCCTTTTGGTATAGATCAGCCAAACGTTTTTTGTATACATTGTATAACGTTAGATATCATGATACATTTGCTAACCTGAAACTTTGAAGTTGGCCAGATGTCCACCCTGACCGGCGTCCATTGCGCCCCGACTTTGCCCTTGTTGTTCCACAGTTTCCTCACGGCGCCCCCCTCCCCAATCGTCTGGTACACGGTCAGTCCACTAGACCCGTCAGCCTAGTAACATCAACAGGAAACAAGCGATAAACCTTCAGAAATGTTGTATGTATATGACACGGGTTTCATCAACAACGAAGGTTGTAGTCCTTGCTGAACACTTTTCACCAAGTTTGAACTTTGACATGTCATATGGAAGAACATATTATCATTATTAAGTAAAAAATCTTTGTTTTAAACGGCATTGTTATTGTATGGTCAGAAAAGCACTGTGCTTGACATGCGTGTTTTCTGCTGTTATTTGTTTGCTCTTTCTAATCAGCTCGCATCCCTCTATCATGTCATATTATGACTAAAAAACGGCGGGCCGTTGTTGAACAATTATCCGAAAAATCACGATTCTCCACCAATTCTGGCTCTCCATCATATTGCTTCATCCGCGGCTCCTGTGGTGGTGGCATTGTCATTGATACTATACATCAATCGTTATTGAGCCGGGACGGGGCCCACTACCAACTACCAACCACCTTTGACCCGCTACTCCTGTCACACTTTCGGTGACTAATTATGCGCAATCAATTCTGTCCTCAGTTAGCATGAAGAAGAATCGAGTTCCACATATTGATCTAATTTGTTCCTTTGCCTGTGACAGACCAAGGAGGTTAGACAGACCTGTACGTAAACGAAGAACTCCAGGCAGTAGATGCCGTCTGCAGTCATCCATGGTGTGAGTAGCCAGGCTAAGTTACTGCGGGTGTCCCCCGGGCTGCCTCCGCTGGCGGCTACCTGTACCATCATATAGCTTCCTACAGAACAGCACACACGTGAGATTAATCACAACAGATTCATTTCAAATGTTGAGTAGTTTGTGAGCGCCATGTGGCGAAATGTCAAGTGATGAAGATATAGCTGACCATATACGTGGCCACGTGGCCGTAATTCCGACACTTCATGTACAGTTATGAATGGACGTCATAAAAAAAGGAGTCGGTTTACCTGGTCAAAAAGAGTCTGTGGAATTTAAGTATCTAAAGGGGGACTCAACGGCAGAGGAAAGTGTTATGGTTCTGCAGATGATATTTTTCTGAATCCAAACAACTGCATTTGGCAACTTAACATTGAATATGGACTAAGCAGCAGTTGCATTATTCAGCAACAATATTCTGGTAACCCCCCGAGTACCCTCCAGATAAGTTACAGTGCATTTACATCGCTAACAACTATTGGTGAAACATCTTGGGTTGATCTTAAAAATTGATTTTGTTCTGCAATGTGTTACTGGAACTCATAGCCTTAGCAACTTCATTTCCACTTGCTTTGGGTCAAAAATTGCTTCGATCTCTTCTCACAGTGCACGCGAAAATTAAGATAGGCAATGTTCATAAATCTAGGACTGATCTTGAAAATGATATTAGTAGTGTGTGTGTGTGTTTGTGTATACTTGTTCATGAGTTTTCAGCCTTAATCATTATACTTAATTTTATAAGAAAACAATAAAAATCCATTCATCCCGACGTTGATAGTCATGACGTTTCAATGTTTTTAACGAAAACAAGCCTCAGTTCCAACAAAAGCTACGGGGCCCCAAACTACGTATTTCCGAGCCCGGGCCAGAAGCTACATGTCACCCAAAAATGTTGATTATAGTAAGTTGATCAGGAGATACCAAAGTTCTATTGCAGTACCATAGAAAGCCGGGGACGATAATCGCACTTGGGCTCTGTAGACACCTTACGTTACCCATATACATGTATCAGATATCAGAACAGTCCAGCAATAGCTCATTGATTTATATACAAACAAACCCACACACGCTACTGGTAACATGACATTCTTTGCAAATGTGATTAGAACTCACCTTTTCCAGAAGTATGATCCTTCAAATTGTCCGTGCTGGCCCGCTGTACCCACGTCAGCTGGGACCTGGTAGAAGCGGCGATATACCCGCACAGACCGCTGTCGTCAAAACTACACGTCAGGCTTGACGGTGAGACGGGCGCGCGTGTCGTCTGTGCGCGTGGTGTACTTACTGTCGTAGAAAACGGTACCGGTGCTGTTGTGACCGCTGCTTCTGTTGCCAGAGTGGGCTCCACTGGAGTGATCGATATTGTACAGTTGACAGAAATTCCACTGGGAGAGAACTACACGATGCTGTGCAACTTGCTGCTTTACATGATCTTAGGGCCCTGTCACACTTGTGCGTGTATTCAAGTGCGTATGAGTTGCGCTTCAACATTACTTTGGTTTAAGGAAAGTTTGCGGGGAAGAAGTTGTTTTTCACTTTGACCTACCGTTGTACAGCCTAGTTACAGAACCAACGAAAAGACTTCTTCGGCTGCAAACTTAATCTAAACCAAAAACATGCTAATACGCAACTCATGCGGACTTGTATATACGCACAAGTGTGACGGGGGCTTTACCTTCATTTTTCTTAGCTACAACGGTGATGAAAGAAAGACGAATGGCGTCACAAATGATCTGTTACATTTGAGCCACTGTTTACTAAGTCAGGTATATATAATCTGCATAAACTGATGATGAGGCCATAGAAGCGGTGAATTCATTCTTCGATAACGACTGATGTCATACAGTCAAAAAGTCCCATTATTTGCGTTGTCAGTTGTAGTTTGAAGATCACTAAAAGCACTTTTTCACCCGAAAGATGGTATTTTGTATTTTTTCTTCCAAACCCTCTGCACAGAAAAGACTTTTTCTAGGATAACGACTGACACGGCAATAAAGGCCATCATTCTGTCTGTGTAATAAAGAAAAGGGAAAAACCTTGAGGATACCTATTTCGATGGCACGAAACCACCCAAAACGCATATAGAAGGCACGATTTGGGTAATCAGGTGACAAGGCCGCGTTACCGTTATCCCGCACGCGCACTGATACCAGCGAGTATTCGCGGACGACCAAATCTGCGCGGCCAAAAACCGCCACGAAGAACGGGCTTTTCGGGAAATGTAAAAGATTATACATTGCTACGGCGATAACCGAAAAATCTGGATCCAAAACTATCGAAAGAACCTATGATTTGCATATATTTACAACCGGAGCCTAAGTGAAAAACGAAAGAGAAAAAATGAAAGGCATCACGGGAAACATACCTGTAGTACACGGACCGTCTTCAAAACTGACGTCATCCATCGCTATGTCTCCCCTGGCTTTTCTACCGCGGACGGCCTCAAATATAACCTATCGGTGGTGATAATATGTGAGAAGGTGTGAAGTACTGCAAACAAACGAAAAAAACATTCAAAATAGGAAAGTGCTTCTTTTTTACTATTTACCAAACCAATCTCCATTGCCAAAACTATCTCCACCACAACACAATTTACGCGAACGAATGAAAATAACAGTACCTTAACGAGTAATGGTTATGATTTAAGTAGGTTATTTGTGTTTCCACAATGCCATGTTAGTCGAGCCCCCGCCCCTGAGATGTTGCCAACACTGTATGAGCTAAGTTTACAAGACCTGGAAAGTCTGATTCGCCTGTATGTTGACTTTCCCCTGGTTCCAGTTGGGTCCTTTGTTCCCCTCTCTACTCCAAACAGGTGCGCTGACGTCATTCTGAGACAAGCGCAGGTAAACATTCAACTCCCCCATGAACTGGCCGAACATGTGGTACCAGAACACCAGGCACTTGGGTAGTGGGGAGGGGCGAAGGGTCGGGGTCATGATGCGGGCATGATGGCCTTCCTGTCTTCGGGATGCTTCCATGTATAGGTACTTTCCTGGGGGGAAGGATGAGAGAATGGGGTCAAGGACTCAGCCACCATAATGCAATATCTGTTGTTAATCACAATAAAGCCAGCTGAAGCCATATGATCTATTCTTGTGTAGGATAATCAGTGATGTGAAACAAACTCTCCCTGTCCAGGACTCTATGGAGCCCCTCAGTTCTGTAGAGTTTGTAGTCGTTCACCTCTAGACTATGCCAGGAGACTAATTTTTACAAATGAGAAGTACAAATAGGAATTCAGGATTCTTTATCACTATGAAGAACGTCTGATCGGAGCCCGGGATTCTCTTTTACCATGGAAACCAGCCGGCACAGCCTCCATCACCATGGTAACAGATATTTGATCATTCTCAGTTTGACAATAATTAGCACATATGACATGTATTAGGATGTTTCCAATTTTCCTGACTTTAATAGAGGTGTTGGCTATCAAGTTTCGTTAGGGGCCTGACCAGTGCAAGGCATACTAGAAGCATGACTCATTCAGGCTAAATTAATGAGGACATGAGAAAAACAAAATCCCAAGGCAAAGTAGCGATTTTACAGCTTCAACTAGCTGTCATGTGCCAATTTATCAGAAGCTACCTTAAAAGGATACAACTTCCGCCATGAAACGTACCTTTGCCTGTGGTGTGGTCTCCCCGTGGTCCCGTGGCTGTTGTAGGGGTCCTTCCCGCCTTCAGTCTCCAGTCAAACACGTCATCCTTGTCTTGCACGTAGTCGCACAATCCGTTATCGAAGTTACAGTCCGCCGTCTCAGGCAAGGCTCCTTCGTTATCGATTACTGTCCCAGAAGGAATATTCGACATGTAGCTTCAACACGTTGGTACATAGGAATACTTGTATTCTGTACTCTGGTTCTTATAACACAACCTCGGGCACACTTCCCTGGCCGACGTTTCGGTAACTCCTCAGCTACCTTCATTACGGCGTGAACTGACTGTACTACTCCTTGTCGCAGTGTGGCGTTGCAGCAAGGATGCGGTTCCAAACGTGACAATATCCCCGCCCCATTTCTCTCTTCTTGACTGGAGTAGATCTTTTTATCCAGATGGCCTCTTTGATCCAGTGTGTGTGTCTGTCAGCCTCTCCATTCATGGCCTTCTTCGGCCAGGTAAATGTTTTGTTGAGGTTGTGTTATAAGAACCCTCTATTCCGGAAAGAATTTATTAACATACGACAGGTGAACACTTATGTAGAAACCATCCTGCAGAGAAACATATATCTTTGTATTGATACGTGAAGGTGTTGTTGCTATCCACGAGTACAGTAAAAAGGCACGCCCCACACAAGCAAAACTGCCGTACAGCAGTTGCCGTAAGAGTGTCGCACAGTTGTCGTGCGACGCGTGCGCAATGATGTGTGACTGAACCTCACCGTCAGTTATACACGGGCCGTCCGAGAAAGTGATGTCGTCCAGCGCTATGTCTCCCCTAATCCCGCTTCCACGGGCACCCTCAAATACAACCTGAAGAAATGGTGTACGTGTGATATCATCTATACAGCAAACAGGATCGTAACAGGTAAGAAATGACTGGGGGAGGGGTGTTTGAAAACTTACTCTCTTAAAACCATATCAAATCAAGTTAAACCCCTCAACAACTCTACCACAATGTAAGAGTCACTGGCGAGTTGGGTAGCCTTAGCTGCATATCTTTTACTGACGAACAATTTACTTCACCTTTTGAAATGAGAAATGCCAGTTTTAACTGCGGTAAATCTTACGTGCATTTCATTCTGTATTCTGTGTGTTGCTGGTCAGTATCCAGACCACAAGAACTTAATGATTCCCTGGTATTCAAGGACATTCTCGACTCCAGATGAACTAGTGACCACATCTTTATGAATACAAAGTCAACTAAATTTGTACAAATTAATCACAGATGAACAAATAAATGAACCAATTATAATTCAGGGATTACGAGCACCCCAGTTGAAGTTTGTCCAATGGTTGTCCGCAATATGATATGTGACACCTGGCTGTAATCCATCTGGAGGGTACTCGGGAGGTTATCAGAATATTGATGCTGTATAACACAACCGCTGCCTAGTCCTAGTTCAATGTCAAATAACCACTACAACCATGCTTTGGGATTCAGAAAAATATCATTAGCAGAACCAGAACACTCTTCTCTGGAGTTGAGCATGCCTTTAATGTACTATACATGTTGCAAGGATGAATACTCGTTTTGATCTCACCCACCTGATAGTCCATATCTGACTCCACGGTAACCTGGCCTCGCAGCCACTTGATGCCACGATCACCAGTTGCCATCCAAATCGGCTCATGCAGATTGACCAACCCAGTGGGCAACTTGTATACGTTCAGTGCGCCTGCGTGGACGTGACGTAAGAAATATCGGCCAATCAGAACCCTTTGAGCGCTAAAGAGGTCTGCTTAAGAAGGGATCATGGTGTGAGATTTGGGTGGAGTTTGGGCAGGTATTCGGACAGTGGACAGGTGGTTACAAAACACACAAACACATAGAGGAAACAGTGTTGTTAAGACCAACAGAACACAAAACTATAAAACACAATGCAAATAAAAGCACAACATTCACAATATTCAACATAAAGGAGACAGGTTTGATTGAATGTTCACAAATGAGGTTTTTCATTCGCACGATCAACGGGTAACATTATATTGCTGTATTCATCAGCTAATTTATATCTATTTTTGGTGACACCTTTTTTGGTTTCTTTTTCAGCTTTTTATTCTTTTCTTCCTCCCCTGTTGTGCCTGGTGGCACATATCAAGGGCGGCAAGTTTCCTTGATGTTACAAACAAGATTTTGGACGTATACGGTGAGGGGGATTCCTAATCCTTCCTATTCTAGAAATTCATTCGTCGCTACCGTTAAAAAGGAATGAAGTTGTGTATTTTCCAATGTCTCCATATATAATGGTTAAGATGTCGTACTTACCGATGTGGGAGCCGAACAGATGATAGTAGAACTCCAGACATCTGGCTCCCACCTGTTGCATCATGGGGCTGATGAGTCGCGCGTTGTCCCCCTCTGTGCGTGGACTGGACGCCTCTATGTACATGTACTTTCCTGTTTGTGTACCGGATCACAAACAACGTGTTTTCTCGGTGGTTTACGATACAATTAATACAATGAAGGATACATGGGATATAGAGCAGGTAATAGCACCTCTACAGTGTCACACTAGTAAAATTTAGGCTGCTAATAGTCTGAAGGACGAATGTTGTATTCCAATTTTTGTAGAACAATGACAGAAAAGACAAGCGCATTCCACAAAACCTATTTTCTCTCTAGCCTCCGTTGCAGTCCTTCCCACTAGCGATTTTTCAACTTATCGGGCCCAGGTTCTTTGGCTGGGGGGGCCCTATCTGCGTGAGGCCCCGTATCTGCTTGGGATCCTGTAACCGCTGTGATTGTGTTACAAAAAGCAAAGTCCTGTTCAAGCCCTACGAGTCTACGACCCCACCCGCCCCAAACACAAGTGGTTCCATCGTGACAGAGGTGACGTCACGAATTTGACGAAACTGACGACTTCATGCATAGTTAATCAGCTGTAATTCAGTATGGAAGTTGAAACCTGAGCCAGTGGTGTGGTCACCGTTGGGCCCCGTCATCCCCGTGCCCGTTCTGCCCGACCACTGTCTCCAGTCGAACTCATCTGTGTTGTCCTGCGTGTACCCGCACAAGCCACGGTCAAAGTCACAGTCCACGGGCTTGCTGTACACACCTGCAGCACGACAGTCAGGAGAAATGTCATCATGATAGTATTAATAGTACTATTTCCTAATGTCATTATTACCTTCGCCGAGAAGGTTATGTTTTACACAGCGTTCGTGTGTATGTGTGTGTGTGTCCTTTAGACTCGCCCATGAGGCGTCGCAAAAAAATACTAACATTCCGTAGTGGTAAGTGACGGGATTTTCATTCTTGGGGTATTTGGAAGTTAAGTAAATTAGCATTATTAGATATAATTCATACAAATCTGGGCCTTATTTACATAATTTATGAGCAAATGCTACAGTGGCCTTCTTTGCTAGGATGAGACTTTCATACTTTGAACAACTTGTTTTTGTCTGGGTCTGGGTCTTCATACCTATAAATCAAGATCTTTTTTATGGATTTGTCTGAAATTGTGCATGTCGGTAGTAAAGAGGGTATCAAACGCCTTAGCCACACCACAAACAACATAATTACTTCACGGAGGGTTGTGTCCTATTGACTCTTGTTTTTGTTAACGTTGTTGTTGTTGTTGTTTGAACAAGTTTATATCCTTAGCACTCTCATCAAGCCAAGGAAGGAACTGCTGCTGCATAAAAGATGATTAGCGGCAAGATAATCATGACGAATCTGAGAGAAAATATAACATGTGTAGCAAGTGACGAAGGTAATCTATGATATTGAATGAATGGATGGATGGATGGATGAAGGAAAGGCCTTTATTGTACGTTTCTGCTCTTACAAGCTAAGTACAGGTCATGGTGATAAAGCAGTGGTATAATTACAGTGATATTTAAAACGTGATATCTTACTACATCTAAAGACTAATTGACATATAACATATAAGAAAAAAGGACGGTTTATTGTTAGTAGCGGTAACGTAAAGTATTCGGTGAAAAAAAGGGAGAATATCGATCCAATTGCCGCGTCATTTGTCCGCTCGCATGGACCCTCTGTGAGTAGTAACATTTTTGTTTGCATAGCAAAACCAGTAAACCGCCTTGAATGGGGTTACACCAGTTTTGTACAAGTTTCGTAAGGCCAGACTGGTAGATTTGATCCAATCACACAGGGAATTCCGGAAGGATCCCTTCTCTTATCTATTGGTGTGGTGGGTTCTCTAACGTGCTCGAAGTGGCTCTCTTTAAACTCGATAGTCACGTACTCATTTTCATGAAGTAGTATCAGGAAATGGTGTAAAGTGACTTTCCCAAGAGTACAGCATCGGGGCTTAAATCCAGAACGTTTAGATTCTGAGTCAAATACAGCAGGGCGTCGATAGACTTATCGACGGTAAGCCGAAGCTCGGACGGCGTTCGCCTGAGCTTCTGCCGATTTCCGTACCCTAACCACACACTGCACGAAAACGCGATGCCACTAACTGATTTGGGGAAGGTTGGTTCTTGTATTCGCAATGCAACTAGTTGGTATTTTATTGATTCAACCCCCAATATCACTTTCATCATCGTTAAACATTTCACTAACGTTGGTCAAAAGTCTTTTTGATAACTTAGTTAAGCCTTTTTTGTATATTGTATGGATCTGAATTAACATGTTTTGACCATACCTACCTCGAAAACTGTGAAATTCATAATACAAATTGCGTTCCACTTATGGTTCGAAAAAAGTGCTTGTTCTAGTCTAACTCGTACTTACGGTAGCTAATCTATAAAAAAGATAAGACACAGACATGCTTCTACTGAAGCACCTGCCTGTTGGGAATCAGTCAGCAGTATGCGGCTAGAGGTCGGGGTGGTTGGGAGTAGGCTAGAAAGCTTTAGGGGTCGGTCGGGAGTAAGTCATTTAGTGGTTGGGAGATGGTTATAACATGGTTGTTGCTAAAAGATACGCGTGGCCTAAAACTGATCAGACTGCTCCCGACCTACCGCTAACTTTGGTTGATATGCGTCTGAGTTTTAACTAGAAAAGGAGGGCTGTACAATTAATAACATACGTCATACATATACTAAAATATTGCATAGTTGAGATGCATTTTCAAAAACGTTTACTGTAGTTCATGTAAAATCTACCCCAGGAAGCTCTGCTTCGTGATGCAACATTGTACTTATCGGTGACCATGCCTGGATTAATCACAATTGCTTTAGACACGTATGGATGAAACCTGAGTCTTATAAAGTAAAATAGTAAAATACTGCCAACCAACTTCGCCTCCGGCTACAAGATATCTATGTACAAGAGTGGTTTGTAACAAATCTAAAAGTTACTAGTTGTAAACAAAAAAATGAATTTATGATATAAATACCTTTGAAATTCATAAAGCGATAAAACACGTAAGAATCAGCAGTCCTAAATCCAATATAGAAACAGACAAATACCACAATAACGCCGCTGACGTGCGTGTGTGTGCGTGCGTGCGTGCGTGTACGTGCGTGCGTGCGTGCGTGCGTGCGTGTGTGTGTGTGTGGGTGTTTATGTTCGTGTGTGTGGGAATGGGTAGCATAACTCGAGAAGCCATGGATGGACCCAGATAACATTGGGTTGGTGAGTAGGGGTCGGGAAAACGAAGGTCAACTTCCATAATGCGCCCCCTAGCGGCATTCTAAGGTACTGTAGCGGAACTTCCGGTTGCGATATCTCTTGTTCTTGCCATCCTCGTGATTTTTGAGTGGTAGATAGCTCTAGTGATAGATCTTCAAATGTGCGGTTTGGAAATATATTTCAATCCAGTATTTTTGTCAGAAATGTGAAAACAAACTGACAAGCCAAATAATTTAAGAAAATCCTATAAGAAATTAGCGAGTTTCTACAAGTTGAAATTAGATGGAAATTAAAGGTGGTAAATAAAACCATCCAATCAAAGTATCTACTCATCACGACGTTATTTTGAGGCATATGGCTCCGCCTTTTCCTAGCATAAAGAAAACAAACAGACAGACATGCCAATTTTACACCGACAAAATAGTGTACCATTTCTTAGTTATCCAGACTAATTTTTTCATCAAATTCATGTTGCCGAGTAACATTAGTTAACGTAAAGTTAACTGTCTGCATGTTTAGTTGGGTAGCTTGTATACTAGCTGTTTAACAGACATTGTTTGATGATTAGGTATACACGATCGATAACACGTCCTCGGTCTCAAATGACACATGGCGTATAACTGATAGAACTAGAGAAGCTGGTGTGGCGTGAAGAGATATTTTAGAAGGGATGTGGGAGTGAGAGTGGCGGTTTGACCCTAACGAGGCCCTAAACCCCATGCCCGACTATGTTGACAATGCACCCGTCTCTCCAACTATAACATGACAAATATTCACCGCGGTCGTAACACTATCAACCAAACGGAAACTTACACCATGTTGATGTAACCCGACCAAATGAATGCTTGCATGAAGTCGTCACACACATCCTCCCTACTGTATATGGGGAAGTTGGCACGATATCTGGCTACTTCATTTTCGCAAATTAACGTTTTATTTTGAAACCGCGCAAAAATTAAAATCCAATATTCCATGTTTTGGTTGATACGCTATATTTGTTACTCAGTCCGACTGGCAAAGAAAAACTGAAATATTGTTTACATCTGTGTTTCAAGTTTCTACAATATATTGTTCGTGAACCGTTCCTCTTTCCTTGTCATTACTTGTTCGTGGTAAGTTGTACCATAAACAGATCAATTTCTAGAGTTGACAGAGTTTCATATGATAATCAACAACGTTCGTCTCTGTCACAATCCATTAAATCAACCTTGACCCTCACGGTGGCGTATCAAAATGCCGACCGAGGACTACAACACATAGCACCCTTTCCCCTTTATTACACTATCCTATCACTCTGATCTTGAAAATGCAAGATACCTTCAAGATATTACCAATATAGTTATGCCATCTGTGGTCTTGTGATATTTCGGGAAAGGGAAGAAAATAAAGAGAGGCCCGGATAAGACACTGTAAAAAAAGGTACTTTGGCACAATGTGAAATATGGCACATATCAATTAACAAATAGTACAAAATGTTTGTTTATTAATTACAACAACATCGCCACAGCTAAGACGCTCTTATCTTATAGATCAGACTATTTGAATCCGCACCACACCCCAACCACACTAGTTACATTCTGTAATCCCCTATGGGTACATTGTCATTACGCTAAACGATATGTTACGGTCTGGGTGCCAAGTTTCGGCTCCCAAGAATCCACGTTGCGTTAGCCTAGAAGTCGGCCCTAATTCCAGGGCCCGTGTTGGCCAGCTTCTTCTTGGTCCCAAGGTCATCATGCCCCTCAGAGAAGTTTGCACAGACCCCCCCCCCCCTCCGGTTGCTCAGGATCTAGGGCAAGGGGGCCGTGGCAAAATTTCCTCGTGCCATGTTGGACCTGTCTGGAGCGGGGAAAAGTCTAGCTTCCATGCTAGTACTGCCCCAACTCCTCCCGGCCCGCCCTACCAGAAATCATATATCCCATCAAATGCCGCGCGCCTTGTCCCTAGCCAGCCCTCCGCCAAAACACTGCAAGCGTTCAAAATAATCCCCAGCGCTACAGCTGTGGAGAGGTGAATATTGTATATTTTCTCTAGCAGCTTTGATATATTATTTTACTAAACGTATGCTCAAGAAGCATATGCATGTAAATGTTACGACCTATTTACTTCAGACTTATGCAAACATGAGTGTAAGATCTATTTTTGCAAGGCTGACTGAAAGATTTGGAATGGATGACACATTTAAGGACAAAATGATATCATTCAATCGCAATATGTGAACATATCTTGAGGGACTACAGCCAAATCATTATGAATCACATTCTCCTGTAATTGACTGACTGACTGAACTCAATCCCTTGCCGTTTAGAAAAGAATGTGAACATCACACAATTAATATTGCATTGTGTTGTGAACCGCGTACAAAAAAGACAGCAAATATTCCTAGTGGCCAAATAACGTTTGCCACACCAACTGTTAATGTTTACCGCCTCCTCTTTTACTTGTGAAATCCTCTCCCTGCCATGGTGATCCTAGCAGATTGTGGAACTGAGAGTGACTTACCCTTGGAAGCCAGCAGGACTAGCACGGTCAGAAGCTGCAGACTGTGCGCCATACTTATCCCAAACTGTAGGCCTCACTTTCTCCAAAGACTTTGCACGAAGTTAGAGTGTGACAAGAATGTATAGAACCCAGACGTGGACGCGTAAATCCTCCTTAAATCTTGTGGTAGCCAGTGGTTGGTATGTAACGTTTAGAAGGGATCACAGTCGTCCGAGTCTCCCTCCTCTAAATTTGCGAGGCTGTGGAAGGGGAAGTTGGGGCTTCCTGTGGAGAGGCTGCCGGGCAGCTGATAAGAGCTGACGTCTCTGATCCGGGTATAACGTGACACCCCTCAGGAGGGGGTTACAGCGCTGGGGAAGGACGCAGTCGGTACAGGACTTCTTTCCACAAATCCTTCAGACTGTAGCCTTCTGATGATAACATCCGCAGTTTTCCTGACAACGCCTGTCAGTTGTACATGCCTGTAGCCTCAGGATGGGTGGCTTGTTGAAACGAGTCCTCGATACTAGAAGTGAACACGCCCGAATAATCCACATCTGTGCCACACGGAGGAATGCCGTGTGATTCAGCTTCCTGTGGCGATCTAAGATTTCTTTTCTGATTAAGATGTTTTAGATTAGATAAGATTCTACTTTTTTATCGAACGTATGACTTTCCGATGTATACACAACCGTAGAACCTATGTCAGTGAATAAAACTCGTCCTTGGAGAAATATATATGGCTTTTCACAGACTTATCAAAATAAAACTGTGAAATAGAAGGGTCAGATGACTTATTGTTCCCTTGCAGTTTGCTAGATTATAATGATTTTTCATCAGTGCGTTTCTTTCCCAATGATAACGTTATCTAATGAAACAAAGATCGACATCTCCCAACGGAACTGGACAGTTGTCTTGAAAAGATGAAGAATAAAGTATGCTTACAGTGGCAACATCACAGTCTGGTATTTAGCAGCTAGATTCACATTTCGTCGATTAAAGAAACACAAAAGCGGTCAGGCCGCTATGCAGAAGTGACACAGGTGAAAATTGTACGGCGCTGGAAACATTTTGAACATACCACGACGCTCGGCGATAGCCGATGATCATCGTGAGGTTGACGCGGTATGCTATCGTAATTGCATCGTGCGATGTATGTCACCGGGCCCTAAGGCACTTCGGAGAAATAAAGATTCGCCAAACATAGTTACTCAAGCAACTGGATAAAATTTTGAAACAGACGTTTCAGACAGCATCCGCTATCTTTCGTCAGTGACTAAGGAAAGATCTGGCAGAACTAAGTTCTGACGAAAGATAGCGGATGCTACCTGAAACGTCTGACTGTTTCAAACAAAGGAGAAAGACATGTACATTTTTGAGAAATGAGAAAAGAATTTTATCAGCTTTAATGTTTCGGAAATATAATTGCCCCATTTCGTCCTACAATCGGGTAACGTAGACCATGCCATGGCAATCCAGTTTTATTTCCAAGGTCAAAGTCACAACATCAAAGGGCTGCCCTGACGATCCTTTTCAGTATTAAAGAACATGAAGAATCGGCTACTTTTTCCCCTATTTCGTTGGGAGCAGTTTTCTATTTACGGTCCGTAGTCCGACTAGTGCTATGGGGACTTTGCGGGTCATAGCGTGAATCCTATGGAACTCTTAACTAGATCTCAGGGTTGCTATAATCCATTGATAGTCAGTATCTTCAACCCGCACTGTACTACACCGTCCCATGACGTCTTAGCCCCCACTCCCCTTCCATTGATGCTCTCGCGTTTCAAAGAATCCCACAAGAAAAGTTCAATTATTTTGCAGTGACGCTTGCCATGAGTTCTGTACGCGCAGAGCATACAGGTCAATATCGTACTGTGGGTTGTTCGAATCCTTGCATGCCATGTGTGCATACGATGTTTCCTAGTCTCTACCAGACTTCTTGGGTTGCTGGAAAAATAGTAAACTTTTGCCGAAGAGGCTGACTAATTTACCAGAGGATTAGTCAGTCGTATTCCTCCTATCCCCCAAGATGACATAAACATTTCAAAAAGCAGCCTAAAACGTAATAGTACTAGTTCTGTTCCGAGAATGGTTGGTTGGCTGGTGAAGCAGGCTAGCCAGGCTCTCTGACAGATCTATCTATTCAGATTTACCACATTAATGTAAGGATTGACATAACAGGTGACTATCACCTTTTCAAGATGTCAACCTGGACCAGACTGTAAGGTTTGATCCACTCGCACTGTGCCGGCGAGGACCCCTACTCTTTTCGATAAGTGTGGCGGGTTCTTGAACCTGCTCGGGGTGTGGCTCTACTCAAACACGGGACCTCCATGTAACGTCCTGTCCAAGGGACGTCCCTAACCGAAGCTAGGTACTCATTTGCACCTGAGCGAAGAGAGGAAAGTCGTGTAAAGTGCCTTTCCTAGGGCACAATGTCAAATCAGGGACAAATCTGGGGACCCAGGAATTGAACCGAGGACACTCTGCCACTGCGCCATAGACACGCCAAAAAGAGTTCGAGTCAAATCGCTCCTGTCCCTGTTCCTGCGCGGTGTACAAGATGGTTTATGCCTGTCGAACTGTCGACAAATACATTACGATCAAGTTTCGTTTTTAAAAGTAAGACAATCGTGACATTTAGATTAGCCAAATATAAGACAAGACATTTCCGTTTTCATGACAATGTAATGTGTTTTGTCATTTTAAAGGACAAAAAGAAAGAAAAAAGTGTTTTCTCTCATATCAGAAAATGTTGTAAGGACTATTTGATGTTTTCTGCGTTATCTACTTGGCCTGGTGTAAGAAAACTGGCTGGTTTCAAAATGACCGTACGTACGTCCTTTTGCTCCGAAAAGATGTAGCCAAAATTATAAATCCTTATAAAAAAAGTTAACGTGTACTGTGACATTCAAAGTATAAATAAGCTGCCATTTTCAGGGATCATAAATGGAGACATTTTCCTTAAAAAAAAGGTACATGTAGGTGTGACTGAAAAATAAACTGTTCTCCATTTCGAACCTAAACATCGCTACTTTGCAAATTTCACGACTCCATGGCTTGTTGTGATTTTGTGACACCTTAGAATGACAAAAATATTCATCCAGTACGAATGAAAAATGTAAACTTTTTAAAGTTGAAAAAAAGAGTATCATGTGAACGCTCTGTTGTTATACAACCCCATAGTTATTACTTTTAGTTGGTCTGTTTCGGATGCGAAATGATGCCCCGCGCTTGTTGGACGTGTGTCTATCGGCGGAAACACCTTGTCTGTGTGTGGGGAAAGCGGCGGATATCTGACTCCTGCCGGCGGTATAAAGATGGCTTAGCTGGGGAAACTTAACCGGTCGCGCCCAGGTCATGATCGATCTATCTAGACTATACGTAAGCTTTTCCATTCCAGCGATTCAATAAAGTCCAAAATATGACTCGCTAGTTGATATTTACACTTCCTTGAGTTTATGTGTATCCATGCAATGGTACGCCCTAACTTCACATAATCTCGTGTTTTAAAGCTATGCGTACCTGAATGCACAGCAGATGACGTGGAAGTAACAACTTTATAAGGGATTTTCCGATCTTTCAAGAATGTCTAAACAGACCATGAGTTTGATGTACCACGGGTGTGGGATAGACATAAATGAGTTTCATAAGAACGCACGGTTTCAGACGTTATTATTGGTATAACCTATAATGTACTACACGACATTCACATACATATAGTCAGTGAGACCCGAGACTGGTCCACATCCTGTTAACATCATGCAGACAGTTGTCTACACGATATCACATGTGCAGACAGTGTTGTACACGCAATCGCACGTACACGTGTGCATTAAAACATTGTGGACACGGCTGTCAACTTGAATGTTGTGGCAAAATATTCGTAAAATAGAGTTCCACGGCCCCATACCTTCGCAAAGTAATTTTGTCTCATCACAATGTAAATGATATGTAAAGAAGTCTCTATTAGCATGATTTATATGAATTAATCATCTCTTCTTTCCAAATCTCAATCAAACTATTGTAGCATTTCCTAATTAATGAAAATGATGTTGATATGTACATAATCCGTCTGGTGATATTCACCTTTACATAACCTAACGTTACATGTGTCACTAGTGGGGATGGACCACCAAATGGACTCTCCGATGCAACACATGGTTAAGCCTTGCAAAACACTCCCTTTAAAACACATTTACCTACATTTCAAACCTCCAATCCACCAATGCAAAGCTGGATTTGTCAGGTTTGCTAAGGTACAAAAATAGGTCAATTCCAGCATTTTAACGAGATACAGCCAGAGGTTGACATGGGACCAGGTCCTTATCTCCTTATGTTCTAATGGATCAGTCCAACCAATACATAGGATTCAGGGGTCAATTAGTGGTCAAAGCATGCCAAAGGTCACATAATTTGGCAAGATTTTAAAATACACATTCTTCTGTCCTCCCTAGTAGAAAACTGGACCTTTCTGGGCTAAATTTGCCCAGGAAAAAATCATTTCAAAGATAAGTAAAGAAAAGATCGGGTATTCACGGTGCACTGCGCAACTCATTTGGCGGCCCCTCCCCTAGTATGAATATGCCATCATTTACCACCGATGTATTATACAATTCCCCCATTAATTTTGCGAATTACGTTACGATTTGCATTTTTCATATCCATTTATGTTCCTCTTGAACCATATTGCATATGTACGGAGTAGGAAGTTCCTGTCATCTAAATATGAATTTTCTTCATTAATCATGCAAATTATAGTGTATTTTGTATAATTAGCTTACCCTTACATCGGTCTTCGTCAAAGCAATCAAAAATCATAAAAATCCATTCACCCCTTCTTGACTTATCCTGTTTCAAAGTCTGTAACTGGAACGCCCCCTGCAGTTCCAAAGACTGCTAGAGGGCCCAAAGTTCTTCCTTAAGAGCTCTATGCCAACCAAAAATCGTTCCCATAGCTAGTCCATAACACGAGATATTAAAACTGGAATTTCCACTGCAGTATCTCAGAAAGCCGCTCACTCATCCTTTTGCACGTGGTGCGTAGAGCCAACTAGTTCATTTGCATCTGTCCTCTGTTGTGACTAGTGGTGCGAGATGTTTATGTTCCTCGGGTCACGTGCCACGACATCCATCCAGTATGGCAATAATGATCTATGACAATATATCTGTTTAAAAATATATGGCGACAAAATACGTGACGTTTTACTTAATTCACGTCACGTGTGACGTTCGATCTCTTAAGATCTTAAGATCAATGATGCATACCACTGGCATGTGACTATTTTTTGCGTACGTATGACTTCCTTTATCGTTAACCTAGCTAATGATTTGTGACTACAAACTGAAAAGCCAGTGACTAATGGCCAACAGGGGACGTATACATGTATTAGTGACGTCTTACTTTTTCATTCACGCCACGTAGGACAGAAAAGTATGTGGCTATAAATTGTCGGCAGTGACTATTAGATCCCCGTCACATGCGACATAGAATACGTCACGTCTGACCTACCAAAAGACACGTCATACTTCAGCGTATGTCCCTCTTTTTAATTCACGGGACACGCGACTTGAAGCACCCTGACGAAGGTACAGCAGCGACGACTGGCGGACTTCTTTTGCGTGCAGAAAACGGAGACACTCAAAAGCAGTGATGTTTTGTCTTGGAGTATGATTTTTTTTCTGAATCCGTTTGTGTGTGTGTGCGTGTGTGCGAGCGCGTGTGTGGAGACGATCGTTCCAAGTTTAATATAATACAATTTTACTTATTCATATTTTGTAATGTTTGCGTCAAAGTACACGTAGTAGTGATTGCGGTATGGAAATTGCCTTTAATTCGGACAGCACAATATGATATATGCATCCTGGCTTCATGACATGCTTGGCAACATCTGTTGACATCTACTCCTCTAGTGGACTACAGTTTTTTTCTGAGTGTAAAAAGAAATGAAGTGTAGTCTACTACTACTACTACAGAAGTCTACTACACCCTCCGAGGCAGTAACTAATGGATTCAAGAGATCTACTGAATGCAGCATCAGCCAATTCTGAGATAGGTAATGCTACACCTCAGATATTAATGTGTTTAAAAAATTCTTGAGAAGGCTTCCATGACCATGGATTCTACAACAATGGGGACAAAAGTTTATGGTCCTTCATCAGAACAGGTGAGAGCCTCTAGAGTGGGAAGAACATACCACCACAGAACACAGATGATACCTGAAACTCTCAACAGTACAGGTCCGTTCATGAGAATGATTCTTTTATATCCTCATACATCTACACATTCGGGTACTCTCTACCTGTCGTGTGAGCCAAGAAAAGGACAATAGCTGCTGTAAAGAGGTAACGTTACATGTGAGCAAGATGAGTATGATTATGATTTTATTCGGTAAGGAACTCGCGGGCAACATATGTACATCCCGAATTTCGCCCTTATACAGTACCTTCCTTTTGTTGCTTTTGTAACCGTCTTCTGAGCACAAGCCCATTCTTTGCACAAAATTCTGTTATTATTTTACAGGACTAGAGTCAATAAAAAACACACAGCATAAGTGGCAAAGGTAATCTCTAACATGGACGTTAACTGGGAATAAATGATGTGTTGCTCCTTTGCTACATTGGTATCATTTGACAACTTGCCATAAACATGGCGGAATTATGAGAGTAGGTGTTACATTCATGTATTTGCAACAGACAACTCACATGTACATTGTATTTACCATAACCTTTGCTTTTTGTTTTGGCAACAAAGTAAATTACCTCACTCAACAGTTCCTGAGATTAAAACAATGTTTCATGTTAAATGAGCTAGCAAGAACCAGATAGGACAAATTGTAACAGTTACAAGTAAACGAATGAAACACCCCAGTTATCACGGTGCAGAAAGCATGTGTACATAGTGTTCCACTTGCGGTTTATGGCAAGTACTGTCATAGTTTGGTCTGTTTTCTAAAAGATTATTCTTTGTAGGTTTTGATTCATTAAGATTATCATGAATTACAGAAAACATGATGGTCTTGCAATTGTCACAGATTTCAGAAGTGTACTTTCCTGTGAATTACCAAAATTTGATTAACAAAAACCTTACCACTTTCTGGTAAGTTTGAGTATGTGAAAAAGCGTCTTAAGTTCGGGCCCTCTCCGTTACCATCCTTATAATTGTTGGAAATTTCATGCAAACATGTTTTAAAAGGCCTCTACAGGGACATAAGCGTGCCTGTTTATTACAACTATTTGCCTATTGCTTCTTTTTTGAAGGGGATTCTTTCACCCCATTCACAGCTTGGTTCCTGCCTCTTGTAAAGAATGCTGGGTACTTGACACAACGATATGCCAGGATCTGAGGTACGATGGCCAGCAGGAGGTTGATTACCCAGAATTCCAGGCTGGTGGCCTCAGGAACCCTGCGGGTGAATCGCGTCCGTCCGTGGAAGGATGAGCCAATGTGGGAAAACTGAGCCTGCAACAACAAATTATACTCTGTAAAACTATGTAAAAAAATTAACTTTCAGTTACTTTTCTTGCACAACAAACATATCATGTTTGTGACCTCTGAGTTGAAGTGTAGTACGAGAAGAAGAACTACAACCAATGACATATTACTATCCTGTTTATTGTCTATTCTTCCCTGTCTAGCAATGATTAGATGTGCTGACACACATAGATGTTGTGGCTCGATGACAGACCGCCAGCTTCCTGTTGGTTGAGGAGGTGAAACACTCGCTTGAAAAGCCTTTCTTATGTTAGGAGGAGTGTAGTTTTCTTTCTGTTGGAATTGGCCCGAGGAGGTAGTATGGTATGTTATAAAAACTAGATGGGGGCTATGTGAAATCTTTATTGAACAGCCCTTGTATCTAAGTATCAAACCCCAGTCTGTTACCTGTGCTGCTGCTCCGGCAAACAATAGTGCCCAGTCAGACATCCACCCACAGCCTGGCTGGACCAGACCATACATGGCTGCCAGGTAGTATGGGACAAAGTAGAACAGGTATACTAACATCTGTAGCAGTGGGGAGAAAGTGGAAGCAATCTTGAATCACTTTAGATCAATAGCTGCTGTATAAAGGGTAACTAGGGGCAAGATAATCATGATTAATCTTCTCTCGGAAAAATGTTACCCCCGTCCAAGAGCACGGTCGTTCTCAGTGTGACAGACGGTAGTTTCAAATTGCAATATCACGGTATCAGCAGAACTAAAGACAAAATATAATATGCACAGCATAAGTGACAAAGGCAATCTATGATATCGACATATAACAGATGGATGGTTTATTGTTTTGCCAGATTGGTGTCAATTAACTCTTATTGGAAAAGTCCCAGATTTAAGTGAAGTAGCATAATATTACATTTTTTACTTGTTGAGTGGCTTTTCACTGGGTAGTGTACATAACCAGTGTTTTGGACCTGTACCACAGACTACTAAGTACATAGAAGCATCAAAACTTTGAGCATAAGGGCAGCATGTATTACTATATACACCACTTTATAGCAAGTTTTTATTTCAATTAAAAATACATAATCCATGACTCTCACCTGTATAACTGGATATGCTGTCCTATCCTCCAGGTAAGGCTCATACTCCTTGGCGTACATCTTAGTCACCTCCCAGGGACAGTCCAAGACAGCCTGCAAGTTTGTAAAAATGTCATTCTACTGACACATAAACAAACAGAGTCATGGAGGCCTTCTCAAGAATGTCTTGAAGACCTGGGTATCTAAAGTGTGTATCCCTCTGGGATTACTGATGTTCCATTATAAGATCTCTTTGAATTGCCATCAATTTTAAAAATGTGGCAGTCTTGATAAAAGGCAGAATTAGTAGTTGATGTTAAATGAGGACACAAAATCAGGGCTGACTTCCAGGACGTCAGCCAAGAACCAAAATCCACAACCCATAAAGTTGTCAGAAATTTTGCTAGCAACATAGAAATTTTTCTCAGATATGCAATCTGTTTTTCCTTACATATACTACAGCAAGTTTTTCTATTAGCATGTATACAAAATGCACAATACCTATTACCTTTGCCAAGGTTAATAATATGTTTTCGGATGCATGTGTGTCTGTGTGTTTGTGAACAGCATAACTTGTGGATGGATCTTTATGATATTTGCTATGTTGGTTTACAAGGATCCTAAATAAATGCTGCAATGTGCATATATTGTATTGGGAATTGCAGAAATACAGACACAAACACACACACATACATACATACACACACATAAAAACTTACCAAGCCTCTTATGACAGAAATCCCTATGGACACCAACAAGAACAACATCAGCAGAACATCCAGGGGTCTCTTCAACAGACTGGTCCCCTGTACCTTTTTTACCTGGAAGATAGGAAGGACCAGCAGTTTAAAATTCAAATTCATTAGAAAAAATAGATGATGGGCTACAGTTTTGAAGAACAAGCCAATTACATGATTTATATTGAACTTATAAACAAATGTAGGTCTTTAACATGGCCTTCAGTCAAAGTAACCAAGCGGTAATGCTAGTTTGTTGTGACTTTCAATTTTCAATTACATTTAACATTTTTGAACAAAGCAGATGTAAAAGTTGACAATACAGTTTTCTTCTTGTAATACCTCTTTTGAAAGAGCCTGGCTGTCCGGTCTACTCTGTAGGTACTTGACCCCTGCTACCACAGGCACCACCACGTATGGTATGTTCAGCAGGATGGCCGGACGGATCTCGTTGGCAAACTTGCCTGTCAATCATCATCAAGCAAAATATCTATCAATAGATGAGTTGGAGACAAAAGTAATACCATTCTGATATCCACTATAATTTTGGTAGCTTATATTTCTGTTCAATATCTGAAAAAATGTAATGTTACAGCCAAGGCCAAGGCCAACTGTTAATCACGAGCACTCTATGTACAATGCACAGACTCCAGAAGCATAGACTGCTATCCATAAAGGTTAAATGCATTGGACATGAGTCTATATAAGACAGAGTCTATTAGGGTTGTGGAAACATTTTGCACAGAAATGATTGTATTTTCTGATACATTGGTAAAAGCTTGACAGTTTTTGTATATTTCTCCCTTCTGTTGCTTCAAGGAATCTTAGCCTCATTTACTATAAATTGCCCAGCTAGAGGCCCTCCTTCATACTGATTGGCCCACTGCGTGCTGGATGCTTGATGGTAAGTAATTGTAATCTGGCGCAATCAACATCAACAGTGACCTTTGAGAGTTTCAGAGGTCATGCTTATAATTAGGGTTACCATAGGTTCAGTGTAAGTTTCCAACCCATATACTGGCATCTCTCTGTCTGTCTCTCTCTGTCTCTCTGTCTGTCCGTCTCTCCCATAGCCTTTCATGGGTAGTTTAAGTTCTCTTCAAACCAGTTCCACCAAATTAGAGGACTACAGTCAAACCTGTCTATAGCGGTCACTCAAGGGACTGGCCAAAATTGGCCGCTAAGGACAGGTGGCCGCTATGGAGAAAATGTTGATTAATTGACCACGAGTGACACATATTTTCAGTACCCACTGAGATACATTTATTCACCGTACAGTACACATGTAAACATTACATAGGTGAGGCACATTTTAGAAATTCGATTGTTGTTCTTTTACTTCTATTATGGGCTTGAAAAAAGAATTATTGTATCTGCCAACTCCAAAATCCATGGCTTGCTCGAGCTTCATGTCTGAACAGACCAGCATCGCTATACTCTACTCTTGATCCTTCGCGACTGCTTCGCTGCCGGCACACGCGTCACCAACGAGTTTTAATCATATGAAACAAAGTCCTTCGCAGCAAAATGCCACCTAGTTAGTTAAGAACAGAATATATGTTGCTCAGTTGCCACTTACTGTTCGTTTTCGACCGTTTTCAAACATAAAATCGTGGCGACAATTTTCCTTAGTCTGTTGTTGTTTGCTTGTCATGATCGGCCTCTACCATTATGCTAATAGGGTAATGAGAGGAAGGTCGCTCCGTTGAGGGCTTTTTTCTTTTCAGAAAATTGCAACAGCCCAAAGTTTACATCATAGTAATGTTATTTATATCTAGTTTGAAGCTTTTGGTTAAGTAATTATCCTCAGTGATAGTTTGCAGCAAAATAAATTTAACACACTATACCTCCGCAACAGTGGTGTCTTCCGATGACCTTTATACTGCTCCGCCATTTTGAAAATCGTGTTTGGGCACATTTTCCGATGAATTCCCGGGGAAAACGGAAATATTGGGCCGACATTGAAACATTCTTGTTTTCTTTATTATTATCCTGTCAAGTTGAGTTCACATAAACTTGATAACTGCGTGAAAAAATGAAGATTTTGAACCTGGCGTGCGGTGGCGACGCAGCTTTCACCGACGCACATTGACCGTTATCGGCAGTGTTACTGTACTCGCGGGACCGAAAATCGTCTGGCCGCGACCGCGTTGGACAGGTGGCCGCTATAGCCTAATTCTTAATGCTTATGTCAATGGGAAAAATCCAAGGGACCGACAAAAAGTGACCACTATGGGCAGGTGGCCGCTATGCAAAGGTGACCGCTAATACAGGTTTGACTGTATTGTCCATAAACTCTGCAGAAAGTGACTGTATGGCCCAGACCAACAAGAATTTGTTTTATGACTGTATGGTCTCACCTATGAATGTTCCTGGCATGAAGACAATCATACTGTGGAGAAGAGATCCCACCCAGTACAGGCCCACCTCCCGGTACTGCTCACTGTGGGAAACAAAAACAAGGATTCTCATTGTTATTGGGTGGGCAGCTAAACCATCATTTTCTGCCCATTAATGTTATATTCTGACCAAATGACAATGAGGATCCTTTATTTTGTTAGCCTGCAAATTACAAGTTTAAAAAAAGTTTCTTGCAATATTTTTTTCTTCTACGAAATGCAGGTGAGTAGTTTGAGCCTTGTGGTGGCTTTTAAGGCTATACCAATTTTATTCGTTGCTTCTTGTATTTTTTCAGAAAAAAATTGGAGCGAGAGGGCAAAAAAAAAAATTTTTTTGCAAATAGTCTGGGTGAAGATAAGGGTTTACATAACATAAAGAATAAGACGATTTTTCAAATTTCAGCTAGCTTTGTATGGATCATTTTATGCAATGCACCCCTTTCTTTGATCTAGTACTATAATTTCAGTAACAAAATTACCTTTTGCCATTTAATGTATGGATTGATACTGAGAAATAGTTTTAATAAATGAAAAATTATAACTTATGATCAATATGACCACACTTTTTAGGTATATTCAGGCCTTTTTAATCTATTTTGGTGGCTATTGAGTTTTACAACTGAACAAATAGTAAAATTGGGAGTTAAAATTTGTGAACGGGAATAGTGACCCAATTTTCTTTTTTAAATGGGAAAAACAGGACAGGCTATTCCTAGAAGCAACAAATTGAATTGGCGTGGCCTAATCTGCAAATTGTATACTTACTTCCATGCAATGGCAGCCACCATCATGAGGTACATGGAGTAGTGCGCAGTAGCATCCCAGTAGGAGATCATGATACCATAGGCTGTGCCTAGGTAAGGTTCACCCTAGGGAGAAGCACAGTGTTTTCAGTTTTAGTAGTCAAACCAGCATAGACTTGGTCAAGGACATTATGTGCACTGTGGTGACGATTGTGTATCAAAAAATTACAAAAGACCTCATAGTTACCAATAAAATTCACATTTAGAAAAAATTGTTGTTATCTGGTTTGTGGCAGTTACATGAGAGTAGACATATATATGTACATACTGTATGTAGAAGAATATTACGAGGAAAAGATAAATGGTTCAAGGAATAATTGCTGTGATATAGATTGAAAAAACACAGTAAAATATTTTCTTTGTACCTCCTTCATGTAGAATTCAGTAAAGCCTGATATCATGCCATCCATCTCCAAACACAGGACCAGATCCACCACAGAGGAGAAGGCGAAAACTGTGAACACTGTGGATATAAAACTGTGTTACTTCCTACATGTAGCCCGGTGTAAATCTCGCCCCTGAACGATACATGTAGGTTCTTTAGGTGCTCCGGTGGCAAATGTACCTGTAACTTAGTTGATAACTATAAGCTAGGAGAATTCTAATATGAAACCAGTGCTGAATGACCTATGACATCAGAAACATTGATGAACACTGATCACACCCAGCTACAATAATATAAGAAACATATTAATAGTTAAAATATCTGGATAAAACTTTATACTTTATCAGCCAGGTAGAAAACCGAAAATACTCAATAGTCAATACTCAAATGTGTTTAGAAGTGTTATACTTGCTGTTTAAAGTGTTAACAGTTACACATGCTGGTGTAATGGTACCTTTTCAAAAAGTTTTCAAAAGCTCCTTGAGTTTTTTGCCCAAAGTTCCAAACTCAATTTTTTTTAGCATTCGGCGATTACGCCAAATGCTTGTTAGACCTGATCTATAACGTTACCTGGTATTTGGGTTGGTTGTTCAAACCCTGGTAGATGTACATGCATGTACCAAGCAACAGCTTTGACAAACATGCTGTACTCTTTGTGGTCTTTGATGCATAAAAGCGTAAAATCTAGTTAGAGCAAACATTCAATGTAATTACATGCATTTATAGAACATAATTTGTAGGTATGAAATCGCTCTTGAAAGCCACATAAAAATTCTGCATTGGTGACTTCATGAATCTAAAAAATCATATAACAGAGGTCTCTAACTTTGACAGTACGACTTCGAGTTTTACTTGTCGTATTATGCAGAAGAGAGCCATGTTTGTTTTTATCCAGTAACGTTACTGTGCTGAATAAAACATAGATTTGTGTATAGTTAACCGGATTTTGCGCCACAAAGACAATTTGGCAATAAACATGGCTACGTTCGACACAAGGTCATTGCCAAACGGATCTTACCGTAAAACCAGGGGTCCTTCTTCACCCGTTTCTCCCGGATAACGAAGTAGGTGACGGCCGGGATACCGAGTAGGGAGGCGTATCCTGCCGCCACGATCCCCCATGGGTTCCCGCCGATCAACCCCGAGTGGTTCACAACCCACAAGATCGGGATCGACAGGAGAGAGATTAAGAAGACACCGGTGGCAGACGACATAGACATGGTTGGGGGATGTTTCTGTGAGCTGTCGGTGGGAGCAAAGAGCAAAGTACAGGGAAAATCTGGACATTCAAAAGTCACCTTTGGTACAACCTTTGAACTCTGGAACAGTACAACGAGTTTCTATAATGGGGATAATTTTAGTTCAATTATTTCTTCAACAGATATCATAAAAGGTTACTAAGTCCTTAACAAATTCAGACATAAGACACATATCTTTTTCTATAACATACAGTATTGAAAATTGTTAATATTTTGTTTGTATGGTTTTCTTTAATAAAATGTTGCTATACACTCTACCTGTCAGTGCATAAAATGTACTCTTCCACTTACCAAACAGATATAGAAACATGGCGGCCTCCTGGTGACACACTGTCCTGAAAGGTTCTGTGTTTTGTTTTTACGATATTGCTTGTGCCAATGCTTCGAAAGCTCAGTACAGTTTGTAGCTAAGAGCCTGCGGTCTGTAAAGATTTAACTTTCTGTAGAAGGAGATCTCGTAGAGTTGCTGTAGTGCCTGATCTTGAGGTAACGTGTTCAGTGAGCATGGGAGGGGGGCATGGCAGAACGGAAGCAGGACAACTCGGCCCATTTCCAACTCGGCCCATCGCAAATCTGGTCAACTCGGCCCATTGCGGTAGTCAACTCGGCCTATTGCGGTAGTCAACTCGGCCCTTCGGGGTAGTCAACTCGGCCCAACGCCGTGATCAAGTCGGCCCATAGATTTCCACAAAATAAAACAAAAAAACACCTTCTAAACAACAATCTTTGCTCGGCAGGTATTTTAAGCGATTAATTCTTCATGCGCTGGCGGGCCTGGTCACGTCGACCCGACTTGGAAATGTGACCCAAGCATAACATACTTTTACATGTAGTAACAATGTCTCTTTTTCAGACAACTTCGAACTGTTGACTTACTAGTAATTTGAGTTTTATGGAGCCCAATACCGCCGGCGCTTGGGCAATCAACGTGATTTTAATAAAGACCGCGTCTTTTTGTCAGACAGCAAAAAAAGAAAACACACGCTGAATTAACTTGAATAAAGATATGTCTGTGAAAATAATTATCGTGTGTTTGTTTGAGTTGGGCCGAGAGATGGGCCGAGTTGACTAGGGAGATGGGCCGAGTTGACTAGGGAGATGGGCCGAGTTGACTAGGGAAATGGGCCGAGTTGACTGGGCCGAGTTGGTAATGGGCCGAGTTGTCCGACATTCTGGCAGAACCAAGGAGGTTGGCAGAACACAGTATTTCGCCTATGGAGATTTACACCGACACCCCGAAGTGAGAAGGTTCGACACCACAAAATTTATACAAAGGTGCAAAGGAAATTACAAGAATCGAATATGTTTGACTTCAGGGTGCAATCTACAAAATATGTGAAAAATTAGCTAGAGTTTGCCTGCTCATTCTCTTTTAAAAGCCACTTTATTTGACCACCAGCGGAGGTCATCATACTGTAGCCGATGCACAGCAGTTGGCAGTAATCATATCCAGGCGAAAATTGACGCCAGCTGAAACAAACATCGTAATCCCGCTCATACATTCTCAAAACTGATGTGTTCCTCTACCATTTACCTCAGTTTGCACCTCGCTGACGTGCACAGAATAATATCTACGGCTTTGTCAAGTTCTGTTACGTGCTACTTTATATCCAAACTACTATTGACCACGGGGGTCGCGGAGTGTTATGCTACCTCAAGGGACCTTGAACTTTGATTTCTTTTCATTCATTCAATAGAACTAGTAAAGGTGCAGAAGTGTGCCAAATATGATTGCAGACATCCGAACGTATAGCCTGAATGCAATCAAGCCTTTTGTGACCGCTCGCGGCCCTGTAAACGCGGGGAGGGGAGAGAAACCCCCCGGACACCTGGAGTTTGCGTTATACAGACTACCGAACGTAGTGCTGCGTATCGATACTGTACCGTAAAAATTGATTAGGTACAGGTCCAAAATACCAGATCATGAAGTACCGGTACTGTACCGATAAAAATTTACACCAAGTATGTGCTTATTTTGGGACTGATCTCCTGACCTCATGGCCTCATGCAACACCAAACGTGACAAAACCGACACCTTGGAACAGCATAACTTATATGCAACAGATCAGGCGGGCCGGGAGTTTTGATAGCAAGGCCAAGGGAGTTTGGCGGGAGAAAACCTAGTTATGGTCTTTGTGTTTTATGTTATTTGTGTTTCTGTCATGATTGAAGAAGTTCAGAGGAACACATGTTAATTTTTCAAATTGTTCAGGTACAGGTACAGGTCCGGACCTGTACCTAAACCTCTGTACCTAAACCTGTACCTGATGTTACGTTTAGGTACGTAGCACTATCCAAACGGTTGTTGCTGGCGATATCTCTACTTGAAGTTTCATGGTTGCTTAAGAATGTACTTTATTAGTAACAGGACTTGTTTTGTATTACTTTGACTGCTTTTTTTATTATAGGATCTTTGACTTAGCCTTCCTATTGTACGGTCATCTGGATAATTGATTTTGACAATGCCACGGCTGACCCAACTCCTGGCCATGGCGGCTCGTACCTGGACTAAAGAGGAGGCGGAATACGTGCCTAAGTACATCAGATACGGCATGAACAAACCGGGGTCCCTCGGGCACAAGATGGCAAACAACCCCAACAGACCAAGGAAAAGGGTCTGGGTAGAACCAATCAAGGATGAGAACTGGATGGTGAAGAAGGGAGACATTGTAAGTATTCAGGGGGATTTTTGCTACAGTGTCTCTTGTATTTTGGACCTACCAGAATGAGCTAGATTGAGTAGACCAAAAAATGATTTTGGGTTTGAACATCTATCCTGACATTCAGGCTTATACCATCATAATTCATATGTTCTGGGGAGGTACAACAGAACAGGTACAGTGTTTGCAGCGTGATATTAGGTTCTTGAACATTCCAAAGTAGGCCATATTGCAGATAACTGTAATTAAGATTAGGGATCAAGGGATAGGTGGACATACAATGACAACTTGTGTTCTGCATATATGTAGGTATGTATGTATGTACGTACGTACGTTCATACATACATACATACATACATACATACATACATGCATATATATGGTCTATTGAATGGCGTGTTGTGTCCCTCTAAGCACTCATATCACTCATATATGTCAATCATATCACCTACTCTAGTACTGTACATGTATGCTCTTGAATAAATGACTGTGAAATCAACAGATTTACATCAACACAGAAATAGATAGCCAGAAAGGCTATTTTTATTTACTGTGGTGCCTGTATACTACCAGAGAAGTAAGTGCGTATTGCCACAGTAATTGCAGTAAAAAATGGCAGACCTAGTCTGACATTGAATCTCTTTGTAATGCAGTAGCATAAGCAGACTCTAGGTGGCTCTTTTGTCATGTGGAAGCACTGACACCAATGTTGTGCTTTTGAGCTACACTGTACCAGTATTTTACACACACTTGCAGGAGAGTCTCATGTGTTTGAATTGCCTTCTTGTATGTATTTTCCCAGGTCCAGATCCTAAGAGGTCGTGATGAAGGGAAACAGGGAAAAGTTGTTCAAATCATCAGGGAGAGGAACTGGGTCGTGGTGGAAGGACTCAACTGTGTAAGTCTCTAGTCTAGACTAAACTTCTCCTATACATGTACACCTTCATGTATAACCCATCTTTTCATACTCAACATTGACAAAACCTGAACTGAGATACTCTTATTATACAAATACATGTATTATCTAAAGACCTTATGAAAGACTGAACATAACACAACAAACAGGAAGAATTGGAATTTACCAAAAAATGCTAAAATCATCTTGAATTGACTCTATGCTCGAATAGAAAAATGTAGTGTATCAATGCAGCAGGGGCGTAGCGGTATAGAAACAGACAAGTTAAGCAAAGTCAAGACAGGGCTAGTTTTGATAGATCAAAAGATGTTTTCTTAGACATTATACAATGTAATAAATAGGCTTTGACATGTTTCAGTTTACTCAGCCAGGGACATTTATCTCAAGTATAGACTATGACCTCAGTTTTTCCAGAACATAATGAAAGCATGATCACCATTATGTCTCTTCCCATAGATACTAAACAAATGCCATTTTTAACTTACTAGTATTGCTATTGAAACAGTCAATTCTTGAAAGCCATTATCTTCTATATGTATCTAGCATTACAGATACATCGGGAAGAACCCAGCTAAAGACTACCCAGGGCAGATGGTGAGAAGTGAAGGTCCACTCATGTACCGGGAAGTTGCACTGATTGATCCTTCAGACAAGTGAGATCTCTTCTCCTCTTGCAAGTTGTGCTTATCTAGTGAAGCATAAACAGATAAATGTGAACTAATTCAAGAATTTATTGGGACACAACAGACTTCTTGAAGTGTTGCAACATTTTCCCCTTCAAGTCTCATTGAAAACAATGAGTTGATTTCAAAATTAGTCCCAAATATTTCAAGTTACTTTCTGCATTGTTGGAATAAACTGTCAATATAAAGTACTTTAAGATGTCTGTGGATTGTCCATTGAAAGACATTTGGCCATTCATCAGTTCTAAATATGTAATTACAAGCCGGAATACTGGGTGCACTGTGCACATAATTACCAACATGAATAATGGAGGTATAGTTTTTGGCCTGTCTGTGTGTGTTTGTGTTTTGTAGTCAGCATAACTCAAGAATCTCGGGATGGCTTATGATGATATTTGGTATGTGGGTAGGTCCTGGGAAGACGAAGGTCAGTGTCGATTTAGGGGCCCCTGGTATGTTTTTGTATCATTTGTCCTGGCCGTTGCTATGGTCTTGATTTTTTGGTGGTAGATGGTGTAAGGAAGAAGTGGTGTAGGTTTGGGATCTTTAGCAGCTTGCTCTGGAACTGCAGTGGCGTTTTTGTAAAAATCTATTGACCTGCAGCTGGATATCTGAACAAAGGAACTACGGATTTCCATGATATTCAGTATGCAGGTAGCTTAGACGGAGATGTTCACAATGGTTTGCAAGTTTGGACTTGCTTGGCATAATTAATGAGGAAAATCTATATTTGTAAGTATATGATAGGACTTAAATAGGTTTTGCTGACATTCTACTACTTTTGTTTATATTGTGCACCCAAAATGTTTTCCATATACCTACGAACAGTTTTAGGTTAGGTGCACCAGGGTACCTATTCCTCAAAATGAGTTTTGAACCCTGTATTACATGTACATGTATATACTTCTTTACATTATTAAGTGTACAAGTTTTTCTCTTTTTTCATGAAGAGTTAAATCAAGTTCGTATTTAGTCATTTGCAAGTTACATTTTTTTAAAGAAGACGTCTTTGAGTCAAAAGACCTTGACCATAGCGTGCATGGTTAGATGACTCTATCTTCAGAGCTGGGCTGAATTCTGGCCGATGTCGCTTGCCTGACAAACATGCTACTGGAAAAGGTTGCAGTCCTTCAGACTGAACATTTCATCATGGTCCACTGTTCATTGTCCTTGTCAAAAACGGCTAGGGTCTTCTATGTCCTCCGTCAGGACCAGTGTAGGATTAGCTCTTCGGTGAACTCAACTGGTTTGAGTATCACTCTTTTTTTCACCTAACTCTAATCCCATGGTTCTGACTTCCTCACAAATGATCACTCTTTTGCTCCCCTGCTAGTGAGCCTGCAGAAGTAGAGTGGAGGTTTACAGAAGATGGAGAGAAGGTGAGAGTGTCCACACGGACGGGACGCATCATCCCCATCCCACCTGAGGAGACGGCTAGAGAGGACGGGATCGTCCCCGAGGCTTACAACGGTAAGTTGTTGTATGTTAACCTTTTTCCTGCTGAGGTAGCAGTTTGGCACAAAATACCATTCATATCGGTTATAATGTTTGCAGCAGTTGATTTCTTTTTGTAGAACCAATAGATGCCAATATGTACGCATAACAAAGTTAACAGTTATATTCCTTGCCTTGTCATGTCTTTTGAAATTTCTGATATGCATCACAAAATTTACAGTCAAACCTGTGCAAGTGACCACCTCTACATAAAGACCACCTGACCAATACAATGTGATAGATATTTATTCTTAGTAAAGGAATCATTAAGAATCCTGTCTACAGTGACCACCTGTCCACTTTTTATCAGTCCCTTGAGTGGTCTTCTTGGGGCAGTTTTGACTGTATTTTCTTTTGAACAACATACTGGTAATCGCAAGTAAAACAAATTTGACCAGTTTTAGCAGAGTTTTGAGCTTATAGCATAATAGATTTTTAAAATTCACATCACCCGGAATGAGCGTTCTTTTGAAGTTTCAATTTTGTTGAATTTCTGCATGACATTGACATAATTGAAAATGTGTACAAAATACATACATTGTACATTATAACTAAGAATATTGAGGCCATGTTGTAAATCCATTGGCCAGGCAATAGGACTGTTTGATCTTTTAACATCTTTTGCCATGAGTCAGCCATTTTAAATCATGTTTTACAAATCTCTAGCACATGATGAATATCACTTTTACTGGTGTTTGCATGGTAAAAACAGTGGCCTTGAATGAACTTATGTCTCAAGCTGACACACTCCAATGTTAATCATACAATGTAGTACATGTATTATCATCTGCCCCTAAGCAATAGTCTCTTACATTCTATTTCAGAAACTGCCAAAGACACAATCTCTGCGGAAGCAACCCGAAGGACATACATCCCGTCACTGGCTTCATTCGAGGATGAAATTTTGACTTATGTAGGAATTAAGAAACCAGAAATGAAACCTGTTAGATTTTTCTGGTACTGACATGTACATGTATATTCTGTTGATGTGGAAACTGCTATGCACAGATTGTCACTTGTATGCAAGAAGGTCGACCATTTTCAGTATTGATGACCACTTGCTTTCCCAGTATTGAAGCTAAGACAGTCCAAAGCTTTTCATTAAGTTCAAGAGCCGCACTTAAAGAACATCCATCTCTGTCATAGGCTGGCTTTAACATTGAATTGCTTCTGGATTGGTGGTAAGATCTTTGCAAATAAATGCTGTCATGTGGTGAATGTTATGTACCCTGGAGCAAAATGTAGGATCATGGTAGAGTATTTGTGGACTAAAGCCTATCAATATCCATGCTGTAGGACAAATGTTTTTGTAGTAATACATTACTTATTACATTATCATTACTTTGAAGGTTATGTTTTTGTCAGCGTTTGTGTGTGTGTCCTTCCTTCCTTCTGTGAACACCATAACTCAAGAATGCCTGAATGGATTGTCTTGATACTAGGTATGTGACTAGGTCTTTCTGAGACCTCAAAATGATTTAGATTTTGGGCCCCCTTAAACTTCCTGTTTTAAGATCTTGTGTTCTGGACATGCTACATTTGTATGCTCATGAGTTTTTAGTTGTAGATATCTCTTGGGAGGGAGAGCAAGTTGCGTAGGTTAAATGGGCCACCTAGCTACTTTTTTTGGAAATGCAGGAGCAGGTTATGTTTCAGACTTTTAAAGAGAATAACTCAAGAAGAGGTTGACGGATGGTCATGTTTTTTGGTAAACTGAGTGATGATTTATTATTATACTTAGATACTAATTATGCAAATCAGTATCTAATTTGCATGAATGATGATACAGTAAAATGCTACAATAGCCTTTGTTGATATTAGGTTGTCCTACTCCGGACAGCTGTTTTTTGGATGGAAAAGATTATCAACTAATATGATTTATGCAAATAAGGAAATATGCATAAGGAATGAACATGCAATCTACATGCACAACATGTAACAGCACTCGTTGTCTTGCATATATGGTGTAAGAACAAAAAAGTGATAAGCCTTATTAATTTTTTTGTATCTTGATTTCATGAGGAAATACTGTACATGTAACGTTAGTTCACGTAAAACCGCTAGGTAATATAAAACCAGGATTTTTACAAACGGGGAATTTAGATACAACATCATTTATAATGTCAGAAATGCAAACTTGACAGACTAACGTATTCAGAACAGTTTGAAAGCTTTGATAACCATGCATTTGAAGATGACAAAATCAAAAACTCTCCGCCCCTTATTGAAACAGTCCGAGGGCGTCGTGGGAGATTTACACTAAATGGTTGTTTGCTGGTTTATAAGACAAATGTCACATCCACTTCCTGCTAAACACAATTATTTACAAGACAAGTTATTAAAACCTCCGCAACTGGACTGGACTTAAAGTGTGATCAATCATCAAGAATGCCTCTTGGCTGCTGCAACCTACGTCACCCTGTTGTATTTTAACGCCGCCATATTGATTACCTAGAATTCTGTTATTCAGCAGATGACAAAGGTTGGTGAGGAACAATTTCGTCTAAATGTTGTGATGTGTGTGATAGTGGACTGAAGGGGATATTTTCTGCAAAGTTTGCTCAAAACAACCCGAAACACATGGACATAGTTGTATTGCCATACTATGCCAAAGTCCCAATGAATAATGCACATTTGTGTTTCCCGGGTATTGTAGTTAGCATAACGCAAGAACCTCTATGAATTATGATGATATTTGGTATGTGGGTTGGTTTTGGGAGGATGAAGGTCAAGGTCGATTTTGGGGCCCCCTGGTTTGTGACTTTGGTACTGCAGCAGAACTAACGTTTTTTTGCATCATTTGACATGGACGTGCTATTGGCTTGATCTTTTGGTGGCAGATAGCTTGTGATGTAAGAAAGAAGTGGTGTACATGTATGTTTGAACCCTCTACTCTTGCAGCTTGCTCTGGAACTGCAGGTGTTTTTGTCAAAGTCTTCCAGGAAGAATAACTGAACAGAGGAATAACAGATTTCCCTATATTTAGTATGCGGGTAGCTTAGACAAAGATGTACAAATGTACAATTGTGACTTAATTTGCATAATTAATGAGAAAAATCTATATTTGTAGTGTTTTCTATTACAGAACTCAAATACATGTCACATGTAGTTTATGGCAGATGGAACATTAACTGAGTACAGGTCACAACAAAACAAAATACAAGTACCGTTAACGGATATAAAAGAATATGACTATTATTAACAGATACCTACATTGTATCATGCAAATAAATTCATAATTTGCATACTTAATACAAAAGTGCCATAATTCTTCAAAGTGGTAATTGGTAAATAATTGAACTGTAAACATTGTGACCAGTGTAAGTTAGTTAAAGGTGTACATGACCAAGCATAGATTATGTGGAAGTCATTTGCATCATCATCATTATCGTACATCTGGAAAGATTCTTTCCAGCCGCATATTATTCTCAGCCCGGGGAAAAGGTCATTTGCAAAATTTTTTAGTGGAGATATGAGGTCTCCAAACTCTTGCTGTTTATTCAAGCTACTTACATATCAAATATTAAGTCTCTACCATTTACAACAAGAGAAATATGAAGTTTCTGCATTAATTGTGAAAATGAGGCATAACATTAATTTCCATTGAATTCACCTTTCCTAAAGCTACCTATATCTCCAATAGAAATCCATACCATTGACCACATAAGAAATATAAAGTTTCTGCATAAATTATGCTAATTGCTTCCTCATCAACATAATGCAGATTCCGCTATATTCATCTTTCCTACCAACGCCTCCAATATGACACCCATAGCATTTACTGTAGGGGACATATAAAATTATGCATATTGGGTCCTCTTTAGCATAATGAACATTCCATTGTATTCACCTTTCCTAAAGCTACCTTTACCTCTGACATCTGTAGCATTTACTGTAAGAGAAATATGAAGTTTCTGTATAAATTATAAAAATGTGGTCCTCATTAGCATAACACACCTTCTGAGGTATTCACCTTTCCTAAAGCTACCTTTACGTCCAATATGACATCTGTAGCATTTACCGTAAGGGAAATATAAGTTTCTGCATCAATAGAGATTCCACTCTACATCTACTTGTTTTTTGACAGAAGAAGAAAGAAGAACATACCAGCAAAAACAATAAATTATGTTTCCCCTATATATACCCTATAGGAAGAGAAATATATTTCAACAAGTGGGTAGTCTATTTATCAGATAAAGAACAGTAGTGATGACTGCACACAAAAGATATGACACAACATCTTTATTGTGATTTGAAGTCCACAAATTTTATTTCAAACTTAAGACAAAATGGTTTGACATACATTTAAAAATGCATGGGGTCAATTATTTGATTGTTCAGCGAGAGACAGAGATGTAAAAATTCTTACTGTCAACAAAAGGTTAACTTGTTAACTTGCAATCAAGGTCTAGAGACCCTTAGAAATCTTGTGATTTTACAAGAATATAAATTGTGGTAGTTACAGACTGTGTGTGAGGCTTTTCATTACATGTAGTTCAGTTCATGAACTTATTACATGTACCTGACAGAGGCAGATCAAGACGCTAAGAAAATAATACATTATAGGGTGATAAAAGGGTAGCAAGTCACAAGACAAATAGTGTGTGTGGGTATGCAAGTTCAATCAGTCTCTTTTTTCTGGAACAGCAAAAATCATTGAAACAACCTACCGGTACTCTTATTCTTTCAGTTTGTATTCTGTAAATGTTCAAGAACATAAAATAAGACAGTACTGCATGAACTTTTGCAGTCTAGTTCAGTGTGTCTTTCCATATTTCAAGGAAAGCAGTTTGGCAACTCATTCACTGATGACATTACACTTATATTAATATCTTTTCAGTTGATAAAGCTCAGCCCACCTTTAAGTTCACAAATGTAGACACATGACATACAGATGGCATCATTTGGCAATGTAAATGGAAATCAATGCACTGAGAAGATGCCAGATCCAGTGTAACTGTTGCACCCCTTAAAGTATGCAACAAGTCTATGTTTAGACCAGCCTCAATACTATATTCCCATGTAACATTGAAAAAAACAGTGACCAAAACTTAAGGTTTCCACCCTGGCTAAATATACATGTAGGCAATTTGACTTTTCATTGTTTTCTCATTAATGAATGGTGAAAGAACTGTAGTTGTACTGACTATTGAAAGCTGGGCATAAAAGAATTCTAAATCTGATTCTGTTTGACCATATGGTATATATGGGTGATGTCATCAAATTTTATTGCCCTGAATGTAATCTTTTTCAAAGAGAAAATACAGCACTTTTGGCCTGATGTATGATATCAATATCTGCATGCGAAATGGCATCGTCTCCACTGTCAACTGTTTACAATCATCGGCATGTCTTGTATGTTTCAACGTTGCCACCAGACCAATTAATCACAACTGAAACAGAAGCACATTATTCTGCAACATGTGAAGCATGGAGCTAGACTGAGACAAATGTAACTGAATTAAAATGTAGAGGACATGATGATGATGATGTACATGTATGACTACATGTGTAGCTTTGATGCTGTCCTGGTGAAGGTAACATCTACTACACTCAGTAATTTAAGTTACACACACTGGTCTTCGAAATACCATTGGACTGAGAATACACATGTAATTTATACGTTAACATGGTTATCTGTTCAATCACCTTTGCTGAAATACTGTAACAACAAAACCAGCAACATAGGACAAAATAATAGTCTAATCAAATTTCACTTCTTGTATAATTCTGGATTTACAACACAGTCTAGAATGAAGGACTACGAAGGACTTAGGACTACTACAGACTCTGACACACTTTTTGAGCCTTGTAGTTTACAACATGTAAAACTAAATCTGTCTCCACTGTATACATGGGTGTCCGTAGTATGAAGACAGTACTTCTTCAGATTCAGTTCATCACTCCGGTGTTACATGCATCAATGGAAGTCAATCTTTAATAACAACCTATATACCCATACACATATAGCCTACATCTTGTTTACATGTCTACAAAGAGCACTTTACACCATACATACATTGTCAAACAGAACTACATATTCATCTACACCCAGTGTCTTACCCTTATCCTAATAGATGTGTTGTATGATCGACTTGTTTGAATTTACAGTTCAGTATAATGGAGATGAGATGCTAAAAAAAATGCTACACAATTTTTGTTTATCTGATATGTCACAGAAAATGCTAAGCAATTCTAGCCTTGTTACATTACATGTAGTTGTTATGTGTGATAAAAATATCACTCAAAGATCAATCCAAACTTTAATTTGGACACTGGAAGCATTTCTGTTTCCCTTACAAAGATTCATTACCTTCGCCAAGAAGGTTATGTTTTACCGAGCATGGTTCTGTGTGTTTGTTAGTGGACACAATAAGTCGAGAATGCCTGGATGGATTGACTTCATATTTGGTATGTCGGTAGGTATGTATGAAATCTCAAAATGATCAGCTTTTGGGCCACCTAATTTGCATAATAAAATCAATGAGAAAAGTTTGAAAATCTGCTATAATGCATGATAAAGACTCAAATGCACGTGGCAACTAACACCTGTCATTTGCCAAACTTGGGCAAATATTCCCCTGCTGGAAGCCCTGTCCTCAGGGGCCTTACAGCTAGCGGTCAAAATACAAAGGGATATACAGCCAAACCTGTATACAACTTGTTTTTGATATGTGGATAGCTTAAGTGATGTTTCATATAATGAAATGGTAATCATACAAATCAGAATCTAAATTGCATAATTAGGGTTGGCCACTAGGGTTGGCCCAAACCTACCCACATACTACAATGTAAATATCAATACAATACATCCAGGCCACACATCCACATAATCATACACAATCATACACAAATGCTACTGAAAATACAACCTTCTTTGCGAAGGTAAATAACTCTCCCCGTGAGGTACTACTTTGTTCATGTAGCTATATATAGCCAAACAAGTCTAAAATTTTCACATTATTTCATCCATTCAACTTGTCAGTTCATGTAGAATGAGATCAAAAGGATTCAACATTTCATCATGGCATATTTTGACAAAGACTTGCAGTATGTCATAGTCATTTCTTAAATCTCCTTTTATTCCAGATCCTGTATGTATGTATTCGGATCCTGCAGTCTGTTTCATGCATCTCCACCTGTAGTTGATGTATAGTGGATGTCCCTATACCAAAAGTTCCTCTTCATCAGGTTTAGTAGTATGGCCGCCGGGGGTTATTCTGTAAGAAAACACACAGGAGTTTCAGTTGATAGGTTGAGAATATCATAATTTATATGTCTCCGAGAAAATCCTTCTCTATTAATCATATTGTTCTAGGTCTTCTGGATCAGATCAACATATTCATCATAATATGCCGTAGGGAGAAGCTAACTGAAGAGCTATTTCAAGACCAGGGTGCACCAATGGCATCCTGCATCGTTATAGCATTAATATTCTTACTTAAAGTTTGTGTTTATCACATAGAATATTTACTAAACACTTTATACAATTACAATTATTTCCCAGACATTCCTGAAGCTTTTTGGCGGATAGATGTCCAAAACGTTGTACAATGACCAATCTAATGCCAGAAATGAACATAAAGTCTATCTTATGCTGTTGCACTTTGAAAATGCCATGTACAAGTAATTGACTTCGCCAAGAAGTCTATGTTTTGATGCTTGTCTGTGTGTCTGTTAGTGAACAGAATAAGTTGAGAACGCCTGGATGGATTGTTGTCGTATTTGGTGTGTTGATGTGTATGTGGGAAATCTCAAGATGATTAGATTTTGGGCGAAGTACTTTGCATAATTAACGAGAAAAGTGTAAAAATGTGTTATATTGCATCATCTGTCTCTATACCAGGCAGCTGAGGGAGCTCAGGCTGGCAGGCTGGTGACCCTGGGGTCATCTTCCAGAAGGCCTGGCTCCTGCCCTGCTGTCATGTGGAATTAATCTATACATATATATAAAGTCTGTTTCTTAGTTACAACACACATTTCCCTCCAGAATTCTGTGGTACTCGTGATGGTAGGTCTACTTACTACCTTCATCAAGAAGCTTATTTTTTTATGCTTGTCTGTGTGTCTGTTAGTGAACATGATAAGTCGAGAATGCCTGGATGGATTGTTGTCGTATTTGGTGTGTTGGTGTGTATGTGGGAAATCTCAAGATGATTAGATTTTGGGCGAAGTACTTTGCATAATTAACGAGAAAAGTGTAGAAATGTGCTATATTGTATACTCAGTATGTGTTCTGGCTGCGACGTGTTTGAAGAAGTATTAATGAATGGTGGATGTAATATATATAGATATCAACTATGCAAATGAAGACCTCATTTGCATAATTAATGAGGAAATGCTATAACTCAAGATGGGCTTGATGGATGGTCATGATTTTTGGTATGTAGATAGCTTACGTGATGCTTTGTATGATTGGATGATAATTATGCAAATTAGATTCTTATTTGCATAATTAATGAGGCAATTTTAAAAACCCACTGTGTTCCATGATATGACTATTCAAATATGTGATATTTGTGACCGATGAAGATAGGAGTGTTGATAGATAGAAAATATGCAAATGTGGGCCTAATTTGCATAATTAATGAGAAACTACTATAATTCCATACTAGTAAATGATGGACGGCAATTTCATACTTGTGACATTTTGAAGTTGACTGTGTGAATGTGAACACCATTGAATCAATTATGCTAATAAGGACCTCATTTGCATAACTGATAAATGTATGCATAACATTCTTTGTTAAGCTCATACTTTGGACACCTTATGTTATTTGGGTGAAGACGATCAACCGGTATGATTTATAATTGATGAGAAACACTCCTAATACGTCAGTCATAAAGGTTAAAATCATTTGGCGAAGGTATGAGGTCGTAGAACTCTTGTTTGTAATATGATTTGCTGACAACTGTCTTTCCTAGAGCGCAGTTAGCAATGTGTACCGGTATCACTCGTGATCAAAAATGCAATTTGACACAATATGATAACTTCTGGAACTCGAAAAAAATAGTGATAGAACTGGCCATTTTGAATGTTATACATGGTATATTCATAATGTAACACAAAATAAGTGTGTTTTTATATTGCTTGTACTTGGGGTTAATGTGGACGATGGCTTATACTATAGTAACGGCTGCTTTTTCTATTTGACCGAGAAATTGTGAAGTGTCCGTAACCCAGTATAAAATGGTTTATAAATAGGACTATAAAAGCTATGGGTGCCAATGAACTCAATGTAAAGTCGTTAAGAGTAGCTGCCTGGGGTTCTTCCTGGTGTGAGTGGATTAAAATAGATCTGTCCTGATATACAGCTGGTACTCTTCAGTACAAACCTGGTGTACTGTTACGCCTTGGGGCGGTTCACTGGGTATGCAAAACAAACAAACAAACAAACTTTGTCCCTTCCTTTTATTTCTGTTAACCCATCTAACAATTTGTAGAAATACAATAGAATTAGAAGTAGAGTTTTTTTTCTGTAGTGTATGTATACTGCATAATATACAATACTAAAAGTCTGCTAAAGAGCAAAACCTTTTGAACCGCTTGTCGCTATCCAAAACTTTGAAAAAAGTGCCATGCATAGCATCACTTGTAGTACAATTTTCTGTACTGAAAGTGGAAAATGTGAAACTTGAAAAAACGGCAACATACTGGTACACCCTGATCTTGGAATAGTCGAAAGGTAAAGTGTACGTGCTGGGACTTTGTGCCATAGTACATGTATCATGATGCATTATATAATGCATCATGATACATGTAATAAATAATGGCACAAAGTATTCATATATGATGATAGCATTATGCACAAAATGTACTAATACTATACTATGCACATGCAATAGCTATGAAAAATGTTGGCCAGATGTTTTGACATTACTGATCTGTTGTCTTTTATCTACATGTAAATCATTAAAGTTTTTGCAACATAAAGAAGTGATAATAGATTTGAATTTCTACAATTTCTTGGTTCTGGTAGCTCATAACGTTTTCCCAAATATTTGATAGGGTGGTGAAGAGTAACACTCAGACTAGTTTATCTTAAAGTTTATATACAGTCATGTAATCTCTGTTTCTCTTGTGATACTATGGTTCCAAGTGAATAACGTATGGTGAATATCAGTGGTCTTGTCAGCAACTCAGTCCTGTTATTCTTTATCAAAAATTGCAACAAGACAATACATATATATAGTGGAGTTCCCAACGAAACCCTAACCCTCTGGAATTAAGTAATGTACTTGCAAAGAATCTGCATTTTATAGGGCGTATTCATGTGACGTTATCACCCCTGCCCTCCGTTGGCGGCCATTTTGGTGTTCACCCTGCAGCGAAGTTTCTCTGTGTCCGACGGTCTCTAAATTTCCAAGGAATGCGAAGTCGTCTGATCGCTGTTTTATTATATGCAAAGAGTCTCCATGCAGCCTCACATCCTTCTCGCTACAAAAATCCAATTTTCACCTACTGGAAATGACCCATTATCGACGAGCGAGGAAAGGTTTTCCCCAGCAGCCTACAAACATGGCCGCTAGACTGTTTACAGAGTACGCATAAAATCAGTTCACAGCATACAAGTGTTCCAAGGCCTGCAGCCACGTAGTACAGTGTCTTGAGTGTCGTGAAAAATTTTGTTGACAGGGAGTACGTTATGATCGGGAAAGTTCGACGTTGAAAGACCCCCAGTTTATGAACGTATCTCAAGCAACGACTACACGGTGCCGATACTGTGTTACACAACGGGCCTGTAATTTGCTTTTCGACCAGATACAAAAGGTTTCCATACACACAAGTTGATTCTCCAACTTCAACTATTTAGATCCGCTGCTCGTATGTCAGAAATCCACTTTTGTTTCAGTCGTTAGTCCCTTCGTATGTTCCCGTACCTACACGAGAAACGCAAAACCAATCTTACTGTTATCTGATCAGTGTGTGCTTTATCAGTCCCAATCCAACATCTGACCACGAGGCAAAACACCATGATTATGAGACAAAACGTTTTGAAGGGAAATTGTGAATGGCGTAGAAAACATCTGCCATTTATACGTAGAGTTCCATTATTAAGGGCTCCAATATCAAGTGAACACCAAAATGGCCGACAGTGCTCGTTGCTAGGGGGAGGGTCATGTGACTGAATACGCCCTATAAGCTAGTTGTGTGGAACAAGATTTCATCCAACTTCTTTTCACATTACAACATGTAAGTACAAGGATCCTGTCAACTAAGGAAAAAATTAGTGTGGCCAATACAACTGAAAAGAATGAGAAAACTGCAAAAAAGGTGTATCTGACAGGATTTTATATTGAGTGTATGGTAATTATAGTACTATACATGTCTGTATTGAGCTATAGTCTAAGAGTGTTTTCAATTTCTTCGTATATCGAATTGAATTAAGTAGGCAGGTATGACTGCCATGTTGGTTTCCCTATTCACAATGGATTGGAGATGAAGCATGCACATTGTCCAGTGGTTATTTGAGAAGGTCAGAAGATTAAAAAAAATTATAAAAAAAACGCTTAACCAAGGATTTCCTTAAGTGCAGATATGGACATCAAAATGATGGTGGATACAGTGGCAATGTCACCTGCAATCCGATTTGAGCTTCTCATGAATAAATAAAGGTTCAAACAAACAAAGTAAACTTAAACAAACATTATGCTCTCCATACGTAGTAAAACTGAATGCAAGGTCCAAACATGTCAATACTCACCAAAGGGTTTGGTCTGAATCTGTAGGCTAACATCATGCGTTTGCGGAAGGCGTCATACTCATCGTCTTCTTTCGAAAGTTCTGATGGTTTGTCCACTCCTAACCCAGCATTTTCTATAGCCTGTTGACCCCTGTGCAGAATCAAAAATCTTAGTTAACATTCTTTCCTTATACATACATACATACATACATACATACATACATACATACATATATACACACACACATACATACATACATACATACATACATATATACACACACACATACATACATACATACATACATACATATATACACACACACATACATACATACATACATACATACATATATATATATATATATATTTATATATATATATGTTAATATGTATAGATGTATATACGTATATATACATATATACAAATATATACATAATAATCATCATGTTTTTATAATTTCCCACAAGTTTGCACCTGTTCCGAAACAACCATTTTACCTGTACCTGAAATTGTTTTAGTTAAAGAGCCTTTAGTTAATGGATATATATCCATACTAATGTGGACTGAAGGTACTATGTACATTTTCCTTACTTGTTGACAGGTGCAGTGATACCTTCTTCATTAGCTCCCAGACCCTTCCCTTCTGTCCAGCCCATGGCCTGCAGCATCTTGTAACCAAGGTTGTCCTCCTATACAAACACCAGAGATCATTGGTTACAACTGTCTGTATACAAACTTTTAGGGCTTCCTCAGAAATCAAGTGTGTTCGAACTGAAGCAACCACCCTTAAAGTTCATGAATGAATGAATAAAGAAAAGGTTTTACATTAACAACATATTTGAGAAAGAAATGCATTCATACACTTCATGAACCCTTCACTCTGCATTACAACTGGTAAATGCTGTGAGACGTTTTTGTGAATGCAGCTTCCAATTTTGTGCTACGCTACAGTGTAGACGCTTTAGAATTTGTACTTTTGCTTTCCTCAGGAGCTGGTGATGAAGTAAACGTAAATATGACTTGTATTCTATGATATTCTAGCTTTCTTGTGACCGGAAAATTGTGACTGTGCGCACTTCTCACCTCCCGTGAGGAGGGCTGTATCTAGCGCAACCCAGCTCATGTTTTGACAAAAAATGGGCTACTATGCATTGAATGCGTGGCCTGACCCCAGCTACTGTACACAGTGAATGTGGCCCGACTGACAAAATCATTACAAAAAAATGACAAGGCTACATCAAGAACACTCTGTCTACTTATCAGCAAATATCTTCGCCATCTCTCTACTTTCTTTTTCATAGACAGTACCTATCACATGTTAAAGCGTAGTAAATCTTTGGACCTTGCAGCGTCCTGCCACCATCACGGCCACACTCCCGCAGGAAAACATTGTGAGACGGCAGCGATGTTTAAGTTGTTTTTCCACTCAACAAACACTTAACCTTTAGCACAATGAAGTAGCACCCAATTCCCTATGGGTTACAGAGTTAGGCAGCAGGGAGAAGGTTAAAGACCCAAACTTTTTAGTGTTTTTTGAAGTTATATTTCTTATGATGGCAGTTGTATGACTGCTTGGTACAGGTTGTATATTTTGCTGCATGGGCCGCCGTGATGTAGCTACCCTCTATTCAGCGCTACCATCATTGTCAAAATACAATTTTTCAACAAAACAAGAAATGTATATTGTACAAATATACTTTGAATGCACAACAGTCAACAACAAGAGACAATGGAGAAGGATGACAGCTGCGATAATGCCTCAGTACATGTAGCCACTGATATGCAGTGACAATGATGATGATGATGATACCAAAGTTGTTACTAAAATCATTGAACATCCCCACAAGGTATTCACCAATTCATAATTCGTTATTTCTTATTCCATCCCATTTCAGTCATTATCGGACATGAGGAGGAATATTCCCCAGGCTATAAAATCTATTTTCTCTCAGAGATGGATGGATGCATCATTTTGGTCTGCAACTGTCTATCGAACATCAATGTTAGATCTCCCTCCTGGGTTTAAGAGAGTCTAGAAGAATGGATTTATCTTTATAAGAAGCCAAGGCCAGCTTACTTAAGTGCTTCTGCGCAGATGTACCTTATTCATCTTAAGTTTTCTGTCACATGGCATAGGATGTTGCACTGTATCATCATTACAAGTGCACTATCCCACATGGGGTACATTGAGTGGACTTTCCCCGAAATATACTGAAAGTAGAAAGTTCTAATTCTGTTCCATCATTCTTCATCTAAACGTGTAGGATACACGTAATTATAGACTTAATTTCAGCAAGCTGGCCATGAAATTGATAAAATTTCCATTGATAAAGTACTAAGCAGAATGCACAACCTGACAGAGAATATTATCCCTGAAAAAAAAAGTATCATTACAACATTCCATATGCCTTGTAAATTGTTCAGGTCTATACAACCCTATTACATTCTACAAATCTATTAATTGATTCCTCCCGCAAAAGCAATGATTAAAGGAGGTTGTGGTAAAATAGCCACCTTTTCAGCACCATGGAAAGGGATACAATATTGTGGCTTTGGGTTACGGATACAAAATCAAAGTGTAGAAAAACCAAATTTCCAAAAGGTTTGTACAGCCTTTGATTTTAAATTATACGCCAGTGAAAAATTGGACTTAAGTGCACAACTTGCTCTGGATGCTGTGAAAGTCTTAAGTCTTCCTACAAGATGCCATTCTACATCCTTTAGTCTTACCTGTTGAAATAGCAGTACCAGCCAATAATCCTGGCTCTCTCTCCACAGCTGCTTATCTTAAGACTTCCCATTCATCTGACTTAAGTGATTATTGGGGATATTCTCAGGCAAGGCCAGATTTGGTTCATAAGTCCTTCAACACGTCAATAGTCAATTCCATGGCGGGTCAGAAAAATGATGCTGTATATAAATGTAGTTCCAATATTGAACTTGTTGAGCAGTCTTGGAAAGTGTATCTTTCAGTGTTTAACTGTTTTTTGCATGAAACATTTTTCCATTGCCTCCAAATGGATCCTGTAGAATCAACGACTGTTTAGAAACCTAAACATACTTAAGCTTATGATAAATATGACTCAAAATTGTATTTCCCAGATTGGGGGTTCGGCAAAGCAAACTTCCTCACTTCACCGGGAGTGATTGTCAGAGCTGCTGTACACATATTGAAGTATTCCTTACAAGCTGGTATAACGTAGATATTACATGACCCTACTGGATTGCCCCAATGCTAGTGTTGGACAGTGTATACAATGTACTTTAATCTGGCAGCATAATGTACAAAGTCATAAATTAAGGTCCCTGATTTGTGCCAATACTGGGATTATTCTCCTGAACAAGATATTTTCCAAAGCAACTACTTTCATGATATTTCTTCACATCTTAGTATTTAGCTACGGCCAAAAGATGACCAGTACATAACAGGGGATGCCCTAACTTGAAACATGCCCTAACTTGAGAAAGAGTATGCAAAAGCACACCATGTTAGTTACCATTGACTATGTTGATTAGAAAGGTAAATAAACCTAAGCCATGCACACAGCTGATATTTGCATTAGAATATACATATTTCTATTCATAATGATTTATTGTTTTGTCAAAAAATAGTTTATTTAAGAACTAGAGTTCCACGACCTCATACCTACGCCAAATGATTCTAACATTTACGACTGATGTATTATGAGCGTTTCTGATTAATTATGCAAATGAGGACCTTATTTGCATAACTTACATTCAATGATGTTCACCTTAACATAACTTTGAAATGCCACCAGTATGGAATTGCTGTCATTTCCCGGTATAGAATTATAGTATTTTGTCATTAATTATGCAAATTAGGTCTTCATTTGGTACCCCAAAATATGTGACCTGTATCAAGCAGTCACACAACTGTCATACACAAAAGAAATAAAGCTTCGCAACACAAAATCAACCGGAGAAAAACAACATCAGCACTGCTATCGTCTGCATTTCAGGGGGAGCCTTTGATCTGCCACACACGAATTTGGTACACCCACGAATACTGCTGCTGTACTCAAGATCATGGCTTAGCTCCGCCCGAATTTTTAGATATCAGCCAGGTCACCAAGCCCCGTCCAACATAATACTTTTTTTTCAATAGACTTCACAATTGACGGTTTTGAAATTTGGTGGCCTCCTCGTGATCAACAAATTGGCCTGTATTCAGGTTTCCTGCCGCAACACAAGCTGGATGGCGTGAGATACAGCCCTCCTCACGCAAGGAATGAAGTGCACACAATTCTACTGTCAAATGAAAGCAAATTAAAAGTTCTCAAAAATCTACCGTTAATTCTTCTTTCTGTAACCATCCATCACCAACTCAATCTGAGGACAGCAAAATACCCAAGTTGGAGCAGCAGCCTATCTAGCTATAGCCTAGCATAAGATTGAAGGTACATTCACAAAAATGTTTTGCAGGATTTACACTGGTTGTAATTATAACGCTGGGTGCAAAAGGTTTATGTACATCCAGGAATGCATCTCTTTACTCAAATATGTTCTTCAATGCGTTCAAATTTCATTCATCAAAACCTTAAACCATTTTCTAACAACAAGCAATGGAGTACTGTGAGTTCAAGCGCCTGAAAAAAATGTCTCAACTTAGCAGCCTCAACTTAGGACATCCCCCTTATATGTGTTGAGCTACATGTAGGTTCAGTACCATAAACCAATTCAAAACAAATCCCAGGTTTTCAGTTTGATCAAATAGAGAAGAATTTAAAGTTAGGACGTTCTGATGTTGGGGTTGTCCACGTATGGGTAGAATTTTCCTCCTGACTATTTCAACATCACCCCATTCCAAACTACAAAATTGAGAATGAGAAGAGGAGACATCTGAGCAAGGAAAACAATATTTCTTTACTAGTACATGTACATGTATTTTACTCCTACAGCATACCTGTGGTATGGAGTGAAATATAACAAAGATGTGAAGGTTATGACAATTCCTGTAATACACAGACACAGAAAATGCTTTCCAGGAAAAAGCTGCTTTTATTAGAGGTCCACATGGAATAAAAGAGCCCTTATTTATAGCTATTGATCTCATTGCTGTTGCTGTGAAGGGACTTTCATTATTGAGCATGACAGCCCAGAATAGGGCATACATAACAGCTAATCAAAGTCCTCCTCCCGTAATGGGAAAAAAGAACCAATAGGGGAGAAATTGAAAGGAACCTTTCCCATTTCCCCTGTGGTACTTCAAGGTAACATCTCACATCTCACGGAGCACTAAATCTTGTTTTCTGACCTTCAAGCTAACATAGGCCATGAATGGCCAGAGTGCACATCTCTGTTGAGGGCCCGAGAGACCGATGTGAAGAAGATTGATATGAGAAAAAGGACCGTGAATGAAAGACATGTTAGTTATAGGGGACTTTGAGAAGGGATATAGCTTGGAGGGTGTATGTCAATGGTCTACCTTTTCACAATCTCAATGTAATCATGAGATGAGAATTCCGGGAGGTATGGGGCTATGGGGAGAAAAGCTTCCTTCATGCTGCTGTATGCAAATCACAACCATGAATTTTATCCAATGCAAGTCAAAGGCAATTGCTGTTGTACAGACCTCATATGCTGACTAAAATCAGCATGGCCTTCTTTGTGTTGGATCAAAGCTCAAAATTTACAATATGGCCTTATCATGTTATGTAAGTCGGCATTCGTTGGACAGCCACACATTACATGTAAGACAGACCAATTTGCCACAACACACATTTTCTCTTTTAATTTATTACATTTCGGCCATACTATGATTTGTGCGCAATATATTGTTTTTATATTTCGCCCTGATTGGTTAACTCGGGTACAGTCAAGGAGTCTTTCAAATTCCCCTTGAGGCTGATATTCTCTGGACAAAATGGGGACAAAACTTTGACACTTTGTGCAGGCTTTTTCATTCTAATTGTAGCTCCCTGTTTATTTCTATTTGAAGTTTCCAAGTTGCTGGTAGCATCTTATCAAAATTGGAAACTTCAAATAAAAATTGCTTGGTACAGAATGCATGGACTCTGAATTGTGAAAATTCATTGGAAAATTTATAATGTATTTCCAACATTGCAGGACAGAAAAATGCAACATAAAGTCTAAAACAGCAAGTGAAAAGAAAAGATTTCTTTATCAATGGCAAATCTCTATGTGCAACAATAAACTTCTTATTGTCTTGACATGTAAAAAGTTGATAATTGAGGGATATACTTGCTGGCAGACACTTTATTCCCTGTAATATGTATTCACAAATAAGAAATTCAGCTTGGCCGACGTGTTGGCGAGCTTCAAATGTACATTTTCGCCCGAAGTACGCCCGACGTCCTGTCGATTACGCGGGCTCCATGATCAGGCAAGTTTTAGAAATCAAAGTTCATCCAAATATTGGCCTTTTACCAGGTTAGTCCATGCTGACTTTGTCCATGTCCATGAGATGGTACCATCTCATAGGCAATTTTTAGTTTTTAGTGTTCCATGGACGTCACCCGAGATTTTCATTGGAAAATACGGTCGGCGCTTGGGCGATTTTGATATTCGGTGAGCGTCGGGCGATCTACGAATTCGGCCGACGCTCACATGAATTGTGACGCCGGCTTAATCACAGCCAATGGCAAGGAAAAATGGTGACAACGGAGAAGGAACAGCTACCTTACATGAATCAACAATAACTTACTTCCTGGCGAGGATCCCATTCAAATTAGACCTGGAGGCAAATTGAAACAGATGCGGTGATCTACTTCGGAAGGATTTCTTTTCCTGCGTGTTGATTTGGAGTAATGGTCTGTTTCACAACCTCTAAGGGGATGGATAAGTCCCTCGGAGACAATTTGACAGATCACATTGTTTCCTGCTTTGGATTTCTCTCACTGGAAGATGGGAAATGTAAATGTAGCTGCAACATCTCCTGAATACAAATCATGTACTTATAATGTCACTGATGTAGACTGGAGATATAGCTGGGAGGGCCCCATCCATTTTTACATACGCTTGAACTCATGGCACTCCATTGCTAGTTGCCCTTCACTGTCTGCGTTGCAACCGGTAAACTCTGTGAGACGTTTTCGTGAATGCGGCTTACAATTTTGTGCTACACTAGACAGTGTACCCTAACTTATTAAGATGCTTTATTTTGTACCTTAAAGTTTGTAAAATTTACTTGCTGTGACCTATTCTTTCTATTTTTCAAATTGTTGTCCCCATTAGAGACCAGAGCTCTTACTAGCAATAAATCCTTGACACAAGGTACAGAATCTTCAATATACTAAATGTATTGTTGGGTCGTACTATTGATTAAATCATGACTACTGGGCTTGAAGACATTCAACTGTCCCAGATTTGACTTCAATAATTATTAGAAAATCTAAACATTCCCAAGTAACATTATTGTATGTATAACAGTGAGCAGATTAAATTTGGACTGAGCATTTGGGTTTGGACTAGTGCTTCTAGACTCTCACATTTTATACCTATGGGTCAGATATTTTGTGGAAAGGTTCTCTGTTACATGATGGTTCATAATACCCCCCAGTGAGACTTTTCATGCTTCATTGAAAATGAAAAAATCTCGAAATTAATTTCGAGATTTTTTTTTTATTTCAAATTTTTTCCAAAAAATCTCGAATTTTTTTTGGAAAATTTCGAGATTTTCTTGAAAAATATCGAGATTTTCCAAGATAATCTCGATATTTTTTTTTAGTGAAACAAAAATCTCGATATTTATCTTCAAGGTAATACAATAATCTCGAGATTTTCGAAAGCTGATATGGAAAAAATCATTTGGGGTAAAGTTTTGACTAACAGGGGGTTCGACACTTCGACCAGTAGAGTTCCAAATGAGCTATGGACTCGAACAACAATTGACTTATTAATTTACAGACTTGTCATGACTTTGTCTTCAATTAAACCAGCTCAGAGTTGTCTTCAGCTTATTAACATATGAATTCAGAGTTTTGAATAAGTAGCTGGTAAACTGCAAATTCTGGTTCAACCACTGACGATAGCAGCGTGGATATTGTCTGAAGCGTCTGTTTACAAAATCGTATCGTACTGCCTGGATGTTTAACCTCATCGACGTAGCTATGGACTTCCTTACCTGTTAATATGTAAATACAAGGCTAGGAAAGGAAGACATTGCACAAACCTACTAAGTGTCATGAAAACAGACCTCAGAAACAAAGGAATGGGAAACCTGAAAACTGCAAAGAAACTCAGAGAGCTGTGGCAGCTGGCAGAAAAAAAGACACAGTGGAAAGAAATGAAGAAAGAAGCTAGCCAGAGTTTGTTTCTACAATTACCTGAGCTGCAGAATACAGTGGATCATCATCATCATATTGGCAATTGCCTTGCTAACAGTACATGTGATGCTTCTATGTGATTAAGAAGTGACTGATTGATGACAATAAAGACACAAATACAAGTTGAAGATGCGAAAGAAATACGACCTATGCTTCACACCAACGCATGAATTATCACAAGCACGGTAAGTTGTGTTGAGGAGTCACGAAAGCACAGCGAAGTGAGAATATAACGTCACACAGGTCAACCCACTGGGGGGAAAATTGCAACATCTAAAAGCAGCAACTGTAATGCCTCTGTTTTTTACACTGACACAACCACCATAGCTACTAACAGAAACTCGGTACACCGGCAAACAACAGTTGTATAAGTGTAAGAAACGTAGACCGAAAAACTATCATCAAGACTTAACAGCAAAGGTAAGTCACATTTATTTACAATTCAGTAGCTGTCACAAACTCCTTATCGAATCAGGAAGGCACAACCGCACACCTCTGGAGCAAAGAATTTGCCAATTTTGTAACTTTATTTTTTTTTATTTTATTCAAATTGCAACGGCAATACAAAGATCACCCAGGCAGCGTGGCTGATTTTGGGTGTCTAACACAGCACATACAATTCATCATCACATGTAACTTTGTAACTTAGATAAGGTAGTCTGGTAGAAGATGAAGTCCACTTCATTGTAGTTAATATTGCAACGATAGAAATGTTCTGTTTGATTATATTATATTATGGGAACGTTTCCACACTTTCAATCTAAGTCTAGTATTGACTTATGCATTTGGACCATACAATATTAAACAAATCCATCTCAACCTATATTTCTAACATCACAAAGACACGAGAAGAAGCCGAACCTATGAATTAGTGTAGTTTTAGAACCATTGTTTTAGATTAGTATTAGAAGTCCTGTCAGTGTCATTATATGTATTTTACCACATGTCTTGTATCTGAATGTCTGCACTAAGCCCGATAGGGCATGACTAGGGAATAAACGTTATCATTATCATAGTAGGTCAATGATCCAATTGAATATGAGATGAAAGAATAACGTGACAAATGAAACACCAACCAAATGCAGACCTACGCTTCATGCCACACGCTATAGTTTCAAAACGGCAATCTGACGTGTTCAGCACGCGGATTATCATCAGCGTTGTGTGGGTACCCGGCACAGTTTTCAACAATTGAAGTTCAATGACGTCTGAGGTTCATCATGCTGGGGAAAAACTGCAACATCTAAACGCTGCTGTAGCTAGGGCCCACGGGTTGCAACTTGGCACCGGGTAAAAGATAGCGTCCAGACAAAAAGGCCCTATGGTGCTTAAAAGGACCCCATTTTTTTTGGCGCAAGGGCTTTTGGTTTTGATTTCTTTGCGTTTAGTGGAACATGAAATGCTTGGCCTCTCAGAGGTTGGGAGATTTTTGTTTACAATTTGTACCTTACAAAAATCTCGCGATCATTCTTAAACAAATTGAAATCTTCAATGAGGACTTTAAAAAAAACATTTACAAGTCCTAGATTTGTTTCTTCAGATTGATATGAAACAATCTTGAAAAAAAAAAATCGAGATTTTTCGTAGCCAGGACAAAAAATATCGAAATTTCTTAGCAAAATATGTTAAAAAGAGTTCAACAAGAGTTTTAAATAAAATTGAGCTATGAACTTCGTTACGCATTAGTATGATTGTCACTTGCTTTACTAACAGTACCTGCAAAGTGCACGTTAATAACGCTAACACAACTTGTTCTTATATCTACTAACAGAAACTCGCAGGCATGGTACCATGGTGCAACGGCAAACAGTAGTTTCTTTACAGATATGTAGGGTGGCTTGTAGCTTAAATTGGCTACTTGTGACGTGTAAAAGTTTCTATGCTGCATGCCACTTTCTAGTAGTAATGAAAGCTCGGTGTGCAGAATTACCGTCCTCTTCGGCCCTTGAGTCGACGGAAGCACGTGGGTGGAGAAACCTTTCTTGGCTCATGTGTCTCACGCCCTTCCAATTAATTATCTTGTTTGTTTTCATGGAACAAGGGAGCCACTAAGCAAAACTGACCGGCGCGGCCACACGTACACTCCAGGGGTGCGGGAAATCACACGTCCACGTTAATCGGTCTAATTTGTCTTTCATGAGGAGATACTTGGCCGTCACCCCAATGAAATCAGATTATGTAACAGATAAAGAAACGGGAAGGTAGGTAGACAATTCTTTATCAACTCAACAAAAACTAATACAATTAATGAAAGACATTGAAGCACATTCATCTGTGTATCACACGACTATAGATAGTTACTGGTAGTATTTTACCTTCGACGGGAAATGATCATAGTTTGGGAACAGACAAGAATCAAGTTTCGCTAGCAAGGAAGGCCATGTTTACTTTAACAGCTACCGGCTTCAAAATAGCATGAAGCACAACACCGCGTCTGGCGAGATAATGAATGCAGGCGGTCCTCATTGGTGAAGTGGGGAACAGTGCGGTTGATTCAAATTAACTGGAAGGTAGATTGCAGCCTCCCGTGAGGCTATTGGATTATCGGCAATATCGTATTATTGACGGCTTGCTTTCGATCAGTCTTTAGCATATCGACGTATGAAGTATCCCTCATCACGTTTTGATCAATGTCATGGCCTGTAATCTACACGGTGACTTATGAAAGCATTTTTCTGTATATTGCAACACCGTTTACCGTCATAATGTAAATACAAACTAATTGATAACAGGCCCTTGGACCAATCCCTACCCCGGCCGACGCACCACGCTGTGTTTCTAAACATCCCACCAGGGCTTCAGGGCATGTGAACCGGAACAGCATATCTGGTCAGTGTATCATATATCGCAGGCTGCCAGAGTCCCCCTCCAGGCTTGAAGCGGGGATGTTTTACTCTCCAAGCAGAGGATGGGTTCCGGCAGGTTTTTGACGTATTTTTAGGCGTTTTTGTCAGGATTCTTACTTTTTGATTTGATTTTCAGGTTGGGTTGGCTGGACAAAAACGCCTAAAAACACGTCAAAAACCTACCGGAACTCATCTTCTGCTTGGACTGAAGGGATATTTGTCTTCCAGCTACAGTGAACAAAGAAAGTTATGCGATAGCGGAGACAAGTGCAAAAGTAATTCTTTATTTACACGAGCTTATATGGTTCTTTATATATCCAGCCATTATTGTAGTTTTGCCACCGTTTCTAACGTCGCAATGTATCACTGGTGAAATGTTGTTTCCGATGTATCCATTTTGAGTAAGATGTCAGTTCTTTGGCAGGCTCAAAAAATACTTAATAATAATAATAATAATAATAATATCAGGTGTATTTGCAGCCAGTGCCACAGGCAGGTACCCAATGTGTAGGGTAATGAGGCTGTTTAACGTGTTCGAGGCACCTCCTCGAGCACGGGACCCCCGTTTTACGTCCCTCCCGGAAGACGATGTTTTGAAGTTCCAAAAAACACCATTGGAGTTGTGCCTGCATTCCTTTTAAGTATCAAAGTGTGATTTTTCTGTTTGAAATAAATGTGTAATCCAAAATTTGAGTTGACTACATAAAGGAAAGGTTAGAAAATAGAAAACCCTACAGGCTACAAACTAAAGCCAGAGCCGCGCCGAACCTCTGCTTGGACCGCCCAGGCATGTTCCCGTGGCGCTAAATCCTAAATGGGGGATGGGTTGCGGAGTGGCCACGACTCAGCCTTCCTTCACAGCAGATGATAAAACCGCGGCCACTCATCGGGGTGTGCCTACAATACTACATAAACATCTCACCTGTGTCTAACATTGTGTACATGGGGCAAGAAATGTATGTGACACACAAGATACAAAAACAAAATCTATGCAATTGAAACCAAAAAAAAAACACGAAAAAAAGTGCCGCCGAAATTATAAGATTATTTGGCTTGTGATGCCTGTGACTGGCTGAGAGGACTCATTGCGTTTATGTTTTTCACACTAGTCTAGGGAAACTGTAATTGACTGCAGGCGGCCAGTCCTCGACTTCCCGGCTCGACATGGTTGAGCGATATCTCCCTGCTGGGAAACGAGCTACTATCAACAAATCCTTTCAGGACAGGCACTGTTGTATATACTCTTCAAGCAGAGGTTGATGGGGAAGATTGCGACCTTCTTATCACATGCCCCGTTTGCCGTCCGCATGTCCACGTGGCACAATCTTCCCCACCAACCTCTGCTTGTTGGAGAGTACTGGAAATAAGTTGGTCCGTAGCTCGGACGACTAGCCACCTGCAGTCAATTACAGTTAGCTGATGTTTTGCCCCTGACGCTCAAAACTGTCGATGTTTATGTGGTCAGAAACCCTTCAAACGTTTTCCTGACAAATATCAACCCCGTGCACTATTTGGTATACATAGACCGTCTATATGTAAGTACAGTATTTAAATGTACGGAAGGCTGTTTCTAGGCAAATGTGAAAATCATAAAATAACGCAATGATTCCTCTCAGCCAATCACAGGCATCACAAGCCAAATAATCTTGTTATTTCGGCCGCACTTTTTGCGTTTTTTTTTTAAATTCATAGACATTGTTTTGTATCTTAGATGTCACATAAATTTCTTGCCCCATGAACAAAATACTAGACACGGGAGAGGTGTTTATGTCGTATTGTAGGCATACCCCGATGACTGGCCGCGGTTTTATCGTCTACTGAGATGTGTGAAGGGAGGCAGAGACGATAAAATCGTGGCCACTCCGCAAACCATCCCTAATTTAGGATTTAGCGCCACGGGAACATGCCTGGGAGGTCCAAGCAGAGGTTCGGCGCTGCTCCGGCTTTGCTTGTTTTTCAGGTATTTTTTCCTGTGTTTTTGTCGGGTTTTCTGTTTTCTCACCTTTCCTGTATGTAGTCAACTCAAACGTTCGGATTACAAATTTATTTCAAGCAGAAAAATCATACTTTGAGACTTAGAGCCCTTAAAATGGTACTAAGGCACAACGCCAAGGGTGTTTTTTCTAAACTTCAAAACATCCGAAGTTAAGTATTTTTTGAGCCTGCCAAAGAACTAACATCTTACTCTAAATGGATACATCGGAAACATTGTCAAGTCAAGACATTAGCCTGACATCCTCTTTCATTTTTCGGTACATTTGATAAGCATTCTACTCTACTCTACTCTACTCTACAGTCATCATGTCCTAAACTTTGGCAATTTTCAAAATATTTTTGGCCTGTTTCCACGGCAAGAAGAGGTGTTGAGCAGAAAGATGATGGTCTAATACTATCACCATGCAAAAATGATGATTGAAATCAACATTTCACCAGAGATACAATGCGACGTTAGAAACGGTGGCAAAACTACAAGAATGGCTGGATGTATAAAGAACCACTTACCATATAAGCTCGTGTAAATTAAGAATTACTTTTGTTCCATGTTCATCCCAGTAATAACGTCAGTATACAATGTATGTGTAATGGTTCATTTGGTACTGACAAAAGGTAACGGGCTACTTCGGCGAGGTCATTTAGAAAAAGAAAACAGTTGCACTTGTCTCCGCTATCGCATAACTTTCTTTGTTCACTGTAGCTGGAAGACAAATATCCCTACAGACCTTTTTTTGTCTACCCAACCCAACCTACCGGCACTGACCTGGGTTGGCTAGACAGAAGAAAGAAATAAAAAGTAGAAATCCTGACAAAAACGCCTAAAAATACGTCAAAAACCTGCCGGAACCCATCCTCTGCTTGGAGAGTAAAACATCCCCGCTTCAAGCCTGGAGGGGGACTCTGGCAGCCTGCGATATATGATACACTGACCAGATATGCTGTTCCGGTTCACATGCCCTGAAGCCCTGGTGGGATGTTTAGAAACACAGCGTGGTGCGTCGGCCGGGGTAGGGATTGGTCCAAGGGCCTGTTATCAATTAGTTTGTATTTACATTATGACGGTAAACGGTGTTGCAATATACAGAAAAATGCTTTCATAAGTCACCGTGTAGATTACAGGCCATGACATTGATCAAAACGTGATGAGGGATACTTCATACGTCGATATGCTAAAGACTGATCGAAAGCAAGCCGTCAATAATACGATATTGCCGATAATCCAATAGCCTCACGGGAGGCTGCAATCTACCTTCCAGTTAATTTGAATCAACCGCACTGTTCCCCACTTCACCAATGAGGACCGCCTGCATTCATTATCTCGCCAGACGCGGTGTTGTGCTTCATGCTATTTTGAAGCCGGTAGCTGTTAAAGTAAACATGGCCTTCCTTGCTAGCGAAACTTGATTCTTGTCTGTTCCCAAACTATGATCATTTCCCGTCGAAGGTAAAATACTACCAGTAACTATCTATAGTCGTGTGATACACAGATGAATGTGCTTCAATGTCTTTCATTAATTGTATTAGTTTTTGTTGAGTTGATAAAGAATTGTCTACCTACCTTCCCGTTTCTTTATCTGTTACATAATCTGATTTCATTGGGGTGACGGCCAAGTATCTCCTCATGAAAGACAAATTAGACCGATTAACGTGGACGTGTGATTTCCCGCACCCCTGGAGTGTACGTGTGGCCGCGCCGGTCAGTTTTGCTTAGTGGCTCCCTTGTTCCATGAAAACAAACAAGATAATTAATTGGAAGGGCGTGAGACACATGAGCCAAGAAAGGTTTCTCCACCCACGTGCTTCCGTCGACTCAAGGGTCGAAGAGGACGGTAATTCTGCACACCGAGCTTTCATTACTACTAGAAAGTGGCATGCAGCATAGAAACTTTTACACGTCACAAGTAGCCAATTTAAGCTACAAGCCACCCTACATATCTGTAAAGAAACTACTGTTTGCCGTTGCACCATGGTACCATGCCTGCGAGTTTCTGTTAGTAGATATAAGAACAAGTTGTGTTAGCGTTATTAACGTGCACTTTGCAGGTACTGTTAGTAAAGCAAGTGACAATCATACTAATGCGTAACGAAGTTCATAGCTCAATTTTATTTAAAACTCTTGTTGAACTCTTTTTAACATATTTTGCTAAGAAATTTCGATATTTTTTGTCCTGGCTACGAAAAATCTCGATTTTTTTTTTTCAAGATTGTTTCATATCAATCTGAAGAAACAAATCTAGGACTTGTAAATGTTTTTTTTAAAGTCCTCATTGAAGATTTCAATTTGTTTAAGAATGATCGCGAGATTTTTGTAAGGTACAAATTGTAAACAAAAATCTCCCAACCTCTGAGAGGCCAAGCATTTCATGTTCCACTAAACGCAAAGAAATCAAAACCAAAAGCCCTTGCGCCAAAAAAAATGGGGTCCTTTTAAGCACCATAGGGCCTTTTTGTCTGGACGCTATCTTTTACCCGGTGCCAAGTTGCAACCCGTGGGCCCTAGCTACAGCAGCGTTTAGATGTTGCAGTTTTTCCCCAGCATGATGAACCTCAGACGTCATTGAACTTCAATTGTTGAAAACTGTGCCGGGTACCCACACAACGCTGATGATAATCCGCGTGCTGAACACGTCAGATTGCCGTTTTGAAACTATAGCGTGTGGCATGAAGCGTAGGTCTGCATTTGGTTGGTGTTTCATTTGTCACGTTATTCTTTCATCTCATATTCAATTGGATCATTGACCTACTATGATAATGATAACGTTTATTCCCTAGTCATGCCCTATCGGGCTTAGTGCAGACATTCAGATACAAGACATGTGGTAAAATACATATAATGACACTGACAGGACTTCTAATACTAATCTAAAACAATGGTTCTAAAACTACACTAATTCATAGGTTCGGCTTCTTCTCGTGTCTTTGTGATGTTAGAAATATAGGTTGAGATGGATTTGTTTAATATTGTATGGTCCAAATGCATAAGTCAATACTAGACTTAGATTGAAAGTGTGGAAACGTTCCCATAATATAATATAATCAAACAGAACATTTCTATCGTTGCAATATTAACTACAATGAAGTGGACTTCATCTTCTACCAGACTACCTTATCTAAGTTACAAAATTGGCAAATTCTTTGCTCCAGAGGTGTGCGGTTGTGCCTTCCTGATTCGATAAGGAGTTTGTGACAGCTACTGAATTGTAAATAAATGTGACTTACCTTTGCTGTTAAGTCTTGATGATAGTTTTTCGGTCTACGTTTCTTACACTTATACAACTGTTGTTTGCCGGTGTACCGAGTTTCTGTTAGTAGCTATGGTGGTTGTGTCAGTGTAAAAAACAGAGGCATTACAGTTGCTGCTTTTAGATGTTGCAATTTTCCCCCCAGTGGGTTGACCTGTGTGACGTTATATTCTCACTTCGCTGTGCTTTCGTGACTCCTCAACACAACTTACTGTGCTTGTGATAATTCATGCGTTGGTGTGAAGCATAGGTCGTATTTCTTTCGCATCTTCAACTTGTATTTGTGTCTTTATTGTCATCAATCAGTCACTTCTTAATCACATAGAAGCATCACATGTACTGTTAGCAAGGCAATTGCCAATATGATGATGATGATCCACTGTATTCTGCAGCTCAGGTAATTGTAGAAACAAACTCTGGCTAGCTTCTTTCTTCATTTCTTTCCACTGTGTCTTTTTTTCTGCCAGCTGCCACAGCTCTCTGAGTTTCTTTGCAGTTTTCAGGTTTCCCATTCCTTTGTTTCTGAGGTCTGTTTTCATGACACTTAGTAGGTTTGTGCAATGTCTTCCTTTCCTAGCCTTGTATTTACATATTAACAGGTAAGGAAGTCCATAGCTACGTCGATGAGGTTAAACATCCAGGCAGTACGATACGATTTTGTAAACAGACGCTTCAGACAATATCCACGCTGCTATCGTCAGTGGTTGAACCAGAATTTGCAGTTTACCAGCTACTTATTCAAAACTCTGAATTCATATGTTAATAAGCTGAAGACAACTCTGAGCTGGTTTAATTGAAGACAAAGTCATGACAAGTCTGTAAATTAATAAGTCAATTGTTGTTCGAGTCCATAGCTCATTTGGAACTCTACTGGTCGAAGTGTCGAACCCCCTGTTAGTCAAAACTTTACCCCAAATGATTTTTTCCATATCAGCTTTCGAAAATCTCGAGATTTTTGTATTACCTTGAAGATAAATATCGAGATTTTTGTTTCACTAAAAAAAAATATCGAGATTATCTTGGAAAATCTCGATATTTTTCAAGAAAATCTCGAAATTTTCCAAAAAAAATTCGAGATTTTTTGGAAAAAATTTGAAATAAAAAAAAATCTCGAAATTAATTTCGAGATTTTTTCATTTTCAATGAAGCATGAAAAGTCTCACTGGGGGGTATTATGATCCATCATGTAACAGAGAACCTTTCCACAAAATATCTGACCCATAGGTATAAAATGTGAGAGTCTAGAAGCACTAGTCCAAACCCAAATGCTCAGTCCAAATTTAATCTGCTCACTGTTGTATATATTAATAATATTGAATAACCAATTGAATTTCTTGGTTCTCAGATTTCTGCAGAATATCAATGGATTCCAAACCATACATGTACAATGATACAACTTGAACATGTAACAATATTCCCATAGAAGTCAAATCTTATCCACAGTGTATGAATTCTGTTTTGTGACATGTCCAAAATGTTTCTGTCAATAACTCACCCCAAGTTTGAAGTCAGCATAGTCAGACAGGTCAGGGTCTCTGCCCTCCTTCAAGGCCTTAAACTTCTCCATAAACTTCTCCAGCTCCTCCGGAGGCAGGAAATCACCAATGAAGTGCTTCCCCTTGTTCCTACTGGTCAGCTTGTCAGCCCACTCTAGATTGGAGAAATGTAGTTGTGTTTTAATCACTGATACTAGATTTGTTTTATAATGGATGGTGGGAATCAAAGGCCAGATACTGATCCATGTGGGTCAGTTTCCTGTAAATTTTGCATGCAGGGGCGTCATTTTGTGGTAGGGGGGAAAGGTCTGGTGTTTAACTTTGGTGGGTATAGAGTGCTTTGAAGAAATGTTTACATGATAATTTTGTGGTGGAGTGCTCAACAAAAAACTTCTAACAGAAAATTACTGCAAATATTTCAGGTTTGCTGTAACATATTACATGATGATGAAACATCAAAAGTACAGTACACACAGAACCTTTACAAATATTTTGACATTCTGATAATGAAATAAATTTAAATATCAACAGTTATACCAGCAGTGTTGTCCATTTCCTGGGCTCTCCTTCGATGTTCCCATGTTCCTCCCTCTGTCTCTTCATCAGAGTCATACTCGTACTTGAACTTCCCCTTGGCTGCATTCTCTGCTGCCTTCATCTTCTTGGAAGTAATCATGCTGTACATCAGCTGCATCTGTAAAATATATCTAACTTTAGATATCTTTTGAAAGCAACCAGCCAAGTCACAACATATCAACAGAAACTGTGTGTTGTAGATAGGCCGAAGCTTGCTGAATTTCAAAATTGTCTGATCAATGACCATATTTTTCGCTGAAAATCTGCCCCGTCATGACAACGTAACGACAGGATGTCGGCCGGGGGCTTAACCACAGAAGAGGTAACCAAGTTATAGGCAGCTTTCCATAAATTTGCACATTATCTCCAGTTGACAAATTAGCAAATAACAAAATTATCATATGATGTCCCGATCATATACAATCATCATGATTACCATACATACTGGGAAACGATGGCAAGCAAATCCTTACTGAACTGTATTGAATCTTTATCATGAAGTACTATTAGTCTGACATTTTTTTTACATTGAACACTGTACAGTGTACATTTGCTCCCAGTATACATTGTATACATGATTTTAAAATCCTGCCACACCTCTTTCTGTTCCTTGAGTTGTTTCAGCTGTTCCGAGGACAGCTCAGAGGTGCCCCTCAGTCCTACGGGGTTAACACCGCTGATGTTGGCGGCCACAGTCGCACCTGCTGATACGTTCTGGGACTGGGACCACTGAGAGAGAATTCAATGTTTGATCAGACATACATGTACATGTACATTATATAGAGTCCTGAAAAGAAAAGAAAGGATATTGTCCCATTGATAATGACATCATCAATGTCAGCCATTCTTTACACTGATCAGTTCTTGCCTATTAGTGTTCATGAAGTTAAGGCAACTTAAAACATTTTAGAAAGACTTAAATCACCCATCTTCATCCTTTGCTTGTTTGCATACCTGGCAAACTGCCTTCAGGCATAAAACACCAGTTTTGTACAGTTGCATAAGACCGGAATGTAATATTTGATCCACTCACACTAGATAAGGTATTGAAATGTTAAGAGGTGAGGCTCTCCTCAAGCACAGAGCCTTCAGCTTAACGTGTCATCCGAGAGGACATACCTAAGGGTCCACACCCCAGTTTCTATGCCATGCCCGTAGCCAGGATTTTGGATGGGGGGGTTCGTTTTCTGTTAGGACGGACATTCTCCTAGGGGGGTCCGGGGGCATTCCCCCCCGGAAAATTTTGAAGATGGAACGTTCTGAAACGGCATTTCCCGCGTTTTGGAGGGGATTTTAAGGGAATAATCAGAGACACTCACAATACCGTTTCAGACAGATTTATTGGAAGAAAAACAAGTGTTGAGTATATCTGTCATGAAATGGCCTCGATCCACATAATCAGTCTTTTATATAAAGCATATTTAATCATGTTGAACAGTTCTAATCTAACAGTCTTAGCAATCTTAACTTGATATTCTTAACCTTACACGTTATTCTTATATTCTTAACCTTACAGCCTTCACAATCACAGTCTTAACTTAGTAGTCTTAACCTAACATCTACCAGGCTTAACAGTGTAAGTCTTAACTTATTCTTAATGAAATATTCTTAACGTATTTGTCTCAGTAGCGGTCTTTTATCTTACGGACAAAGAAGAAAAATAAAATTAATATTGAGTATATCCGTCATGAAATGGTCTCCACATAACCAGTTAAGTTCTGATTATAAACAGCCTTCGGATTCTTTGCTTGATATTCGTAACTCAGCACCTAATAAACAGCCTTAACAGTCTTACCTTGATAATCTTAACTTAACATTTAACAGGCTTAACAGTCTGACTCATTACCGTTTATTCTTAACCTAATTGTCTTTGGCAGTCTTATAACAGGGTGTCCAGTTCTAGTCTGCGGGGGTGGAGTTGAGCAAAGCAATCGACCACTTTATCTAGATCTATGTCTGTGTCGTAGTGGATATGGAGAAGTGCCAGGTTGGACAGCCGACTCTTTCCCATAGACGCACGCATGTAGTTGTTCAGCCTTCGTAGGGCACTGAAACTCCTCTCACACTCGCACGATGTTACTGGGAGAGTGCACGCGATTTTCAGCAGAACGCCGATATTCGGGAACATCGTGACGTCACAACGCTTGATTGCCTCTGCGGGAGACGCCGGCCGCAACTCTGGTGGGTCAGACATGAAGTGGTTTTTCCACCGGTTGAGTTCCATTGGAAACAATTCTGGCGATGGCAGATCGGCCTCGTACTGAGCAACTGCGTCCTCGAGACAGACGTCTCTCGAGCATACTATGGTCGGGACGAGCCCGATCAGCGATGTCGCGATCTTGGCAGACGCAGCAAACCGGTCACTCAGGGATGTGATGGTGTGATCGAGAAAGGGGATGGCCACATTTCTCTGGTAGTACTCCCGAGGACTCGCTGCCATGGCATTGGCGCGATGCTGTTGCCGAACAGCGATACGGGGCATCTCAGGAGCACTACCAACCTTCTCGGCCATTCGCTGGCTTTGTAAGAAGATGTGACCAAACCCTTTCTCAACATCTTCCCGCTCCTTTTTGTAGATGTCCTGGATCTCTGTGACCATCTCGTGGGCCTCCACTATATCCACTGCCCTTCCTTGTAGTTTTACGGTAATCCCCGCTAGATGTGAGAGATACTGGTACACGACCAGGAACACTACGATAAACTCGTAGGAAGTGATGCTCTTTAAAATCTGATGAGCATCACTTCGGTTACTGGTGTCCCAGTCCGCATACGTGTCTCCGTACCTGTCAAGGTGGCGGCTGTAGGCTATCATCTCCAGTGTTTCTACAATAAACACATATGCTTGGTAGAAGTGTTGATACGCATTGTGACGCTCTGCCCAGCGGGTTTTGCAGAGGTCCAGGAGAGGCTTCCTCTTGGTCTCGTCTCCGATGTTGTGCTTGATCACCTTCTCAAGCGCGCCGCTCCTCTTCGGGCTGTGCAGGAAATATCGGCAGCAATCCTGCAGGCGGTCGATCACGTTGCGTATCTGCGGCAAGGCACACGATTTACTAATGACCAGGTTGAGACAGTGCCCGTTACAATGGATGTATGTTGCCTGAGGAGCCACCTCCTTTATACGTGCCTGCACACCTGCGGATTTTGACGACATGTTGCTGGCACCGTCATATCCCTGCCCTCGCATGTTACGGGTAGGGATACCGTTCTCCCTCAAGAATTCCAGGATAGCCTCTGCAATACTTCTTCCTGTGATTCGATCTACTTGTATGAACTTGAGAAAGTCTTCCCTGATGTTATTGCTGCTGTCCACAAATCTGGCACAGATCGCGAGGAGCTCAGTGTTGTGCGAGGTGACTTCATCCGCCATGATACTGTAGAAAGGGGCCGCGTTGATCTCTTCCAGAATTCCCTTCAAAATCATGTGTTTCCCCATGACCTCGATCAACTCATTCTGCGTCTGTGGGGACATACAGGTAGCGTTTCTCATGGCAGGTGCTTGCAAGTGCTTTTGCAGCACTCCATCTGTCACTGCCATCAACTTTAGCAACGCCAGGAAGTTTCCAGGGTTGCCGGGAGACTCCAAATCTTCCTTGTCACCTCGTAGTGCGATGCACTGCCTGCCACAGAACAGTACTGCTCTGGCGATGGACTTGAGAACCTCTCGGTTGTTTTGGATGTTAACTGCCTTTCTTGCATCAATTTGGGCGTCAATGGTGGTGTGGGGTCGTTCCACTGCTTGCTTGAGTAAGGCAGCTTTTTCCATTGCTTGCTCGTGGTAGTCACAGTTGGTCTCGTGACCATTGACTTTCGCACTTAGCTTGTTCCACATTCTGAATGGCTTGGCCACAAACTGCCCCTTTGACGGATCGGCGGCAAAAAGCACACACGGCATGCAAAATATGCCGTCCACCTTCTCACTATATACCATCCATTTGTGTTTTCCGAGCCACTTGTGTCCGAAACTGCGATTACAGCCGCCAAGATACTGAGTCGGAAATGTTTTATCCTCTGGCGGTTTGTCGTGATGGCAGAGGAAGTTGTATTTCTGGGCTGTTGTTAGAGCCTTTACGTTGTCGCAAAAGTCACTAGTGGTCTCGGAATGGAGGTACATCTCTCCAATATCGACAATGTTGCTGCCGCCGCCTTCGTCATGATAACAGCTCACTTCACCACTTACCTCGGACGGATTGGTACTTACAGTGAGTGGTACATGGTCGATTTCACTGGTAGAGTCTGATGGGTGAGCGTCCGACGTTGATGACTGAGAGTCCGACGTCGAGGGCTGAGCGTCCGATGTTGATGGCTGAGCGTCTGACGTTGACAGCTGAGCGTCCGACGTTGACGGCTGAGCGTCCGAAGTTGATGACCCACTTTCCGAGGCCTGATCCAAAAGCTGTGCCGTCTTCGTTTTCTTCGGAAGGAAGCTGTCCAGCTTGTGGCACGTAGCTGCCGCACGTTTCTTCTCTCGCTCCTTCTGCTCTTTCCGCCCCATGAGGATGCCACAATATATTATCAATACATAATATAGAAGTTACACCGTTCACGGACTGACTTCGATCACTGTTTGATCACAGATGAAAAAAAAAGTTTGCTAGCAGTGACACTTCTCGACGCGTGTCGCACGTGCACACTGTCCTGAATGACAGTGACTGTTTCGTTTTGCAAGGAAGCCGACAAGTGCCTCTGATCTAACCGCCATTCGCGCCTCCGCATAAGAACAAGGAACTCGCGCGGCGGCCCCGTGCTGTCAACAGAGAGGCGGCATTTGTTGACATTATTAACAACATCCCGTCATAACCTATCAAACTCAATTTAACTGTTCATCTCTTACAGTTTGACACGTTACCGTGACTAGACTTTATAAGAACAAAGAACTCGTGCGGCGGCCCCGTGCTGTCAACAAAGCTAAAGGCGGCATTTGTTGACATCCCGTCATAACCTAAACTCAATTTAACTGTTCATCTCTTACAGTTTGACACGTTACCGTGACAAAACTTTCTAGGAACAAAGAACTCATGCGGCGGCCCTGTGCTGTCAACAGAGAGGCGGCATTTGTTGACATTATCAACAACATCCTGTCATAGCATAGACTCTATTAACTGTTCATTTCTTACCGTTTGACACGTCATCGTGACAAGACTTTACGGTACGTATGTTTGCTTTAGAAGGGACCATTATGTCTCCCACAGGATTTGATGAACTGCAAGTAGCACATTGACTAGCGCTAATACAAGTTTCTAACGTATAAGGACTCGTTGCTATAACTATAAGTGCTGTGATTATTTCTCCGAACTTTTTGGCTGACTCATGAGGTAGCCCCGTTCAATTTGTATCCGACCACCGACACGAAAACTGGGAGCTTTGCGGCTCGCTTGTAATTTAAATATCCTTTCTCTTAGAAACGGGGGACAATATCCAGACGCAATCGTGTCCAGCGGCAAGCTTTAGATGACACCAGGGGACGTGTGCCGGATTCATTTAATCTCCAAGCGCTTAAGCAGATCTACACGGGGCGCGAAAATCGTATATGCTAGCCAGAGAAGGTCCGCTTGGAGATTGGGCGCCATAAGTAATTTACCATAGCAACAGCCAGGCGACACTTGTTTCACTGGCAGTATCGCGTGCCGGGGGCGTGTCTCACAGCGGACCACCAGTTTCAAGCGGTGACAGTTTGTTTTTGACGCGCGCCGCGCTCCGCCCCCGGGCCTTTATCAGTTCAATGCGGACTCGGGAAAAGCTTAGTTTGTTTTTGACGCGCGCCGCGCTCCGCCCCCGGAGTATAATGCGGACTCGGGAAAAGCTCATTGAAAACCACAGGGTTCACCTTTATTTAAGTGATCAAAGACAGTGACGTTTTGTAGGAATCCAGTCCCGCTAGGGATACAAACCAGTCGGCCTTAAAAAAAGTCGGCCTTAAAAAAAAAAATTAACTTGAAAAAGCGGACCTTCGATCGTGTGGGGGGGTTCGTCTGAACCCCCCGAACCCCCCCTGGCTACGGGCATGTATGCTCCCATTGGAACTTATAGTTAACTGTAAATTTTTATTGATGCAGTATGGTAAGAGAAACATTTTCACGGAAAGGACACCTTGATGGAAAGGAATATCATGTTCTGTAGCTAGGGTCTAAGTACATATCTGGTTTTTATATTAAGGAAAATGCTCAAGGTACTGTAAATCTTACAATAATAGACATCCTGACGCATATTGAAAGCCCATAGCAGTGATGTCATCAGCCAAGCCACTTTGGGCGCTTCACTATTTGTGGTCTCAAAAATAAACTGGGACGACCACGGACCCGGTCACAGAAGAACTGGGGTGTGCACCGTTGACTGCAGCTAGGTACTCATTTTCATCTGAGGAAATACATGTAGGTGTGAAGCATCGATCCCAAGGGCACAACATTGGTGTTTGCTAGGAATCCTTTCCAGGTTGCTCTTACCTGGATGTAGTCCTCTAGATGCTGCACAAACTGTGCTGTAGACATCTGGGAGCCTTCTGTCCTCCTGCCAGGCCACTGTTTGGAAGGACCTGCATTGGTGCCAGCTCCACCCAAACCACTTCCACTCTGCAACAGAAACAAGACATAATACACAGTCAGTCACTTTTTTGAGGCTTAAGGGGGAACTTGCTAATGGGTTGTTTGTTAGGTCATGAAGACCTACTAAGTTTAAAATGGATTATGATAATTGCTTGCTTGTTAAGTTTTTGTTGGCACCTGTAACACCTGCAAACATACCTGCTGCTGAGAGGCTGGCAGCTGTGGCATGCCGACCAGCGCAGGTGCACTCATCCCAGGCTGTACCACTCCAGGGGCGGGGATGTTAACCACTGAGGGTGGGGGGACTGAACCAACAGATTCCTGAGGTCCCCAGCGACTTTTCCTCTTCCTCTTGACTCCTCGCGCTGTGTCTCCGCCTATGGAAAGGAAACATATGATGATTGTAGCTCTCAGTGGTTGGAACAATTACAATTCAAGGAGTGAGCAGGCATGGAGGTGAGCAGCAGCAATTAACAATACATGTACCTCTCAGAATTTCCTCATTTTCTAAGTCTAGTTTACCTTGTTTTTCCTTTCAGTAATTTAGAAATTAGAGCATTAGGTCTTTCATGAACATATTGTGAACCCATAATACAGGTGATAGTCGCATTGTCAGTGTTCAAAACAATGATGCATACAAAGTGGGAAGGGCGGTAACGTGGGAAAGAGAACCTTAACGATTTCATTACATGTTGATATTTGGGATGACCTACATATGATACGTCAATAAAGTCAGTTGTTTCTGTAACTCTCACGAGTTTACGTTTGTAAGTGATTGATCATTATTGATCCTGAAGCAGGCGACAGTGGACGTTTAAATTTGATACGTGAATGCCTCAGTGTTTGAAGAAAGTTAAGCATTGCATTATGATTACTACCAACACAGATGAGCTTCCGTGATAAAGCAAGCAGGGATTGATATATTTTTTGTGTACTTGGTATATAGGTACCTTAGGTGATGATTAACATAATGAGATGCAGCTTATACAAATCATGACCTATTCAACATGATTATTGAGGAAAATTTCTGGCTTTGCTGCATCACAGTATGTATCTTTGAATTGTTCACAGCTGGTGTCCAGAATCTAGGTCAACAGCCAGCATTTCTAGTTGCAATGGGCGATTGAAAAACAGGACTCTGGTTTCATCTGTTATGTTTGGTATGAAGATAGCAAGTGAATCTGATGATTGACATAGTAAGGTGCTAATCATACCAAACAGAAGCTAACTTACATTATTGGTGAAATATTTTTAATTGGCTGCATTCTATGAAAGCACTTTCAAAAATGTGGCATCTATCACTGAGAAAGAGAGAAAAATCCATAAATATCAGTTATTCAAATGACCTCAAGAACATACGTTAATAATAATACCATACTGGTAAATGAGGGGAATTCTTTTTCATTTGTTTGGTATTTCAAAATAAGCGAATATGATGATTGACATAGTGAGATGCTAATTATGCAAAACAGGAGCTAATGTGCATATTTGATGAAATTACATAAATCCACTGAGTTTCCAAAATCTATCCAGTTGCTTGAGTAACTGTTTTATTGCATATCTTGTTACCTGGATGTCTAACCGTCATCTACATTCCCTGATAGGACTTGGAAACATGACTGGCAGCATGGCTCGCTTGGGCAGAAGAAAATTGCACTTTCCCCTTAGCATTTTGCCCTAGGCTTATACCCATAATATGCATAAGGTCAGAATTACTAGATGTTACTTGTCATAATCCATCTCAAGATCAGTGCATGCCACTCAGTTCATCGACCTTTGACACACATAACTTTTATCTGATTGAATAACAGCCATTCAGTGATCTCCCAGCCAGTTGCGTACAGCAGCAAGTCCTTTTAGAAATCCATCTTGCAAATCCTTAAGCTTTTTACCACTGACTGTGCTATTGATCAGACTAGTACTGAAGCACCATTTTATATCCCAACCAACCTGAGCATTTAAATAGAGTCCTAATGCACTGGCCACCGTTTCAGACTGTAACACTTCATTAGATTCGGAGGGGAGCAAGAAAATTGGAGAATTTAAGCTCCTCCTCAGGTTTAAAAAAACTATTCTATGGATGGCCTAATGGGTCAGCTCAAAGGACTGGCCTTTTCATTCCATGGCCATTTAGCTCATTTAAAGTAGAGGATTTCTAGGCCATGGTAATTAGTGGCCTGACCTTTAGCAAAAAGGGCAAGGAGTCCAGAGTAATTACTGCATGGGTACTAGCAGAATGGGACGAGGGAGGGGAGCTGAGCAGCACACTGCAGAAGTCATTTATGTGCTTGAGACCCTTTGATGATTAGAATAAACTAATAGACATTCAACAAATATACAGAAAGTAGATGTCAACGTTTTGCCTCTGTAACAATAAGGTATGCTATGTAGCAGTTAGTGACATGTCCAATGTAAGCAAGACATTAATAGCGGCAGTAAATGATATAATAAAACCAATAAAGATATCTATCATTCAGTAACAATGGGAGTAAGTCATTAAACAGTTTCTATCTGTATACCACATACAGTGTATTTAGAAGGAACACTCTGATAGATACCAGTATGAATGTTAGCAAGAGCCTCGGGCAGAAATTTACGACAGAATGTACGAGTCAGCACTGGGAATAGTGACAATAACAATAGACCCCTTTCTCAACTCAGGCGCCATTTTGAATCTGCTCTTGTGAGAGCACAATATCTGATTTGAGCACAGGAGCAGTAATAACTAAACAATGGTGTCCCCAATAGGGAGCAGCCCTGCATTGAGTCATCTTCGGTGGGGAGTTGTTCTACTCCTTGGTGAAACTCACCAATTTATATGCATGCCACGAGTAGACAATATTGTTCTAGACACTTGCAACTCGATATTGGTCATTAGAATTGTGAACATGGCAATGTAATTGCAATGGTCCTGACGACAGGTGATGCCCTTGAGGCGAAATTCTTTTTCTGATCTATGTTCGTCAGGAAGAGCACTAGAAGGAGAAATACTCAAGTGGCCAATAACTGGGAACCCTGGCACAATCTTTCATCATAGACCTCAGTATAAATACAGGCATTCAACAGGCCGAGAAAATGTTTTAGACCATGCATTGTTCCTTTTAAAAAAGCTGATATTTCTTCCCATCAGTTACATATTTGGTTCTGTTTGCAAGTTTATAAGATAAATGACCTTTCGAATAAATCGGAAAATAACTCAGGTAGCGCTACATTAGATAGCTTTCAATACCAGAATATAGAATTCAGCACCAGACAAGCAACAGATGATATATATTCCTCACAGCAACCGATCAGGACCAAGGACAAGGACATAAGTTTGAATATCGTTCAGTGGCCAGGTTGAATGGCGTAGTGTGAATGTCATTCCTCCATTGAGAGATCTTCTAGGACATTATTCGGACCCTTGGAACAAATGCAGTAACTGATGACTGCACCTTTAGTGACAGCTTCACTACTGTCATTTATAAAAAAGAATCTACAGTATGAAGGGTAGATCACAACCAACCTGTTGATGTTCTGCACACCATTTTGCATGCTACTGCAGGGGTTGCAGCACAATGAATAAGATATCAAGCCAGATGTCCCATATTCTAGTAGAGCCACACCTTAAGCATGCTAAAGAACCCAGCACACGTATTAAGAGAGGGGGTCTATCCCAGTAGGAGTGGAACATAGCTATCAGTCTGGTATTATGCAGCTTGTACTTACTGTACTAATCTGGTGTGCTATGCCCATGCCTTTAGGCAGTTAACTGGTTATTGGGCAAGACATAGTGCACGTAAATAAACTTTTCATTCATTCATTCATTCATAGTGCATGGCATGCATTTCTTGTAATATCATTGACTCATACACTTCATAAAAAAATAAAGTATGTTTGAAGGTTAATTTGAAGCTACTGTTAGTAACAGTCATCATCAGGAAAAAAGTGGAGGGTAATTATAAATAAGTTAGTAGCTAGTGGTGGTTATCCATATTTGCACACAGGCATACATGTATAAAAATGTCAGGATAAAACACAGGTCCCTGACAGTTAGGAAATCAAGCAAATAACATGCATGGCAAACTCTAATGAAAAAAGGGGCAAAAATCTATGGCATTTAAGGAAAGGGTCTTGTTGTTTGGGAGAACAGGTTAGCTAGATAAAGGAAATCAATGTGGGATTGGTGAGGGATCAGATGGAGGTATAATGGTCATCAGATGTGAAAGGAAAGATTGAAGACGCGTGTTTGAACCCATCATCAGCAATTAGGGACACTCTATCTTATCAGTGGTTGTGGTAATAAGAGCTGGAACAAGAAAATGCTTTTCAAGAAAGCTGGCGACACGACCATTGGCTGATAGTGGGGATGAGATGGTGGAAGGTAGTTTGTAAAATGAGTATGATAGTTTTGCGATGACCCTAAAAAGGTGCAGAAGGACATAGAAGGGTGCATTGCAAAAAACTAGTATCAACATTTACAAGCTACAAGACTTCTGTTGTTGTTATGAAAATCTGGACCAATTTTTCTAAGATAAAATAGTATTCTCACAAAAAATATTCAATTCATCTCATCAAATTGAATATTTTCCTTGTGCTACGTTTTGCTTTCATGTTCTGTTCATGTACATGTATTTAACCAAAATTTACATAAAAAAGATTGCAATTTTGGAGTTTTTATAATTCTGTTGGCTTTATGTTTTATTGTCTATGTCAGTTTTGTTTGTTAAACATTGGTCATTTCACCAGAGTGAGACCCAGGACACATTTCTCGGTGAGCAGTGGATCATAGAAAATTATGTAACAGTTGTCTATGGCGCCCCCGTGACATATATGATCCACTGCTCACCAAGTCACATGTTCTATCTGCATAACGTCCTGAATCATCCCTCAACAGAGACGGGGGAGGGGGGGGGGGGGCACTACAGGCTTTCTGCAACATATGATCCGCTACTCACTGAGTCATAATGTCTACATGACGTGACATCACAGAAGTGGTGGATTGCTCATTCCTTGACAAAGACTGGAGTTGGACTGTCGAAAATTTGGGTAAGACAGTCCAATTTTTGTGTTGGCAATTACAGTTCAACCTTGATTCAGAGCAGCGAAGTGTGTAATATTTAAAGATGTCTGTGTTATACAAGACTTGATTCACCAATGTGTCAGTTTGATATGACAATTATGGCTATATGATAATAACATTAATGACCAGCTTTTCTTCAGGGTATACAAAGCGGCCTCAGCAGTTCATTTGGTGGTAATAGGAACGGACCATGCCTTATAACATTGTATACACTGAAGGAAAGCGGGTCAATAATCCTATATTATTGTAATAAAAGACCATTTCTTTTTTCTGCACAAAACAATGCTATAAAACTCTAGCTATAACATTTTGGACTCACCAACATTCCAGAAAGAGTGTCAAGCATTGATGAATTTGACACGGACCATACGATCTTGGAATTGCATGGGTACTCACTACAAACTACATTCTAAGCGCAGACCTTCTCTACTGACTCGCCAACTTGGGACACATCTGGTCTCAGGTCACCTAACTGAAGCCGTTGATCAGTATCAGGACATTGGCTCAGTCAGAAATTGACCAGTTCATGCCCTGGCGCAGACTAAAGGACTCTACTAAGCCACCATGAACAGACAGCAAGGTTTAATATGTTGGAGTCAGACAGTTAGTTCAAGGGTGCAGAGACAAGTGAAGACTCTTAGGAATGTAGCGCTACTGATGAAGACCATAAAGGTATTAACTAGATAAACTTGATAATATGTCCGGAAGAGCCATGAAGGAGTGCTACCCTGCGGTGGTTAAGAATAGACTGAAGATCAACAAGGGCCTACAATATCCTTGGATTATGTGTACATAGATGCCATCTTCAAAATTGTGTAGAATTTGTTTTCATAAATGGGAAAGGATGAGAATGATTATAAAAAAACTCATGTAAACTGCTTTAAACTTTTTAATAAACAAAACAAAACAAAATATATGTATAAATATATTAACTCTGTGAGTTTTCATTTAATGTTGCATTGGACAACTTTGGACATTGAACATAACTTTCTGACATGGTACAACCCAATGCGAAGTAATCACAGCAGCACATGCAAACCGTCCCCTCACTAAGAGCCACTGCATGCACTTCAAAGATCATACCTGCAGACACATCACTTTTGTAAACCCAAATTATTTAGATTAATGTTTTAAACACTCCCAAATACAGCAAATAAGTTCTCAATACGGTAGAACACTTAAAAAAACACCAAATGAAATGAATAATGATGTTGTTAAATGAACCCTCCAAAAAACACCAAATGAAAATGATGTAAATCGTTCCTCGTTGGCAGCCGCAGGAAAAGGGTTAAATTATGGCTGATAATAGCAAAATAAACCAATGATTTTAATTTGATGTATGCCAAAAGTGTGAGAAACATCCTGTGGACATGTGTCTTAAGCATCCCCCTACTAAATTTCAGGTCACTTGGTTTAAATACCAGCCTGAGGGCAAAAATTGCAAAGAAACATCAGGAAAAACAAAATTCCATACATTCACTCGTATACCTACGGTATGGGGGGAAATGTAAAAATAAAAAACACAAGGTCCCGACCTTCTCCCTCCGTGTCTGCATCATCCCCGTCCAGGTCCCTCCTGCTGTTCCCCTCCAGCTCCTGAACCTTCTGTCGGTAGTACTTGTAGGCACGACTGTTGGGCTCATACAGGAACCTGTACAAACAGTAACAGGACAAAAATCACTGTATTGTATCAGAACCATGCAGTGACTGTAACAGACAAATGGCAGCTCTATACAAAGATAAACAACTTTTGGTAAAAGGAAGGTATCACTGTTACATTAAATCAAAGTACCTTGTAACACTAAACTTAAGGTATTGTTGAAGGGTGGCTGAGGAATTTTGGGATGTTTTTGAAAAAACCCTTTCTTAAGCTTTATAAGCCTTCCTCAACCTTCTCTTTTTTTTCAGGTAGTACCTGATAGCAAGGTGATAATTTATGCAAATTAGTATGATGTCATGATTACGCCATAAAGATTTATAAGGCCACGCCCCCTTTTTAGAAAAAACATTCTCCTTGGCTTGTGCTTTGATGTTTATCAATATAACTTTGCAGGAATGTACATGATAGTAATACTTTAAGAATAATGCGTGCCTATGAGTTTATTTTGAAATACTGATTTTTGGCGAATTTTTCATTATTTATTTCAATTTTGAGTGATTATGAAAAAGTCCATTTGTAAGCAGAAGTGTACTTGAACTGGTCTATTTCACACGAGGATGGTGCTGGAATAGTCAATTCTTGAACGGGGGACATTTTCTGAATTATATTTTGGACTGGGTAATATGCAAAAGTCCATTTGTTTAAGTGGATATGGTTTTGGACTGGTCCATATTGTGTTGAGGTGCTACTGGAAGACTCCATTCCTGTATGGAGGGACTAATTGTTTTTAAACTCAATTTTGGACTGGGGTGATCCATCTATTTAGTGGAAGTATTTTAGAATGGTCCATTATTATTTTGTGACAGTCCATTTTTTGTATGGGAAGGAGTATGGCTAAACATGCTGTATTTGCTTGCAAATGTTGCCTTTTTGAACATATGTTCACAGTGTGATGAGTCGCGGTGTGAGATCAATACTAAAACTGCCTGTAAAAAATCACTGCGAATATTTCACAATTTACAGTGACCTCCCGCTGCAAATTCCATAAAACATATAATTCACTGGTACACAAAGCCAACAACCACTATAAGACACGCTACTATAGCTCTACACAAAACCATGTACCCTCTATATCCCATTGGGTACTAAGTACCTTATTACACGCATCATCAAAACATCATGTAACATCGATGACAAATGGCCTAATAATCTTTTACATGTTTTTTTCATCCCAAAATAATATCTAGAAGATAAAACTATTCCACAGGGGACTTAAAGAGAGTGCATTCGTTGTAAAATGAAATCCTACCTTGTGTAACGAAGCAAGTTCATGGCAATGGTCATAGTGGAGCAATAGAAAATAAGTATACATGATGTAGAACTGGTTTCCCCATGGGAGTGATGGTCACAAAGGCATGCCTAACAAGTGTGTATACCATCACAAATTTTACTAGCAAAGAGGCTATCTCATTGGACTGCACAAGATTGCGTCAGGCACTCAGAAATGGCCACAAAATGGCGCAAAGTGGCGCAATGTATCATAAGTGAACAAGCATTTTTTTACCACTGCAAATCTCTTTTCAAATTAATGAATTTTTAATCATACATACATTGGTTGTATTTCAATTCAGCAACTTACAACACTGCGATTTCCGATTTTGTTTGTCGAGATGGGGAGAGGCAACATGCTCATCTGGTCTTCATATGCAAATGTGTTGCACATCAGACCGACGATCAGATCTGGGTGTATATATACACCAGTGTGTTGCACTTGGACTGATTTTTCAAGTTTCAAATTTTTCCACTTTCAGTACAGAAAAAATTGTACTACAAGTGAACAAGCTGATATCAAGTTCTAATTTCCTTCATACATTGTGCATCCCTTACTACAGATATCAAGAAATCAAGAAGATGACTGTCAGAAAACGTGCAGTCCTCTGATAGCTAGATCTAAACAACCATGAATAGTTATGAATTTCTAAATTAAAGTAAATCATGTCCTTTTAATGTCCATCATTTCAATTGTCTTATTGATTCATATTGTTTTTTCCAATAATGTTTAACTCAGGTGTTTAAAGGCTAGTACATGTAGGTAAAGCATGTCATATTTTGGGATTGTAAAATCTAAAAGCTATTGCTGGAGACTCTTTTGACCTAAATTACTTCTAATAGTAAGAGGACATTTTCTCCCCAGTCCTTCCATCTTGTCATGCCTACATTAGCTGATTACTTGTTGAGTGGATTTACAGATCCTAATGGCCACCATTATAGCCGGGACATTACACATGAACAGGAGGAAATCTCTGAACTCAATTAAGTAAAGGCTACATTAAGCAACAAGACAAAGGCATTTGGAGCTATGTCCCTGGGCAGAATGCCAGCAAAATATTTTGTTGAGAATGCTGGTCAAACGTTATCTAATCATAACAAAGACTGAACTCTTCATGCATGAAGTGGGAAAGGGATGTTGAACCAGTTCAGCTCACTGAAGAGCTCATGTTTGACTGGTTGTGACAGGAAAGACAAACGATATACATGTAGTATGTACAGCATATTTGTCTACCTCTTTAGGAAAAGTGGATGATGGTCTAACATTCCATCCTAAGGACTTCAACCCTTTCTAGCAGCTGCCATGGCATGTGAGCGACAGCTTCTGAGAGTCAAACTCTCAGTTTCAAGGTCCAAAGCCTGAGTTGCTCACCCCTTGAAGTGTAAATAGTTTTACAAATTTTAGAGATTTTCTTTTTAGTCTCTTACATTGGAGCAATAGTAAATTTGAAACATCTTCAATGTTGCTTTGGTATACTGTCAAGCAAAATAATCTTTTGATGTACGTTTACGAAGTATAAAGGATACATGATAGTGTATTTTCACAGTATCAACAAATTGAAATATACAGTACAATATCATGTACATGAAATATACAATGTGTACATTAATGAGCCCTGTAGCATTATCCATTAAGAGGCCTGAAAATGTTCTTCACACACACACATACAAACACACACACACACACTCACACAAACACACACACACACACACACACAATCACCATTCAGGTTATCGTCCGTTGACAAAGATGAATATCATAATTTCTGGTGTTCTAATACTAAAGGTTTAAGCATGAAAACAACACTTATATATGTTCCCAAAGTACAGGTCAAAACACAGTATCGTTCAATTTCCTAGCACCCAGATACGTGCAAGAGTTCACAAGTCACATGCACCACTTACCAGCTTGTAACTTCAAACAGAGGGCCGTGGCAGATCTAGGACAGCTGGCCATATGATCGATGGGGACAACCTACAGGAGTTTATCATCAGTAATCCCACTTCCCCACTTGTTCTAAACATTCAACCTATTAACCCCCAAAGGGACATTAAGACTTCCTCATCAGATAACCTATATTGGCAGACAAAAAATAAATGATTCGAAGGCAACATCAAGGAGGCTTTTGCTGGCTACAGCAAATAAGTCATTGGCTTGAAAGGATTACTTTATCAGTTGGGTTATTGAGGGAAAGCGTTGAATGCAACATCAGAAATATCGCCAGAATTGCAAGCTCTAGAGACTCAAGTGTTCAGAACACTGCCTAAAAGCTTCGATAACCCTGCACTTCAAGAGGATGAGGTCAAAAACGTTCTGCCGCCGGCACTTAATGGCCGTTTTGTCGTGAATTTCTTTTGCTTGGACAATTTCATATCTTGAGCACCCTCTTCAAGCCAAGAAAGGAACAACAGTTGCTTTAGAAAGATAATTATATATAGCAGCAATATAATTTAAAGGAGCATTCTCCCTGCGATAAACGGTTACCCTTCTACAAAAATGCTGCCATTCTCAACACCACGGGCGGTCCTTAGAAATTGCAATATTAGTATAACAACAGGACCAGAGTAAAATGAAGCATCAGTGACAAAGGTAATAAAAAATATCAGCATGTAACAGAAAGAAAAGGTTTATTCTTTTGTCAGATTGGTTTGAATTAATTCTTACCGATAAACGTATCAGATTTAGGTAAACTACCATTATAATCATTATGTCTTTGTATGAAACGATGACTTCATCATGTGTTGTAAGATGCATTCTAACCAAACAGTATCTTGTGATACCTATAAGAAATGATTTTGCTTTACCTGTCCCTGGTGCTAAAAATGTTGCTGTTAACAAAACTGTCAAATAATATATATTCCCAACTTAACCACAGCCAAAGAACGAAAATTATCTTAAGACCTAAAAGCTACAGAACTTTTTTGTTGCAAACAAACTTTGGTAAAGGTTAGATTGTGATGACAAGCACCCATGTGCAATTAGTCATAAAGGAATGCAATTCATTAATTTATTCTGATGAGAATCTGTTGATAAAAAAATACAATATAATTTTGTCTCCTGGCCAGTGTTGAAAAACTATTTGAAAACCATCCCTTTAATGAAATGGATTCGATAAATTTCAAGGATATCAGTGGATGAATTTGAAGGAAAGCAGTAGATAGATTTAACTTGTACTGTTTGAAGTTAAAGTTATCTGCTGACATAATGAAGTCAAAGTCCATAATGACACAGTGTACTGTAAATGCATGTAAGTTTTAGGTAATTTAATCTTGCTGTAAGGTTTTGCGGTGGTTTTGAGTCTGCGATAGCGCTATGGTCAAATACTGTTACAGGAATAGAAACACCAGCATTTTTACGGACAGCCAGTCAGAAACCACCTACTAGAGACTCAGCGAGGGTGCTACTGATGGACAGAACAGTTGCCTACCGCAGTGCTGGCATGATCAACTGTCACTGATCTAGCCGTATTTACTCAAGGAATATAGGCTTTAACTTGGCTTGAAAGTCTTAATAAATATGCATTCAAAATTCGAAGATCCGGTCTGTTTTCAATTGTGCCTTGTTAGTATTTGTGGGTCTTCACCAAAACAGGTACCTGCAACACATGATAGTGATACTGTACCATAGTATGTACATTTGGCTCTTAGCCAAGGGGGTACATGTAGGTGGGCAGAAGACAAAACAAAAATTTTAAACGGTGTTATTGACTTCGCGGGGAAGCGGTCACTGCAAAAGCTGCAAACATAAAACCATCACGAAAATTTGTGCATTTACAGTATTTCAAGACCTACTGGGTTAGACAATTGCAGTGAGTTACAGTAACTGACAGAATTGGGTCAATAAACTATACAGACTTCATGCCCTGAAACTATCACAATGCCTTCAAATTGCATGCTGCAGCTATACTGAGTTGATATTTACTGCCGTCCGTTGTTCCTATTATGTGATAGATTACAAGGTTTCCCTTGAGAACATCATAACCATCCATTCCCACACTAGCAGGGTGGGTTTATACACGCAGGTGGTTTATTCATGTAGGATAAAACGGTTTCCTGTTACAGTGTGGTATAGTTAAATGTGGCTATACCATACGTGACCACACTCTAGTTTGCTACACTAACTCTTACAGGTTGTGCAATTTAAGCTTTGTTCCAACTCAAAGGAAAAACTCATAAATCTTTGGTTGTTCTTGCCAACCTTCCTAAGATGTCTGATGGTTTCAGGAAATGTGATGACTTCAGGAGGGAATCAAAGGTGGCAGGAAGACGGTCTCTACCACAGTCACGGTTCAGAGAGGGTTGATGGGCCCTGATGTACAGGACCCCTTCACCCCCCTCACAAAGGAGTCCTTATATGATTGCTTTACATCATATATAAGGTTTCAAGTTTCTGGAAAGTGAATCAGACATCTGAGGAAGGTGGAAGAGATTGACCCCAAATTCATGGTGAGTTTTTTCGAAATCCATTGTGTTGGAACAAAGCTTAAATCGCACAACTATGACAGATGAGCCTTCATACAGGTTTTATCACTTGGATCCGACACTTGGATCATCTTTCCTTGTAAAAATGTTTCTCTTTTGCCTTCAATAAAATCTTTATGCCCCTAAACATGAAGAAATGAATATACCAAAGTTAAAGCCAGCGACATTCCTATGTTTTAACTGTAACTTTTCTCTTTTACAGCTGTGGAGTGAGGTGCAATAGTGGAGAGAGTTGAATTCAGTGCAGTCATCATGGTCCAGAATATGCAGCATGTTTATCAAAGGCTTTCATAGACTAATTTTCCATAGACGTAGAGGGAACCTTGGCACACTTATTATTATAAGTTATTAATTGATCATGTGCAATTTCAGCTTCCTACAATAGCTGGAAGTGGGTCAGGGGAAATCTTTGTTGAACCACCCATGTATATACAGCAGCTTATAGAAAAATGAAAATGTGACAAATGTATTCGGTATATCAGTATAAGTCATAAACAATCTAAATTAATGTGATGCACCATTAGGTCTCTATACAGTTTACTTTTATGGGTGACTCAGAAGTTAATGACTTCAATACCTAAGGTAAAGCTGTATTTGTGAGCTGACCATGATTCATGCCATTTAATGGGTCTTATCCTAACAATTTTACAACCAACATTAGGGTGTACCTTAGCAGTAAAACAGCAATTTGGCTTTCTGTTACTTTCCGGTAATTGCTTGGAATACATTCATTGGGCAAAAAAGGTCTTATAACTGTCTTGGGTGTGCAGACCAATTTCTTGGAATGTTTAGTGAGATGTTTTAATGTGAGCTTGAGATTAACAAAATGCAAGGCAAGACATGCTTCAAGTGTAAGCGTTTGATAGTCTTTGCAGGGCTTGACGTGTTCTGTAAGATATATTATATTCATAACACCAATCCTGTATTCTTTTTTCCTGCCATTTTTTTTTTTTTCAAATTGTAGGTTGGAATCTTTAGCCCGGTAACATTTGACAGAATAACATTGCTATAAAGAATGACAAGAAATCAAAAATGCACTGCATGAAATACTGAACTCACTCCACAGATACCCTGCATAAAATTAGGACCTTATTTGCATGATAAAGATCTAATTGTGTCCATTTCTGCCTAAGCTACCTGCATGCCTAATATGATGGATATCTGTCTTTCCTTTCTTCAGTTATCCTCTTTGGAATATTTTGACAAAAACGCCCCTGCAGTTCCAAAATTTAATGTTAGGGGCCCAAACCGGACCCACTTTGTCCTGACGTAAGAAGCAATCTGCCACCTGAATGTCAAGACCACAGCATGTCCAGGTCAAAAGATCCTTAAAAAACTGCTATCATATAATGATAGAATTTTCTCATCAATTATGCAAATATTGTCCTATTTTGCATAATTTGTATTTCATTTTGTACATATTCATCTAAGCTACCATCATACCAAAAATCATGAAAATCCATTACAGTCAAACCTGTCTATAGTGGTCACTCAAGGGACTGAGTAAATTTGGCCACTATGGCCAGGTGACCACTATATAGAGGATGGTCGATTCGAGCAATGAGTGACACAAGACATAAGTTTATACTAAGGTACTGAGTATTTTTTCACATACACACTGCACAGGTGCTTATAACATCTACAGTTCAATTTTTGTTTCCTTATTTTTGTTATACAGTATATCATAATTTTAATTGAAGAAATATTGCAATGACCATGCCCTACACAAACACATAAACTGCAAATGGTCTTCAATTTAGTTGACATGGATGTCCAGTTTACCAGTTCCCACGGCAAAATCAGTCAGCTGCCCCGCACTCTTCGCTATTATCTAGCGAACTCGAAAAAGACGGACTTGTGCTCCAGGTTCTGAAGACTTCTGAAGAGACCGCCATTTTTCTTGGAAGTTTGATGCCTCTGTCGCCGACAACGAACGAAATTTAGCCATGTAAAACAACTTATTTTGCAACTGAACGCCACCCATTTAGTTAACAACATTTTGAAACAAAGGATTGTTCCTTTGTTTCCACTTATTGTTCGTTTTCGGCCGGTTTTCAAACAAAACATCGTGGCGAGTTCCCTTTGTTTTCAGCTTGGGTTCGGCTTCTACCATTATCCCTAGTATGTGGTTATCATTGGAAAAGTGGATCCGTTCATGCTTATTTCTTTCATAAATTTAGTACAACTTGTATCTTACATCAAAATATATCTGTATCGATGCATTTTTAAGGTTTTAATAATGAAATTACTCTCAGGGATGCGGTATTACAAAATAGATTTACCGTATTTAACCTACATATCAGTGGTATCGTCTGAACTCTTGTGACCTTTGCTGCGACGCCATCTTGGAAAAATGCGTAAATCTCGAAAATTCTTTATTTACCCGCAGAAAACGGAAATTCCGCCCGGAAAATTACATTTTCAAGAACTTAACACGTCAGATACATGAATGAGTCTTCTGTTAAAAAGCTGCGGCCGTAATTTCCCCAGTCCGACAGCTCAGAAATGACGATGTGCCGCGGAACCGAGACGAGTGCTTACAGCCACGTAAAAAATCAGAAGACACCATTTCTGGAAATACTTCGCGTCAAACTACGAAATTCTTTAATGTTTTCTTTATTCAAACACATTAAGGTTCTAGTTGAGCCCACGTTTTGGTGGCGCAGCGCGGAAATAAAAAGATTGTAACCAGGCGTGGGCTGGCACGGCTCGGAGTTATGGCCGCTGATGTAAACAAAGGTACGCCGGCCACGCTGTGACCGCGGCCTGACCATGCGCAGTGACCGCTATCGGCAGTGTTGCCGTTGCGGCCGGACCGAAAATTGGCTGACCGCGACCACATTGGACAGGTGACCGCTATAGACTAATTCTTAATGCTTATGTCAATGGGAAAAATCCAAGGGACCGACTAAAAGTGACCACTATGGCCAGGTGACCGCTATGTCCAGGTGACCGCTAACACAGGTTTGACTGTACTTCCTTCTTGAGTCATCCTCTTTGGAAAATTTTGACAAAAAAGTCCCTGCAATTCCTGAACTGGCCACTAGGGGGCCCAAACATATATGACTTCTTCCCGAGCACGAGAGCTATCTATTGCCCACAAATCATGACCATAGCAGGTCCAGAACACGAGATACATGTATCACAAGCAGAAGTTCCACAGCAGTACCTAGGGAAGCCGCTAAGGGGCCCAAAATCTAATCATTTCCAGTTTTTGTGAGACCCTACCATCACACCAAATATAAAACCAATCTATCCAACCTTTCCAGTTATCTTGTTCACCAACAGACACACGGACACACAAACGCTACTGAAACAAGAGTTCCACGACCTCATATCTCCATGAACAATTCTATTCATGCAAATGACGTACACATTTGCATAATATAGGCTTGGTCATAAACACCTTTATCTAACTTACACATGTTCCAATTAGATGACTTATGGTGTTTTTGCATTAATTATGCAAATTAGGAATTCATTTGTATAATTGGTATCTGTTGATGATCCACTTTCCATTAACTACATACGTTACATGTATTTGAGTCTGATAATGGAAAACACTGCAAATATAGATTTTCCTCATTAGCTATGCAAATTAAGTCCAAATTAGCATAATTTGCAGTTGATTGTTTATATCTCTATCTAAGCTACCTGCATACTAAATATCATGGAAATCCGTTGTTCCTTTGTTCAGTTATTCTCCTTAGAAGATGTTCACAAAAACGCCCCTGCATTTCCAGAGGAAGGTGCTTGGGGGCGCAAACCTACACCACTTCTTTATTACATCACAAGCTATCTGCCACCCAAAAATCAAGACCACAGCACGTCCAGGTCAAAAGATACAAAAATTGAAGTTCTGCTGCAGTACCAAGGTCACATACCAGGGGGCCCAAAATCGACCTTGAACTTCGGCTTCAAAACACCTGCCCACATACCAAATATCATTGTAATCCATCAAAAGGTTCTTGAGTTATGCTGACTACAGTAGTGCGGAAACACAAACAGACAGACAGACAGACAGACAAACAAACAAACACACAGACACACCCAAAACTATATCTCCATTTTTCATGGAGATAATAACCTCCATGACATTTCATGGGGGTAATAATACATGAATCAGTGCAGATTAGGTGCAGGTACATCAGAAATACCTGCAAAGTATTGATTCTACCTGATGTGTATTGACCTGCATAATTATGCAGGTTGCATTTTAATCCATGGCACTGCTAGCAAGTATGGTTAGTAGTGATATCTGGGCAAGAACTCACTTCCCTATGGCATACAGGGTCTTATTAAGTATGTAGAAAAAAATTCCATTACACAGTGCATGATTGTATATCACTTACAGCTTACTGGTCCCGTAACCCCATTTTCTAGGGTCATAAGGGGGCCGCATGAATGAACATTGTACCAGCTGGCTCCCAATCTGACAGAAACGCTCAAGTGATCGTGTCACTCAGTCCAAGAGACTATTATGCATAAACTTTCATCCCATAACTTTGCTTCAGCCTCCAAGGAATAAAACTACATTTTCAAGGTCGTAAACAATACCTATAGTGTGTGCTACAGGATGCATTTGCTTGTGAGGGGTGTCAGTACTAATACATGTACATTGCACAGCCTGGGAGCATACATTTTGAGAATGTCTTCAATTTGCCCTGTCAGAAGTTACTTACAGCAGTGGATGTAAAGTGCAAATAACAGCCTTCAAAAGACAGCTGGAAATGTAATGCTTATGAAGGGCTGGAGAGCGCCCTATGACTACTCACTGGGTGTGCAGCTTGCCCCCTCAATGCTTCTTTGCCTTTCACAGAGATTACGTGGGAGAATATCGGTATTGGCAGGCTATAATGGTATTAACAGTTACGGTACTGTTTCATAAATGGTAGAAAACTCTGGACAAAACATTTTTTGACTGCAAAGAACTGAATGTGAAAAAAACTTGCATTTGTCAATAATCAATTTTACAATGACATCTAAGCGTTAAAGTACATACCGGGTATACCGTACACAAAGGAGCACACTCCAGTATACTTTGGGTTTTTATTCGAGGCCACACACCCTCAATTCAAGTGAAGGTTAATATAAATGTTCAAATGTAGCTGCTTTCCTTAACTCTTTTTAATCCAGAAAAGTTTCAGTAGCCCTGCCACAATTGTACATGTCATTGTAGAATTCTGTTATCTTAAGTCATACATGTACGTGCAGCAGGGACTTGAAGGCTCTACATGTAGATATTGATACGGAACACTGGGAGGACCTTGCAAGTGACCGTTCCAGGTGGAGATGCACACTGTCCAGACAGCTCAAATCAGGAGAAGCCAGACTGATGCACAGCGCAGAAGAAAAGCGGATCCGCAGAAAAGAGCTTTGCAACAGAACTGAGTTGGCTTACAGATGTGATTTTTGTGGCAGAGACTGCCATTCTCGTATAGGGCTATTTAGCCATAGTCGATGCTGTAGGGCTGTTGTGAATTAGGATTTTACCATGGTCAATACTGACCGACGGAGGCCATATATATACGTGCAGCAATATTATGACTGAAATTTCTACACAATGTAATGGTTAATAAACATTGCAAAGATCACAGATATTTTTTGTAGGATCTTTCTGTCAATGAGAATTGAACCTGATGGTGGTTATCACATCATTTTTAATCCATCCATGACATTACAACACCTTGACTTGGAAAAATGTTGTGAATCTCCTCTTCAAGGCTTCCAACGCATCTACTTTTGCTTGGTCCCCCTGGCGGTCGCCTTGGGCAGGTTTGACTGTAGTTACGCTGCCAGGTTTTGCAACTTACATCTAAGTGTTTTATTTGGTTGACCTTACTCTTGAAATTGAATCCTTTCTAAAGCTGCGATATGATGATAAACATGTAGCCAAGGTGGCCTTTGTCCAAGAGCTGACATCTGCAAAATTTCTTCCCATTAATTCCAGGTCCCATCACCCAGTTAGCCATATTATTACATTAGCAGGGCCTGATCCCTAATGACAGGTATTTGCCATCAAGCAAGTAAAGAACCAATCGTTTGAATTCAGAGGGCCACAAATACATTGTATAAAACTGCACTTAGTTATCAAAATGGAATTATAGTTGTTTCTCTTTATCATACAAATTAGGTCCTCATTTGCATATTTTATCCATTAATATCTCTCTCTTCCTCAGTTACAAATGTCACATGTTTGAATAGTCTAATTATGGAATGTAGCAGTTTCATGAAATTGAAGTCTGATTTGCATAATCAACATTTAATCATACCAAGAATCACTTAACCTATTTACATAATTTTATGAACAATCATGATGATTCGTCAACCCAATCTTGAGCTATATCATGTTCTAATTGATTATGCAAATAAGGTCTTCATTTACATAATTGGTACCTATGAATACATCTCTCTTTATCAATCAGCATGCTGGGAAGGCAAGAAAGATGGCGCATCCATCTTAGCTGTCCGTACTGAGGATTTGAAATCCATCATAATCCTCCAAGGGGGCTGCCACTAGATATCACAATAAATCCCCCCTTGTTGGGTCCTGCAAACTGGTTGTCTTGATATTCTGTATATATTTTTTGGCCCCACTACCCGTATCCACAGAATCTTGTTTGCTATGCTTCATTGCTCAGTGCCCACCCCTTTCAAGCTTCCATCATACAAATTCATTCTCAGTCTACCTTGAATCCTCAGTAAGTTGTTCTTAGAAGCTATTATGTAAGTATCATGCCAGCCAAATGCTGCATCTAGCATGTAAAGTACTTCTTCTTGGGTTTAATGGCTTAATAAACTTTTCTCATTAATCATGCAAACTAGATTCTAATTTGCACAATAAGTATCTAATTATGTTAATCATCACTCAAGCTATCTACACACCAAAAATCATGACCATAGCATGTCCAGAACACTACCTTACAAAGTCGCTAGGGGGCTACTCATGTTCAGGTCTCATCAAGACCTTAGAGACCCACATACCAAATATCAAATATCAAGACAATCCATCCAGGCCTTCTTGAGTTATGCTGGTCTTCTACAAACATACACACATACAAATGTACATAAACACTACCGAAACATAACCTTTTGGCGAAGGCAATGACTTTCATGCTTGAACAAGTCCAACAAGGTCAGCCCTAAAAGCAATACTATTTGAAATGCTATTGTGGGACCTAGTGTACTGCTGTGTTGCAAATGTCTGTGCTTTATTTGCCCTCTCTGTTGGGAATGCGTGGGCTCTGCCTGTAAGCTCCAGTTAATGGGAATTGTCGACAGCCCTATCGAACTTGGAACATGTACCCTTTTATCACCTACCTACATGTACATGTACATGTTTGTATGATACACATTGTGCCAGAAAATCCAACAACAATCCCAGGTGGTATTCATGAAGTATGAAGTTTGACTAAGATCCTTCTTCTAATGTGCACTTATTGTAGGCTATGTGCATTGCAAATTTTGCAAATTTCTAGATTATGATCTAGAAATTTGCAATGCAGCCAGTAATATTATAATGACTCTTTCTACGGTGTTCTTGTGAATGCATTGTCATAGGGACACCAACATGAAGGTGGATGCAGCTATCTACATTTCAGTGAGCTGTGGCTCAAGACCTCTAGAGATCTTCTGACCCTCTCAAATAATCTCAAAGACGAGATTGCATATTCAACAGCTGATAAAAACAAACAGGTACGGCAATAAAATGTATTGGTTTGGCAAAGGTGTCTGGGTTGACAGAAACAAGAAACAGACAAACTTACCCTGGGAAACCCAGCTAAACAAGAAACGACAGGAACGACAACCCAGGCCGAGGTCCAACCTATCTGCCATAAATAATGAAAAAAATAGTACTGTCTACAGTTTAAAGGTAAAAAAAAAATCTGAAGCAAAATTGGCCCCTGCAGTTCCGAAAAAGCTGCTAGAAGACCAATACAGTCAAACCTGCCTAGGCGACCACCTTTTCAACACGACCACCTGGCCATGGCGACCGCTTTTTCTCGGTCCCGAAAATTTTCCCCATAGGCACAAGCATTAACTGCCTGCCCAAGGCGACCACCTGTCCAACGCAACCGAGACCGCCACGAATTGGGACCGCACAGAGCACAATCCCTGACCATGGCGGCCGCCTAATTTTCAAGCGTGTGGTGACATCGGATCATTTTGTTGTCGGATTTCACGGAAATGTTTTCAAGGCTTTGAAGGACAAAAATAAGGACAAAAATATATGGAATAGCAATGTTATAGCATTGATTCCTCCATGAAGTGTTTTGATAAAACGTTCCCCCTTCATAAACAAATTGTAAAGACAAATGTTTGTGATGTTGTTGTGCCTTATAATCGTTATCCTATAGTTTACCGAAAAACTCAGTTCGGTTTAAACTCAATTTTCAAAACGAATACGTGGTGCATGGCGTGAAAAAGTCAGATTTCACAGAAATTATTATCTATTTCTTGTATTTTCAACAAAAATGTGGCTGTGTCTCACTAAATTCCGCCGAAAAATGACTTTGCGGCGGGGAAAACATTGGGCGAGAAATGTTGTTCCTTGGTCCCGACGCCATCTTGGATTTGGCGTGGCCCAGATTTGGCGTACCGCTGACCTTTCTAAAACACGATGCTTTTGTGTATGAACATTTACGAATACTCTAGTTATTGATGAAAATTAATATTCTTATTTTCTTTTTATTTCCATGAATCTCACAAACCTTTATTGGACGCTGTGTGTTCTGCTGCACTGACTCATACCTTTCGATGCGGTCGCACAGAGCTTGGAAATCACACCGTTCCGTTTCATCTTTAGTTGTCAGATCGAAAATTTGTGACCCTTTTATCCAGCGGTAGGCGCCCCAAAAAAGGCTGGGGCCAGCAGGTGTTTTGTAGGGATTTGTCTTAGGCCTTAAAACTTCGATGATGATGTGTGTGTGTGTGTGTACTATTCAATGTAACGTGTGAATGCGGGAAGGCGCTGCGAGATCATTGAGGCAACCATTGTTTTGTACACAAAATTATGACGAAAATTTGTACACGATATAGCGGTATACAATTATTACAACAATAACGGAAAATGTAATTTTTGTAGGATTTTTCTGTCAATGAGAATTGAACCTGGTGGGGGTCATGCTGTCTAAATTCACATAATTTTCCATCCATTTACGTACTGTATTTGAAAACCTCGCCCTGGAAACATGTGAGTGGAATCCTCTTCATGGCGACCACCTGTCCATCGCGACCGTTTTTGTTCGGTCCGCCGGGTGGTCGCCTTGGGCAGGTTTGACTGTACCTAGTCTCTGCCCCAAGAGATGTCTTACTCAAAAATCATTATGGATATTCTCCCTTTTGCTGTAACATATGGCTCATGTTGATCATGGAACGCAGCTGATACATGTATATACAATGTAACTGCCAGAAGCTTGTGACAAGCTATCGTTCACATCTACATGTACATCAGGTCATCTGTTCATCACTTATGATTTAGTAATATTCTGCAGTTGTAATGTTCCTCAATTTGCCAAAATGTCCAAAATGCAAGGAGGGTTGAATAATTTTGCATGCAACTGTATGGTATCTCTAATAACCTGATTTGGACACTCATTGCACACTGACAAGTACCGACTCATAAAATGGTTTAATGCTGTATTTTGATAGATACTAAATGTTACAATCAGGCATACCCAGGGAAATGGGGCGACAGGAAGCACGAATCAAATGGGTGCTTGTTTCCCCTTTGGAATGAGTTACCATCATCATGTCGTAAATGCTGATAAAGAGTGAATTTTCCACGCCATTACCAGTGATGGTGCTGTTACATTTCCTCTTACCTGTATGGGCACTTAACACCACTGGGCCAGTACATTTTCCTCACTCAACTAAAAATGAGTACCTACAAAAAACATGTAGCTTTGGCTAGGATCATCCTCACGCATGAGTCATACAGCCAGAGGTCCAGTGTTTGAGGAGAGCCATAATATAATGCACCTCAAGCATCATTGGCATCGTGTGGCACAATCGGTAGGGTGTTTCACCCAGGACCGAGAGGTCCCTGGTTCGAAACCACTGAAATGTCCCAATGTTGCGCCATCCAGGAAAAGGTACTTTACACGACTTTGATCACTTCACTCAGATGAAAATGAGTATCTAGCTTCGGTTAGGGACGTCCATCGGATAGGACGTTAAATGGAGGTCCCGTTCTTGAGGGGAGACACACCTCAAGCAAAATTTTAAGAACCCACCACACATATTGAAAAGAGTAGGGGTCCTTCCCGGTGTGAGTGGTTCAAAACCTACAGTCTTATGCCCGCTCATGGGGCAATTGTCATATTGAGGTCCCCTGAGTTATCACAGAATATCAGCTGCTCCAGACCCTTGTAATGTACGCCCACCAACTGTAAGCTCCTCTCAATTCAGCCCCTGGCTGCCAAGAGAGAGTAGTTGGTCAAGCCAATTGATAATAACGTCCGTAGGATACGTGAAGTAATTATGGTCTTTGCGGTGAGGCTTTAACTAGGCAGCCAAATCCATCGAAAGGATCTTGATTTAGTGCAAAGAAACAGACCCAGACAAAGTGTCTAATCTTAGCAAAGAAAGCTATATAATTGTAGCATTTGCTAATAAATGAGACATTAATTTGCATGATTTATATCTGGTAATGTTCAACTTTACTTGACTTCCAAATACTGCAAGAATAAAATTCCCTTCATTCACCATTAAGGAATTAGAGTCTTTTCTCATCAGTTATGCAAATTAGGTCTTCATTTACATTCAGTGATATCTATGAAAATTCCCCTCCATGTCAGAGGAGTTACTAACAGTAATCTGTTGTTTTAGGAGTTACACAAAAAAAACATTAAAGTAACAAAAAAAGTTAAGCAAATTACTGAATGATACAAAACCAAAATAGGATTTACTGTAAATAAAGTTATACAGAACTAACAAATAAATGAAAGAATGGTGAATGACTGTGAAACCTATAGGCATAGTATAATGTAGAACATAACAGAATGAAATGAGGATAATAGATTGAAATCAGGATTGAATAACTGGTACCTCTTTCATGACCCACAAACCCAGAACCACAAACTACAAAATGTAGTTGGCTTTTCTAGCCATTTCTTTTCTTATATAAGTGGCTCCTCATTTACTTTTAATAACTATAAGGGTCAGTGAGGCCTGTAGACAGTGAGGTTAAAGGTCACAATTGTGATAAATCATAAATCAATAGTAATCACTTCCCACCGTTTGGTACTGCCGTGACCAACGAAGATCACAAAGGTCACTGAAAATTCATTAAACTTCTGTCCAACTTCTTTAAATTTGTATTCGAATCATTATTTGGAGAATAAATGTGAACTAGAGTACATAATAATTTTTATACTTCAGGTTTGCTATGTTAGTTTAGCGATTATTTTTATATTTAGCGGTCTTTTTATAAATTATAATGAATCACTGATTTTCATGCTACTGGTCCTTTGGAAGGGACGTTAAGTTAGAGGTCCCATTTTTGTGAAATGCCTCTGAGTGGCATATCAAAGAAGCTACTACAGAGCAATTGTACAATACAAAGTGTGACGTCTAAAAAATTAGTCCCTTGTGTAGCATTGTTAAGTTTTTTGGTACTACATTAAATTTTGTAACACCCCAATGCAGTTCCTTGGTTATGTGCTACAAAAACAAACAAATAAACAAACAAACAAAGACCTGCTGCTGAATCAGTATGGGTTTGTTTGCAGGCAAAAATGAAGAATGAATCCCGGCAATTTGGCAAACAACAACTACATATTGTAGACCATGCGGTATAAGAGGCAACAGGGAAATAACCGAGCACAATTTCCGATTCTCTGTCTCCAAAGTTCAGACATGATTAACACAAGGCGTCATTCATGAATACTAAAATGCTGCAAGTCTGGCATGGCGGAATCAATTTTTCACTTCTGACAAGTTTCAGTAATTCTTGAAACTGATTGAAAAAAATACTGATCAACGCAGCTGAATTCATAAGTCGCCATTAGAAATAAAACGTCCATGAATTTCTACTGACTAAAAAACAAACTAAATAGTTACATCTTAATATGCAAGAAGACCCAATTGAAAATGGGAGGCTTCTGAGCTGCCTGCCTGCCTACAACTGAATACTTAAGGGTCATAAAATCACAACATTTTAAAGAACCAATAAACATGATACAAAATGTTAACAAAAAGAGTCATCTCCCCCTACATAATGGAACGGTTGAAAGTCCATATGAATTAATAACTTGTTGTAACTTGTATTTTTGTTGTTGATTTGAGATTCATTTTTCACCAATTGTGGCACTTTTATGGCATTATGGCGCCATAACCGATATGGAATGGAGGCTTCTGATTGGTCAATGTCATCTGCCTATATGATAATCCATAATGTAATTAAACCTATTTCTACCATGCATCCCAAAGGAATGACAAATCTTTTCATAAAACCTACTATATTATAACAACAAAAGGTAACATGCCACAACAAATCAATGATCTCATTCACAAGTTGCTATTGATTAATAACACTGGTTGGATACTATAATTGCCTATTATTATTTCAGTCGTTGGCTTCATTAAACCTTGGCAAGACAAAGACAAAGGTCAATCTTGTATTTCTATTCTTGATGCCCTGATGGCTAATGAAGTCAGCAATGCCACATCAGTCTCTGTCTAACACCAGACGTACAGAGCATTAATTTCATTTAGCAGCCAATAGAAGTTTTCCTCACTTTGTGGAAGGTGCACTCTCCTGATACTGTAAACTCATTTATTTTTGCAGGGATTGGATTTCGGCTTGTTCTCATTGACAATTGTGCCAAAGTCACCAATCTTTAGAACAAGATAAAAGCAAAATTATGGGCATCATCATTGATTTCCCTTTTTCATAATCCCACATCACTTGTTATGTTTTACGAACAATGCACCACAACATTAGTATCTATTAGGTTGATGGCTTGGAAGGAATCAAAGCCACAGGTGGGATTATACCCCCTAAAAAGCAGCTGTCACCTGAGAGAAGTTACTGTAGTATCCAATATTTGATTATACTGCTGCTGGGGTCCCTTACACAGGAGTGGGCAGCAGTTGGCTAGAGGACATGACAAATTCAAAAGGCAGCCAAAAACGTAACAATTCAGTTCAGAGAATGGTTGGTTGGCTGATGAAGGCAGCTACCCAAGCCCTCTGACAGATCAAGTTTGATTGTTCCTGTTCTTGTATGCTTTGTTAAGACCTGATGTCAAGTTTTCACCAGATGTTGAAAAAAATAAAAGAAATTGTTTTCCCTCTGGAAATGGTCAACATGACAATAAAGTGAAAATGGGTCGAATTGTAGCCTTCATTGTACTTATGAAGCCAACAGTGTCCAGTAAGGAGTGTGTACCAGTACCAAATACTTTTCAACGATTTAAAAATACTGTGACTTCAGTATTTTTTTATTACCTTCGTCGAGAAGGTTTTGTTTTGCACAGTGTTATGTATGTGTGTGTGTGTGTGTACTGTGTGTGTGTGTGTGTCTTTTACCACGATAACTCGAGAATGCCTGGATTCATATTTCGTAGGTGGGTAGGTCTTGGTAATACCTCAAAATGATTAGATTTTGTGCCCACTAGCAACTTTCTATGGTACTGCAGCGGAACTTCTGGTTTTGATATCTCTTGTTCAGGACATGCTATGGTCATGATTTTTGAGTGCTAGATAGCTCTTGGGAGGGAGAGTAAGTTGTGTGGATTTTGGCCCCCTTTTTGTAGAAGCAGATTTTGTTTCAAACTTTGAAAAAGATTAACCCAAGACGGGGTTGACGGATTGTCATGATTTCTGGTATGTAGATAGATCAAGTAATGATTTACATAACCACATATAACCATAACCTAAGTATGAAAATCAGTAGCTTCTTTGCATAATTAATGAGGAAAGTTTATAAACCTACATTCCGTTATAGGACTCTTAAACACGTGACATATGTAACCTATTGGCATAACTAATGACAAAAAAAATAAAAAATAAATTACAGAGGGGTAAATGATGGGGATTTTATTCTTGCAGCATTTGGAAGTTAAGTAAATGTGGACCTTTAAAGACAAATCATGCAAATGAGGGCTTCGTTTACATAATTCATAAGGAAATGCTACTACATGTACATGTACTTTCTTTGCCAAGAAAAGACATCATGTGGCAAAGGTATGAGGACGTGTAACTCTAGTTTAAAAAGAGTCAAAATTATAATCATTATTATTATCAATAGTAGTTTCACTTCAACAACTTAACTCCAGGCTACCTCACTAGTGTCCCTTCTACAAAAACAATCAAGGCTACAGTACAAAACATTCCCATTTTGGTACTTTCTCCTCATGTTGACCATTTTCAGAGGGAAAGAGTTGCTCCCCTTTTTTTTGCGTTTCGGTGCTTTCGCACCGAAACGCAATGTCCTGGCTTTTACCTTCAAGCATGCATGCTTGGTTCAACACTGTGTCGCACACAATAAGACCTTATATGGCAATACGTTCTCAAATCCTTGTATAGCCGTTGCCTTATATGGCAAGAGAGCAGGAAAAGGCAGGCACGCCAGATTTGCATGTGACACAGGACGGCGACCGCATGTAAATGCTACAACTGTTCGGAAATATCATTGCATTGTGGTTTCGGACTTTGATATCCTGAAAAATGACCATATTACATCTATTCCACAAGATTGCAGAAGAAAAAAAATGATTTCGTCAAGAAAACGAGCAAAAATCGGCATAAATGATACCATATAGTGAGGTTATAGCATTACGTCCAGAGTAAATAGTTACGTACTGCAGCTTGGCCGATCTGGCAACGCCAAGCACTTCGGACCCAGAAGATCCGGGTTCGTCTCCGTGCATGGATTTTTTTTTCTTTTTAGATATTGAATATCAAAAATATATATTGATATTATATTAATCTATCAATATCATATTTATGAATATCATTTTTTTCATTAATAAATAAAGAAATATTTTATATTTGTTATTTTTAAATATTCATTTAATATATACAAGGCCTTTGTCTTATGAACAGGACTTCATAGATTCCAAACCCGGCATTCGAATTTTTCTGTTCATTGTAATGGAAAATACCGTGCAGCGGCTCCTATGCGCGGTAAGATGATTCTTGCAAAACACTCGCCACTAAACTTCTATCCCCGATGTAAACAGAGGCTCTTGATGTTGTTTGCAAAACAGCGATTCTTTGTTACAGTAGCAAATGCTCCATTGTTCAGTATCGACTTCATTCAGACAACACGGACGTGGAAAGTGGCGCCCCTCGGCACAAAACTATGGGAATTTTCATATGGGAGTTCGCTTCAGCGGGAGTTTTGTTTTTGTTTTGACGGATAAAACGCGAAAACCCACGCCGCTTTCGGCACACTTCCGGGTTCATTGATCGCTAAAATTACGCAAAAGCCACCATCAATCGGCAAATAAATGTATGCTTTCCCGAAAACATCTTTTGGTTTTACATTTTCTTCACCATAATGTTGCTATGTAGTCGATAAAACCGCGTTTTTATTGCGTTTTCATGTGTAACATTTCAGACAAAGAAAAAACTTAGACCGCGATTCTGCTGCCCCATGATGCACTTCGTCTGCAATATTCCCGCCTTCAGCTGCAGCAATAACCAATCAGAGACGCGTAATGCGATCATGTGATGATGATTACGTAACACGCGAAATGCATCTTGGGGCAGCAGGATTTGAACAATATGGCGGCGGGTGATCGAAAATGAAATGATTTCGTCAATGCATTATTTGGGGTGCGTCCTTTATTAGAAGAAATACGGTAGCTGTTGATTTGTTTGACATTTGGTAGTCATTTTAGATAGAACCTTAGCTGTTATGAACTTCTATTTCACTTAATTACCATAGTGCTGATGATTCAATGGTGCTTTTTCAAATTTTATGTTTTATTGCGTGCCATGTACATGATTACATTGATAGCTTTTATAATGAGCCTATTATACATTTTACAAATAAGCACAAGTTGTAGGCCAAGACCAGCTTTTTCAAAAGCACTTAAGTTAAGTGACGTAACTTCAAAATTGCTTTCCCCAATCTGCCTTTCTCTATTAAAACAGTACTCATTTCCCAAAATGACAATTTTTCTTATAGACTGAACAGCCCTTGAGTGACTTCCTCTGGCAGATTTTACTTCAAGTAAAGGGCAAAGACAATTCACACTTATAAACGTAGCCGAAACGCCAGCTTTTTTTAAAAGCTCTTGTTTTCAAAATTTTTTAAAAACTAACATTGCAAGTACACTGATGTCATCGATAACATTTACTTGCTGCATGTGTCCTAGGGTGCTACATGCAGACATGCTTATACCAATCGCAACATTTTTAAAGAGAGCTCAGATCAAGCTTATCATTCAAATAGGTGCAATTTCTCCCACCCAATTCCTACTTTATTTGTGGCCAAAAGCAAGACCCTTAGCCTCCATAGAATATCTAGAATGCATTTCGAGTGCCCCGATTACGTCGCTGTCGAAAATTCCAATACCAGATTCGGTGACTCTTCGCTGATACATGTATACACGAATGCCTGTGGAATATACATTCAGTCTGGCCTTCCCAAGATACAATGTAACATACTCCAGAAGTAGACCTATTTTCAGTGGATGTAATGTTTGATGGACTCAAAGTACCTTTTATGCTACGAAATTGACAATATGATGCAGTGCATTCCTCAGAAATTAAACTTCAAAGAAGACAAATGGTTCTGAGGACAATTCATCACAAAGATATAAGAACATAATGCAGGCAGTGTCCCGCCTAAAGGCGGTCATGTATTATGTATGAGGAGTGAAGCGATAGTAGATTGAATTGGACAAGATACCCATAAATTACCTTCGCTACAGCGATGCAGTCGAGGGAAAGCACAGAAGTTTTCTCATCCTTAAGACCTGCACTAAATGTCAGAGATTCTGACTCAATCTTCAAATATCAAAGCTACAGACACAAAGATATAAATGCACTTTGGCTGTAGCTCAAATGTCTCAGTTGAAAAAGAAATGTCATAAACTATATCTTGAATCTTGAGTCAGCTTGAATCTTATCTCTGGAGAATTAGCATAGAAATTGCGAGACACTTGGACTGATTTGGTGCCAGGCAATGTAATCAACAGAGCCTGCAGGAGAGTTAAATCATGTATCTTGGCAAGTCTTAGTGCTTATTGGGAGTTTTTCACTCATCGGCCCTTATCACAAAAGACAGTCCTTGCTTTTTGCAATACAGAGGGGTTTCTTTAACCTTCAGGGTCTTGAAGTCTTGTAGATATCTGCAGGTAAGGTGGTGCATATGAACAGCAGAACTAGTGGGAAAACTAGCATAGCATGCAGATAGCGTAGTATTTGATACCATTTAATACGAAACTCATATGAAATTGCATATGCACATGTGGGAACTGGGCATTAGTCATAATGATTCAGCTAATTACATATTAAACAACATTGTTCCACAGAAAAATACACAATATGTAGTGGGAAATCTTCTTTCTTTCCAATGCCCTTCTTACTACAAACAGACACAGCACCAAGATCCAGAAACCAAGTTGAAGAGCAATGTAGGAGTTTTCACCTTAAGTCAAGATTACCCTACACATTGGGTACCTGCCTGTGGCACTGGCTGCAAAAACACCTGATATTAAGATCCACTGTCTTATTTTCTAAAAAAATTAAATATGTTTTCCAGTTGGCCAACATCTCAGACCCAATACTTTTCAATGGGACTCACCACAAATGAATTGAATAGGATCAGACCAGCATCTCTAACATATAACAGAGAATAAATACAGCCACAATCAAGTGGCTCACTCACCAAAAGGCAGGGTTGTCCTTGTTCTTCTGAATGGCCACTTCCTCCACCTGCTTCCCCCCCTCGGCCACGAAGGCTGCCAGCTTCTCCACCACCTCCCGGGTCTGCAGATCCTCTGGTGGAGAGACTTAAAGCACGCTATCAGAACACCGCGACTAACCGCAAAGCTAGGGAGAGAAAACAGGGGCCAAAAAACCGGGCAGAGATAGATCATAAGGAATGTTTTGTTCCAGTAGAAGGGGTTAAACTTTCAGAGAGAAAATTTGGGTGCACTTTTTAGGCGTGACTGAAAAGGAGAAGGGAAAGCCTGTTGGATTCAAAAACCTCTTGTTTAGTTCACAGCACAACATGTACATTTGTACGTTTAGGAGGATAAGTTTCAAGGTAGAATAAGTCAGGGACATATCGGACATAGATTTGAGGTTAGTAACTGTAAAACACACATAAAAAAGATGGTCAACAAAGGACAGATTTGACAAAACTCTGCGCTCAAAGATTGTGAAAAAGAGACAGGAAAGTACATTATCAATCCAATACTATAATCATTATTTTTGACATAAATACATTTACACCATAATCATTACATCTAATAGGAAAATAAAATCAGAAGAATGTTACACACAAGTTGTGACAGTCAAATGTGAACTCGGATAATTCAGCAGAAATCATGCTTTCTTTCTCATCACAGGAATATTCTAAATGACAATTCAGATTTGAATTGAAATGATATTATGGTTACATTTAAAGTTTTACATACTGTTCTCTGAGCCTGAATCCTTCAGACAAGTTCTTAACTTGAAGTAACTTTATTGTCCACCATGAATCAATAAAAAAAAATTGACATCATGATGTTTCCTTCAAAATCAAATCCTGCATATTAAGAGTCTGTAAGGATCAAACAATGGTGGCAGGGGTCAAAAAATAGATTTGGCTCATATTTTGCACAGTGATAGTACTTGGCCCACAACCCCTCAAAATAGCTTTCTTTCTTCTCAAAACCAATTGCTGCCATGGCAACAGGCCAAACAAGTTTGGGGGCCATTTTCCCTCATTTGGGCATGTCGAAAACATGAAAATTGGCTTACTTGAGGACAATATTACGAGCACATGCTTGAATATTAGGGAAAAATAAAAACGAGACTAAAAAGAATAGCCCTTGAGCTTTTCTAAGGTAGCTTCAAACTTTTAAGAAAGTCAACTTGAAGTGCTTGGGCAGCCTGAAAACAATACAGTGTTTTGGGGTTGTCAAAAAACGTAATATTTGCCCCACTTTATAGCGCTGTAAGTACAAAGATGGTGATTTTTTTTGCTTCAAATTCGAACCTTATGTACATGATCATATTCTCCATCAATTGCATGCTTGCAAAGTTTGGGGTCTTATTTGGTTGTTACGTGGTTGCCCTCAGAAGTAGGTCTTTTTTTATGTTTGACGTAAAATATAATTTTGAGCCATATTCAAGATGCAATATCTGAAAAGGTAGAACAGTGATCTAACTTAACTTTAAGTCAAAGGTAGCCTTATGTATTGTCTATCAAATGAGTGCTTGTAAAGGTTGGGGTCTTGTTCCGTTTTCATGAACTTGTCCCTAAAAGTAGGCGATATTTTGAACATGTGCAGAAATCGGCATTTTGGGCTGTGTTTTATGCTCTGAGAATCTCAAAGTGGGGTATTGTTTGAATTCAAATTTGAATCCCAGTAGTGACCCCATGTATTGTCTATCAATTGAGTGCTTGTAGAGGGTGGGGTCTTGTTTCATTGCCGTGAAGTTGTCCCTAAAAGTAGGCCATTTTTTTAATATGTGCAGAAATTGACATTTTGGGCTATGTTGATGTTTTGAAAATGTCAAAGTGGGATGTTGTTTGAGTACAAATTTCTACTAGAAGTAACCCCAGGTATAGTCTATCAACTGAGTGCTTGTAGACGTTGGGGTCTTGTTTCGATGCCGTGCACATGTCCCTACAAGTAGGTCATATTCTTCACATGTGAAGCCTATAGCAATTGCACTTATGTGTAAAGCTTTGATGATGTCCAAGTAGGATGTTATTTGAATTCAATTCTTTAACAGTACAGAAGTGCCTCATGTGTTATCTATCAAATGCATGATTATAGAAGTTCGGATGGTGTTGCTGTGTATTTGTCCCCTAAAGTAGGCCACATTTTGGACAATGTTCAGAAATAACATTTAGCACTACGAAAGTAGATTTTTTTATTTAAATTCTTTATGACGATAAATCTATATTGTCTTCCGATGATTCTTGTGATTACCGGTATTACACTTTGGATAGTGTTTTCCCCTGCTCACTAGAGGCATTTTGGCGACGCCTCAGGGGCTATCTTAATGGTAGATATATTGTGTGCAGTTTGCAAGAATTCTAGAAATTGTACAGGAATGTGAAACTCAACGGGACCATAACTCAAGAATGCAGATAGATTGTCGTCATGTTTGGTCGGTGGGTAGGTCTTTGTGAGACCTTGAAATGATTGGCTTTTGGGCCCCCCTATAGCTAGTGACTTTCTATGGTACTGCAGGGGAACTTTCACTTTAGAGATCTCTTATTTGAACATGCTATGGTCATGATATTTCAGTGGTAGATAGCTCTTTGTTGGAAAAATTGGCCCTGTAGATTTGGATCCACTAGCGGATCCCCTAGTGCTAAAAAAGAAAATCCCTATATTGCTATCTCGGTGCGGATCATTAGCATTTCGCCCAACCTCCAGAGTACTGTGGATCTCCCCTCACACTATACATGGAGTTACTTTTAGTAAAAGATTGAATTCAAACACAACATCCCTTTTTGACATTTTCAAAGCATCAAACATAGCCTAAATATGACCTACTTTAAGGGACAAGTTCACGGCAATGAAACAAGACCCCAACCTCTACAAGCACTCAATCGGTAGATTTAACATGGGGTTACTACTGATAAAAATTTGAGTTCAAACAACACCCAACTTTGACATTTTCAAAACATCAACATAGCCCAAAATGTCCATTTCTGCACATGTCCAAAATATGGCCTACTTTTAGGGACAAGTTCATGAAAACGGAACAAGACACCAACCTCTACAAGCACTCATTTGATAGACAATACATAAGGCTACCTTTGACTTAAAGTTAAGTTAGATCACTGTTCTACCTTTTCAGATATTGCATCTTGAATATGGCTCAAAATCATATTTTACGTCAAACATGAAAAATGACCTACTTCTGAGGGCAACCACGTGACAACCAAATAAGACCCCAAACTTTGCAAGCATGCAATTGATAGCGAATATGATCATGTACATAAGATTCCAATTTGAAGCAAAAAAAAATCATCTTTGTACTTACAGCGCTACAAAGTGGGGCAAATATTACGTTTTTTGAAAAGCCTAAAACACTGTATTGTTTTCAGGCTGCCCAAGCACTTCAAGTTGACTTTCTTAAAAGTTTGAAGCTACCTTAGAAAAGCTCAAGGGCTATTCTTTTTAGTCTCGTTTTTATTTTTCCCTAATAGTCAAGCATGTGCTCGTAATATTGTCCTCAAGTAAGCCAATTTTCATGTTTTCGACATGCCCAAATGAGGGAAAATGGCCCCCAAACTTGTTTGGCCTGTTGCCATGGCAGCAATTGGTTTTGAGAAGAAAGAAAGCTATTTTGAGGGGTTGTGGGCCAAGTACTATCACTGTGCAAAATATGAGCCAAATCTATTTTTTTACCCCTGCCACCATTGTTTGATCCTTACAGACATTTGCTCTTAACTATTCACATTTCACTCACTATCAATCCTGGAGCAGATACTGCACATAAATCTGGCTACTATATAGAAATTAGAAATATCAATTATTCATTTTTTTCTGTCCCTCTCCAGATCTAACAAACAATATTTCATAAGTATTAGACCCTATACTGCCCCTTACTGTAGCTTCCAGCTGAGCCACCTCTCAACTGCTTACTACACTATAGATATTTACTGCATCGTTTTTATACTGAACCTATGGATCGCCTTTATATTATATAGTGTTTTATTGTTGTATTGAATGTCCTTGTAATGTTGAATGTGGTCCGCAATACCAGCTTGTGCTGCCTGGCACTCCACTATGTATTGTAAAGTCTTGTTGCAATTCTAATAAAGTCAAAGTCAACTATATTTTGAAAGTTCTAACTTTAGACTGAGGTATTTTAAAAAATCTAGATCTGAATGTAACCTCCTAAAACTTTAAGGCCATTGTTGTAACATCATAGGTATATTCCCTTGTAATGTATACAACATTGCCAGGAATTGCCTAGTATACGTACAAATTAAATCTACTTTCTTCAGGACTTTCCAGTATCAAATTAGAGGGAGCCCAGAAGGTTCATCCAAATTAATACTTCTCACCAACCTAATACAGCTGACCTAAACTTACTGTGAAATAGCCTGCTCTCTACAATCAATCCACAACAATGAAGAATAGGCTATCATCATAACAATCAATTTACCAATATCAATCCACACATACTTTTTTTGTAGACCTGTGATTGAAACTTCCTACCATAACATCTCAATTCCCTAAAGTAGCTTAGTTCTTCATAACAAATGCATGACAGTCAACAATGGGAAACATTATCATACATTTCCAACATTGTTGGGGAGTATTTTATTGTCTCTTGTATCCATAATGCCAATATAATGAAGACATAGCTAAATGGGAAGAGGCGGAAATAATTCAGAGTCATGAGAAGTTTTAGTGTAACTGATTAGATTCTGAAGTAACAATCAATGCAGGAAATTGGCTGATGCAGTATTCTCCCATCTAAAATAGTGCTGCATTACGTACTCGGCAAAAACATTGTACCATCTTTTCTTAAGAAAAGAACGCAGTTTTTAAACTTTTACAAATTTATAAGGTACCACAAGTCATTGCCAAAATCAGGAGGTAACTACCCGCTGGACAAAGGGGAAGAGGAACCCAGTGGAACATAGGTACATGCATGCAGCATAGAACAGGGCCAAATTTATCAAATGAATTTGTACACAAGAAGATATACAGAATGTATTTCATCTATGTATCATACCTTACAGTCAAAACTGGCTGATTACCTTCCCAAGCCGACTTGGTCACACATAATGACTGCTGTTACTCGGTCCCAATTTTGACTCAAGAAACAAAGATGGCGCTGGGTCAATTGTCGGTTCATTGAGACAGGCTTTTAGCTATATAGCTATGTATCCATCTTTTGGACACCCTATAAATTAGCTAAAAGCCTACATGTATAGCATGGGTGGGAATTGTTTTTAAGGGTTATTATTTTCTTCATTAAACCAGGCAAAATGTACACACATCTGTTGTCAGAAGTCACTTGAGTAAAGGCCATTATTTGGACAAAAGAATTTGACTATAATTTTAAGTTACTAATATCTACATATATCTTTATCCCAAGGCTATTAGCGAAATAACACAAACTGCATGAAAATATTTTGCAATCGTACCAGTTTCCTGAGACAATCTCGTGACAGAAGACGGTCGGAAAATCACAAAGTTTAAAGCTCTTTCCTATAAAAATCATCAAAAAAATAGAGCAAGGTGGTGCTAAAGTTCTGGGAAGGATGCTATACTAATACACGTTTTCATGTACAACATTTTCTTTTATGAATCAATAATTGTACCTCCACTGGGCGGCTGAACTTGAGCAAATTTGTAACTTGCGGTAGACGATTTACAAGTTTGATGTTTCTGGTGGGGAAAAAAAAGCAAATTCAAGCAAGGACACTGTTAAGAAGCCCTTAATTTTTACTGGAGAAAAGAGAACAAACACCATGAATTTGAATCCATTTGGTTCAAAATGTGTTTAAGATCGGTGGGAAAGTGGTCACCATGCATAGTTTCAGTTTCTTTTTCATTTTCAGCCAAGCAGATTTGTCGGCAACTTGCCCCGAATCGCATATACTTGATTTATTAGTAGCTTGGGACGCGTACGGTGCAATCAAATTCTTTATCAGATTTGCACGCAAGCAAGTCTTTCCAGTGTCAACCTCCGTTTTAACATCTGCCATCCAAAATGGAGCTACCATAAAATCCATTACCTGTGTGAATAAATCTATCACCTGTGAACTTGCACAACCTGCCCCAGCATTGAAGGATGATAATGGCTGTTTTCAAAGCAGTAAAGGAGAGATTTGAACGTCACTAGAGATGTATGCCTGCTTCCCAAATTGAGAGATAGGACAGCTAAGTTAGAGTTAAAAGCCTGGTGTCAGTTTTCCTGTTGAGAAAGTAATTACTAGGTCACCTAGGTTCCAGTACCATTAACAACTAAGGTAATGTTATCTGTCAAGTCTGTGCTGAGCATACCACAGGGTATAGTAATGTTACATGCCGGTGTGCCAAGATCACACAACTGTATGCATGGAATTTCAAACTAGGAATTAACTCATGATGATGTTCTAAAACATCAGAAACCAAAGAACACAAGTTGCTCAAAGTATGAAAGTCTTATCTTAGCAAATAAGGCTATTGTAGCATTTCCTAATAGATTATATAAATGAGGCCCTTATTTGCATGATTTATGTCTAATAATGTCCAAATCTAATCAACTTCCAAATGCTGTAAGAATGAAATCCCTATCATTTACCACTAAGGGAACTATTATAATGACTATTTTGCCATTAGTTATGCAAATTAGGTATTCATTTGCTTAATCTATCTCGGATTTTTTCAAATAAAAATTGGAGCGACAGGGTGAAAAAAAATGCAAAAAGTCTTGGGTCAAGGTAGAGGCTTATATAAGATAAAGAAACAGTTACTGTATTATGCAAGTTTTCAGCCTTCCATGGCACATTTATGCAATGAATCCCTTTTTTTCATCTAGTATAATTATAATTCCAAAATGACTATACTAAATCAACCATTTGTTTAGTATACGGAAAAAAACCCATCAAGTTACAGTCCAAGAATTTGTGCAATGACTGAAAAATCACTGTTAAGTGTTGAATGTGGATCTAATTTAGCTTGATATACCTCAAAAGGTATGGTCACATTTCATCATTGCATTAAAATTTGTCTATTTTAACACTATTTCTCAACATCAAATACATCAGACAACAAAATTCATTCCAATTTCGGAAAATACATATGATATCAACAAATTTCACATAAAAAGTTTTGAAAAGAAAAAAAGAGGAATCAGGAACGGGGAATCAGAAACATGAAGTGGCCAATTCTAGTTCCAAGAAATTAAAACTGGTGTGGGCTAAACTATACTATACTATATGAAACTTTGCATCCTGACAAGAATGCCTGAAAAATTATTTTAATCATTGTTAATTTTGAAGCATTCTGTCCCATTGGGCTTGCCTTATATTGTGGCCTAATACAATTCTTTGTCTAACTCATGTACAGTTTCAATTTCAACACCAAAATATATTTCCCTTGCTTCCCAAATTGCTGTCGGCACTACTTCAGAAATTTCCCAACAGTCACAAAGAACCCTCATTCATTAATTACAGTGCTAATTAGTCTACAATAGCACTGAATCATCCCTCCTTCACAGGTGATATCTAAGTACTTCCTGCAACAAGGTGGCATTTAGTGTAATTACAGGAGGACTACTCTCTCCATAGAGCTCAGTGGAAGCTACGTAATGATGGTGGAAAACATTTTGGTTCTGGACATGTGGCCAGTATCATCAATGAGACTAATGCCCTCAGGTACTGTTATGTTCCTGGCATGCTGAATGCTATCTAGGCTCCTCGTTTCATCATTTCTGTGGAATGACATGTCCCATGATGAAAAAACGATTGCCCCAAGCTGTAAGGTACAATTCGTTGTGACGGTTATGTCATATATTGCAAATGCTCCATGCAGGCACAGCTATAAGCCATTCTCAACTGCACATGTAGGGAGAATATTGTCCTTGCACGATGGTCAGAAACAGTCAAAATATTCCCACTTGTGGTGCATGAATATTGCCAATCACGCGTATCACCACTGGCAACTGTCCGTGATTGCTTGACACTTTTGCAGGCCGGCCGTGGTAATGTTTACCTTTCTATCTCCCTGGTGTTTTTTTCTGTGAACTGCCCTATTCCTATGGGTACCTGCGGTCAAACTGATTATTTCCAGCATACTTTCATTACCTTCGCCAAGAATGTTATGTTTTCAGTTACTGTAGCGTTTGTGTGTATGTATCAGGGGTTCTTCTAGAAAAATTAAACAAGAGGGAGCACACACATGCGAGGGAGAGAATTCTATGTATTCATGGATGAATTGATTGCTGAGTGAAGGCTTTATGCTCATATTAAGCTAAAATCTGAATTTGACCAGGGGGTGCTGGGCTGAAACAAGAGGGTGCAGCGCCCCTCTTTCCTGATTTAGATGAACCCCTGTGTATGTTTGTGGATTAGCAACATAACTCGAGAAGGCCAGGATGGATTGTCTTGATATTTGGTATGTGGATTTTGCCCGATCCCCGACCCCCACTAGCGGCTTGTTGCGGTACTGCAGCAGAACTTCCTGTTTTGATATCTGGATATCTTTTCTGGATATGCCATGGTCTTGATTTTTGAGTGATAGATAGCGCTTTGGCCAGAGTGCGTGGTACAATGTATATGTTTGGGCCCCATAGGGGCATTTTTGGAACTGCAGGAGCTGGGGTTTCGTTTCAGAATAACTCAAGAAGGGGTTGAAGGACATGATATTTGGTATGGTGATAGCTTGAGCGATGATTTACATCATTAGATACTAATTATGCAAATCAGTATCTAAGGCCACACCAATTTAATTTGTTGCTTCTCAGATTTTTTTAAAAAGAGCGACAGGCCGAAAAAAATAAATAAAAATCCCACCATAAATTCTCAATTGGGTTTAAGTCTGGAGACTGTGATGGCCACTCAAGAACCTTCCAGCCTCTTTCTCTAACCAGGCTTGAAGCCTTTGTGGATTTTAATGTGTCCTTGAGGTCATTGTATTACTGAAATGTCCAATGATGCGCCAGCTTCAACTTCTGAACGGACTTGTTGATACTAGTATTCTTCATCAATTTTGCATGCAACTGTACATGCATCGTAACAGCAACATAAAGAGCAATAACAACCTGTTGCCATTAAAACCACAGCTATAAAATTTCAGCCTTCTCTGCAAAAGAAGAAGCATTCCTAATCACTTTTGAAAGATTGACCTTAGTTTGCCTTTCCTGGAGTTTTAATGGTGTCTCCTGTGACCCTGTTAGAAACAAATGTGCAATTTATTCTACTGCACCATCTACTTTTGCTGTTCACTTCAGAGGTAATTTGGCCAATCTATTCCATCAAGGCCTTTCCAGGCAGACTACAGGTCCCTCAGCACCACTGACCTGCCCCAGTCACTGCCATTAACAATGGCATTGCTTCACCTTTATAGGAAAAACTGCCTGCAGAATTGCTGTGATGGCTACATGGAGGGCCAGGGGGTTACCAATTAAAAAGTTGAAAAAGCTTTCCTGTCTAGAGCTACAGATCTAGCACTGATCCAACTTTTGGAAGTATAAACTTAATGCTTACTGTGGGGCGGTAGACAACGGAAATAAAATACAACGTGATGGCATGGTTCTCACGTTGCTACTGTAACAGTTAAATCACTGTTGCTATACATAAGTGCTCCGCCCACAAGCGGGGGTGTGGTAAACCACTGCAGTGAGAAAACTGTTTGTAAGAAATATTTTGATCATGCAAATGACCTCCACATTTACATAATCTATGTCTCCGTCAGCTCCATGAGCTTTTAATTGTATAGAGCAAAATTAAGGATAAACAAATTCACTATATATTGTGTCGGATTGATGTTCTATTTGGAACATAATTCCCAAGGGACTACGTTATGAGTGACGCTATTTCCGAGCCTTGTTTTCCAGCCACAGCTCGATAATCGGAATACTTTTTTCATAGATGTGCGGTAATGACTGCGGAAGCGCTACACATAATGCACCCAACAGTTACAGAAATACATGTACTCACATGGCCGCTTGTTGTTTTATGATTCTGCGCTGCATTTTCTCAAAAGTGTCGGATTAAGGTTCAGTGCCGCTAGGCCACACCATTTTAATTTCTTGGTTAACAGAATTTTAAAAAAATTACTTGATTGGAAAATCAACAGGAAAACAGAATCAATTAGGCCTTTTTGACCACCGTAATGGCTATCTTATGTCACAGTTACTACAACATAACTGAGTTTATCATAATCATGCAGAAAACAAGGATCCACTTGCAATACTCTTCCATGAAAACATCTAGCCAAGTGTGAAATAGTGTTATCATTTCTTTTGCAATTGCAACGTTGGAAAAACTACTGTTAAACTTTGAATGTTCATTGTGGTTTATTGTTGAACCTTTAGCGTTAACTTCTACACTGCAAAATCTTGACACCACAAATATTCATCTCCATGCTATTACAACTTACAGTTCCAAAAAAAACCCACTCATTTCCTCTCCTACCACGAACTTTAGGCCCCCAATCTTACTGTCACAAGATAAGTATGCCAGAGTCACTGTGCATATCTGGCTTCATGTAGATAAGCTCAAATTTGAAGCTATGGTAATTGTAAGGGAAAACCAGAACTGAAGAGAAGAACTTGTTCCTACTTATGACAAACAGCTAACCAGTGTAATCTTTCACAAAATCTGACACTTCTCATGGATTCTACAACTGGCTGGATTCTACAACTGGCTGGATTCTACAAGTCACTAACAATCATTCTATAGAAACTGATTTGATATTCATTTGTCCGACTTGATTTCAGTTTAGTCCTACCACAGGGCCATGGTATCAATAATAATGCCATCATTATATATAAGAAAAGACTTAGTATTAAAACAGAACTGTAATGTACAATTGCAGGACTGCTTGAAGCTACATGTAAATGAATAAAAGTTACATGATACAAGGTATTGTAATACTACTTGTTTTAATTCTTAGCTCCTGGCCATGGTTAACTGAAGAAAACCATAAATTTGTTCCACTGCCAAATTTGACTTTTCTGCTAATCCTGTGGGACATGGAAGTTCAGCACCTCCCATTAACACAGTTTCCAGTGTGCATGTGCCCCTAGCAGCCTTTTTACAATGAAATACGTGTATTTACAATAAATTCAATAGATGTATAGCTTGCTCCTAATGATGCAAAACCTGGTTGTACGTGTAGAGTGCATGCATTTAGCAATGCTTTATGGATATGCAGACAGAAAAAAAGGTAGTTTCTGACCCCTTTGAATTTAAAAGAGTATGATAATCAACATCAAGTTTCAGTTTATACATACATGTAGGTATACATGGGAATTTGGCTACTGTATGGGGCCGCTTTTAATATACCATGAATCCTCACATTTATTGCTAAGCTTTTTTAGTAGCCCCAGCTGTACTGGAGGACTTTACCTTTTAACTTTGCAATGAGTTGTCTCTACTAGGGGTGGATACCGGTTTGCTGGACCTGATTCGGACCTTTATAACATCCAAGAACCGAGTCCAAAAAACCTGAAAGCCCAAAACCTGAGTCCAAAAAAAAACTGAACAAAGTACAAAATTAATATATGTTTCTATTTTGTTTGATAAGAAGTGTTTTGAGTCTTCCCTCTGACAAAAAAAGGTATTTAAAATAAGTGTAACATTCAAATCTCAAACACTGGTTTGTCTTGAAAGTCTTCTCACCAAGAAACTTTTATAGTCCTGCGTGTCAGTATTAATTGTCTATGCATAGTATTGGTCTAATAAAACAAAGCATCAACTGCACAGGATCAGGTCCAGGTTCAGGTCCGGACCTGAACCTAAATCTCTGGACCTAAACTTGGACTTTGACCTTATTAAGCCGAACCGGTATCCACCCCTAGTCTCTACTAAGATTAGATCTATATTGTGTCATATTGGGGAAAAGACGACGTTAAACCGGATAGTGAGTGAGTGATTGATTGATTGTGTTGCAGTTACTACAAAATCCATCTAACATACATTACAAGTTACTAATACATGTAGTTGTCTTTAACTCTCTCTCTCAACGTTTTCAAGTTTGTACTTACTAATTATAGATAAGAAAGAAGTTAGATATTTATATTTTTAGTTTATCCAATCTGTCCAAAAATTTGAACTTTGTGATATAAAATCATGAAACTGATTAAAATGTATTTTTGTAAGCTTAAAATGGCAACATGGGATCTCAAACAATGATCCCAAAAAAAATCAAATCTGGAGACTGATTTTGAGGTAAGTTACTAATGGCTGCTTCAAGAACTATTATCTTGTGAAGTCAGAAATATGCATATTATAGAATGTGTTCTCTATACTATATAATGTTTTAAAAATATTACTACTTCTGGTACTATGCAGGACAGGAGCTTCTGGGCGGCTACAGTGGTTCGGGTGACGGATGAAGGAGACTGGCACCCGACATAAGTCAAGTCAAGTCAAGTCTGGTACTAGGGCAAGTAATAGTTCTCAGTTTTCAGTAACCCCTCTTAACTTGTTAAGTTTAATTCATAACAAAACAATGCATCACACAATATTGACAGAAATAACTTGACAATGTAATTCATGTGTGATGCATTGTTTTTAGTTCATTTGAAAAATTGAGATTCATTGCTTTTATGTTTCATCATAGTAAATGCAAATTAGAAAAGGACTCCTGTATGATTAGTGAGCATTTCACCAGTGAAATGGAAATTCTTAATGAACAAACTGATAAAATAAAACCTTGTGGCATCACTTTACTCACACATGTATCAACTATAGGAAGGAGAGTGCAGACAAGCAATTTACCTGATATCGTCTTCCTGGGCTGTTCTGCTTCACGTTCCGGGGTTTCAAACACGTCAGGGCGTGATATGGACGTGGCAGGTTTATCCGTTCTTTTCATATGAGACACAAAATTTGTTATTGATGACGGTGTTGCCTTTTTCCCCATGAAGGCAAGCCTTGCAGCTGCAGCTGCTGTCTGTGGTGCTGAAATATCTGTTGCAGATGCACCATTTTCAGGATCCCCTAAGAAAGAATGATGGAATATATGAGGAAAATCTCCATAAGAAAGTCTGTCTAGTAAACCCATGTTATGCAAAGGCAATCATCTTTCAAAGTAAGTAAAAGTACAATGTTTGTTCATTCAAGTAGGTATGCTGTACATGTACAGATATGTATGTGTTGCCTAAAAATTACATAGTCAAACCTGTATAAACGATAACCATTGCATAGCAGTCACCTGGGCAAAGAGGTCACTATTTGTCGGTCCCTTGGATTTTTCCCATAGACCTAAGCATTAAGAATTAGTCTATAGCGGCCACCTGTCCAACGCAGTTGCGGCCACACAATTTCTGGTCACACGGGCTATAGCAGCACTGCCAATAACGGTTACGGCGCACCAGAGTGTACATACTACAGCGGCCCTATCGCCACCGCACGCAGGGTTCAATTCTTTTTCACGTAGTTATCAAAATAATGTGAGATAACTTCATAAAATAATTCTAAAACCAGAAGGTTTCATTTTTGTTAGAACATCCATGGTTTGATGCAGAGTCTTTGATTTTCACATGGCTTGCATTACATCATGACAGAATTGTTACTTTCTGTGCATTTCGACTGGGAAAAGATTAAGGTAGCTTTTTTATAAAAAAAAAATAGTAGTACTACATGTATCTGATGCGCTAAGTTTGTGAAATGTTTGTGTGCTGGGCAAATTTCTGTTTTCCCCCGGCATTCATCTAGGAATGTGCCAAAAACATGTTTCCCCAGATTTTTGTGGTGCTGGTATGTAGCAGCAAAAAGGGGGTTCAATACAGGTGTTCCGCATCGTGTAATGATTTACCGTATTCACAGGGTTCTACTTATATCACACAGGCTTCCATAGAATATTCAGTATGTATTTCGAGTGCGCCGGTCGTGCCGCGATACGGAATACACCGTGTTGTATTCTATATTTACATCAGGGATTCAGGGGTGCTAGGGTCAATGATACCAAGCTGTCCCAGAAAACTTGGTTTTACTAAACTGCAACTTGGCTACAATTTTTTGTGATTCATTAAAATGGGCCTAAATCTATTCAACCAGCAAAATTGCAAGTTGTTCATATTTCCTTCTGCAATTTTCAAAATTTTCCTGCAAATGATTCATTGAAGGTGGGTATGTCAAGGCCTACAGTCTGTGGTGCTATGATAAATAACATATTGCTAGACCGAATAATACACTAAAGGAACCAAAACCTTGCCCTGGGGAAGTCGTAAAGGGAGTGCTCCTACTGTGAGCTGCCCAGCAGGTTGAGGGCTGGATTAATCCCCCATAACCACATCAATTCATAAAAGGATTAGATGTCTGCCAGCCTGGGACAATAGCAGGGACAGATTACCATAATAACTGTCAGAAAATTCAAACTTTTTTCTGTACTGGTTTTTCTATGAACAGCATCAAACCATGCAGAATGGCCCAGATATCTATCAAAAAGTCACATAATCCAAGGAAGTTTCAATCAGATAAGATCCCTTGGATAATCAAGACAATGCTATCTACAACCTTCAGTTTGGGGGAAGTCAACCTTGTTCAAATTTTCAAACTTTCAAATTGACCCTGTCAACGTTGTGTTAGAGTGTCTAAATGGATATAAATTTCCAATGTCCTCCCAACATTTGCCTAGGTAGTTGTGTGTCTAAAAATATGACTTGGGATTTTTTTCGTCTTCTTGTTGTTGTAACCAGCATAGAAAGGGCTCTGTAGAACAGTACATATATAACTGCTAGCCAATGTCTAAAACTAAATGGCAAGCCAGTGTTGTCATTACTTTATTTCTTGGCTAACTGTACTTCAAGCTAACTTCTTTATGTGTATCCATACTTCAAATTCTTATATGTTATCTATAGATTTAAAACATAACTTGAAGAGTAACTTGTATATGGTAAACTTTCTCAGCCAGGCCTCCACTGATGTGCACTGCACGGCTGCCAGGTGCATACTGAAGGCTATAGTTTACATTATCCCGTATTTATATAGTTTTACTGGGGTCTTTAATAAACATTTATGTGGCATAAATCTCTTCCCTTTGCTGATAACTCTCCTGATAAAATTCCTATAATGTCTTTTGCAACTTAAAGAATATATAAAAGAACTAACCTCCCTGGCTCTTGTCTTCTTCTCTTTTGACTGTTTTCTTTTTCTGCATCTTCATGAACTGTTCCATGAAACTGCCGTCGTTCACAAACTTGTTGACCACACTGGAGGGACCGGGGAAAACCTTCACAGGTGGTGGGGCACTCTGACTAGACCTGTATACAAACACAAACAACATGAACAACACAATATTTGGTGGTGCAGATGTCCAGGCACCTGTGAGCCACTCCTGATGAGACATGTGCAGAAATGTGACTGTGTGAAGTGAGTGGCCAGGTCAGACTACCTGATGAAGACTGACGAGGTGTTTGAAATGTGTTTTGAGTTTTGCGAGTGTTTTGATGTAAAATTTCCCAACAACACCATGAAAGAATAACAAACTAGTTCATGAATGAACTATTTCTATCTTAAGGTTGGATTAAGACTTTGGAAACCCAGAATGAGACTATTCAGAATGAATTTAAGGAATTAAGAGCCAGTCAGTCGCACGATGAAATCTGTTCTTGCAACTCTGACAGGGTGAACTACAAAGTTGCCTTTTTTCAATAAAACTTATTTTTTTACATTGAATAAAAATCAGTATTTCTTCTTTTAAAACGAAAATGACTTATATGGCTATACATCTGATAAACTTAATATCAATCCCAGTTACACCAGCACAAACAACAAACAAATCAAAATCACAATCACAATAAGCTGAGTGCTCCCCTTGGAAAACAGAGAATTATCAATTGAAAGCAATCAGCTGGATTTGAAAACATTTGGTCGTATGGAATGGTAATGTTGACCTTGTTTCTGTTGGTCCATGGTTTGCACTTGAGTGTTTTCTTAGACTGGCCAGAAGGTTTGAGAGCTTTGTTGAAGGTCCCATTTTGGTAGCCACACTTGAAGTTATCCTAATACTTAGTCTATATAATACATAATTCATTCATGAGTGGATTTTCTTTTAGACCATCTTTGCATCGTGGGCAGTATTGGGAATACTAGAAAGGCAAATTTGTCTGGACTCCTAACTCCTACCATTCCTCCTAAAATCAATGATGACTGTCTCCTGTCATCAATGCGTACATAATTGATAAACACTGATACATGTGAAACTACTTTGCAAGCATGTATTGTGATCTTTTACCAGTAGGACTAGTAGGAGACAGATTTTCCCCACCTCTGGTAAGCTGGCACAATGTTATATTGAGTCCCATAGATAAAGCCTATCTTTGACCCAGCACTTTTTCTCTGCCTTGTCTTACGATCAATGGCTGTTATGTCCGTCTCCTATAATCAATAAAGATGTCTTATATCCGCATGGGCAGGTCACAAGTTGTCTCCTAACTGTGTTACTATTGATCCTTTCTGTCGGTTTAAGTGGATTTGCAGCCACATTGTTGGGGTGATGGATGATGATATGTGATTAACTGACATGCAAGGGGAAATTGATGTGTGAGATGTGACCTGGGCAACACACGACAGAGTCTAAACTGGAACGTTATGCTGTTATTCACACCAAATTGATGTTGGGACACAGACTTGCTGGCCCGTGAAGGCTGTTCATGTGCATGAATTGAGACGTGTACTGAACTGCACCATTGCCAACATATTTTGCAGCGAAATGCGTTAAGTGAAAATGGTTGTTGATGTTCAACTTTGGCTACTTCGTTACATATAAATTGGCAATTAAAAGTAAGTTCATGAATAAATTCATCCCCATACATGTGCCTGAATGAACAAAATTTGGCTAACAGTCACTCAAGCGTAATAAACAGAGATGTCAACAAATAATACCTCTCAATGTACTCAATTTTCAAGTACAGAATCTTTCTAGTTACTGTTTGAAATCTCTATTAATAATGCTAGTTTACCTAAATCAATGGTAAAACAATAAAGTTAACCATCATTCCTTTCTGTTTCATGCCGACATTATTGACTGCCCTTGTCACTGATGCTATACATATTTTCTCTAATCCTGTTAATACAAAATATCGCAATTTTAAATGGTGACATTTTTGTGGGGGGTATCCATATTCTGCAGGGAGAATATCCTAAAAATTATCTTGTCGTTAATCACCTTTGCAACATGGTTGTTGTACCTTTCTTGGCTTAAAGAGGGTGCTAAAGACATACTAAAGACTAAGTGCTATACGGCCATGTCACAAGCAACGCTTTGTCGCAGCAAACAACACTGTTGTTCAAATCCTCCCATGATGAGGTCAGTCAGTTCCATTCTAGGGCGGAAAGTTTTTGACCTTGTCGTCTTCAAAGTTTTTTAGACTGTCACAATGTTTGAAGACTTATTAAGTCTTTGAAGCTTGCAATTCAGGCCATTGAGAATCTAATACGAAGATTTGTATCAGTAAGGAGGCTAACCTCCAAACATTGAACCTACAATTTGATTTCTACAGGGCTATTCAAAGATAAACTTGTAAAACTTCGTGTCCCAGCGCTTTCCTCACGAAATACAACACCACATTGACTCATTTCTGTGCCGGGGGCCTGCCGGCTGCATGAACACCCATGGTATATGCAAATCTTGCATGACATATTCACCATGCGCATCTCTGATTGCTTATTGCTAAAGCTGGTGGAGTTTCACTTCAGATGACACACACTCTGATTGGTAGAACTGTACGCGGAACATTGCATCGCAGCGCTGGCAGGGCAGCAAACGTGCAACTTTGTTTGAAAATGCTACACTTGTAAACTCCAGAAAACACCGTTTTATCAAACTAGTAGATAGCGATATTCTAATTAAGCAATGTATAATTCAAAGAATCTTTTGGGAAAACATACATGTATATGCAGATTTATGATGCCTTTGGCATAATTTTGTCATTCAGTGAAGCCAGAAGTGTGCGAAGTGCAGCATGGGTTTACTACGTTACCCTGCTAATTAAGCGTTTTATATGTCAAAACAAAAATAAAACTCCTGCTAAAGAGAACCCTGAATATTTCAGATCCCAGCAATTATGTTTTTGATAAAATATTTGTGGATATGCACAATGTCCCTGTATCTCCAGCCGTGTGCTACCATTGGAATTGGCCCGCGCTCACCAGTCACAGAGGGTAAAAAAAATTAAATTTTGCGTAACTAAATTTGTGAAGCACATTGCTGGTATTGATCAAGTAACCGTAAGACTGAGTGGAAGAAGTGTTGCTATGCTGCCTGGTCTTCCAGACCCATCAGTCAGGGAGACCACCATCATGGTTCAAGATTGTGTAAAAACAAGAGGTATTGACAAGTGAAATTCAAACAAATTGATCCTGCCAAGTTCTAGTGCTACCACACTCAATGCAGCAGACAGAAAACTGATACAAAATTTAAGATTGACTTTGACCTCTCCAGTTCATTGATCTCCTTTGATAAAGACTGCAATCACTGCAAGCACACTTACTTACAAATGTATTCCCTAGGATACGCATCTGTTGTCCTCCATTATCCTTTGATGTTGTTACAGAAAGACAGCCTGATTTGGTGTAAGTATGTGGTGCTCAAGATGAGGTTGACGTTGGCATTAATTGAGTAGGGTTTAAATAGATGTTGACTGTTACATGGCAGGCTTGCACTGCTTTATTTCAAGCATTTAAAATGGGGTACAAGCAGGGTGGGAACAAGGTAGAGTTTGAGCTTATAGAAGCTCAAAATTTCTTACAAATTATGTTGCTTTACACAAATTCTAGTGCTTAGTCACAAGCGACAGCCTAAGATGATGACATCAAGTTGGTATTGAATGATGTATAATGCAATGGACAATGTGCTATTTCTTACACGTATGTCCTGCAGTAATACAATCAAGTATATTGTGACAACATGCTGCAGATTTGTGAAAAGGGAAGCAATGCATAAACTGGTATTTGATACAATGCACAACAATCTAAAAATGCCTCTAGTAGTATATCCAAGTAGGCATTTGTACTGTAGCATGTATGCTGTGAATTAACAACATAGTATACATACACATGTACATGTATTTTGATGTGCATACTATTACTAGAACTGGCAAAGAAGATGGACTAAGGCCAACAGGAAAGCTGTTTTCAGCTAAGAAAATCCTATCACTGGATTCTTCCTGTATATATATTCCTTAACTGTCATTTATTCTTGCAGCAACAAGTGCATGTAGTCAATAGCCGAGCAGTTACTTACTAGGCTAGCAGAGAAGGGATTGAGAGGTCATGGGTTCAATTCCTCAGACATTCCTGGCTAGATGTCGTTCAGAGTGGGTACCTGACTTAGGTTTGGGAGGTAAAACTATAAGTGAGTGGCTCTGCCTTCGAATGCCTTGAAATCAAGATACAGTGGATTAACAACCAACCTCACCTACATGTACCGCCTCAAAAAGGCTTTGGGACCTCAACTTCCTGTCCTTCGTGCTGTCCTGCTGTCTGTCCTTCCGATAGTTTATACACCTCCAGCTTTACATGCATGTACTTCATTTGTGGTCAGAAACAGAAGCTATTGTAACATTGATAGCTTTTGAAGTAAAGAACAAGTGATGTAGGTTTGGGCCCCCAGCAGCTTATTCTGGAACTGCAGACAAAGTCAGAATTGACTTTAACCTCAGCTGGTAAGGTTTACTAAAAACCAAATATTTAGATCAACTTTGATTTCTGAGTTGTGGGAAATACATTGTACATGTACAAATGTATGTAGGGCATTAGTGGAATGGACAGGCACAATGAAAATGATGAAACAGGAATTTTGTGATACACCAACCCAAATGTCAGCACAGGAGCCACAAGGTCAATAGACTAACCTGTTTAAGGTAAATACAACATTATGATTTTCACCAAATGGAAATAAGGCAATGCTCAGGCGAAGGCCATCAAAAAAAGTTAGGCAGCATTCTTAGACAAGTTAATAAAGTATTCTTTATCATCCAACTGTTATTGACCATTACGTCGATAGTGATTGTACATGTATGGGAGGTACCGGGCAAGTCACAGGGCGTGTCGGCACCATATAGACTCAGGCCTGCTAAAGGCCGCCAAAGGCCAATGTCTCAGGCCGCACATACTAAGAATGTTGACACCACTAGAAACCTCGCTTATCCCCTAAATTGAGAAAATCTTACGGATATCTTAAAATATAAACCCTCTGAAAATATAAATGGTGTCTATCGTTGCCCCAAAATACAATATTTTTGACATGTTTTCGGTATCATTTTAAAGATCGTTATCCGAGCTATGCAATATGCTACTTGTTTTACTGTCACCATGCATGATGGTGCCGCCGCCATGTTTCGAGGGCAAAGCATGCTATTGTTTGCCAATAGATTTCTGCTGTTTTACAGATTTTGTGGCCTCAAAACACATATCACAAAGGAAAGTTATATAATTGTTGTTTTTACATGTAACATGCATGTCTTTTAATCTAAATTAATTAAAATGATTCTTCCACCGTGCTGCCAATAGTGGTCAGGAATCCTTCCCTGGGCACTCTACTTTAGTTTACAATCAATATGTAAGCTGAGACTGTTCAAGTTATTTATATGAAAATGGTATTTTGAAATGTCAGTGTCGGGTCTTATTTCCCCCTAATAACAATGTTTGTAGCGGCATAGCAAGATCGACTGATATGTTACCAGTTCTGCCAGGATTTCACAAAGGCTCTCATAGCGGCAAGGAAATCAACACTGAAAAATAGCAAATTACAAGAAAAAATACCGGGAAAATATGGGCAGAAAAAATTAACTTTCAATTCTAGAGAGGATGTCTTATGACCAGGTTAGCAAAGCCCCCATTTAAAAATAATAATAGATAAATGTATCGTCTGAAATAAGAACATACCAGGCGGATTTTGAGGCAAAAATAATAAACGTACCTGTCCAGTTCATTTATTTGAGAGGTGAGGGTACATACATGACATTTTATGTATGTTGTATTTCTCACAACTCAGAAATCAAAGTTGATCTAAATACTGGCTTTTTAGTAAATCTTACCAGGTTAGTCAATTCTGACTTTGACTATGTCCAAGAGATGGTACCATCTCTAATGGGGGATTTATGATTTGTTAGTGTTCGACGGACGTCGCTCAAGCCCCGTCCCATTTCAACAAAATATATAGTCCACTTAGTGAGAATCACTGCAGCTATAAATGTACTTCTGCAAACTTAACAAGGTTATGTCGTACTGGGATTTGCTGCTTTGAAGATAGGATATCTCAAAAAGTTATAAAAATAGCTGTACATGTTGAGAGAAAATGCCATTAAAAGAAGATTGGCGATGTTCAGGATCATTCATCAGATTCTTTTCAAACATTAAAAATTTTTGTCTTTGCTTCTTGGGATAAACTTTAAGCTATAAATAAATTTGATTGAATAAATGTTCTATTACTCACATTGCCTTTCCCTTAAGTTTGGCCAGTTTCTTCAGCCTCTCTTCTTCCTCCTTCTTCTTCTGTTCTGCCATCCGCTTTTCAATCTCCTTCTTCTTCAGCTCAATGAGCCTCTCCTGTTGAGACAGGCTCTGTGCCCTGCTCATGCGATCCTGGGTGGCTTGTTGGTACCCCCCGCTGTGCCCCGGCTGCATCGGTGTGTACTGGCCCTGTCCCCCTCCTCCGTATGAGCCTCGGTGAGCCATGCTTCTCCCACCACTGCCCACTGTGTGATCTGAGAGAGAAATATCATCAACTCACCCATATGTATAAGCCTACCTCTGTCTGTGATAGGCCTGTTAGGCAGCCAATAGGAGACCAATACTGGGGATGATCACTGTCAACAGGGGAATACCACAGTGACTATTCACCATCTGCTTATGCATGGCACATGTATATGGTAATGTTCTCCTTCATGCCTTTAGTCAGTATAACATCTTGTGTTCAAAAGATATACAGGTAGTTAAGGCAGGTGTATAACCGTTTGCCATTCTGTAAAACCTACACAGGATTGCATGTGCGGCATCATCTATTCTTAGACAAATGTGCAACTGACAACAGTTCTGTGTCCTGTAGACTATAGTACTCTGTCCAGTTGTTTTCCAAAGATTGTTTCTTCAACATTTTTCAGTTGTTGATTAAATTTTCTCTCTATTTATGTTAGTACCAATAACAACTCTAGGTCTCCTGATAAGGCCACACCATTTTAATTTCTTGGTTAACGGAATTTAAAAAAAAATGCTAGATTGGAAAATCAACAGGAAAACAGAATCTCAGAGGAAAGTTCGTACTTTGGTGCACACAATTTCAGGGAGTGAACAGGCTCAGGTGCAAGTTTTCACCCCAGCCTTCTGTTTTCATGAGATCTTTTTTGCTAGAATAAATAAAAAAATCTGTTGACCAAGAAATTGAATTGGTGTGGCCTAACTGACATTCTGATTGAAAGGCTTATGGAAAAGGGGTCTAATATACTAATATCCATGGAGGGGTCTTGTACAGTCTTGGAAAAAGTTTCATCCTGACCTCCCGCACTATGAGGGCTAATGCATGGTTCACATCACTCTACAAAAATGTTTTAAGCTCTATGGAAGAGCCCTACTGGGTGATTAACAGTGTTTGGCAGCTACATGCACTTTTAATGCATACAGATGGTTCACACCAATCTAAAACTTGGCATTATAGCGCCAGAGTTGTTATGGAAATTGAGATTGGTAAGCCTTTTTTTGGTGTAAAGTAATAAAGGTGAAGATGGGATAATGCAATCAATATAGGAAGGCCGATGCTATTGGCAGGATGTTCCTGTCAAAAATGATTCTTCTTGTAATATTGACAGGAATGAATTCATTAGCAACCACTCAGAGCATTCTTTAATAATCTTGCAAACTTGAACAACACCTGTCAATCCTAACCCTTTATTGTCCCTCATCCTAAAGAAAGTGAAAGCAAGATGGTACAAAAATAGTATTCGGTGACATTCATGAGCAAGACTAATTAACTCCACATAAATTAAATGGACGTTCAAAAAGAAAAGAAAAAAAGGTTCCCCCTATAGCCAAGATTCAAACCTCCAATCTTCTGTTTGTAAGACGAGGGCACAAAGCACTATTCATTACTTTTGTTACCTTCGACAGGAAGGTTATGTTTTTGGTGGCATTTGTGTGTGTGTATATGTGATGAACAGGATAAATCAAGAAGGCCTGGATGGATTGTCTTGATATTTGATAAGTACATGTACTCTCACCTCTCAAATAAACGTACCGGTACGTTTATTTTTTTTCGCCTATAGTTCCACCCGGTACGTTCTTATTCTAGACGGTACGTTTATTTTTTTTTTAAAAATTGAGGCTTTACAAACCAAGAATCCCTCTAAAATCGTAAGTTAAGGTTTATCTGCCCCGGTATTTTTGCTCGTAATTCGCTATTTTTCGGCCTACCGGCGTTGATTTTCTCGCCGCTTCGACGGCCTTGTGAAAAGTATCCTGGCGGCACTCGTAACATATCGGTCGATATCGCTATGACACTACAAAGTAAACCGGAAAAAAAGACGCGACATTGACATTTTAAAATACAATTTTCATACAAATAACTTTGTCAAAACGTGTGGAGTAGGGTGCACGCCTGCACGGGGAATAATAATATTTTCCTGACCACTATATCCGTAGTATCGACAGCGCGGCGGAAGAATTATTTGTTCGCAGAAGACATGTAACACGTTGAAACAACAATCATAACTTAACTTCCCTTGTAATATGTGTTTTGAGGCCACAAAATCTCTAAAACGGCAGAAATATGTCCGATATGATTCGGTAAACAACAGCGCGAAATCGCGAAACATGGCCGCCACTCTCAGGCATGGCGACAGTAAAACTAGCAGCATATTGCGTAGTGCGGATACCGATCTTTAAAATGATACCGTAAACGCATGGAAATATTATATTTTTTGGGCAACGATAGACACACAAGGCCATATTTATTTTCAGAGGGTTCATTTTTTTAAATAGTCGTAAGATTTTCCCAATTTAGGCGGTTCATCGCGGGTTTCTAGTGTCAACAAGTAATGGGTAACTTCTTAGTATGTGCGGTCTGTGACGTTGAGCTACTTTTACAGTCGATCTCTGTTCAATATTGTGGGATTTACCGCGGGAACTCGAAATCCGAGCGTCTCACTTTGTTTTCGACGCTATGGAGCAAAAGTTTATAGACATATTTCTTTTGTGGAAGGACTGTGTTCATATTTGTGTTTTTTTGTGGTTGATGTCTTTAGAAAATATGATCAGGTACATTTAACTTAAGTACTCTGATGATTTTTGTTATATGTCACTGATTGTCAGTCATAATAAAATGATATAACAATTTTCTTTGATCACTTGCTTCAAGTTCAAGTAGAAAAAGCATGTATCATGTACATTTACGGTTAGGGGTCATAGCGGGGAACCTGTGCCCAATTTTTCAATATTACTATTATATTTTACGAAGAGGCGAGGAAGATCATCATGATTTGAACAAGCTATGGACAGTTATTCTGTTCAATATCTATATACTTAATAGGTATGGCATAATTGACTAAATATAAGTTACCTACCCGCTTATTATCTTATTTCCCTCTGACAGTGACAGTTGTACATGTATGGACACAGTTTACCTAGCCTGGACTGTCGATTTTTGAAATTTTCCGGGGGGTACTTTTATTCCAGGGGGTACTTATATTACATTTTGAAGATTTGTCCGGGGGGTACTTCTATTCCAGGGGGTACTTCTATTTGAGAGGTTAGAGTAGGTAGGTCTTGATGAGGCCTAAAAATGACTAGATTTTGGAACTCTTGCTCTGGACACAAACTCATGGTCACTCAAGTGTCCGGCAGCTCTGGCGATCCCGAGGGACCTACATTGACCAACTTGCTGGGGACGTGGGGTGACTGCTGCTGACCTAGAGCATTTAATGGCGGATCGTGTTGTCTGGAGACTGAGACAGAGAAGCCTTAATCCGGGCAATCCGCCAGACACAATGATGATTATTCAAGTTACAGGCAGTTACAGGCAGTAACTTCTAACATCTGCTTGGAGTCGTATTGGGGCCCAGGTCCCCAGACTACAGACAGCACCAAGTGGTGTCAAACTGCCAGACAAAGGATAACACATAACCCAACATCTGCTTGGAGAAAACCTAATCAGCCCTGACCCACAGAAGCAAACCATATTAATGACCTGTTCCACAATGCCATCAATATAGGGGTGTTTTCTGAAATAATACATGACCTAAAAAAACCTGCTTTTGTGTACAACAGTGGTAGAAATACTTTTTTTCAGTGTTCTGCAATATTGCAGAATGCCAAAATTTTGTTCTGCAATTTGAAAATATTTTCTGCAAATACAAAAGCCTCAATGCTACAACCTTCTCAACTTGATACTAGTAATGCCTACTTATATTTACATCATATCTAGCTTTGCAACATTGCTGTTATTCATCTTTATTCTCTCACTAGCTTTAATTCTACAAGCAAAATTTGAAACAGGAGTAACATACATGTGTGTGAAAAATATTTAAATGAATAGCAAAAATTGCAACAGCAAAAGCGTACAAAAGCGTAAAAGTATTATTCAATATTAATCAAATTAAATATCCGTTTATAATTTAGGTACGTGTATTGAAATATTAAAGTATTTAACAACCTGCCTGATAAGGAGGAGAAGGACATTATATTCTTGCAAGATACGTGATGCCTAATGAGATCTCACGACCTGTGTCAAAAATCACAGCCACGGCCCACGGAAAAAAATGAAAATATTTGAAAAAATCGAAGAAAAAAAATTCGAAAAAAAAAAGCCTCACGCAAACCTTGGCCTCTGCATACTTTTTTTTTATAAATCTGAAAAATCGCTATCGGTTTTAAACATCGGACTCCGACTTCGGATTGTCTGGGAGACGCCAGGCAACCCGGCGATGTTATTGTTTTTCACGTGGGCGCCCCCCTCCCCACTGTCTCAGCGCAGGAGAAAATGTTCGGCCTTCTCCTTGGTCACAGATCTATCCGAGTGATTCTTAACTTCATCGCTGCCATCTGGGTTTGAAGGACCACCGGCTAAATGTAGTTGCCACAATTTCGCTACTGCTGTCGTCACGCCCATGCCCCGAGTTCGGGCTCTGCTCCGCTGCAGCATGCTTACAAGAAACATACGGGAATTTCCCCCCGACTTTTGGCGACCCCGAGATCGTGGCCGCGGAGATTAGCGAAGTTAGGGCGGAAATGCACGAATTTTGAAATTCGTCCCCGAAATTATCACGGAAATCCCCCCAAAAAAACCTTAACCTCCGAGGCAGTGGGCACGCACTGAAACGCCGTCAGGTTAGCTGGGCGCTAGTTTCAGTTTATCTACAGCGCCGCTAGCTAAATCTACATGTATATTATAACCTCCTTGGCTAGATTGAGAACCATTGAATCCCGAGCCTGATTTTTTTATTCTGCAAAATTGCAGGTTGTTTATTTTTTCTTCTGCAATCTTGAAAATCTTTCTGCAATTTGCAGATTGCAGACGGGTATTTCGAACGCTGGTACAAGAAACGTGAATCATCTCGCGTGCACTAGCTGATGACATGTGAAACTACATGCGAATGTAGCAAAGGGATTGTGAGTTATACTTATAGCCGTGAACGTATGGACAACCCTATTCACAATGCACAGCTGGCAGACCAACGTGTACGAAACAATCACAGGAAATGGTGCAACACATCACCCAATATCTGCTTAGCACAAACCCTACTAGGGCACACCCATTAATGGCCTGTTTCACCAGTCTATCGAACAGGCCTGTCAAAATAGAGGTACTATTAAAATATTACATTAAAGATAAAAGCTGTTACAGTGTAAAAAAGACAATGTGCATCATCTCATGCAACCTAGCAGACAATATGCCAAGTTACATACCAATGCAGCAACGAGTTGTAGCTGCGAACGTGCGCACAACTCTTTTTACTTTACTCCTTCCTGGAGTAAAAAGGCAGATTTGTTGGGAATGAGTATGATGTGCATAGGTGGTAATGGAACCCCAGTTACAATACCTTCAGCACCAAGGACAGGGAAATTACTGACACTGTTTTTTCTAACTAAAGAAAGGCAACAAGCAAAAAGGAATAAGGAGTGAGTATAAAGTATTAGCTGATAAAAGGGACCCCAGTTATACTGACTTCAGCACCGAGGAGAGGGCAATGAGAATTACTGATAATATTTTGCAAAGAGAATATAAGAATTGCTGATATATTCTTATGCTCTCTTTACCAGCTGCTGCATCTTAACATGAGAGTACCATTTCCACCAAGAGTACGACTAGATAGCAAAGGCAGTCAAAACTGGAAACACCTCTTGCTGAGATGCTTGTCTTGCTAAAGTAGAATTCCCTCTGACAAGAATGTTTCACCAGTTCAAAGACATCACATCGGTCTACAAAATGGCATTAAAAACACCATGAAGGACAGAAACTGCTACCACCTGACAATACATGTAACTCAATAAGCTAAATATTCCAACCAAAGAGCAGCATAGTACAGGATTATTGATTAAGTCAGGATTATATCATGTCAGATCAGAACCGTTTTATCAATAACAGTTCATCTGGAAATCAAAATGTCCAATGATATTGCTTTTTTTTATAAAAAGGCAAACATGAAATTTGTCAGATTTACTTTCATATATTTGCTATCCCTTGCCTAACAACCTTCCTCTTCAGTACCAAGGACAGATACATTAACTCGGCACAAAAAGTTTAGAAATTTGATTAACCATTTCTCCGTTACTTTATCAAATGTATATAGAAGCATATGTATCATTGGAAATCCTGTTTATTACCTTCACAATGATACCAAATTTATCAATCACAAATGCAAACACCAGAGCCGACAATGCACGTCAGTTGCAAAACAAGCATGCTGGACAACACTGCAAACCTGCCAACAGTGTCTGACTTGACTTGACTTTATTTATATCCACATCAAGCTGAGGAATTTTGGCCACCAACGAACTCAGCTATGGTGCTTGTTGGACAAAAGCGTAATCATAACAAATGAGATAGAAAAATACATAAGCTTTCCAATGGCAATGATATGACATGTGCTAATCATTTAACAGTGATTACAGGAGAAAACCAAGCAAAACCAGGCAGAGGTCAGAAGATGGGGGTCAGCCAAATCGGCTCATACTTTGTATTTGTGATAGGTATGTGGAACTATGAACAGCCAGGTATTTTTCGTTATGTAGTTCTGGGACCTCCCTCGGAGACCCTCCAAAATCAAACAATTTATGGTTAAAGATTACTGAAATTGCGATGGCTACCCTGATGATTCGACCAAAGATTCAAGATCAAGCATTAATCTAAAGGGTTTACTAGGGGATTATCTGAACCAATGAAAGCAGAATTTTCATCTCGCTAAATTTTTGTCATTTATAAGGGGCTTTTTGTCCAATCATCAGCAATATTGATGAATGGTTTTACCTTTGCTGGAGAGAGAAACATCTACTGAGTCAAAAACAAGCATCGTTTAATTGGGCCACGCATAACAGGAGCCTTACATTGTAACTGGGGGGTCTTTATGGGGACTTTTTGTTTTCTGGACTAATAATAAATCAAGTAATCACGTCTCACCAGTGTAAGCTACATATAGCTATTTTGTGTCGCTGTGTGAAAACCACGGATAGATGCCAAGAAATAATAACATTAATTAGACATGCTAATTAGGGCTCTACATGGGGGTTATACGGACACTTGAAAAGGAATTAAGCTGTTTGACACATTTTATTGCTGCTCTCTTTAAAGTCTAAGATGTCAATTACTAAACCATTATGGAATTTCACTATGTGGTACATAATGAAAAGGGGCTCTGCATGGGGGTTATAGGAATCAGTAGCACACAACAACAGCTTTGACATTGATTTTAAGGAGTTGTGTTAGTAGATTAACGGAAACATTGAAAACGGGATTTCAATTTCTTCTACTTTTTGTCCTTGTGTGACAGGCTTTTCACCCTTAACCAGTGGCTTTTGCAAACAAGCCTTTGCTAGATAAGAGAAGCATTAAAAGTCATTTCAATCACAAAGGTTACAGCAGTATACAGCTTGAAAGCCTGTTAAACAGAACTGCAAGGCTAATCACTGTAAACACACTCAAAGAACATGTCCCAGTTGATATCTTACAGGCAGAGGCAGACACTGTACGACAAAGATAATGTATTCACAGAGATATCATATCATCAACCGAAATTAAGTTTCCGGAATCTATTTTTGCCAAGTTTAGAAGCAGCAGCCAGAGAAAACATACATGTACGTGTAGTCCATCTTTTTCATGTTGTATTCAGCACCAGGGACAAGTCCAACGCTTATAGCATCTGTATTCATAACAACAGACACGTCCTGCACCCGTGATCCTCCGATATGCATAATCAGCACCAGGGTTTATCTTTACATTCAATATATTTTACAACCAACTGAATAAAACACTAAATCTTTTCTTCACTTGAGAGGCTTTCTTTAAAGGTTACATTAGAATTCAACTGTAAGGAAAAGATCAGCTTGCTTCATTGCCCCACAATGTATCAATGTGGTGATGTCCTATAAAGGAGTTAGTATATGTTACTTCTATCAGCTAATGCTTATCAGCCCATCACAGCAGGTTACAAAAGCCAATATTTTGCTTCCTGCAAGGATAGAGATAATACATTTCCAGACAAAGCAGCTAGAATCTTTAATCTGCCGGATTGTATATGGCCATCTTTCATAAAACCTTTGCATTGCCAGAGGCAGAATTTATACCGTTGACAAATGCTTGTGTGATTATTGAAACATAGTGCAACGTACACTAGTCCCTGGGGGTACATAACAGCAGCAAAGGTGCATACGAGATAACGGATGCAAAGCGAATCTGATTCCTCATGAAAATTTTTCTCATTTATCACAAGTGCGATGATTTAAGTAAGCAGATATCTTGCTAAGATGCTGAAAAGAATGTGTACCTGTAACCATTGCAGAGAGGCTCACAATATAGGTGAAGATTATATAGGCATCTTCACTGGATTAGGACAAGAAAATGAAACGATCTGTATCAGATCTAGAGGTTAGGGCAGCAATTTGATAACAGGTACTGTATGTACTACAGGTATGTACTACTTTTAAGACGAAAGCAAATCATTCATTAAAGATGATAGGGGAGAAAGGAGTTTACTGTTGTCAATATCATATAAAGTTTACTAACAGCCCAAGTTTGCCTGTGGTTCTGAATTTATCAAGATTACTTTTGCCAAGAAGGTTATGTTTTACCGAGTGTGTGTGTGTGTGCGTGTGTGTATGCGTCTTTGTTGGAACATGATAACTCGAGAATGTCAGTAGGTTTTTATGAAATTTCGAAATGATTAGATTTTGGGCCCCCTAATATTCATGATTAATGAGGAATGTCCGCTATATTTTGGGAGGTCACGGTTCAAACCCTGGGTCATGCGAAAGATTTCTAAAATGATACTGCTTGCTCAGCTTTGCACAAATAAGATATGGAAGTTGAACAAACACCACAATCAGTGAGCTAGCATCCTGCTACATAAACTGTGTGAACCAAGGGCTATAGAGATGGGCATGGCCCTATACACCAAAAGGTTTGAAAAGGAGTTCTGTGTGATGGTACATGAGTTTTTACAATTCTACTCCCATTAGATACATCAATCTTTTGTGTCTATGTCGAGTCATATAGGGTATAGGAAAGTCCTTGTATCTATTAGTTTTGCACTTGATTGTTCTGAGTTTGTTAGTAGTCATCTTATTTTTCTCTCCAATTCTCAGTGGGAACAATATTTCTGGGGCAAGGGTTTTTGCAAACTTCCTGCACAAGTCCACACGTCTTTCTTGAAGTGACTTGGAGCCTGTGTCAGTCAGGACCGTTAGGTAGTCAGTGTACTGAGCCCAAAGGATTGTTCGAAATGCCCTCTTTTGAACTCCCTCCAGTCTGAGTTTGGGTTAGTCCTGGGTGCCATACCGAAATGCAATATTCCAGCGCCTGTCTCACATAGGCCATGTAGATTTGCAGTAAGTCACTGACTGGTAAATTGACGTGCTTCAGTTTGCGTAGCATTGCAAGGTGTCCACTTAATTGCTTTGACGATCATCTTGTTCACATGCATGTTCCATATCAAGTTGTTTTGGAGTTAGACCCCAACAGGCATATGCATGTGACGCATACCACCACATGCATGTGACGCATACCACCTCCAGTAGCTAGTGTCTAATCGATAAAGAGCACTGGTGGTGGTGGGGGGGCACTTCATGAAGCAAACAGCCATGGTTATACATTTGTCTGAGTTGAGCAACATGTGATTGTTCTTAGACAAGTGATTGAAAGAGTCTAACATTTGCGTTGATGATGTCGTGGTATAGCTGCATGACACTGCCGACGTTAAGTCATCTACGTATTACATCTAACTCATAAATAGAAAGCTTATAATTACTGTCCAAGGGAAGATCCACAACAAAAGTTTATTACAGCACCTGTACTATCGGTAGTAGCCTTTCTCAAGTTTCTGATCTAGTTATATATATGACATTCTGTCCTAATCTCACATGCAGAACAAATTAATACTGACTGCTCAGAATTGTTCCATTTTGGAAATTGAGAACAATTCCATCCTTCCAGCAGTACTGAGCTTGATGTGTCCATTGACCGATTGATTTCTTTAGGCTAAGGTAAAATCAAATCATACCCTGACAAGCTGGTGAAATAAAGATGAGGAAAAGCAATAAATCTTTAGTCTTTTAGGATCTGATCACCAGATTTCTCCCTTTCTGATAAAACCAGACAGACTTGGTGAGGCTTTGCCTACAGGGACATGAAAATTTGAGATATACTGTACATTAATTGTCATGTATTTGTAGCAGGGCTAGGAGGCAACTACATATAGTATACAGCTAGTGAACGGAGCTCTAAAAAATAGAATCTTTAAGTTTAAACAGTCTAATTGTATCAGGGCTCTCCCCAGTGATTAAGAACAAGGTTGGGATGTAATTCTGGGGAAGGTGAAACTTGGCCCAAAACATGAAATTGAAAATTGTAATGAATTTGAGCATAGTACCACAAAATTTGAATATTGACATCAGAAGAAGGTGGCAGAGCACCATTGTTCCAGTGGCGTTGCTTAATTACAGTCCTAGTATAATCATATTTCATCTGTTATGCAGCTTTGTCTGGCTAAACTAGTTGCCACTATGGTAAAGTCAAAAGAGCTACATTTTGTATTAAGGTCTCATTCACGCCTTACTCCGCGTGTATACTCTAAAAGAATCCGTACCCAAAAAATTAACGGCTGCATGAACATGTGTTTATATCGGTGGGAAATTCCTTTTTTAGCCAGCCCAACTGATCTGAAGTGTCAAAGTGATGAAAGCTTGTTTGTAATTGAAAAAATTAGCAGGTAAAGTTTGGCAGCCGCACACGAGGTCGGACGTGCACAGCCCGGCATTGTGGGTGATGCGGTTTTGCGCTTACAGCTGGAAAGTGCCATTTTTTTTGGTGTAGCTAAGTATAGTTTGTAATTGCTATAAAAAGAGATTGCATATAGTGAAACTGCTGGCAATTTTTTTTTACATGATCTAGTGTAAATGTTCTCAACACAAAATGAATAACATTGGTGCATTTTCTATAGCTTCATTACGAATGCGCTCATGTAAAACACATATTATACTATATAAGCCTATGGGGCGAAAAAAACTCATGAATGAGACCTTAAATTATCACATGATATATAATAGCATGACTGCTTGACAGGTTTTACACTGTAACATGAGGTGTATTGACAGTATTTTCCTCTACATTACTGGAAGGCAGAGCCAATCTATCTCCTTTCATTGTCTCTACCCTCCCCGAAGTCAGGTAAACATTTACACCTGATGAGTGGAGTGAGGAAAGTTGCCTTCTTCAGAGGCACAACTTCTAGCCAGGTATCAAACCTGTACCCTCTCAATCCACTAGCCATTAATTAAGCCATGTATATGTAGGGATGAGGTAAGAGTCCCCAACTCCAGTTTTAAAATAAACAAAATGCCTGACTGTATAGAATCCTCAATCTCATCAAGTTAGTGGCATCATGACTTTGTTTTCAACTTGCAAGGTCACCCTCTGCCACATGACCATCAAACCATCAAACTTTCAGGACTGCCATTATCCTGGCGCAGGTCTTAATTTTTTATTGTCGCACCGAACGACCGTGATTTTAAATCTAGTCGCATTCTCAAAAAACTGGTCGCATATGCAACTAATCCGGCCGCACTCACGAGCGCTGCTTGCATGATCGAGAATTACATTTTCTAATGCCTTTCTTGCAGTTTATCATATCCCCCTGGCCTCCCTATACTCTGTATAGGGTACGGGGGGAATACATCATTTTTGCTGGCTAGTCTTCTTCTTCTTCTTCTTTCTTCTGCCAAAAACCAAGTAGATGTCGGATGGTAGCTCTATCAATCCAGAAACTTATAGTACATGTATTTCCCTTACGGTACATGCTATGGGTGTCATATTGGAGGTGTAGGTAGGACTAAGGTCAAAAACTTATATTTCCCTTACGGTAAATGCTACCGTAAACGGATGTCATATCATGGGCAATAGGCCACCGAGTTTTTGTTGAAATCGCTGTTGTTTTGTTTCAACACTGAAGTGTGTACTTGGTCCGCTGAAGGAGGATTCAGCCCGATAACCATACTGTTCTCTAGCATGATACAAGTACACGTACTAGTAGTAAACACAGTATGCGCGACAAACAGCATCAGTTGTTACTTCGTGTTCTGGTCACAGCTCGCGCAAAGGCCGGCGGGAGTATAGTTAGTTCGAACGCATTCGCGAACCAACTGTTCGAAACTGTAGAACCGTCAAGAGCTAACTTCATAAAAATCACAGGGTAGGAAAAGCTACCCGTGAACAGCGTTACCACTTGGGGTGGACAGCGATTTTCATGACTTAGAACCGCGTTCGACGGCGCTTCTTAGGGAAATAGGCTACTACCCACTAAAATGCGCAGCCCGACGTACTCAGTGAATGCGGCCTGACTAACAAAATCATTGCGAACAAACGCCACCCACAGCTAGCAACAACACTCCGTCTACTTATTGACAACTATCTTTGCCATCCCTGTATTCAGTTTTCTTTTCACAGACGGTACCAATCACATGTCAGAGTGTAACAAATCTCTGGACCTCGCCGTCCCGAATAATGGTTCCATTTTCGAACGTGGCGGGAAATCTGGGTCTTGCGTCTTATTGGCTATCAATGCCGCACTGCTGGTAACGCTGTCCCCCGGAAATCGGACTTTATAAAATGCCGCATATCTCCTTTAAAATTAGGTATTGTATCCTAAGGAATTCTGCATGGCTAGTAAGTAATATAAGTAGTATCAACGTGTTCAATTTCATGGCAGTTTTTCGCCAAAAATATAGGCTTTTGAAACTGCATTTCCTACCTATCTATTCTTGTTCTTAACACTGCCCAAAGCGTTCGGAAATCGCTGTTCGGCTCTCGGCAATCTTCGGGTGATTTCGGCATCCGTTCGTTTGATTCTTTGGAATCTACGGCGGATCGGGCTATACGATTCTCGGGAATCTTTCAATGGACCCAGTACACATTGTGTATGTTAGTTTAAATTCTCGGGAGTCTTTCAGTGGACCAAGTACACAGTCTTGGTTAGTGTACGATTCTCCGAAATCTTTCCGTTTCTTTGTTACTTACCTTTACTGCTCGGACCAAGTTCATATATACGGTACAGTAATACCGATTTCAACAAAAACTTGGTGGCCTACCGCCTATGGTCATATTGGAGAAGTAGAGTGAATACAATGGAATGTACTTTATGCTAATGAGGAACTTATTTGCATAATTTAAGCAGAAACTTATATTTCCCCTTACGGTTAATGCTCATTATGCTACGGATGTCATATTAGAGGTGTAGGTAGCTTTAGGAAAGGTAAATACGACAGAATGTGTGTTATGTTAATAAGGACCTCATTTGCATAATTTATGCCGAAATTTCATAATTCCCTTAGGCCATGTTGATTTAATTGTATAGATGACAACTTCTGGGGACCCCAAAACTGATGCGAGCGTGCTACTGAAAAAAAAATTTGGCAAAATAAAAAAGTTGCCTTTAGGGGCCAGTCTTCCGTTTTCATTTTTTTTTTCTACATTTTTTGGGGGGGAAAATAAAAATCTGTTAACCTAGAAATTAAATTGGTGTGGCCTTATTATGAAATCTATGTGGTCAGGAAGGACGAAAAAAACCTAACACACAGAGTATGGTATACTGAAATATAGACTATTCATTTTCGTTATTTCTAAACATCTTCTTTGACTTTGGAATTGACTTTGGCATTCAACGATATTAGTTATTTAGTATCAATTTTCTGGAACATTTTTTTTGCAATTTACACAATACAGCATGTATTTTCTCATTTTGCAGATGCTTTTGACAATTTACAGTATGGTGGAAAACCTTCTATTATTATCTGGAAACGGACGAAAGTGATGGGTGAGCGGATGTCATCCATATAATCAAATCATCATGGCCTTGCGGTAAATGCTAGAGATGTCATATTGGTGGAGTAGGTAGCTTTGATAGGTGATTAAAACGGAATGTGCTTAATGCTAATGAGGACCTTGTTTGCATAATTAATGCAGAAAATTCATATTTCTTTTATGGTAAATACTATGGACATCATATCGGATGTGTAGGTAGTTTTATGAAAGATGAATTCAACGGAACGTGTTTTATGCTAATGAGAACCTCATTTGCATAATGTATGTAGAAATTTCATATTTCCCTTATGGCAAATGCTAGGAATATCATTGGAGGTGTAGGTAGCTTTAGGAAAGGTGAATACAACAGAATGTGCATTATGCTAACTACATGTAGGACCTAATTTGCATGTATACCGTATATAGTTTATTCAGACACTTGGTATTTCCCTTATGGCAAATGCTATGGATGTCTTATTGGAGGTGGTAGCTAGCTTTAGAAAAGGTAGGAACCCAATTTGCATAATCTATGCAGTGACTTCATATTTCCTAAAATGTGGTTAATGGGAGGGGAATATCCTGCATCTTCTCAAAAATGTTGCCTTTCTAGTTACATCTAAATTACATATACCTGCTGTCAACCGTCAAACTAGCCGACTGCAGGTGAAGATCTTCTCCTTATATTTTGGGACCGGCTACTTTTGTGTAAATTTTCATTTGCTGACTTAGAATGGACTCTAGTGGTAAATGATGGGGATCTCATTCTTTCAGCATTTCGATGTTTAGTAAATATAGACATTGTCAGACATAAATCACCAAATGAGGGCCTCATTTATCTAATTTATGAGGAAATAAAATAATCAAATACAGGATAATACTAGTAAATGATACAATAGCCTTCTTTGCTAAGATAAGCCTTTCATACATGAACGGCTTGTGTTATTTGGGTACAAAAGATAATCAACTGACAGAAATCATCCAAATGAGGCCCTTACTTGCATAATAAATGGAAATCATTTATGATATTGCACTTGAAAAGGCTAGCATCAGTCAGTGAAGGTATGAGGTTGTGGAACTCAGGTTCAATCTGCATTTGCTTGATACAAGCACTTTCAGTGAGTAGTCTTCTGCGACATTGAAAAAGCTGAGAAAATTGGGGTGGCAGAAATGTCAAACAGTGGAAGCTACAGGTCTGGACAGTGATTTTCTAGGGGTGATGCACTTGTACATTGTAGTTGTTCATTTATCTATTTTCATTAATTATTTATACAGGGAAAAATACACCCAGGTAACAAGCCTGTTTTTTAGGTATCCCTGATAATACCAAGTTAGGTGTAATGCATGCATGAAAACACTGTCAGTATTAATTCAAGTTTTTGCTATGCATGTAACTCACACAGAATCAGATAATTACTTACATTTATAGTAAATTTGCAGCAACATTTGATGTAGAATATTAGTAACATACTAGTAGTTTCCAAAAGCGTATGCACTGCTGTAAACTTTGTTTTCCATGTATGTATTGATCAAACCTACATGTACAAACATATTTTCACACATCTTTGATATCTACTATACCCTGAACGAGGTATAGGGGAAATATATTGTTTTTGTTGGTGTGTAATTATTATTCTTGTCATGCTTGAACACCTCTTTCAGTAAAGTTTCACATGGTATAAAATAATCAAGAAGACAACGTCATGAACAGATTTCAATCATGTTTGGTCTGTGGGTAGGTTGATTGAAGATGAGCACATTACTAGTACTATGTGCTAACTAATTAGTCAGAGTCAAACCTAATTTGCATAATAAATGAAGAAAAGGTATATTTGGTGGGAAAATGGAGGAGAAGGGCCAGGACCACCAGTGAAATCGTCAGGACCAGATGATGATGCTAAGAAAATGATCAAAATCCATATGCATATCTCCTTGATGGTGAATTCAAGAAATTCCATACTCATATATAGAGTCATTCTATTGATACTTTATTTTTAACTTATTAACAGATTTTTCGCAGAGTCTATGGGATCTTCTGCCTAAGCCCCTGCGAAATACCAGTTTCCACTGAAATATACCTATTTTCACTGGTTTCAAAAACGCTCTAGTGCTGAAAACACTTCTGAAGTCAGCAGTTTTCCTGTGCTGAGGATTTTTCAGCACTCATTTTCCAGTACTGAATTGTCCCCAAGCACTGGTAAATCCAGTGTGGAAGACATGACTTTTTGAATGACGTTTGACATGACCCGCTGCTGCTCCATCGCGCTTCTAGCAATAGTAACCGAGTGCTGAACTCCACTCAGCACTGGAAAACGATCACTGAGACAATCAGCACTGGAAAATGAGCGCTGAGAGAAGTTACAGCAGTAGAATTCCAGTGCTGAAGCTCCTTCAGAGCCATTCACAGTGCTGGACTTTCTTCAGTAACTGCAAAACCAGACTGAGTGCTATGGAAAACCAGTGCTGCAGAGGCCGATTGGCCCGTTGATTCAGCACTGGAATACCAATGCGAAAAGCGTGACTTTTGTTTATTTGCATAACTGATCATTTTGTCTGCAACGTTACATGCGGCACGTACATGTGCACAATCTGCTACAAATTTGTATCACAGGAAACGCGCGCAACAGATGAAGTGCAGATCTGGCCCTCTTTCTGCCCCCCTCCCACGCAAACAATAATATTGTATAAAACAATAGGTCACTTCAGTCAAAGAAATTTCGAATAATTTGGAAAGGTTATCTTACAACAACAACATCTTACAAAAATTGAGTATGAATTCTTAACGAGAATCTAACAACCTTGCCAGAATATAACGTTGTAACACAGCAGCTGAGCAACAAAAAAACATACACTGATACAGTTTCCGGCCAAATTATCGAAACATATCGCGTCGTAGTGAGTGAACAGTATCAGTTCAAATAAAAGACGTACCTCAAATGTTTTTTTGTGTTGTTATCATGGACCGGTGACCAACAAAACCCTCGTTGAATCCAAACTCTTGAGTGAATAGATAAAAGTTTCGTCAAAATTCCGCACAAGATGCTGCGAAGAACAACACGATCACTCGGCCACCTTCGTCAACTGCATGCTGGACTGTGAATAGCTGTGGGTAAGCTTTGCTAGGTCGGTTTTTAAACCTGGAAAAGCAAGCGGAGTGAATACCTAACACATGTACAATTTTCAGTCTTCAATAATTCATAAAAATTGTAAAATATCGATGATAATCATAAATAGGTATTGATCTTCTTCTGTTATAACGACTACGATTGGTCAAAGTTGCCAGAATCTGGCCAATGAGAATCGGCGATAGAAAAAGTACGACTGCACGAAACAAGATGGCGTCAGAAGGCGATGTTGTGTTCAGTCGAGAGCAGGTATCTTGTGTAAGAGTATTACGTTATACGGTTGAGAAAATCATAATTGTTCTATGTCAATGTGACATGAGTCAGAATCATGCCATTGACGTGTTAAGCTCACGAACTGTACTGGAACAGCATAATAGGCTGCTGAAAGGATAAGGTGGGGAGGGGGGCACGCATAATATACCGGTCTTGGATTCCGAGACAACTCGGCCCCTGGGACAACTCGGCCCCTGGCCATTCAAGACAACTCGGCGGCACCAAGCTCAGGACAACCCGGCACCAATTACTCAGTGCACGATAACAGCAACATAACCTTTTTTGTACTTTGTTTGATGTATTACTTGTTTGAAAATTTGAAGTTGGCTATAGATTTTCAGATTGAATTCTTATGAGCGGCAGTAGGATTTGTATTATACATTTTGCTGACATCCTAGTTTTCTACTAAAATATCTTATGTTGTGCACCCAAATCTCTTTCTGTGCACCTAAATTTCTAAGTTAGGTGCACCAGTGCATCTATTCCCAAAAATGAATTTTGAGCCCTGTACATTGATGGGGAAATGTCCTGATGGGGAAAGTGCATGACGGGGAAACGTCCTGATATCGTTTTATAAGTGGGTTTTAGTACCTTTACATATAGATGCAGATCGAAACCCATCTTTAGTGCAAACTTGTAAATATTTTGTGCTTGTTATATACACACCTGCTTTTTGAAATAAAAGAAAACATTTGTATGCTAAAAGAGCACGCAAATTTTGTACATGACACCTGGAGTGTTTGGCACCGAAATCATGCTTAACGGCAGGTCATATTTATTAATAATCCGTCACATAATTTTCCAGCATGATTGCAGCACTGAACCTATTTTTCCACTGCACGGTATTGATGTTCTTTGAAACTTTTAATCAATTGTTTGGTGAATACTCGTGTTTTGCACAAATCACCCCTTAGCCTGAATGTACAGAAGGCCATAGATTCCCCCAAAGTATGTCCCCATGAAGGGGTTACCATATTTTCTCGATTAAAGTACACACTTTTTAAACTTTTCAATATCCAAATGGTGTTTCATGCTATCGCCAAAGCGGGGGTGCATACTTTATTTGAGGTCACTGTCCAAACAAATTGGAACAAAAGCTCAAACTAGGCGGGACATGGATGCGGGGAACTGAAAATAAAGAATATCAAGAAATAACTATACATCACCATTATCGGGAGAGTGTTTTCTGATCACAGCATTCTTACCCAGTGTTGTGAACATGATCGCAATTTTCCTCAGATGATTTGCAACGGCCGGCGCTAACCGAGTAGAATAACCATGAAGATTATGCAAATGACTAATATATGCTTGGTCATGTAACTTGTACATGTAATATACAGTAGACAGTCCAGTCATTTACCACTTAGATAAATTATGGCGCTTTTGCATTGATTATGCAAATTAGGAATTTATTTGCATAATTGGTATTTGTTAATGTTCTGCCTGCCATAAACTACATATGTTACATATATTTGAGTCCTATTATAGAAAACACTGCAAAAATAGATTTTCCTCGTTAACCATACAAATTAAGTTACCAATTTGCATAATGTTTACTTCATTGCATACATAACTGTCCAAGCTACCTGCATACTAAATATCATGGAAATCCGTCGTTACTTTCTTCAGTAATTCTCCTTGCACAATTTTGACAAAAACGCTCCTGCAGTTCCATCTGCTAGGGGGCCCAAACCTACACAACTTTTTCCTTACATCACAAGCTATGTGACCAAAAAAATCAAGACCATAGCATGTCCAGGTCAAAATATTATTTAAAAAAACAATTTCTGCTGCAGTACCAAGGTCACATACCAGGGGGCGCCAAATCCACCTTGACTTTCGTCTTCCCAACTCCTACGCACATACCAAATATCATCATAATCCATTTTGAGGTTTGGAAACACAAACAGACACACCCAAAACTATATCTGCATTTTTCGTGGAGATAACAAATTTAATTTTAAATGTATTTCTAAACAATTACTTCTGGTAGGAACTGCCTTGAAGACATGTACTTGTCGGGACATTTCAACTGTGCCGTCGGCCCTGTATGCGTGTGTTTAAAAGGCCGTCTATATAACCTTGCTGAAACCTGCGCCGGGCAAACCTGACGATGTTTTGGTGCGTGTCGGCATACTGTAGATTGCCTCGCACCGACTTCCTGTGTTTCGGGGTTTCAGGCACTTTCCCTGATAGCTTCGGGGATGAATCATGTGAGAAAATCTTTAATTTGTGCATTTCCATCTTAACCTCGGGGTTACAATGTCAGGGTCGGTAAACGTCGGGATACAATTCCTGGATGTTTCTAGCTTATTTATACCTATGACCCCATACCTTCACCAACCTTTTCGAGTGGCATATCATAAATGTTTCCATTTATTATGCAAATAAGGACTCCGTTTGCATCTTCTCTACCCAAATAACATAAGTTGTTCAAAGTATGAAAGTCTTATCTTAGCAAAGAAGGATATTGTAGCATTTCCTAATAAATTATGTAAATGAGGGCCTCAATTGCATGATTTATGTCTGATAATGTCCAAATCTACTTAACTTCCAAATGATGCAAAAATGAAAACCCCATCATTGACAATTATGGAGTTATAGTATTTTGCCATTATTTATGCAAAGTAGGTCTTCATTTGCATAATTGATGTCTATCGATATTCCTCTCTTTCTCAGTTACGTATGTCATGTGTTTGAGAGTCCTACAATGGAATGCAATGGATTTGTTAACTTTCCTCATGAACCATGCAAATTAGCTCCTGATTTACATGATTTGCTCCTGATTTGCATCATTTGCATATGATATATGTGTATATATATATATAGTATCTATATAAGAAAGGGGGAGCTTGGCCAAATTGGGGTCCTTTCGGGCTCGTCATCCTCTTACCTTCTCTCCTGTCTCTTGATGACTTGACCAATTAGTGTACCAGTTGCTGTTACTAAGGCTGATACTATGTTGATTTGATTACATGGATGAGTTTTCTCATCGGTTTTTAGGTCCCCAGAGGATGTCATCCATGTAATCAAATCAGCATGGCCTAATCACACACAAACAGCATGATCACATAACCCCTGACTGAGATGGGTTCAGTTCATGTCTATGGCAAAATAGTATCAAAACTGTATCCTTCCAGAATTTTAAGTCTGTGCAGCGCGCATGAGTGCGACTCGCATACAACATGTATGCGACCAGTTTTTTGAGAATGCGACTAGATTTAAAATCACGGTCGCACGGTGCGACAATAAAAAATTCAGACCTGCGGCAGGATATTGGCTGCAGAAGTAAGCGGTTAGCTGAAAATATTAAATATTCCAACCCTACCGCAAAAATCGTCGGTGAATCATGTTCCCACGCCCGCGGTACAAAAACTATCCGTTCCTAGTGGCAAAATTACCCATAGAAATAAAGGATATAAATTTCTCTCCTTTGTGATGTATTTGTTTGATTTGTAAAATGTTTCAAACGCCAGAATTTTCCGATGAGAGTGAGCGCTAGCGGCCGTGCACTTCTGGACGGCCGCCATGATGTTTTTAGACCGCAGCAGAATGACAGGCCTGTTTCCTGTTGTCATTTTTACACCTGTTAAATCAATGATTTTTACGATCAAAAATCAATAGATCAATTCAAGTGGAGTTTTATCCCCGCAAATATTAAATTAATGTTCTTTTTGTTACCGGTATCATTTCAAAGCTCATGATTAGTGGTGCGGATCGGTCCGGCCGGACCGGTTCCGGACTTGTAAAACGTTTAGGTTCAAGTCCAAAAAAAACTAAACGTCTGGAAACAAGTCCGGACTTGAAAAAAAATTCTCTCACTCATACACTCCTTTTTGTTTTAAACCATCTTAAACCTTCCTTAAATCGTGAAATTTGCACTAGAAAAATATTAAAACATCGCAATTTTCCTCAGATGATTTGCAACGGCCGGCGCTAACCGAGTAGAATAACCATGAAGATTATGCAAATGACTAATATATGCTTGGTCATGTAACTTGTACATGTAATATACAGTAGACAGTCCAGTCATTTACCACTTAGATAAATTATGGCGCTTTTGCATTGATTATGCAAATTAGGAATTTATTTGCATAATTGGTATTTGTTAATGTTCTGCCTGCCATAAACTACATATGTTACATATATTTGAGTCCTATTATAGAAAACACTGCAAAAATAGATTTTCCTCGTTAAAGAATATTGTTCAGGTCCGGACTTTCAAGTCCGGACCTGAACCTAAACCTCTGGACTCGAGTCCGAACCTAAACCTAAAAACTCTGGTTTAGATCCACACCACTACTCATGATCTGCCCGTCATTATGGTGCTATTTTCATTTTGCTGCGGTCTAAAATGAATCACAAAGCTTTTTCGGCCTGTCATTGGATGGCCGCGCCGCGCGGTCCTGATGCGCGAAATTTGAACTGCGCGTTTCAAAGGAATAGAAGATATTTGGCTGGGCCGGCACAAACAGATAATTTTTGATACTATTGAGCAAGAATTTCAAGGATATTTAAGTATTTTGGATTGTTTATAGACAGAGGGTGGGGGTTGAAAAAATGCCTGTAAAAATGTTGAACTTGATGCCAGTAGTGAAGTTTCAAATTATGGAATTTGACCTTATTTGTTTTGGTCATGAAACCAATAGATAACTTTTAGAGTTATCTATATCATTTAATGTTATGTGAATCATTTCTTGCCTTGTTCCAAGTAAAAAATACCATTGTGTATTTTTCAACTTGTTGAGCTTGAGGCACCGTGGCCCCTGGATAGGGGCCCAGCCGGGGAACCTATGCCCAATTTTTTTGAAAATCCCAATATATCACTCAAGCTTATGTCATTTTAATGTGATCGCAAATGGTCATGTGATTCATCACTTGCCTTGTTCCAAGTTGAAAATACCATTGTGTATTTTTTCACTTGTTGAACTTGAGGCACCGTGGCCCCCGGATAGGGGCCAGCCGGGGAACCTATGCCGAATTTTTCTAAAAAATCCCTCATACTAGTATTATTTAGCATGTAGGAAGGTATTGAATGAATTGAATTGCCAAATGTAGGCTTTTGTCTTTTATGATCTATTCAGATACTTTATTCCCGGTTGTTAACATTGATTAATACTATTAATAGGAGTGTTACTTGGTATGACCAAGACTTTTGCTTGTTCTTCCAACTTTTTGTAGTGGTGCTTCTAGATTTTTGCTGGTGCTCCTAACTTTTTTGAGTTAGGAGCACAGTGCTCCTAGGTCTAAAAGTTAGTCTGGAGCCCTGCTGTGAACTTTCATACGACGTGTACAAAAACAAATGTAGGAGGTTCCTATAGTTAACAAAGTCCTCACTGGAAAATATATGTTGTAAGGCCTCATTTTACCCAAGCTTGAAGACTTTTATTTGGTGATCCTAAGGGCCTAATTCAGTAGTGATTGACTCAACTACTGATTGTTTGTTCTACAAGGTGCATGAAGGCAGCTGAGTGAATTCCAAAACGTTGGCCATGTAAAAGTCTTGTAGGTTTTGTGATAAGGACACTTCACTAATCACCTTCTAACCAGATAAAGCTACTGTGACTCATGAAATATTAACAGCGGTCTTTTGTTCAAAATAAATTTACTGCAAAGTCATCACACAGCAAATGAATGCCGTCTTCTATTGCATTACTCAGGTTGCTTCAACTGCAAACTCTTGATTTTCAGCTTGGCATTAATCTCTGTGTGTTAAAGTGCTATGTAAATGAATTTGCAGTATTCAGGGAATTTTTTTACTGTTTTTCAGGATGAAAAAGACTCGGACATTTGGGACGACAGTGCCCTGATACAGGCATATGACAAGGCTGTTCACGCAATGAAGGTTAGCTGTCTGGTCTCTTGGACTTACCTGTAACCTGGAATCCGTGCTATTCTAGCTCCAGTCACTTCCATAGATTGCTACCCCACAGAATAGTCTGGCAACTGACTCTATTTGAATGTTTGGCCCTCCGGTCATTGATCAGTTCAAGTATGGAATATTTCTCAGAAACAGTGTAGCAGTTGTCAAACTACGGAATGCTTGTTCAATCCGTGCTACTTACATGCTTCTAAGAGCACAGCGCAACTCATAGACATCAGATCTCTCGCTTGTATTTCAGGCAAATATTCAAATGCAATAGATAATTATTAACAAGGGCAAGAGTATTTGGCAGGAAAGCAATCATAGGAGTGACTTAGATATCAGGCTATGTTGATGTAGATTAGTTTCCCTTGATAGTAAGTAGTCCATTCAGTACCAAGGACAGAAACGGTATTGTTCAGTCAGCACCAAGGACAGAAACTGTATTGTCCAGTCAGCACCAAGGACAGAAACAGTATTGTTCAGTCAGAACCAAGGACAAAAGCGGTTTTGTCAAGTCAGCACCAAGGACAAAGACAGTATTGTTCAGTCAGCACCAGGGACAGAAACAGTATTTTTCAGTCAGCACCAAGGACAGAAGGGTTTTTTTCCAGTCAGCACCAAGGACAGAGACGGTATTGTTTAGTCAGCACCAAGGACAGAAATGGTATTGTCCAGTCAGCACCAAGGACAGAAACTGTATTGTCCAGTCAGCACCAAGGACAGAGAAGGTATTGTTTAGTCAGCACCAAGGACAGAAACGGTATTGTACAGTCAGCTCCAAGGGCAGAGACAGTATTTTTTAGTCAGCACCAAGGACAGAAGGGTTTTTTTCCAGTCAGCACCAAGGACAGAGACGGTATTGTTTAGTCAGCACCAAGGACAGAAACGGTATTGTCCAGTCAGCACCAAGGACAGAGAAGGTACTGTCCAGTCAGCACCAAGGACAGAGAAGGTATTGTTTAGTCAGCACCAAGGACAGAACTGTTGTCCAGCCAGCACCAAGGACAGAGAAGGTATTGTTCAGTCAGCACCAAAGACAGAAACTGTGTTGTCCAGTCAGCACCAAGGACAGAAACTGTGTTGTACAGTCAGCTCCAAGGACAGAGACAGTATTGTTTAGTCAGCACCAAGGACAGAAACTGTGTTGTCCAGTCAGCACCAAGGACAGAAACTGTGTTGTCCATTCAGCACCAACGACAGAAACGAGATTATTCGATTAGCAGCAAGAACAGATCTAGAACTGCACTGACATCTTAGTGAACTGTTGTTAAGGTTTAATGATGAAAATGATTTTATTCAGTAAACACAGCTGAACAGATTAGCATGTTCACTGAATACCAAGACACAAAGCCCAAACCTAAATACAAAGCAAACACTCCCCATGCAGGTCATTGTACCTATTAAGGTATTATAGCAGACACCTTATTCAGCACAAATAACTGTAGTGAAGAAGGCTGGTCTGGCAACAGACATTTTCATTCGTATTTTCCAGGGTATTTATGCCCCGTTAGAATACGCCAGTCCGGGATGGGGCGTTCTGCCTAGTGACTTATCTAAGTTCTTTTTCTAATACTGTAAATGCATTTAAGTTTGGATGGTTTTTATTTCATGCTAAGGCGAAAATGGAGTGTTCGTGATGGTTTTAAGTTTGCGGCAGCGCTATAGTTACATACTGCTACTGTATTGGACAAAAATGTTTGCGGGGGGTTTAAGTTTTCAGTGAAACGGTAGCCGCGAAAACCGCGATCATAAAACCACCGCGAACATTTCTGCATTTACAGTACTCTCAGCTCTCAAATAAATGTACCCCCCCCCCAGTCAAATCTTCAAATCTAATAAACATAAGCCCCACCCCCCACCTCAGGATAAACACACCCGGAAAATTACAAATTGTCAGGTCAACTGTGTCCATATTTGTTTTCCGAGGGAAATAAGATAGTGAGCAGGTAGGTTGTACTTATTCAACTATGCCTGAAGACCATTATGATATCTATTAAGTATATAGATATTGAACAGAATAACTCTGCATAATTTGTTCAAATGCTGATGCCACTTCGGAAAAAAAAATAAAGTAATGTTGAAAAATTGGGCATAGGTTCCCCACTATGACCCCTACCTGGGGACCAATGGTGCTTTCCAATTCAACAAGTGAAAGTGTACAGTACATGATACGTGCATTTTCTACTTCGAACTTGAAGCAAGTGATCAAGGAAAAATTGTTGTACATGTATATCATTTATAATTACTGACATGTAATCAAAATCATCAGATAGCAACTTGTACTTAATCATTTTCTAAAGACATCCCCCCCCAACAAATAGGAACACATGTGCAACAAAAAATAGTAACTGTTATGTCTATAAACTTTTGCTCTGCAATGAAAGACAACGTTTTTGTGAGATGCTCGGATTTTGAGTTTCTGTGGTTGAGCCCACAATATCGAACAGAGATTGTCTGTAAAAGTAGCTCAAGGTCTCAGACCGCACATATGAAGAAGTTACGGAGTCATGTTGACAAAGGCCATCATAGCTGCTGGGAAATCAATGCTGCTACGCCAAAAAATAGCGAATAACGAGCAAAAATACCGGGGAAACGTGGGCAGAAAAAACATCACTTTCAATTTTCGAGGGATCTCTGGTTATAGCAAAGCCCCTAATTTTCAAAAAAATAATAAACGTACCATCTTATATATAGAGAGAGATATAGATTTCGATATATATATAGTCTGTGGCTTTATGCGTAAAGGTATATTTTTAAAGCTGACAATATGATGTATGCATTTTATCGTGATCCACATCATAAATTTTTATGCATCATGCATTGAACTGTATGTGATTGATGTGTACAACATGTGTCTTGTCATGCAAGTTGATTTTCAATAACCTGACTACTGAACATACAGTTTTCAATAACTCATGTTTTGTATTTCTACAGATAGCTCTGGACAATGATGAAGAGATAGATGACTTGAAGGAGGAAAAAGGGGGAAGCATCACAACTGAAACAGACGAGAAGACTGAAGAAACTGACGACAAGGCAGAGGACAGGCACAACAAAGCAGAAAGAAACAATGACAAAAACTCTGTGATAGATGAGAAAACTAATGATAAATCAGTAGTAGAAGCTGAAGTCTCCAGTTCATCCATGGTGAGGAAAAAGACAAAAAAGAGGGGAAAGCCCAAAGGAATTCATCGGGTATGTATTATACATGTACTTACTTATTACAGGAATTTGTGGTGAACAATTTATGGCTTTGATATGTCAGCTTACCTCAGTGTATGAATTGTGCATTATGCTAATGATTACCTCATTTGCATAATGTATGCAGTAACTTCATATTTCCCTTGTGGTAAATGCCTCAGGTAGCATTAGGAAAGGTAAATACAACGGAATGTGTCTTATGCTAATGATAACTTCATTTGCATAATTTAATCAGAAACTTCACACACACAAAATGCCAGCTTTTTTCAAAAGCACTTGTTTGGCTTCTTTGCTGGCAATAACTGATGGGGTGGGGGTGGAAACAAAGGCATAAAACGTCATCACGATGCGACTGGCCAGAATTATAATGGGGAGGGGGGGCACATTACGCTGATTTTCCCATGGCCCACCAACTCACTGTCAACGGCGCCGCCTCTGTTTGTCTACCTAGGGTCTTCGCTGGCGGGCGTTAGAAATGATCTAAATCAAGTAAATGGGCTCTTGCTTTGAAGGAGGAAAATGAAGGAGCTGTCCATGTACCAGGTGGTTTTGTTTGATTAATGGAAAAGTAGTCTAAAAAACCTTGAACTAAGACATCATGTATTCAACAAGGAATTCATCCTAGCAGCAGTAAAAGAAAAACTTTTAGGAGTTCAGATTCTGAAATGAAAATTGGCATGTAGCCATGCAACCGGGACATTTATCAAGACTTGTATAATTATGATACATGTAAATGTCTCTGTAGGCTACATGTATATGCCAATGGAGTCCTACTCATGGAGTACCTTCCCTGAGTTGTGTTATGTGAATAATTTAGAATACAAGTCATGTACTTCCGTTTTTGATGAAAATTAATTTTTTTTCTTTTCTTTATATTTCCATGAATCTCACAAGCCTTTTTTGGACACTGCATACTTGTGATCACTGATGCTGTATGTTTAGAGCTGTGTACCTTAACAAATTTTAGGTACAGGTACAGGTACATCTACCATTTTCTGAACAAGTAGTTTAGGTACAGGTCCGGACCTGTACCTAAACTACTTGTTCAGAAAATGGTAGATTTTCAATAAGGACAAAAGCATGTTTGAGCTGGTAACAACTTATTAATATTTAATTGTGTTAGTTATTATTTTTATGAAAACACAGATGAAAATTTGACTCCAGCCTTGCAAATGTGTTTTATGTGCTGAAGTCTGGTATAGATGTGGCACTGCCATGGTAATTTCATAGTAAATTTATCTGTCAAAGTGGCCATCCCCTGAGTAAGGCTTGACCTGATTTGTACCTGGTCCAGTACCAGTCCAGTACCGGTCCACCAGGGTTCAGGTATTTTGGACCTGTACCTAATTGATTGTACCCGGTACAGTATCGGTACAGTGTACCAGTACACAGCTCTATGTATGTTCTACTGCACTGTTAGTGTTACCTTTTGATGCAGCATTGAGCTCGGCAGGAGTGATATGATTTATATAGAATACAACACGGAGTATTCCGTATCACCCGAGGCACCAGCCCATTTCAATGCGGAATGCGCCAGAAGTTGAGGGACATGTGTCCGCGAACAAGAAACTGTAGCAACATTGATTCTAACGTCCGAATCCGATATTCGAATTTCCGACGGCGGCGCAACCGACGCGCTGGAAATGCATTCGAAATATTCTATGGAAGCCTGTGTGATAACACTCCTGAACCCTATGTGATCCAGATAGTTATCACACGGTCCGGAACACCCGTATCAGGTCCAGGCATGACATAAACAAAGTTATCATTCAGTCATCATTCAGTCTGAATCAGTCATCATTCAGTCATCATTCAGTCATCATTCCTGCTGGGATCGGCAGGACTTCTGCTAGGCCTTGCTTAGATTTTGTGTGCGTGTGCGTGTATCATTTCTGATACTGTATTATATAACAGTTGACATTAAAATACCTCAACTTGGAAACATACATGTACATGTATTGTGAGTCAATCTTCTTTAAGGCGACCACTTGTCCAAGGCGACCGCTTTTCCTCGGCCTCCCGGGTGGTGGCCTTGGGTAGGTTTGATTGTACAATCATGGTGACAGAGGCTACATTTGCAGAATCCCGGCTGTTGATGATTATAGTACTTGAATGTGCATCTTTCTGTCTTGCATTTTCCTGTTCACTTCACTATTTCCTTACTTTATTGCAATAACTTCATCAGGCCAAAACATACCTCCTACACTAAACCTCTATATGAAGCTAGAATATGCAAAATAACAGTTTGTGTGAAAACACAGACAAATAGACCAAAAACAATACCTTCCATGGACTGTCTGTCATATCTGATTAATGACTAGATGTACCAAGTCTTGAACTACACATGTATTTCCTGCAACTCTTGGCAAATCTGACTTTTGAGTTCATGTCAATCAACTGACAGTATATTCGAACAACTACTGACAGACCAATAACAGACACACCGGAAATGTAGACTCCGTACTCGGAATCAAAATTGAACATACACATCCATCTCAATTCTTGATAAACTAGAGTTCCACGACCTCATACCTTCGCCAAATGATTTTAACCTTTTTGACTGACGTACAGTGTATCAGGAGTGTTTCTCATCAATTATAAATCATACCAGTTGATCTTCTTCACCCAAAAAACGAAAGTATGAGCTTAACAAAGAAGGTTATGCTTACAAAGTAACATCATGAATTATGTAAATGAGGCCCTTATTAGCATAATTTGATTCAACGATGTTCACATCCACATAACTTCCAAATGACACAAGTATGAAATTGCCATCATTTACCTGTATGGAATTATAGTAGTTTCTCATTAATGATGCAAATTAGGCCTACATTTGCCTATTTTTTATCTATCAAAATTCCTCAGAAACAAATGTCCCATATTTCAATAGTCATATCATGGAACACAGCGGGTTTTTAAAATTGTCTCATTAATTATGCAAATAAGAATCTGATTTGCATAATTTTCGTCCAATCATACAAAGCATCACGTAAGCTATCTACATACCAAAAATCATTAACATCCATCAAGCCCATCTTGAGTTATAGTATTTTCTCATTAATTATGCAAATTAGGTCTTCATTTGCATAATTGCCATCTATTAATATTTCTCTCTTCTTCAGTTACATATGTCACATGTTTGAGAGTCCTATCGTGGAATTTGGCGGTTGTATAAACTTTCCTCGTTAATTATGCAAATTAGATACTGATTTGCATAATAAGTATCTAATCATGTACATCATCACTCAAGCTATCTACTTACCAAAAATTATAACCATCCATCAAGCCCTTCTTGAGTTATTCCCTTTCAAAGTCTGAACCAAAACCTGCTCCTGCAGTTCCAAAAAAGCCGCTAGGGGGCCAAAACCTGTACCACTTACTCTCTGTCCAAAGAGCTATCTACCACTCAAAAATCAGTCCCATAGCTTGTCCAGAACACGAGATATCGAAACAGGAAGTTCCGCTGCAGTACCGTAACAAGCTGCTAGGGGACCCAAAATCTAATCATTTCCTAGTCTCATCAAGACCTACCCACCTACGAAATATCAAGATAATTTATCCAAGCCTTCTCGAGTTATGCTGTACATTACACACATACATACATACATACATACAAACGCTACCCTCTGCATAACCTTCTCGGCGAAGGTAACAAGCCTAACCACACCACCTACAATATAACGAAATAAGAAATATGCTCTAAGGGTATCCCTAATGCCCAGACATGTGGATGTTGTCATAAGTCATCACTTCCTGCATGTCAATGAAACTGGAGGAGAGCCAAACATGATATCCAATCCAGTTCTCAAAATATCCTACAATTCCCCAGCCTCATATCCTAGCAGACTGCTCAACTACGGGGACACACCAGGACAAACAAACAAACTAATTAAAATACCTCTGTTTTTAAGAAGATAACAAGCCTACCGGGCAGAGAGGCAATGAGTGCCTTGGAAGGGAACATCACAATTATGCAAATAAAGACATAATTTGCATACACAATAAGAAAAAAACTGATGGGAATGTCATACTTTCAGCATTTGGAAGTTAAGTGAAGGTGAAATTATGACCTAATTTGCATAATTGATGAAAAATGCTAGAATAGGCTTTGTTGAGATAAGACTTTGGACAACCTCTGTTATTTGGGTCAAGGAAGTAGTCATTGACAACTGATATACTCTATGCAAATGAGAATATTTACATAATCAATCATAAACTTTTATAGTATGTAAGTCGAAAATGTTAACATCACTTAGCGAAGTTTTAAGGTCGTAGAACTCTTAGACTAGTATTGTACTGTAACAGTTCCTATAAGGAATAGACCTTATCAGGGATCGGATTACAGGCACTATGGGGTAATGCATGGAACACACAAAATCATTACCATGGCAAAATTGACCAGACCTGATACAGTAAACATTCATTCATTTTCATAGCTTTTAATTAGTAATGATCATATATTGTTTGCCTCCTGCGCTATGCATAGTACCCTGTGTCTCCCAGGATGCAATGGGAGCAGTTCATAAAGGGCTATGAACAGCAAAATGCTATTACATTATTAGTAACCCTGTGTGTGGCACTCTCGCAAGTTGGTTCATGTACAAAAATTGTACCTGCATGCTTTAAGTCAGAGAACAAAATATTGTTATCATGATAAATTTATTACATTCATGAATCAAATGTATGAAAGGCAGAGGAGGGATAAACTTTTATCACCTGTAAACTTTAACCTTTAGCACTCTGAAGTAGCCATTTGGCACCCAATTCCCTATTAGTTACAGTGTTGGGCAGCAGGGAGAAGGTTAAGAGGTCTTTCTTGCGTACTGGCATTAGTTATCTGTGCAAATCATGTACTAACTCAAAGTGTCACAAGTCTGTTATGTACTGTATATTCTAGTGGATGCCAGGAGACCAGTGCATTGCCTTGTACTCTGAAGACCAACTGTGGTACCCAGCTGAGATCCTCTCCATCAATCCACAAAGAAGAACATGCCTTGTTAGGTTTGCCATTTCTTTACAATACATAGGCTGTATCAGTGAAGCAAATTTGAATGAAAGTAGACCATTTTTATGAAAAGTTACATAACACATAAATTAGTACAGAATCTAATGTGCTCTTAAAAGATTCCGCAGTTTAAAAGTTCAGAATCCAAGTTTCCTCAGTTCTTCAGCTTCTAGCCAATTTGGTAGCCTCCTTCGCAGACTTCCTGGAACGGCGGCGTATATATGGGGGGGGGGGTCTACGTGATTTCTTACACGGGCCAAGGTTCTCTATGCTGGCTTAGGGACTTTGGCCGCCAAGGAAGTTATGTCACCGAGGGACGATCGCCTTTCCCAGTACACTGCAATCTAGTCTACAACAGTTACTACAGTCATGGCTACAGTGTACCTCACTAGTGTCAGTTCTATGTATTTATCTAGGAATTAATCTTGGATGCATTGATTGATTGAATGTGCAATCATGGCTACAGTACAACATATTTTACCGTTTTGGTACTCTCTCGTCATGTTGACCATATCCAGAATTAATTTTTTCTTTTCAAAATCAGGCGATAATCAATGATGTCATCCAAAATATTTGCCTCCTGTGGCTTACTGCATCACTGCCCATGCATATGGCTAAGTGTCTGTTGTTTGATTTAATGTGATCATCATGTTATCACTCAGATATACCTACTATGGTAATGAGGAGGAACAGAACCTGAAGGACCTGTCTTCCCTGGACCAGGAAGGAGAATTTGTACAGTTGTACAGTGGAAATACATGTACAGCTGTTGAGGTAAGTTCTTCAATGGGAAGATACATATACTTTGTAGCCATGTCCAGCAAAGCTTTTGAATTAAATGAAAAGATTTATGAACATTCATAAAGGAAATCCTTCGTATGCATGTAGGAGGAAATAGAGATAATAATAATGATAATGATAATAATGCTTTATTGGTCAGAAATTACCCGTGCAATGGCAGCCAGTGCTGAATTGCTGCAGGGTTTACAATCATATAATATACAGAACAGATACATATTATTGCAAGTAAAAATGTACCGTGACCGGTAGCGAACCGCCACATGCCTGTTATGCGACGCAAGTCTAAAGTGGGCCTAAGACTAGAAACTGAAGGCAGCGGGTAATTTGGTGTGACTGGCTCTTGGTAGGGTAAGAAGATCAGACTTTGCTTATGTCTTACTCTTAGGAGCCAGAATGATAAATGATGATTAATGGTCATTAGAAGCATTGATGCCAAATTGCCCAGGGATCTGGACTGAGAGGGCATCAATGTCCAAAATGCTTGATCAGTCTGGCATCAATGCCAGGCTTGTCCAGCACTGCACACCAGTTTCACAATTAGAGGATGACCACATGCAGTGGCCTAGTCTGCACTTCCATTGACTTATCAAGATAATGGAGCCATGCCATTGGATTGAAGTGTATGAAAGTGTTACAGTATGAGATTTATCATGGCTTGCAGATAGATACAAAATGTATCTAAGACACTTGGTATTGCATTTAACAACAATTTAGCATTTTTCTGGTAAATGAATCATGACTTTTTAATTGGTTGAATCAGATTTATCTTGATTTCTAGGATACTTCAGGGTCTAAGAAATGGAGTCAATATAAAAATTCGGAAGCAGATGATAGCCCTTCCCGGTACGAATCATGGTGGAGGGATTATCACCAGAAGTATGGCTCATACCAGCCACCTCCATCACAGCCTCACCTCCCTCCACCCCCCTCAGGACAGGGTCACGGCTCACAGGTCAGTACTTTTAACCAATCAATCAAATAGTCAATCTTCAACAAACCTAACAGTACGATGCAAGTATTTTGATTGATATGTTGATTTTTAGATACAGGTCCTGCATCTGCATCCATGTGACATATTGAAATCAGTCTTTTCCCAATTTGTCCCACACTGCTTTGCATTTTGGGCATGCTAACTCCAAGGTTATCCCAAATAAAGTTGCATGCAAAATTGTTCACCCCTTTTCACATTTTGCAAATTTGGGCAAAATGACAAACATTGCAACTGCAGAATATTACTAAATTATATATGTGGTGAACAGATTATAGTTTAATGGAATCTAATGCAAGGGCAAAAGTCAAGATTTTTCTAAAGTTATTCCAAAATTGCAACTTTCAAAAAGCAGGTTGCAAAATTATTCACCCCTGTCTGGGTTTGCCATTAGTACTTCGTGCAGCTCCCCTAAGCTGCAGTGACCTGCTTCAACTTCTGAACAGACTTGGTGACATTCTTGGTCAGAATTTCAGCAGCCACAGTAAGATTCCTGAGAAGAACCCCAGGCGTACTGGAAAGGACCTGAAAAACAATTTGGCAGAATTGATGTTTCAGTGGACACAGTACGGCGCACACTTCATGCTGAATGGCTCAATGCCAGAACCCCATGACCCACGTCATTGCTCAAGTCATGCCACAAGAAAAGAAACCTTCAGTATGCTTATTATCGAGGTGACCTGAATGAGTACCACTGCCTAAACAGAGCTCGCAACACATCTATCCGTCATGACCACGAGAAGTACTGGACCGATCAGGCAGCTAAGCTAGAAGCCGTGTCAAAAAGGAACGACCAGAGGCAAATCTACAGTCTTCTTCGCCAGGCCAAAGCCGGCCCTCGACAATGTAACTTCCTCATAAAAGACAGCACTGGCAACATCATCTCCATGGAAATCGACCGCTGGAAGGAACATTTCAGCCAGCTTCTAAACCATCCGCCAGTCCCTGAGGACCCCACACTGACTGAGGCAGCAAATGCGACTGATCTCTAACCCTGACTGCCCCAACATATCTCTGTTACTCAAGAAGAGGTGAAGGCTGCACTGGGGAAACTGAAGAACGGGAAGGCCCCTGGCATCTGTAACATCACAGTGGAGATGCTGAAGGTGCGAGGTGACCTCATTATTCAGTGGCTCACCCAGATAATCAACCATTTATTATGGATCCTAGATAAGCTTCCCGATGACTGGATCATGGCATCATCCTACCATTCTGGAAAAGGAAGGGAGAAATGATGTCAGACCCTACGTTCTGCTTTTGCACAAGAACCTCCTTGACTTTCATGGCCGCGGTTGATAATCGGATTTGGCCACAGATGCATCACATTAAGTTCCAGGATGATTCACAGTGAGATCTATACCCGGTCCCCTTTATGATATATGGCCAGAATTTAATCTAAAAGTACTTATTGACAATACAGAAGTCACACAAAAATTCCTAAAGTTAGAAGTAGAAACATCGGGACACAGCACGCTAAGAAGTCATGTAATTTTTCTTAGCGCATGACTGTTGTTTGTATCTTGACCCAACTTCCTTGCACAGGTGAACTTGCCTTTTAAAGGAATGCTCACAAAGCAGAAAGTTGGCATGAGGAATTGGGTGTAATTCACAAATCCTTCTTAAGCTTAACATGTACCTAATATATTTATGACAGAATTGCCCTCTCCTGACAAGGGTACATTGTTAATGGTGTTACATGAATCAGGGTAATATTACCAAACATTGTTCTCTTACAGAAACACATGACCAAACTACTTGTCTCCAGTTCTTTCATACCCTTTCGGTTCAAGGTTGTTCTTACCCACACAGATTGCCTGATTGCCATCAAACTTTTGCTGCCAAATTGATGTGACTGCATAATTCATCACAGAGAAAAAGCCGTCTGATTATAGGGAACTACATTGTACATGAAACTTGTATCAGACTTCCTGACTTTACTACCAAGTCCAACAAAGCCACGCTGAGTCCCATAATGTCCACATTGTGATAGATTGGTGCCGACTGTGACTGAAGATTATCTGTTGAGATCTAATCCAGGGCTCCAGACTAACTTTTAGGCCTAGGAGCACTGTGCTCCTAACTCAAAAAAGTTAGGAGCACCAGCAAAAATCTAGGAGCACCACTACAAAAAGTTGGAAGAACAAGCAAAAGTCTTGGCTATACCAAGTAATCCTCCTATTAATCAATGTTAATAACCGGGAATAAAGTATTTGAATAGATCATAAAGGATAAAAGCCTACATTGATGGTGCAGAACAATTGGCAATTTAATTCATTCAATACCTTCCTACATACTAACTGATACTAGTACGAGGGATTTTTAGAAAAATTGGGCATAGGTTCCCCAGCTGGCCCCTATCCGGGGGGCCACGGTGCCTCACGTTCAACAAGTTGAAAAATACACAATGGTATTTTTTACTTGGAACAAGGCAAGTAATGATTCACATAACCTTGAATGATAAATAAATAGATAACTCTAAAACTTATCTATTGGGTTCATGACCAAAACAAATAAAGTCACATTCCATAATTTGAAACTTCACTGCTGGCATCAAGTTAAACATTTTTACAGGCATTTCTTTTCTTTTTATCCACACCCTCTGTCTACAAATAATCCAAAAAACTTTAATATCCTTAAAATTCTTGCTCAATAGTATCAAAAAAGATCTGTTTGTGCCGACCCAGTCAAATATCCTCGGTTCCTTCAAAACGCGCAGTTCAAATTTCGCGCGTCAGGACTGCGCGGCGCCGCCATCCAATGACAGGCTGACTGCATGGAGAAAGCTTTGTGATTCGCCGCTGTGCATTATAGACCGCAGCAGAATGAAAGTAGCACCATAACAACGGGCAGGTAATGAGCTTTGAAATGATACCGGTGACGAAAGGAAAATTTGATATTTCTGGAAATAAAACTGCACTATTGAATTGATTCATCGATTTTTGATCGTAATTATCGCTCAAACAGGTGCAAATATGACCGCAGGAAACAGGCCTTTCATTCTGCTGCGGTCTACATCATGGCCGCCGTCGAAAACAGCGAGAGCTTGGCGAGCGCTCACTTTCATCGACAAAGTTTTGGCGTTTGAAACATTTTACAACTCGAACAAATACACCACAAAAGAGAGAAACTTATATCCTTTTTTTCTATGGGTAACTTTGCCACTAGGAACGGATAGTTTTTGTACCACGGGTGTGGGAACATGATAGAAAATTCACCGACGATATTCGCGGTAGCGTTGGAATACCTATATTTTCGGCTTACCGCTTAGTTCTGCAGCCATTATCCTGGCGCAAGTCTTAATTTTTTATTGTCGCACCGTGCGACCGTGATTTTAAATCTAGTCGCATTCTCAAAAAACTGGTCGCATATGCGACTAATTCAGTCGCACTCACGAGCCCTGTAATCGGCAGTTGTCTGGCTGTATATGATATGAGACTAATCAAATCATCTCCTGTCGGCAATCATGTCCTTTTTCTTCCATGTAGGAATGTCAGATTCTTGACCTTGGGATGTGCATAGATTTCAAAGCATATCTGATATATTATGCTATCATGATACTTTTTATGTTTCACCCATACTACAGTTTGGATGAAATATATTGTTATTGGTCATGTTTCTTTCTTCTTCTTCTCCTATTCCTGTCAAATCTTCAAACTCAAAGGGCTTCATCTTGGTCGTCCCTTGACCAAATGAGCTGGAATTTGGTATACAGGTAGCGTAGATACATACCCCTAGAATTTCTTTCTTCATTCACAGGCCTTAAAAGTCTGTTTTTTTGGCATTTTTAGACCAAAAATGTGTATTCTGGCCTCCTGTGCGCCGGTATTCCAACTGAATGACCTGAAATGTGGCATTGTACTGCCCACACCCCAAATCCCCCTCCCAGAACGTGCGTCACGACATGCTCACATCGTAATTACAATCATGTTCACAATTTGCGTAAACGTAATTACGTTAATGTTCATGGCGGAGGTACTGCACTTCATATGAATAATAAGACGAAGCGACAGCAGCTATTTGTTTATTGGGGTGGCGCTTCGCTTATTATTTACGTAAAGTATTGCTCGCATTCACCGGTCACATTGTTGGCATTTGCATGCTTGTATCCAATGAGCGTTTTTCACCTCATGACATGCGGTAACACATCAGACTGCTTGCACTTTTAGTGATTTCTGCTAGGGGGCAAAACCACAAACAGAAATCGGACAGCTTTTTCCACTCCGAAATCAGACTGGACAGCTGTTTCCGCCAATTGAAGCGGACAGCTAATTCCACCAACCCATCCTTGATTAAGACTACACAGTCATAAATCTGGGCAAGGGCCAATTTATAATAGCTATGTTTGGAACTTTATCCGCAATGTACTAAAAGTATTTTCTCTTCTGCAGATGCCCCCACCCCCACCGTTCCCCTGGGCAGGGAACATGCCTGGGTTCCCTATGTGGCCACCAAGGCCAGGCAGACCGGAAAAACCTCCTCCAATACAGGTCAGTATGCTTTGATTTGTTCTAACTACGTTATACTATGTTTGACCTGTCTGACTTGGCATACTCTCCAAGCAGAGGTTGGTTGGGAAGATTGTGACCTTCTTATCATACCGTATGCCCCGTTTTCTGGCCACCGGCCCCACCAACCTCTGCTGCATGTCACAACGTTAAAGCATATGAAGAGCCAATTGTTACCTTATCAAAGTTCCCTTAATCACTCATGTAGGTGTGAATATATGACCAGGGAAGCCTATATCCCAACTTCTGTTTGGTGATATGGTTTCAATTTGGCGATTTACTGTAACTTTAATTCAGTTGAGTTGAGTTTCCTTTGATTCAGTTTGAATGTCCACTTATTTCAGCCTTCTTTGGTAACATATATAAATGTAAGACTGTCAGACTTTGGAGAACTTCTGTTATTTGGGTGTAGAAGATGATTATATTGATACATGTATGATATATGATTGCATTTATGAAGCAACGAGAAACACTCATAGTCCAGTCTTGTTAGCTTTAGTCTGCTTCCATCGGTCGCTACCTTGCCAACCTACAGTTGACTTGCATGTATGTTGTTACAGATTAGATAGGAACTAAAATCAAAGCTGTAGTTTACTTAAATAGCCACTATATAGTACTACCTAAGATACCTGAAAGTTTTTAGGGGGTATTATAAACCATGGATCTTTTTATAATGGCAAGAATTGAATTGCACATTGAACCTTTCTTTTGAGCATGGGGTTTAATGCCAGTTGAGATTATGACATACTTGGAGCCCTACAGTAGGTCTTCATAACTCTCAGATCTGTAAGTATGGAATAGCTATGGTGTAAGAATATTTCACTGAGGAAGACTTTTGTGTGACACTGACAACAGTCTGCACTTGGAAGAGTAGAATTTCATTTGCCAGATTTCTCTCCAATTTGCAAGATGATTCAAGTCAGACTTTTTTAAAGCATTAAGCATCATTTGCAAACATAGCCACTTTTCCAAACTGCACATGATCAGGTAGGTCATTGATGAATAACAGCAATGAAAATGGATCTTGACAATGTGTCCAGTTTTGTGTGGCATTCCTATATCATCAGACTAGTAATATAAGGATCATGTAATTTTCCGTGATGATTAATGCATATAAGGACAGGTCCCAAGGCATTTTTGCCAACCTGTGCACAGGTCAGCAGTAGGGATCATGTGATCTGTATGGCAGGAGACAGTACAATTAGACCCAATCAGTTGTCTCGCCTACAGCTGCACAGAAGCGGTGGTGTGCATGGTAACTTGGTTGGTCCTATTCATCATAGCTTAACCCCATGTCTGTGTGTGTAAGTAACACTAATTCTCCCTGCCACCTGAGCAGCTGACCCTGCAGTTCTGTACATCACCAGAAAGGTGTTCATAAAGAACCTTAATTTATTTTCGCACCAATCTAATTACTTTCACCCAGACAGTTATATTTTAAGTTATTATCAGAGTGTCTGTTTGTTTTGGGTTGTATTTGTGATTTAACAGCATAACTAAAGAAGCTATTGATGGATTGTTATGAAATTCTGATTTGATATTGTTACACAGGCCATATATAGCAGAGAGCAGCAAAAAAAGTTGGTCACAAAAGGGCTTTTTTCCGATGATACTAATTTACCCTACAGCCAGACCTTTTCCTCCAATATAATCTGAGAAACAACTTTTAAAACTGCTAGTCTTACCTCAGCACAACCTTACTTGGCACATGTATGTGCAATTCAGGCTTTGGACAATCTTTTATATCAAATTTCTAAAGTTTGCATTTGATATGAAGTAATGAACCATTATCTCATCTATCACAATGTGGAACAAATTTATTATTTTCTGCATTTATTTATTCAACTATCCATGCAGCCTGCCAAGGTCCACACTATCAGCTAACCCATTCTGTCATGAAGTAAGATCTATACCACTCCAGATAGCTTCCAATGACTGCGCTGATAGTGCCTTTCTGTCTAGATCTTGTTTTGTCCTTTGAACATGGGAATTGATAAAAGACTACAGCCTGAGTGCAAGATCATACTATTGTACCCTCAGTGAGGGAATTAAATCTTGTATTCATCTTTGACATAGTGAATTGAAGATTGCTGAAAGAACAAGTCAGAGTTCCATGCAATATTCTGATTATATGCAAATTACTTCCATATTTACATAATCTATGCTTAGTTATGTGCACCTTTAACTTACTAGTAAACACTTGTCACAAAGTTTACAGTCCAATCATTAACCACTTAGATGAATTATGGTACTTTTGCATTTATAATGTAAATTAGGAACTTATATACAACTAGTAAATGGTTTCCATTAATGTTCAACCAGCCATAGACTACATACATATGTTACAATGTATTTGAGTCCTATTGTACAAAACACTGGAATTATAGAACTTCCTTTTTGATTATGCAAATAACATTCCAATTTGCATAATTTGCATCTCATTGTGTACATCTCTGTCTAAGCTACCTGTATACTGAATATCATGGAAATCCATCATTCCTTTGTTCAGTTATCCTTCATTAAATATTTTAACAAAATGCCCCTGCAGTTCCAGAGCAAGCTGCTAGGGAGCCCCAACCTACACCACTTCTTCCTTTTATCAAAAGCTATCTGCCCCCCAAAAAATCAAGACCATAGCATGTCCAGGTCAAAAGATACAAAACTGCAGTACCAAAATCACACACCGGGGGGCCCAAAATCAACCTTGATCTTTGTCTTCCAGACACCTATCCACATACCAAATATGGCAAGACACCAAGAGGTTCTTAATAAAGTTATGCTAACTACAAAAGTCCGAAATTTCCAAACAAAGGCAGTGTGATGTAGCCAATTTTTAGACAGTATCAGAAATGTTGTTCTCAGTGCCATGAATATTTTGAATATTTCACGAAAATGTGGGAATTCTTAGAAAGTGTAAACAAGTTTATATATGGGAATTTTTTAAGGCTGGATTACAGTTATCAGCTTGAAAAAGTGTTTCGCCACCCATGACCATGGGAATTTTTAGCAGAGATCAAGGTTTGTGTGGGAATGCAACCCCTCACAGTGTGTCCAATTGCAAGCAGGGTTCAAACCTCCGCCCTGCTATGTGTTTTAATCATATTCTTTCTGTCTTCATAAGCAACACAATGGACTACAAACAGTATAAGAATTATGTAATTTTATATGGCGATGTCTCACGGACAGGAATTTTTAGGATATTAACTACATAGTGACATGTACCTGTGTTACAGAAGATGCCACCACTGCCTCCACCCCCAGCTGTCACAGATGGTCTAGAAGACGATGACTCACTAGCCTGTATGTTAATGGCCTGGTACATGAGTGGCTACCATACTGGGTACTACCAGGTCAGTTAGCACGATACACTAACTTGTGTATGGCATCATTGTAGACTAATACAAATAGGTGTAAAAAATACTATGTGCTTTGCATGCATTTGGCATTTTCCGTATAATCTATGTACTATATCATATTGTAGATAATAACTGCATGCATAAAAATGCACTTACCCGGTAGTATGATGTTTAGTGGGAGGCGTTGTGGACCCAGGGAGGGCCAAGGAAAAAATTTGAATCTTGGGGGAAGGGCAAAGGGAAAAAATTTCTTGGCTTCGGTTAAAAACACATCATGTATGATATATGCCGCTCCAAATCACTCACAACCCAAGTTTCGTGGTAAGCATGGGCCGTGCGCAAGAGCATTGATTGTCACAAACCTAGGAATCCAAATGTACTGTGTATTTTGGGAGTCTTATCTCTTATCATTCTTGACAGTACAAATCGACCCGACCGCCTACCCCCCCACCCGCTAAATATTGTTCAGTTCCTTAGTAATATTGGTACTGCAGGACTGTATTTACAGACCCTTTATTATTATATGTATATCAGTACATTTAGGAGGCATAAAGTTGATGATAACAAGATAAGATGACAGTTTATGCCTTACTGTTGTTTTTGTTTGTTTGACAGGGTCTGAAGGATGCCAAGACAGCAGGAAGACCAAGTAGATTAGGTAGTCGATCCCCAGGTTCTGTAGGCTCTAGACGTTCCAATAATGCAGAGAGATGGGGATGGGAATAGTCCTACTGACAGGCTAGAACGTTGTGATACAGCTATGATCATAGAACCAGTCATGTCCCCTAGCAGAAAGGAATAGAAGTGCAGAATTGTTATGTTGATGAAGGTCAGACATCCAGGTAATAAGATATGCCAAATGACAGTTACTCATTCCCCACAAGCAACTATTTTGTCCAGTTGCTAGAGTATTAAACTGTCAGTTGGCTACAGTATGCTAAGCCCAAGTTACACACAGCCGAACATGGCTCCTGAACACTAGCCAACGCAGGTCGGCGGTAGTTGGGGAGCAGTCTGACCAGTTTGAGGCTACTCCTACCTTTGGTGCCAAACATGTCCCAACCATCTCATAACCAGTAAATGACTTACTCCCGACTGAGCCCCGAATGCTTTCTAACCGGTTATACTACCTACCCCCAACAATCCCGACCTCTAGCCACAGACTGCCGAATCTCCCCTGACTAATCCCCGACCGATTGCTAACCCACTTACAAATTGAAAAGGACATGTTCAGCATCATTTTAATCTTTAATCAAAATAATCCATTCTTCTATGTTATTGATATCACAGAGAGATCAAATTTGGATGATGGTAAGCTTCAATACGGTTTTTAGTGTTCTTCTGTGTTTTGGGTCGGGTGATTCGCCAACGTTCTGGTAGTAGTCAGTTTGGTTGGGAATGACTTACAGTCTAGCAGAAATTTGTCTATGACCTTGGGGTGAGTCATGGGTAGGTTAGTTGGGAGTAAGTCAGCAGTGGTTATGGCGTGGTTAAGAGTCGTATTATAAGTTATGCCGTATGCAGGCTGGGTATGTGAATTGTGATGAGCAACGCATTCTACATGTAGTCCAAGCATTTTCTGTCATCAACAACATTCTGGAAAGAGATAACAAATGAGTCTCACAACTGTCAATACATTTATTTCATCAAGATATGCATCAAACATACTTTGTCATATCACAAAACACTCAGGTAATAAAACCTTGCAGAACAGGACAAAGAGGATGTCTTTTATCTATTCTTTAATAAGTTATGTGTTTTGTATTGTACTGTCTGCAATTTCAATAAATCACAAATCACTGGTCTTCTGTAACTGTTGATCTTGTAGCAAATCATTAACATGGCCATCAATACTTGTACCACCAACTTGCTGGGCCCACATGTATACATTAGGGACATCCCTGAAGCTCAACTGGTAGCAGTCTCACAGTTGAGCTCCTGCTGGTTCCAATTATAGTCAAACCTGCCTAGGCGACCACCTCTTCAACGCGACCACCTGGCCATGGCGACCGCTTTTTCTCGGTCCCTAAAATTTTCCCCATAGGCACAAGCATTAAGCTGCCTGCCCAATGCGACCACCCGTCCAACGCGACCGCGACCGCCACGACTTGGGACCACACAGACCACAATCCCTGCCCATGGCGGCCGCCTCATTTCCAGAAATACTAAAATATACTATTTAACGTAACGTGTGAATGCGGGAGGGCGCTGCGAGATCATCCAGGCAAACATTGTTTTGTAGTCAAAATTATGACGAAAATTTATACACAATGTAACGGTATACAAATATTACAACGATAACGTAAAATGTAATTTTTGTAGGATCTTTCTGTCAATGAGAATTAAATCTCGTGGGGGTCATGCTGTCTAAATTCACATAATTTTCCATCCATCTACGTACTGTATTTGAAAACCTCGACCTGGAAACATGTGAGTGGTATCCTCTTCATGGCGACCACCTGGTCGCCTTGGGCAGGTTTGACTGTAGTTGGTAACTCAGAGGAACCTGAGGTCAATTCCTGGGACAGGGCATCTTGGTTATGCCAATTGTTTTGTTTTTAGAATAGAAATGATTATCAATAGTTAAACATCAATTATGTGTTTTGTACAGGACTGAAAAGTAGCTACTTATTTTGCCACCAGCAACTGCTCAAATATGTAAGAATTTGGTATCAAATAAACGGCAATCTTCTTAATTTTCTTCAATTTTTTTATCAATTTTTTTCTCGACAAATCATGGTTTAAGTACTTCACATCAGGATATTTTTCCATACGAACGTCGTACATTCAGCTGGGTCACACCATTTCGGAGTTTGTTATGTTGGCTACAAATTGCTGGCTAGCTTTTTCTTGTGCAGTTTCAAGGGACCCCAAAATCCCAATTTCTCCACAGCAAAAACATGCGTCACCCGATGGGATATTTCTCGCTTATTACGTTTGGAGTTTGCTAAGAAGGTTACGTTTTCGTCAGCGTTCATGTGTGTCTGTGTCTGTGTCAACACAATAACTCAAGAATTCCTGGATGGATTGTCTTCATACTTGGTATGTGGGAAGGTCTTCTTCAGACCAAGGAGGTTGTTCAGACCTCGAAATAAATAGATTTTGGGCCCCCTAGCAACTTGCTATGGTACTGCAGCGAAACCTCCAGGTTTGATATCTCATGTTCTGGAGGGTCATGATTTTTTTAGTATTAGATAGCTGAGAGTAAGTCGTGTAGGTTTGGACTCCCTAGCGGCTTTTTTTAAACTGCAGGAGCCGATTTCGTTTCAAAATTTGAAAGCAAAGGGTTTTACGGATCATCATGAAATATTTGGTATGTAGATAGCATAAGTGATGATTGTCAAGATTGCATACTAATTATGCAAATCGGTACCTAATTTGTATAATTAATTAGTTTATAAATTCACTGCACTCCATACATATTGAATTTCTTCCTTGAAGTAAAGTTTGAGGAGTCCTCTGGTATTGAAAAAAAAAATTATAGCACTCTCAAGCATGTGACATAGGTACATGTAACTGAGAAACAGGACTATTGATAGATATCAATGATGCAAATGAATACCTAATTTGCATAATTAATTACAAAATAATATAATTCCATAATGGTAAATGATGGGGGAAATGCTACAATAGCCTTTAACGAGGAGTTAGAGAAGCAATATATGAGAGAATATACAATCCCACCCTCAACAGGAAAGGAGGTCTACAATGTACGTGTTGAACTTTCAGGCACTTGGGATAATGCACTACCCCCCACCTCTGGACGAACAACCTTTGATTACAGTAACTGTAACAACAGTAGCTAATTGAACTATTAGCATACAACCTTGTCTTGAAATAATCTTTTGAAGACTACGTCAAGACATCCAAAATTGTCTTAACCTCATGAACATGTCTATTCAGAGTTATGGTATAAAACTTTACTCTCCAAGCAGAGGTTGGTGGGGGAGATTGTCACTGTTTTATCATATGCCACCAAGTGGGGTGAGCGGACAAAAATCGGGGCATATGATAAAACGGTGACGATCTCCCCCACCAACCTCTGCTTGGAGAGTAATAAAACTTGGTTTTCCAGCCCTCTCCTTAGTCACTGACGAAAGACATCGGATGCTGTCTGAAAGTCTGACTGTTTCAAAATTTTATCCAGTTGCTTGAATAAGTATTTTTGGCGTACGTACAATAGCCTTCTTTGCTAAGATACGACTTTCATACTTTGAACAACTTGTGTTATTTGGGTAGAGAAGATGATTAACTGACATAATCCATGCAAATGAGATCCTTATATGCATAATAGATGGAAAAACATTTATGATATGCTACTCGAAAAGGCTCAGATCAGTCGGCAAAGGTATGAGGTCGTGGGACTCTAGTTAGACACATAAATCATGCATGTGAGGGTCCATTTACATGATCTTTTGAGGAAATGAATTAAATACAATAGCCTTTTTTGCTATCAAAGATAAGACTTTCATACTTTGAACAACTTGTATTATTTGGGTAGAGGTGATCAACTTAATGTTGAGTGTTGCCAAAAACCAATTCCCTAGGGAATGCGTTTGCGGAATTCCTAGAATATTTGGCAAACCAAAAGTAGTACTACACAATAGGCTCTGCCCCTGAGGCTTTGCCCAAAACAAGTATCAAGATCTGCTACTGGAGTGCAGAAATAAAGGTTGGCAGTTATGGTTTTTTTATTAAAGTAGGATGCAGAAGGAAAAAAAGTAGGATGCAGAAGGAAAAAAAGTCGGCAGGATGGGTGAGACAGAAGAAAGAGCCCTATGCTGACTGAAACAGGAGAGAGGAGTCGCGCTGGAAGCCAGGAGGAGCGGGTTTGGCCACCACGACGTACAGGTATGGGAAGGTGTAACGGATGGGACTGTTAAACCTAATGATGACATCTTAGCTCCTTCAAGTGACAACACATGAGTGGAGAAGAGTAGGCATCCTAAATGTACATGTAGTTACCAAAATGCACAATTAATTATATCAAGAGTCTCTTTCACCAAACAACTGACTAATACACAGTATTGTTCAAGGTCAGCACATTTTATTCAGAAAATAGAGGATCTTTTAACCAGTGTTCGTGTGCCAGATGTGAAACCAGCAGTTTATTGATAATATAAAGAATTGTAAGTTGCAACTTTGTGTTAAGTGCACATAAATAAACTTGACAATGTGCTTTCCATATGAGATGCATACTGCAAACTGAAAGAAAAAAAGCTCAACAAAGTCAGGAATATTATATTCCAATACATTACATATTTGAATCCGGTAGCATGACATTTAATAGCAATTTAGGATAATATTATGTAACTGCTTTACATTCCAACAATACAGTGTATCATCGTAAGACTATACTAGAGCCATTGGTGATGCTTTTATTATTGTTCTAAAAATGACAACACTATAGTATAAGGTACGATTTCCTTATGCCAGTTACAATTTTATGTTAGGTACACTCTACATAAAAGTGTCCAAACAACCACATTTCATTCATGTAATTGAAGCTGTATTCTGCAATTGCAAAGTTCAATGTTTCAAAGATGGGTGTCAATAACAATGGAAACTGATCACGTTTTACTGCATTGTGTCTATACACTGTGTACATTGTATCTACAAATACAGTACAATTTGCAGAGAAAATGTTTGTAATATAGTAAGTTTGCAAAGACTTTTAGAGGAGATTTTTGTGTCCAGAAGTGTAAGAAGCATACAGTATCTGTAAGTGGTGGATAATACAATTACAGGTTACTATCGAACAAAGCAAAGGTACTGTAGCTTTTTTATCTATACAAAGTCAATAAAGGATTTGATATAACAACAAGCAAATAGTTCCAGAGGTCGCCAAACTACACTAGTGATGTACAAATGTTACTAGTAAACCATAACTTGTAGCTCATACCATGAAGCTTATTGTCAATTTTTCATTTACCCGGTAATGCCGGTATGTGTTCTTAAAGGCCAACATCTGCAAGCCAAAGCAGGCAACTCCTTTATCAAGTCCCATTTTCATTCAAACCTCAGGCAGTTGTTTTCTAGTGCAAATTGAGTTGCATATCACCTGAGATTATTGCTATTCAAAATCAAATTGACTGAAGTCAACCATTCTAATGATAAACTGCTGACAACAAGCAATGGTAAGTCTTTTTAACTTCCTTGAACCAAGGAGGTTATGCTTGAACCTATCAACTGTATAGTTCTGAAATTCGTACAAGCAGCCAGGTATACTTAAACCCAATCAAAGGCTAATTACTGTTACCTAAACGGAGTCCAGTTTCATTGCTAACATGTCTCTTCTGGCAATCCACAAGAACTACTTCCCTCCAGCAGCTGCCTGCTCCGCCTTCTTTGCTGCTGCTTTGAGCTGTTTTTGTCGCATCACATCTGCATCCCTGGAGACATGGAAAGAAAGTGATAAGGCCTTATTCTCCATTGTAGCAACTGAGTGTGAGTCATATATACATGTACATCAAAGTGAGGCAAATATACAAATGTAACTGCCTCCTTTGTCAGCATTGGACAACCAGTAAGGAAGTGATTGTCAGCACAGGAGCTCCAGGACTGAGACTTTCTTAGTACTGGAATTCCTGTGCTGGGCAGCTTCAGTACTAGGAACCCTCCTGTCAGGACTGGAAACTGAGTGCTGAGACTACAGTTAGCACTGGACGTCCAGTGCTGAGATTGACTCAGTACTGGAGCTTCAAGAGGCTCTCTAAAAAAGATGCGGCTACTAGGGAGCTTCAAGACGAGAATGTGAGGCAGGAAATAGCCAGTCACGTAGATGGTTATACTCAACCACGCGACTCCATCACTGCAATAATGGATCGTGCCATGTTAGAGTTCCAGCGGCAGATCCTCAACACAGAATAAGCACTGCGACCCGGCAACGATAACCAAGCCCTTTTCAGGGCCACCCAAAGAATCCCCAAAGGGCTATATCTATCACAATCACAACCGTCACGACCACAAATAAAGTCAATGTCTCGAAAGTTGTGTCTTCAGTTTTATTCATATTATTCAGTCGAATTAATCAGTATAAACCAATAGTTCATACGCCCAGTTGGTCCAGACATATGTCAACCAGAACTGCGCCGTAAATCGGCACTCGGTTATCCAGTGCTGAATGACCTCCGCACTTGGTAACCAGTACTGATTGAATGACCTTTGAACTAGCCAGAACGCAAGTCCATACTGGAACCCGAGTACCGAGGAAAGTTCAGCTCTGGAACCCGAGTACTGAGGAAAGTTCAGCTCTGGAAAACGAGTACCGAAACAAATTCAGTTCTGGACGTCCAGTGCTGACGAAGCTTCGGTACTGGAATAAAGCCGTTCTGTACTGGAATTCTTGTCCGGAACTTCCTTCCGTACTGGGGGCTGAGTATCGGCGCCATTTTCTCCACGGGTTCCGTACTGGGCACCCAGTAAGGAGCCGGTTACATCTGTATCATATATATTAGCGTATCCAAAGTGAGGTAGAAACCTTTGTAGTTCTTTCCATGGGCATGGATCTCATCGCCTGCTGGGAGATGCAGGGCACTGTGTCTTTGCCAAGAACTTCTTGGCAAAGACACACCTACACTTGCACACTATACATCATCATCGACCTGACAGCAAGAAGACATGCTGGTTCATAATTACCTTTCTTTCCTGGCCTCCAGGCCTTGCCCCTTGGAACCCTTTTCTGCGCCACCCTTCTTCTTGGCCTGTTCCTGCTGCTTCTTCATGTTCTTCTGACGGGCCAGTTCACGCTGGTTTCCACCTGAAATTACATAAAACAACCTTAGTATATACATTCAATATTGACATTCTTGTGTCACCTTTCTTGTGTCAGCAATATGTAATTGTGTTGCTACAAGTTATGTACTAATGCAAATATCTAGGTATATATATATTGTAAGGGTGTAGTAGTCTAGGGGGTATCTGAATTGTGGATCAGTTTATCTATTCTACAATGTTTGTATTTCAGTACTCTCACCTCTCAAATAGAAGTACCCCCTGGAATAGAAGTACCCCCCGGACAAATTTTCAAAATGTAATATAAGTACCCCCTGGAATAAAAGTACCCCCCGGAAAATTTCAAAAATCGACAGTCGAGGCTAGGTAAACTGTGTCCATACATGTACAACTGTCACTGTCAGAGGGAAATAAGATAATAAGCAGGTAGGTAACTTATATTTAGTCAATTATGCCATACCTATTAAGTATATAGATATTGAACAGAATAACTGTCCATAGCTTGTTCAAATCATGATGATCTTCCTCGCCTCTTCGTAAAATATAATAGTAATATTGAAAAATTGGGCATAGGTTCCCCGCTATGACCCCTAACCGGGGGCCACGGTGCTTTCAAATTCAACAAGTGAAAATGTACATGATACATGCTTTTTCTACTTGGAACTTGAAGCAGGTGATCGAAGAAAATTGTTATATCATTTTATTATGACTGACAATCAGTGACATATAACAAAAATCATCAGAGTACTTTTAAAAGTTAAATGTACCTGATCATATTTTCTAAAGACATCAACCACAAAAAAACACAAGTATGAACACAGTCCTTCCACAGAAGAAATATGTCTATAAACTTTTGCTCCATAGCGTCGAAAACAAAGTGAGACGCTCGGATTTCGAGTTCCCGCGGTAAATCCCACAATATTGAACAGAGATCGACTGTAAAAGTAGCTCAACGTCACAGACCGCACATACTAAGAAGTTACCCATTACCTGTTGACACTAGAAACCCGCGATGAACCGCCAAAATTGGGAAAATCTTGCGATTATTTAAAAAAATGAACCCTCTAAAAATAAATATGGCGCTGTGTGTCTATCGTTGCCCAAAAAATATAATATTTCCATGCGTTTACGGTATCATTTTAAAGATCGGTATCCGCACTACGCAATATGCTGCTAGTTTTACTGTCGCCATGCCTGAGAGTGGCGGCCATGTTTCGCGATTTCGCGCTGTTGTTTACCGAATCATATCGGACATATTTCTGCCGTTTTAGAGATTTTGTGGCCTCAAAACACATATCACAAGGGAAGTTAAGTTATGATTGTTGTTTTAACGTGTTACATGTCTTCTGCGAACAAATAATTCTTCCGCCGCGCTGCCGATACTACGGATATAGTGGTCAGGAAATTATTATTCCCTGTGTAGGCGAGCACCCTACTCCACACGTTTTTGATCAGCGTGCTTTGGTTTACGATGTAAACAGAGACTATCAAAGTTATTTATATGAAAATTGTATTTTAAAATGTAAATGTCGCGTCTTATTTTCCGGTTCACTTTGTAGCGTCATAGCGATATCGACCGATATGTTACGAGTGCCGCCAGGATACTTTTCACAAGGCCGCCAAAGCGGCGAGAAAATCAACGCCGGTAGGCCGAAAAATAGCGAATTACGAGCAAAAATACCGGGGAAATATGGGCAGAAAAACCTTAACTTACGATTTTAGAGGGATTCCTGGTTTGCAAAGCCTCAATTTTTCAAAAAATAATAAACGTACCGTCTGGAATAAGAAAGTACAGGGTGGAACTATTGGCGAAAAAAAATAAACGTACCGGTACGTTTATTTGAGAGGTGAGAGTATGTGTGCATGTTACAAACATGCAAATTTGCAATAATTTGAACTAGCATTCCACGACCTTATATCCTCGCCAAATGACCTTTTTGAGTGACGTATCATAAACGTTTCTCATCTATCATGCAAATAAGGGCCTCATTTGCATAAGTTATACCAGTTGATCATCTTCTCTACGACTACCCATATAACACAAGGCTTGACGCGACAGTTGGTTTTTCGTACTTGTGTGAAAGGAATGTTCCATCACAAAAACTATGAAAATACGAGGTGATTGCTGTATATTCTAGTGTAGCATTTGAAGCATGAAAAATAACACTAACATACTGTTTTTCTGTCACAAACAAACTCAGTCTTTTCATTCTGCCGATCGGTGCTGCGCTTACAACATTTCAAGTACAGTGTAGGCCTTCTTGCCTTTCACAGTCATGGTCACATGGAAATCAAATCATGTGATGAAAAATATGGCGGAACTCGGAGACACTGTAGACAATGTTAGCTCCAATTATCCAAGAAAAAATACACTAGCAAGACAGACACCGCATATACAAGAAATGTTTCTTGAAATTTACAAAAGAGGCATGGGCTTTTGTAAATTTCAAGAAACATTTCTTGTATATGTGGTGTCATTCTGGAATGTTCCATGTTCTACACTGAGAAATTCAGCAGAAGTTGAAGGCCATGTTGGCAGGCAATTAGCTCGCCCCCCCCTCAATAAGCATGAAATTCAAGCCGATTTTTCAGTCATCAGTTGTTGGAGAATACGAACTTAGACTATGTTGTGACTTTGCTGTTTTTAAGATACGTACTTAACGGGAGTCGCCCAAACATAGGACGTTTTTTTACGCGCTCGAACTCACGGCGCTCCATTGCTGGTTGCCAGAGAATGGTCATGTTTTAATGAATGAATTTTGAACACATTCATCTAAAGAACATACATGGACAAGAAATGTATTCATAATGTTCATGGGCCCTTCACGCTCCGAGTTACAAGCGGCAAACGCTGTGAGACGTTTTCACGAATGTACCTTCTGATTTAGTGCTACGCCAGATAGTGTGCCTAACCTAGTACGCTTTGGTAATTTTGCTCTCTTCGGAAGTTGGTGATGAAGTTAGGGAAATGTAAATAAGGCTTGAAGTCTGCTATATTCTAGCTTTCTTTTGACCAGAAAATTTTGACTGTGTGCACTTCTAACGTCATGTGAGAAGGGCTATATCTAGCGCATCCCAGCTCATGTTTTGGCGGGAAATAGGCTACTACGCACTTTGCGCGCGGCCCGGCGTACGTCTTGCATGCGACCCGACTTACAAAATCATTACGAAAAAACGACACCGCTTACATCAACAATACTCCGTCTACTTATTGGGAAATATCTTCGCCATCTCTGTATTCAGTTTCCTTTTCATAGACGGTACCAATCACATGTTAGAGCATTACAAAGCTGTGCGTTGAATCGCCGTCCGCCAGCATCGCGGCCCCCAAAAATGGCGGGAAAACAACGTTGCCAGACGGCAGCGATGTTAACGTTGTTTTCTTTGGTCGGTTTTCTTCTAAAGAAACACTTAAAGACCCAATTTTTTTGTGTTTTATGAAGCTATATTTCTTATGTGTATGATAGTTGTATATATGCTTGGCACAGGTCGTATATTTAGGTGTCGGGCCGTCTAGCTACGCAGTGACCCTCTACTCAGCGTTGCCATCATTATTGTCAAAATACTATTCTCGACAAAACAAGAAATGAATATGTACACATATGTTTTGAATGCAAATAAAAATTATGTGCATGGACTTGGTTTATTTATCTTCCTTATGAGCATAGTCAGTGGACACAAACACGGCGTACTTATGCATAACAAGATCACTAAAAAGTCCGTCCTAAGTTAGGGCGCGTCCTAAGTACGGGCAACCCCCGTTAGTCCATTGTTATTGGTCCATATCATAAACAGGCACTTGTGACCATATAACGTTAGGTGTCCTTGGTGTAACATAATTTTGTTTTCCAAAGTAGGTCGGGATTAGGACGGTTCCCGTTACTGAACTTTCTTTCTTTAAACTCAACTCAATTGGAATACCAGACTGTGCCCGATGAGAAGTTGTCAGGGAAACGCAGCAGTCAGAAAACGTTGCGATCTTCCAACCCAACATCTGCTTGATGTTTCCCCTGCCCAGTTTGCTGATGTGGCATCCATACATTTTAATTGACGCCACATTTCTGTCAAATTCGTCCAAACTGTGACCGTCCGCTCATGTCACGATAATCTCTATGTGCATGACATCACTACTTAAAACACTTACGTGTCATTTTTGGTCTTTCGCCGCCCAAAACAGGAGAAAAACTTTACGGAAGCCGGCCGTAGTCCGTCTGTCACCCTGTGGGTCTCCTACAAAGGTGAGATCAGTACTGCAAGTGGGACTTATCACGTGATTGAATTAACCAATCAAATCAGAGTAACTGTGTCAGGTGACTGCTTTGGTCCAATCACAATGAAGTAGCTGTGAATCGAAAAAAGCGCCGACTATCGGAATTTCCTAAACGACACTAGTACAAAGCAGCCAAATAGAGTAGGCCAAATAATACTAGCAAGAAAGGTTTGTGTATAATATTTGTTTTGTCAAATTTCATACATTTTTGCCACTTTGGACATTTGGTCTATTGCATCGGACTCATGTTAGGTTAGCGAACCGTCCCATATGCAGTGCAATGTAGCTTCAGGTAAGCTTACCCTCAAGGTAAGCCAAAAATTATTATGGATTTGAGAACAAAGTGTGTCCACATGGGGGTGGGGGGTGGTGTGGAATCCTATAAAGGACGTTACATACCGATAATATGTAACGTTTATTAACCCACAGTGGGGATTGGCAATAAATGTTGTATTCGGGCAAAGTTGACTTGTGTATTGCAAAAGTAAAAGTATACGAAAGTAACGGATTGAACCGTTCAGTGCTGGAGTGGTCATCAGATGGGTGCGTAGAGAGCCGGTGAGAGTCACAACAACTCACATGTTTGATTTTTGGAGTGCTGATGACCATTTCAGCACTGAACCGGTTACTTTTGCGGTACACAAGTCAACTTTGCCTGAATACAGTTTAATACTCAAGCAACTGGATAAGGTTTTGAAACAGTCTAGACGTTTCTTTCGACAGTTTAGTCGGAAAGGATTGGAAAATCAGGTTTTAACGTTTTGATATACCAAAACTCTGATTAGATATAATGTTAGGATATTTGGAGTTTCTTTTAACACAACCAGGTAATCTCACCTGCTGATGTTTCGGTGTCAGACACCTTCTTCAGAGCTTCTGACTGGAATACTGCTTCTCGCCGCTGGAAGGAACACAATCCCAAAAGAATATAGATATACTTTAAAGGGGCATATTGTGACATGAACATAAAACAAAATTCTTTGTTTTTGATTTCTTTCTACATCATTAGTTGAATCTACCTTATTACACTGCACAGCAATATTCATCACGTACAGATGCGACTTTGTAGTGTCGTGCGAACGTCTTGAAAAAAATTATATATGCAATCCGCACCGCCACTTGAATTGGCCGCCATCTTGTCCAACATTCCGACGAACCACCGAACACGCGATCGAACGCCCGACGTTCTGAAGTTTGTTCACTTGTGGTGATTTTCCTGTGACGCTCGAACTCCGACCATAACGGTCGATTCGGATTTTTCGTAGCGTTCTACGCTGGCTTATCTGCATATTAACTTGCGGGACGCAACTTAATATGTAGATGAACCAGATTTTACACGTTTTGCGTTTTTTGTCGTTTATCAATGGTGGAAATGTGACAAAATGACGGGAATATGTTGGAAATAAGTAACAAATAAGTTACAAATGTGAATCTTAGTGTAGATCTTTCAAATTCTTACTATTTGTAGTTTTTGCCCACCAGATTCTACAATATGCCCCTTTAAGTTTAACTTTACCCAAGCTGCAATAAAAACTCCTTTTGCCAGTTGGATACGGTCTTTGCAACCGTTAACGTTAGATCTGCTCGGAGATTATAGGAGCAGTGCATTATCCCAAGTGCCTGAAAGTTCAACACGTACATTGTAGACCTCCTTTCCTGTTGAGGGTGGGATTGTAACGTTACATTCTCTCATATATTGCTTCTCTAACTCCCTGTTCGAACCAGCGGGATTCACGATCTAGGATGTCCGTGGATTCGAGATTGAATGAGTGGCCCTGGTTGTGTTCTAGATGGTGGAAAATGGCAGAGGAGTAGCCGTTACTTTTTAGCGCTCTCTCTGCGATTTTCTCTGTACCTTGCTCTTGGCCGACTAGTGTACCCAACATATACATGTTATTGCAGAATTTTGTAGGAAAAGAAGGATTTGTTATTATCTCCATGAAAAATGGAGATATATAGTTTTGGGTGTGTCTGTGGGTTTGTCTGTTTGTGTTTCCGCACCATTCCAGTCAGCATAACTCAAGAACCTCTTGATGGATTACGATGATATTTGGTATGTGGGCAGGTGTTGTGAAGCCGAAATTCAAGGTCGATTTTGGGCCCCCTGGTATGTGACCTTGGTACTGCAACAGAACTTCAATTTTTGTATCTTTTGACCTGGACGTGCTGTGGTCTTGATTTTTGGATGGCAGATAGCTTGTGATGTAATAAAGAAGTGGTGTAGGTTTGGGCCCCCTAGCAGCTTCCTCTGGAACTGCAGGGGCGTTTTTGTGAAAATCTTCTTAGGAGAATAACTGAACAAAGGAACAACGGATTTCCATGATATTTAGTATGCTGGTAGCTTAGATAGAGATATACACAATGAAGTGCAAATTATGCTAATTGGGACTTAATTTGCATAGCTAATGAGGAAAATCTATATTTGCTGTGTTTTCCATTATAAGACTCAAGTACATGTAACGTATGTAGTTTATGGAAAGTGGATCATCAACAGATACCAATTATGCAAATATATTCCTAATTTGCATAATTAATGCAAAGACACCATAATTCATCTAATTGGACAATTATAGGACTGTCAATATTGCAACATGTGTAAGTTACATAAAGGTGTTTATGGCCAAGCATATATTATGAAAATGTGTAAATCATTTGCATGAATAGAATTGTTCATGGAGATATGAGGTCGTGGAACTCTTGTTTGTGCTGTTTTTGTCGGAGGTGTTCCATACAGAACAGGGGGTTCTATATGTTCGATATGATGTTCCCCGGGAACAGTCCGTTAGGTACAGGTCCAAAATACCAGAAGACACCTGTACTAGTCAAGTCTGAAATGGGATGACAGGTCAGAAAACAGCAACTATGACGAATAAAATTACCATGAAACTACCGTGGCAGTGCACGGAAGCCATACCTATACAACATGTACGTCATATAAACAGAGACCAGTGTAATTATCTCCATTAAAAACGGAGATATAGTTTTAGGTGTGTCTGTGTGTCTGTCTGTCTGTGGGCAGGTGTTATGAAGCCAAATTTCAAGTTCGATTTTGGGCCCCCTGGTATGTGACCTTGCAATTGGTACTGCAGCAGAAATTCCATTTTTGTATCTCTTGACCTGGAAGTGCTATGGTCCTGTTTTTTTTGTTTTTGTTCGTTATTACACGGGCTTCCATAGAATATTTAGAATGCATTTCAAGTGTGCTGCTGTCAAAAATTTGAACACCGAATTCGGAAGTTGGAATCGATGTTGAGGACACAAAGCTCTCTCAACTTTTGGCGCATTTTGCCATGAAATGGGTGTTTTTTCGGATGGGTATGACTAAATAAAATACAACACGGTGTATTCTGCATCACCCTGGCCCTACCTTCAGCCGTTGGGCGATCCTACCCGCTGTCGGACTGTCGGACCGGCAATACGGAATACACCACGTTGTAAGCAATATGTATAATAAGCCGGCTTTTAGATCATATGAATAGGATTCAGATTGTGATTGGCCGCACTTCCTTTGACCTCCACATGACCCCATTTTTAATAGGGTGCCAAAATGTTATGATACCACATTTTTTTTCCAGTTATTTTGTAGGTTGTACCCTCAATTTAAGCATATTTGTTCGTCATGCTTCTCTAGTGCACCCTACACCAATGTTAATCAGTGAATGGTCCATAACTACAGAAATACCCATACATTCAGGCGTAATACTGTGTTCTGCTTCTCTTATTACTCTTAGGACCAGACAGCCTCAATTTCACCACTCATCATGCCTAAGCACAAGTCCAAGGCTTATGTGTCAGACAGTGATGACTCTGACATATCAGACGATGAGGTAAGATTGACAACTTTTTAATCATCAACATAAAGCCACAGAGGTAGATTTGATTTTTGTGTGATTTAAGAAAAAAATAATAGTTCCCTCTGGAGACATTTTGTGCACTTCTTGAATACAGGATTGAAAGACTTGTTGGCTAGTGTTTAAACTTAAACCATGTTTTGTCACATAGATTCTTGTAACAACGTTTATGGCCATATTTTTTTCCCACCTTGTTTTTCTCTCACACTAATTAGATTTGGAGTCCGCAGAGAACGTTATCCATGAGATTTAGATACTGTGGCCTAATGAATTGTCGCACGCAAAACGCAGAAGTTGTAGGTTGGAATACCCAGTCCCTGCAATTCAGCAACCAGATTGTCTTCCAGGGGTAGACAATAAGCCTTCCGTCAGTGTACCGTATTGCCTCGAATAAAGTACGCACTTTTTAAACATTTCAAAATTCAAAAGGCACCACAAGTCATTGCTTAAGTCAGCGTGCATACTTTATTTGAGGTTATTTACCGGACAAATTGGAAAAGGACCTCAAACCCTTGCTTAATCCAACCAGGAACCCAGCTGCGGTGCAACAATGCATGGCTCAATACCTGCCAATTTGCATTTAGTTTGTAACTTGCCCTAGGCAATCCTTTTAGTTTGCAGAGACGATGCTGGCAGAGTAAACAAGAGAATCTTTAATGAATCTAAGGAATGGCATCATGTAGAAGTCCTTGATATAAGAAAAATGACCTGGAGATAATAGGAGGAACACCATAAATTTGAATTTATCCTGTTCAAAATTTGTTCAAGATCAGTGGAGAAGGGTGCGTACTTTATTTGGGGTTTTTCACTTTACGTTTCAGTTCTGCAAATTTGACTGGAAGTAACCCCAAATCAGGGGTGCATACTTTTATTGGGGTGCGCACTTTAATCGAGAAAATACGGTATTTTAAATTTGCACATGGCAGATTGAAGAATCCAATGCTTTTATTGATAAAAGTGGTGCTGGCCCAGTGTTCTGGGCCAAATTCTTCTAAGGGTACTGCCTTCTTCCCATCATTGAATGACAAATTGTTGACAACTTTTTATAACTATTAGAAATGTTGTATTAAAGTTTAGGTGTAAAGAATTGATATCGTAGTTGAAACAAATCCAGCCCCATGATTTGTATTGGATGTAACAATATAGTTATGTACTCTTTAACTTTGCCATGTTCCTTTGGTGTTTTCAGAAAGCAGCAAAGAAAAGGAAGTTAGAGAAAAAGAAGAAACAACAGGCCAAAAGGGAAGAAGATGAAGGTAGTGATATGATTCAGGCAAGTTTATATCTTACCTTTTGGGGCAAAAATCACTTTTATGATATTTTTAGTAAAACATGACTAACTCATGCAATTGTCTTTATTCAGAAGTAAAATGACAAGAATCAAGGAAATCATAAAATGATACCTTTAAAAATCTGCATTTGGACTAGATATATCAAAAATGTGTGCATACAGAGAAGAATCAACATATGCTACTACATATTTTTGCCTTCAGTTATCCAACAAGCGCTTCATAAGTGTTCGAGAGTTTAAGGGGAAGTGCCTGATAGACATCAGAGAGTACTATGATGCAGATGGAGAGCTGAAACCAGGGAGGAAAGGTAAGAAAGATTCAGAAAAGTTAGACACATGCATTTGTTTCAGTAGACCCAACATATTACATGTACAACAAGTTCAGTTGATGATGTTCAACCATGAGAAGCAGGAAAATAAGTGTCGGCTCTCAATGTTGTCCAGCTTACTTTGTCATTTGTACATCAAGTCAACACTTTTCTAATCTCCTGCACCCATGGGACAGTGGGGGAGAGCAAAGTTTACACCCATGTTATAGTTGACCTTACCATTAACCCTACACATCATGTAGGTGACTGTAGCTGCCATGTTTTAAGTCTGGATAAGAGCATTCACTGTCAGATTTCACTACAATTTCCTAGACAGCAATTGGGTGGGAAATACTGTCAACATAGCTGGCACCAGTCGCCATAGACTGGGCATGTCGCCAGCCTAGAAGGAACTCAGATATAACGTAACTCAAACGGCATATAAAAAAAGAACTCCTTCGAAGGAAAATCCAGTTGCTTGAGTATATATTTTTGGCGTATCTTATTACCTGGATGTCTAACCTTCATCAACGTTTCAAAATCTTATCCAGTTGCTTGAGTAATTATTTTGGGGGGAAATACTGTCCCCTCACACTGGTAAATCTTAAGCATGGGTTTCAATGGGATGGTTGTCAGAGATCAATCATTTTTTTTTTACCCAATGCAAAATAAAGTTGGAAAGGCTGCATGTTGACAAACAAGTAACCAGAAACATATAGCAAAACTAATTTTTAAGCTCAACCCGAGATTTCTTAACATCGTCCCGATTGAGGTTTGTCCAATGGTTTGTCACGATATCATATGATTATTTATCTGGAGTTATCAAAATATTGATGCTAATGCAACTGCTGCCTAGTCCAAATCAAATAACATGCTGCCAATACAATTATGTTTTTGGATTCAGAAAAGCATTATCTGCAGAAAACTCGCCTCTGGAGTTGAGTCTCCCTTAAATGCTTGTGTCTATGGGGTAACTTCAAGAACTAAAAAAGCAGTCAACTTGGTCAGGTGGTTGCCAAAGGGAGGTGGTTGCCTTACCGGGTTTGACTGTATTAGCATGGAAATTCATCCATGTTGGAAGTTAACATGGTGCAGAGCTAAAACTTTCTTCTAACACAAAAAGTTAGCACTTTGAATTTTCCACTGACCTACAGTAGTTCTCCTCAGAATTCCAGTCACCAGTCACCTTAGGGACATGTACATGAAATGTCAGCAGTTGATAAGACTAGTACTGCAGCTTCACTTTGTATTTGATGTTCAGTCAGTTGATTTTTATGATCTTCATTTTCATATAGAGCTTTTTGTATGTCATTACCAGAGATTTTGTAGGTTGTTTTGAATGGTTGTGTCGTTGCATTTCCAGGCATTTCACTTAACACTGACCAGTGGCGCAGGTTAAAGGAAGCCATGGACGAAATTGATGCGAAAATCACGGATCTTGTTGGATGACTGAAAATGTCTGTTTGGTTAGCAACCATGTGCCTCTTTAGTTGTGTGTAGATGTAGGACTTGTAGCCATAGTGGATAGACACTCTGGGTAGCACAGGGTGCCACTAAAATCATTACCATGACCACAGACAAGTCACAGTATACATCAACTGTAAATCAGTGCATTTGGCTCCTAAGCTACCCATAGTGCCCCATGGCTCTCAACATGCCATGTGATCCTTGAAAAGATCCATGGTGTTCTTTGCAGTAAGCTGCTGTGGCATAACTACTCTGTGACTTGTATCACTCACTCACTCACTCACTCACTATATCTGGTTTAGCGTCTTCTTTTCCCCATCATCTGGGGGTTTGACGTGCTTGCATGTGGATGGAGAAGCTTGGTGGCCGCTCGCCAGGTGCCTCTGTCCCGTGGACTCACATTGTATCAAGTGTTCATACATGTGGTTGATTTTCACAAGCATCATCTCTTGTGCCTTAGTGTTTTCTTACTTCTCAGTATCTTCATATGTGTTTGGGTCGTCAGTCTTCTTTGGCATGTTTACCATTTACAAATGTAGAGCTCCCTCTTTAAAATCTGGAATTATGTTTCATGATGTTACTAACGCTGATTTTTGCTCCTAGCATTTTTTTCCATGTTTGCATTTTCTTGCCATGAACAATCTTAAACCTCATGTTAACTAAACTAACATACATGTATAACAATGGAAAACCTAAAAGTATTAGAATTCACTTGCAGAGCTCAATATTAACCTAGCTTTTGGCTGAGGTTGCCCTGGCTATAGTATAAAAAGTATTTGGAACGTATGTCAACTGTTGAAATGAAGCAGTGTGCACCAGAAAAAGATTGCGCAGCCTAAAGATTGTTCATTTATTCAGAAATCCAACAGCATATATCTTTTACTTTTGCAGACTGCTTTGCCCACTCTACAGATCTGCAGTTTAGATTCCCTGGTCTCACCATAATAACAAAGTTTCTGTTTATTGTTCTTTTCAGGCATTTCTCTCAGCAAAGACCAGTGGCAGAAGCTAAAGGCAGCTATGGAGGACATTGATGAGAAAATACAAGCCATTGAAGGCTGAGACAACCCAGGGTGGTTTCAGGATTCTGTTGCTATGTTTGAGACATTCCTTTGCTGTTATTTTTATATTTTCTTTCTGGTGTAAAAGTCTTGAAAGTAGTAAAAGAATATTGTGAGAGCATCGGGTTGTATTTGACGCAGTTATTGATAGTCACTTTCTTTATGGTGTAAAAGTGTGAAAAGACGTAAAAGAATATTATGAGAGCATTGAGTTTCATGTGATGCACTTATTAATACAGTCACATCTCCCATCACCACATGCTCAGGATATTAATATGATTTGGAAACATAACTTTGATCAATCATCTCTCCATTATTGTTACGTTTACGTAATGAATGCTTATTCATTACCCTTTACGATAACTATTATCCCATATGTTCATATTTGAGAGGTGCAAGTAACTGAGGGGGTTGTCACTGTCATCATTTATAGATGTTTTCAATTCTTTGGAATTATTTGTCTGAGATTTCATTTATTTGTGAGACAAGAATCAAGGCTGAGTATGTGAGTAGGTCTGCAAAACAAAGTATTCCAATTTAGCTTGATCAAGTGTTGATTGTTTTTTATAGATGAGTAGTGTGTCTCATATCATTGAAAATGATTATGTTTATGCGATGAACAGCATGCTGCTTTTCAACCCACTCACATAATCAGCCATGCTGCTTGTCTCACAAATACGTGATCATGACATACCATATGGGTATTGATTACATTTTGTATTGGGAAGGTGATAAGCTTGCCAGTGATATATGATGCAATGCCATTGATATGGTGACAACAGAGATATGATCAGGCAAATTTAAGTTTCCACATTTTTTTATGATATTAGTCCAGGATACTCTAGATTTATATTTTCAAAATTAAGCATGATATGAGACTTCAAATAGCACTTAGGTCATAAGGCACAGTTTTTATGTTCACATCTTGAGAGAAAACCTTGTTGATTTATAACATTACTTGGAAATCAATAAAAAGCTGAAAATTTAACTATGATCTCTCTATATAGATATGGTTATATATATTTGTCCTGATTTCTTACATTTTCATTTGACAAATGTTTTGTATCATCAGATGTGACAAAAGTACAATGTAAGTTTTGTGTGTATGTTAATGAAATATTACTAATTGGACCGTTTCTCATTGAAATGAGTAGTTTCTGTCAATTGAAATGAGTAGTTTCTGTCAATTGAAATGAGTAGTTTCTCTCAAAGGCCATGTGGAAAATCATGGCCTTTTTTGCTTTGTACAAACATCTTGAAAATTAGCATTCTGATAGTAAGAACTCGATTTTGTACAATCAACAATATCATCGTGTTCACAGGTGATGACCAATTACGGTGTTGTTATTAGGCCATGTTGATTTGATAACATGGATGACATCAGCGCTCGCATCAATTTTCGTCCATTTGCACAACAAAATTTTTCTTCCAGACTATTAATCATGCAAAGCAGCTACAAATTGAGCATAATATGCCGTAAGTTACAAAAAGATACTGATGTCATAGAATACCAAAGTCAAAGAAGAAGTAAGAGAACAAAAATGAAGAATCCATTATTTGGTATACCATTCTCTGTGTGTAAAGTCATTTGTTCAACCTTCCTGACTACGTAGATTTCATAACGAAGACAGCTTTTAAGGGGGGGGGGGGGCAAACGTTTTTTTACTCGCACGCTCGCATCAGTTTTGGGGTTCCCAGAGGATGTCATCCATATAATCGAATCAACATGGCGTAACTGAGACAAAAAAAGGTTTGAAACATAAAGCTTTGATATATTGTTCCTAGTTCTTTCCTCTCAGCAAACCTCTCAGCAAACAAAAAGAAGGATGGTATGATACGGAAACAATCGCTGTGCAGTTCAAACAAACAAAACAATTCAGCCGAGTCAGTAACTTGAACGGTTTTCGATGAAAAAGATTAGAAATATGGACGGTTTATCAGACTCTGAAGCCCACTGCCGCTGTTACGGCCCTAGCCTGAGTGTCATCCTGTTTCAGTTCCAGGCTCTGTCTTCACCAAGCAGTCTGAGATCACTGCCATTCAAGTCGTCTGGAATAAATGTATCTGTCCAGATTCTGGCCTAGCACGCTGATTGGTCCCTTCTGTCAGAGCCCCACGGGAAGTCTTGTCCTTGTCACTTTCTCCACATAGTATCATCAGTAGGGACCACATCTTATTAGGGACCACACATCCCAGAATTGACCAAAAACATGGAGTTAATTATATGTTATAGATAGACAAAGATCCCAAGTACTAGAAGAAGATTTTACATTGCAAGTGCAGCCTTCGCCTTCTTTCTGTGTTCTACATGTGTTCGTCATGGGAGAAGGACATCAACAGAAGGTTTGTACATCACTTCATAGCTATTGCTGATGTACATTAATTAGCCATACTCTTTGTGATGTCACAGTTGACACAAATCTAATTCTCTGTTGAACAATAAAAGTGCTCCAGGCTAAGTCAGTATATGTGATGATAAAAATGACTGCACAGTACAAGGGCACTTAAACAGTAGCAACTCTTTAATGTAAAAACACAAGTACTTATGTGTTCAGACAAAACTTCCTCCACTCTCATGAGGTGCTACATGAATATTTAGGACACAGCAAAAATCATGTGAGCAAAAGTGTTAAAATTGTCGCTACTAGTTTGACTGTGATACATGTATATACAACATTCACAAGGGTAAAATGGACACTACAATTCTGATCAAATGTGTGATAAATACACATGACCAGCTACAGCAGTTAACATTGACAATTTTTACCGCTGTTCTTTTTTCCTGAATTATAAGTCGGTGCCCAACCCCTCAGTGATACACATGTACCGTACAGTACAACACACGAAGTGGGCCTGCTACATAGCAACAAAAATGAAGTCAAACAAATCAAATACAATACAATAAACAATGTTGTACAGGCTGTGTAAATGCATTAAAGCATTGCCTTAGTTTTCCCTTCTTTCTCACGAGATCCCATAAAAGATCTCCATGTTTTGTCTATTTCTATAATCCCCATTAAGCGTTCACTATACACATGCCCAACCCCAGCAATACATGTACATTGACATTGTTGTTTTCTTTTTAAGTCTTTAACAATTCGGTGCCCGTATATACACAATGCGGTATAACAGTTACCTGTGGTACAAATACGAAGCACAATGTTGCACATGGTGTAAATTCCCTATAAACTTATGCATTCTCTTTTTTTTATAGATAGGACCCCATAACGGGCTCTATTGTTTTGTATAATCTTTATCATTTTTATTTCATCGGCATTGACTTAAAACTGCCTTTCTGTCAACGTTTTTACACCTTTTCACGCATTCCAGTCCTGATGGCTGTACGTAGAAAGAACACCACAACAGTCCCGAAGATACTCAATCCTGTCGGAAAACTGTTTTTTTTTAGCGGTGGAATGGACACTTCATCAGCAGCTGTGAAGTCTTATTTTGATATGGCTTTTTTTAATTCTTTGGCATTAACGTTCTACCAAAGTTTTTTCTCACTTTTTGTACACCCTACATGGTGTACATAAACAAAACCAGAAACCTTACGGAATACCTGACATCTAGATACAAATCTAGAAGACACAATGAAGCATCAGTTTGTGTTTAGCGCCGGAATGGACGCTTCAGGAGATGTGCGATCCTGCTGGCAACAAGCTGGAGGCTTCTGTACCGGTGAGATGAAACTACGCTCCTCAGAGCGCCTCCTATCGACTCTAGCAGGCTGAACATTATGATGGAGCCGCGGGGGATGGCGAAGCTGTACTGAAACCTGCAGTACTCCAGAGCTGACACCACCTTCTTCTTTGCGCCTCCTAGCGACTGTCCTAGACTGATCAGCAGCAGCAGACTGACAAAGCTGGACACGGAGACGCTGTAATCATTCAGCACAAATATCAGGATCGCCATCAGCAGGACTGAGCGACGCGACAGGAATGGACGCTTCAGCATCTGTGTGATCCTGCTGGCAACAAGCTGGAGGCTTCTGTACCGGTGAGATGAAACTACGCTCCTCATAGCGCCTCCTATCGACTCTAGTAGGCTGAACATTAGGATGGAGCCGAGGGAGATGGCGAAGCTGTACTGAAACCTGCAGTACTCCAGAGCCGACACCACCGTCTTCCTAGCGCCTCCTAGCGACTGTCCCAAACTGAAAAGCAGCAGATTGACAAAGCTGCACGCGGAGACGCTGTACTCATTCAGCATAGATATCAGGACCGCCATCAGCAGGACGTGTGGTCGCTGCAACTCTTGGACAGGACCGAGCTGTTGTCCCTGGAACGAGGACTGAGGCACATCCAGCGCGTCGAAGAAGGGGTGGTCATCGTCTTCGTCCAGCCACTCCAAAATTTCTTCTAGCTTCTCCAAGGACAGCCCTTCGGAGTCGTAGAACTCGTTATCCTCACCATCATAGAAGGTGTCTCCCCCTAGCGACATTGGTACTCCCCGCGCATCGTGGAACAGTAGCAAGGGCAGTCCTGGGGCGTCGACGTATTCATCCTCCTCGGAATGGCGTGAGTTTTCGCCGGCTTCATCTTTTGCAGCACGCTTCATAAACTCTGCCGAATCTGCGCGATGCACGATCGTGGCAGGTTTCTCTCTGTAGAAGTCGCCCATTGCCTGGGTGGAGGCGAAGAAGCCAGTATCCCCGAAGATCGAGCTTCTGGTGGCGACGGGGTCGAACTTCATCGGAGGACGGCGGTCAGGCTGTCGGGGGCGGTGCTGCCGAGCCGCGGGGCGGTAGGACTCGGCTACCGTGGTCCGGACAAGGCTTTCCGTCGGGAAGCGACAGTAGGCTGAAACAGACCAGGTTTGCTTGGTCAGACCACGAGTAGAATACTGTATTCATGATCAGCGTTATACGTTAAGATGTTCTCTACGAAAGCAAAAACAGTCTTTAACGACAAGGCTATCTCTTCTCACTTAAAAAAAAAACACGTTAAGAGTGACGGAGTAGTGTTATGAAATGTATGCAACACGATTTCTCTCCGTATACGTAACGATTTCAAGTAATGTACAACCAGAAAACATTGTTCTAGAACGCACGACTTTGCAACGAAAGGCATGGACTACGACAAAAACCATGCCCCCCATATCGTGTTTACTAACATTTACCCAATCTAAAACTAAATCTTTGAGTCTGTATTTCTTGTACTGACTTACCCGATGAGGGTCCGTCATACTTGTCCACCCATTTCTCCAACAAGATGACCTCAAAGTCCTCCTCCTCACAGTACACCTTGGAATCGTTGGCGAAGTCGCGAAACGAAACTTTGGGGAACATCATGGTTCTTGGACTTCGTGGGCGGGAGGCATCTTTCGTCTTCTTTGCATTCTTCTTATCTGTGTCAAACATGTGGAAAAAACGTCAATTAGCTGATATCTTTTCTTGCTCCAAGGGAGAAATGTTTCAAACTGCAGGAACGTAAGCAGCCAGCTTCTAGCTCTCAAAGATCTCGTTAGTTTGTTATTGTATAAACGTCCCCCAAATCTAAACGCCAAAGGGAAAGTTTTGTATCGTGAAGATTGAGATCGTCCTGATATATGCAACCGAGCCTGACACAAGTTACAGGGAAAGAAGAGACTTTCAAGAGATTAAGAAAATCAGAATATCGTGTCTAGATAAAATACTGCAGCTAGCGAGGTCAACTTACCGTCGGTGAATACTATCCACAGCATTGTTGCCACTGTGGCCGCCGTCAACAGCGCCATCGGTAAGGGCTGAATGAACCCGGTTCCTCTGAAAGGCATTTTTACGTTACGTACAAGTACGGTTTGGGAAAATATAACGCACTCTAGCTTTCTTTACTTGGTCGAGAATTTTGTCGCGCAAAATGTATTACAAACGCCTGGTATAAGGCAGAATAGAGCAGAGATTTGTCGGAGCTGATGCAAAACGTGCACATCAACAAATTGACAACGGTTGCTCTAAAGTTTTGTGACGTCATAGTCGCTGAATGGAATGCTGACTCTTTTATTCATAACCGCGCATGCGCTAACTTCACTAGCTTTTGACCGTTTTTCGTCCTCGATAAAGATGTTCATGTAATTCCACATGTCTACATGGTTTGTCACTTATGGTCTTGTTATCATACGATCAAGAAGGCGTGCTGAAATGGCTTTCCATTTTATATTAAGTGTATGAAACGCTAACGTTACGTCATATACTACTTGTCCCACAGTTGCATTTTATACATGCACACACGGACCCTGACCTCTCACTGTAGATCCTGTACCGTAATTGACGATATATAAATACATAAACTATTGATACTGTGGAAACGGTTGCGAATATGCATACTAAACTACGCACAAAAAGTTTGGAAACTTAACTTTGGTCGATCATATCTCCGTTGTTTCTTGATCAATTTCAATGATTTATGTAACATTGGAAAGCTTATGTGATTTCCTTTCCTAGGATACCAAACTAATTATGAAATTAATGGAACGAACACCAGACCTGGTTATGCGAGCGGGTCACATACAAAAAGTGCCCAAATTACCCTACTAATGTCAAACGCTCAATTCAGTATTTTTTCTTCTGTTAGTATCACATGGCTTGAGTAGGAGGGTAATATGGAACTTGAATCAACAAAACACATTAATATGAAAGCCAAGGTTAGTCTTTATCCAAACCAACAAAAAAATGCGCAAAGGAGCCTCAGTTATGATGAAGGTGGCTTAATACTGAGTACACACGCCATGCACTGTCACCACAGCCCGGTACATCCTCCTCATAATTGTTACCAGTTTTGTTACAGGGTCCCTGGCTATTCTTCCACAAGGAGTCGTCACCGGTCGACCCGTGTTGTTCTGTTGATCATTCTTGCATGCACATCTCGCCCAAGCTGATCAGTGAGTCCGAGACTGCGTTCAATTGTGTTGAGATCTGGGCTGCAGGAGGGCCATTCTATCCTCCGTATTCCTGCCTACTGGAGGTGGTCTAAAAATGGCTCTCATTCTGTATGAACGTGCAAAATGGCACCCAGTCTCATATTGCAGAGGTAAGGATCTAGGAAATGTGACTGGATGGAGAAAGATGTCTCTATATCTTAACACATCGAGGTTGCTTAGGATGATTAGCCTGGTTTTTCTTCTGGCAGTTAACGTTGTACTGCCCCACACTATGACAAACAAACAAACAAACAAACAAACAAACAGTCAGTCTATCTGTGCAACAGTCAGCATAGGGTTCTCCTCACTGGCCTCACAGTTTCATTAACCAATCCAACAGTCGAAATAAACCTTCACTTATCTGTAGCTGTGAACATAACATTCCTCCACACACTGTTCCATTCCCGATGTGGACGACACCACCACCCTGCCCTGAGTGTTAATTGACACTAGCATGGAAATTTGGGCACTTTTCTTCTACAACCCACTCACGTAAGCAGGCGCCTGGCGCTCGCTTCATGAGATTGCAATTATAATGACTTTGGTATCATAGGAAAGGAAATTACACAAGCTTTCCATCAATATATAATGCATTGAAATTGATCAAGAAACAACGGATATACGATCCACTAAAGTTAAGTTTCCAAACTTTTTGTGCGTAGTTTAGTTCAAAATCTCGAGTCAACGTCCTGTATTGCCTTTGTCGGGGGCTAGCCCTTTGAAATAGCATCTAGGATTGAAAACGTCAACATCAAAGGGTAAATGGAAAATAATGCCAGGGGAGAGAACTTCATTACAAAGGGCAGTGGAGGGAACTTCAGTACAAAGGGCAGTGGCGGGAACTTCAATACTAAGGGCAGGGGAAGGGACTTCAGTACAAAGGACAGTGGAGGGAACTTCAGTACAAAGGGCAGGGAAAGGGACTTCAGTACTAAAGACAGGGGAGAGAACTTCAGTACAAATGGCAGAGGATAGAACTACAGTACTTAGGACAGGGGAGGGGAGAGAACTGAAGTGCAAAGGACAGGGGAGGGAACTTCAGTACAGAGGGCAGGGGAATGAACTTCAGTACAAAGGGCAGGGGAAGGGACTTCAGTACTAAGGACAGGGGAGAGAACTTCAGTACAAAGGGCAGAGGATAGAACTACAGTACTTAGGACAGGGGAGGGGAGAGAACTGAAGTGCAAAGGGCAGGGGAGGGAACTTCAGTACAAAGGACAGTGGAGGGAACTTCAGTACTAAGAGCAGGGGAACGGACTTCAGTACTAAGGACAGGGGAGAGAACTTCAGTACAAATGGCAGAGGATAGAACTACAGTACTTAGGACAGGGGAGGGGAGAGAACTGTAGTGCAAATGGCAGTGAAGGGAACTTCAGTACAAAGGGGAGTGGAGGGAACTTCAGCACTAAGGGCAGTGGAGGGAACTTCAGTACTAAGGGCAGGGGAGAGAACTTCAGTACTAAGGGCAGGGGATAGAACTTCAGTACTAAGGGCAGGGGAGAGATCGGTACTAAGTGCAGGGAAGGGAACGTCAGTACAAAGGGCAGGGGAGAGAACTTCAGTACTTAGGGCAGGGGAAAGATCGGTACTAAGTGCAGGGAAGGGAACGTCAGTACAAAGGGCAGGGGAGAGAACTTCAGTACTAAGGACAGGGGGAGAACTTCAGTTCTAAGGGCAGGGGATAGAACTTCAGTACTAAGGGCAGGAGAGAGAACTTCAGTACTAAGAGCAGGGAGAGAACTTGAGAACTTAGGGCAGGGGAGAGAACTTCAGTACTAAGAGCAGGGGAGGGAACTTTAGGACTAAGGACAGGGGAGAGACTTCAACACTAAGGACAGGGGAGAGAACTTCAGTTCTGAAGGCAGGGAAGAGAACTTCAGTACTAAGGGCAGGGAAAGGAACTTCACTACTAAGAGCAGGGAGAGGAACTTCAGTACTGAGAACAGGGAAGAGAACTTCAGTACTAAGGGCAGGGAAATGAACTTCAGTACTGAGGGCAGGGAAGAGAACTTTAGTACTAAGGGCAGGGAGATAACTTTAGGACTAGGGGCAGGGGAGAGAACTTCAGTACTAATGACAGGTGAGAGAACTTCAGTACTAAGGACAGAGGATAGAACTTCCATACTAAGGACAGGGGAGAGAGCTTCAGTACTAAGGACAGGGGAGAGAACTTCCATAGTAAGGGCAGGGAAATGAACTTCAGTACTAGGGGCAGGGGAAAAATTTAAAATTTGAGTACTAAAGGCAGGTGAGAGAACTTTAGTACTATGGGCAGGGGAGAGAACGCCAGTACTACTGGCAGGGGATAGAAGTTCAGTACTAAGGGTAGGGGATGGGACTTCAGTACTAAGGACAGGGGAGAGAACTTCCGTACTAAGGGCAGGGGAGAGAACTTCAACATTAAGGGCAGGGGAGAGAACTTCAGCACTTAGGGCAGGGGAGAGAACCTGCTATTGTGAAATATAATCCCAGTACATTTGAATTTGTTAAGTAGATAGATACACAATGCTAACTTCATAAAATAGATAGGGATTGTGCTCATTCCTGAACAATGGACCGATAGTTAAGTGCTATTCTTCCAGTGAATAGCAGACGTGGACAAGTTTCTACATTGTATGTTGTGATCCAAAAGAACTGTACAAAGACAAAATGGTTCATCAACAATAGTAGCTCTTTAATGAAACAATTCAAGCACACATTAGTGTAAAATGATACTTTGCCCACTATCCCCCTACTGTGCATAAGTAACAGTATTGGTTAAGGATCTTCATTGAACATGTAATGCAAATGAATATACAGATGCCCAGCAATAATACGTTACATTGACAATTCCTCAACTGTACAGTAGTAACAGTAAAATACAGTAAGACTCGGAAAACTTGTCACTGAAATATATACAACATTATGTAATGGACACTGTATACATGTAGTACAATCCCCATTAAGTGTTCAAACACATTCCAAACTCCAGAAATACATGTACATGTACATTGACATTGTTCTTGTTGTATGAATTATTTTACAACTTTATGCCTGTATATTCCGAATTCAGCATACATGTGGCACACATTTTTAAGGAATTTGTTGTAGTAAGCCAAGTTGAATGTTGCACATGTTGACTACATCATTGTGTAAATACCCTATGATCTATTACATTGCCCTGAAGTTTTTCAGATAGGACCCCAAGACGGGTTCCATTATTTTCTATCATCTTTATAATTTTCATTTCATCGGATTTGACTTCAAACTGCCTTTCTGCCAAAGTTTTTAACAACTTTTCTTACCCTGTAAGAGAATCATATTAGTATTCCAGTCCTGGCGGTTGTAGAAACACTGACACAGTCCCGAAGATACTTGTTGGCATCAGTCCTATCGGGAAACTGGGTCGTTTCTAGCGGTGCAATGGACAATGTATTTTTTTTGTATCTTTGGCAATAACGTTCAACCAAAGTTTTTTCTCACTTTTTGTACACCCTACATGTTGTACATAAACAAAACCAGAAAGCTTACGGAAAACCCGACATCTAGATACAAATGTAGAAGACACAATGAAGTATCAGTTCACGGGTGACAAGTTTGTGCTTAGTGCCGGAATGGACGTTTCAGCATCTGTGTGATCCTGCTGGCAACAAGCTGGATTGAGGCTTCTGTACCGGTGAGATGAAACTACACTCCTCAGAGCGCCTCCTAGCGACTCTAGCAGACGGTACATCGAGATGGAGCCGCGGGAGATGGCGAAGCTGTACTGAAACCTGCAGTACTCCAGAGCTGACACCACCTTCTTCCTCGCGCCTCCTAGCGACTGTCCCAGACTGATCAGCAGCAGCAGACTGACAAAGCTGGACACGGAGACGCTGTAATCATTCAGCACAAATATCAGGATCGCCATCAGCAGGACTGAGCGACGCGACAGGAATGGACGCTTCAGCATCTGTGTGATCCTGCTGGCAACAAGCTGGAGGCTTCTGTACCGGTGAGATGAAACTACGCTCCTCATAGCGCCTCCTATCGACTCTAGTAGGCTGGACATTAGGATGGAGCCGAGGGAGATGGCGAAGCTGTACTGAAACCTGCAGTACTCCAGAGCCGACACCACCGTCTTCCTAGCGCCTCCTAGCGACTGTCCCAAACTGAAAAGCAGCAGATTGACAAAGCTGCACGCGGAGACGCTGTACTCATTCAGCATAGATATCAGGACCGCCATCAGCAGGACGTGTGGTCGCTGCAACTCCTGGACAGGACCGAGCTGTTGTCCCTGGAACGAGGACTGAGGCACATCCAGCGCGTCGAAGAAGGGGTGGTCATCGTCTTCGTCCAGCCACTCCAAAATTTCTTCTAGCTTCTCCAAGGACAGCCCTTCGGAGTCGTAGAGCTCGTTATCCTCACCATCATAGAAGGTGTCTCCCCCTAGCGACATTGGTACTCCCCGCGCATCGTGGAACAGTAGCAAGGGCAGTCCTGGGGCGTCGACGTATTCATCCTCCTCGGAATGGCGTGAGTTGTCGCCGGCTTCACCTTTAGTACGCTTCATAAACTCTGCCGAATCTGCGCGATGCACGATCGTGGCAGGTTTCTCTCTGTAGAAGTCGCCCATTGCCTGGGTGGAGGCGAAGAAGCCAGCATCCCCGAAGATCGAGCTTGTCCTTCTGACGGCGACGGGGTCAAACTTGACGGGAGGACGGCGGACAGGCTGGCGGGGGCGGTGCTGCCGGGCCGCGGGGCTGTAGGACTCGGCTATCATGGGCCGGTCATGGCTTTCCGTCGGGAAGCGTGTGCGAGAGTAGGCTGAAACAGACCAGGTTTGCTTGGTCAGACCACGAGTAGAATACTGTATTCATGATCGGCGTTAAACGTTAAGATGTTCTCTACGAAAGCAAAAACGGTAAACGGTCTTTAACGACAAGGCTATCTCTTCTCACTTTAAAAAAACACGTTAAAAGTGACGTAGTAGTGTTACGAAATGTATGCAACACGATTTCTCTCCGTATACGTAACGATTTTAAGTAATCTACAACCAGAAAACATTGTTCTAGAACGCACGACTTTGCAACGAAAGGTACGGACTACGACAAAAACCATGCCCCCCATATCGTGTTTACTAACATTTACCCAATCTAAAACTAAATCTTTGAGTCTGTATTTCTTGTACTGACTTACCCGATGAGGGTCCGTCATACTTGTTCACCCATTTCTCCAACAAGATGACCTCAAAGTCCTCCTCCTCACAGTACACCTTGGAATCGTTGGCGAAGTCGCGAAACGAAACTTTGGGGAACATCATGGTTCTTGGACTTCGTGGGCGGGAGACATCTTTCGTCTTCTTTGCCTTCTTCTTATCTGTGTCAAACATGTGGAAAAAACGTCAATTAGCTGATATCTTTTCTTGCAGCCAGCTTCTAGCTCTCAAAGATCTCGTTAGTCTGTGATTGTGTAAACTTCCCCTCAATCTAAGTTAAAGTTAGTTAAAATCCTCCCACACCATTATTGATGTATAGGGCGGTGCCCATCTCCGTTTCATAGCCCTGGGCCGCACTGTGGTGCAATGACTGTAGCAGGGGGCTAGTCCACTGGCAGTGAAGTGTGTTTAACTTCCATAATGTTTCAGAAGTATGTACCATTTTTATAAAGTCTTTGGTATGGCTCAATGCGCCTCTTGTCCAGGGGTGTCCTACCAGGGGCTTGAACCCCAGTCCTTCTGGTCCAAGTAATTTGAACCAGATGTAGTGAGAGACAGAAGTGCAGACCACTACACCACACGGACACCCCCCCCCCCTCAATCTAAAGGCCAAAGGAAAGGTTTTGTATCGTGAAGATTGAGATCGTCCTGATATATGCAAGCGAGCCTGACACACGTTGCAGGGAAAGAAGAGACTTTCAAGAGATTAAGAAAATCAGAATATCGTGTCTAGATAAAATACTGCAGCTAGCGAGGTCAACTTACCGTCGGTGAATACTATCCACAGCATTGTGGCCACTGTGGCCGCCGTCAACAGCGCCATCGGTAAGGGCTGAATGAACCCGGTTCCTCTGAAAGGCATTTTTACGTTACGTACAAGTACGGTTTGGGAAAATAAAATACACTTAAACTTTCTTGACTTGGATGACAATTCTGTCGCGTAAAATTTCTCAAAAACCTCTTTATAAACCAGAGTAGAGCACAGTTTGTGGGACTGATGGCAAATCGTGCACATCAGCAAAACGACACTGGTTGCTCTAACGTTTTGTGACGTCATAGTCGCTGTGGTGAATGGCGACACTCTCCTTCGCACCCGCGCATGCGCTTACCCGTTGTTGCTGTTCTAGAACGATTTGAAGATGATGAAGATTCATCCGCTATTTTCATCTATAGAGGTGGTCGTTGATAGATTCATATTTCAATTGAAAATAGTATACGTCGCAGTTCACCAAACTACGATGCGGTACTTTTACGAAGTGTACTTCAGCGAACTACAACCTACCTTAACCGTAGTTTGCATAACTAGAACAGGGTAGCCTAGCCTGAGTGTGTAAAGTATTTTTGGGAGGGATTCACCCATGACACTTTCATGACGTACAATTGAGAGAGGTTATTCTTGGTGCTGTTGCAATGATCTCTCTGCCATGACACCTAGATTGATTTGTGGCGACAGTGGCGTTTTAATCAATAACAAGTATGACATCTGTAGCATGTACCGTAAGGGAAATACAAGTTTTGCACGAAATAGGCAAATCAGGTCCTCATTACCATAACACATTGTTTATTGTTAAAATGACATCCATTAGTGAATTACACGGATGCAATTCACTACTCTTCCTGGAGTCATATAGTAATACATGATTATACATAACATTGGTACACATACACATAACATTACATAGTATATACATATTTACACAATTTTAATTTTCTACCAGTTCAGAATGTTTGAGTCCGTTTTTAGTCTGTCTTTGATGAGTAGTTTGAAGGAGGATGGAGCAGATGATCTGATGTGTTGTGGAAGAGTGTTGTAGGATTTTGCGCACCGGTATAGGAAGGACTTTGTTGTAGATGTTGTTTTTGGTTTGGGTAGTTTGAAGTCATTGCGTTTTGCGGATCTTGTGCTGTACGTGTGTTGATGAGATACGAGATGTAGTTTGTTGTAAAGAGTGGAAGGTTGATTGAAAAAGAGAATTTTGTGTAAAGTGCACATGTTGCTGATGTAAAGTCTCTCCGTGACAGTCTGCCCCGATAGCACACAGTTCATTTCCCGGACCGATACACGTGTCCAGATGTATTCACCTTTCCTAAAGGTACCAACATCTCAAATATGGCATCCATAGCATTTATCGTAAGGGAAAGACAAGTTTCTGCATAAATTATGCAAATGGCGTCCTCATTAGCATAATTTATGGCCAGATGTGTTCACTCACTCAGGTCCGCTTGCTCCCGAAGGGAGCGTGACGTCTCGGCAAACCTTTCTCCAAGTCATCCTGTTCTGCGCTGTCACCCGGGCAGTGGCGATGGTGTGGCCGACTGCCTGCAGGTCCCTGTTGATTAGCATAATTCATGTCCAGGTGTATTCACCTTTCCCAAAGGTACCTATATCTGAAATATGACATTCGCACCTTTACGGTTATGCCTAAATTATGCAAATTAGGTCCTCATTAGCTGGAGTAACCGAAAATATAATCTTCTCGGCGAAGGTAAATATATGCTCGCACGTGAGATGGGTTAGCTTGTTCATACACTGCAGGTGTTATATCTTTGTTGTTATCATACTGCAAAGGTGCCTGTGCCAATGGATGAGGACCTTGTTGAAGATCAAAGGTTATATGTGTATCACCACAGTGACCGGGGGTAAAGATGACTCCAACATCTTCCTAGTCTCAATGTTAATCACAACTTTCTCGAACTTCGTTTACGTAACGTTACAATAAACTACCAAATTTCCAAAAACTCCAAATATTTGCATCCGTGAAGGAGTTATTGTTACCTCCATGAAAAATGGAGGTATAGTTTTTGGCTTTTCTGTCTGTGTGTGTGTGTGTGTGTGTGCGCGCATTTTGTGGTCAGCATAATTCAAGAACCTCTAGATGAATTGTAATGATATGTGGGTAGGTCTTGAAAAGACGAAGTTTAGGGTTAAGTTTGGCCCCCTGGTGTGTGACCCTGCAGCAGAACTTCCGGTCTTTGTATCTTTTGTCCTTGACGTGATATGGTCTTGTTTTTTTGTTAGCAGATAGCTTTTGATGTAAGGAAGAAGTGGTGTGGGTTTAGCGCCCAACAGCTTGCTCTGGAACTGCAAGGTTGTTTTAAAAAAAAAGGAAAGTAATTTCTTATATACATTATATGTAATTTTGCCAGAGAGGACCTAATTGAAAATATACTGTTCTAATTTCAGACTTATTTGTATTATCAATGAGACAAGATGAAACAATAAATCTACAAAGAAATATTTCATGGAGGTGTAAAGTCTCTCCAAATTGTCGCTTATGGTGTGTCTGTTTGCTCGTCAGTATCCGTGTTTCCCCAGTTATTTTCCGTGTCAGTTACGTCTCACCACATACTGACAGAAAATAAGGTCAAATGTCCCAGTACTTGTTAGGGAACTATTCTAATAGTTCGTTCACGAGGTGCGGGGTTTTCACAGTCTTGTTTTGGTACAGTACAGTCTGTACTGACGCAGGTTCACTATCCGCCATCACGGCTGTTGAAAGAGCGTTCTTGCAAAAAAGGATCATGTTAACTATCAGGTGCACTTTGAGAAGTCAAAGTCTGTACCAACCTCAGAACCTGTTGTGTGACTGGAACAGACGCCTTAGGTTACTGGAAAATAGTTAAGTGTTTGCAAAATGGCTGAATAATTTGCTAGATGAGTTACACATTTGCAACCCTGGCGCTATTGCCGATAAATCATTATCCCTATTTGGCCAATCTCTACTACATGTGTTTTCTAGCAACCCAAGCAGTCTGGCGGAGATCAAGGTCACTATACACTGTAGAAGTAATGTCCTTGTGTCCAGGTAACCATCTTTCACAACTAAAAACCCTTGATAGGGGTTATATCGCCTCAGTTTATTTGGGGTTTCAATCGGAGGCTGCGCGCCCTCAAGTCTAGGTACTGTCTCTTCCAGGGAAGTATTCCGAAGTAAATCAACTGTGTATGGGATGAAAGCCTATGCCTTCCGCTACAAGACCAGCTCTTCAACCTCTCTATTTTTGGTAAATTAGGCGACAAAGACATAATTTTCATGTCAAAAATGATGGGCAAATTTTGCATTTTCACGTAGAATGAAACTCGAAAAAAATTATCTGGGTAGAAACGACTGATGTTGTCAGAAAGTGAAAAACCTAGCGTACAATCGAGCCAATTATAAAGAAAATTCTAAAATTCTTGAATTTCTCTAATCATCCACGGCGCGAGGCATATCAACATGACCCACAGAACGCAACAAAGGTCAATCTGGGGCCAAGAGACATATCACCAAGCCTGAGTACCAGCCTCCGTAGAGACCGCTGGCTCAAAACGTGGTTAGCAAGCGATTTTTGTGAGCCAGCGGTCACTACGGAGGCTGGTGATCAGGCTACATTTCATGGATATCCGGAAATACGGGTCGGATCGAAACGCAATTTTCACCAAAACACACCAATTCATACACTTTTCAGCCATGCTAGTATCTAATATCAGTTCGAAGCATTTTATGAGAAATCTGAACTCAAACCCAGCCTCTCGAAACCCTTTCGTCACTTTTTTGTCGCGCACTACCGTTAAGTCAATTAAGATTGACATAACTGAAAATAACCGATTAATCTCTTCATCTTCAAAGCGACCGCCTGTATCGTTTCTACAGCATTATATGGCTGACTATCGAGTTGATTAATCTACATACCAATAAGAGGATAAGCAAAGAATTACACTATATAATGCTAAGTTTGCCATTTGATCTTTATCTAGCAAAGTCTCCGTCCGTTCATAATCAGCTTAACACTGCATATATAAGATACATCTTATCTTTACCATAGGTCAACAATACTCAATCAGTGCCTATCTTAAATCTCGTATAACCGACCTTGGAGCAAATCATTTGTGACCTGTTTTTACTCACGCGAAAGTTAAATACTTAACGTCCGACTCAGTACAACAAACACTGCTTGACTTTCTGAACAATTGTTATATGTCACAGAGTGTCACTGTTATGTTATGATATGTACTCTACGTACACTTTACTATTTCGGTCACAGTCACATGTACAGTTTCACACAAACTTGTCAGCAAATGACAATGACATGACATCTCTATCTGTTACAGACATCTGCTACGTCAATTCTGAGAAATCCATGTAGAGCAGCAATAAAGCTGTTTCAGAAAAATGCACTTTTATGATGTATGTTTACGTAATTACATCATGACAATCTATCATCAAAAGCGGTTCAGGAAGACAACGGCCCTCCATGTAAACACTGGATACAACTTTAACATGCTTCCATCACTTCAAAATATCCCTGTTATTCAACTACTCGATATATATCATAAATAATCTTTTAACAATTATTTACAAACGCATAACGGACGCTCATTTGTCTAACCCATAACAATCTTCGATATGTCCACCGACGCATCAAGCACTTCTCTCAGCCTCGATGCCCATGTATACTGACCATTTCTATCATTTGTAAGGTATTTTTGTCTTCCGTTCGGTGCAGTAATTGTTCGCAGCAACAATAAAAAAACATTGACATTGTGACATACAAATATTCTCTGATGTTGCCCTTATCAAACATCCTGGAAGCTATTTTCCAGACACATTCAAAATCCTTGTTTTCTCACAGGTTCAGATGATCATTACTTCATCATTATTTGGATGTCCTTTTTACAGTATCAGAAGCGGTGGTCACCTAAATGTACACAATATGAGAATTCTGTTGCCTTGCCACAGACATATACAAGAGGTGCCATATAATCTTCGTCTGAAAGTTCTTTTCATATCGGAGCTAAAACACATACGGATATACACTGCAGATAACAGCTTAAGGCAGCTCCCTTACGTACAAAGCCAACGTTAAAGATGTCTCTAAGTCAGAAATATATATATATATATATATATGATCAATTCGACCAAGTTCATATCGATACTAAATGTGTATTAGCTAATCGACACATATATATCAGCTTAAATGCATTTTACATATTTGAGCTTAGAGGCATGGGCTCATGGGCAATTCAACCAGGTTCATATCGATACTACATCTGTACATAGTGTATCGATCATAGTCGAGCTTGTCCATGCTTGGCGAGTTCTCAGATAGCTCGGGAAGCTATCTAATACAACCAATGGCACACATAGGTAAAGCAGGTCGCTCAAACACTTTCATTTCCCCTGCTGTTTTCTCCCAGGCACGGTTATTAGGCAACAATGTCAACCTGAACTTGGTGGCGGTTCTCCAACATGTCCTTGAGCTTCTTGTGGATGTCCTGGATGTTGATGCGCTGGGCTGGGGTTTTCTTCCAGCAACCGAGCATGAGAGACCGCACGTTCCGGGGGCAGCCTCTTGGGCACCCCAACAGTCTACCGCTGGTGATGCACTCAATCACCTGCCAGTAGAAATGGAGAAGTTAATCATGAAGAGATCACTATAGCGTTGTCATACAGCTCGTCTGTGTGTGACGGATCTGTGTGAGGAATCTTTGAAGAGGTACCTTAATGATAATTGCTCTTGATGTACAATAGTGAAAGCAAGATCAAATATACCAATAGCTTGGGATAACGCCAGAATCTTTATCGTAAAAGATTAGTTTGTTTTGGATCTTTGGCATTTTGCTCAGATCGATAAACATTACTCTACGAAACCTCATCGCATTGACTAGGTGAGATCATAATTAACGAAGGGTCACAGAATCACCCTTTTGCGAGGAATGAGTGACTTGAAAACACCGTGAGTTGTTGTATAAATTATTGTATATATATTAGCTTTCGTTAATACTTTAAACGAAAGTAAAAAAAAAATAAAATCATTGTGGCTGCTGGACTCCAGCCCTGATATAGATTTAATTTCAATCGAATAACGCCCAGCTGATGTTTATGCCAAAGATGAACGATTTGATATCTTTTTCTTAAACAATCTCTCGCTATCAGGGGCTGATTGGCCCCTCTGCCTTGGGAGCTTTTATGGCCGTTCGCCTCTAAGCCAGGAGACTTAGAAAATGAGAAGCACCAAAATCAGCTTATGACTCTTTATCAGTATGAAAACCAGTCCAGTAGGGTCATCAAATTCTTCAACTCCATTGTAACAGACAGTTTTTAATCTGGCAATATCATCTGAGCACCAATGAACAAATCAGCTATGATCGCAAATGTAGGATTATCCCAATTCTCTTGACTAATTAGAGGTGACTAAAGAGTAACGGCGTAAAGAATGTCCAACATCTTGAGGTGCACAGTAGTGTTACTGCCATACACAGTATGGTAAAGCTACTACCATATACGATTAATCAACCATTGACAGTTTGGCACCGTACCTCGTGATTGGCCAGCTCATACCATGGCTGCTTTCCAAACGTAAAGATTTCCCATAGTACAACGCCAAAGCTCCAGATGTCACTTTCAATGGTGAACTTCCGGTAGAGCACGCTTTCTGGTGGCATCCACCGTACCGGCAGCATCGTGTGTCCCCCAACCTGAAAGGTATCATGTTGGTTTACAAATATAGAGAAGAAATACATTCTAGGCATCCACTATAACTTGTGCAATACGATGATAAGTATGGAACTGTTGGAAAATTGTTTTGCAAAGATGTTTCTGTTTCTTTGATCCAAGCTCATCGTTCTTTGGTTTGTTCAAAATTGATCTGGTGTCATTATGATCTAATTGCTTCTGTGACTAGTTTGGCATATTTTGGAGCACTTGCACTCGGATGGGTCACCACAACATCCTACTGTTTGTATAAAAAAAGAAAACCATACGTAGTTGTTTTAGGGTGATTGTAAGATGTGGTAAAGTGTGATAACATGCGTGGTCGCACGTAATGGAAAAGGTTTCCGAACTCACTCTGTAGTAATCCGTG